>JAHSVA010000012.1:6250000-7500000 GCA_019915185.1 Eucalyptus camaldulensis
CCTAAAATAAATACATCAGTTATGGCTTCCCTTTAATCTAATTAGGATTGGCATTTATCTTTTTCTTAGTGTTAGATCTTTGTTATACCATGTAAATTGTATAACGCTTTTCATTATTACTGATTGTTATGTTAATGATTGCGCACTTACATGGTCCTTTTACATTTTAGTGGATAGATATAAAATCAATCCAAATTGCCTAATCAAAATCATTTTTTTAAAATGAATAAGATTGGATACTTAAATGACACTAATTGTTAATTAGTCTAACTAAGTCTCTGACCACAAATTCTCTAGTTGCGTAAGAAATGAAATACACTCTTACACTTTACTTGGTTTCTACTCAACCCTAATAGACTAGTAGCGACTCATTTTTAGAAAATTCTCATATCATCAATTTGAATGCCAATGTCACATGAGATATGGGTTTGAGAGAGTCCGCGTCTAAATCATGAGTCATAAGCCTGTCATTTATGCAACACCTTTAAACCTATTTCCTTCCTTATTGAAGGGTAGGTCACAACAAAGTGTTGGTGAAAAGGTAGGTTCTTAAATTGTCTTTCAATTGGCCATGATAATAATAATTTTGAAGAAACTGGTAATGCTTTTTAGACGTAGGGGCAGATTTGGGACTATAGAGAAAATTGGCAAATTTTTTTGGACAGCTTTATTTCCACCCCTTATATGGCTAAATCCACCCTATTTTCAAGAAAAAAAATTGCCATAAATCATTCAATTGCAATTTAAAGTGGTGGCCCAAACTTATTTACTTTCCTTCTTTTTATTTATTTATTTATTTTTATGTAGGATCTAGTTGCCATAATTAAGATTTCATATGATTTTTTTCCCTCGTGGTTATCCCATATATATATATATATATATATATATATATATATATATATATTAAAGATACCATGTTTTCAATTTATTGTAAGATTTTACTTATGTAGAAATTAGTTTTGTCAAAAAGAGATATTTTCAAAAAACATTATTCTTTTCAAAGTTGTCTATCAAATTTGTGGATTAATTGACAAGTAGAATATATAAATTTTTTAACATAGACACTTTTTAACACAGACACTTTTTAAAACAATTACTTCTTTATAAACTTTCGCATTTATTGTGTGTATAACCATCAAACTTTATTGGCTATCTTTTATACACATATACATAAAATTGGATGATCGATAAAAAAAAATCTGTAAAGAATTTCTAAAATAAAATCATAGCTATATTCTCAAATGTAAAACTTTAAAAGTTGAAATGTAATTAAATCACAACATTCCTAAAATAAGATTTTTTTTTTTTTTTTTTTTTAAAATGCCAATGAAATCTCATCATTTTGGCTTGAAAACAATTAATATCATCCGTGAGATATTTTCGAACAAGATAAGAAAGAGTTTAATGGTGATATGCATGATAAAAGTAAAAGCTTATCAAGATAATTTTTGTTTTACAAAATTGTCAATGTTAATCTCTAGATTCTATTTGACAATTAACCCATAAGTTTGCTCAACAACGTAAAAAAGAATTTGATTTCTTGGGAATTGTTCTTTTTACACGAAACTTATTTTACTTAAGTAAAATCTAAAAATAAAAAGAAAACATAATGCCTTTAATATACATGAGATAGCCACATTAAACAAAAATATATATATGTGAAATTTTTAATTATGATAATTAAATTCTAAATGAAAATGGAAAAAGAATAAATAAGAAGAAAAGTAAATTAATTTGGGGTTACCATTTTATAAGGTTTTTTTTTTTTTTTGGTAAAGGTAAGATACCATTTTATAAGGTTAATACCTTGAAAAACCCCAAACTGGTACACCTGTGACAAATTTACCCTAAACTATTTTTTTGACCATGAAAAACCCCAAACTAGTACATCTGTGACAAATTTACCCCGACTAACTATAAAAAAACCCTAAACTGGTACATTTATGACAAATTTATCCTAAGCTAATTTATTCGACTACAAAAAACCCCAAACTGGTAAATTTGTGACAAATTTACCCTCCGCTAAATTGGATTAACACCACAAAAAAATCACAAAAATTGTAAATTATGACAAACGGAGTGTAAAATCTCAAATTGGTATACCAGTCAATTGTCACGTGTCATTTAACTTAATAATTTGACAACAAAATTTAATGAAAACTAGTAAAGGGTAAATTTGTCGCAAACGTACTAGCTTGGGGTAAATTTGTCAAATGTATACCAGTTTAGGGTTTTTTGTGTTAAAAAAAATAGTTTAGGATAAATTTGTCGCAGATTTACCAGTTTGGGATTTTTCAAGGTATTAACCCCCATTTTATATTACAATTGAATGGCTGAGCATAATTTTGTTGTTTTAGTGAAAAATTGGGTGGATTTAGTTATACAAAAGGCCAAAAAAGTGCAGCCTCTTTTATTAAACAAAATTTTTTTAGACAAAATTGGAATAAAATCTAAAGTTGGAGATTTTTAGTGAATTAAGCCCTTGGCATCTAGCATACGATGTCAGATGTACATGATGGCCCACGGCGTTGCCGAATAATGTATGAATATGATGCACCAGGTGATGTCAAACCCATAAGGTGGCAATCCCTATTAAGCATTGTGCTGCCCCGTCGCTTAATTGTCATGTCCTGTCCTTCGATCCAATGAAAGAAAAAAAGAATAAACATTAATTTCATATAAGATATTTCATGAATCCTAATATATTTTATTAGGCATGATTGACCTGAATGAACATGCATCTTAATCATGTGAACAGGAGTTTACAATAATTCCACTTTTAAAAGGTAGTAAATTAAAAAATTCCTCTAAATATATTTCTATAGATTATGAATTCCAGCGGAGGAGCACCAAGAACGAATTCCGACAAACATAGGATGCAAGTTTGTGGTGTAAATACAAACGTGGAAAGGTAACGGAAGAAGAAATCCATAATGGTCATGTCTGAAGACAGAAATTATTGATCGAATCAAGTTTTTCTATCATGATCTTATCACATCGGGATATTATCATGGTCCTAGAAAAACCAAAGTGGTTTCTAGATGTTTTTGTGGAATAAATGGCATTGATAGGACCCAAACTGATTTTCATGTTGTATGGCATTTTTATTTTTTTTTATTTTTTTATTAGGGCGTGGGAACAAGCAACAAATTCTTGTATATGCAGATTCAATTCATTATGAATTGAGTGAAAATGAATCTCAATTATTGTCCATCTCACTTTAGGGCAAGAAACATATATCTTTCGATAGCTATAATCATGTGTTCATATTTCCTCTTTAACCATTCGTCTTGGATGTCAAATAAGAGATAATGTTCCTCTCCAACTTTTGATTCTGGATGTCAAAATGTCATTTTAGTCCTTCCTCTTTTTATTTTTATTTTTTTTAACATTATCAAAAAAGAAGGTGTCAAAATTCTTAGTCAATCGGGAACTCCACTTGTTCAAGTGTTTGATAAGGCCAAACATCGACAAAAGGGGTCCAAACAATTATTTTTACACATATAAAATATATAGGCATTTCACAATAGAGTCTACATGTACATAAAAGTTATTCTTAAACATTTTGCCAAAATATGTGTTGTTCTATTATTTCTTGTCCAATTATAAGAGTTTTATTACCAAAATATATACGATTATAATATTTCTTGTCCACCTATTGGAGTGTACTATCAAAGCATGCACGTAATTAGAGATGCAGAATAAGAGATTTGCAAGGATAGACTATGAATTGGTTAAAATAATAATCAAAGGCAGCTTACCAAGTAAAGCTGACACGTGAACCTCCGATATGACTCAATCTCACGCAAGCTTTACATAAGTGCGCGCGCATGTGATTCAACAATCAAACAAAGGATAAATATTAAGTACAAATGTTGTTGAATTCTTTTTTTACGCATCCCACATTTAACACAAATGATATTGGGGGAATCATATTTAGTAAGTAACTAATTTCTCATTTCAATATTGGGAGACATATATTTTATTATTTTGCATATTATAAGGTATGCTAATGATTTGGTTACTGCTAATTTTATCCATCAACCACTTAAAGTGTAAGGATCCGGGCCTCCACTATACACATATTGTTCGCTTTGGACATGAAACTTTCACGGTTTTGTTCTTCTTAGGGCAATCCATGTTACCCTGGAAAAACGTGTATGTACAGTTAGAGAGACCAAAGCCTTGTAAGCTAGCCCAGACGACCCAAACTCAGGGCAGTACGGAGGGACGGACTAAGATCGCCTTGGTAGTACACGGGTGAGGCTAAGGACATGTCTCCTGTCTCACATTACTTAGGGGAGAGAGTCCTAGACTAGCTTATAAGGCATAGGTCTATCTAATTGTACATATGTATTTTCTTGGGGTAGTATGGATTGCATTGAGAAGAACAAAGCTGTGAGGGTTTAGCGTCCAAAGTGGACAATATATATACAGTGGAGGCCCGGATCATTACAAATAGTATTGGAGCCGGCTCTCGACTGCATGTGGGGCCATAGCGAGAACATTGTGCTCCTAAGGGGTGGATAATCTGACAACCCAAACTCGGGAGAGTACGGACAGTGGACTAAGATCGCCTCGGCAGTACGCAGACAAGGCTAAGGGTATGTCTCCTATCCCACATCACTTAAAGGGGAGTCTTGGGCTAGTTTATAAGACTTGGATCCCTCTAATTATATATATGCATTTTTTTAGTAGTATGAGCTGCCCTAAGAAGAATAAAACCGTGAGAACTTAGTGTCCAAAGCGGATAATATGTGTATAGTGGAGATCCGAGTCCTTACAGTTCATGCTCCATGTGAAACGTGTTAGCTCTTTTTAAAGAAAAAAAATTGGTCTTGATTTTTCATTGTCAGGTCAACATAATTAAAGATGAACATTTCCGACACATAGGACAATGACAAGATTTATGTCGCTTTAGATAATAGACATTGGATTGATTGGATTCCTTAATTGGGTCTCCTTGCATACTAGCTACGTCATCTTCAATATGTCATCTCCGTGGAAAACGTGTTAGCTTACCCTTCTTTTTAAAACTTGGGCTTACTTTTTCTCCATGTCGGATTAAGAAACACGTGATAAGGTTTGTCCTCCACGCAAAATGTGTTAACTTACCCATTCTTCGCCACTTTGGTATTTTCTTATTCTTTGTCAGGATAACTATTTTAAAGACAAAGCTGCCTTGCTTTATCTTTGTCAGGTCAACTTTTTAAGACAGCTTTCTGACGCGTCGGATAACTACTGGATTTATGTGACTGTGAGTGAAAGGCATTGGATTGATTGGATTCCTTAACTTGGTCCCCCTGTATACTAGCTACACCCTCTTGAACGTGGTATCTCCATCTAAAACATGTTAGCTAGCCTTTTTTTCTACACTTGGTCTTGCTTTTACGATGTTAAGTCAAATTTTTAAATTAAGCTTTCTGACATATAAGACAACGATGTTAAGACAACGAGAGGATTTATGTGGTCGTAACTAAAGGGCATTAGATCAATTGGATTTCCAAATTAAGTCCACTTATATACTAGCAATACCATCTTTAATATGTTATTGCGTTTGGATAAATGGTTCATAAATTTTGATTCAATGTGTGAGGAGAAACTTAAATTTGGGCTAAATATGTAATGTCGTCCTCAAATTTTTAATTTGTTTAATATAGTCTCCGAACTTTTGGTGATTTAAACCTTTTAGACTGTCATATTTTGGCCGGAATGACCATATTGGAAAATAGTTAAAAATTTTAGGATTAAATTGGACAAATTCAAAAGTTTAAGATTGAATAAGACGTTGTATAATAGGTTTAAGATTTTTTGGACAATCTTCCCGATAAAATTTCCAGAATAATCAATCATCAATTGCCAAAGACTCTAATACAATTCGCTATGACTAGCATGGAAGCGCAAAACAAATGAAATAATTCGAGAACTAAATAAATTGTAGATTTCAATTGGAACAATGGTGATTTTCATAGTTTGACTGCATGCCTAATCCATGAGGAAAGATCAACAAGATGGTTCCACTATAATTGAGACAAAGAAGATTACAATCACTTGAACACTCACACTCCAATGCTTCCCAATCCTAGATACATAAACATACAGATCAATCAACAACAAACAATCGTGGTCTCAATTTTCACAAGTTGTGTGCAAACCAAACATCAAGATTGGATCATAATAAGTGCAGAATCAAGGCCACATCGACCAAGATAGGTGGATTCGAGAGTGTGCCTATTTTCTTCTCTGTTTTTTTCCCCTTCTCAAAGCCATTTTGCAGTAAAGACCAAAGTCAAGGCAAACCAGATAGGTTTTTTTTTTTTTTTTTTTTAATAAAAGAGTCCACATATTATAAGAATAAAAACAACGCAGCACGGTAAAAGAACTCAGAAATTCTCTCTCTTTCTGTCTGCAAGCAAGCGCTAAACTGAGAATTCACTCTCAAGCGAAGACATTGGAGCTGAAGGAGTAGAACCCAAAAGCAAGGATAAGAATAGCATAAGTGTCATAACTTTTATACGGTGTTCACTTGAATATCATAATTTACTTTTTGCTTAATTGAGTGCCATAAATTTGAAAAATTGATCACCTAAGTGCCACTATGAGTTATCTCGCTAGAAAATCCAACGTGGACTCCAATCGACCTATGTGGTTTCACTGACGCTGACATAAACAAATTTTAATACTTTTTATTTTTAATTGTGTGTGTCTATATATATATATATATATATTGCCCTTTTTTCAAGGCCGGTGAGGGTCACCTAGATTGGGTGAGGCCACCTCACCTAGATTTGGTGAGGGCCTTCGTGGCCTTGCTCATGGCCGGCTTAGTTGTGATGGCCTTGTCTAGGGCCCTGCCTGCTGAGGGCGAGGGTTGTTGGTGACCTTCACCGGCCGTAAAAAAAAAAAATTAAAATTAAAAATTAAAAAATAGATAAATAAATTGAAAAAAAAATTGAAACATTAAAAAATCCATGTAGGATGGGAAATTAATAAAAATAAAATCCACATAGCATGATTTGCTGGAAATATCACTCAAATAATCGATTTTGCTCCGACGTAATACTTAAGTGAGCGAAAAAAAGAATTATGATAATTAAGTGAACACCGTATAAAAGTTATGGTATTTGCACTATTCTTCTCCCCCAAAAAGCAACAAGAGCATAAGGCTTAGGACCAACGGATCGCCATTGATGGACTATCACTTCATAGCGAAGCTCAGAAAGAGAAGATTCGAGCTTGAGCTAAGAGAATGTGGCAAAACACCCTAATTTGGATGTGGGTATGGCGTGAGGAGGCTCTTCATCGAAAGTCTAGCGAGAAAGATGAGAAGAAAGAGGTGATAACACAACAAGAAAAAATTTGCCTAAATCTCGCTTATTCACCTCTATTGCTCGACCTGAAAATTTTGCATTGTTGAAAGGAACTTGAGTCGCTTGTCCTACTCATACTCGTCATTGCAAGATTCAGCTTTTGATTTTGCCCCCAAATTGCCAGGTCTGAATTAGGGTTTGAAGAAGAGGGGAAATGGCTTGACTTTTTTTTTTTTAAGTTAGAGGCAAACATATTGAACAACATTGTCTACGGATATTAATGTTGACTTGGAGGACCGGTTAAATCAAATATGACACTTAAGTAATAGTTTTTTCTTTTACAAAAGTTACATCAAAATGATCCAGCAAGAATTTTTGGTATTAAAGTAAATGTCGTATGAAAATTATAACACTTTTAGTATCATTTTTCCAGGAATACTATTGGACAAAAACGAAACTCAATAAGGTTTCACTTTTGCAAAAGTTTAGAGAGTAATGTTCTTTTATCATTTTCTTTTACGTTGATAGCTCCATTTGCAGGTGCAATCGAATAAACGAATTTTTTTTGAAAGTATTCATTTCGCAAATAAATTATTTTGGGTCATATTTTCCTCCATCACTAGACCTCTGATTTGATGAGTTATCAATGTGGACCTCTCTTGTGCTTTTTCTCGTTAAATTTATCTGTGGGTGATGTTTATGTTTATATAACCTATTAGTCAGAGGTTTGATTTGAGGACAAGGAAAATATGGCCCATTCTTTCTTGGTATTTCAAGAATTATCACAACAATCAGTCCCAATTTTCATGAATGCGCGTAAGCAAAATTAGGATCTTTATTTTTCTTTTGGTTTGGTCCCATCCTATATTTATCTTATAGGCCACTGTGTGTGCTACATACTACGCGTAGGTTGCGAAACTTTGCTCCCTCGCTCATGTGCTCTCCCCTAAGTCTCCTCGAGAAGGTGGGGAGTCAAACTCCCTATCTCCCTCTTCCTGAGTGGAAGGGTGACCAGTTGGGAGAAAAACAAATTGTATACCCAAGTATTCTATATTTACGCTAAAATAAATTAATGACTCTGATTGCTTAGTTAAAGTAACTTACTTTCTCGGCGCTCGGCCAAAGCTGCATCAGTTGAAAGGGACCTTAGAGCATAACCGTTATGGTTTCGCAGCATATTCGTCCCCTCTTCACGATAAAAGAAGTATAAAGATCCTTCCTCTTCTTCATCAACGCTTCCATGTTGTTAGCAGAAGGTCATAAAATAGAAAAGAAACAAAAAACAGAGATGGGAAGTCTTGTTCAAAACTTCATGGAGAAGCGTCAGGAGCGCTGCAGTCGGATGACTCCAGAAGATAGGGAGATCCAAATGGCAAAAATTGAGGCACTTCTGGCCATCACTGCTGCAATCTTAGTCTTTCTTGGGGTCTCTGGGTCATTCAGGCGACGCTGTGGCAACCGCACATTCACGATGGTCGCATTTGCGGCCTATACCATTACACCCGCTGCCATTGCGTACACACTTGGCCTTATCCAAAACGCTCAATTCTGTAGTCTGCATTTGCCTATCTGGGCAACTTATCTGGTGGTGTTTCTCGGAAACGTGGATTCCTACACTGCTCACAGCATGGAGGACATTGAACGGTGGAAGTCATTTAAAGTTGACTCTGCTGCTAAATGCATCATGACAATTTGGATAATCGTTTCATATGTGTTCCTGCAAGATGAGATCCTGTTCGGAGTGCTCCTGTATGGGCCAATAATGTGCATTCTTTTCATCATTCTACTCATGAAATTTGACGGAAGAGCACAAGCTTTGAAATTGGCAAGCAATTCTATGATGCAGAAGAACGACAGGTACATAGCAGACTACATGAGCACCGAGCACCAAGGGAGAGATTCAAGTGACGAAAATCCTGCTTCAATGCACGGGTACAAGTACTTGGTGAGTGGGGCAGACGAGGCAAAAGTGCACTCATGGTGCTCAATAGCGAGATGGAGGCAAAAGGCAGTTCTGTGGCATGATGGGGACGCACCTTACTATCGACAACGGTTGGAGGTGACGGATGAAGTTATCACCGTTGAGAAGGTTTGGCATTGCAAAGGTAGACTTTTAAGTCGAAACGGAGGAGACCCGACTGGCCAACTCAAGGATCTTTGCCTGTCTTTTTCGCTTTTCAAGCTCATTCGCCTAAGATTCACTGGCTATTCGTTGCCCCAAGAAGCTCACAACAAGTTACGGCGCTTGATTCAACATATGCTTTCTAAAGAGAATGATTATGAGCGAGTTTTCCGAGTCATCTAAGTAGAACTTGCATTTCTATTCGATTTGTTCTTCACCAAATACCCAGTGAAACTCCATATGCGTCATTCAGTGCATAGATTGCTTCTACTCCCCGTTTTGGTTGCGGTTCCACTGTTTGTTCCCTTGTATGCGTTTGTCACGGAGGAAATGCGTATTACTGTTGTAACCCTCGTGTTAATAACGTCAATCCTCGTTGTTGAGCTTGCACAGTTTGCCATAATGATTTTCTCGGAATGGGCAAAGGTGACATACATATGCAAGTATGTGCGCAACGAGCGGTGGCAAAGGTGCAGATGTGCCGGGATGTTGATCGGAATTATGTGCCGAATTTGGTTAGTGAAGCCTTGGGGAAGACAACTGCGTCAATACTCGCTCCTCAAATCATGTAGCTATTCTCCTTCGAAGTGGAAATATAATAGGCTCACTGCTGCGTATCTCGACCAGAAAAGGACGGGTGAGAAACAACTTGCTCCCACCAATTTGTCTAAGGAAGTGAAAAGGGCTATCGCTCGGTCTCTAGGGAAGTATTTGGAGAAGGGGCAAACGTCTTTGAGGCTCAACGACTTGTCTGAGAATTTCAACGACTTGTCTGAGAATTTCCACAACTTGTTTGTCGAATTCTCAAGGGCATGTAATCTTGAGACAACTACCCATGAGTAGATCGCTGTGGGATAGGCTAAGTCTAAATCTATCAACATATCTAATTGGATTCATATTCGCTCACATATGTATTTCAATAATCTTTCCATCACATGTAATTTTAGTATTAGGTCTACTCTTCCTTAATCAGGTATCCTTTCGCGTTAGCATGTCTCCACTTGAACTTGAATCTCTACATTGTTGTCTTATGAGGATTGCAATAACAACCACTACAACCTTCATCCCTTCTCTCTCTCTCTCTCTCAAAATCGAACCATGAAGATTGCCATTGGGATTGGTTGCTACATCAAATGCCCACCTTCACCATAGGTCTCTTTCACCAGATTGAACTATGAAAGCTCCATGGAAATCACACTGTTTACACAATTCCTTATTAAAAATGTTCACCCAACACAAATGCACATTGTGAGTAGGCTAGCGACCAATCAATCATTGGATTTGATACCATTTATTAGGAGTATGCAGTAAAAATCCCATGCCTTTACCTAGGAAGTTGCCAAGAAATAGCTCAAGTTCAAGCCTTCAACCAATTTAGTTAGACTCGCATTCAATCAAAAGTTTAAGGTAATGAGTTATGAACCAACTACAATAAATTAACTATCTAACATTGTGCCAATTCTCTAATATTGAACTTTTCTAATACAACTCGCATGCATCTCAACATTCGTTTCCTAGACAACCGTTTTGGGCATGTCACAAAGCATATCAGAGCACTTTGAATGAGGGCAAGAGTAGGTGACGGCAGAGCCGAAATGGTCAGCCAGGAACGCACTTTGCCTGAAAGCTCCATTTTGTTGGCGATATCGCCTCATTGTGCCAAAGACGCTAAGAAATATGTACAGGCATGGCTATGAAGGTTGATAGAGCATTTATCCGTGGTGCATTCCGAGTAAAATTGCATGAATCACACATCCTCATCCCAGAATCTCACGCTTTGGGTCCTCTTCTTCTGTTTAAGCTTGTCTAAAGCAAGCACAGTGGAGGAGAGTCTTATTGGCCAAAGATTCGGCTTAGCCATTTCCAGTTCTCTTTGATAATCTTTTATCCTGTTCCTTTTTTTCCCCGACAATCTAGAATATATATTGGTTTTGTGAAAAGCAATATGTTTCTTTGAAGATTGGATCTATATTATTTTAAGTGTATTTCGAAGAGACCTAGTTACTTCGGTAAATGGCAAACCGTGAAAGTCTGCTGCTAATTACTAGAAGCTGAAGATAACACGGGAATCCTCCAGGGGGCAAAGTCTTCAGTACCTCCAATGCCATACCATCTTGGTACAAGTTCGGTTTGATTCCACTTTCCTTCGAACCGCACCGTGCTCATTGTCAAGATCCTTCCAAGTTGGAATTTGGTGGATTGGTAAATAGGCGCAAATGGCTTCTCTCACGATGTGGCGTTTACGCCTCGCACAGGTTCTCCGAACTGTATGGATCGCGAATTTGTTTATTGATTAATTAATAATATAATTTGATTTTACTTTAGGATCCGCCACTAATCT
Source organism: Eucalyptus camaldulensis (assembly GCA_019915185.1). Taxonomy (NCBI): domain Eukaryota; kingdom Viridiplantae; phylum Streptophyta; class Magnoliopsida; order Myrtales; family Myrtaceae; genus Eucalyptus; species Eucalyptus camaldulensis. The sequence goes on from JAHSVA010000012.1 coordinate 6,261,774, forward strand.
ATTCAGAGCAGACGGCCAAGTAAGATGCTCATCTTACTTTTATGAATGAAAGATTCATGGTACGAGACTTAATTGTGCACCTTTCAACCAACACATTCTTCTAGAAGGAATTATGGTGGTGTTTTTGATGTGCAGGATTTGTTCGCTTAGGCATTATTTCACAGCATGGCGTAAGCCAACCAAAGAAGTCGTTACCTATCTAGATAATTGGACCATAATAGATAAATTAACAAAGAACCATAAAAGACATTAGAGATTTACATGGACCGGTACAAGTGTCAGTACCTACTCTACGAAAAGAGTCAGATGCCTCCTATTACCTTCTATCGATTACGCATTTATAAATACACAAAATTTCGGATTTAATTACAAGTTTTGCAGGACTTAATTGCAAATAATTCGGACAAGTTCTAAGTTGTCTCTAAAATTGTTTCGGTTTTGACAATTTTCCTTAGATGGAATTTTCTGAAAAAATCTGTTAGGAATTATTAGAAACTCAAAACTAAGAGTTTGTTGATGATTCCCTTGTCTAGCTGTTCAAAAATTTCGCATCATTTCGGAGTCATTTACTATTTTTTTCCAAATTTTGCAAAACCCGGACCCGATCTGGGTCGAGTCATGAACCTTTCATGGTAATTCGCAATTTTCAGATCAAACGGAAAAGAATTGGGCTTAATGGTGTTCTTGAGATTTAATCCATACATTTCAGCTTTCTAAAGGCATATAAATTGCATTAATAGGAGTTCATTCTTGGTCAATTGATTTCAAAACTAAATCCCCGAATTCTAGAATTAATAAACAAGTGATCCTACTTGGGCTCACTCTCATTGCTTGGTTGCTTGGGAAATAAGACCATTTGGTCTGAATGCATGCTTAACTTCTTCTATATGTGCTTGCTAGATGTATGCATAGGATAGATGCATGTACGTGGAGAGTACCAAAGGAAAAACTAGACCCTCAATTTAGGGATTAATGGAAATTGACCATCGTTTGAACACAAAGGATGGCCAATAATCATTAATCACATTCTGATCAATTTTAGTGGCCTTAGGACGGGACGAAACATGTGCATATCCAAAGGCCGATGTCGAGGCCCATTCCAAACTTGTGACTTGTTTGTGATTGTTTTGGTATGAAATGTGCATTTGTATGCCATGGATTGTATTTTAAATAGTTTGAATATCAAAAAGTTTCGAGGACGAGGTGGCTGAAAAACCCATGTGATGAAGATGGCACGACCGATGTCCTATCCGGTCCATTTTATTTTATCATTTACCCCAACCATGTCTTGGGTTTTCATTCAAGATTGTATTAAACGCCCGATGAGTTGTGGATTTTTCTTTCATGCACATAGAATAGCTTGTCTTTTACTTCATTTGGGTGTTTACTTCTTACAACACAATTTCATATATTGTGTGCTTTATTTTTATATCATGTTAAATTGCTCAAAAGAACCATCTACGTGTGGTCACCTAATGATGCTTTTGCAAAAAATTGCACGAAAATGTAAGAACAAATGGATGACCACTTTAGGTAACAATTAATCCATTTAGTTACCGAAAAGGCATTAGTAGAAACAATTAGCATAACCCAAGTCCCTGAACTTTCGATCTCTGGTTCTATGGAAATCGAGGGAGCACTTTCAACTCTCAATTGGGTAATCTAGCTGACCTCTGGAAACAAGGCTAGTGGTGACTTATAGTTCAATATTTAAGGTGCTTAAAGAACTTTAGAACAAACTCCTCTCACATGAGATATGCGTTTAGAGGACCCACGTTTAAGATCGATAGTCAGTTCTGCGGTTAGCAAATATTAGTCCATTCGAGACCATTGTGTGACATCCCAGATTTTCAATCCTGTTTTCTATTGAATAAATCGAACATTTCATCGACACGCTTATATGGCTGTTCTTAGAGCTGATCACTCTTGAGATAACTATTCAGGGAAGCTATTAAGGAATTTCAAGACAATAGACTTGAGAATTCGACTAGGAATTGACATCTCGACCGTGTTCATCTTTAGAGGCCAGTAATTCACAATATGGAATCAATTTGAGATCAGAGATAGGTAGACTCGACTGAGATGTGTGACTAGTCGTGGGTGACACCACTAAATTGGAAAATTCTCGTCGACTGGCCCTAGACTGATTCTTTTGTTGTTTTGGTACCCTGTTTCCGTATTTGAATCCTCGAGATTTTCACGACAACCAAGAATCGCCAATGCATCGAGTGGGTTCATTATGGCTCAAAGAAAATCGACCATGGGTCATTTGCATTAAAAATTTCTGAAAACTACCCGATAGCCTAGGTTATGTTAAAAACGCCCGAGTGAAATTAACCATGAATTCAGGTCCAATTTCAGAAATTGAAAATTCCGTAATATCACAATAAATTCTAGGAACGTCGACTCAGTCACAGAAGATTTTTTAGAAACCCGAGACTTTTTAGGAAAAAGTTGTCGCAGGGCCGTTTTTGTTCAGAAAAAAGGCTGAGGATTGCTTTTGATTGCAAAATTTGGATGCAAGATGGATCTATTGATGAGGAAAATTATCAATTTGATAATTGAGTGCCAAGTGAATTTGCAAGTACCAAATGAGATTGGATTGTAAAGGAATTAAGTCCAATTGAAGCCAAAATGTTGCAAATTCGTAACTCTCCCCATCCACCACCATTTTGGACAAATTCAAGGTTGCAAAGCCTTGGTGGCCTAAGGAGAGGCAAGGAAGGTTGCATGGCCATAAATGGTCAAGGGGACAAAGCTTTGGAAGATTTGGCCAAGGAGACCCCACCAAGCCAAACTTGCCCCTCACTCCTTCCCCTCTCTCCTCCTTGCCGCCACCCCATTCCTCTCTCTCCTCCTTGCCTTGATCGACACACCAGTAGCCAAGGAAGGCAGCAAGGAAGCCGCTGGACCGCCTGGAGCCATTGCCGCCGCACATCGTCGTCGTTTCCGTGAGTCGCCATCCACACGAGCAGCCCGCATGCTCGACCGCCCTTCTCACCCCCTCACACCAGTCCAGCTGCTGTTCGATGACCTGTGGAGCCAAGCCGGAGCTCCTACAGCCACCGTGAGCCGTTGCCACCGCCCTCCAAGCTGCCAAAGTCCCCCATCGGTCCACCATTGTCCTCACCGCACCAAATCAACTTCATTTCTTCTGTTTTGTAGCCTTAATAAGCAAGCAGAAAAGTGGGTTTCTAGCCGCCTTGTAGGTCTGTTTTGGAGGTGTTCCCGACCTCGGACCCTAGGCCCGCTTTGGGAAGAATCATTCCTCGCGACGTTCCCGTCAATTTGATCCGACCCGCGTGTTAATCATATGAGTTTTGCTCACTAATCCTCACTCAGTATGCTAATGATGCTTAGCGGTTGATTAGATTTAATTAAGTACAATTAAGTGGATAGATTAGATTAGAGTAATTAAATTAGAGACTTATTGATGTATGTTAGGCAAATGGTTAGCATAGTTAGCAAGTAGATATGTTCTATTATTTATTGAACGGGTCTCAGTAATTTTCTAGGCTCATCTCGGCTTCCAATTAGGCATTACGGGCCTAAATTGGATTTATTGTAATTATTTAATAATTTTCGGAGTTATTTAATTAATTAATTTATTTTCTGGAAATTAGGCTAGGATAGCTGACGACCGGAATTTCGTTCTGATTGCAGTGGTGCTCTCTGTTTATTTAATTGAGTGTCTGATTGTGCAAATTTAATGAACTTAGTGTGAGTGGGTATGTATTCTAGCAATTGGATAAATTTGGTAATTGAGTGGAAAATTACTGGGCGTCGGTCTATAGCGCCAAAAATATTTGGTGGGCTATATAAAGTGGCAATAATTGTGAAAGTGAAATTGTTATATTTTGGTTAAGGCCAACCATGTACCCACACACGGCTATTTTAACGGATATGATAGAATGTGAGAAAGAATGCCATGCTACGTCGGCTCAATGACTAAGGATGTCATCTTGGAGAAGGACGTTATATTTTGTGTGCTCATCGATTCGATATATCACCTTGGAGAAAGCACGTGGACTCGGTGATTAAGTATATCTACCGGGAGAATGCACATGGGCTCGGTGACTAAGTATGTCAACTTGGAAAATGCACGTGGGATCGATGATTAGACATACCCTCTTGGAGAGTAGATGATATTGAATGTACCGACCAAGGAAAGGTCGTGGTGACATGTAATCGACTAAGTCGATTAATCGATAATTCGATCTGATTGATATGATGTGATGTGATCGTGTATATTTGATATATATACTGACTTGCAGGAAGGAACTGAGGCCAAGGTAAGTCCTCTGACTCGTGTTGTGCTTAGGTAGCCTTTAGAGTGTATTGGCTTCTTAATCGGGTCTTAGGGGGTAGAACTCGCTGAAACATTATCTCACTGGTTATTGTATAACCATTTTCAAGTCCCTAGGTGACGGTTGTGGAGAACCAGAAGTCCCGGAGTTTGGGAAGGTGGAAGAAATAGAATCGGCAAACCTGTCTAAATTGTTAGTCATATTACGGTTCCTTTTTAGTTAAGCCAGTACTTTTGTAAGTGACTTGATGTTGTGAATAAATCTGTTTGTTATAAAAGATTTGTTTGGTTTGAAAGGTTGTGGAAAAATTGGCCCTACTTTTCTATCCCATTGTTTTATCGTCTATAGATTGTTTATATGCTTCCATGTGCGTATTATAATGAAAGAGTCGGCAATGCGTCCTGAGATGTTGCTATTAAATCGACTAAAGTGAGGGATGAGTGCGTGCCCGAGGATTGGGGCGTGACATCCCTGTTTAAGTGGTATAGAGTAATGGTTAGGGATTTGAGTGATAAGGTGCAATGGACTATGGGATAGTAGTAGGAAAGACCTTTAAATTCATGCTGGCGCATGTCAATGTTAGTTGATTGATAAAATTTCTTATTGTTTAGGTCACTCTGTTTTTTAATTCAGCGTAAAATTGGAAACAGGCTTTAATAGATAAAGAAGCCATGACCAGGAGCCAAGAACTCCTGTTAAGACGGCTAGTAGGGCCGTGACTCGGGGTAGAGTGTCGACTAGGGTCGGTATTGAGGAGGTTGCGGTAGAGTGCCAGCACAGGCTAGTGCTAGTGGCGAAGCACCGCCTCCTGTTGGTGCTGGGGTTGCAGCCCTAGGTGATCAAGGAACCATAAGGATTGATCGGGCCTTGGATGCCATGAGAGAATTGATGAGGCAACAGGCCCGGGATCAAGCTGCCGCATTTACTGCCGTTGTTGCAGCTGCCGCTCAAGCCGTCGCTACTGCTGCTGTTGCCGCCGCCGCTGAGGCCGCAGTCGTTGCCGCACCTATCGCCGCACCCGCTGCCATGCTTGTTGATGTTCCAACTGAGAACATAGAGGTGCAGAGAGAAAAACCGATCCATAAGCTGGTGGAGTGGTTTTTAAAGCTGAGTCCGCCAAGACTTTTGGGTACTGGAGACCCCGAGGCCGCCTCACTGTAGATACAAGATCTGGAGAAAGCCTTTGCACTTCTGATGTGCATAGACGCAGAAAAGGTAACTCTAGCAGTATATCAATTGTAGGGCAATGCCAACACCTGGTGGAGAGTCGCTAGAGAGACAGTGTTTCCTAAAAGAGTGGTCCCGATGTGGGATGCATTCCTCAGAGTGTTCAATGAGCAATACTTCTTGAGGAACACAAGATAGCAGAAGATTGAAGAATTTATGCGACTCCGTCAAGGATCAATGACTGTTGACTAATATTGGGTCAAATTTTCTGAGCTATCTCAATATGCTCCGAGACTGATCGAAGACCTCGAGGAGAAAGCTCGAAGGTTCAAGGATGGCCTTAGACACGCGAGCTAAAGTAACCGTTGGTGCCGTTTGATTTGATTAATTATCAAGAGGTTTATCATCAAGCATAGCTGCTCGAAAGAAGTCTGAACGAACAAGTCCTCTCATCTAGATTGAGGTTTAATACTCACCGAGAGGGAATTTGCCAAGGAAAGAGGCCTATGCCAAGGGGTAGGTTCCAAGCCTCGCCCAACCAGAAGGGTGGATTTAGCAAGGTAATGCCCAATAGGAATGAAATTTGCCATTTTTGTGGGAGACAACACGGGTCAGCCCTGTGCCCATCTAGGTCGGGTGCATGTTTTGAATGTGGCCAATGGGGTCATATAGTTAGGTATTGTCCTAGGCAACCAAGAGGACAACCTTTGTTACCACCATCGCCGCCGCCACCGATGGGTCAAATAAGGGGTTATGCACCACAGAACGTGTAGCAAGGAGGTCAGCTGAGACCACTAGTTCAGGGCACAGTGTATGCCATCACATAGGGTTAGGCAGAGGCTACGCCTGACGTGATTATAGGTATGGTTTTGCTGAACGACCAGCCTGCTTACACTTTATTCGACTCATGAGCAACTCATTCCTTTATTGTCGAGCAATATGTTAAGTTGTTAGGATTAAGTCCTATATTGTTGGAGTCGGCAATTTGCATATCTACACCATTGAAGGATAAAATGATTACTGCTTTGGGTTGTTCTAGTTGCAAGTTAGCGATTGATGAGCGAGTGGGGAAAATAGACTTGTTAGTCCTAGCCATGTATGACTTTAATTTCATAATTAGCATGGACTGACTCACCAAGCAACAAGCTATAGTGGACTGTTATCACAAAGCGATTCAATTTGACCCGTTAAAGGGTAAGAGTTTCGAGTTTGTCGGGAATCGAGGAGGACCCTTGATTGTCCTGATCCCGTCGCCAAAGGCAACTCGTTTGTTAGACAAGGGTTGTCAAGGTTACTTGGCAACTCTCGTAGATACGACAGTTGTGGAGTTGAAAATGGAAGACATTGCTGTGGTATAAGAATTTCCAAATGTCTTTCCAAAGGAATTGCCAGGTCTACCGCCAGAAAGAGAGATAGAATTTGTGATAGAGCTAGCACCAGGGACAGAGCCAATCTCTAAGGCTCCTTACCGGATGGCATTAGTTGAGTTGAATGAACTGAAGGTACAAATGCAAGAGTTATTGGATAAGTAATTTATTTGCTCCAGTGCATCACCTTGGGGAGCACCGGTTCTGTTTGTAAAGAAGAAAGATGGTTCGTTGCGCCTGTGCATTGACTATCGGCAACTCAATTAGGTAACGATCAAGAACAAGTATCCACTGCCAATGATTAATGACTTGTTTGATCAGTTGCAAGGAGCGTCGATATTTTCAAAGATCGACTTGAGGACATGATATCATCAGCAGAGAATTAGGAAGGAAGATGTTCCTAAGTTAGCATTTCGTACTCGATATGGTTACTATGAATTCATAGTGATGCCATTCGGGTTGATGAATGCTCCTACTGCCTTCATGGATTTGATCAACTGACACTGAGAGTCAATCAGTTGTATGCCAAGTTTAGCAAATGCGAGTTTTGGTTAACTTGTGTTGCTTTCTTAGGACATGTGATTTCAGGCGAAGGAGTTTCTATGGACCCGAGCAAGATAAAAGCTATGATTAATTGGCCAAGATCGACTACAGTGACAGAGATTAGGAGTTTTCTGGGTTTGACAAGTTATTACAAACGGTTTGTGGAAGAATTCTCATCTTTAGCGTCGCCACTGACAAAACTCTTGAAAGAAGAAGAGAAATTTGTATGGATAGACAAGTGCGAGAGTAGTTTTCAAGAGCTTAAGGAAAAGCTGACCACCACACATGTGCTGACGATTCCATGTGGTCCTGGATGATTTGAGGATCTACAGTGATGTGTCACTCAAAGGACTGAGTTGCATGCTGATGCAACATGGTAGAGTTGTTGCATACACCTCCCGTTAGTTGAGACTTCATGAGCAGAACTATCCGGCGCATGACTTAGAACTCGCGGAGATTATCTTTGTCCTGAAGATTTGGAGACATTATTTGTGTGAAGAAATTTTTTAAATCTTCATGGACCATCAAAGTCTTGAGTACCAGTTCTCTCAGAAGGAGTTGAACATGAGATAGTGCCGATGGATGGAATTGTTGAAGAACTACGACTGTGATATTATATATCACCCAGGAAAGGCGAACAAGGTCGCCGATACTTTGAGTCGAAAGTCTTTAGTTGCTCATATATTGATTAAGGAGTGGAACTTAATCGAGAGAGCTCGAGATTCAATATTCAAGTTTGAGATAGGCCACCTTTCAAGTCTTATTGCCACCCTCAGAATTGAACCGAATGTCCAGATTAGAATCAAGCTACTCAAATCGATAGATCTAGATGTACAGAAGATTCTGTAAGAGGATACTGAGAAAAGAAAGGCTGACTTTCAGATTTCTGATGAAGGAACACTAAGGTTTCGAGGACGTTTAGTTGTACCTGACGATGTGGAGTTTAGATAGGATATTTTATCCGAAGCACATCGTGGCAGTTATAGGATTCATCTTGGTAGTACCAAGATGTATCAGAATCTGCGTTAACACTATTAGTGGTCAGATATGAAGGCATATATCACTAAGCATGTTGCCAAGTGTCTGATGTGTCAGCAAGTTAAAGCTCAGCATTGCAAGCCATGAGGACTTCTGCAACCTCTCAAGATCCCAGAGTGGAAATGGGAACATATCATGATGAACTTTGTGACTGAACTACTGAGAAGTCAAAGAGGAAATGATTCGATTTAGGTAGTAGTTGACAGACTGACAAAGTTAGCTCACTTCATTACAGTTCGAAAGGACCTCAGTTTGGTTAGACATGTAGATTTGTATGTGCGTCAAGTGGTTCGAATACATGGAGTGCTAGTTACGATAACTTTGGATAGAGACCTGAGGTTTACTGCCGCTTTTTGGAAGAGCTTACAGAGTGCCTTAGATACCAAGCTTCAACATAGTACGACATATCATTCTCAAACAGATGGCCAGTCTAAAAGGATAATTCAGACCCTTGAAGACATGTTGAGAGCTTGTGTACTGGACTTCAAAAGAAGTTGGGAAGATTAGTTACACCTGGTGGAATTCGCTTACAACAACAGTTATCAGCAAAGCATCAAGATAGCTCCTTTTGTAGCATTGTAGGTAGAGTGTGCAGAACACCAGTGTGTAGGAATGAAGTTGGGGAAAGAAAGATTACAGGCTCAAAGTTGGTTCAGCAATCAGTGGATGCCGTGGTAGTGATCAGAGGTAGATTAAAGACCGCTCAAAGCAGATAGAAAAGTTACGCAGATAAGCGCCGGAGATCTTTGGAATTCCTAGTTAGTGATCACGTTTTTCTAAAGGTGTCACCAATGAGGGGAACTTCGTGCTTTGGAAAGAAAGGAAAACTGAGTCCGAGGTACATAGGTCCGTTTGAGATTCTTGAAAAAATTGGAAACCTAGCGTATCATCTTGCGTTGCCGCCGAGATTAGTGCAAATGTACGACGTCTTTCACGTGTCGATGTTAAGGAAATATGAGCTTGACCCGACCCACGTGCTCAATTTCGAGGAATTGGACGTGGATGACCGTGTGTCATACATTGAAAGCTCGCTTTAGATAGTGAATAAAAAAGAACGAGTTTTACGTACAAAAACCATTCCGTTGGTCAAAGTGGTCTGGCAACACCATGGTACTGAAGGAGCGACATGGGAGACTGAAGAGTCGATGAGACAATTGTACCCGTACCTTCTTGAGAAAATTTAGTAATGGTTTAAATTTTGAGGACGAAATTTTTATAAGAGGGAAAGAATTGTGACATCCCAGATTTTCAATTCTGTTTTCTATCGAATAAATCGAGCATTTCATTGACGCGCCTATAGGGTTGTTCTCAGAGCTGATCACTCTCGAGATAATTAGACTATTCAGTAAAGTTATTAAGGAATTTTAAGGCAATAAATTTGAGAATTCGACTAGGAATCAACTTCTCAACTGTGCTCATCTTTAGAGGCCAGTATGGCACAATATAAAATTGATTTGAGATCAAAGATAGGTAGACTCAACTAAGATGTATAACTAGTTTTGGGTGACACTACTAAATTAGAAAATTCTCGTCGACTGGCCCTAAATTGATTCTTTTGTTGTTTTGGTACCCTGTGTCCGTATTTGAATCCTCGAGATTTTCACGACAACCGAGAGTTGCCAATGCATCGAGTGAGTTCTTTGTGGCTTGAAAAAAATCGACCATGGGTCATTTACATTAAAAATTTCTAAAAATTACCTAGTAGCCTAGGTCACGTTAAAAATGCGCCCAAGTGAAATTAACCACGAATTTAGGTCCGATTTTAGAAATTGAAAATTCCGTCATGACACAATAAATTCTAGAAACGCCAACTCAGTCTCAGAAGATTTTTCTGAAACCTAAGACTTTTGGGGAAAAAGTCGTCGCATGACCGTTTTTGTTCATAAAAAAAGCTGAGGATCGTTTTTTATCGCAATGCAAGATGGATCTATTGATGAGGAAAATTATCAATTTGATAATTGAGGTGCCAAGTGAATTTGCAATGACCAAATGGGATTGGATTGTAAAAGAATTAAGTCCAATTGAAGTCAAAATGTTGCAAATTCGTAACTCCCCCCATCCACCGTCATTTTGGACCAATTCAAGGTTGCAAAGAGAGGCCTTGGTGGCCTAAGGAGAGCCAAGGAATGTTGCATGGCCATAAATGGTCAAGGGGACAAGGCTTTGGAAGATTTGGACAAGGAGACCCCACCAAGCCAAACTTGCCCCTCACTCCTTCCCCTCTCTCCTCCTTGCCATCCACCCCATTCCTATCTCTCCTCCTTGCCTTGCTCGACACACCAGTAGCCAAGAAAGATAGCAAGGTGTTGGGGAAAACTCCTTTATTGTTCTAAAGTTGACAAAATGTTTCTATCAATCTAGTCTCAAGACTCAAAACTCAAAGTCTACCCTCACTGGCAGTTTCCAGACTGACGAAGAGAAGACTTATCTAGATGGGAGTTTATCTTCAAGGATTTGGTTCATATGGTTTGTAGAAGATCTTACAGCTAGAGATAACACCTCGTAATAAATTATTCTTATTGGAATTAATTCGGATAATCAGATCTATTGAAAGGCGAAGTATACTTGGAATGTTCTACTTATGAAAACCTAGATCTTGATTGTATAGGCGAGCAAGATTAGTGGGCTATCATTACATTCCTTAAATGACTTGAGTTCTCCTTAATTTATTCTGTCCAACTGGTAGATTAGAAGAATTTATTTGGAAAGTGCCAACAATTGTAAAGGCATGAAGAAGTATATAAAGAAGATGCTCAAGTTATTCAAGTGTGTGTGTGAAAGAAGAATTCCAAAGTTTGAAACTCTTAGTTCTTTGCTATTTCAATCGTAGAGTTTTATTTGTACTCAAAAAGAGAGAGTAAACACTTGTAAGACTTTGAAGAAGTGTAGTAGAGTCTCTACACTATAAAGTCAAGGACATAAGACTGTAACATCTCTTTTGATCCTTAGTGAAATCCAGCTAATGGGCTGTCAGTATGGGAGAGTGGACGTAGGCTTGATCTAAGCTGAACCACTATAAACACTGTGTTTTTATTCTCTTTCCCTTAAACTCCTTATTTCAATTTACAGCTTCATATAACTGTTTACTACTGTTTATGTTGCTAACAAATTATTCTGAAGTTTTGTAAAAATTTATTTATCACCTATTCACCCCTTCTAGGTGATCTTACTAGCCCTTTCATAAGGAAGCCATCGGACCACTTGGAGCCATCGTCGCCGCATGCCGTCGCCATTTCCGCAAGCCGCCATCCACGCGAGCAACCCGCACGCTCGACCACCCTTCTCACCCCTTCACGCTAGTCCAGCTGCTGTCCGGTGACCTGTGGAGCCAAGCTAGAGCTCCTACAGCCATCATGAGCCACCACCACTGCCCTCCAAGCCACTGAAGTCCCCCACCGGTCCACCGTTGTCCTCTCTGCACCAAATCAACTTCATTTCTTATGTTTTGCAGCCCCAATCAGCAAGCAGAAAAGTGGGTTTCTAGCTGCCTTGTAGGTCCGTTTTTGAGGTGTTCCCGACCTCGGACCCTAGGCCCGCTTTGGGAAAAATCGTTCCCCGCGACGTTCCCGTCGGTTTGATCCAACGCACGCATTAATCAAGTGAGTTTTGCTCCCTAATCCTCACTTAGTATGCTAATGATGCTTAGTGGTTGATTAGATTTAATTAAGTACAATTAGGTTGATATATTATATTAGAATAATTAAATTAGAAACTTATTGATGTATGTTAGGCAAATGGTTAGCGTAGTTAGCAAGTAGATATGCTCTATTATTTATTGAACGAGTCTTGGTAATTTTCCAGGCTCGTCTCAGCTTCCAATTAGGCATTACGGGCCTAAATTGGATTTATTGTAATTATTTAATAATTTTCGGAATTATTTAATTAATTTATTTATTTTTTGAAAATTAGGCTAGGATTGCCAACGATCAGAATTTCATGCTGATTGCAGTAGTGCTCTCTGTTTATTTAATTAAATGTCTGATTGTGCAAATTGAATGAACTTAGTGTGAGTGGGTATGTATTCTAGCAATTGGATAAATTTGGTAATTGAGTGGAAAATTATTGGGCGTCGGTCTACAGCGCCAAAAATATTTGGTGGGTTATATAAAGTGGCAATAATTGTGAAAGTGAAATTGTTATATTTTGGCTAAGGCCAACCGTGTACCTACACACGGCTATTTTAACGGATATGATAGAATGTGAGAAAGAATGCCATACTACGTCGACTCGATGACTAAGGATGTCATCTTGGAGAATGACATTATATTTTGTTGGCTCATCGATTCGATATATCACCTTGGAGAAAGCATGTGGGCTCGGTGACTAAGTATGTCAACTTGGAGAATGCACGTGGGCTCGGTGACTAAGTATGTAAACCTGGAGAATGCATGTGAGATCGATGATTAGACATACCCTCTTGGAAAGTAGATGATATTGAATGTACTGACCATGGAAAGGTCGTGGTGACATGTAATCGATTAATTCAATTGATCTATAATTCGATATGATTGATGTGATGTGATGTGATCGTGTATATTTGATATATATACTGACTTGTAGGAAGGAACTAAGGCCAAGGTAAGTTCTTTGACTCATGTTATGCTTAGGTAGCCTTTAGAGTATATTGGCTTCCTAATCGGGTCTTAAAGGATAGAATTCGCTGAGACATTGTCTCACTGGTTATTGTATAACCATTTTCAGGTCCCTAGGTGACGATTGTGGAGAACTAGAAGTCCCGGAGTTCAAGAAGGTGGAAGAAACAGAATCGGCAAACATGTCTGGCTTGTTAGTCATAGGACAGTTCCTTTTTGGTTAAGCGGGTACTTTTGTAAGTGGCCTGATGTTGTGAATAAATCTGTTTGTTATAAAAGATTTGTTTGGTTTGAAAGGTTGTGGAAAAATTGGCCATACTTTTCTATCACATTGTTTTATTGTCTTGGGATTGTTTATATGCTTCCGCGTGCATATTAAAATGAAAGGGCCGGCGATGCGTCCTGAGACGTTGCTATTATATTGACCAAGGTGAGGGATGGGTGCATGCTCGAGGATCAGGGCGTGCCACATTGTTTGTATGAACCATTTAGACTGTCTCTTGGAAAAATACCTCTAAACTCATACTTCCCCTTGTTTGACCAAGGTAGTGAGGTCGGGTTGTGACAAAGATCACTCTCTCTAGTTTACTGACATGACCTAGTTATCAATAAAGTTATCATTTCCTTATGTCTTTTTGCTGATGACAAATAGGGGGAGAGATGCTGATGTGAAAATGATGTTGATATGCACTGACATTTCTATAACATATCAAAATAGGGGGAGTATTACATGAGCTTTGTGCTGATATGTTTACTATGTCATCATTGCTCTTAAGGACTTATGATAATCTATGTTTTTCACTCTTATCCTACAAAAGATCATCTAGACTAAATCTCCAGGTTATATGAGTATCTTATGGAGATCTTGTCATCTATATATGGTGCACATTCCTTGAAAAAGATTAACACACAAACAGATCATTTACTTTTACTGCAAGTTTTATCAAGAATTATCTTTCACATTTGTGGGATAGTTTTGTCATCATGAAAAAATGGAGATTGTTGAAAAAAAATCTCTAAGTGACCAAATTATCCTTAGTATAATATTTACTATGATAAATGTAGATGTTTGTGACAATTATTGAAGACTACATGATGTCCATGGTGTGCTCCAAGTGGTAAAAGCTCATGATATGTCTTAATATGATTTTTCAATAAACAACACTAACACATCTAAAGATCAATTGATGTTGATGTTTCTATTTGAGGCTGTGCATATTAGGTAACTAGTACCAAGGCAACAACATTCATCTTACAATATTCGTTGGTTCAGCAAATTAGCTATAATGGAAGTAGATATGTGTAGCAGCAAAAGGTAAAAGAATGCTTCAAGTGCCATAACTTTGCTCAAAGGAACACTTAAGTGCTATAACTTACGAAAGGTACACTTAAGTACCACATTCGAAGAAAAACGGATCATTTAAGTGCCGCTCCGGCCAAAAGGCTGACGTGGCATTTTTCCGGCGAATTGAGCCCAAAATGACGCCGTTTTGCATGCTGACGTGGTAAAAAAAATATAAATTAAATAAATTAAATAAATTAAATTTAAAATTAGATTTAGTTAAAATATTATACAATAATAATTTTAAAATTAAATTTAGTTAAAATATTAAAAAATAATAATTTTAAAATTTTAAAAAATTTAAAAAAGGGGGGGGGGGGGCGGTGGCTAAGGGCTTAGCCACCGCCGCCGCCTCCTCGCCGTCGCCGGGAAGGGCCGGCGACCCCGGCCGATTGGCGGCAAGGGCTCGCAAGCCCTCGCCTAGATCCGGCGAGTGGTGAGGGGTCGCAGCCCTCGCCCAGATCCGGTGAGGGTCGGCAGCCCTCACCAGGCCGAGCCAAGGGCTGCCACCTGCTGGGGGTCGGCCTGACGAGCGGCAGGCCTTGGCCCGGCTGGGCAAGGGCCGCCGACCCTCGCCGGATCTAGGCGAGGGTCGCAGCCCTTGCCCAATCTGGGCGAGGGCTGCCGACCCTCGCTAGATCTAGGCGAGGGTCGCAACTCTCACCCAGATTGGGCGAGGGCGTCCTCGCTGCCGGTCGGCCGGGGTCGCCGGCCCCTCCCCCCTCTTTCGCCGGCCCTTCTCGGCGACAGCGAGGAGGGGGGGCGGTGGCTGAGGGTTGGGCGAGGGCCGCCACCGCACCCCCCCCCCCCCCCCCCCCCGCTTTTTAATTTTTTAATTTTAAAATTATTACTTTTTAATATTTTAACTAAATTTAATTTTAAAATTATTACTTTTTAATATTTTAACTAAATCTAATTTTAAATTTAATTTATTTAATTTTTATATATTTTTTTATCACATCAGCCCAAAACGACGCCGTTTTTGTATTATTTGGCCACATCAGCGTGTAAAACGACGTCGTTTTGGGCTCGGTTCGCCGGAAAAATGCCGCGTCGGCATTTTGGCTGGATTGGCACTCAAGTAGTCCATTTTACTCCGATTTTGGCACTTAAGTGTACCTTTCATAAGTTATGGCACTTAAGTGTCCCTTTGTGCAAAGTTATAGCATTTGAGGGGTCCGCATGTCAGCAGCAAAATCTAGATGATAACAAAAATCGAGAAGCTAGGCTATCTAACAAGTCTATCTCAAGTTGTAGTGGAGGGATAGTAGCATAAGCTATTTTTAGGTAGTTTGCAAATGTTCAAGAAAAGGATTGTATGGACAATTCTATCTTTGGACAATAGCATCAACAGTAACTTCATTGACTATTTGCTTCTCCAATCTACATCCAATGGATAGATTGAATATGGGTATAAAAGAGAAGATCTTAGAAGCCAAAGAAGAGATACATGCAAGTACAAAAGATTGAAAACCTGCCATATGCTGTGTCTCAAGCAAAATGCTCTCTTTTGACTGTTTCTCTGGGTGTTATATTCTTGTTATCTAAGTAATTGTACTAAAGATTAAGTGTACAAGAGTAAGAGCAGCAGCCAAGTCTTGATATTATGATTTATCATATAAAAGGACAAATGCTTGCTGATTGTAACTTTCTGAGCATATTAATAATGTAATCTAGCTCGACTTGTGGCTATTAGTCTGAGAGTGAACGTAGGCTTGGAGTTAAAGCGTAACCACTATACATCATTGTGTACTATTGCTTTTCTCTATTATTTCTTCCACAAGCACACAATACACTCACAAGTTTTGAAACATCACATTGACTAGATCTTTACTTAGTGTAAGCTATTTCTACAAAAGATAGTCAAAATTTCTAAAACAACCTATTCACCAATCATCTAGGTTGTATTGTTTAGCCCCTAACAAGCTTTTTGCAGCCCTAAACCATTTTTTCTTCACACGGCAAGCTTTAGTAGCCCAAAGTGACCTATTTTTGTTAGGTGTGCAAGCACAGCCTCAGAATTTTATTTGCACAATGAGCTTTTGTAGCTTGGAGCAGCCCCATTAATTGGGCGAGCTATCATAGCCTAGGCTCTCTTTCTTCGCATGACAAGCTTCAATAGCTTGAAGTGACCTATTTCCATTAGGTTTGCAAATGCAGCATCATAACTTTATTTGCAGAATGAGCTTTTACAACCTGGAGCGCCCCTTTGACTTGGCAAGCTTTCGTAACTTAGAGTTTTCTTTTTTGCACGATGAGCTTTTGCAGCCCAAGGTGCCCCTTTGACCTAGTGAGCTTTCATAGCCTAGAGTCTCCTTTATTTTTCTTGCAAATATTATGTAAGTATTCTTATTCACCTTAGTTTTCAACCAAAAAAAAAAAAATGTTCATAGATATGCCCCTAATCATGCTCTTTACACTTGCTTTTTCATTACTTGTAAGCAAAATTTAGGTGTTGCATTGTCCTTAAAAGAAAGCTCAAAGATGTTTCTTTCAAAGAGAAACAACTGTCGACACCTTACTTTTTCTTTTTTTTTTGGTAAAGTAAGATTTGTATTGACTTTTAACCAAGAAGAGCTTTACAGTAAGGGAGTCTCGGCACCAACAAAACTTACACTCATGGTGACAAACATGTCGACACCTTAAATAAAAATAAACAATGGTAAAAACAAAAAAATATATAGTATTAAAAAAATAAAAAAAGGGAAGGCAAAATATAAAAGTAGACGAGCATGGATAAATTGAGCCATAAGAATAAAAAGAGTAGAGAAATTTTAGCCAGGTTCCTAGCTATTCTCCTTTTCCCAACACTTTTTTTGTTTCTTTCTAAGCCCAACTTTCTTTTAGTCCACGATTTAGCCCATGATAAACCCAACTTTTTCTTTTTCTTTTAGACTCCATTTGTTTCGCCGACAATGTGACGCTTCTGCAAAATATTTTATAGAAAGCCCCTTCTAGGAAAATGTAATTATTTTTTGGTGTTCGGTCTTCTTTCTCTTTTAAGCTCCATTCGTTTCATGAAAAATGTAACATTTCTGGAAAATATTTTCCAGAAAGCCATTTTCCAAGAAAATATAATTATTTTCTAATGTTTGATCAAAACTTGAAATTTTTTTCTTTTTTTGGGTAAGGTAATAATATATTGGCTTAAACCAAACTATACAACTCGAAAACTGACATAAAAAACTTACACTCAATGAGGCAACAAGCCAGGTCAAGTGGAAGGATGCCAGGAAAAGGAAGCCAAAAGCTACCAAGGTAGCAACAGGAAGCCAAACGGCATCCATGAAAAAGCCAAATAGAAAGAAAAGCTACAAGGAAAAACAACTAGACAAGTGAAAACACCCAAAAGGAGCCAATGGCCAAGAACAACACCAACCCTCTGAAAGAAAAGGCAATGAGACCTTGACACGCTAGTAGGTGATGAAACAGCAAAGGCCGAAGCACTTAGTCCGCAAAGATGGCCGGGTCAATACCCCAAATAAGTTGAGTTCTTCTATATCTCAGAGTATCCGTCACTTGGCTAAAGGAGATGGCTTTGTCCCTCACAACTTTAAGTAGGTGGTTCTTCATGGTAGGCACAACGAGAGTCTTGCCCTGAAAGAGAATGCCATTCCAAGTTTTCCAAATAAGATGGCAAAGTGCAGGGGAGGAAAATCTGGCAATCGACTGAGAGAAGTCATCGGAGAGAACTTTAAGGGCTCAAGAGATAGTATCTTGCCATGGTTTGGTACCATGACATATAAGGTTAGCATTTAGAAGCCCAAAACGAAGCCAAGCCAGCAATAATTTGGCACGCAAAGAAGAGATAATTAATGGAATTTGGTCTAGAGTTACAAAAAACACAAGCACCATCAGGAATCCTACCAAAGGAAAGAAGAAAGACCTAAGTGGGAAGACAGTTCCTCGTGATGAGCCACAAATGGAATTGGTGCCTCGGGGTAATATATTTACTCCACACAAAGGAATGCCAAAGAGCCACATTACGCTTCGCACAAATGGCCTCCCACGCCGAGGCAATAGAAAAAATGCCTGAGGTAGTCTCAAGCCACGAAAACCGATCCAGGGACTGGGACAACAAAGGTAGAGTGTGACCCCACTCTTCAATAAGATGCTTAGTCACCAGGCCTGGAGTGGAATATAAATCAGCAACTGAAGCCTGCCTAGACAAACCCTATCGGTAAATGTACATGTCAGAGAAGACCAAGTTGAAGGGGCCCTGTGGTAACCAAGGATCAAACCAGAGAGAAACCGCTTTGTCATCCCTTATACGCCATAGAAAGAATCGCTGAAAGTCCTCCCTCAAAGCAAGGAGTTTCCTCCAAGCCCAAGAGCAAACTATATGCTTCGGCACAACCCAGAAGTTCTTCTTTAGGTAGATAGAATGGACCCATTTACATCAAAAGGATTCCCTATCAGTAAATAAAATCCAAATATGTTTCAGCATAGAGGCAGTGTTGCTATTACTAAGGGCCCGAATTCCAAGTCCTCCCTCTTTCTTAGGGAGGCAAACTTCATCCCACGCAACTTTTGCTCCCCAAGTGGAAAATGTTTTTAGCTGTTTGTTAAGGAAATTTTTTTTCATGCACTCTTTTTCAATATTTTTTATTATTTTAAAATATAATATTTAATTATTTTTATATTTAAAAATCAAATTTTTAATTAGTTTATATTTTTCTTTTTTTTTCTTTGTTTTTGTCTTCCTCTTCTTCGACCATTCACTGTCCACGATGATGGTCGGCAATCGGCCGAAGGTGAGCTCGAGCTTGCTTGACTCCAGCAAGTGAGCTTGAGCTCACCGCTCGCTAGAGACTTGTGCTCATCGATCTTGGTAAGCTCAAGCTCACTGCTTGCTTGGCTCATCGATTTGGCAAGCGGCAAGCTCAAGCTTGCCAAGATTAGCGAGCCAGGCGAGCAAGCTCACCAAGGCCTCGAGCTCGCCGCTCGATAGGTCAATGAGCTTGAAGCCCTAGTTTGCCATCGATTGAGTGAGCAACGAGCTTGAGCTTGCCAAGATTAGTGAACCAGGTGAGCGGACTCGCCAAGGCCTTGAGCTCACCCCTCGCTAGGTCAGTGAGCCTAGAGCCCTAATTTGCCATCGATTGGGCGATCAACGAACTGGGGCTTGAGCTCGCCGCTCGCCTGGCTCACCAAGGCCTCAAGCTCGCTACTCACTAGCTTAGTGAGCTTGGAGCCCTAGTTTGCCATCGATTGGGTGAGCGGCGAACTAGGGCTGGAGCTCGTCACTCGCTTGGCTCACCAAGACCTCTAGCTTGCTGCTTGCTAGGTCAGTGAGCCTAGAGCCCTAGTTTGCCATCGATCAAGCGAGTGACAAACTAGGGCTCGAGCTCACCGCTAGCCTAGCTCGCTGCTTGCTAGGTTGGTGAGCTTGGAGCCCCAGTTTGCCATCAATCAGGCTAGTAGCAAATTGGGGCTTAAGCTCGTTGCTCGCCTGGCTCGCCACCAATCAGGTGAACAACTAGCCTCGAGCTCACCTCGTTCACTACTGATAGGGCGAGTGGCAAGCCTCGAGCGTGCCCTTGGCCAGTCGCCGATGGTCGTCCTCGCTTGTGACCAGCCAAGATAGAACAAAAAAAAAAGGGAAGAAATGAAAAAAGAAAAAGAAGAAGAATTAAAAATTTGAATTTTTTAAAAATGAAAGGAAAAAAAGGAAGATAAAAAGATTAACATGAGTGTGAGATAACAGAAAGTGAGTAGGGAAAACGTTTTCCTTTTTCTCAAAAATGGAAAATATTTTCTCTTATCTTAAAAGATTTTTTTCTTCATGGAAAATGTTTTCCCTAACTGATTGATTTTTCATGAAACGAATACCAAAATATCCAGAAAATGTTTTCTTGAAAAATATTTTTTATGAAACGAGCATACTCTTAGGCTCAGATTTATTTCCTTTTCACCAAATGAAGTAAAAAGAATGGAGGGCCGGCCCTTGTCTTTCTTGGCTTTCTTCAGAGATTATTCGAAGTTCACTGCTTCTTTTTGGTCGCGGATCATAATTTCCTCACCACGGGGCACCGATCTTTATCACGGCCCATTGGGGAAGGTGAGGCTACAACGGCTCGCCGCCGGGAAAAGAGAAGACCGCGGACTTCCTGCAGCATTTCCGAGCTTCGTCAGTGCCGATTCCTGTGACTCCATCTCACCGAGCGAATCAGGTATGCATTCTCTTCAAACACCCTCTTCTTCCCCGCTATTTGGTAATCGAGAGCGTTGAGCTCCGGTGATGCGCTTGTTGCTGATGGAGTTGGCTTCGGTGAAGGAGAAGCAGTGTCGGAGAAGGCTTGGGAAGAAGAAGACGTAGAAAGAAGAGAAATTAGGAATTTAAAAAAAGAAAATAAAATAAAACAGAAAATTAAAAAAATAGAAAAATAGAAAAAGTAAAGGTAAAAAAAATCAGAAAATAAAAATAAAGGGTTCGATTATAATAAAGGTGAATTGCTTCGGATCCAATTAGCCTAGTCGGTTCGGGTTGGATGGTCGAGTCATATCGAAAGTAATTGAGTCGGGTAGGGTTAAATGAATGGGCCAATATTGAGCTCGGATTAGGTCAGATTTATTAGAGGCCAGATATTTAGGAGTTGGGCTCGAGCTGTTGCAAAGGCTCAAGCCCATCAGATTGATGTAGTGCTTTTAATAGATTGGGGGCCGGATCCAAAAGTTGGTTAGTTCTAGAAAAGTTGGACCGGGCCTAAAGCCCGGCCCAATTTCAAGCTCCAACCTAGATCCACGGGGTTCAAGTCAGCGAGTCGGGCCGGGTTCCTCGGCCAGTTCCGAAGTCCATCCTTGGAATAAAAAAATTAAAAAATTAATACATCGTAAAAATATTAGAATAATTAAATCAAAAAAATAATAAATAAAAATGAGAAATTTGAAATAAAAATCTGTAGATTCAGGAAAAAATGGAAAATTAAAACAAAATGAAAATTTTGAAAAATGTTTCAAAAATTCAACTTAATTGATTCCAGTGGATATTTAGTCCTTAATCAATTTTAGAATTTTCTTTTTAAATGGACTTCTCTTAGTGTTGAATAAAATTTGAAAATACTTAAAAAATTTTGAAACTCGATTGAATAAGCTCTTAGAGCTTTACAATAGGGATATGTTTTGTGTTATTTATTTCTAGAGACGATGTTAGGTCATCACTTGTGCATTTCAATTCCATTATATTTGATTGTGTAATTTACACGCTTTGGTTGTTGTTTTCTCTTTTAGCATGGTTAGTATTTCAATAAAAACATTGTATGAACACTTAGCAGCTTAGCCTTAAAATAGATGAAAAGGCTACATGAAAACACTTTAGTTGACAATATAATTAAGTTTAAGTATCGAAATGGCACTAACTAGATAATTAGTATAATCAAGTTCCCGAATTTGAAATCTTTGATTTCGTAAAAATTGAGACGACACTCCCACATCTCAATTGATGTCTAGCTAACCTTAATTAGCTAGTGGCGACTCCTCACATGGAATTTTGATAGTGTTAATTCGAACATTTTATGGAAAATCTAATGTTGCGTGAGATATGAACTTAGAAGAGCCCATGCTTAAAATTGGTGGACCGTCTTGAATTATCTATTAGATGATGTGTTCAAGCCATCTTCTAAGGATGCCTATTCGAACTGTCTTTCTAGTAAATACCTCTAAATCTATTCCTTTGAGGGCGGCCCCTTGAGAGGAGGTTGATACAAGAATTTTGATGCCTTTTTTGATAATGTTTGAAAGAAATGAGGGAGGGATAAAATGACATTGACATCTAGGATCAATAATTGAAGAGAAAAACACAAACCTATGATTTGACATCCAAGATGAACGGTTAAATAGGAAACATGAACACATGATTGTGATGATGTGTTCAAGTTGTCTTCTAAGGATGTCAATTTGGATCATTTTCAAGTAAATATTTCTAAACCTATTTCCCTTGGGGTGGCCCCATGAGGGTAAGTCCCGACAAGAATTTTGGCACCTTTTTTGATAATGTTTAAAGAAATGAGAGAGGACTAAAATGATATATTGGCATCGAGGATCAATAATTGAAAAGGAAATATGAACCCATGATTTGACATCCAAGATGAATGACTAAAGGGAAAACATGAAGACATGACTAAAGCTGTTGAAAGATACATGTTTCATGTTGGACCCAAATACTGGGCAAGAGGTCCTTTGGTAAGGGATTGGATGGAGTAGCATTGGTGCCGGTGTCAGATCACCTTTTGTACTTATTTATAAATTTGGTCTTGCTTTTTCTTTGTCAAGTCAATTTTATTAAAAATGAGATTTTTCGACATGCAAGCAGATTTAGGTGGTTGTAAATAAAAGGCATTGGACTTGATTAGATTTCTTAACTAGATCCCCTTAAATACTATCTACACCCTCTTCAATGTTAGCTCCATCTAAAACGTGTTAGTTTACCCATTTTTTAACAATTATCCCAAGCCAACTTTTTAAAGAAGCTTTCTGAAATGCAGGACAACAACAAGATTTATGTGGCTGTAAATAAGGGCATTGGATTGATTGGATTCCTCATTTAGGTCCCATTTTACACTAGCTATACCCTCTTCAATATGGTACTAATAATTCATTCTACTTCATCGTTCTAATAAATTTATAAGGAGTTGTAGCTGATAGAGGCTTGAGGCTTTGATTATTGATGTCCGACCAGGTCGAAAGTACAAGTCAATACTGACGCAATTTAATTAATATATATGCAATCTATGACCACAATATACTAGCTCTTGTTATGCTGGAACACTAGTATGAAAGATTTCAAACCACTTGTTTATAGGAGTGGCACAAAAAGAATAATGAAAGAAATCTGGATAAAAAAAAAAAGTAAGGAAAAGAAATAGTAACGAATCTCTAATTCTAGCGTTTAGTACCACTTTGGGGCTGAATAATATGTTTCATAGTTTTAAATGGGTAAATTACTATATAACTAGGTAGTAGGTACCGTCATATGAAATTTTCTTCTCCGAACAAAAACTTTAATCGTTTGTCTTTTTTATAAAGTTACCACGTGCTGATTCATTTCCATTGACCATCATTTATTTTCACCTACCCCTTTCATGAAAATAAGCTAACATGGCAGTTTCATTTCATAATTTGATAGAACTATTCCTCTTCTTTCATGCTACCAAACATGATCAATTAAAGGAATGATGACCTTATTGTCACTAGATAAATGCTAGATTTACTAAGACTGTAAAATTGATTTATTAAATGACGCATCATACTACTATTGGTTGTTGTTTGAGGCCCACTTAACTAAAGAGTAGCTTACCTGTAGTAAATTAATCTTTTAAATCAATTTTAATAAGCCTAACATTTTCTTCCCACTTAATTCTAGTCATAGTTCAAATTACAAACAAGGCCGAAATTGTACTCTATGGGTTATCACAGATGACGTACTTTTGTTTCACTTGCAACTATCCATCCCCTTTATTCAAGTACATTTAACAGGAAAATGTATGCTAACATAACTTATGATAGAGGATGGACAGAGAGTGCAGGTTTTTTGGCCTGATATGATGATTCTGTCGGAATTCATGAAAGGAACGTACATTTAGTGTTTGATTAAATATATGAATGGTCAATACTTGCCCACATGATATTCCTTTCAAAAGTAAATCCCTAACATAACACCATTCTAACAATTTAATTGCATATTTCATTTCACATCTCTCGTGGTTCTACCAATGTCATTGAGTTATATTTTAGTCCCTTTGTAAGATTGGGAAATGTTGGACTGAGGCACACAGGATAGTATTAGGGCTCCATGAAAAACGCGTTACCTCACTTTCTTTCTTTTTCTTTTATTTTTCCTTTTCTTTCTTTATAAAGTTGGTCTTGCTTGTTCTTTGTCAGGTCAACTTCATTTTTTTTTTTTGGGTAAAGATCAAGATTTTCGACACACAGTATAAATTTACGTGACTATACAAAAAAGGCATTGGATTGATTGGATTCCTTAATTGGTCCCGTTGTATACTAGCTACACATTCCTTCAATGTGTTATTCACACGTTAGCTTATCTTTTCTAAACACTTGGTCTTGCTTTTTCTACGTTGGGTCAACTTCTTAAAGAGGCTTTCTGACATACAGGACAACGACGATATTTATGTGGCTATAAACAAAGGGCAATGGATTGATTGGATTCCTTGTTAAGGTCCTCTTGTATGATAGCTATAACCTCTTTGCATAGTGTCTTGTAACCGGAGGCTTGCATAGTCTCTTGTAACTAGAGTTATTGAGTCAACAAGTTGGTTATAAAACATTGTGTGAAGCACAGGCTGATCCAAGAGGAATCCTTTTGAGTACCACCATCTCATTACAGGCGTAGGAGGTTAATATACCTATCTTTCCAATAGTAATCAATTTCAAAGAGGTGACAGGGAGTCCATCTTTCCTCATAACAGGGAATACCCTTAAGTTTTACGTCTCAGAGTTTAAGGGTCCTAGATAGATTAATGTGACTATAAATAAAAGGCATTGGATTGATTGGATTCCTTAACTAGGTCCCATCATATACTAGCTGCACCCACCTTCAATGTGTTATTTGCGTGTTAGCTTATCTTTTTTAACACTTGGTCATGCTTCTTCTTCTTCTTTATTATTATTATTATTATTATTATTATTATTATTATTATTATTATTATTATTATTATTATTATTATTATTTATGTCGGGTCAACTTCTTAAAGAAGCTTTCTGACATAAAAGACAACGATGATATTCATGTGGCTGTAAACAAAGGGCATTAGATTGATTGGATTCCTTATTAAGGTCCTCCTATATGGTGGCTCCACCCTCTTCGCATAGTGTCATGTAATTAGGGGCATTGAGTCAATAAGTCAATTATAAGACACTATGTGAAGCATAGGGTGATCCAACAAGAACACTTTTGAGTTCCACCATCTCACTCCAAACGCAAGAGACTGCTATATCTGCCTACCAACGGTAACCAAGTTCCAAAAATTGACATGGAGTCTATCTTTCCCCCTGATTATTTTTCTTCCCAACTTAGTAGGAAATGCCCTCGAGTTTCACGTCTTAGAGTTCAGACAAAGTAGTTTAAGGACTTGCTTGGGTCCAAGATAGATTAATGTGACTGTAAATAAAAGGTATTGGATTGATTGGACTCCTTAACTAGGTCCCATTACATACTAGCTACACCCTCTTTCAATGTGTTATTCACGTGTTGGCTTATCTTTTTTAACACTTGATCTTGCTTTTTCTATGTTGGGTCAACTTCCTAAAGAAGCTTTCTGACAAACAGGCCAACTATGAGATTTATGTGGCTGTAAACAAAGGGCATTGGATTGATTGGATTCCTTATTAAGGTCTCCTCGTGTGATGGCAATGCCCTCTTCCAAAGTGTTACTAATAAATCATGTCGGTTCACTGTTGTAGACATTTATTAGGAGCCGTATCTTGTGGAGGCTTGAAGCTTTGATGATTAATCTCCGTCCATATTGAAAGTTCAAGTCATTGGTGGCACAACTTAATTAATATAATATATGTGCCAACTACTAGCACAAAATTCTAGTTCTTGCTGTCCTAGAATACCTAGTATGAAAGAATTCGAACCGTTTGATTATAGGAATGACACAAAAAAATTAATAAAAGAAATCTGAATAAATAAATGAAGGAAAGGAAATAGTGACAAATCTCTAATTCTAGCATTTAGTACCACTTTGGGGCTGCAATTATGATTCGTAATTTTAAATGTATAAACTATTATAAAACTAGTACAAATATAGATATATAAGAAGTCATATACCATCACATCAAATTTTCTTCTCTAAATAGAAACCTCAATCGTTTGTCTGTTTGTAGAGTCACCGTGTGTGTTATTTTACTCATTCATTTCCATTGACCATCATTCTTTTCATCTGCCCCCTTCATGAAAATAAGCTAACATGACGGTTCATTTCATAATTTGATATCTATTCCTCTTCTTTCATGCTATCAAACATGATCAGTTAAAGGAATGATGACCCTATTCTCACTGGATAAATGCGGGATTTACTACGACTGAAAAATTAATTTATTAAATGATGTGTCATATTGCTATTGGTTGTTTAAGGCCCACTTATTTAAAGAGTGGCTTGCAACTTAAAATATTCTTAGGTAAATTAATTTTGTAATTCATTTTTATTAAACCCAACATTTTCTTCGCATTTAATCCTTGTCACGGTTCGAATTACCATAGGAGGCCGAAATTGTACCCTATTGGGTTATCACAGGCGACATACTTTTGTTTCACTCGTAACAATCCACCGACTTTATTCAAACACATTTAACAGGGAAATGTATGCTGACATAACTCATGATGGAGGGCGGACATAGGTTGCAGGTTTTTGGCCCGAGATAATGGTTGTGTTGGAATTCATGAAAACAGAATACAGTTTGTGTTTGATTAAATGTATGGCTTTCGATTGTGGCTCTTGAAATTTACAACATATGCAATTGAGTCTTTAAATTCTTTTTTTTCCTAAATCGAATCCTTGATTCATAAATTCGTGGGTAGCTAGTCATTCCGTTAAATATATTAACGAAAATCGCAAATCATGTCAAAACAAAATCAATGCACGGGCATTTCACATCATCGCCACATTAGCAAACTCTCCCAACTAATTTATGATGTGGAATGAAGGACAAAAAATAAAATACAACCAAAAAAAAAAAAAAACCCCAAAATCAAACAGAGTGTGTGGATAGGTGAAGGACGGTATTGTACAGCCTTGGTGATGGTGCCACCCAACCACGATAAGGGTTGATGGACATTTGTCTATGTCTAGACTTACCATTACGGATGGGCATGGTTGTAGGATAGAACATGAAACCTAAGAACCGGACTAATGAAAACCTATCTAGTTCCACATTCGGAGATATGCATAGTAAATTTCAGGTGACAAAAATTGACGCAAAAGTTCTAGTTTAATGGAACTTGGAACCTAAAGCCTATAACTTAAAACTTGGAATAAGTTTTTGTGTTTTTATTAATCTATATTTTCCTACAATCTTACAATATTCCATGGCTTTTAATAATAAGTCTATAATGTGGAACCACTCGTCTAAACTTCCATTTTATGACTGAGACTTTTACTTTGCAAATGTTTTATATTTTTTTGTGTCTAAAAATAAGTTATGATTAGTGAATTGTAGCAATAAGTGGTGGTCATTTAATGATAATTCACTACAATCGTTCAATTAAAAATACAAGTGGAATTTGGATAACCCTAAAACCTACTTTGGAATTTGTGATATGATAAGTTCTAGGTTCTAGAATATACAAGATAGGTTTTAAGTTTCAAAAAATAAGGAACCTATTTTCGTTAGTAGATTCCAAATTCTAAGTGAAACTTGTACGGAATAGGGAACCGCTCACCTCTACTTACCAAAGGGGCTCTTTCTCCCCTTCCCCATATCTATAGTTGTTAGGGAAATTTGATTACTTATTAGATAGAGCAATAGTGATAAATCTTTTATGCATAATAATGATCATTGTCCTTAAGGTATAATTTGTTCACACTTTTGTTGTTGCCATGTTTTGGACAAATATACCTCCATGATATGCACCAAAACCATAGAGAGAAATGAGTTCAACAAGTACTCAATTGGTCTAGGGACCATTCATTTGGCAGTACCCCTAATTAACCTTCTTGAGAATCCCTTAGTAAATGGATTTGTCAAGTTATTACTTATTTGATCATAAATTATTGAAATAATTCTACTTTGTCTATCTCTAGGTAGTTCCTTGGAAGGTACCATTCCTAGTTGTAAAATCTAGAAAAGGCTTTCTCCTCATTCTAGATTTCGATCTATATTTACATATGTTGCTAGAACCTCCCTTAAAGCTCCTACCTTTGACCATCAAACCCTCTAATGCCACTTTTTTAATAATTGCCCTGCCACTTCTTCTACCATACTTTCGAGAAAAGTGCAGACTTCACTTCCTCCACAGATATGGTCTCACTCCCTTTCATCAACGAATTAGGAAAGTGCCCGTAAGCATTGGGTAAAGAACAAAGCAGCATCGTAGATTCATAGCCTGGTATTGATCAATACCTTATTCACATTCGTTTGATCATTTATGACTTTATTAAATTCAATCCGGTGATCATGAATCAGCATTCCCCATCTAGTATGTAAAGAAAAGTTGGATCAAGCTTCGAGAGCAATTTCAACATATACAACTCTTCAAGTTTTGCCCAAACTACAATTGCACTCTTCTTCTCTGCACTTCAACCAAAACGTCATCCTCCGAGTTCAAGAGGATAATTTTCCGAGTCTTTTTCAAGACATCAGCCTTTCCTTCCGAGTTCATGCTCTAGGGAATTCATCATCTCCCTCCAACGCTAAATCCAAGCATTGTGTCTCAAGCAGCTCCTGCATCTTAATGCACCTGAGCTAACAATAATTCTGCTCGTGAATTTCTCCAACTCAAATTTTCTTGAAATCATAGCCATAATCGCAGAAAGACAAACTCCCAGAGCAGTCAACCAACAATGGCCATAGGCTATGATACAATTCGTTATGAATAGCGGGGAACCGTAAGCAAACAGAATAATTTGAGAAAGAAATAGATTCTAGATTTGAAACCTAAAAAAATGGGGATTTTCGTAGTATGATGGTGTGCCTAATCCATGAGAAAAAACTGATAATATGGGTCCACTGTAATATAGATGAAGAGGAGTACAATCGCTCAAAGCTCACACTCAAGTGCTTCCCAATCCTAAGTAACCCACATGAATCAATCAACAAGTAAGGAGATTTCTCTCGTTCTCAACTTTCTTGGATGACTATTCTCAAAAGCTCTTTGGCTACGTTTGATCAATTAGAATTCTAGACTGGATAGAAGTGGATATAATAGGATATGAAATCCAAGGACTGTGGTATATTTTATCCACTATTTGATAAATCACAATAATAAATGCGGATAAATTCACATCATATCATGTTAATTGTTGGGTATAAATGATATATCATGTAAATGAACCTAAAAATTGCATAAATGGAGAGGTAAGAATGTCACACAACGCTTTTGTTGACTTCATTTTTATTTGCTTATTTTTTGTTATTTTTTCTCTCTTTTTATTATTTTCTTTTTTATTTATTTTTTCACCTTCCATCATTCTCTAATAAATTTTATTAAATAATAAACTCTACTCATTTACCTAACATATGTACTATATATAAAAAATAAATATATATTTATATATTGAATTCATATTAGAAGATAGAAATAAATTTGAATATATTAATAAAAATATGAATACATAAAAATGGAATTTTTTTTATTTTCAATTTTATATATTAAAATTCAAATATTATTTTAATTTTATTAATTTAAGAAGCTTGTTATTAAAGAAAAAAATTTATATAATAGATATTAGAAATCCTATCCATCTTTATACTATCTCTCATGTTGGATAATTTTGTTTATATCATGTCCCACTTATATCCGACTTTATCTTATCTCAAGAGCATGTAATAAACACAAGATAGGATAAATTTATCTTGTCCTAAATTTTATTTCAACTACCAAATGTAGCCTTTAAGATTTTCGCAAGTTGCGTTCAAAATAAACATCAACATAAGGATTATAATAACTACTAAGAGCAGAATCAAGGCCACATTGGGGTGGGCCCGACCATGATTGGTAGATTCCATCAGTTTGGTTATTTTCTTCTTCTCTTTTCCCCCTTTTGAAAGGCCATTCTGCTATGAAGACCCCAAAGTCAAGGCGGACGAGAGAGGCAGGTCCAACGCTCGTTGTTTGGTTCAGAAATTGTCTAAAAATAGAATCTCTTTTCTCCCTCTAACGCTTAAAGCGCGTTGGAGTATAGAAGCTCCCTTTTTGCAGACTCCTCGATCGTCTGATCTAAGCGATGAGTTAGGAAAATGAGGCGCAAGGCGTAACTATCACTTCAACGTAGGATGCCGCCCACGATGCTTGTATGGCACTTGACAGCTTATTAAATGTTTAATATCCGTATATTTTTCTAATGGCAGGATCAACACGAACGAAAAAGTATGTAGTCCAAGTATCCAATCGCACAAAAAAGAAACTCAAGAAGTCGATCGCGTAAGAGTGATGCCTATGTTTATATAACCCATAAGTGTGAGGATTGGTTTGAGGGAAAATATTACCCATTCTATTTTGGTATTTGAAGAATTATCACCACATTCGATCCAATTCTCGTGTAGGTGCTTTAAAATTGAATAAAATTAGTGCACACATGGTCAATGTAAAGATAACTTGAAACAAGGGGTCTCAACCGTCCTTGGTTTGAGAGTATTAATTTCTCAATCTTTTATCAAGTCAAGGATGGATAAGGCTGTTTGTAGGAAAAAAAAAAATTATACCACCAATGTATTTTCTAATTACACTAAAATTAACAAGTGATTGTGATTGCTTAGCTAAAGCAATGTACTTCAGGAGTTCCTAATTCTCGGTGCTCGGCCAAAGATGCATCAGTTAAAAGGGACCTTAGAGAATCACCTCACCGCTGATTCATCCTCTTTTCACTATATAAGTAGCATAAGCGATCCTTCTTCATCATTGGCAACGGTGCTCCATTTTTCCGCTCACCTGAGAGTGTTGATGATCATGGAGTTCTCGAAAAAGCAGTGAGATCGCCGCGACCGGGAGGACACAATCGAAAGTCGAATGATCCAACTGGAAAGAATTGAGGCACTGCTGGCCATCACTGCTGCCATCTTAGTCTTTCTTGGGGTCTTCGGGTCGTTCAGGCGACGCTGCGTCAACCGCGCATTCGCGTTGGTTGCATTTGCGGCCTATTATCTTTCGCCCGCCATCATCGCATACACACTTGGCCTCATCCAAACCGCTCCTTTCTGCAGTTCGCATTTCCCCATCTGGGCGGCTTATCTGGTGGTGGTTCTCGAAAGCGCAGTTTCCTACACTGCGCACAGTATTGAGGACATTGAACAGTGGAAGTCATTTAACGTGGTCTCCGCTGCTAAATGTTTCATGACAAGTTGGATGATTGCTCCATATGCGACCCCGTCGGTGCCAATATTCTGCACGGTGTTTCGTTTCGTCATTCTATTTGCGAAAGCCGACGAAAGAGCACGAGCTTTGATGTCGGCAAGCAAATCTGTGATGCGGAAGAATTACAAGTCGATAGCAAACTACATGAGCACTGAGCACGACCTATCAGGAGACTATGATCCTACTGAAATGCGCGGGTACAAGTACATAGTGAGAGGGGCAGAAGAGACAAAGGTGCGCTCATCGCTCTCAATAAAGACGTGCATTGGAAAGGCAGAAGAAAGGCAAGATGTTAAATCATTAAAGCGTGAAGTTATCACCGTCGACAAGGTTTGGGATTGCTCAGGGAGGCTTTTAAAAGAAGGAGACCTGGATGGGCGACTTAAGGATCTTTGCCTGTCTTTTTCGCTCTTCAAGTTCATCTGCCTGAGATACGCTCGCTATTCGCTGCCCCAGAAAGCTCACGAGAATTTGTGGCGTTTGATTCAACATATGCTTTCTGAACAAAATGGTTATAAGCGAGTTTTCAGAGTCATCGAAGTAGAACTTGTATTTCTTTTCGATTTATCTACACCAAATACTCGGTCAATCTCAACCCGCGTCGTTCAGTGTATAAATTTATTCAACTTGCCATTGTGGTTGCTGCTGGTCTGATTTCGCTCCCCTTGGTGCCTTGGCCCTGGGCAAGGCCCTATGAACATGGATCTCACCACATGAGGTCTTCTGGTGCTTTTATAACCATCTTCTTTATGATGTCAATCTTCATCATCGAGTTTGCACAGTTTGGCATCATGATTTTCTCGGAATGGGCAAAGGTGAAATACATATGCAAGTACATGCAGTGCAAGTGGTGGCAAAGGAACATTTTTGGTGAGAAGTTGATCGAGATGATGTGCCGAGTTCAATTACTGAAGCCTTGGGGAAGGCAACTCCGTCAATACTCGCTCCTCGAGTCATATAGCTATTCTCCATGCAAGTGTATATATAATAGATTCACCGCTGCTTATCTCGACCCGAAAAGAAATGGTCAGAAACAAATTGCTCCCATCAATTTGTCTAAGCAAGTGATGGAGGCGATTGCTCTGTCTCTAAGGGAAAATTGCCTCGACAATTCGGGGGAGAGGCAAGCATCTTTGAGGCTCAACAAAGAATCCGACGAGTTCTCATGGGCACGTAATCTTGAGACAACCACTCATGTTATAATGGTTTGGCACATAGCAACCACTTTCTGAGAGCATAAAGAGCCTCCTTCACAAGAACAAAGAGACTACTTTGACATAGCGACTGCATTATTGAAATACCTTGCTTATTTGGTTTCTTTTGCCCCAAGATTGCTCCCCGATCACCCTTGCAGGACCGAATCCATATTTGATCAAGCTGTCAGCGAAGCCAGCAATTTGTTTGGGGGATCCTCGGTTTCAATGGGCAACAGGATTGAAAAGCTAGAGAAGGACATTGACGACAAAACCATCATCGGTCAAGGCGCGAAGCTTGGAAGGGAGCTCAAGGGAGCGGCACATAACAAGCAAATTTGGAAGGGCTTGGCCAACTTCTGGACGGAAATGGTGTTGTATGTGGCTCCTTCAAATGATGCAGAGGCTCACGCTAAGTACCTCGCCACAGGGGGCGAGTTTCTGACTCATGTTTGGGTTTTGGTCTCTCACGCAGGCATCACGAGAGATCCACTCGGTGGTGATGATCCAGAGAGGAGCTGAACTCGGCCTTACATTATGTTGTTATGCCTAATCATCTTATTAAAATGTCTCTATGATTGTGTATGTTTGTTGCAGTCTCTTTATCTTGCATCGAGCCTTGGCCAGGCTCTAGGAAACTTTCTCGTGTATGATGCGTGGTCTCTTCTCCTATGTGGTGTACGTGTTGCTTGGTCCAATATATATTATTGAAGCCTCAAATTGGTTGTGCATTTCTGAGGCTGTTTTATGTTGAACATGGACGATATGCAATGATTTTCTTTTTCTATTCACCCTCTGCATGTTAGAGTACATGTTGGAATATAATACGCGAAAACGACAGATCTTGCAATTTACGTCAATGCAAAATCACCAAAGAAATAAATGATAAATAATAAGGACACTGGAAATTTACGTGGTTCGATCTGAGTATCGGTACCTACGTCCACGAGGAGAGCTAATAGTAAATAATTCATTATAATCGAATAATCAAAGTTTACAATCACTCACACGCTCGAGTGTTTCTCAAATCTAGATTTAACATTAAATTCAAAGTGTTTATAAATAAACAACTCACTTGAACATCAACTCACTGTATAAAATTGCCGTGCGTTCAAGCTCAAAATAAAACGCTCTACTATGTATGCCAAGCTTAGCATTTTTATTCAAGGCTTTGCGCGGATGAATGTCTTTCTCGTGCGGCTTCAGAAAACTCGCGGCTCCTCACTCTCAGGTGGCATGCTCTCTGGACGTGCTGCACCTTATTCATTGTAGGGCTTCACGTCCCTTTTAGCTTTTTATATCGTGTGCCCAAAGTCAAGATCTTGACTTTAGGCCCCACGTCAATTTCCTTCTTTAGGAGAGGATTCGTTACTGCAGGGGAAGAGGAAAACCTTCCTTTTTCTTTTATTCTCTCTTAAAGATAAATAAATAATAAAATATATAGTGCGTCCATTTTTTTTGTCATCTAGTGACAAGACATAGCTTCATTTTCTGTAAACGAGTCGAAGGAAGCTTCTTCATCCAATTTGAAATTTATTTAGGAAATCTTTATCAACAAATTCGATTTAACAAATCATTATCCAAATTCAAACTCGAAACATAATTAAATTATATCATATCCCGAATTTTATCTTGACTGCCAAACGCAGCCATATGATCATTTCTATTTATATGAAGTTGGAACTAAATTCTTCAAGATTATTTTCTAATTCGGTCGACTTTAGTTTTGGTAACCATTTGATGTTTTATCTTACTCTTTTTGTAAAAGTTGAAGGAAATACCATCATCTATGATAATATACCACAACGAATTCTTGGATATCATCATGAAATAAGTAGGATTCAATTTCTATTTTGTAAAAAAAAAAATTCACAATATTTTTTTTCCAAGAATACATATCTAGGATTCCCTTGATCTATTTTCAGTATAAGAATACTCACATCATATTCTTGTCAAAATTTCGTTCCCAACAGTTGGTTGTTAATACATTGGGCATTTATTGATGCTTCAAGTAAATTATTTATCCCAACTGTTTATAAATTTAAATAAGTTATATCATAATTGGTTAGTAATTTCTGTTTACATTTAGTTTTAATTGGTTATGTACACATTCATGTTGCAATAATAAGTATCTTTTGTCACATAAGTAACACTAGTTCTCACGCTTGCGTCACGAAAGCCCAAATTTTTCTTGAGATGATATTGTTTATCATATTTGCTAAATATATTTATTTATGTCATTGTAGATATAAGATGAAAACCATTGTATGTAAAACTATAGATTAAAATTTACGAAATGATGATAATGTCCCTAAATCATATTGACACTTGTGAAAAGTGAGACAATGGTGATTATATATGCATAGAAAGAAACTTGAGTTTTTACTCAATGAATGGGGGTTACATATGGCAATGGAAATTTTAGAAAGTAAAAATTGAGATAAATAATGATTTTGACTTTAATATATAGATATTGAGAACCGCAAAGAAACAATTTTGTGCACAAAAGCCTGCACGTTGTCACTAGATGTAAGCCCTCATCGTGCAGGTTATTTGTAAGGATCTAAAATATGTTACATCAAAGTGAAATGAGAAATTAAAATCATGTGATATGCAGTTGTATTCATCTATTTGAAGATGAAAGAATAAAATGTTTCCTTTAAACTCTCAGTTAGCATTATTTCCATTATGGAGATTTAGTCCAAGGGAAAGTGAATGTATTATTTAGTTTAGTGAAAGATTTTTCTTCTTCTACTTTGGTTGGAATAATCCTCGTCAATTAACACAGATAAGACTATTTTCAAATAATGAAAGATAAACATTAACACCAACCTTTGTCAAGAAAATAAATAAAAGTAGAATTACACTTCTAAATCTAAAGTATCTCCAGGATCCTCCCCCAACAAAATGATTAATGAAGCCAGAAACGATCCGTCTTAAAGCTAATTTCCCCCCGAGGTCACGGGCTGCTTAGTTAGACTACCTCACGTTACTTTTCTATCTGATGTGGGTCCCGGTTGTGTCCTAAATTTCCCAAAGCCAAAAAGAAAGTGATTTTGATCAGTTTGTTTTACCAAAGATGTGTTTTTTTCTGAAAACATTTTTCATGAAACCATTTTTTAGGAAAATGTAATTATTTTTTGGTATTCAAATAAAACCTGAACATGAAGTGGAAAATATTTTCGCTATTCAGTAAAGAAAATCTTTTCCTCCATACACTTTTTTTCATTTATTTTATTTTTTAAAATCGATTTTTCATTATTTTTTATTTTTAAAAATATATATTTTTAATTATTTTTTAAATAATCAATTATTAAATTACTTTTTCTTTTTCTTTTATTTGTTTTCCTCCTCTTCTTCTTGGCTAGTCACCAACCATAGCCATGGTTGAAAATCGGCCACAAGCTAGCCTCGAGCTTGTCAACAAGCACGAGGCTTGCCACTTGCTAAATCAGCGAGTGAGAGCGTCAAGCTTGAGACTCGTCGATCTGGCGAGGCTCAAGCCGGCAAGCTCAAAGCTCACTGATTTGGCGAGGGCCGAGGCTAATGCTTGATCTAGCGAGTCTTGAGCTCGACACTCAATGCTTGCACTCACCAATTTAGCGAGTAGTGAGCATGAGCTAACTAGAGATAAGTGAGTCTCATGCTAGCTAGCAAGCTTAAGGCTCGCCCCGTGGCTGATTGTCGACTGTCTCTGTGGCTGGCAATTGTCCAGTAAAGTAAAAGAGGGCAAACAAAGGAATGAAGCCTAATAGTTTAGTTTGTGAACTTTAGTTCAGTGTAAAATATTATTTATGAATTTTTAATTTGTTCAATATTATTTGTGAACTATTCCTAAACATTAAATCAAGTCCCTTAACTTTCGATAACGAAATCAAATAAGTCATTGGATATATTCGCAATTTTTTATAATTATACTATTGCCCGGTGTTAACACATAAATTTTGATAACCCATTTAATTATTCATTAATTGCATAGAAAATTAAGGATTAATGTTTAACTACTAGCAAAAATAATATCCACTAAAGCATCCCATATAGATATTATGAGTATTTGCATTATTTGTATTAAAATGTTTTAAAAAATTATTATTATTATTATTTTAAAAGAATTATTAATAGAAAAGAAGAAGAAGGAGAAGAAGCAACGAAACCGGGCCGGGGGAAGGCCGGCCCGGCCTTCTTTCTCTTCCCTTCTTTTTCCTCTTTATGCTTTGGGCCCAGCCTATTTTTGCTCTCTCCTCCCCCCGGCCCAGGCCCGGCCTTCTAATTTTCTCTCTGGCTCCCTTCCTTTTGTCATGAACGTTGGCTGAAGAGGGAGGAGACAGAGAGGACGGCACCGACAAGGAGATGAAGATGCAGAGAGGGCGTCGACTGGGAGTTGGTGGTCGAGGCCGGGCCGGCCAGGGGTGGATGGCATGTCAGAGGCCATGCGCGCGGCTGCTTAAAAGCGAGAGAGGGAGAGTCGGCCAGGGGGGACTCGGAGAAATCGAGACCGAGAGGGGGGAGAGGGAACGGAGAGGGAGAGATGCGAGCGACTGAGAGTTGAGAGAGGGCAGAGATCGAGAGAGAAGCTCAGCCGCGCCCCCCGATACCCCATTTCCCGCCATCTGTTCTTCCGGTAAGTCCTTTGAGGTCAACCCCTCTCGACCCGAGGATCCCGTCTCGACGAAACCAAAGCCTGCCGGGCACAGCTCGATCGGTCTCGGGCCCACCTGCTAGCCGCCGTCGCCAACCCGGGTAGGGCCCCATCACCCGAGCTCACAAACTCGCTCCGTTTTGCCCTGTTTTTGGGGCTCGCGGTTCGTTGCTTCGTGCGAGTTCCGACCCGGGCGGCGCTGCGATTTGTCGTCTCCGGACCCTGATTGTTTTTGAGTTTCGGTCTTGGTCGTTGGTTGATGTCCTGGTTGAGCTTTCGTTATTTCTTCAGTCGACGCACCCCAGGCGGTCGACGTTTTGCCTAGGCCAGATCCGCAGTGGCATTTCTCTGGTTTTTTTGTGGTCTGGCCGTGGGCAGTCCGGTGAAAGTGAGAGTTCATGAGGGCGGCGCAGGTGAGTGTTGAAGGATGTTAGCGTTGGGGCCGTGGTTTGGGCGTTTGGTGACCAATAATGATGGTCAAACATGGCAGCCGACGGTGGAGGCCTGGTGACGAGCATATATCGATTGACTGTAAAACATGATGTTCACGGCTGGAGTTTTGGTGTTCTTGAATCAGTGGGCAAATCTTCGGGTGCTCCGGGCGTGCTCGAAGGAGACATGTTGTGGGATTGGAAATTGATGAGGGAGAGTAGTGGACGTTGGGTTCATTTAGGCTTGGTGAGCCTCGGGCTTGAAGTGTTATTTTGGGTGAATTTGGGCTTCGTTTTTTACCATAGGGGTAAGTGAGTAGGCTTTGGGTTTGGTCTTGTAGTGGCCGGATTAGGTTTTATTTCGTTTAGCCCATTCCTTTCTTAAGGCCTTTGATGTCCGTGGCCCAGCCCGACTCCCACTTTCGGATTAAAAAATATTTAAAAATTCAAAATATTATATTTTCTAAAAGCTATGCAAATGCTTAAGAATTAGTTTTTGACTAGTTTTCTCCAAAAATATGCGAAATTCCTTGAGAAACAAAAACTTGTGCTTTAAATTGAATGAGTTGTTAGGGTATCAGGATTTCACCATAAGATTTAAATATTCTTAGAGACAAATGATAAGTCATCCTTTGCACTTTTTTATCTCGACTGTTATGTGATTGCACATTTTCAATATGTTGATTGTGGTTTCCTTTTAGTCTAGTTAGGAATAGGAATGGCATTTTCAAAATGATAAGTCTTTTCTCGACACTAAATTCAATTTGTAATTTTCAACTAAAGCCTTGCCATTGCAATCCCTTATGCAATTCTTAATTTTACTAGATGGCTACTTAACAGGAAAACTACCGAAAAAGTGCAAAACTTATTATACTTATACTTATTTAGTCATAAATTTTTCAATTATGTCAACTAAGTTTTAAATCATTTAATAATTTGCCAATGTAGTTCATCCAATTAATTTTAGTTAAGAATCGTGGGCATGAATGTTGGGTGGCACTCACCTAGATAATTTTTATAATTTTTATAATTTTTTAATTTCCTAATTTTTTTTATATTTGATTAATTATTTTCTTTTATTTTCCCAGCTGCTTGTTGGCCACAAGTAAAGTTTGGGTATGGTTCTTGGGCCTCGCCTGTGGGCAGCAACAAAGTTGTAGAAAAAAATGAACAAAGGTAAGAAAAAAAAAAGGGAAAAAAAGTTACAAAGTAAAAAAAAAAAAATACAAAATTGTCAATGTTAGTGTTGACCGTACCACGTAAAAGGACTAGCATCCATATCAATAGTTTTTTTTTATTATCAAAATTGGCCTAATATATTATATTGACAATTAATCAAAAGATTTAAGAATGAATTGACACAAATATAATAAACTTTTTTTTTTGATAATTTTATCGTTACTAAATAAAATCCCCGCAAGGCATCCATGATCAAGATCTTTTCTATTTCACGTTTGTTGACACCTAAATTTGCCATTTTACTTAAGATTTAATAGCATTAGAACTTAGGAATTAGTTGCTAAAAAAATTCCAAAAAAATGTCATAAAAAAGAAAAAAAGAAAAAAAAACAACAAAAAACAACAACAAAATGCTTATGGGGGGTCGTGTTGGGCCTGATTTGGCCTTGGCCTAGCCCGCTCCTCTTTCTTTTCTTTTCCCTCACACTGGGCCAGGCGTAGCCTTCTTTCCCCCTCAGCCCAGCCCAACTCCTTTCTCCTTCGGCCTAGCCCGCGCCCATCCTTCCTCCTCTCTCGCCTTTCTTGCGCGACAACTTGCAAAGAACAGAAAAGAGGAGCAGCGACAAAGGAGCAGGGGGATCGGTGTGGCAGGCGAGCGGCGTAATCTGTGGGTTGGGGGCAGTTCAGTCGGCAAGCTAGACAGCCAGTCATCGCGGGACAGCCAGTCATCGCTCGATCCATTTCGAGTTCACCTTCCTGTCGACGCCACCGAAGCTAAGTAGGGATCTCTCATTTTAAATGCCCATTCCTACGAAACCCCATTGCTCTGCCCTTCTCTGGTAGGATAGGACGTTGATTTTTGTTCAACTTGTTAGTTACACATGTGCTGGGCTTCTGGTTGCTAATGTGAATAATTTCGAATGCCTATTTGATGATTCCGAGTACAAAAAGGGTTAATATCGTTCCTCCGTTCTATGCCACCACATGTTCAATGATATGTCTAAGCCAGCCTAGGCACGTGCATTACCGATTCCCATGTGTTTTATAACATGGATAAGTACGTTT
Organism: Eucalyptus camaldulensis; assembly: GCA_019915185.1. Lineage (NCBI taxonomy): Eukaryota > Viridiplantae > Streptophyta > Magnoliopsida > Myrtales > Myrtaceae > Eucalyptus > Eucalyptus camaldulensis. Next base: position 6,301,669 of record JAHSVA010000012.1, read on the forward strand.
TACATGTTATGAACCTTTTGTTGCTTACGAGTTGTCATTTGCATCACTGGGCCATGTCTGGGCACGTCTGTTGTGTTTTATTTGTCTCCCGTTGATTTCTTGGGTGTGGTTGTTGTAAGTGGTGTGTGGCTCAAAAGGGTCGGCAATGATGTCACGAAGTGATGATGGTAGCAAGTGACGAGCTCAGCTGCTACTTTGTTTATAGTGCTCAGCGTGAGAGAATAGGTAGGGCGATCGACGATGGAAGCATCGGAAGAAGGGGCCAATTTCGGGCGTGGGAAGAAACCATCGAAGAAGAAGAATAAGATGAGCAAAAAGAAGAAATAAAAAAAAATGTAAAAAGACAAAAGGGAAAAGAAGACACTTGGAGAGGAAAAATTGTGGGGAAGAAAGCCATAAGGGATGAAGTAAAAAAAAGAATAAAAAAAGAAAAGAAAAAGAAAAATTGCAGTAAAAGTGAAACACAAAAGCTGGCTTCGGGAAAGAGAAGCCACAGAGAAGAGATGTAGTAAAAAGACGAAATAGGGAAAAGACAAAAAAAATTGATTAAATATTAATATTAATATTAATATTAAAGCGAAAAAAAAAAAGAAACAAGAAAAAGGTTTTAAGAAATCAATTGTCTTTTCTTTTTTTTTTAGTTTTAATTTGGATTTGTGTCAAGCCAATGAACCAGATTGGGTTTACCGATCTAGACCCGTTTTTCTGAATATAATAATGTTAACTATTAAAAATATATGAAAAAAATATTAAAAAATTGAAAAAAAAAATGGAAAATTCGAGTTTTTTAATTAAAAAAATTGAAAAAATTTGACAAATGTCAGGAAATTCAAATTCTCTTTTGAAATGTTTTACAAAATATTTTTGAGTTTTTTTTTTTAAATGGAAGTTCCTTAACTCTAGAGTTGTGCTAAAAAAATTAACTAAGCCTTTAGGATTTTACCTTGGGTTTCAACTGTCCTCAGGGATAATTGTCTTTGAGTGCACAATGTTGATACGTGGAGTTTGGCTTCTCTTTAGTCTATCTAGGATTATCATTTATCTTCTCTATGGCATTAATTCTTTGCTTTCCCGTGCAATTTATTTAATGTTTTCCTTGGTTGCTAATTGTTATTTTAATGATTGTGCACCCGCATGATCATCTCACATGTTAGTGGATATGTATAAAATCAATCTAAATTGCCTGAAAAAAATCTTTTCTTTAAAAATGAACAAGATTAGGTACTGAAAGAGTACTAATTGATCAATTAGTATAATCAAGTCACCGACTCTAGATTTTTCTGGTTACGTAGGAAGTGAGGTACACTTACATGCCTCACTTAGTTTATAACCGAACCCAATAAGTTAGTGGCGATTCATTTTTGCGAAATTCTTAAAAATACCTAATGTCACGTAAGGTATGGGTTTGGGAGAGCCCAAGCCTAATCATGAGCCTTAGGTCCGTCTTTTAGGCAATACCCCTAAACCTGTTCCCTCCTCCCGAGGGTAGGTTGCGACAACATTTTATTTAAGTTTTCATCCAAACAATGGTTTGTAATGTCAAACAAAGAGAAATAGAATAATCCTTTTTCTTTTTTTTCGATTTGTTCTAACCCATTAATTTTAAAAAACATATGGTTACTATTTTTTCCAGACAAATAAAACATATATAAATATATTGTATTTAGAGATCATACCTATGTATTTTTCTAAATTATGATACAACATTGAAATTGGAAATTGGGATTATACATATTTATTTATTTGGGAAAAAGACACCAAAAACTCAAAGTATGTTCACTAAGGCATAGTTCCCTGAACTTTTTTTTCTAGCCTAAAAAACATTAAACTATATTTATCATGACAAATTTAACTTAAATTTTTTATTGTGACTTTAAAAACCTCATATTTGTATTATGCAACATATCTATCATATGTGAAAGTTTCATTAGAGAGATTTTCATATCAAGTTTGATTTCCAGCATTTATATATGTAGATTTTTAATGATGTTTATTGACGAGACCTTGACCAAAGGTAAATTTGTCATATCAATACAGGTTTGGAATTTGTTATAGAAAAAAGCTTAAGATAAATGTGTCGTAGAAGGTATAATTTATGGTTTATAATAATTTTTATATATATAAAATATGATGAAAAGGGGATTTTCTAAAACCACCGTGGGATTATAAATTCTACGAAAGACAAGTGTATGATCGAAGGTCACTCAGACTTTGGAATTATAAATTCTACGATCCGTCTCTTACTTACTCATTGGTCCTTGGTCTCCTTAAATACTCATCTACTTCCAAATTAGCCGTTGAAAAGTATCTAGAGAATTGTCTTCCAATCTACCCATTAGATAGATCTGTATCAAGAAGTTTTGGTAGCCGTTAAGTGACAAAAATAGAATTCCAAATTGATTATGATCGCCTATACAAACAGAATATTGGTTTCCATAAGTAGAACTTTTTCGTATAGAAAGTTCTTGTCTTCAAGATCCAATTGTCAATCAATTAGATTGAGTCAATCAAATCTATCTTTATGTAGAATCTAAACCAGATTACTAGCCGTTATATGTTTATGGCTTGTGTTATGTTCTGTTAAGTTGTCTCATTCTAAACATGCTTCGTTCTGAATTTGTTACGTTCGGAACTTGTGTCTCGTTCTGGACGTTGTCACATTCTGTCTGTATGGAAAGTCTGAGTGTGTTTTGTTTGAAGTAAAGTCTGAATGTCTTCTGTCTGAAATAAAATTTACAATCTGAACGTAAGTTTGAACATAATTTGCTTCTGAACATATTTTGCCTTAAGATTTTGATACGGTCTGAATAAGTTCAGCTTTAGCATAGAATTAATCTTCTGGTTCTTCCAAATATAGACTTTGATAATATCATTTATATATTCTATCATCTGCATAGTCTATTACTCAACCATTAAACACTTTAGTAGCCTTTGATTTATTTTGTCATCTTCAAAACATCATAAGGGATTTCCCTAACAAAAAAGGCGTTCTTTAAAATTACTCGATTTAACTTGAACTGTATTTATTCGATATGCTGAAATTCGAGACATATCTTAACAATATAAAAGGAGATTATGGAGGAGGCGATGCAATTCAATACGAGGCCACACATTGAATATATGGCCACAATTTAAAGAGAAAATTGACAAAGAGAGAGAGAGAGAGAGAGAGAGAGAGAGAGAGAGAGAGAGAGAGAGAGAGAGAGAGAGAGAGAGAGATGTCTTCCTTGCTAAGGCATGCCTCCTCTTCCACAAACGGTGCCACTCTTTTCTTGCACACGAAATTTATAATGGCTCGGTTTAGATCAAGCCTACGTCCACTTTTCCACATTAACAGCCTTCTGGCTAGATTTCACTATGCAATCAACAAGATATTACAACTTTGAGTGCAAACACTTAGTATTAGATCATACTATGTCACTAAGTCATTCTTTTGGTATATTTCTTACAATCACAAATGTTTAAGCTCACGAAAGACGAGTGTATGATCGAAGGTCACTCAAATTATGGAATTATAAATTCTACGCTCTGTCTCTTAATTGTTCATCGGTCCTTGGTCTTCTTAAATACCCATCTACTTCCAAACTAGCCGTTGGATAGTATCTAGAGAATCATCTTCCAATCTACCTATTGGACATATATGTATCAAGAAGATTTGGTAGCCATTAAGTGGAGGTTGGGACACCTGGAGTGCCATAACTTGGCACGGAGGGACACTTAAGTGCCACTCCAGTGAAAATCTGGCCAAATGGTTGACGTGGCAATTTTCCAGCGAGTTTGGTCCAAAACGGTGTTGTTTTGCACGCTGACGTGGCGGAAAATATGCAAACACGACGTCGTTTCGTGTCTGATGTGTAAATAATAATATAAAAATTAATTAAATTAGATTTAAACTTTAATTTTATTTAACATATTTAAAAAATTAAAAAAAGAAGAAAAATTAAAAAAAAGGGGGAGGTCGAACGGGGCGGTTGAGGGCTGAGCCCTCGCCGTCACCGGGAAGGGCTGGCGACAGAGGGGGGAGGGTTGGCCGGGGTCACCGGTCCCTGGCCAACCAAATGCGAGGGCTGCGAGCCCTTGCTGGATCTCGGCGAGGGCTGCGACCCTCGCCCCAGATCTGGGCGAGGGCTCGCATGGGGCGAGGGCTCACGTGGGGCGAGGGGAGGCGACGAGGGCCCTCACCCTAGATCCGGGCCCGGGCCACGACCCTCGCCCCAGATTTGAGGGAGGGCTCGCGTGCAGCAAGGGTCGTGGGACCTCGCCGCCTCCCCGCCGTCGCCAAGAAGGGTTGGCGACGAAGTGGGGAGGGTCGGCCGGGGTCGTCGAGCCCTAGCTAAGGGCTGGCAAGGCTGGTCGATCGGTGGCGAGGGCCCACAAGCCCTCACCTAGATTTGGGGCGAGGGTCACACCCCTCGCCACAATCCGACAAGGGCTCGTAGCCCTTGCCGTCGGTTAGTCGGGGGCTAGCGACCCCGGCCGACCCTCCCCCCTCCATCACCGGCCCTTTTCGACGATAGCGGGGAGGTAGCGGCAGCGAGGGCTCAGCCCTTAGCCACCCCATTTGACCTCCCCTCCCCCCCCCCCCTTTTTCAATTTTTCTTAATTTTTTAAAAAAATTTAAAAATTTTAAATTTTCTTAATTTTTTAAAATTTTTTGAATATTTTAAATAAAATTAAATTTAAATTTAATTTAATTAATTTTTATATTATTATTTACACATCAGACACGAAACAGTGTCGTTTTTGCATTTTCTCTGCCACGTCAGCATGCAAAACGATGCTGTTTTGGACCAACCTTGTCGAAAAGTTGCAATGTAAGCCATTTGGCCGGATTTTCACCAGAGTGGCACTTAAGTGTTCCATTTAACTTCGAAACTAGCACTCAAGTGTACCATTTTCAAGTTATGGCACTTAAGTGTCCTCTCGTGCCAAGTTATGACACTTGGGCTATTCTTCTGCCCCATTAAGTGATAAAAGTAAAATCCCAAATTGATTCTGATTGCCCATATAAATAGAATCTTAATTTCCATAAGTAGAGCTTCTTCGTATAGAAAGTTCTTGTCTTCAAAATCTAATTGTTAATCAATTAGATTAAGTCAATCAAATCTATCTTGATGTAGAATCCAAACCAGATTTCTAGCTGTTATATGTTTTGGGCTTGTGTTACGTTCTGTCAAGTTGTCTCATTTTGAACATACTTCGTTCTGAATCTATTACGTTCTAAACTTGTGTCTCGGTATGGACTTTGTCCCGTTCTGTCTGTGTGTAAAGTCCGAGTGTGTTATGTCTAAAGTAAAGTTTGAGTGTCTTCTGTCTGAAATAGACTTTACAATTTGGACGTAAGTCTGAACATAATATGCTTCTGAACATATTTAGCCTTAAAGTTTGGGCAAAGTCTGAATAAGTTTAGATTTAGCATAAAGTCTATCCGATTCTTCCAAATATAGACTTCAACAATATCCTTTATATGTTTGATCATCTGCATAGTCTATTACTCAACTATTAAACACGTTAGTAGTTTTTGATTTAATTTGTCATATTCAAAACATCATAAGGGGTTTCCCTAACAAAAAAGACGTTCTTCCATGGGGTGTGCCTCCTTTTTCAAAAACGGTGTCACTTTTTCCTTGCGCACGAAATTTATAGTGGTTTCGCTTAATTAAGCCTACGTCCACTCTCCCATGCTAACGGTCTTTTGGCTGAATTCCACTATGCAATCAACAAGATATTACAACTTTGAGTGCAAACACTTAGTGGTAGATCACACTATCTCATTAAGTCACTTTTTTGGTATTTCTCTAACTATCACAAACGTTTAAGCTGACGAAAGACAAGTGTATGATTGAAGGTCGCTCAAACTTTGAAATTATAAATTCTACGCTCTATCTCTTACTTGTTCATTAATCCTTAGTCTCCTTAAATACACCTCCACTTCCAAACTAGCCGTTGGACAATATCTAGAGAATCATCTTCCAATCTACCCATTGGACAGATCTGTATCAAGAAGATTTGGTAGCCGTTGAGTGACAAAAGTGGAATCATAAATTGATTCTAATTGCCTATACAAACAGAATCTTTGCTCCATAGGTAGAGATTCTTCGTATGGAAAGTTCTTGTCTTCAAGATCCAATTATTAATCAATTAGATTAAGTTTATCAAATCTATCTTGATGTAGAATCCAAACTAGATTACTAGCCATTATATGTTTGGGGCTTGTATTACGTTTTGTCAAGTTGTCTCATTCTGAACATGCTTCGTTATGAATTTGTTACGTATGTAAAGTCTGAGTGTGTTCTGTTTAAAGTAGAGTCTGAGTGTCTTTCGTTTGAAATAGACTTTATAGTCTAAACGTAAGTTTTAACATAATCTACTTTTGAACATATTTATCCTTAAGGTTTGGACACAGTCTGAATAAGTTCAATTTTAGCATAGAGTTTATCTTCAGGTTCTTCCAAATATAGAATTCCACAATATCCTTTACATATTCTATCATATGCATACTCTATTACTCAACTATTAAATACGTTAGTACCATTTGATTTGATTTGTCATCTTCAAAACATCATAAGGGATTTCCCTAATAAAAAATGCGTTCTTTAAAATTACTCGATATGTTGAAATTTGAGACATATCTTAGCAATATAAAATGAGATTATGAAGTAGGCCACGCAATTCAATAAAAGGCCACACATTGAATACATGGCCACGATTTAAAGAGAAAATTGACGGAGGAAAAAGACGAGAGATGTTTGAAAGTTTTTACAGAAAAGACAACACGAGAGAGAGTGAGAGGGCTGTCTTCTTCCCCGGGGCGTGCCTCCACTTCTAGAAACGGTGCCGCTCTTTCTTTGCGCACGAAATTTATAGTGGTTTCGCTTAGTTAAGCCTACGTCCACTCTCCCATGCTAACAGACTTCTGGCTTGATTCTACTATACAATCAACAATATATTACAACTTTGAGTGCAAATACTTAGTAGTAGATTTTACTATTTCACTAAGTCACTCTTTTGGTATTTCTTTAATGATCACAAATGTTTAAGCTCACGAAAGACAAGTGTATGATCGAAGGTCGCTCAGACTTTAGAATTATAAATTCTACGCTTCGTCTCTTATTTGTTCATCGGTCCTTGGTTTCCTTAAATACTCATCCACTTCAAAATTAACTGTTGGACAATATCTAGAGAATCGTCTTCCAATCTACGCATTGGAAAAATCTGTATCAAGAAGATTTGGTAGCCGTTGAGTGACAAAAGTAGAATCACAAATTGATTCTGATCGCCCATAAAAACAAAATCTCATTTTCAATAAGTAGAGCATATTTGTATAGAAAGTTCTTGTCTTCAAGATCCAATTGTTAATCAATTATATTGAGTCAATAAAATTTATTTTGATGTGGAATCCAAACCAGATTACTAGCCATTATATGTTTGAGGCTTATGTTACATTCTGTCAAGTTGTCTCATTCTGAACATGCTTCGTTATGAATCTGTTACGTTCTGAAGTTGTGTCATGTTGTGGACCTTGTCACGTTCTGTCTATATGTAAAGTCTGAGTGTGTTATATCTGAAGTAGAGTCTTGAGTGTCTTCCATTTGAAATAGACTGTACAATCTGGATGTAAGTTTGAACATAATCTGCTTTTGAACATATTTAGCCTTAAGGTTTGGACATAATCTGAATAAGTTTAGCTTTAACATAGAGTCTATCTTCAGGTTCTTCCAAATATAGACTTCGACAATATCCTTTAGATGTTCTATCATCTACATAATCTATTAGTCCACCATTAAACACGTTAGTAACCTTTAATTTATTTTGTCATTTTCAAAACATTATGTGGGATTTCCCTAACAAAAAGGCGTTATCTAAAATTATTCGATTTAACTTGAACTATATTTATTTGATATGTTGAAATTCGAGATATATCTTAGCAATATAAAAGGAGATTATGGAGGAGGCCACGCAATTTAATACAAGGCCACACATTGAATACATGGCCACAATTTAAAGAGAAATTGACGGAAGAAAAGATGGGAGATGTTTAAAAGCTTTTGCAGAAAAGACAACACGAGCGAGCGAGAGAGAGAGAGGGCTGTTTTCTTCACTGGAGCGTGCCTCCTCTTCCACAAATAGTGCCACTCTTTCCTAATAGACGAAATTTATAGTGGTTCGGCTTAGTCAAGCCTATGTCTACTCTCCCACGCTAATAGTCTTCTAGCTGAATTCCACTATGTAATAAACAAGATATTGCAACTTTGAGTACAAACACTTAGTGGTAGATCACATTATCTTACTAAGCCGCTCTTTTGGTATTTCTCTCACGATCACTGACGTTTAAGCTCACAAAAAACAAGTGTATGATCGAAGGTCGTTCAATCTTTAGAATTATAAATTTTTCACGCCGTCTCTTGTAAATGCTAGTACGAACACCTAGAGGGGGTGAATAGGTGAAAAAACAAACTTTTGAGAAGTATAGTGTAAAACTTTGCTTTTAACCTGAGTCTGTTTAATAGCAGACTTTAAAAGAGAAAAGAGAGTCTAACAATTAAATAAAGTTATGAGTAAAATAAATGAGTTTAGGGAAAAGAATATGAACACAAGGTTTATAGTGGTTCGGCTTATTCCAAGACTACGTCCATTCTCCCGCACTGACAGCCCATTGGCGGGATTTCACTATGAATCAAAAGAGTTGTTACAGCATCGCGTCCTTAATTCCATAATGTAGAGACTTTGCTACACCTCTTGAATGTCTCAGAAAAGTATAAACTCTCTTTTGAGTACAAGTTTACGCTCAACAATTGAATTGGTAAAGAACAAGGAGTTTCAGACTTTGAAATTTATCTATGGCGCACTCCTTTGAACAACTAAAGCGTCTTCCATATATACTTCTTCGCCTTCATAATCGTTAGCACTTTCCAAAAGAGCTCTTCCAATTTACCCATTGAACATAATTAATTAGGAAGATATCGAGTTATTTAAGGAATTTGATGATAACCCACCAATCTTGCTCACCCATACAATCAAGATCTAGGTTTCCATAAGTAGAACCTTTCAAATATACTTCATCAATCAACAGATCCGAATTACTCGAATTATTTCCAATACGAATAACAGATCTTTAGATGTTATCTCCAGTCGTGAGATCTTCTCCAACCGTTAGATTCAAATCCTTAAAGAGATACTTGAATCTGGATAAGTCTTCTTCGACGGTCTATAAACTGTCGATGAGGGCATACTCTGAGTCTTGAGTTTGGCATCTGGAGGTTTTCAAACTTTAACGAAAGAGTTTGTAAGTCTTTAGACTAGACTGATGGAAACGTTTTGTCGACTTTAAACCTTTTTGATGGTAACAAAACTTTCCTGTATATTTGGATATTTTTGACCTACAAGACAATACTCAAGCAAACATGGATATCGCATAAAAGATAATTGGCTTAGTAAAGATAGCATTAAAACTGCATCCACAGGAGATAAGTTAGTCATGTTAAAAACAACTATCTATCTTTACGATGAATACCAACAGCGCTTAAGATACTGCAAACATTAAACGATCAAACAATCCAAATCCAAATTAGTCATAACCAAACAACCAAACAAAAGTAAAGTCAATCAAAAGTCAAAAAGTCAAATCAAACAAGAGTTAAATCTCAAATATGCACCATCTCCCGTTTTTTGTCAGCATTAAAAAGGTGGAAACGAAAATAGAATAAAATTAGGATTGTTTTGGAATGTGAACAACCTAAAAATCTCCCATCGACTTGATAGTGTTTTCTAGTTTTTTCAAATCCTCCTTTAATTGAGCCACTTCTTCACCCTTGGCATTTGCTTGAACTTGAAGAGTAAGGGCATGAATTTGATCATGCAAGGAAACTGAAGAGACTTGACTGGCATTCTGCATGTTCTGAATTTTGCATCCTAAGGCATAACTCTGGCATCGCATCTCCATAAGAACATCAAGCAGTCTTCAAAAGTCTGCTGTGTTGTCAGTCTGAGTGCTTGCCTCTGCATGATCAGTTTGAGGAGTATTGGCAGATGATGGCATGTCAGCATTAGCACCTATTTGGCGATGAAATCTCATGACTTTCCTCAGGAAATTGAGAGGCATAGATGTCTTCTGGATTTGAAGGTGAACAACTAACATCTTCGCTATTAAAAGCAATTGAAGAGGTACCTCTTTTCTCAGCAACTTCCCCTGTTTCATTGCCTTCAGGCGAAGAGTACTCAGGCAGAGAGAAATACTCTTCATGCTCTATCTCTTCTTGTTCTCCTCTGCCCTCTTTTTCAGCAGTTCTTTCTTCCTCTTCTTCTTTTCTCATCGATTCTCTCTCTCTCCATTCCTTTGCTCTAACTCTTCTCTGTCTTGATCCTCTCTCTCCTCTGTCTTTGGAATAGAACAATGTAAGTTTCTCAAAGCAAGAGTGAAAATGGTGACATCTTTCTCATCTTCTTCATCCTGCAAGATGAGTGCTCTTCTTTTCTTGGATGGAGCTATCATGGGCTCATTCCCTTTCCATTTTGCAGTCGAAGAAACTTGGTGAGTCTTGACAGGGGTTTTCTCCTTAAATCGCTCCAAAGCTTTGTTTAGCTCCTTCAGACACATTTTAGAAACCATTTTCAGTCCCACCACCATTTTATCATAGGTACGGACACACAGAATCTTGGGAGGCTAAATACTCAAATGTCTGAATAACTTTATAACAAGTGTTGAGTAAGGAAGTTGGCCCTTGTCTTTCACCATCGATCTATACATGTGAAATATGATTGTGTGTGGAAGACAGAACTTTTTGCCAGCGTTGATAGCATACATCAACTTTGCTTCTGAGTTTGATACATTAGTCTTCGAAGTCGATTTGGATCTAAGGCAATTGATCACTATCTTGTGAAGCAAAATTTTTGAGGCATTTATTCTCAAGTACGAAATTCGTCCTTTCGCCATTCAATCCCAAACAAGCTCTACTGTTGCACGACCAACAGACACACTAATTGATTGAAATAGACAAGAAGTTCTGGATGAGCCTCTGTTGTCTCAGAAAAAAAGACGTTCAAGTTGAAGCAATGTGAATTTCTCTTGCAACTTCACATTCAGAGAATCAAGAAAATCAAACTCCACACTTCTTGGGTTGATCACCCCTTGCTTTAGCAACTTAGAGTAAAGTCGCTTGTGTTCCTCAGAGCGAAACAAATCTGTCCTTTTGCTTCGAATATTCGCCGCAACACCTATTCTAGGCTTAAAATGAGTGTACAACTTGTCATCATCATTTCCATCTGGCTGACTAAGACCTCCAACACATGGATCACTTGGAATGTTCATAAATGCTCTTTCTGCTGACCTCGCAGGAGCAACTCCCAATCGTTCCATCGTTCGCAAAAAATGGGTTTCATTTCGATACCCTTTCTCTTTTAAAAATTCATCAATAAAGTTCAAGGGAGTACCTCCCTCCTTCAAGGCAGAGTAGAGTTTAAAGGTAAAAGCGGGCTTGTGAGTTCTTACAAGTTTTACATCTTCAATGATTTCTTCCTCCACTCGATGATGAGTATCCTGAGGTCTAGCTTGTGGAGATTGACACGGTTGAAAATGTTGTGGACTCTGTTGCTGTCTTGGAGATTCTTCTTCCTCGATGAGGTCAAAATGCGTAGGACCCTCATGCATGTGTTGTGGTCCCCTATTCGCAAGCCTTGAAGGCTTTCTTTGAAAAGACATTCTCACAGTCTTTGAGAGATTCCAAACTCGTTTTGCAAGAAAGATGAAAACTTTGAGGATTAAATTAAAGAGTAAAAGAGAGAAGATGAAGTTCTATGTTTTCTAGGATTTTGTGAGTAAAGCAAAAGAAAACAAATAGTATATAAAGCAGTCGAAACGGGGTATACGGATCGCCGTAAAAGGAAAAATAAAAAATGCATTTTCAAAATAACTGCCCTTTTTAAAAAATAGATAACTATAAAAAAGATAACTTCTTTTTCGAAAAGGAATATTTGCAGTAATTACGAAAATTGGGGAAGATAACATCAATCAATTACATATTAATAGATGAACGTACCTTTTCAAGATTTTATCCGAAACAGACTTACAGTTCTGAATCTTGATCTTCTGAGTCTGAGAATCTTTAGACTCTTATCCCTGAGTCTGAACTTCTTCAGACTTTAAGATATTGAGTCTGGAATGAATAGACTTAAATTGACTTTTCTCCAGTGGCTTTGTAAAAATGTCCGCTAGTTGATTCTTTGAGTCAATGAATTGAATCAAGATTTCTCCATTTTGAACATGGTCTCTAATAAAATGATGTCGAATCTATATATGCTTTGCTCTTGAATGAAGAATTGGATTCTTGGTGGGATTAATTGCGCTGGTGTTGTCGCATTTGATCTCAATGCATGAGTCTTTGATTCCAAAGTCTTTTAGTTGTTGTTTTATTCACAAAATTTGAGAACTACTTCCAAGAGCCACATACTCTGCTTCTGCTATTGAAAGAGCTACAATACTTTGCTTCATTGAAAACCAAGATACTGTTCTGTTACTAAGTAATTGACAAGTGCTCGAGATGCTCTTTCTATCAACTCTGTATCCTGCTAGGTCTACGTCTGAATATCCAAGGAGAGTAAAGTCTCATTCTTTAGAATACCAGAGACCCAAATTCTAAACTGTCTAGGTATGCTCCCAGGTTGGTTAAGGATCAAGAGGAAAATGCTAAGAGATTCTTGAAAGGATTAAGGACTGATATTAGAAAACAACTAGTGCATTTTAATATAAGGGATTATAATGAGATTTATGAGAGGGCACAGTTGGTGGAACAAGAGTTAGTGAGAGAGCAATAAGAATCTAAGAGGCAAATGACCTTTAATGATGTTTGAAGGAGTAAGAGACCTTATCTTGATCAAGGTCAGCCTTGGGAATCTAAGAAGATGAATAATTTTGGGAATTCTGGAAAAGTCAAGAGTGGCTCAATTCTAGGAAGAGTATCCTACCAGAGTAATTTTTGTTAGAGATGTGGTAGACAACATGGACCAGGACCTTGTAATAGCCAACTGAGATGTAATGGATGTGGGCAAATAGGACACTTTAAGAGAAATTGTCCACATGATAGGTCGTAGTTGAATGTCAGCTCGGTATGACAAGTGCAACAACGTACTGCTAGGCCAAATCTACCAAGGAATCCACAGAGGCCACCAGCACAAGAAAGGATGTATGCGGTCACTCAAGAGGAAGTAGGAGCTTCCGAAAATGTTACCTCAGGTACGATTTCGATAGAGGGATAAGAAGGTATATGAGTTATTTGATATGAGTGCACGCATTCATTTGGTTGAAAAATATAGATGATTGCGAGAAATAGGAACAAATCTTTAGATATGCCTCTTCGTATTTCAACATCACTGAAGGATATGTTGTTATCTACATTAACATGTGAGATGTGTGAGATAACCCTAGGGGAACGAGATCTGGAGATGGACTTGGTAGTGATAGTTATGTATAACTTTGAACATCATCGTAGGAATGGACTAGCTCCGTAAGCAATGGACTAGGATGAATGATCTCCTGAGATAGTACTTACTCATGCGCTATGGATAAAAACCATGAGGCTAAGAATGGGATAGGCCAAAGAGGATAATATCTCTGTAAAGTTAGTCCCTATCGAAACGAGACCCTCCAATGGATGTGCAGTTTGGGTTAGAACCAGGCAAAAACTGGTGTACCTGTAACGACCTGATCTGATGAGGGTGGGGAGTGGACGTCGAGGTCATAGGACCTGAACAAGGAGCGACTCCTGGCAGGCTTCTAGGATGGCAAAAGGGGGCAAGAATGAACCAAACTATGAACTGAACTAGGAAGGTAGTGTTTCTGGGATAATTTTATCAGAGTGGCGCAGCGGAAGCATGGTTAAGCTTGTAGAACTCTTGTTTGTGAAAAAGAAGGACAAGTTGATGTGTTTGTGCATTAATTATAGGCAATTGAATCATGCGATTGTTAAGAGTAAGTGCCCATTTCCTAGAATTGATGACCTATTCGACCAACTGTAAGGAAGTTCGGTCTTTTCTAAAATTGACTTGAGGTCAAGATACCATCAACTAAGGATTAAAAAAGAAGACATTCCTAAGACCATATTTAGGACTCGCTATGGATACTATGAGTTCCAAGTTATGCTATTTGGATTGACAAATGCCTTAGCTGCATTCATGGATCTAATGAATAGGATATTTAAGCCTTATTTGGATCAATTGTGATTGTCTTCATTTGATGATATCCTAATATATTCTAAAGGACCTGAAGAACATGCATAGCATCTAAGCGTAGTGCTGCAAACAAAGCTTAAGAAGTGAATTATGGAGAGTGAGTTATGAATTTGAGGATAAAGTTATGATCATTTGAGCTAAGTGTGACTTCCTATTAGAGGATCTCATTGGAAGTCTTGATGCATTACATGGAGGCATTTAGTATGTATAGATTGATCTTGGAAGTCATGAGTTTGAGTGGTCAAATGAGACATGAAATTATTTGTGGTTTATATGTCGGAATAATAGGTTTAATTGATGGTGGTCAACTTTTAATTTTAGGTGATGATCTCAGTTTGAAAAGGTTTTGTGGAATTAGTGGATGATCAATTGTGGTTATAGTCTTTCCAAGGCGAAAAGGTGAAAGTTCAAGTTGTGGATTTGATGAGTGATTAGTCCAAGTGATGATCTTTTAGGGTGAGACATGAGATATACTAGATGGAAACTAGACAAGTTCTTATCTTGGTGGATTGTCGATCTTTGAATTGAATAAGTCTTGGTGGACTATCAATATTTGAACTGAATGAATGATGCTGTATTTTAGGCTTGAATCTATATTGCAGTGAAAGCATAGTGAATGTCTTTGTTGGACTGAACCAAATGAGTTTTTAATGGTGTCGATTTTGATGGTTCTAAGCTTGAATTGATGGTGACAAAGGTATAGGAATAATTCGGCTAAATGGTGTGTTAGATTGAAACCATTAGATATACTAGAATAGAAATGAGATCATGTGATGATGGATTTTGTGCAAGGATTACCAAGGACATTAAGTGGTCACGATTCCATCTGGGTGATGGTGGATTGCTTGACTAAGTCTGCCCATTTCCTAATAGTTCGCGTAGATTATCCGATGGATAAAGTTGCTAATATATGTGTAAACCAAGTGGTGCGCTTACATGATATTCCTGTAACGATTACATCTGATCGAGAAGTCTCCAAGATGTTTTAGGGACGAAGCTTCAATTTAGTATTGTTTTTCATCCTCAAACAGATGGACAAACGAAAAGAGTGATCCAAGCATTAGAGGACATGTTAAGAGCTTGCATCCTTGACTTTAAAGGAAGTTGGGGTGAAAAGTTATACCTGGTAGAATTTGTGTATAACAATAGCCTTTATAAAAGTACAGTTATGGCTGATGAAGTATCAGCCAAACTCTGGTCATATACTCGATCATGAAGCCATCAAAGTGGATGAGGAAGTGAGGTACATTGAGGAGCCTGTGCAAGTACTAGATTGAAAGGAACAAATTCTCAGGACCAAAAGAATTCCATTGGTTAAGATATTATGGCGATATCATGATGTGGAGTAAGCCACATGGGAGAGTGAAAATGAGATGAGAGAAAGGTACTCTCACTTATTTCAAGAGACATAGGAAATGTCTAATTTCGAGGACGAAATTCTCTAAGGATGGGAGAATTGTGGCACCCCAAAATTTCATAATAACCCCTGGATACACCATGAACCATGAATAGGTGATGGAAGTGTTATTAATTTATGTTATGGCCTTTAGACCAAAGAATTTTAATAGAGTAATGCCGAGTATTTTAATGGAGAATTATTTGGGTAGAAATACATCTTATGTTAATGGATGATCAAGGTTGGTGCTATAGGACAATTTGATAAAGAAGACTTTGTTCTTGACTATGCATTTTATAGATTTGATTTTATGGATTAATGTCACAAAGTCTTTTGGCTATTTTATTATGCAATTAAGTATTTATTTAAAGGAGGATTAAGATGTATTATTAAAAATAAACTTGGGCCATTTAAGTTTGGACCTTAGGCCCAAGTGTTGGGCCTAAAGTGGGCCAAGAGGCTTGGCCCATAGAGCCATGGGGTTATTGACGCATGGAAGGGGGGGGGGGGGGGAAGCCAAATGGCCTCCTCCAAGTGTCTTCGGCAAGGGAGACACTTGTCTCCTTCATGGGGACAAGTGTCCCCCATGCAAAATGTGGATGCATGCAAGCTTTCTTTTCAACCAAAAGGAAAAGGGGGAAGGGGGTGGTCGGTCTAGGTGCCGAGAGAGAGGAGAGAAAGAGAGAAAGAGAGGAAGAGAGGAAGAGAAGACACTGTCAAGCCCGCCTAGTCCCGCCGTTGTTCTTGCTATGTTTTCCTTTGATTTGAGGCAAGTGAAGTCCTAAAACCTACCCTTTACATTGCTCTGTGTATGTGTAGTAGATGGTAAGTCTTGGTTGTGGTAGATGGGATGAAATTTCGGAGCTATGGAGAGAGATTCGTTAGCCATGCATGCTGTTTCTGAAAAGATCAATCCAACCATCCATGAGTTTGTGTGTTGCATGTGAATTTTTAGTCAGAATCTTGTTTTGATTTCTTCATGAAAGTTGTAGAGAATACCTTGAAGAACAACATACTAAAAATTTTAGGCAAAACGAACAAGAAATGGTTAGTAAAATGATTTTTCTTTGGAGAGACTAGATCTGGAATTTGTCGTGATGACCTTCAGTGGATTTGTGGTCTGTAAAGTAACCTTCTTGTTGAAATTTCACTTCGATTTACTAATGAAAGTTGTAAAGGACATCCTGAAGTTTAACATATCAAAAATTTAGAGAAAACAAACAAGAATAGGTAGGTGAAATCGTGATCCTTTGGAGATGGTTAGATCTGGAAATTTCGGTACTAGGAACAGAGATTTTAACCGACCATATTTAATTATCTAGGATGAATTTGACTTTGATGTCTTCATGAAGTATCTACCTTATGGTCTTTTCTCTCACATATTCAAATTTCATAGATTTTGAAGGTCATTTGGGTATTTAATCGGAAATGTTTCTAAAACTGTGCAATCTGATGTGTTCAGACTTTGTAAGTTGCAATGCGTGGACTATATCGTTTTGTATGAGGTTTTTTGAAAACGTGTTCTGCATGAAATATCTATCTTCATGTTTTCCCTACAACATATTCAAATCTCATAATTTTGAAGTTCATTCGCCTATTTAACCAAAAATGTTTCAAAAATTGTGCAAGTTGAACTGTTAGAATAGTAGTGTTGTGATGCACGGTCTATACCGAATTATATGGGGATCTTTTGGTGTAGTGTTCTTCATAAAATATCTGCCTTTATGTCTTGAATATCACATGTTCAAATTTAATAATTTTTTAAGGTTATTTGGGTATTCAATTAAAATGTTTTCTAAAACTGTGCAAGTTCGATTGTGCGAATTTCAAAAGTTGTAATGCCTGGACTGTTCTATTTTGTATGAAATTCTGGTGGTGTTGTGTTCTTCATGAGATAAATGTCCCTAGAGCTTGTCTATGATGTATTAAATTCTTAGAAATTATTAGGGCCAATCACTAAATTTTAAGAAGTGTAAATTAAAAGAATGCATTTCGTTTCTAAAATAATAGCAATAATCTATGAGTTTCTCCCATGAATTATATTGTTTTTTTAAGTGATTTAATCTTGCTGCACATGTGATGATATTTGGCATTACATATAAAATCAAAAGCTGAAATTAACCTTGTTGCCATCACATCATATGCCATGTTGATATTGAGATACATGTATAAATGTAAATTGGGATAGTAACAAGACCGTCGGAGGTGTGAGCCGACGATGCCCTGGGAGTGTTGGGATGCTCGAAATGTGGGAGTGCCGGATGCCTGGTTGTATTACGATACATGACCGGATGTCTTCGGGAGTTTCGAGATGCCCAGTGGTATACGGTACGTAATTCCAGGGGGAATGCCTAGTGGTATGGCGGTACGTAATTTCGAAAGCCTCGGAGGAGTATGTCGAGGGGATACCTCGTGATGCCAGTTGGGATATGAGATGCTCGGAATGTGGGGGTGCCGGATGTCCGGTTGTATTTTGAATACATGCCCGGAGGTTCCTCGTGATGCCTAGTTGGATGCGAGCGATAAATTGTGGGATGCGAACATTGGTCCCTAGAAAGAAAAACTGATGAGATCCTTGTGAAAGATAAGAATTGAAAATGAATCATGTGCATGGGTGTATGCATATGGCATGATACAAGATCTGCTTATGAAAGTAAATTAATGCCATTTGATATTGAAAATGCGATCATGAATACATAAATGGATCTTATGGTGATGTATGCTTGATATCATGGATGATATGAATCATGGTGGTATATGCACGATGGCATGGTGAGATATGCATGACTGCATGGTAGTATATGCACATATGGCATGGTGATATATGCATGAATGCTTGATGATGAGTGCATGATGCTATATGCACATATGGTATGATGACATATGCATGACTGCAAGGTAACTTATGCTTGAATGCATGAATGATATGTGCTTTGTTATGATGTTGATTGTTCTGTTTGACGCAATGAGTAGTTTGGTGGATCTTTACTATCGAGTGGTTGTACTCACCCCTTTTTGGGGATTAACACTTCAGACTAGATAAGATTCCTCTGCTGCCACTACCACCAGTAGATGGATCAAGTGGTTGGATATGACCGCGAGGAGGAGGATAGCAAAGGAAGGAACTTTTGGATGCCAACATTGATCAATGGACTATAAGTATACGACTGTTGGAGGAGATGTCGGTCATCTTTTGAAGTATAACTAAGTATAGAAAACCATGGCATTTGATGTACCGATGAATGATGTTCATCTGGATTAAGTAAATAAAAGTGTTCGGCTTTTAACTATAAATGTTTAGTTAGTGTGCATCATTTTTTGAATATAGGGAATAGAGTTGTTAGATATGCTTCCATTACATGAATTGCGCAAGGGATCAATCTAAAAGATGTAAACCCCCAGGTTGTATGGACCCGCTGCAATTGAAGTGGTATCAGAGTGACATGTTATCAGGGAAAGTGAAAGGTAAGCGAACTGTGATGACCCTAATGGATTGGAGGCCGTCGAGGGGTGCCGCACAAACTGTTGATCTTTTTCTTCATTTGATTCTTCATCGACCATTTGTTGCTGGTCTTCTGAAGTCTGAGCTGCTTCTGTAGATTTAAACTTTGTAGAGTCTGGAGCAGGTTCAGATTCTTTAGGTTGAGTCTGAATCGATTAATTTTGTATATGGTTTTGAAATTTGACATTCATCGATTCTTCCGCATATTGAGTTTTTTTGTTATAAACTCTATAAGCTTTGTTGGTGGTTGAATATTTAAGGAAAATGCATTTGTCTGATTTTTCTTCAAACTTACCAATTCGATCATTTGCATTTTTTAATATAAAACATTTGCATCCAAATACATGAAAATAGGAAACAATTGGCTTCTTTCCTTTGAACAACTCATAGGGAGTTTTCTCCAGAATAGGTCTTAAGATGACTCTATTAATAATATAACACGTTGTAGAAACTGCTTCAGCCCAAAAACGAGAAGAAATGGTACTTTCAATTAAAACTGTTCTAGCCATTTCTTGCAACGATCTATTCTTCCTTTCCACAACTCCATTATGCTCTGGAGTGTATGGTGAGGAGAACATATGCTGAAAGCCAGATTTATCACAGAATTTAGCAAAGTCTTGATTTTCAAACTCACCTCCATGGTCTGTCCGTATACTTGAAATAACATATCCTTTCTCATTTTGAACTTTCTCAGCAAATTTTATAAAATAAGAAAAAGTTTTAGACTTACTTGCCAAGAAATGTATCCAAGTAAATCGTGAATAATCATAACAGGAGTCCAATGTTTGAAGTCAGAATTAATTTGATTCCACTACCCTACATATTGGTAGGATGGGGTCACTATTACTAGACAATATTTCTTACCTCCAATGCTCTGGGTTCTGATTGGTCCAAAAAGATCCATATGTAAGAGTTGCAGTACACGATTAGTAGAAACTTGATTTATTGGTTTAAAATAATTTTTAACCTATTTTCCCAATACACACGGTATGCATAAATTAGATTTTTGGTATGTTAGGTTGGGTAGTCCATGAACAAGCTTCTTTGTAGAGATCTTGGCTATTTGCTTCATGTTGATGTGACCAAGTTTTCTATGCCAGAGATTGGTGTCCTCTTGAATTGAAATTAGACATTGGGATTTTTCTAGTTTGATATCCAAGAAATATATATTCCCATGTCTTCGCCCCGTGAATGTCTGAGAGGAGTCTTTACTAGTTCCTGAACATATTTCTTCTTGAAAGTTGATTTTGTAACTTGTGTTACACAGTTGGCTGATACTCAACAAGTTGTAGTTGAGTCCTTTCACTAAGGAAACGTTGTTGATTGTGAGACTTCCAATCTTTATAATTCTGCATCTCACAATTTTGTCTTTGCTATTTCCACCAAAAGAAACTTTTCCACCATTAACTTGCATAAGTTTTGTGAAACAACTTAAGTCTCCTGTCATATGGCTTGAGCATCCACTATCCAAGTACCATTTAATAGTTTTCTTGATAGTGACCTGCATTTAAAAAAGAAATTCAAGCTTTATTTGGTACTCATACTTTTCTTGGGTCCAATGGAGTTAGTGCAATATATGGTCTTTGCCCAAACATTCTTAACAGGTTTCCAAACCATAGGACATTTTTCTCAAAATGTTATGAGCTGTTGCACTTAGAACATTTAAGAGCACTACGGCCTACAGGTTTTACAAAGACTTTTTGAAAATGATTTCTATAAAAGTCTTTTGTAGGTCTTTGTTTGATCATTTCCTTTACTTTTGGAAAATCAATTTGAGAGATGGTTTCAACAATCATTCCCAAGCTTGATTTGTTAAAGTAAAGTTTTTGTGCTGAAAGAATCTTTTCTAATTTCTCAGAACCTATAGAAAACCTTTTTGAAATACTTGAAATATCATTTTTCAAAAGTGCATTTTCTTTTGAAAGAGAGTCTGCATCTTCTTTCAAAGTAATAACATTTTTATCTAGATTTTCGATCTTTTCTTTCCAAATTATCTCCTATTGCTTTAGTGCATAATTTTCCCTTTTTAGTTCAGAAATTCTCTTGAGAGAGGTTTTGAGACTAAGACACAGTTCATCAATATATTTAGAAACTTTAGTAGGAATTTTTGAATTACTTACATCGATTTCACTGTATGAGTCTGAGTCTGTCTCAGAGTCTGAATCTGATTCTGATTGTGCCATTAGACAAATATTGGCATAATCATCATCACTCTCTTTACATTCGGTATCACTCCATGTTTCTGCTTTGAGAACCTTTTTATATTTCTCAGCTTTTCGTTTCTTTTTCTTCAGTAAGGGACAATTGGGTCTGATGTATCCCATTTTCTTGCATTCAAAACAAATCACATCTTTATTGAATTCATCATCCTCAACTAATTTATTTTGAAACTTTCAAGAACTTTGTTTCTTCCAATTGAATCTTTTTCCCTTTTTGTTTAGTTTTTTGAATCTTCTTATCATGAGAGGAAGCTCTTCATCATCCATATCGTCTTCAGAATCTGTAACATCATAATCATCATTAGATTTTAATGCAATAGATTTTTTACCTTTGAGATCTTCATCTTCATTGATTTGCTCCACTTCATAAGACTAAGGAGTGCCAACCAATTCGTCAACAGAGAGTGGCATGATCCTTTGTATCTCCCTTATTAAGGTCTTTACGTGATTCCAATCTTTGGAAAGTCTACATAGTAATTTGTTAACTTTCATGGGTCTGAAGATTGGTTGACCTTGATACTCAAGACCATTCACGACTTATGTAAAACGACTAAACATGTCAGTAATAGATTCTTCTGGTTTCATCTTGAATACTTCATATTGACCGAGCAGAATATTGATTCTAATTTCTTTCACTCGATCAGTTCCTTCATAGGTGATGTGCAGTCTATCCTAGACTTCTTTAGCTGTTTCATAAGAAGATATTTTATTATATTCAGTAGGAGATAATGCATAATATAAGGAATAAATTGCTTTTGCATCAAGAGCTTGTCTCTTGGATATCTCTTCTTGAGTCATCTCGCTGGACTCAATAGCTTCTTTTCCCCTTTTTGATACTGTTGTAATTTTAGAAATGCCTTCATCTTGTTTTTTCATATACCGTATTCATTTCCATCGAAGTAAGGCAGTCTGGTGTTGCTTTGCCCTTCAACCAAACCTGGAACCAACATACTAGCCACGTATCGTTAACTCTGAAGTAAAAACACTTCAATTTAGATAGTACATAGGCTCTTATACCAATTGTAAATGCTAGTACGAGCACCTAAAGGGGGCGAATAGGTGTGAAAACAAACTTTTGAGAAGTATAGTGTAAAATTTTGCTTTTAACTTGAGTCTATTTAACAACAGACTTTAAAAGAGAAAAGAGAGTCTAATAGTTAAATAAAGTTACGAGCAAAGTAAATGAGTTTAGGGAAGAGAATATGAACACAAGGTTTATAGTGGTTCGGCTTATTCCAAGCCTATGTCTACTCTCCCACACTAACAGCCCACCAGCTGGATTTCAATATGAATCAAAAGAGTTGTTACAGTGTCACGTCCTTGATTCCAAAGTTTATGCTCAACAATTGAATTGGCAAAGAATAAGGAGCTTCAAACTTTGAAATTTATCTATCGCGCACTCCTTAAACAACTAGAGCGTCTTCCATATATACTCTTCCATGCCTTCATAACCGTTGGCACTTTCCAAATGAGTTATTCAAATCTATCCGTTGGACAGAATCAATTAGGAAGATCTCGAGTTATTTAAGGAATATAACAATAGCCCACCAATCCTGCTCGCCCATACAATCAGGATCTAGGTTTCCATAAATAGAACCTTCCAAGTATACTTCATTAATCAACAGATCCAAATTACTCGAATTTTTTCCAATACGAATAATAGATCTTTAGACGCTATCTCCAGCCATGAGATCTTCTCCAACCGTTAAAATCAAATCCTTAAAGAGATACTCCAATCTGGATAAGTCTTCTTCGACGGTCTAGAAACTGTCAATGAGGGCAGACTTTGAGTCTTGAGTTTGGCGGTCTTGAGTCTTGAGTCTGGTGGTCTAGAGGTCTTCAGACTTTGACGAAAGAGTCTGCAAGTCTTTAGACTAAACTGATTGAAACGTTTTGTCAGCTTCAAAACAAATACGGAAGTTTTCTCCAACATCTCCTACTTGCTCATTGGTCATTGGTCTCCCTAAATACCCTTGTACTTCCAAACTAGCCATTGGACAACATCTAGAAAATTGGCTTCCAATCTACCCATTGGACAGACCAGTATCAAGAAGATTTAGTAACTGTCGAGTCACAAAAGTAGAATCCCAAATTAATTCTGATCGCTCATACAAACAAAATCTTGGTTTTCATAATAGAGCTTATTCGTATAGAAAGTTCTTGTCTTCAAGATCCAATTGTCAATCAATTAGATTGAGTCAATCAAATTTATCTTGATGTAAAATCCAAACCAGATTACTATCTGTTATATGTTTGTCAAGTTGTCTAATTCTGAACATGCTTCATTCTGAATCTGTTATGTTCTGAACTTGTATCTCGTTTTGGACCTTGTCACATTCTGTCTGTATGTAAAGTCTGAGTGTGTTCTCTCTTAAGTAGAGTCAAAGTGTTTTCTGTCTGAAATAGACGAAAAACATATTTAGCCTGAAGTTTGTACACAGTCTGAATAAATTCAACTTTAGCACAGAATCTATCTTCCAGTTCTTCCAAATATAGACTTCGACAATATCCTTTACATGTTCTATCATCTACATAGTCTATTAGTCCACCATTAAACACGTTAGTAATCTTTGATTTATTTTGTCATCTTCAAAAATCATAAGGGATTTCCCTAACAAAAAAGGCGTTCTCTAAAATTACTCGATTTAACTTGAACTGTATTTATTCGATATGTTGAAATTAGAGACATATCTTAGCAATATAAAAGGAGATTATGGAGGAGGCCACACAATTCAATACAAGGCCACACATTGAATACATGGCCACAATTTAAAGAGAAAATTGACAGAGGAAAAGACGGTAAATATTTGAAAGCTTTTCCAGAAAAGACAACACGAGAGAGTGAAAGAGAGAGGGCTGTCTTCTTCGCTGGGGCGTGCCTCCTCTTCCACAAACAGTGCCACTCTTTCCTGGTAGATGAAATTTATAGTGGTTTGGCTTAGTCAAGCCTACGTCTACTCTCCCACGCTAACAGCCTTCTGGCTTAATTCCACTATGCAATCAACAATATATTACAACTTTAAGTACAAACACTTAGTGGTAGATCACACTATCTCACTAAGTCACTCTTTTGATTTTTCTCTCACGATCACAAACGTTTAAGCTCACGAAAAACAAGTGTATGATCGAAGGTCGCTCAAACTTTGGAATTATAAATTTTTCGCTCTGTCTCTTACTTGCTCATCGATCCTTGGTCTCCCTAATATCCATATACTTCCAAACTAGCCGTTGGACAATATCTAGAAAATCGTCTTCCAATCTACCCATTGGACAGATCTGTATCAAGAAGATTTGGTAGTTGTTGAGTCATAAAAGTAGAATCCCAAATTAATTATGATCGCTTATACAAACAAAATTTTGGTTTCCATAAATAGAGCTTATTTGTATAGAACGATCTTGTCTTCAAGATCCAATTGTCAATCAATTAGATTGAGTCAATCCAATTTATCTTGATGTAGAATCCAAACCAGATTACTAGCCATTATATGTTTGGGGCTTGTGTTACATTCTGTCAAATTGTCTCATTCTGAACATGCTTCGTTCTAAATCTATTATGTTCTGAACTTGTGTCTCGTTCTGGACATTGTCACATTCTGTCTGTATGTAAAGTCTAAGTGTGTTCTCTCTGAAGTAGAGTCTGAGTGTTTTCCGTCTGAAATAGACTTTACAATCTGGGCATAAGTCTAAACATAATCTGCTTCTGAACATATTTAGCATTAAGGTTTGGACATAGTCTGAATAAGTTCAGTTTTAGCATAGAGTTTATCTTTAGGTTCTTCCAAATATAGACTTCGACAATATCATTTACATGTTCTATCATCTGCATAGTCTATTAGTCCACCATTAAACACGTTAGTAATCTTTAATTTATTTTGTCATCTTCAAAACATCATGAGGGATTTCCCTAACAAAAAATGCATTCTCTAAAATTACTCGATTTAACTTGAACTGTATTTATTCAATATGTTCAAATTAGAGATATATCTTAGCAATATAAAAGGAGATTATGGAGGAGGCCACGCAATTCAGTACAAGGCCACACATTGAATACATGGCCACAATTTAAAGAGAAAATTGACGGAGGAAAAGATGGTAGATGTTTGAAAGCTTTTGCAGAAATGACAACACAAGAGAGCGAGAGAGAGGGAGGGTTGTCTTCTTCGCTAGGGCGTGCCACCTCTTCCATAAATAGTGCCAGTCTTTCTTGGCAGATGAAATTTATAGTGGTTCAGCTTAGTCAAGTCTACGTCTACTCTCCCACGCTAACAACCTTCTAGCTGAATCTCATTATGCAATCAACAAGATATTACAACTTTGAGTACAAATACTTAGTGGTAGATCACACTATCTCACTAAGTCACTCTTTTGGTATTTCTCTCATGATCAACAATGTTTAAGCTCACAAAAGACAAGTGTATGATCGAAGGTTGCTCAAACTATGGAATTATAAATTATACGCTCCGTCTCTTACTTACTCATCAGTCCTTGGTCTCCTTAAATACGCCTCCACTTCTAAACTAGCTGTTGGACAGTATCTAGAGAATCTTCTTCCAATCTACCCATTGGACAAATCTGTATCAAGAAAATTTGGTAGCTATTGAGTGACAAAAGTAAAATCTTAAATTGATTATGATCGTCCATACAAATAGAATCTTGGTTTCCATAAGTAGAGCTTATTCCTATAGAAAATTCATGTCTTCAAGATCCAATTGTCAATCAATTAAATTGAATTAATCAAATCTATCTTGATGTATAATTCAAACCATATTACTAGTCGTTATATGTTTTGGGCTTGTGTTACGTTCTATCAAGTTGTTTCATTCTGAACATGCTTCGTTTTGAATCTGTTACGTTATGAACTTATGTCTCATTCTGGACCTTGTCACGTTTTGTCTGTATGTAAAGTCTGAGTGTGTTCTCTCTAAAGTAGAGTATGAGTGTCTTCCATCTGAATTAGACTTTACAATATTGATGTAAGTCTGAACATAATCTACTTTTGAACATATTTAGCCTTAAGGTTTGTACACAGTCTGAATAAATTCAGCTTTAGCATAGAGTCTATCTTCCGATTCTTCCAAATATAGACTTCGATAATATCCTTTACATGTTTTATCATCTGCATAATCTTTTACTCAGCAATTAAATACGTTAGTAGCATTTGATGTATTTTGTCATCTTCAAAACATCATGAGGGATTTCCCTAACAAAAAAGGCGCTCTTGAAAATTACTCGATTTAACTTGAACTATATTTATTCGATATGTTAAAATTCGACACATATCTTAGCAATATAAAAGGAGATTACGGAGGAGGCCACACAATTCAATACAAGGCCACACATTGAATACATGGCCATAATTTAAAAGGAACAATGATAGAGGAAAATATGGGAGATGTTTGAAAGCTTTTGCAAAAAAGACAACACGAGAGAGAGAGAGAGAGAGAGAGAGAGAGAGAGAGAGAGAGAGAGAGAGAGAGAGGGATGCCTTCTTCCCTAGGGTGTCCCTCCTCTTCCAGAAACTGTGTGCAAACTTTAGTGGTAGATCAGACTATCTCACTAAGTCACTCTTTTGGTATTTCTCTCACGATCACAAACGTTTAAGCTCACGAAATACAAGTGTATGATCGAAGGTCGCTTAGAATTCTACGCGTCGTCTCTTACTTGCTCATCAATCATTGGTCTCCTTAAATACTCATTCACTTCCAAATTAGCCGTTGGACAGTATCTAGAAAATTGTCTTCTAGTTTATCCATTGGACAGATTTGTATGAAGAAGATTTGGTAGCCGTTGAGTGAAAAAAGTAGAATCCCAAATTAATTATGATCGCTCATACAAATAGAATCTTGGTTTCCATAAGTAGAGCTTCTTCGTATAGAAAGTTCTTGTCTTTAAGATCTAATTGCCAATCAATTAGATTGAGTCAATCAAATTAATCTTGATGTAGAATCCAAACCAGATCACTAGCCGTTATATGTTTAGGGCTTGTGTTACATTCTGTCAAGTTGTTTTGTTCTGAATTTGCTACGTTCTAAACTTATGTCTTGTTCTAGATGTAAAGTCTAAGAATGTTCTGTCAAAAGTAAAGTCTGAGTGTCTTCCTTCTGAAGTAGACTTTACAATATGGACGTCAGTTTGAACTGAAGTAGACTTTACAATCTGGACGTAAGTCTAAACATATTCTACTTCTGAACATATTTGACCTTAAAGTCTGGATACAGTTTGAATAGATTCAGTTTCAGCATAGAGTATGTCTTTTGGTTCTTCCAAATATAGTCTTTGACAATATCATATAGTCTGTGTTCTCGTTCTTCCAAGTATAGACTTTGATAATATATTTTACATGTTCTATCATGTGCATAGCTTATTACTCAAATTTTAAACACGTTAGTAGCCTTTAATTTATTTTGTCATCTTTAAAACATTATAAGGGATTTCCCTAACAATCTCCCCATTTTTGATGATGACAAAACAATCTCTAATATGCAGATATGTAGTCATGCTTTTAAAGATACTAATAAATCAAGGCAATCTTAAGCACATAAATAATCTTTAAATGAGTATTCAAAGAATGTAATTCAAATCAAAAGATAGCAGAAGATAGCAAATAGATTGAGCAAAACAATATATAGAAGATAATCACAGCTCAATATTATACAATAAATAATATCAACCAATTATCACATATGCATATTTATATTCTCTCCCCCTTTTTGTCATAATCAAAAAGCGGTAATAATGGAAAAAATATCACGTAGAGAATATAAAACGATAACAAATATATCTTGCATGAAATACAATTTCCAAAAAATCAGCTTTTATAAAGTAAGTCGAATATTAAAGATATGTAATATAGCTCACTTCGATCATATATATTAGCAAATATCCAATAAAATCATGGATGCATTATAAAATTTACTTACCACTTTTGTCATAATAAAACGATAATGTAAATAAGAGATTTGTTAATGACAAAAGGTAATAAAAGATGCACTAACCGGATTTTGTAGATCTTAACAAGTTCTATCACATTTACCTTTTCCTTCTTTCCATAATAATCAATATTACAATCAATTCAAAAAGATTTTTCCATAATTGATCAATGCTCCCCCTCAATTTGTTGCATTTTTTAGTTTGATCACGAATATTTTCATTTCTTTTGGATTCACTTTCTCTCCCTTTCATACGTCACAAAAGGGATTTTCTCAATAATTTGCAAAAACTTTGCACAAGGAAGAGAATCTTTGAGCCTCCAAAAAATAGTATAGAATCTTCACAATTTTCTGATCAAGGTTTCCAAAATCTATATGGAAGATTCTTTTGTTACCTGCAAATTTTTATATAATAGATAACAATCCTTGCAAAAATATCACATAATACCTTTGTCCAATTTGCAAATCAAAACTTGCTAGATATAAGATATATTCTAAAAATATAGCAAGAATATCCATGAATATGCAATAATATCTTTCAAGATCAAAGGGATTTCCTTAAGCATAAATCTCAGAATTATATTATTGATGCATTTCGCAAAAAGAAAGTTGATATTTCTATCACATGCCAAATCAAGCAATTTAAAAAAAATGCAATGCCTTATGTTTATAACAAAAGATATTTACAATATAAATCATATACAATTCATAGGCAATCATCTAAAATCATGATAAATGTATGTAGAGATTTGCAAGATAGGGTATATATATATATTCTCTTACCCAAGGTATATGTTTGCAATATACCATTGATAAAAAAAGAAAATCATTACCAATCTTCGCATGAGATACCTTTCTGATTGCACCTATGTAAACTCGCAATCATTTTTTTCTTATAGAATTTCTTGCAATGTTGGTATCCATCAATTTGGATCCTTCCATTTCATTAAAGCAAAATATAAAATCTCCATAGATAATTAAATATTCTTTCCTAACTTATCATAACATGTTATTTAAGGAAAGAATATTATGCACAATAATTCTTGAAAAAGAAATTCTCACTTAGTCAAAGCACAATAAAATCAAGGAGAATGAAATCCTTGAGTATCTAGGAATATCTTGCATAATAAATTAATATCACGTAAAACAGTTTTTTATTTGGCAAAATATGATAAAATCTGATATTATAAAATTAAACCAAATAAATTCATTTGTCTCTAAGCAAAATATCAAAAAATAATCGCACGTATTATATCAAATCTCAACTCACAAATCACAAAAATAAATTACGCGATTCTTTTTTCAATAAAACAAATCATTAAATGCGGTCATAATAAAGTATAAATCAATCAAGGTATAAATAGAATATAAGTATAATGAGAATTTTTAAATTATGTACTAAAACCAAATTGAGAGTGAAAAATATATATTCCTTACCAAATTCTCTTTCTTCTTTTTTTTTTTATTTCCTACAAAAACAACTCATCTTTTATTTGGTACCCGGATTTTCTTGGGTCCATGAAAGTTAGTAGAGTATGTTGCTTTTACCTAATATTTCTTAACTGGTCTCCAAACTTTAGGACATTCTTTCTCAAAGTGTTTCGAGTCTCCACAATTTGAACATTTTAGGGCATTTTGACAACAGGTTTTGTAAAAATCCTTTCAAAATGCTTATTGTACGCAAGTTTAAGAGGTCTTTGTCGAAGTCTCTCCTTGACTTTAGGAAAATCTATTAGATAATCACTTTCCTTATTGAAACTAAGTCCCAACTTATTATAGTAAGGTATTTGTATGGAAAGAATATGCTCTAATGTTTTTAAACCATTTGAAAATTTTGTCGAAATATTTGAAAATTCATTTTTTAAAGAATCATTTTCTTTGACAAGTAAATCTCAACTTTCTTTTGTTTGTAGAAAATATTTTTGCAAAATTTCAAACTTTTCTTTTCGAGAAAGTTCATGTTGCTTAAACCATGAATTCTCCTTTTTTAGTTCGGAGATCCTTTTAAGAGAAGATTTGAGGTTTAAGTAAAGCTCATTTATATACTTAAGAACTTTAGTAGGAATTTCTGAATGACTTACCTCGATTTTCTCATCGAATTCTGAGTTTGTGTCTGAGTCAGACTCTGATTCCAAATTTAATTCCAAATTTAAGTTTGAGTCCGAATGTGCCATCAAGCATATATTTCCTTGCTTGTCATCTTCTTTCATGGTTCTTTTCTGCCTATTCTGCTTGTATTGTTTTCTTCCACCGAATTTTATTCATTTTCTACTCAGCTTTTTGAATTTCTTGATCATAAAAGCAAGTTCTTCATCATCCATGTCATTTTTTAAATATGTATCATCAGAATTAACATTAGATTTTAAAACGATGGACTTCTTACCTTCGGGATCTTCGTCGTTTATTTGTTCCACTTCATAGGATTGAAGAATGCCAATAAATTCATCAACGGAGAGTGACATTATCCACTGAGTCTCTCAGATTGAGGTCTTAACATAGTTCCAATCTTTTGAGAGACCTCGCAGAAGTTTATTGACCTTCATTTAAGTAGAAATTGGTTGTCCTTGATATGCTAAACCATTTACAATTTCTGTAAAATGGCTAAACATATCTCTGATAGACTCTTCTGGCTCATCTTAAAGGATTCATATTGACCAAGCAGAATGTTTATCTTTGTTTCCTTCACACGATCAGTCGCTTCATAAGTAACATGAAGTCTATCCCAAATTTCTTTTGCTGTTTCACATGAAGAAATTGTATTATATTCAGCAGGAGACAATGCGCAATATAAAGAATAAATAGCTTTTGCATCAAGAGCTTCTCTTTTGGACATTTCCGTCTAAGACATAGGAGCGGAGGGTTTGGTTTCTTTGTCTTTGCCATTCTTATTGATGTAAACGCAGTAGTGGGATTGATTCCTTTTTCCACAACATCTCATTGCAATGGATCTCTAAATCTTAGGAATGCATTCATTTTGTTTTTCCAAATGTTGTATTCTTTTCCATCGAAATATGGTGGCCTGGTGTTACTCTGTCCCTCTGTAAGTTCTGGAGTCAAGATACTAGCCATAGAAGATCTTTAGCTCAGAAGTAAAAACACTTCAATAAAACAAGCACTTGTCTCTAATACCAATTGAAAATGCTAGTATGAACACCTTGAGGGTTGAATAGGTGTGAAGAAAAATTTTCACAAATGAACAGTAGAAATATTTTTCTTTTGAAACTGAGTCTGAAGAATAACAAACTTTGAGCGAGTTCAGACTTTAGCAGTTAAATAGAACTATGAACAAAATAAAGGAGTTCAGGGAAGAGAATAAAAACACAGAATTTATAATGGTTTGGTTTAAATCAAGCCTACGTCCACTCTCCCATGCTAACAGCCTTCTAGCTAGATTCAACTATACAATCAACAAGATTACAACTTTGAGTACAAACGCTTAGTAGTAGATCACACTATTTCAATACGTCACTCTTTTAGTATTTCTCTCACGATCATAAACGTTTAAGCTCATGAGAAACAAGTGTATGATCGAAGTTCGCTCAGACTTTGGAATTATAAATTCTACATTCTGTCTCTTACTTGCTTATCGATCCTTGATCTCCTTAAATACTTCTCCACTTCCAAACTAGTCATTGGACTGTATCTTAAAGGATCGTCTTTCAATCTACCCATTGGATATATTTGTATCTAAAAGATTTAGTAGCCATTGAGTGATAGAAGTAGAATTCCAAATTGATTCTAATCGCCCATACAAATAGAATCTTGGTTTTCATAAGTAGAATTTCTTCGTTTAGAAAGTTCTTGTTTTCAAGATCTAATTGTCAATCAATTAGATTGAGTCAATGAAATCAATCTTGATATAGAATCCAAACCGGATCACTAACTGTTATATGTTTGGGGCTTGTGTTACGTTTTGTTAAGTTGTTTCGTTCTGAATCTGCTATGTTTTGAACTTGTGTCTCATTCTGGATGTAAAGTCTGAGAATGTTCTGTCGAAAGTAAAGTCTAAGTGTATTTCGTCTAAAGTAGACTTTATAATATAGACGTAATTTTGAACATATTCTGCTTCTGAATATTTTTAACCTTAAGGTTTGGATACAGTCTAAATAGATTCAACTTTAGCATAGAGTCTGTCTTCTGGTTCTTCCAAATATAAACTTTGACAATATCATAGAGTCTGTCTTCTGGTTCTTCTAAGTATAGACTTTGATAATATCATTTACATGTTCTATTATCTGCATAGTCTATTACTGAACCTTTAAACACGTTACTAACCTTTGATTTATTTTGTCATCTTCAAAACATTATAAGAGATTTCCCTAACAATTAGTTTGTTTAATTAATTTAGGTTAGTTAGATTAGTGATTTAGGTGGTTAGAAATTGTAATTAGTTAGTTTATTGTGTAGTCTTATTGTTAGAATGGTTAGGATAATTTTAATTAGTCCAATAGGTGGTTAGATTAGCAAATTTTAGCCTAATTTTGTATTTATTGAATTAATAGGCATTATTTAATTAATTTTGATAATTAATTAATTATTAATTATTTTCCGGAAATTAGACTAGGATAGTCAATGATCGGAATTGCGTGCTAATTGCAATGGTGTAGTTAATTTCTACAATTGAGTGTTAAATTGTTCAAATTGAGTGCTGATTGGAATTTTGGTCATTTATTCCAAAATTTGTGAATTTTCAATATTTATTCAAAAAATCTCGGGTGTCGGGTTTTAACACCAAAAATGGTTTTATATACTATATAAAACAGTAGGATTTTAAATAGGAGGTTATGAATCTTTCGAATTTGATTTGACTGTATACCCATACATGACTATTTTCTAGAATGTTTTTAATATGAAGAAAATAAGCGATAATCACTATTTTAATTGAGGCATTTATGTGCAATGCACGGTGTCCTAAGTAGAAATTAATTGGTCGTGTGTTGGTTAAGAGAACCCGTCTCGAGTGATTACGTCGGACATTACTAAATCCCTTTTTGGGTTACCCATGCATTAGGATATCAGATTGCAGTAGATTCTGGACCTACACTCCTTCAGGAAAGCCGTATATGAGAGACATAGCTATGCTCAATGGGGAAGAGACAATGCATGGTTACACCAGTAAACGGCGGAACATGGGAGTCGGCTGTGCTTTGAGGGGCTTAATTAACAATCGAAACGCATGATTGTTTGAGTTTGATGTGCCTGATTATGAGACAAAATTGTATGGCATGGTATGGGATGTGTCATAATGGTTTGGCCTTATAATCAAGACCCTTATGATTAACTGAGTTGATGAGGCGTATCAATTGTTATGTGCATTAATTATATGCATTGCAATATGAACTGTGTTGACGTGCAGGAAGGAACTGAGATGAGCTAAGTCCTTTGTTCTAATTGTGTGGTTCTGTGATTAAGACACTTTAGGCATATTACCCTCTTAATCGGGGTTTAGAGCATGAACTCGTTAAGATTTATATCTCACCCCATCGTAGGCTTAACTTTTCAAGACCGTAGGGTGGAAGATCTAGAGCCGAGCTGAGGTAATCTGAAGTGTAGGTCAGATAGAACAATTTCTTTTTGAGAGTCAGTCTTTTGAAATCTTTTGGGTATAAACTCTTGTATATTACTTAGTTGGTTTATAAAAACATGTTTTGTTTGTGAATCTATTGTCTTGCTTTTTTATCATGATATGATTGTTGTCAAGGGATTTGTTATTCGCTTCTACATGTGCAATAAAAAGAAAGGGTCGGCGACTCATCTTAGGAAGTAGCCAAAGTTTTATCGACCACCAAGGGATGGGCAATTGCACTGACTTCGAAAAGGAAAAGATGTGATTGCAAGTGAGGTAATATTCGGCCAAGCAAAAGGGAAGGAAGAGATATATTTGTCGAAAGAAGAATAAACTTACTCACATGTAAAAGTGGACTTGATATATATTAAGGAAGAAATTCTTGGTCAAAAAGAAATCATCATGAAGATTAGCAGCACGTAAGCGTGGAAGAGAACAAAATATGAAGAGGATATTGCATCATCAAGAGAATATTGCACCGACTTCGAAAAGGAAAAGATGTGATTGCAAGTGAGGTAATATTTGGCCAAGCAAAAGGGGAGGAAGAGATATATTTGTCCAGAGAAGAATAAGCTTTCTCACATGTAAAAGTGGACTTGATATATATTAAGGGAGAAATTCTTGGTCAAAAAGAAATCATTCATGAAGATTAGCAGGACGTAAGCGTGGAAGAGAAGAAAATAGCAAATCAAGATTATTTCTCTCTAGTATAAAGACAAACGGGAAAGAGAAATCGGAGAATCTTTCTGAATATTTACGCTTCTGTTTTGACGTGCAGGAGTGGACAATATAAAAGGAGACAAAGAAGAGGTTCTGGAGGAGGCCTAGCAATTCAATACTCAATACGAGGCCACACGTTAAATATACGGCCACAATTAAAGAGAAAACTGAGAGAAGATATGACGAGAGATGCTTGAAAGCTGAGGGCTGTCTTCCTCCCTGGGGAGTACCTCCTCTGTCACAGACAGTGCCACTCTTTCCTTGCGCCTTCGAGCCTGAGCCATCAAGTTCAGCCTTCCCCCCCGTGCAACACTTCACCTAGATGCTTGTCAACGAATTCCAGTTGGTGACCTAAAGCCCTTCTCAACCAGCCAGCAGTCGCTCAGACGATTTCCAGTGACCTCCATGCCATCCCCACATCGAAGACCCTTCACTGCCGCAGCTGTCCTCTGCTAATTCCGAGCTTGGGTTGCCATTCACTGTTGTTCTTCCTGCCAATTGCTGTTTGCTACAACAGATCACGACGCTTGCAACATCAGCAAGCTCTAGGTTCGAAGGACTGCTCACAGACCTTCACGAATTCACTTTCTCTTATGATCCTCATGTATCCAAATTTCTTGAAGAGATTAATAGAGGTAAGGCCTTGAGGGGATAAGTCCACCATTTGGAGAGTAGCCCGCGACTTGCCTCGTGTACACGCCTCCAAGGCCTTGGTCTCATTGGTGTTAGGGGTCCTCCGAAGGATAACTCAATCCAATAGCGAACCAGCAAGCTACATTGCTGTTACGCACTTGTTCTGGTGAGCTTTGCCTTGTCGGGATTTTTTGATGATTTCAACGACTTGCTTCTGTGCTGCCTGCTAAGCCACCCGCAATGACGTCCAAGCAAGCCTTCGCCGGACGCACACCAAGCCGAAATGCTGGGTTATCTGTTTTGCAGTTTGTTTAGAATATTCGAGTCAGCATGTGAGAGTTCCATGAACAGCCACCGCGAGCCATCGCTGGTCATCCTTACTGTGATTCTCATGATCTGTCATCCATCCGAATTTAGAAACAATATCAGGGCGATATCACAAATTAGGTAAGAATCTAGTCATCCTTACTGTGATTCTCATGATCTGTCATCCATCCGAATTTAGAAACAATATCTAGGCGATATCGCAAATTAGGTAAGAATCTTAATTAATTTAGATCGTGGTGCAGTAGACAATTTTAATAATATTATATATTTTTTTAATTATTACAGCCGGCACGTAGCAATTTTAATAATATTATATTTTTTTGAATTATTAATTATTATTTTCCTTTTCTTCTCATTCTCCTCTTTTTCTTAACTTCCTTTTTTTCCTTTAGCCGGTTGCAACCGGGTTGACCTAGGAAAAAGAAAATAATAAATAAATAAATAATTTAAAAAAATTTAAAATAGAATTTTTGAAAATTTTCCCCTTCAAACACAATGATGAAAACTTCTTTTCTCGATATCAGTTTCATTTCTTCTAAATTTGTTGTCCACGCAATGTGTTTCATCTTCTTGAGACAGCTGAAAATGATCATCTAGTCCATCGCACGGAATGTCTAGCGGATCTACTGAAAACTAATTTTATAGTAGTTCCTTTCAAAGGAAGTGGTTTCGTTTTGCTGTGTCTGAGTGTCCTTGACAAATATATAGTAGTCATTTTCTGATACTTTTTTTCTTTTTTTAATTGAAAAACACTCAAACATATAGACTTGAGTGCAATCAAGGGACCAACGTCTTGGATCAGGATCTTGGGTCTAGGCTACCGAGCACTTAAGTCTGGGCACCACAGACATCGGTCAAGGTTGCAGGATCAGGAACCGGCTGACGGGATCTGTGTTCGGGCGACGAGTACCTGAGTCTGGGTTGCCGGACAACGGTAACAATATTACACATCACATACTTTCAGTTTCTCAAAGAAGTGGAAAAGACAGAAATTCATATTCTGAAAATCACAGGCAAAAACCATTTTCCCAACGAAAAACTAATGATAAATTTTTCTATACTTCAAATTGTAAAATAAATTTACAATTCTATGAAGACCACGTCACCCTGATACTATGCAGCTCCTATTTACTTTTGATATATATAGATATTCTCGTATATATTTAAACTAGCAAGACAAATGTGTGTTGCACGGGTCTGAGTTTACATTTGCTATATAATTTTAAATTATTGTGTTGATGTGTATTTTGCTAGAGAAATAAGATGCAGATAATTATAACAAGAACGATATTCACACCAATCAAAGCCTGAAATTCTATTTAAAGTGAATCTAAACCCCATCATATCGGTTTATTCTCCAATTTTGAGAAACATTAGACACAAAATTGCAACACTTATATAATTATAATATGGCACAAACTATTTTGAACACGTAAAATACTAAGGGACTCCCCAAAATATTTTCAGGAGTAGGTCCTTAAACTGCTTCCCCAAGCTCATGCGGGGTTAACCATTGGATATGGAGTTCTATCCTAGGAGACTCCCAAAAACCCCAAGGAACAAGGCAAGCCACTGCCAATGAAGGGACCCTCCCTGGGGTAGGGGGTCAGCCGAGGCGGAACCTGTCCCAAGCATAACCCCTAAGGAACAAGGCGGGCCGCCACCAGTGAAGGGACCCTCCCTAGGGTAGTTGGGGTCAGTTGAGGCAGGACCCGTCCCAAGTTAGTCCTGAGCAGGACTTTAAAAGGCTCCCCCAAGCCTGTGCAAGGTTAACCACTAGGTATGGAGTTTTATCCTAGGGGTCTCCCAAAAACTCCAAGGAACAAAGATGATCACCGCCAATGAAGGGACCCTCCCTGAGGTAGGGAGGTTAGCTAAGGCAGGACCCGTCCCAAGTATTAGACCCGAGTAGGTCCTTAAACTGCTCCCCCAAGCCCATGTGAGGTTAACCACTGGGTATAGAGTTATCCTAAGGATCTCCCTAAAACCCAAGGAACAAGTCGGGCCGCCACCAATGAAGCGACTGTCCCTGGGGTAGGGAGGGTCAACTGAGGCAGGACTCATCCCAAGCAGTCTTGAGCAGGACTTTAAAAAGCTCTACGGACCCAAGGGAGAAGGGGTCCATAAAATCTTCTCCCCACAAGGCTCTTCGCTACAAAACCCCCCTTGGAGGGGGGGGGGGAGGGGTTAAGGAACCCACTCTGGATTCCCGCGACGCCTTCCCCAGTGAAATACCCCCCAGGGAAAGTCCCTTCATTGCCAGCAGCTTGGCTTGTTCCTTGGGGTTTTTAGGAGTTCCATAAGATAGAACTCTATACCCAGAGGTTAACCCCACATGGACTTGGGAGAGCCTTTTAAGGACCTACTCGGGTCCAAACAATTGGGCCAGGTTCCAGCTCGGCTGACCTTCCCTACCCCAGGGAAGGTCCCTTCATTGCCAATGGTCTGGCTTGTTCCTTGGGGTTTTCGGGAGTCCCCTAAGATAGAACTCTATACCCAGTGGTTAACCCCGCATGGGCTTGGGGGAGCTTTATAAGGACCTACTCAGGTCCAAAACTTGGGACGAACCCCGCCTCGGCTGACCTTCCCTACCCCAGGGAGGGTCCCTTCATTGGCAGCAGTTTGACTTGTTCCTTGGGTTTTAGGGAGACCCCTAGGATAACTCTTTGCCCTGGTGGTTTATGCCGCATGGGCTTGGCGAAGCCTTTTAAGGTCCTGCTCGGGACCAAAACTTAGGACGAACCCCGCCTTGGCTGACCTTCCCTACCCCAGGGAGGGTCCCTTCATTGGCGGTGGTTTGCCTTGTTCCTTGGGTTTTAGGGAGACCCTTAGGATAACTCCTTGCCCCAGTGGTTTATGCCGCACAGGCTTGGTGGACCTTGGGACGAGTCCCACCTCGGCTGACCCCCCTACCCTAAGGAGAGTCCCTTCATTGGCGGCAATCCGCCTTGTTGCTTGGGGGTTTTTAGGAGACCCCTAGGATAAAACTCCATAGTCGATGATTAACCCCGCACAAGCTTGGGGTAGCCTTTTAAAGTCTTGCTCATCACTAACTTGGAATGGGTCCTACCTCGGCTGACCCCCTACCCCTAGGAGGGTCCCTTCATTGGTGATGGCCCGCCTTATTCCTTGGGGTTTTTGGGAGACCCCTAGGATAAAACTCCATATCCGGTGGTTAACCCCGCATGGGCTTGAGGGAGCCTTTTAAAGTCCTGCTCAGGACTTAACTTGGGATGGGTCCCACCTCGCCTGACCCCCTACCTCAAGGAGGGTCCCTTCATTGGCAGTGGCCCTCCTTGTTCCTTGAGGTTTTTGGGGGACCCTTAGGATAAAACTCTATATGTGATGGTTAACCACGCACGAGCTTGGGGGAGCCTCTTAAAGTCCTGCTTAGGACTAATAACTTGGGACAAGTCCTGCCTCGGCTGATCCCCCTACCCTAGGGAGGGTCCCTTTATTGACAATGGCCTGCCTTGTTCCTTGGGGTTTTTGGAAGTCCCCTAGGATAGAACTCCATACTTAGTGATTAACCCCGCATGGGCTTGAGGGAGCAGTTTAAGGACTTACTCGGGTCCAAATGCTTGAAATTCTATTTAAAGTGGATTTGAACCCCATCATATCGGTTTATTCTCCAATTTTGAGAAACATTAGACACAAAATTGCAACACTTATATAATTATAATATGGCACAAACTATTCCGAACACATAAAATATTATGAATCAATTAAAAAGAAAAATTGAAAGCGTAAAGTGAGAATGTAAATTCCCCTCTCTAAATAGCTTTCCTACATTTGTTGGAATCTTAACATTTTTACCGTGAGCTTGGTATGGAAAGGGGGACCATAGTATTTGTACATCTTCGTGAAAGCAAAGTACTTTCTTCTATCTACCCCATATCACCATTACTATTTATATGAAGTTGGGAATAACTTCTTCGAGATTATTTTTTAATCTGGTCGACTTCAGTTGCCTTTTCTTAAAAAAGAATACGCTTCATTTTAATTTTTGTAATCATTTGATGCCCATCTTACTCTTTCTCTTTTGCAAGAACCGATGGAAATGCCATCTTCTAAGATAAATGTATGTATTTTCTGACCACATATATATATATATATATATATATATATATATATATTATGCGCATCATCATGAAATAAGCAAGATTCAATTTTTATTTAAAAAAATTCAAAATATATTTCTACAAGAGTGCATATCTAGGATTCCATTGATCTATTTTCAGCATAAAAATATTCACATCATTTTCTTGACAATATTTCGTTTCCAATGGGTGGTTGTAATTATATGGGGGCATTTATTGATGCTTCAAGTAAATTATTTATCCCAACCT
Source organism: Eucalyptus camaldulensis (assembly GCA_019915185.1). Lineage (NCBI taxonomy): Eukaryota > Viridiplantae > Streptophyta > Magnoliopsida > Myrtales > Myrtaceae > Eucalyptus > Eucalyptus camaldulensis. The sequence goes on from JAHSVA010000012.1 coordinate 6,341,533, forward strand.
TTTAAAGTTTAAGAAAGTTATATCAAAATTGGTTAATATTTTTCTATTTCATTAGTTTTAGTTGGTTATGTACACATTCATATTGCAATAACAAATATCTTTTGTTACATTATTTACAAGAGTTCTCACGGTCGCCTCACGTGTGCCCAACTTTTTCTTAAGATGTTATTGTAAATTATATTTGCTAAATATATTTAGTGATCTCATTGTAGATATCAGATGAAAATCACCGTATGCAAAACTATAGATTAAAATTTATGCAATGACCATAGTGTCTGTAAATCATATCGACACTTTTGTAAAATGAGACAAAATGGTGATTATTTTTGCATAGAAAGAAAATTGACTTTTTACTCAATGAATGAGGGTTACTTATAGCAATTGAAATTTTAGAAAGTAAAAATGGAGATAAATGATAATTTTGACTTTAATTTATAGATTTTGAGAACCGCCAAGAAACAATTTTGTGCACAAAAGCCTGCATGTTGTCACTAGATGTAAGCCCTCATTGCGCGGGTTATTTTTCAGGATCTAAAATATGTTTACATCAAAGTGAAATAATGTGATATGCAGTTGTGTACGTCTATCTGAAAATGAAAGTATAAAATGTTTCCTTTAAATTCTCAGTTTATCTCCGTTGCAAAGATTTAGTCCGAGGGAAAGTGAATGTATTGCGTAGTTTAGTGAAAGAATTTTCTTTTTCAATTTTGGTTGGAAGTACGTTGAAATCCTCATCAATTTACACAGATAAGACTGCTTTCAGATAATGAAAGATAAACGTTCAATCAATCCCTTAACTTTCGGTAACAAAATCCAATACGTCATTCGATAAATTCACAAATTTCCATAATTACACTATTACCCGAATGTTAAATATCTTTTAATTCCATCCATATCCTAAACAACAACAAAAATTCTATCCTTGTGCTACTTTTTTACGTTTTTAGTTTTTTCATTCAATTGTGTTTAGCTTATAGTCTCTATAATTAAAAAAAAAAAAAAGTAACACCTCATTTAGAGATATGTTAGATTGATGTTCCCGCTACTTTAATTTTAGATTGATGTTCCCGCTACTTTAATTTTCTCATTCATAGAATTATCTAAATTTAATTAAGAATATATGAAACACAAAAGCTTAAAATTTGTATAAATATTACAATAATTTCATTTAAATGTGTTCTAACTTATGGTCTTTATTATAGTAAAATTAGAACCTCAATTAGTGTTTTGTCGGGTTGATGTTCCTGCTATCTTAATATTCTCATTTATAGATTTAGCTAAATTTCATTAAAAATATATGAAACGAAAAAACTAAAAAAAATTATCTATGTAAAATATTAGGAAAAAGATTTAGATTAAACATGAGTATCGAGAGATAGTTAAACACTTATTTTTCAAGTAAAAGGATTAATAACCCAATATAACTCTAGAAGAGGTTTAATTTTGAATATTATTGATATCATACATATACTTATTTCAAACTATTGTAACATTTATAAATACTAAAATTGTAAAAATGTATTAAAAAGATAGCATACATGTTGTTGATTTACGACATGAATTGAATTGAAAAAATATTATAAATTTTGGGAATTAGTGTAATTATGTAAACTTGTATATATCAAATGATTGATTTCACTTGATTATGAAAAGTTGAGGGATTAGGTTGAATCAGTTGAAAGCTTAGGGATTAGATTGAACATTTAAGAATAATTTTAGGAGCACATAAGACTTTACCAAAGTTTAGAAATTATTAGTATCTGGTACACAATCCAACTGGTAGGACAAACATTGACTCCACTGAGTTGGCTTTCCCCAAGTTACCAATTTGCCCTCATTGAGCCAAGATAGTGCCATGTTCAGCAGATGGGGTGTAGCCACCTTCATTTTTCTTAAGATTCCATTGTTAACATTATTTTTGTTGGTAAATATAATCTGAATTTTCACATGATCAATGAAATAAAATCACTTTTCAGAAAAATTATTAAATTTAATTTGAAATTAAAGAAAAAATAAAAATTAATTATTTACAATATGAAATTTTGGTGATATTGATTATTTACAATATGAAATTTCGGTTACTTACATTGATACAAAACTGTATTACATTTATAGACCAAGGTCCTTTTCTACTGCAAAAATTTTGGTTTTGGTAGAAATGTGTTACAAAAAGCATTTTCAAGGAAAATGATTCAATTTTCATGTGTTGATTTGAAAAAAATGAGCTATAAACGTTAATCCATATTTGTTAATTTTTTGACAAACAAGAGTCCGTTTTGGTTTGGTGGGGACCCTAGCTTAGTCTTTCATTGAATGGATGTAGGGGACAAGGTAGCTGAACCTCGTACTTTAGCGGATGGAACTGGAAATCTAGCGGTCAGACAAAGGATTGAAACCATAAACGGGAAGAAAATTTTATTCAGTCAATTTATTTTTCATCTTGAAAGTATCTTCTCAAGTACACGTATGTTGACACCTAAATTAGGGATTAATTTTATTTTTGGAAAAAATATTAGAATGCATAACATATAATTTTAGGTCATTTATTTGTTATTATTGCATTTCTATTTGACCGGTGACAGATGAGTTTGAATTGATAGTTCTGAATTTTAATTTGATGAGTTGGATTAAGCCCATAAAAGGAGCAAATTAGCCAAAGCCCTTTTTTTTTTTAATTATCTTGTGAGAAATAGAGATTTGATATGATATTACGGTAGATTTTTGGAATTTAAGAAAATTGCATTGCAATCTTATCTTTAGCAATAGGTGATAGAATCAATAGAGAATATTCAAGAGATGAGGAAAATAAAAGGATTTCGGTAATGGGGAAATTATAGGTAACTTTTGTGTATATTGAAAAAGAGATGAAATATTTTACGAAGATCATATATATATGTCTAGAAAAGGAGTTGTGTACAGTGAAAAGATTGAGGGGGAGGGGCGGTTTTCTTTCCCTTCTAGGTATTAAAAAAAAAACACAACACAAAGAGAAAGGAAAAGTTTTCCTTTCGGAGGTTCTTCTCGAGAAAAAAAGAAGTTAAAAAGGAGTGGAAGAAGAGAGAAAGAGAACGGTAGTATAGGAGGAGACGTGAGGGAGATAGAGTCGGGGGGGTTTCTTTTTGTTCTAGGTAAAAAAAAAAACAACACAAAGAGAAAAGATTCTTTTTTATGGTTCTTCTTGAGAAAAAAAAAAGGTCAAAAAGGAGTGAAAGAAGAGAGAGGACGACAGCTGAGGGGAAGAGACGTGAGGGAACAAAGGGGGGGCTTTTTCTTTTTCTTTTTTATACCCAAGGAACCCTATACAGCGGTAACCAGTGGATAAATCTTGAGGCGATGCTAGTGGAGGACCCACCCTCGATAAACCCTGGGTGACGCTAGTGGAGGACCCACCACCCCGACGTTGCACTTAAGATCCCGTGCGTCCCGCGAGATTCGAACTCATACATCTTTGGTAGACGTCATAGGAGCTCTTATCCAACTAGGCCATCGTAGGCGGTGGTGAGGAGAGGCTTTCTTTTCGTTCTAGGTAAAAAAAAAAAAAAACACAAAATAAGACTCCATTCATTTCATGGAAAATAATTTATGAGAAAACGTTTTCTGGATTTTTCGGCGTTTGTTTCACGAAAAATGAATTTTTTGGGAAAAATGTTTTTCATTAAAAGACAATTCTTTTAAGGTAAGAGAAATGTTTTCCACCTTTGAAAAGTAGAAAAAATTTTCCTCACTTTTGGATTTTTATCTAGATTCTTTTTACTGATAAAGAATCGTTATGGTGTCGGTGGATACACTATAACTTCTTAAAGAAAAGAAACTTTTGGATTTCTTTCCAGCTTGGTCGTTGTTCTTGAGCATGGAAAAAAATCATTCAACTGAGGAATTATTTTCAGTTATCCTTTATGTGGAAGATTGGAAATGGCCTATCAGTGTCACTTTCAGTTATCCTTTATGTGGAAGATTGGAAATGACCTATCATTGTCACTTTCAGTTATCCTTTATGTGGAAGATTAGAAATGGCCTATCAGTGTCACTTTGGTATGATCACTGGCTTTCTTGTGGCCCGCTTGATGCCTTTATCCCTTGCTCATTCCGTGAAGGTTTATGTCTTCCTGACTATATTGTTGTTGCGGATCTGTTTACCTCGGTGTGTTGTTTATTTAAATCCTTTTTGGAAAGATGGGGAATCTCTCTTCCGAACCTCTCTTCGGCTTGTGACAGGTTTACCCGGTGCTATGATGCTTATGGATCCTTCTCTATAGCTTCAGCATGGAATTCCATTAGAGTCAAGAATAATTGTGTTGATTGGGCGTCTTTTGTATGGGACAATGTTATAGCCCCGCGGTTCCAGTTTAATTTATGGCTTCCTGACTATATTGTTGTTGCGGATCTGTTTACCTCGGTGTGTTGTTTATTTAAATCCTTTTTGGAAAGATGGGGAATCTCTCTTCCGAACCTCTCTTCGGCTTGTGATAGGTTTACCGATGCTATGATGCTTATGGATCCTTCTCTATAGCTTCAGCATGGAATTCCATTAGAGTCAAGAATAATCGTGTTGATTGGGCGTCTTTTGTATGGGACAATGTTATAGCCCCGCGGTTCCAGTTTAATTTATGGCTTATAACCAAAAATCGCCTATTAACTCGATGCTGCTTCTTTCTTATGTAAGGATCGGCTATAACGTTTGTGTGCCTTCTGCAACGATATTCCAGATTCTATCGAATATTTATTCTTCAGGTGTCGCACCTCAGCTTCTCTGGCCTACTTTTGGGCTGCCAAGTGTAATCTCCTGTAGCGGAATAGATGTTGGAAAGACATCCTTAGTTGGGCCTTAAAGTTCTTATACGGTAAGGACTTCTTCCATTGTATTGCGTGGTTCTCTTTTGGAGCTATGTGTCATCTTATTTGGAAAAGAAGAATGCGATTATATTTTGGGGCGAATCCTTAGTGGTCTCAACTCTAAAAAACCACCTTATTAAGGTTGTGAGGAATAAAGTTACAACATTCAAAGATGTTCCTCCTATCTCGAGGAATAAGAGGCTTCAGCGTAGTTGGGATTTTGATCCTGTGGTGTTCTCTCGTCTGCCCAGTGCTCCTTAGTTGTTGTTTTGCGTGAGTTGCTCTTAGCTTTTCTTGGCTCTCCGTTCTTAGTCTGCTTCCTTTGGTGGGCTAAGGGTTGGTCAGTCTTGTTGTTATTTCTTTCCCGCTTGTTATTTTTTGTTGCTGTTGCCCTTGTGGCTTTTCTTGTTTGCCTTTGTGGCTTCTTACATTGGCTCCCCTACACTCTGTCTCGTTTTGAGGTTTGAGTTTAGGTTTTTGGTGCCGGTCTTTTGTAAATTGCCTTAGCTATATATATATTTATTACCTTTTATCAAAAAAAAATAAAAAACATTTTCCTCACTTGATCTCCCTTACCTCACACCTCTAATTATCACTTCCTTCTCCTCTTTCTTCTTCTTTTTTTTCTTTTTTATTTGAATTATTTTTTCTTTTTTAATTGGAATTATTTTTAATTTATTTTTCCCATCTTCTTCTTTCTTGGCTAGTTGTCAGACCAAATGAATATCAAGCTCGTACATCTCAAACTCATGCTCGTCGATCTGACAAGCCTTAAGCTTAACGCTCGCGCTCGTCAATATAGTGAGCATAAAATATTTTCCTTATCAAACACCAAAAAATATTATTCAAAATATTTTTAGGTTTTAGCCAAACACCATAAAATATTATCATTTTCCTGAAAAATATTTTTTGAAAAATATTTTTCAAAAAAATTATTTATTTTTTGCAAAATGAACGAACCTATGGTAAAAAGAATTTTCTTGGGTTATTCTCGAGAAAAAAAAAAGTCGAAAACAAAGAGTGAAAGGAGAGAGAGAGGACGGCAGCAAAGGGAAAGAGACGTGAGAGAGACAGGGGGGCGTTCTTATCGTTCTACTTCTAGGTATAAAAAAAAAAAACACAACACAAAGAGAAAAGAAAAGCTCTCTTTCCGGGGGTTATTCTCGAGAAAAAAAAAAAAGTCAAAAGGAAGGAGTGAAAGAAGAGAGAGAGGACGGCAGCAGAGGGGAAGAGACGTGACACGTGAGGGAGACAGATGGGGCGTTCTTTTCGTTCTAGGTATTTAAAAAAAAAAACACAACACAAAGTGAAAAGAATCATTTTGGGTTCTTCTCCAAAAAAAAAAAAGTCAAATAGGAGTGAAAGAGGAGAGGGAGGACGGCAGCAGAGGGGAAGAGACGTGAGGGAGACAGGGAGACAGAGAATTGTCAAAAAGGAAAAGAACCCTGTTCCTCTTCCCCGGGAAGCCTGCTGCTCGCGCTCTGCCTTCTGCCCCCCCGGACGCCTCCGCCTCGCCGCTCCACCCGACGACCCGCGACCCGCTGCTGCCGTCGCTCGCACGTGCTTCCCTCCGCCTGAGCTCCGCCGGCCTCTGCTCCGACTCGACGCCAGCATCGCCGCGTGACCCGACGCCAGCCCGAAGCTCCGCCAGCCACCGTCGCGCTCACCTTTGCCTGCAACCCGCTCCGCCTGCTGCTACCCGACGCCCATCACTGCTGCAGATCGCGACGCCAGGACCGGTCACTGAGCTCCCCTGCTGCCGAGCCACCGCCGCCCGAGCGACGCCCCTGCTCTGTCCGCGATCTGCCCAGCCCAGCCCAGCGCCGCACCTCCGTCGCGTCTCCGTGCCGATCGTCCACCGCGCGATCGCTGAGCTTCCCTCTGCCCGAGCCCGAGTCGAGCCGCTCCACCCTCTGCCCGACGAACTGCTCCTCTGTCACAGCCCGACGCCGATCCTCTGCCACAGCCCGACGCCGCTCCTCAGCCGCCGAGCTCTGCCTGCTGTTCACCCCGGCTTGCTCGTCCGACGCCCAGCAGATCCGCTCCAAGCCTCCTCCGAGCGAAGCTGCCTGCTGCTCCACCCGTGCCGCTCCGACCAGCGACCCGACGCCTGCAGCGCACCAACTCCCTTGGCGACCCATCACCCCGGCGAACCACCAGGAGCTGCCTAGCCTTGTTTGGAAGAAAAAAAAAAATCAAATTAGGTAGTTATTTTATTTTATTTTATTTTATTATTTTATCTTATTTTATTTTACTTTATTTGGTTTTTTTAATAGAATTATTCCTTAACGTAAGATTAAGATTGTTTAATTTTCGTGTCGGAAATTCGACTCGCAATTGCCTGAAAAATTGACAATCCAATCTCACGCTCAAAATTCGATTTGCGGTTTATTCGAAATTGACCAACCCGATCTTATATGCGAGATATGATTTGTCAATTTTTGGATATTAATCTTATCCTGGTTTGATTTGCCGTCATGTGATTTGAGTCGATTTTGTTTTTGTAAATTAAAAAAAAAAAATTGAGATAGATTAGATTCGTTTTAGAATATTTCTTGTTTTAGAGTTATTTTACATATTTATAATATGGATTTTATTTCGAATTTGAAAAAAAAAATTCAAAAAAATGCATTCATTTAGGATGATAGTTTTTTTTTTCAAAATTTGAATTGCACGTTTAATTATTTGACAATTTTAATTTTGAATTTCATAAAAGAAAGAAGAAAAAAAATTAGAATTAGGACATTCTTTATACGTCATTGCATATTAGAATAGATTGCATCCTTATTAAAAAATATCTAAAAAAAATTATATGCATGTCATATAGAATTAGGTTCATGAAATGCATTTCATTTGATGAAATTGTTGCTAGATCCATTTAGTTAGAAACTGCCCGTCATTAGGATTAAGGTCATTTAATAAATATCGAATGACATATAGTTTACATGTTGTGTTGCATATTGCGTGTCATTTTGTACGTCATCACATTACATTACACATAATTTCTAGGCTTCATTTAAATAAAAGAAAATCTTAAAAAGATTAAGTGATTGTGTGTTAATTAAAAAATATTTAAGATTGTTGATATGAATTCTAATATAACATCGCAGATACTTTCGTTACTATGAGGTAAGTCTTAGGTAAGTCCCGCAACTTATTCATTACTTTATTTGAGTGTTAAATTTGTGATTTGTGCACCCATATAATCAGTTCACATATTATGGAAGTGAATTCAAATTAAATTAAACTGCCTACAAAACATTTTTTTTTTTCGAAATAAAAAGAGAAAGGTATCAAAATAGCATAAAGTCTAGTGTAACAAAGTCCCCATACCAAAGTCTCTGGTTTATAGAAGTAAAATAATTCTCAAATTATTTTACTTCGGTGTTTAATCGACCTACCATAAATTAATTAGTTGCAACTCCCTTTTGCATGCTAAATATTTAAACACAAGTCGTGAATTGGTATGAGTTTGGGAGAGCCGAGCTAAGTTTAAACTTAATAGTCTATTAGCCTAAACCCTAGGTGGTGCATCTGAAATTTAGATTGCGACAACATGGGATGAATACAACGGATTCTCTTGAAGACCATAAATTCACATGATTTGGACAAAATACATGAAGTTGAAAAAAGAAGTAAGAATAGTATGGACAGAGAGTTTTTATTGACAGAGTACTTATAAAATAACTAATTGAGGATATTTGAGGAAGAAAACAAGAATTGTGTTTTTTTCAAAAGTAGGAGGCCCTCTTTATTTTACACAATAGTAAATAAATGGGCAAATACCCTGAAAAACCCTAAACTGGTACATTTGTGATAAATTTACCCCGAACTATTTTTTTGACCACCAAAAACCCAAAACTGGTATACCTTTGACAAATTTACCCTGTGTTAGTTTTCGTTAAATTTTATTATCAAAGTATTAAGTTAATGGCACGTGACAGTTAACCGGTATACCAATTTAGGATTTTACGCTTCGTTTGTCATAGTTTACAATTTTTGTGATTTTTTTGTGATATTAATCCAATTTAGCAGATGGTATATTTGTCACAAATTTACCAGTTTAGGGTTTTTTGCAGTCAAATAAATTAGTTTGGGGTAAATTTGCTATAAGTGTATCAGTTTGGGGTTTTTTTATAGTTAGTCAGGGTAAATTTGTCGTAGGTTTACCAGTTTAGGGTTTTTCATGGTCAAAAAAATAGTTTGGGGTAAATTTGTCACAAGTGTACCAGTTTGGAGTTTTCTAGGGTATTAACCCTAAATAAATTTCTGTTATTATAATTACTACTGCTACTGCACTTGTTTGTTTACTTCTTCTCAATGAAAAGTCAAGTCCTTTCTCTTTTAAGAGTCAAAAAGTAAAAGTGGGACTCTCTGTTAGTGCTTCCATTTCATCCCGCTATGAAGACTTTAGCTTCCTCGTTTTTGTTAATAGACTCCATCCTGGTGCCTTTATGATCTTCTAACGATCTTTTTCTTTTCCCTTCACAACAGGTGATTCTCTAGCCTCGATCAACATGTCAATGCCAGCGCCCTACCCTGCGCCGGCAGAGCCTTTCTGCGTACATCGCTTGGTGGATACGCAGGAGAGTCGCCAGCTCAGGCTTATAGCCATCGAGGCGCTGCTGGTCCTCCTAGCTTGCTTTCTAACCTTTTTGGGGGTCTTTGGGGGCGTTCAGGCGATGTTGCACAAACCGCGCATTCACACTGTTCGGGTTCGCAGCCTATACCATTTCATTCACTTTGGTCGCATACACTATGGGCCTCATCCAAAATGCTACGTTTTGCAATGAGTTATTCCCCCTGGGGGCAGTTTTCTTGGTGATGGTTCTTGGAAGCGCTGATTCCTACACGGTACACAGCCTTGAGGATGTCGAACGATGGAAGTCATTTAATATCGAGATGATTGGTAAATGTTTTATGATAGGGTGGATCATTGGTACCTACACGCCCACATCGAACATAATGCGGATTCCAGTGTATCTTATAGGTTTTGTGTCCGCGAAAATCGACTATAGAGTCCGAGCTTTGATGTCAGCAAGCAAGGATGTGATGCAGAAGAACTGTATTTTGTTAGCCGACTACATGAAAACCGAGCACCAAAACAGCGATTCAAACCAAGTTGATCCATCTTCTCTGCGAGGTTACAAGTACTTCGTGAGGGAGACAAAAGAGACAAAGGACCGCTTGTGGTTCTTACCAGCATATTGGAGGCGACGGCCACTGTTTTTTGAGGGAAAAGCACCAGAGTATCGAATATCATTAGGTAACACGGATGATGTTATCACCGTTGAAAAGGTTTGGAATTGCAGCGGGAGGCTTTTAAGCGCGAGAGAAGGAGACCCAGATGGCAAACTCAAGGATCTTTGCCTCTCTTTTTCGCTCTTCAAGCTTATCTGTCTGAGATTCGCCGACTACTCATTGCCCCAAGAAGCTCACGACAAGTTATGGTCCCTGATTCATCATAGCCTACATTCTGAAGCGAATGGTTACCAGCGAGTTTTCAGAGTAATTGAGGTAGAACTTGCATTTCTTTTCGATCTATTCTACACCAACTTCTCGGTTACTCCCAGTCCCCATCATATAATAGTGGAAGTACTGCAACTAGCCATTTTGCTTGCTTTCTTTCTGGCTATAATATCAAGTTACCAAAAATTTCAAAATGAAAGCACATGGTTTACTGCTGATGCTTTGGTAACCTTTTTAATGATGATCGCGATGCTTGGTATTGAGATTGTCCAATTTGGCATCAGGGTTTTCTCAGAATGGGCCAAGGTATTATATATATGTATATACGTTCGAAATGAGTGGTGCCAAAGAAACAGAATCGCAGAGAAGGTTATCGAGATAATGTGTGGAATTAAGCTCCGGAAACCATGGGGAGGACAACTTCGGCAATACTCACTTCTGGAAAAATGCAGCTATCGTCCACCAAAGTTGATATATAATAGCGTTACCGCGGCTTATTTTGATCAGGTAAGGGATGGTCAGCAGGAAATTGCTCCCACGAAATTGTCCAAAGAGTTAATGAAGGCAATTGCGCGGTCTCTAATGAACAATGGCACCCGCAACTTGGAGAATGGGAGAGCTTCTTTGAGACGCAACAACGTGTTTGATCAGCTCTCATGGGCATGCAATCTCGAGTCGACTACTCATGTTATAATGGTCTGGCACATAGCGACCAGTATCTACGAGCATGAACGACAGGGGCAGTACCTTCTTTTGTTTCACAAGGACAAAGGGAGAACTTCCATATAGCAACTACGCTATCGAAATATCTTGCTTATTTGGTTGCCTTTGCCCCAAGACTACTACCCAATCACCCTTACAGGTCTGAATACATATTCGGTCATGTTGTGAAAGAAGCTAGGGAACTATTTGAGGGAAGCTTAATGTTGATGGATGAGAGGATTCAAAAGCTGAAGGCCCTTGACAATGAACAATACGGCGAAACAATTGTGGGTCAAGGCGCTTGGCTGAGAAGGCAACTTTCGATTGAAGCAACAGATGAGGAGCATATTTGGACGATCTTGGCCGACTTCTGGGCAGAAATGATGTTGTATGTGGCTCCTTCAAATGATGTGGGGGCTCACGCTAAGTACCTCTCCACAGGGGGTGAGTTTGTGACTCACGTGTGGGTTTTGCTCTCTCACGCAGGCATCATGAGAAGTCCAGACGGTAGTGAGTAACATGATTATCCGGAGAGGTACTGAACTTGTCCTTACATTCGATATTACGCCTAATCTACTATTTTCAGTATCTGTGTAAGTCTGTGCTTGCTTAGCAGTCTCTCTAAACTTGTATTGATCCTTAGTCAGACACTTGAAAAGGTCGCTGTTGTATGACTATGATGCAAGGTCTTCTTTCCAGTAGTGTAATTTCTGGGCTTGATCCGTGTAAAACTCGGGCTTTAGTCGTTATGTACTGCTTTTCTTTTTCTCTCCTTAACGTACTGCTAGACTACTCTTTTATGGTTGCATGGGACATGTTTTATTTCTTCACAGACGGGGTCTGTACCGTTTGGTTAACGGCATCATATATCTAGGCAGAGTTCTACAAATCTACGCCTAGAAATACATATTAAAACTTGGAAGGTCACAATGAAATTTATACAACTCTCTTGCTCATTGATGGTCATAATCTTGCTTGTAATCTCCACGTCCATCTCACCCATGATGAGCATTATGTCTATAGCATGTATCACGACCTCCATAATAAGCGGCTGCCATAGCCTCTGTGAACTCTGTACTCGTCGTGATCATCACGAAAATCTCCCTGAAGTAGGGTTGATGTCGGATGTTCCTAACTTCTGGGGCAGGTTTGTCAAACGGTTGGCCATGGGCTTGATTCCCTCCTGGTGCCACTTTGTCACCCCGTTCGGATTGTCTCTCTAGGTGAAAAGCCTTGGATCGGATAGTCATCGCATCCGGCCGTTGTTTTATTGCCTGTTGAGACGCTCGTTGATGAGCCAAACCTTTCAATGTTTCCACACCTTTCAAGATACTCACTGTGAACACAGGCCCGAAGGGCGCACACGCAGAAGTGCAACAGAGATAATCTCTCAATATTTTATAAGGTAGAAGGATAAGTTATTTCTATATGAAATGAGAAGCAATACTTATAACTAAAAACCTAAAGAGAGAAATTCAAGCTATAGGAAACAAATACTTGGAGACGTAAATAAGAAAAATCTAAAATTATTATCTATTGTCTAGTCTAATCTAATCTAATTTGCTAGCTACTAAAAAAGTAAACTACAATATCAAATAATATCCCAGAATCTCTAAAACAATGTAAGCAAAAAATCAAAGCATCGGATTCTACGATATGAAATCTATTGACTAAAAGATGTAAATCCAATTTTGATGTGCCCCCCACATAAAAAAGATTGAAGTTACGAAATAAACTTGAAATTGGCGCTCTTGCGACTCCGGTTTTCTTTGTAAAATCATCCGACTCAAGCGATTCATAGACTTTTATGAAGACGGGATCGACGGAAGACCAAGAGTTCTTAACGGCGATAGCGGTGGAATCTTCGAATTCTCCATCGTCGAAGGTGGCATTGTTCCATATTTGAAGCTCAGGGGCATCGAACGCCCTAGGTACTCAAGTACACTCATCTTTTGAGTACTCACTGTCACGAGTGGTTGGTGGCAAGGCCAACCTCATCGACCCTCACCTCTAACTGATCATTGATCCAGCGATCAGCGAGAGGGAGAAGGAAAGGGGATAAAAGCAGAAAAATAAAAAAATAAAAAATTTGAAAAATATATTAAAATATTATTAAAAATTATTCATGTCAATATCAATTGTCATGGAAGATGCTAAGCAACCAATGTTTATATTAGCCATTTTCGGCCAAAATTGCTCAAAATGACTGAATTAGCATAAACACAAAATTTAGGACTCAATTGACAAAAAAAAATTATTACTGAATTGACATAATTATAATAAATTTTAAACTTTTTTTTTTTAGTAATTCTTCCTAATTTTACTATATCTTAACATAACTTTTTCAGTTGTATATTCCATAAGTTAGCTTTTTGAATATGACTGGTGTACATATCATCTCGAAGCACGTGAGCTTGCTTAACCCATGCAATCAAAACTAAAGGACAAGGTCTTAGGCCAATTGTATTTAGCAGCGCAAACTGGAGGCAACTCTTACCATCACGTCTCTCTCTCTCAAAACCGGATCATCATTATTTTCGAGTGCATGAAATGATTGCTCATCACTCTCGTGATAGCAACCTCGACCCTATGTGGAACCCTAATTTCAAAGAACAAAGCAAGCGATTCAGGAGAAAACTAATTGTATGAAAACCACAGAACATTAAGCCACGTGGAAGAACGATTCCGAAGAAACCATTGCAAGGGAATTGGTGATGGATGGGTCAACGCTTCATTGCTTGGGCATGTTTAGTTTCTACACTCCCAATTTTCCATCTTCTCAAGTGTTTATTTTTTATCATGAGTTTTTGGATTCATCATCAGATACAATTTATTTGAAAGGTGAACATTTCTTTTCACGACGCTATGATTATATGATTGATCGAGATGTCCTCCCTTTCTTTTAGTAGCCCTCTTCTCTATCTAGAAAAATTTGAGTTATTTCTCTAAAAACACAAAACTAAAAATATTTGAACAATTTCATTTTTAGACGTTTTGACTTACTCGATTGTCGATAAAGCATCACTGATCACGTTCATATATAGTCTACAGTTTGATATTGTACAATAAGTGTCATTTCAATTGCCATATTGGGTCAAGGGATCTCAAACACTAGAAGTTTTAATAATTTCATTAAAAACTAGACTAGTAATTGAGTAAGCAGAAGACAATGAAAATGAAAATTTTCAAGGTAATTAGTTTGCTCAAAATGATAATCCAGTATTGTTTTCTTGGCAGTTCGGTGAAAGGCGGGAAAAGACGACGGAGTCCATTTCTAAGGTTACTATTATTATTATGATCTGGGTGAGCTTAAGGTGTTGATGTAAAAAAATTTCTCCTCCTAGCAATTTTCAACCCATCTTATCTTGATCAACTATTTCATTTCCCAATGTTTTACCAACCAAATTGAAATCGACAAGTCTCCAAAAGAATTAGCGTTCGTCATGCCAATCCATTTGCATCCCAACGACCAGTCACTTGCTTCAAAACTCACTATATTCTATTTCTCTCAAAGTCTTTGGAGTTGATTGGGTCATGAAGTTCAAGACACCCACACACAAAATAGATAAATTAATAAAAACCAGTTTGACTTTCTTCTCTCTTCTTCTTGACTCTCGCATGTGAATTTCTCCTGTTTCCTCATCTGCAACTCGGTTATTATAATAGAGAAACAGATAAAACACACGCACTCTGTCCCAAAATAGAAGTTAACCAATGAAAATCCGACAGCCTGAAACCCTAGATTCCAATGTAGAACGCGTAAAATCTTATTTTATTTCGGGGGTTGCTGATAAAATATGGTGCTGCAAGAATTTTCTGGCCGCGATGCTGTCCGCGTATGCCGGTTGCACGAGCTTGACGCTATCCGGTCCCTTCTCGGACGAGCTTTGTAACGCGTTGCACACGGCGAGGCGGGTCATCATTAGGTGGAAGCCGTGCGTCCGCACGTGGCCTCGCGCTTTTCACGCCGTGCCGACCATTGATCTGCGCTTGATGCGGGGACTCAATCCATCTGCCTCAAGAAACCTAAAAATACCACGTAAAAAGTCAAAGATATGGCTAAGATACGAGTAATTTGAAAATTATTTTGTAATTAAAATTAATTTTATTTTTAATTATCTGTGTATTTGACATGCACTCAAACAGTACGTTGGTGTGAAAATGAGAGAGAGAGAGAGAGAGAGAGAGAGAGAGAGAGATTATTGACTGGTAATTTGTCCCTTCTTATTTTTGTAGAATTTGTTTTAATCTTTGATCTGAAATAGGTAGCGACTAATCGATAGTTGTTCATTAATGCAAGCAATTGAAGGGACTCGTCTTTTCTAAAGTATGTTTATTTCACAGAAAAAATTTCGTCCTGAAAAGTGTTTTTAGGAAATTCATTTTCAGAAAAAGTAAATCATTTTCCAGAGTATATCAGTAATGAAATTATGCTAAAAAATTCGATTATATAATATTTGGTAATAAGCGAATCTACATAAGGCTGCTTGCATCGTTAGAAATGATATGTAAGGACCAACATAATATAATCCAAAATATATTCTTTGTTTATCATGTAATCCATCGAAATAACAAGAATTACAAAAAAAGAAAAAGAAAAAAGGAAATAAATTGTGAAAAAGTATTTGTAAAATATCATATATGGTTATGTTTTTGGGAAAAAGTAGAAGAACGTGAGCATAGGTGAAGTATTCAAGGGATGATAGACAATATTTCTGGAAAAAAAAACATACGAGACTTATCGAAAATTATAAAAAAAAAATCAAGTATAACGCTATCTTTCTTCTTGGAAGGAGAAGTTGTTTTCCTATAACCTAAACTTATTGTTTTTAGTTGATAGAATATGCTTTCTGTCAATTGAATAATTTTCCGTCGTTCAAACGCCCCAAAGTCTTAAAACAATTTCAGAAGATCATTTTCATCAACCAACTAGTTACTAGAAAAATTCTGAAAATTTTAAATGTATCCTCTATTGCTTGATCATGACAACATGAAACATGTGATTGTGATGCCTAGTTTTGTTCTTCTTCAACATGAAAGTGACAATCTCATGCATCCAAATCCGGGCATGAACAAAAGACAACGAAGTAAAGCCCTTGGCAATCATGACCCGAAGCGTGCAAGAGTCTTGTCGTCTTTTACTTACTTTCCTCGCTATGCTTATCAACAACCTCATGAAAATTAATGCTTCTACTAACTATGATTTTTTAACATTGATTCTGGGTTGCTACCTGTCCGTGGTTTGGATGATTTTTTAACTATGAATGCTATACTAACTATGCTTCTACTAACAATGCTTATCAACAACCTCATGAAAAAGAATTAAAAAGAATTCTTTTTTTCATAATTTTTAAATAACACGTGCCACATTACCCATTATTTTTTGCACTAAAAAGAGCCCAATCTACATCTTCCATTGGATATGATTAAAAGACATGATCATACCGGTTCATGTACAGATTATTCATATTCCTTGAGTCAATCAACCCTGCTTAGATGAATAGAGCAATCTTCCAAACCACGGACAGGTAGCAACCCAGAATCATCCATTATTTCTTTTATTAATAGAAAACCCTCAATATTAAATTCGGTGGTTATTATACCGATACTTCACAACAATAATAGTCGTATATTTAATTTATAATAAATCAAGATTTGGACTTTTTTGTAATTACGAGGATAATTCATTACAATATTTGATATACGAAAGGACATGACAGACTGTTTTTTTTTTTTGTTACAATTTTGTATTCTTCTACTATTATTTGCATACATATATTAATGAATTCTAATTTAAACTAAATATCCCCCAAGACCTGCTATACCCTTTTTTTTCCTTCTCCAAAGACCTACAATAACTTCAACCACGCTGTTTATACAATTACATGACCTACAATAAAGAAACTCCCTCCCTCGGATACCAGCTGTTCAGGTAGGGATTTCGGACTATATACATGAAACCCAACATCAATGCAACAAGCTGTCTGTACATGAAATTTAAGGAAGAAAAATGAATTGCGCCAGAACCCACATTTACACTTTTCCGATTTTGAATCCAAAGTTCTTCATTCCGTTACACTGAATGAAATTCTGAGAGTGAAACTCAGAAGACATCAAGCAAATGGAGATGAAATAAAGAAAAGGACATCGTCACTTTTTTTTTGACATTTTCCTTCCCCTTTTTTGCCATTCTTTTTTGTGTGCTAGGGTAAAAATGATGAATTCTCTAAAAGAAACCTTCTCATGATTCCAAAAAGCCTGTCATTCTAAGAATTGAATTCCGCACTTCGCTCAAATATCTCCCCTTGAGCATCCTCCCATGGCTAAAGCATACTGAGGACGCCATCCTCGTGGCCACGCGCCGCCTGACGATCAAGTGCGGTGGCACGACCTCCCCTTCGTCATCCCCCTCCTCGTACGCATAGTCCGATTCGGGGGACCGGATGAAAGTTTCCGGAATATCGACCGGCGATGAGTTTATCATTTTTTTCTTGGCCTTCTTCTTGTTTGACTTGCCATGAGCCCACGAATCATCACGAATCGGCACCACCAATGTATTGCAAAAACTGTAGTAGTCATGCTCGTCCTCGTTGCTGCTCTGATCCGTCGTTGCTTGATCTTGATAGGTGAAAACTATGTCGGATTCTTGAAATTCGAAATCCATAAAGATTGAGGAGCGAGAGATGGGAAGTGTGCTGATATGAACAAGGTACAGAGGTGGGGGTTTGAGAGGATGGATTAGTGGTGAAGGGTCGGAATGGGAAGGGATTTATAGGTGGTGGTGGTGGTAATGGTGGAGAGAGATAGAGGAAGGTGAAAGAATTTGGAGAATCTGAACCGTAGTGAGCACACTTTGTGATTGTTTGTGATGTTTTGTCAAAGTATGATTATTGTAAGAGGGGGATTGAGTGTGGTCCCATGTATCTTCTTCCTTTTCTTGATTTCTCTCTCTACAAGTTCTTGAGTGCCGGGTTTTCTTTTCTTTGCGTTCCTTTCTCTCTCTTAGTCGGCTGCCTAAATAAAACAGCTCCCCCTTTTCTTACGGCTCACGGCTGCTTTGGCTTTATAGCTCGTTTGGTTATTCAATTGACCTAAGCAAAACTTGGATTTGTATACGATACATAATTCGTACAGTTTCTTTCATACATAACCTATCTTCAGCACCATTGATTTGGTAGTTGCAAATTGAAAATTTGACCGACTATCCAAATTAACGGTGATAGATGTGAAATGTATACAGAAAAGAGTATATGACTGTATATTTACAATTTTTCAGGCAAAAATTTAGATATGGCTTTAATTGTGGCTTCTTGTGCTTAACGGTAATGAATTGTGGAATGCATGGTATAAATGCTAACAAATTCATTGGCTTTCATTATCATTTATTCTTGCACTGGACAAAGTGCATGTTATCACATTCAGAATGTATCTTATCTTGAAGTTGTTTCATGGATGTACAACCTCTAATAGTAATTCGATACAATATGAAAATACGAAAAAAAAAATACAATTCCATCGCCACCTCTGAACTTATGGTTCAGGAGTGTTCATTTTTTAATTTTCATAAAAGCAAAAAGTACCTTTTTGGTTTTGTCCCTAAAAATTATAGTATTATTCACATTTTAAAACGTTTAGAGAAAAATTACTCTGAAAACTTGTGTATCAACTTATGTATAGCGTAAAAGTTTCAAGTCTTTTCAGCTAAAAAAAAGTCAAACTGAGGTAGCCGCAAGATTTTAAAAATTCGAAAAGTAAAAAATAAAAGTCATTCGAAACACATAAGACCAAATTAAAAGATGAAATTTCTTTGATTTTCCATCAAATGCTAATTTAGAAAATTTTCCATATTAGATTATATCAATTTGAGTCATATAAATTTGTCAAAATTTCTCAATTTATAACTATGTACATTCGTGTACACTTCTTATTATCTCATAATTATCAAGAAATCGAGGGTATTAGAAATATTACGTCTACACTACAGATTTGATTTGATTATAATTAAACTTAAATATACAAGTACATTTGTCATAGTTTATCTCACGAGTAGTACTTGACTAATGGTATATATAAGATATTAAGTTAAAAAATGAAGTAATTTCGCAAATAAAGAGAGTACAATGATTAATATATGAATAAACCGTTTAATTATAAAACCTTTTCTTTTTGTGAAAAAGCAAAATCCTAAATGGAAACGACGTGTTCTATATGTACAAGTACGAGAACTTCAGTAACAAAACTACGCAATTAAAGGGAATATTCGATATGTAATTTGAAAGGATCGGGGCCATCTTGTGTACATGTTTACTTTTAGATGAAGATCCTCTTGCTTTAACAATTAAATATCCCTTTCCCATTACACATGCTATGCTATAGCCAAAAGCATAGTCTACAAGATATGTAAATAGCATATTATTATGGACACATGACAATTCTTATACTGTTTGTGTGAGGGATTACTTTTAATCCGTTTTATTATATTATTAGTTACTTATTTTGCGAAAATTGTGTCTATGGACAAATGAGTAAATAAATTTTTTTATTTTAAACTGATTTCTTTCTGTTAAAGATTGAAATCTGTTTATGCAAAATTTTCGGTATGGAAATAAATATTAGAGGCATTACTTAAAAAGATTGAAATCTGTCTATGGGCAATTACTTAAAAGGATTTTAAAAATTGAAAATTATTCAAATATTTCGCAACAAACTTAATTTTTCAAACGTTAATTTCTGCACACCTGCAACGCGTTTGCACATCCACTAGTAAGTATTGTCCATAGTGGATTGTGACTTTATATGCAAATTCTCAAACATATGTCTAGTTTATGGGTCAATCTCAATAAAGATCTTTCCAAGTTTGGCTGCATAGATAGTTTTCTTTCTTATGCCTGACGACAAAACTTCTTTTTGGGTTTGTTTGATCCTTTTTGGATCAATGGCTTGACATGACATGGAAGACAACTCATAAAAATCTTTATTGCTTGTGCTTCGTCCGGGTTAGAACACCAAAGTTGCGGTCACGTGCTAACGAGTGGATTGGAGTCGCTTTCCCTTCTCCAAAAGCAATTATTTGCCTCTTATAGCCCAAGCTTGATTGCATCATTATTTCTAGAAGATATTTAGTATCACACCACTCAATTCTACCCTTAATCCCCTGAGAAAAAAATCTCAAATTTTTTATTTAGCTTCAATTTTGCCCAAAATTTTTTTGTCTTAAAAAATCCCAAAATTTATGTCTGTTCCAAACTTTTTATTGTCTTTGAAAAAGTCCTTAATTTTAAGTTTAGTCTCAAATCTATGTCAGATTTTTTTTGTCTAGGAAAATATCAACTTTATTCTAGTTCCAAATTTGCCTCGAACTTTTCTTGCATAAAAAATCAGCAACTTTCAATCTAATCTTAAGTTTGCTTTCATTCAAAATCTGTAAAATAAAAGAAAAAATCGCTATTAGTTGTTTGATGTAGAAAATGTGGCATTTCCGCATCGGTGATGAATCTACATCAGCAAAGTGACATGGAAAATTATCTCTAAAATGAAACCCTTCTTTGATATGAAAATTATGGAAATTAAGGATGACTAATGGCAATTTTTGGATATAAGGCAAAAGAGGGCAGATTTGGGACTAGAATTAAAGTTTCGGGCTAGAGTTGGGACATGAAAAAAAAAAAGTTGGGGTTTTTCTTAGACAAAAAAAAATGTTTGAAGCATATTTCGAACTGAAATTAAAGTTGAGAGTTTTGTTAAAAAATATGGCATATAATTGAGACTAGACCTATAGTTAAGGATTTTTTTAGGGGATTATGGCCTTAGTTTTACCATCTTCTTATGATACTACGATATATCATCTTTCACATGTCCATCAATCCATCTTTACTCTTTGGTACGAAGTATATGTCAAAATATCCTTTGCATAGCCATTATTAATTGAAAAGAATTTAAGGAATTTCTGTGTGTATGAAAATAATTCAAAGCATTTTTTTCCTCTATAAAATGTGATGAATTTTTTTTTTTTTAAATGCTTTGAATTAGGATGCATTTAATACGGTGCATTGGAGCTTGTGCCCTGTGAAATATTAGGTTCTCCTCGAGTGAAATTTTTCGGTACTTCGAGAACAATAATCGCCTTTGAGTCAAAGTACATTAAATTGAGATCGAAGCAGGACTACCACATAAATCAATTTTTTTTTTTGTTGGTCCTACTTTACTATTCATATTCTAACTCCCACTCTCAGATTTGTCTTGCCTCCTTGTAAAGCGTGGGAGTCGAAAGCCAACTTGAAATCAATTTAAGAGGTGGAAGCTTGTGCCCTTTAGGCCAGCTCATTCGACGGCTCATGCTTCGCGTTAGAAGTGGCGTGTGGCATAAAATCCAATTCGCGGTAATGATAATTAATTTATGGGGAGAATTTCACTATATTGTTATTATTATTATCCAAGGATTTGGAGTTTCTTCTTTTTCTAAATAATAATAATAATTTTCATTTTTCCAAGATCCAAGGAGATTGATTTTAATGTCATCAATTTTTTACTTTTTTACTTTTACTTTTTTGTCTTTTCCTGCGAATTGGCTAATTTAAATATTAAGGCTGGCATCCATATATCTCACTTTCTTTTGTTGGAATATTTTTTATTAGTCCGATCACAATTAGTCGAATGCGGATAGATCGCGATGGTGATCCCGATCACGAGGTTGATCACTCCATGGGCGGTAGAAATCATAGATGACGGAATGATTGGTGCGTCGCCACTCGCGAGAGAGAGAAAGTTTTTCTTCATTACTTAAATTTAAAATTGCATCCAACTGTTGTTAACTTTTCCATATTTGGTCAGATGACCGGAATAATTTCGTGGAGTAATGCACAATAATGCGACAATCATTTCAAAAGTGTCATCAACGTCCATCTATATATATATATATATATATATATAATATTTGGATCTAGTAGTAAGATAAATGCTTAAATGATAAATAACTCATTTATTGATCTTCGACCCCCTAAGTTACTAAGAATGCCCCTGATTAGTGTAATGGGATGTGTCTATTTATCTATCTCTTGACTTGAAATGTAAGTGGGTTTGAAAAATGATCTTAGAGTGTTTAGGGTTGGGTCAGGAGGGTCTGTCTCTTAACACCTTTTTTTTTCTTTGCATAAGAGTTATCTCACAAAAACTTGCTATGGTAAGGAAGAACGGTGAGTAAGCACATTTAGAAAGCACAGTACAACGGAGAGTTATATGCTATGTGATAAGTTGCTCCTAAAAAAGAGATAATATATATGGCTTTGGATAAAAATGCCAAATGGACGGGGTTTGGACCATTTGTCCTCCAATC
Source organism: Eucalyptus camaldulensis (assembly GCA_019915185.1). Taxonomy (NCBI): domain Eukaryota; kingdom Viridiplantae; phylum Streptophyta; class Magnoliopsida; order Myrtales; family Myrtaceae; genus Eucalyptus; species Eucalyptus camaldulensis. The sequence goes on from JAHSVA010000012.1 coordinate 6,363,869, forward strand.
ATGTCTCTCAGGGGAGGGGCGTATTAGTCCAATGCAGAGAGCATGCGACAAACCAGTGCTGGTGTGTGCAATCCTATTCTATGACGTCAGCATAATCTTAAAAGATATTGACAAACAACAAATATATTCTAATTATTTTTTAAAATAAGAAAGTATCCCAAATATATCCTAATTATTTTACCATCTGAAATCATTCGTGATTCTAAGGTCTTTGTCGAGTGCTTTTATCTCATCATTATTTTCGGCCAAGCGAGGTCACAAGTCTCCTAAAGCGATACGGTTCCCCTTCTCATTTCCCGGACTCAAACGGACAAATTCAAGCTCATGGAGAAAGTGAGGCTTCATAGAGAGGAAGACTCGTGGAGTGTGCGAGGGATGGTAACAATCTTTCACGATTTTTTTCATGGCAGAAAAAGGATCATTCTCGATAAATAAAAATCGACTTACAAGATATCTCATTAATCTCATGGATCAAGTAAAATCCAAGTCCTAAATTTGGGTGACTTGTCTAAATAAATAAATAAAAAATTTGGCACTTGATGATGAAGAAAATCACATCTTTGTGGTGTGCTTGATTCACACAAAAGCCCAATAGTTGCCATGAGCCAATTTGCGGTGTTAAGCATGTGGAATGTTCAACATTGTGCGAGATTGCAAATGACTTCAAACAAGGCACGATATTGCAATCAAGTTAAAAATATCATACGTGACATTTTAAGCTTATATAGGTGGAACTTTTCTTGCTGCTCTTATCAGTGTTGAGAAAACATTCTCTAAGTGATTTTAATGACTAACAAAACTTAGAGACTTAAATTATGATATAAAGTATTTTTAGGTGGAAAGTTTGATGGGACATGATCAGATGATGTCAATTAAAATCAAAATCGTCGCTTATTTTCCTTCCTTCAAATGGCTAGGATGGAGTTAGAATATTGTGCAATGGCTAGTGATGATTGGTTGGATTTCTTGCAATATTTATAAGGAGTTTCAAAAGGAAAGTCTTCCTAAATTTCTATTGAAGATTAAACTTTCTTGGAACATCTTATTTGAGGCTAAATATTCTTTCCAATTCTAAACACTCAATTTTTGAAAACCCGGACTGCTATATGGGCAACAAAAAATATGAGAAGTTTCACCTTCGGTGATCTTGAAGTAATCAAATTTTCTCGATGAGATTTAAGCTAATGGGTAGATTAGCTGGATAATTCTCCTAGACATATGTCTAACGACCAGTTTGTACTAGGAGAAGTATAAGAGGAGGTTCTTATACATTCGTCTCTATAAGCAAAATTGTGTAACCTTTTAGAGGCTAAGAGTGTGTGAGGAGTGGGTCACACAAACCTAAGTGTTCTTAGCTTAGCTCTTATAACCTTTGATAAGTTATTATTAGTAAATTCCAACTAATAGGTTGTAACGTGAGAGAGTGAACGTAAGTTTGTAAAAGCCAAACCACTATAAACTTTTGTGTATAATTCTCTATCATCCACTCCTTTTTAATTATTGAGATAGAATTGTACACCGGTAAGATCTAACAGCTTCATTAGAAGTTGTCTCACTATAATATTTGTTTAAATTCTTTCATTTCCACACAATCACCTATTCAACCCCCTTCTAGGTGATAGTTTTAGTTATAACAATTGGTATCATGGCCTAGTTACTTTTAATAGAAGTGCTTTATTACTTCTAAGTTAACGATTTTTCAATGGCTAGCAACATTGCACTATGTTTGATGGAAGGTCAAAGTGATACAAGGCCTCCGTACCCCAATAGAAAAGATTACAGCATCTAGAAAAACAAGATAAAAGCATCCATTAGATCCAAGGATCCCTTTTAGTGGAACATTGTTTTGAGAGGCATAAGACCTAAACCTCCCTCGACCAAGGAAGAAGGCAAAAAGCTAGAAACTTCAGCCTTATCTTATGCGGGCATCAACAAGAGAAGCACTAGATGATAAAGCTATCTACTCTTTATATTGCACTTTATCTCTATCTGAATATAATCGAATCTCCTCATATGAATCAACAAAAGAAATTTGTGATAGATTGCAGGTAACTTATATGAAGGAACTGATTGAGTCAAAGAGACAAAGATAAATATTCTTCTCTAACAATCTAAAGCCTTTAAAATGAAACTTGAAGAATCCATAACAAATATGTTCAGTAGATTTACTGACATTGTCATTGGTTTGGCGTATCAAAGGCAACCTATATTAGATACAATGAAAGTGAACAAGAATTTTTTAGGAATATCAAAGGAGTAGAACAACATTAAGACATCCATCTGGGAGACTCAAATGATGAACTAGTGGGAGCACTCCAATCCTATGAAGTGAACGTCTGAACGAGGAAGATACCAGAGGTAAGAAAGCAATTGCTTTAAAATCTAATCTTGACTTCGATGATTCAAATTCAGACGAAGATGATGAAGACGACAAGGAGATTGTACTTATGGTGAAGCAGCTTCAAAGAATGGCCAAAAATTGAAGATTAAAGGAAAGAAATCCTTCAAAACATCTTAGTAAAAGAGAAGCTTCAACGACAAATAGGAAAGCAAGGATGTGGCATGTTTCAAGTGCAAGAAGTGAGGACAAATCAAGTCAAATTATCCTCTTCTGAAGTAAAGAAAGGACAAGTATGAGAAGACAAATAAGGCATTGAAGGCTAAAACGCGGAGTGACACTGAGTGCGAAGAAAGTAATGAAGAATATGCTAATATCTATCTTATGGCAAAGTCTGATTCAAAAGAAGAATTTGAGATAAGTAATTTTATATTCTAATTGAAGTATCTGATTATATAAAAAGAATTACTTTTTCATTATAAGGCTGCACTTAGAGAATTCTCAGAATTGATGAAAGCAAACTCAAAATTGAGACAACACGATTCTTTCCAGAAAGAAAAGATTCTTCGAACAAAAGAAAATCATGATTCTGTTTTAAAAGAAAATGAGTTTTTGAAAAAAGAAATTTCAAATGTTATAAAAAGGTTTTCAGTTGGCTCGAAAACTTTGGAGCATATTTTGTCCATCCAAATCCCATAATACAACAAAACAGGGCTTGGATGCAAAAACAAAAAGGTTTTAGAAAATGATTTTCCAACTCACAAAGAGAGGAAGAGGCAAAAGCCTTTGACAGTTTTCTATGAAAACCATTTTAGAAAACAATTTTTAAAACCTGTTGGTCAAAATCTTCTTAAATGTTCAATTTGTGGCTGTCATGATCATTATGAAAATGACTGTGCCAAAGGTTGGAAGACAATTCGGAGGAACTTTCTAAGCATGGCCGATCCTTCTAACTAGAGATGACCCAAACAAATATGGGTACCAAAGAAGACTTGAACTTGTCTTAACTTTACAAGTAGCAAAGAAAAAGAGAAACAAGTGGTACATTGATAATGGTTGCTTAAGATATATGGCCGGTGATGCAAGCAAGTTTGTTGAACTTACAAAATTCAATAGCGGAAGTGTTTTCTTTGGAGGAAACAACAAAGAAAAGATCATTGGCAAAAGGATAGTTGAAATTGGTAACCTAACTATAAGAAATGTATCTCTTGTCAAAGATTTGAACTATAATCTCATCAGCGTCAGCCAATTATGTGACACTAGGTACAATATCTACTTTCAAGAAGACAAATGCTCAAGCATAAGCAAAGATTCAAAACAATCATTTACCGAAAGAAGACATGGAAATATCTACCTATCAAATATAATAGCTGATGACATTCAATTTTTGATCTCTATCAAAGACAAGTCAAATCTCTGGTACAAGAAGCTTGGACCCATAACCACTAACAAATTTCAAAGCTTTCCTAAAAAAAAATAAGTACGAGGGTTGCCAGATCTAAAGTTTGAAAGATCTATAGTTTGCTTAATCCGTGCTCCAGGTAAATAGATAAGTTCTTTCAAACCTATCAATTATATCAGTATTAACAAAGCTTTGTAGCTTCTTCATATGGACATCTTCAAACTCACAAGAACACGAAGTTTAGGAGGCGAAAGGTATAGTTTGGTAATAGTTGATGATTAGACAAAGTACATATGGGTTTTCTTCTTGCCACACAAGCATGAAGCATTCTCTTATTTTTCAAAATTTCCCAAAATATTCAAAATGAAAAAGGTTATTTCATTTCTTCCATTAGAATTGATCATGGGGGTGAGCTCAAAAATCAAAGTTTCCAAAACTTTTGTGAAGAAAGCGGTTTTGAGCATCAATTTTTGACTTTCTATACACTGAAACAAAAAAGTGGAGTAGAGATGAAAAATAGCTCCTTGTAAAAAATGGCAAGAACTTTTCTCTTAAAAAAGCAAAATATCTCTAATATCAGCCTACTCTAATGATATTGATGAAGAGAATGAAGCCAAAAGAGAAACAAGAACAAGGATGGTCACTGATTAGATAGAGGAAGTCATTGTTGAAGAACAATAGCAAAAGGATGCTGAAGATCAACTCAAAACAACAAATGATCAAGCCAATATGTTGGATGTTGATCTAACTAATAATCCAGAGAATGTTGATACTGCTGTTAAGCATCAAGAGCCTGCCAAAGACCAGGACATCACTGAGCCTTAGGAACTTGCTCAAGATCAAATCATTGTTGGAGAGCAAGGTTTAGTCTCTAATATAGGAGTTATCGAAGCTAAATCATCTCAAGTCATAGCATCTATTCGGGGGGAGCTTGATTATGCAGAAGACCCTATGGAGCCTCTATTAGAAAACATTCCCATGGACTCCACTAATGATGCTAACAAAGGAAATTTTGTTAATAAAGGCACCACTGAGGGGTCCTAATATGTTCAAAAAGGTCAAGAAGTACTTGACATAATGGTTGGAGCTCTTCCTAATCTTCCAGATACTCAAGCAATTCATGAAGCACTCTTATGGCTCTAGAATCTGTTATTGCTAATCTCTCTACTACTGACCTTGCTTTCATCCATGTTTGAACTACTAGCATGATTGGTGAGCAAATTATTAATCATGTTCATTCTTTTGACCCAGTTGTGCAGGATAAAGGGAAATGAGTTGCAAATGTTGAGGGGGGTTCTAAAGCTGATAAACAAAGATAAAACAATATTAGTATGGTGATGAAATTTGGAGTAGAAGTTGATCCTTCAAGATGATTGATAATACTGAGGATAGGTTGTTCCTGCGAACTTAACACGGTATGAAAGAACACAAGGACAAAATGGAGACAGAGCTAAAGAACTAAACTATCTTTCTTAGAACTCAAGTGGAAGTGTTGAACACCAAAATGACAACAATGGAGCGTATTTTGGAAAATATGCAATGTTATGTTCTTGTTCAACTACCTTTAGATCATAGAGTTCCATCTCTTGCTCTCATTCTATCTCCGGCTCCTATTCCAAATCCTGAGCCAAATCAGCCATCCTCCTCCAAATAACTTTCTTTATTTGCATTATTTCTTGAAGTTTGGATCGTTTTAATGCTTGGTTTGTTTGTGGATCATTTATGTGTTTGAACCTGTTGGCTACACTTCATGCTATAGTTTGTCTATAATATTATGCTTTATCTAGTATCTTTCTTATTGTTGACAAAAAGGGGAAAAAGGGCCAACAGAACTGGAGTTGTAGAACTAAAGTTGCGAACTTCACTGCACTAATATTATTTCTATAGGTATTTTAAGACTCTGAACATCGCAAGAGCCTAAGGGATTGGCATTTTTTTTTTCTTTATTCCATGTCTTTTAAATTCAGACCTTTAGCTATAAGAATCTTGCTAAGCATTCATTTAGATATTCTTATAGTTTAACTGCACCTCATTTTCATATTTGGCTTTAATCAAGAGATATTTAAATCTCAAGTTTTTATCTCTTTAAAAAGTTTTGCTTGAACAAGTTTTGTCATCATAAAAAGGGGGGGGGGGGAGATTATTGAGAAAACATTCCCTAAGTGATTTTGATGATTGACAAAACTTAGAAACTTAGATTTTGATATAAAATATTTTTCAGGTGGAAAGTCTGATGGGACATGATCAGATGATGTTAATTGGAATCAGAGTCGTGACTTATTTTCCTTTCTTACATATTCTATCAAATAGTTAAGAAGGAGTCAAAATACTCGTGCAACAGCTAGTGGCGATTAATTAGATTCCCTGTCATATTTATAAGGAGTTTCAAAAGGAAAGACTTTCTAAATTTCTAGTGAATATTCAACTTTCCTTGAACATCTTACTTGAGGCGAAATATTCTTTCCAATCCTAAACACTGAACTTTTGGAAACCTAGACTGTTGTATAACCAGCAAAAAAATATGAGAACTTTTACCCTCGGCGATCCCGAAGCAATTAGATTTCCTTGATGAGATCCAAACCAATGGGTAAATTGGCTAAATAATTCTCCTGGAGATATGTCCAACAATTAGCTTAGACTATGAGAAGTATAAGAAGAGGTTTCAAAGCTGAAGGAAATAGAATAGGCATTCACAAGAATTGAAGCTTTTAATTCCAAAATATGAATAGTGCTTTGTGATCTTATACATTCGTCTTTGTGAGCGAAATTTTGTAATCTGTTAGTGGCTAATGGTGTGTGAGGAGTGGAGTGTTCTTAGCTCAGTTCTTATAATCTTTAATCGATTTTTATCAATGGATTCCAACCAATAGGCTGTAACACGGGAGAGTGAACGGAAGCTTGAAAAATCCAAACCACAATAAACTTTAATGTGCAATTCTCTATCATTTACTCATTTTTAATTATTAAGATAGAATTGTACACCGATAAGATTTGACAATTTTATCAGAAGTTTTCTTGTTGCAATATATGTTTAAATTCTTTTATTTTCACACAATTATCTATTCACCCCCTTTAGGTGATAGTTTTAGCCATAACAGTCAGAACATCACATAGTTCAACCAACTGAACCATGTATTCTTCCTATGGATTCCTGAAAATTTCTTGTTTATTTTCTCTTATTATGTCACCATTGTGGTGATCACATAGCCTTATTATATAATGAATTTCTTCTTAACAAAGTGAGTAGGGATTATAATAACTTGGGAATCTGTATTTACATTTTGAAATATCTAAACTTCAACTACTTAACGGAGGTCACAAATGTTGTAAGAAGAAAGGGAGGCTAATTGAGACATCTCCGTCCATGTTTCTTTTTAGCTATCTATATTAATATTCGCTATCCCCTCCAATTTTTGTAAAACACATGATCCGCATGTAACAAAAAGTGGTATTTTAGCAAGATCAATCGAATAAATACGTTACTGAAACTTTCAAATTTGATTATTTTCTACTAATCACTAGAAAATTAACTTTTTTCAATCTTCCTAATTTTAATTCTAAAATATGACCAGTTAATTGTGGAAAACAACCAATATCATTTATTGTCTCGACAGTCCGCACAATATAATATCAAGGTTATTTTCTTGACTAAGTTTTCTTTCTTAGGGCTTGAATTTTCCTGGGGCTAGAAGACAAATGAAAACTTTTTTCTTCTTTCTTTTTATTGGTGAAAGCTCCTGTTCAATTCCACAATCAAGAAATCATGTAGCAAGGCGACTATTCGCCGAATCTTTCAATTATTACCGCTTTGCACAGACGCTAACACGCTAGAAATTCTTCAAGCGTGGATAACAACAATGTCTGTATCAATTTTGTAGATATAAATATTGTGCGAAGTATCGAAAAAGTTTTTAGATTTATTGCATCAGTGCAAATTTAGTCTTAAATATTTCAATAGAATCAATTTAGTCATAAAATTTTTGCATTTGTACCAATTCAACAGATGGCGAGGACTTGGCCATTGTCCAATGGTCAGCAAGGGTTACCAGTGACCCTTGTCAGCCAAAATGAAGAGGAAAAAGAGAGAGAAAAATAAAATAAAAGAAAAATAAAAAATTTCAAAAAAATCATTGAAATATGTTTACATCAGCGTCCATTGTGCCATATAAGAAGGTTGGGTCCATGTTAGTAATTTCTTATCTAAATTAGTTGGATAAATTGAGTTGGCTCCAATGTGAAAATGTTTTTGATTAAATTGGTCAAATTGAAAGATTTATAGTTAAATTAGTATAAATACATTAAGTTTATAACTTTTTTTTATACATATCCCTAAAATCATTTTCTCTTTTAAGAATGCAGAAAAATGAAAATGTGTGAGAAAAGATATTTCGAAATAGTATTTGCAGTCACTTTCAGAAAATGGAGTGAATGTACGTAAAGTACCCTAGTTAGCACAAATTCTCCTCTTACGTGTAAGCTTTGTGTTGGTCCATTCCTCTCTCTCTCTCAATTATGTTTTATCATGCCCAAGTTGACTTTGCTAGGTGTAAGCTTTGTGTTGGTCCATCTCTCTCTCTCTCTCTCTCTCTCATGCCCAAGTCGACTTTGCTAGGTGTAAGCTTTGTGTTGGTCCATCTCTCTCTCTCTCTTTTATGTTTTATCATGCCCAAGTTGACTTTGCCCCGGCCCCCCCCCCCCCTCCTTCCCCTTTTTTGTGTTGGTCCATCTCTCTCTCTCTCTCTCTCTCTCATGCCCAAGTCGACTTTGCTAGGTGTAAGCTTTGTGTTGGTCCATCTCTCTCTCCCTCTCTTTCTCAATTATGTTTTATCATGCCCAAGTTGACTTTGCCCCCGCCCCCCCCCCCCCCCCCCCCCCCATCCTTCCCCTTTTCTTGCCAAGGGCGATCCTAATTTGAATCGAATCATCAATATGGTTTCAAAGAATGAAAAAAATTAAAAGAAAAATATAAGATTTTGCATGGATTATTTGTTGCTAAAACTTAAATTATGCGATTTTACCTTGATAGCGTATTAGTTGAGGATGATTTTTTTGTGAATAGGGTTGAAATTTATTGGTTTTGGTTTTGGTTTGACCAAAGTAAATAACCATTCATTTATCGCTTTGTCTTTGTTTGGAAAGAATTCGCATAAAAGACGGCCGCTGATTTTACTAAGTAACTTAGAGCAGAAGCTTATAAGCATCTGTTGAGGCCTCACGTTGAAAACGTCGGTGCTCTTCTGGGTTCAATGAAATGACTTGCAAAGAACTCGTCTATGGGTCTATTGATTTTGTGGAAGATATTAACTTCACAAGGATTAGGGTTTTCCCTAAGGTAGATCTGTGGGTGTTCGAAACCAACAAAGATTCGGTTTGCACAATGTATAGTGTATTCCCAACGCAACATTGTATAGTTCAGCTTGATTACGTTAATTATTGGAATGTTCTGGCTCTAATCGTGTTGCTTAATCAACCCTTGATTAGGAAGTTACGTGCCTGGAACTTTGCGCGAAGTGGGTTGCTATGAGAGTACGAAAAGCTACAGCTTGGAGCCACTTGGGTTGGTCTTATATTCTCAAATTGCTTTAGATGCATTGTGAAGCATTAGTGCTGGAATAAAATTTCTATATTTGATTAAAGACTTAGAGATAGGAGGATAGGATTACTAAGAATTCTCTCATCCAGCTTACGCAAAAAAACGGAAGTGGGCATGTAGGAAATGGAAGAGATGTGGATGGAAAATTGTCCAAAAAACTCTAAATTTATTGCATTGGGCCAATTCGGTCCTAAAATTTTCAATTTAGACAATTTAGTCCGAAATCTTTTGATAATTTTTCAATTTAGTCATTTTCAACCAATTTTAGCAAGAAATTACTTATGTGGAACATTTTGCAGAAAATTAATGATTTGAAAAATATTTTTCTAAAAATAATTACCTGCATTGCTTACAAAAATATGATTGAAGAGTGATGTAAACTAAGTAAAAGAAACATAACCTTAATATGTAATAGAAGATTTAAATCAAATAAATATTATTTCATACTTGAGATTACCTGGATTTTGGTCATTAGTACTTTTATGGTTTTTTTTCCCCTTTAAACTCACTTTTAGAAAAAAAAAATTGTTATTTATGATAATCATTTTGATTTCCCAAGGAAATCAGAATAAAAAAAACAAAAGAAAAAAAAAAGTCATTCGGTTACCTTGGGAAATTATGGGTTGCAGATTGTAACTTTTATCTAGGCAAAATAACAGTGCAGTCAGCTAGGCATTTTTTTCCATAGAACAAGTGTGTACTGATTAAGGCGTCGTCGTATGTCAAGGAAGATTTCTATTATTGTATGGCTAGAAATACAGATTAAAACTTGGAATGTCGAAATGAATTTTATACAATTCTCTTATTCATTGATAATAGTCGTGATCTTGCTCGCAATGTCCAAGAAATCTCTATGGGGAAATGCTATCTATAGTCTAATCTAATCGAATCTTATTTGCTAGCTGCTATAAATAAAATTAAAATATTGTATGTTCCAATGTAATCCCTAAAATGAAACAAATAAAGAAGTACAGCATCACGTTGATGAAAATACAATCAAGATGTGCCCCACTTGAAAAGATTGAAGTCACAGATAAACTTAAGTATACTTGAATCACTTTATAAAATTGAACGCTAAATTCTATGTCGACAGACCACTACTAGGATGTCAATGCCTCAGTTACAATATCATTTAATTGCCTATTCTGTGGACTTATTTTAATATATCTAGCATATATTTTCCAATTGGTATATTCCATAAGTTAGCTTTTTAGCATGACTGGTGTGGATATCTTCTGGAAACTTAAGAACTTGCTCGACCCTTGCAATCAAAATTAAAGGATTAGGTCGATGTCAATTGCACTCAGAGCGCAAATCGTGGGGAACTCTTACCACCACGTCTCCCTCTCTCAGTTGACCATCATTATATTTGTGTGCATGAAATGATGATGATAATTCTCGTGATAGCAAAGTCCTATAAAACCCTAATTTCAAAGAATAAAGCAAGCGATTCAAAAGAAAACTAGTTGCATGAAAACTTATTTTCTTTCCTTTTTTGGGTATTTTTGTTACGTTGAGCGTAGAAAGTGGTGCCCGCACGAAAATGCTACATTTGTCTTATCCAATAGGAAAAGTGCAAAGTTTAGATAAATAATTTGAGAGTGACATCCCTTTGGCGCTTAGATCAAAGAACTTTAACCTTCTTTTGGTCATATGCCACGGGAATAATGATTCTGAATAAGGCAATAGTTAATTTACTGGTGATTTTTGGGTCCACGTTGCATTGCTAGTATAAAGAAATTAATTTTTTGGACACATCGTCAGCTACAGTATATTTGAAAGGTGAATTTTTTTTTTTTTTTCCTTTTCCCATTAAGACAATGCGATTATATGATTATTCAAGATGTCCTCCCTTTCTTTAGGTAGCCTTTTCTCTATCGAGAGCTATTTCTCTAAAAAACCACACTATAAATATTTGAACATTTTCAAATTAGGATGCTTCAAATTACTCTATTATTGATGAGGAACGACTGATTGTATTCATGCATAGTTTATGGATTGATACTGCATGTCTTAAAGAGCTAGTTTTGAAACTCATTACTGAATAATTCGTAATTAAGTGGATTGAAGATGGAACTCCCATTATCAATGAAATAAAATCTTAAAAAATATAAAGTACCAGCATTACATTTTTTCTGGAATCCGATCGCATGAACACTTTTTTTTCCGTTGTTAGTTGGTTTTTTGATCCAAGAAATGAAACAACATTAGGAAACATAGAATATGGTTGTCGAAAACGAAAACCCTAGCGTAGGTGGCCGAATATTCCACTCTCTTATTCCCAAATGAACTTATGGATAAAACTTCTCCTCCTAGCAATTCTCCACCCGTCTCATCTTTTTTTGAATGCTTCAACCAACCAAATTGGGATTGACAAGTTTCCGAAGAGAATATGCATTCGTCATGCAAATCCATTTGCATCCCAACAACCACATCACTTGCTTCAAACTCATTATAATATACTTCTCTCAAGTCTTGGGGTTTGATTGGGTCAGGAACTACAACACACCAACACACGCACAAAACAAAGCAAAACCTAGTTTGACTCTCTCATCTCTTCTTCTCCTTCTCACATGTCGCTCTCTTTCCTCGTTGTTTCCTTATCTGCGAAAGCAATTATTGTAACTTAAAAAACAGATAAACACACACGCTCCCTCCCAATATAGAAGTTTAACCAGTGAAAATCTGACTTTGTGAAACCCCAAAATATTTAATACAGAACATGTAAAATCTTATTTTATTTCGAGGGCTCTTGATAGTATATGTTACTGCAAGAATTTTCTGGCCATGATGCTGTCCGCGTAAGGCAGTGCGTGAACATAACGTTATTCGGTCCCCTCTCGGGACAAGCTTTTGTATTCATTGGAAACGTGGCGGGTCGTCTTAGGTTGGAAGCCTTGTGCCGACACGTGGCCCCACGATTTTCACGCTGTACCGGTCAATTCGTCTATCTAAAGAAACCTAAAATGCTACGCAAAGAGTCAAACAATTGGGTAAAAAGTGCCCAATTTTTTTTATATATATATTGAATAATATTCCTCCATGCAAACTGTCGAAAGTCTTTAAAAAAAAAAAGTCAGAAAATCAATTTTCATCTATTAATTAGTTTCCAGAAAAGCAAAGAAAAAACTAGTTTCTAAAGGAAATACTCGACATGTTAAATAAATCCTGTGGTGCTTGATCATTACAATATGAAACATATAATCGTGATGCCTAGTTTTGTTCTTATCCACCATGAATGTGACAATCACAAGCATCCAAATCTGGAGATGGATAGTAGACAACGCTGTAAAGCACTAGGCAATCAATCATATGACCCATATGCCAAAAAAAAGAGAAAAAAAATCATATAACCCGAAGCGTCCAAAAATCTTGTCGTCTCATAATTACTTTCCTCGCTATGCTTATCAACAATCTCATGAAAGCGAATGCATCTAGTAACTATGATTATTTAATATTGTTGATAATGTACTAGTTGAAAGAGCTATTTTTAGAGTTAATACCATAAAGAACTTCAAAGTGGTGCACTTATGATAATTTTACATCAAATTAATTTTTTAACCATAAAAAAGCTAAAACTAATAGATTTGTGATAAATTTATCCTCCAATAGTTTTCGTTAATAAATTGCTGAGTTGAATAACGCGTGATAATTGATCGATATACTAATTTGGGATTTTACTCTCCATCTATTATTGGTGTACTAATCTGTGTTTTTCTATAGTATTAATCCAATTTAACATAAATTAATAGATGCTAAAATTGTTATAAATGTAGCAGAATTGGGTTTTTATTAATAAAAAAAAATTAGTTTCGAGTAGATTTATTCAAAGTGTATCAATTTGAGATTTTTCGTGGTAAAAAAAACTAGTTTATGGTAAATTTATTGTAAATGTACATAGTATTAACTCCTTTTGTTTATAATTGTGAAGTGACACGTGCCACGTTATCCCCTTATTTTTTGCCCTAAAAGAGCCGAATCTTTGTCTTCCTTTAGATAATTAAAAGACATAATCATACCGGTTGATTTCTATATTTTTTATATCTTTCTTCCAAAACACGGACAGGCAGCAACCCAGAAACATCAATTATTTCTTTCATTCGGAGTAAACCCTCAATATTAAATTCCTGTGATTATTTAACGAATATTTCACATACCATGACAGTCATATATTCGATTAATATTATTTAAGACGAGGATTTCTTTTGTAATTACCGAGACAGTATTGTCATGCGAAATGATATGACAAGCCTTATAAATTAATGTTAAATATAATTTATCGATTTAAACGATCACTCAAAGTCTACCATATCATTTTATATAACAATTTTGTATTATTTCACTATTATTTTCTTTCTCTCTCCAAATACCTGCAATAGCTTCCACTATACTCATTATACAACCTTACGAAAAACAATAAAGGAAACCCCTCCCTTGGATAACAGTTTCCGGGTAGGGTTTTCAGACAATCCACATTAAACCCACCATTAATACAACAAGCTGTCTGTACATGAATTTTAAGGATGTAGAATGAATTGCATAAGAACCTACATATACACATTTCCGATTTTGAATCCGAAGTTGTCCACATCATTGCCCTGAATGATAATCTACAAAGAAACTGAACAGACATCGAGAAAATGGAGATGAAGAAAAAGAAGAAAAAAAGGAAAATGACCCTTTCCTTTTTCTTTTTTGACTTTTTCCTACCTTTTTTTTTTTTTTTTTGGGTGCAAGTTTTTTTTTTTTTTTGAGCAAACAAGAAGTATTACATTACTAAGAGCAGTTATTAGTACACACATAAGAAGCATCAGCACACAGTAAGTCCAAAAGTGCAGGCGGGGGATAATTAACCCAATCCCTTGGAAGGCATCCCAATCGATGGGCCTTGGCTAACCAGTCAGCCACCCTGTTTGTATCGCGATTACAATGGGCTAAAATAATACTAGAAGAGTCTTCCAGTTTGCGCTTGGCCCGGTCTACCAGAGGTTGTATCTCCCAGCTTAGGGTTTCTGAAGAGAGAACCGCATCCACCAACGTGCTGCAGTCCGAGTGAATGAGAATCTGTTGTTCTGGTCTATACGGGACAATCTTTGAGGAGATAAAGTTCAGAGTTTCTACCAGTGCTTGTGCCTCTGCTAGTTCAGCAGATTTCGCCTCTATAGATTTCGTGAATCCTTCAATGATCCTTCCCCAGGCGTCCCTGCAAATGCAAGCCACTGCTGCAGATGATGGGAGGGGATGTTGTTGGGGATCTGAGCCACAGCAGTGTCCAGCAGTATCCGTATATGAGGTTATGAGTTGCTCACACCTAGGTGCATCCTCAGATCTGCGCAGATCCATCCATCTTCTGTTGTTGGCGTCGAAATTGCAGCATTCTCCATCTATTTCGATTATGTCACCCGACCCACAGGTATTTCGTGTATCACCATCAGTAATAGCTTTGCCCAGATCTGTTCTGCGTCTGTTTTTGTCGGCAACATTGTTGAAGATGGGTCTGGCAAATCGATCCTCGTTGCTGTAGTTGTAAAGTGCAGATCCATTGTAGAGGGGATTATGTTGTTGATTGTCGCACTGTCCATCGTTCCCATCCCCTTTCAGATCTGGTCTGGTGTGAAGACTGCTACTAGTGACTCTCTGTTTTGTCCTCAGACTTTTCTTTCTCTTGTGATATGCATCTGAGTTGCTCTGTGGACAGGGGAGTTGCCCAGATTCAGGGGTGTTGCTGTTTGGTTCGAAGTAATCTGCACTAGCCTCTCGATTCAGAACCATTTCACGAGTCGTGACTTGGCTTATAGGTAATTGAAGTGTGTCAGTAGCCGAATCGCTCACCAGTTCTGTTGATCCCCTGAACTCAATGTTCGATCTGTATGTTGGTTCGGGATTAGTTATGCCCTGTCTGATGTGGGTGATTTGGACTGTTCTGCTGGTTGAGTGCAAGGGGCGCCATTTACCTGTTCGCGCTTGTCTTGTTTCATGGATTGGTTCTGATTGGATCATTTCTTCATGAGTGTTCGAAATTTGGGGATCATTGTTCTCATTTGAGGCGCGACTAACCTTATCTACACTTCTTTGTGGACCTCGCATTGCTTCTGAACTATTTTGAACTGCTGCCCAGGTTGTATCAGATGTTGAAGGAATGGTTGTTAAGGGAATGCTAGGCCTGAGTGGTTCTCGGGATGACTCAAAATAATTTCCTGTACTTGGCAGAGAAGGATCTTGACTAGAGTCTGATTCTTTGAAGGCTGTAGAGGCATGTCCAAACGATGCATCTATGTTGATTTTGAGTACACCAGGTCTCGGGGACTGCCATTTGCTTTGTAAGTTGTTGTCCTGGTTCTGCCTTTTTGGTTTAGGGTTCCATGTTGCATAGCTTTCTTGTAATGCTTTTGCTCTGAACAGGATATGATGGGGATTAAGAGGACTCTTCCTAAAAATAAAATGGTTTCTGGCCTTCCAAATACACCAAAGTGCTGACGCAATCAGGTCAAAGCATTGAGATTCTCTTGAACTTGTGAATGCTTTACATATCCATTTGTCAAAACGGGTTAAGCCCACACGGTTCACTTCGATTTGCAGGGATGGGTTATTCCAAAGCTGAGTTGTCCATGGGCAGAGAAGGAGTGTATGTTCGATAGTCTCCGGTTCAAGATTGCATATTGGACATACAGGTGCAGGTACAACTTTTCTTTTGTATAAGTTGTCCAATGTAGGTAAAGCATTCTGGCAAGCACTCCATAGGAAAAATTTTATTTTTGGTTGTATAGCTGCATTCCAGATGTGTTTCCATAGATCAGGGTTGACCTGGTGGGATGTTGTTGGCATGTGATCTTTTGAAGGCTTTGTACATTTTCTGCTTAGCAAGTATCCACTCTTCACCGTGTAAATGCCAGATTTGTTGTTTATCCATACTAGTTTATCCTTTGTAGTAGGGAGGCCAATAGGGATAGTGAGAATTTCCATTACCGTCTGATGGTCAAACATTGCCCGTAAAAGATCTTCTTTCCACTTCGCCTCTTCAAAATCTATCAACTCTGACACTTTGCAAGGTTCATTTCTTCTTGCTGGACCTCCGATTGGTCCCCTAGTCAACCATTTATCTTCTCTTATGGATATTCTTTGACCATTCCCCACTATCCACCTAACCTGAGGGGCAATCATTTCTCTTCCTGTTAGTAAACTCTGCCAACCCCATGATGGGCGTGAGCCTCTCCCTGCTTGCCAGAAGTCACAACTAGGAAAGTATAATCCTTTCATGATTTTGCTCCATAGAGTATCCGGGTATTGAGATAGACGCCAGGCTTGTTTTCCAAGCATAGCGATGTTAAAGGAGATTAGATCCTTAAAGCCAAGCCCACCCTCCTCTTTTCGGAGCTTAAGAGTTTCCCATTTTCTCCAATGAAGCCCAGCCGCTTTGTTGTTGTTTCTCCACCAAAAGTTAGCTATTTTCTTTTCAATAGCTTTGAGTATAGATACAGGGATTTTAAAAATTGACATCGCATATTGAGGTATTGCCTGCACTACTGCTTTAAGAAGTATTTCCTTCCCAGCTTTGGAGAGCAGGTTTTCCTTCCAACTCTCTAGCTTCATATTAACTCTAGCGAGAATCCATGCAAACACTTCTTTCTTTGAGGCACCCCAGTCCGAAGGGATTCCTAGATATTTCCCTGTTTTCACTATTTCGGGAACTCGCAGCTCTGACGCCATATTTCGTCGTAGTTGTACTGGACACCCTTTGCTGAAAAAAATTCCTGATTTATTCAAGTTTATAGCTTGACCTGATGCGTAACAATACTGATGGAGGATATTTGCCAGATTTTGACATTCTAGGATGGTTCCGTTTAGGAAGAAAATGGAATCGTCAGCAAATAGAAGGTGGGAAAGGGTGGGGCAATGTCTATTCAGACGGATTCCACAAAGTGTACCTGCTTCAAGTGCTTGCTTCATCAAAAGAGAGAGGACATTAGCTACTATTATGAAAAGATTAGGTGATAAAGGGTCTCCCTGGCGAATGCCCCTAGTCGGCTTGAAATAGGGTAAGGATATGCCATTGAACTTGATGCTGTAAGAGACTGTTGTGACACACTGCATGGTCCAGTTTATCCATTCTTCACAGAATCCCATCTTTCTTAAACATTCTTGTAGAAAATCCCATTCTAATCGATCATAGGCCTTTTGCATATCGAGCTTGAGAACTGCTTGGAATTTGCGGTGTCGATCACGAGTTCTTAGTCGGTGTAGGACTTCCTGTACAATTAAGATATTATCCTGAATCTGCCGACTTCCCACAAAGGCGCTCTGTTCTGCTTCAATTAAGCTTGGTAAAAGGGGTTTCAATCTGTTTGTGAGAATTTTGGAGATGATTTTGTAAGCAAAGTTGCACAAGCTAATAGGCCGATATTGCGCTACCTTTTCTGGGTTTTGGGTTTTGGGAATGAGAGTGATTTGTGTTTTATTCAAGGCTGGGTTTAGATAACCTGTTTGGAAGAAAAGCTGAACCTCTCGACAAATGTCTCCTCCAATATCGTTCCAATGATGTTGAAAGAATAATCCATGGAATCCATCCGGTCCGGGCGCTTTAGTAGGTCCTAATTGGTGGGTAGCTTCTTTAATTTCTTCCATGGTGACAGGAGCCTTTAGTGATTGATTCATAGAAGCATCCACCAAGGTTGGGATATTGTCAAGTATGGGCTGAAAATTTCTAGGACCCTCTGTCGTATAAATATTTTTGAAGTAATTTACCACCATGTCCTTAAGAGCTTCTTCATTCCTAACCCATTCACCCTGATCATTCAATAGCATGGATATTTTGTTTCTACTTCTCCGTTGAATAGTGGTAGCATGGAAGAATTTTGTATTTTTATCCCCCCATTTCAACCATTTGATTCTTGATCTCATACCCCAGAACATTTCCTCTTGTCGCCAGAGTGATTCTATTTCTTGGTTAATGTGCTGAATTTTGTGATGGTCATATTGTATGACTTGACTGTTCATCAAGGTTTGAAGCTCATATTTCAGCCCATCTATCCTTTTTTGTGCATTGGGAAATCGTTTTTTACTCCAAGCAGTTAGCTGAACAGCCACTAATTGTAATTTGGCGGCCATATTTTTATTTTGAGACCCTTCCCAAGCTTGCTTTACAATTCGCCTACATTCCTCATCTTCTATCCAGTATGCTTCATACCTGAAATCCCGACGTTTACGACCTGTTGTTGGAAAAATTGACAGGATAAGAGGACAATGATCCGACCCGATGGCTGGCAAGGCGACGACTTCTGCAGTTGGAT
This sequence comes from Eucalyptus camaldulensis, assembly GCA_019915185.1. Lineage (NCBI taxonomy): Eukaryota > Viridiplantae > Streptophyta > Magnoliopsida > Myrtales > Myrtaceae > Eucalyptus > Eucalyptus camaldulensis. Next base: position 6,382,489 of record JAHSVA010000012.1, read on the forward strand.
ATGCTATTCTCCATTCCATGGTACATAAAGCTCTATCCAGCCTTTTTTTAACGTTTTCTTCTCCGTCCCTTCTGTTTGTCCATGTAAATGCACACCCTTTACTTTCTAGATCCATTAAAGAACACGCATGTAAAAAGTCTCGAAAAGCAACAAGGCGAAAATTTTCTGCCAACTTCTTTCCCACCTTTTCCCAATGGTACAACACTTCATTAAAATCCCCTATACACAACCAAGGTAGATGATTTAAGATACTTAATCTTCGTAATTCCTCCCATAATAGAACTCTGTCATTAAAATCTGTTGGGGCATGAAGGAAAGTGAGTCGCATAAGATGTCTGTTGTCAAGAAGTCTGCTTTGCGTATTTATAAAATGTGAGGAATACGAATCCACCGTTATGTCCACCGTATCATCCCAAAAAATGGCCAAACCCCCTGAAATTCCTTCGGGGTTCACCAAAAAGCTGTTTTGATATTTCAGTCTTCTTCTCAAGCGCTGCACCTTCTGTTCTTGATTTTTGGTCTCCATTAGAAAAATAACATTGGGCTTTTCCTGCATCACTAGGATCTTTAGAGCGCGAATTGTCAGGGGTGAGCCCAAACCCTGACAATTCCAACTAATTAGTTTCATGGCTTCCCCGGTGGCTTATTAGGGCTAGCCACCAAAGCCCAGTGTGTGGAATGCTCCTCCTCAATAATAGGAATGTCTACTAGTTGTAGCTTGTCAGAAGTTGAAGTCTTTGAGGATTGTGGTCCATAGGGACAAAACCGCTTCCCTTTTTTGGATGAGTGCAATTTGGTGTGTCTGATTTTTCCCCTATTTTGGGGTCTGTCAGTTACTTTCTGATATTGATGCTCGTGATCTTGATCTTTTGACTGTTCATTATAGATAATCATCATTGATTCCTCATCAAGGCAGCTGCTATCTCTCTTCTGTGTACTTTTACCTTCCTTACTAGTTATGGCTAGAGAAGTGTGGATGGATTCAGCCTTTTGCTTCGTAGTCTCCTTTTGACATTGCTGACTTTGTAAGAGTAACAGAGGTTGTTCATTTGCGTTTCCCACATGCTGATTTGCACTAGTTTCTGCAGCAAGAGGTGATTCTGGTACTATACCTGGATCTTCAAGGAATGCAGATTGTTTCCCATAAAATACTTTGCCATAAGGGCTGAGTTCTCGGACTTCCGCACGTAGCCAGTTCCCAAAGTTTCCTGGTAAGTCCTCCTCTAACCTTGTGGATTCATATGGTATCTCCTTGCATGCTGTGTCATAATGCCCAATTCTTCCACATGAGTAGCAGTAGTGTGGGAGCCGCTCATATTTGAATTCTATCCACAACTTTTTACTTCCTAAGTTAATGACTACACCTGTTTTTAGGGGGGCATCTAGTTTGAGATTAACCCTGGCTTTGCCAACCTTATAAGTGGTGTTTCCTCTAGCTTCCAGCTTTACATCTATGACTTCACCAACCTTGGCTGCTATTTCTTTGACGATTTCTTTTGTTACTCTACCAAAAGGAAGACCATATAGATGCACCCAAAAGGGGCAATGAGTGAAATCATAACACATTTCAGGAACATCTGGGTCACATTGTTGCAGCACGAGTAGATTACTAGAGAAGGACCATGGTCCATTGTCTAATACTTTCTGCTTGTCAGCTTCTGACTTGAATGAAAATGAAAAGAACCCCGTTTCTAGAACAGTGCAGGATACATTCTCTGTCTTCCAAGCCCGTTTCATAGTATTAAGAAAAGCCTGAAAATTCACATTTGGGCGAGAGTAGAGTTTTCCAAATAAAGTTAAACGGCATTCTTTCAGTTTTTCTTCAGAGATTCCTTCCGTAACATTTATAACGTCATCCTCGGACCAAAGATTACCTAAGCTTCTACACAGCGCCTCTAATCTATTTTCCTCAGATAGCTGATCAGTCATATTTCCCTTTTCAATATAGGTTCCAAGAATGAAGAGGACTACCTCAGCAATAAAGCCTCGCCCAAGAACGAGGATAAGACTGGCCCCCTTAGCTTCCTTCAGCCTTGTGCGAAGATATGCTCCATGACGATACGAGATTCAAAGACCACCGGGCTTATTCCAATAGAGAGCAAGGAGAAGCCCAACAAGGGAGAGACAATACAGATAACCGAAAGGTACTTAAGAGCAAAGGATATAGGGTAATATTATAAGGGTAGGGACGAAAAGAGAAAAGTGGCTATAAGGATTGATCAGGGGAAAGGAAACTCTGTAATTAGGGTTTTTCTGGAAGACTCGAGAAGGGTATATAACTGTAGTTGTAGAGGTACCAGTCAACTTTTCTTTCCGAAATTAGGGTTTCGAAAAGCTAAAAGAAGAAGGAGAGACGACAAGAGGGAATAGAGGAAGGTGTGGGATTAAAGACTTGGGCGATTCAACTCAGAATGCGGAAACAGGGGCTGAGAATGGCTGAGAGAGATTACGAAGGAGACAAGGAAATTTAAGGAAGCTTGCTGTGGGTGAAACGATTCAAAATAGCTTCGATGCTATTAAACCGAGCGGAAGCTACCATGCGGTAGGGATGAGCCCGACAGGAAGTCGAGAGTTTTTTTGGGTGCAAGTTAATGATAATGAAATCCCCAGAAGTGACCTTCTCATGACTCCAAAAAGCCGGTCATTCGAAGAATTGAATTCCGCACTTCACTCAAATTTCTGCCCTTAAGCGTCCTCCCATGGCTAAAGCGCACTGAAGACACCATCCTCGCAGCCACGCGCCGCTCGACAATCAAGTGTGGCGGCACAACCTCCCCTTCATCGTCCCCCTCTTCGAATGCGTAATGAAATTCAGGGGACTGGATAAAAGTTTCCGGGATATTGACCGGCGGAGAGTTTGTCATTTTATTCTTCTTTTCCAATTCGCCACGCTTCCTTGAGTTGTCCTGAATCAGCACTACCGTTGTATTGCAGAAACTGTAGTCATCATGCTCATCCTCGTTGCTGCTCCGATCCAGGGTTGCTTGATCTTGATCGGTGAAAACTATGTCGGATTCTTGAAATTCAAAATCCATGGAGATTGAGGAGGGATAGATGGGAAGTGCGATGATATGAACAACGTACAGAGATGGGAGTTTTGAGAGGATGTATTAGCGGTGAAGGGTGGGAATGGGAGGGATTTATAGGGGGTGGTGGTGGTGGTAACGGTGGGGGGAGAGAGAGGTTAAGGAATTCGGAGAATCTAAACCGTGGTGACTAGACTTTGCAATTGTTTATGATGTTTTGTCAACGTGGCATTATTACATTATTGGAAAGGGGGGGTTGAGTGTGGTCCCACGTATCCTCGTCCTTTTCTTGGTTCCTCTCTCTACAAGTTCTTGAGTGCGGGGTTTTCTTTTCTTTGCCTTCTCCACCCCCCTCCCCTCCCCTCTATGTCGGCTGCCTAAATAAAACGGCTTCCCCTTTCTTACGGCTCACGGCTATTTTGGTTTTATAGCTTGTTTAGTTATTCAATTGACCTGGCAAAAATTGGATTTTCAGACGATACATAACCCATATACTTCTCTTTGTACATAACCCACTTTCACTACCATCGATTAGATAGTTGCGTTGTAATAATTGGACCAACTATTCAAATCAACGATAATAAATATGGAACGTGTAAAAAAAAAAAGGATATGTGGGCTCTACATTTAACATTTCACCGGCAAAAATTCGGGTATGGCTCTAATTGCAGAATCTCGTGCTTCATGGTAATGAATTGTGGAATGCATGGTATAAATGCTAACAAATTCATTGGCTTTCATTATCATGTATTTTTGCACTTGACAAAGAAGACGTTATTACATTCAGAATGTATCTAATCTTGGAGTTGCTTCGTCCATGTACAAGCTCTAATAGTAATTAGATACAACATGAAGAAAAAGGCGTAGAATACGGATTCACCATTGGTCTTTGAACTTATGGTTAGGGAGTGTTCATTTTTTTTATTTTTACTAAGCAGAAAGTACCTTTTTGGTACCCGAAACATTATAACATCAGTTACATTTTACAATGTCAGCGAAAAAATTACTGTGAAAATTTACGTATTAACATTTGTATAGTGTAAAAGTTTCAGATCATTGCAATTCAAAAAGTTAAATTAAGTGAGCAAAAAAATTCTAAAAAAAAAAAGTCATTCTAAATAATATATGAGCAAATTTAAAAGTGAAATTTCCAGAATTTCCATCACATGCTAATTGAGAAAAAATTTCCATATTACATAATATTCATATAAGTTGAATAAGTATGTCAAAAATTGCTAGCACATAACGATATACTTACATATACACTTCTCATTATCTTGTAGTTAACAAGAAATCGAGAGTATTAGAAAAACTATGTCTATATCACAGATTTTGATTTGATTACAATTAAAAAATTAATTATACGAGTAAAATTGTCATATTATAGCACCTGACTAGCACTTGACTAAGAGTATAAATGACATAATTAAGTTGAAAACTGAAGTACTTTCCTACATAAAGATTATATAACAAGTAATATGTGAATTAATCATTTAAATTTTTTTTGTTAATGTAAAGTTACGAGAATTTCAGTAACAGAAGTAGGTAAATAAATTGAATATCAGATATATAATTTGAAGGGATCGGGGCCAATTCTTTTACATGTTTACTTGTAGATGAAGATCTCATGATTTAATAAATTGAATAATCACTTTCCCATTGCACATGCTATGCTATCGTCTAGAGAATAGTCTACGAGATTGGAATGACAAAATTGACTATAAAGGGAAGAGATATGCTATTTGCGTATAGTTATAGTCACATGATCAATTCTTGTGCCATGTAGTTGAGGGACTACTATAAATGCGTTTTAGAATATCCTTGATTACCTATTTTGCGAATACTGTGTCCGCGATGAGTAAATTCATAGTTTTATTTTATCTTTCACATTTTTCATTATTTTAATTTGGATATTTTTTAACCTACAACAACCTATTTAAAAAGATTTTAAACCTTAAAAATCTTTACTTTTCTATAAATGCAAATTCTTTGTGTAGAGTATTTGTATCAATAGTTTCTATTCATTATTTAGTCATTTAAATATTTCGTGACAAACTTAGTCTTTCAAATATCAATTTCTTGCGTTTGCACATTTAATAAGTTATAAACAATCTTTTTGGCTGATGACCGGCAAATAATTAATTGCTTGTATATCATGAATGGCATTGGCATTTTTCACAAATTTTAATGTGACTTTTTCTACCTAGCTGCGGCACCAGAAATTATGACCTTCCTGGTTCCTGTGCTAACTTTTATAGCATGGGATATTTTTCCATATTAGATTGCGGCTTTATGTACAAGTTCTTAAACATGCGTCTAGTTTATGGGATGAACCTTTGGATATTGAGTTTATTCTATAAATAAATAAATAAAATCCCTCAAGCTTCTGCATAAATCTATTCTCTATAATAAACACTGTTAATGTAGAGTAAATTGCAATTAGCATAAAGAAAATTTATAATCCACCTCATCAACCATTAATTTGATGGTTAATTATTGATTAAGCGGATAATTGCAACCGACAAATTAAGAGTGGAAAATATGGTTTGTGGACAATCTTCTTTGCACCGTGCTTCAATTTGTCTTAATTTAACCATGGGTTCGAGATTAAACATCATATGCGTTCCTAGATTTTCATAATTTCCTCTAATAATCTTCTCTCTCTCTCTCTCTCTCTCTCTCTCTCTCTCTCTCTCTCTCTCTCTCATGTTATGATAAAGATCTTTCCACTATCATCAATCCAAGTCTCTCTAATGTTATGATAAAGATCTTTCCACTATCATCTATCCAAGTTTGGGTGCCTAAATTGTTCCCTTTCTTATGCCCGACGGCAAAACTTCTTTTTGGGTTTGTTTACCCTTTTTCGACCAATGGCTTGACATGACATGGCTAAAAGTCATTAAAATCTTTATTGCCTGTCCTTAGTCCGGGTTGGAACACCAAAGCTGCGGTCACTTTCTATCGAGAGGATTGAAGTCCTCATCTTCAAAAACAAGAATTTGCCTCTTGTAGCGCAAGCTTAATTTGCATCATTAATTATAAAAAATGCTCAGCATCGCGCAATTCGATTTTATCATTTCATTATAATAATGTGACATATTATCTACGAAATGTCCATCAATCAATCCGAGCGAAATACATACTATATGGTCTGTTGAATAGCCATTAACGATTGAAAGGAATTTAATTCGAGAGAAAATCCACATGTACAAATATAATTCGAAGCACTTTATTGCTTAATAAATGTGACAAATCACGATACATTGCATCGGAGCTTGTACCCATGTAAATATTAAATTCTCTTGGACTAGGAGTTTCGTCTTTTTTATTTTATTTTATTTTTCTTAGGTCCTAGGAATTCTTTTTTAACGTCATTAATTTTTAGAGAGATTTTCTTCACATTGTCCAATTTGACCACCTTTTCTACCTTTTTTCCTACGGCAATCTCTTTCGTTGAATTATTTCTATCCGCCCGATCGAAAATTAATCAAATGTGAATGGTCCGCGATAGCCTTCCCGATAATGATGTTGACCACTATACGAGTGGTGGCTACAATATTTTGCATTGAAGCTTGTACCTAGTATAAATATTAGATTTTCTTGGATTAGGAGTTTAGTCTTTTTTTCTTTTCTTTTATTTTTTCTTGGATCCGAGGAATTTTATTTCAACGTCATCAATTTTCCTGCGAGCTTTTCTTCACCTTGTTCAATTTGATCATCTTTTCCACCTTTTTATTGTATTTCACTTTCTTTCATTGAATTATTTCTATCCACCTGATCGAAAATTAATTAAACGTGTACATGCGATGACCTTCCTGTAATGATGTTGACCACTACATGGACGGTGGGGATAGCAGTTTGCATTGGAGCTTGTGCACAGTGTAATATTAAATTCTCTTGGACTAGGAGTTAAGTCTCTCTTTTTTTTTTAAATTTTCTTTTCTCTTGAATCCTAGCAATTTTATTTCAACGTAATCAATTTTTTCGTGAGCTTTTCTACACCCCGTCTAATTTGACCATCTTTTCCACCTTTTTCCAGCATTTCACTCTCCTTTGTTGAATTATTCCTATTTGCCTAATTGAAAATTAATCAATGTGAACGATCAGCGATGGTATTTCGATAATGTTGACCACTACAAGGACGGTGGAGACAACAAACATCACAATAATGATTTTATTCATGTCAGATTCTAGAGAAATTTTTTTCTTTCTAATATCTAAATTTAAATGGTTAGTAATCTTGACAATCATTTCAAGTCTGTCATCAACGGAAGTCTCGAAGTAGGATGTGAAATCGCAATTTATTCATGAAAAACGTAGCAGTTACAGAAATTGTCACATTAATAAAACGTTGCGAATCTCTTCTAGAAAACGACAAAGCGGTGCCGGTGCAACACGGGTCTTGTGATGTCACGTCCTAGGGGTCTGTGGCGAACTTCTCTCCCGCCATTAATTTCGGCCAACCAAGCTCGCAAGTCTCCCAAAAGCGATAAGGCTCTCCATCATCTCCTTTCTAGGGAAGCAATCTGACAAAACTCAAGCTCGTGGGGGGAAAGTGGGGCTTCAAAGGGAAAGAAACTCGTGAAGAGCGTGAAGAATGGGATCCTTTAATTCATATCGTTTTCCATCACAAAGCAAGTTTCACTTTCAACGAATAAATTTGACTCACAAGTTACCTCACTTTCTTCACCAATCAAATAAATCATGAGTCATAAATTTGATTAGACGGTCTAATTTTTTTTTTTTCATTTTTATGATACTTGATGATCAGGAAATCGAATTTATATTGTGTGCTTGGTTCAGATACGGATCAAATATTTACTCACTGAGGTAATTTGTCGTGTTAAGCACATATGATGCTGTGCAGTGAAACAAGATCAAATATAATTTTAGGAGAGGTCCAAGGGCGAAGTTTGTAGAATGGATATCTATATAGTGTTCTTGACAATTTCTTGTTTATCATCATCTCACTATTATGGTGGATTGCATGAGAGGGAGTTTCTTCTCGACCAAGTGAATTATATTTTAAAATATCAAAACGTCGACTGATCATAATAGTTCACAAGTGTCATAAGAGAAAGGGAGGCTAATGGGGCCATGAACCATGGTCCCCTCTGTCCATGTTTCACGTTTGATTTACTTTCTTGTTAACTATCTAAATAAATATGTACCGTCCCTCTCAATTTTAACCATATCAAACCGAATAGCTGGTTAAGAAAAAAAGATCAATTGAATGAATACGTTATTCAAAGTTTTTTTTTTTTTTATAAAGGTGAGAGATATATTGAGGAAAGGTCAAATGTACAAAAAATCTCGTTATTCAAAGTTTTAAATTTTGACATATCTACTAAACTTTTAAATCGACTTTTTGTATAATATTAAATATTGGAAAGTAACCAACGCAAATTATTCTCTCCACAATCCATCCAATTTACTTAATTCTACTTTTCCCAAAAAAGAACATAAAATATAATCAAGGTCGTTGCTTTGACTCAGTTTTCTTTCTTCGGGCTTTGATTTTCTTGCGGGGAAACAGGACTTTTTCTCTTTCTTCGTTTTGGTGGAAACTCCCATTTCAAGTCCATTTTCAAGAAATCATGGAGCAAACGCGACTATTCGCCGAATATTTCAATCCACACCAGGATGCATAGAGGCTAACACGCCAGAAATTGTTCAACTGTGGATTAGAACGTCTGAATCAAATTTTTCTATATAGATATCATTTGCTCTCATCTGAGCATGTAGAAAAAAGGAGAAAGTGGGAGAAAGACACTTAGAAATAGTATTTGCAGTCACGTGCGTCGAGTACCCTATTAGCACAAATTTTCCTCTTCCATCTAGTCATTTTGTTGGTCCACCTAAGGAGAGAGTAGGAGAAAGACACTTAGAAATAGTATTTGCAGTCGTGTGTCGAGTACCCTATTAGCACAAATTTTCCTCTTCCATCTAGTCATTTTGTTGGTCCACCTAAGGAGAAAGTAGGAGAAAGACACTTAGAAATAGTATCTGCAGTCATGTGCATCGAGTACCCTATTAGCACAAATTTTCCTCTTCCATCTAGTCATTTTGTTGGTCCACCTAAGGAGAAAGTAGGAGAAAGACACTTAGAAATAGTATCTGCAGTCATGTGGGTCAAGTACCCTATTAGCACAAATTCTCCTCTTCCATCTAGTCAATTTGTTGGTCTCTCTCTCTCTCTCTCGAAAATTTTGGTTTATCTCATGCCCGTGTGGACCTTTTTTACCTTTTTTTTAAAGGCAACTCTAACTTAGATCAACTCATTGATAGAGTTTTGACAAACGATAGAAAAGAAAAAAAGTAATATATCTTTTGAGGATTATTTGATGGTGAAAGTTTAAATCATAGGATTTTATGTGAACGGTAGATATCGAGATTAGTTATCACTAGAGATGTCAAAATAGGTTGAAAACTATATTTAACCCATATTTAATGAGCTGGGTCATGTATAAGCTAGTCAACTTTTGCTAAATGACTGACCAAAAAAAAAAAATTGATAAATGAGTTTGAGTGGTAAGTCTAATTTTAAGTGGGTTTAAATGGATCTAAAACCAAACTCACTTATAGCCCTTTTAGCTTAAAAAAAGACAAATAGAGGAAAAGGAAAAAAAGAAAAAAGAAAAAAGAAAAAAAAGGAACAAGCTAAACCTTCTCCTTGAGCTTGTTCTCGTAAGGCTTCTCACTACGATCGACGTAGGCGATGAGCTCCCGTGTTTGCTAGACAACGTTGGCTGGAGTCTGAGGCTTGTTCTTGAAGACCCCCTTCATATTCGGATTAAGGAGCAGCTGCGGTGTGTGAAGAAGAAGAGTACAAAGATGAAGAAGATAACAGAGATGAGGAATAGAAAAGAAAGAACAGAGAGAAAATGCGAAGCTTTTGTATTCAACAATGATTAGAGAGGGATTACATATAAGAGCATCTTTTCACGTTTTCCTTTCAACTCTGTATTTATACTATAAGTTGATGAAGAACAACAAACTGACAAAACAAACTAACAGAAACACTAACAGAAAGTATACAGTTACAACTTAAAACTGAATATTTATTCTTTAATGAGCACGTGTTGTTGCTGCAGATCCCATTGTCTTCGTCTTGTCTCTCTTCATAATAGTAGAGCTAAGCTCGTTATCTTCAATTTTGATCGAATCAGTAGTAGTGTTCGTCGACTCAGCATATTGCCTCACTTCATTTCCCCTGTTTCCATAAGAACCCATTTTTCAATAGCAACATCATGTTATTCAACCTATGTCCTCTAACATTCCCCCGCAAATTGGGAAGGGGTAAAGAGCCCATACCCAATTTGATTCATATATCAAAATGTGCCAAACGTGACAGAGCTATTGTAAAAATATCAGCAAGCTGACAATTGCTTGGAACATATCGCACATTGAGATACATAAAGGAAACTTTCTCGCGTACAAAATGGAAATCAACTTCAATGTGTTTAGTGCGAGCATGTAAGATGGGATTGACAATAAGTGAAATGGCAGACTGATTATCACAAAATAGAAGAGTGGGAGAGGAAAGAGATAGACCAATGTCACGAAGGATAAAGCTAATCCATGTAAGATCAGTAGTAGTAGATGCAAGAGCACGATATTCTGCTTCTGTAGAAGAGTGACTAACTATAGGTTGCTTCTTTGCTGCTCAAGAAATGAGGTTAGAACCAAGATATGGGTTGTGGATCTTCTGGTTTCAGTGCAGCCAGCCCAGTCAACATTTGAGAAGCCATAAAGATTTATAAAACTTCGAGAATGAAGGAACACCCCAAGACGAACAGTTTTTTTAACATAGCGCAGAACCCTCTTTAGCTTATGAAAATCTGCAACAGTGGGCTTCTGCATTTTCTCACATAACACATTTGTGGCATATGTAATGTCAGGACGAATTAATGTCAGATATTGAAGACCACCAACTAGACCCCTAAATTCAAGAGGATTGGATAGTAGAATAGCATCAGTTTTCAGGATAGTTGGTCTATATAACAAAGGAGTGGAAATTTGTTTACAATCAACCATGTGAGCTCGAGTAAGAAGATCAAGAGCATATTTGGTTTGACAGAGAAACAAATCAGTAGAAGTACGCTTGGCTTCAATGCCAAGAAAATAGTGAAGGCAACCAAGATCTTTCATGTGAAACTGAAGATTGAGAGAATGAATTAGTTTAGAAAGTAACTGGTCTGAGCTACTAGTTAAGACAATATCATCAACATAGAGTAGCAGAAGTATTGTGTCTGGTCCATCATGAAGTATAAACAGTGATGGAACAGTCGTACTATAGAAAAATCCAGTTTCAAGTAGGAAATTACTGAATTTATCAAACCAGGCACGGGGTGTTTGTTGAAGGCCATAGAGAGATTTCTTGAGAAGACACACATGGTGAGGTGTCTATGACTATATGAAACCAGGAGGCTGCTCCATGTAGACCGTTTCATTCAATGTGCCATGTAAAAATGCATTTTTAACATCAAGTTGATGGATTGGCCATTGTTTCATCATTGCTACCAAAAGCACTATCTGAATTGTAGCATGTTTGACAACAGGGTTGAAAGTTTCTATAAAATCAATGCCTTCTTCTTGATGAAACCCTTTAGCCACTAACTGAGCCTTCAACCTATCAAGACTTCCATCAGGTGCAAGTTTTGTTTTAAACACCCATTTGCATCCTATCACACTCATTTGATTAGTTCGAGGAACTAATATCCAAGTCTGATTTTGATACAAAGCATCCATTTCTTCCTTCATAGCTGTATACCACCCTTTATTTGCTAAAGCTAATTTAACTTATCTTGGTTTAGGAGGTACTTTATATTCAGCAAGACATGCACATCTAGGATTTATCTTTATAATGCTAGACTTTGATCGAGTCTGCATGGGATGAGTTGAAGTTGTACCTTGTGAGGTAGAGTGAGAATTTGAATGAGCTTGGTCAACACTTATTTCATTGGATTTGCAGCTTCGAAAGCAAGTGCTTCTTGATCTTGTGAAGATGAATGACCTTGATTAATAGAGATTTCATCTTGTGTTGTTGCTATGGAAGCAGGATTGTCTTGTGCCACAGTTTGCAGATATGATGGAAAGGAAGTACATGGCATTGTGGCTAACTGAAGAGAATGGAAATTTTCTGTAGTCATGATTCCATTATCCTGCAACTGTCCTGCATATATCTGTGAAGACAAAGACACTGGACCTTCACTCATTGAGTCCAGAAGTTTAACCTCTTCTGTCCATAGTCAATACAGTGTTGTAAATGGTGTGTACTCTGTTACACATGTCTTAGTAAAAGGGAAGAAGTTTTTGTCAAACATGACATGTCAACTAATGTATATGCGACCAGTGGTAGGAACAATACATCTATATCCCTTATGATGTTCACTGTATCCAATAAACACACATGTAAGTGATCGTGGATCAAGTTTGTGCTGTACATATGGTCTGAGACAAGGATAACATGCAAAGCCAAAGACGTTCACTGTATCCAATAACTCTAAGGTGATTGCATTTGTAACTTTGGTGTAGGAAGTATATTGATACTATAGTTAGCTGTCATGAATGCAACAACCCAGTATTTCAAAGGGATTCTAGCATGATAGAGTATGGCAAGACCCAATTCAACAACATGGCGATGTTTTCTTTCAGAGACCCCATTCAGTTCTGGTGTATAGGGATAGGATACATAGTGTTTAATGCCACAACCTGCAAATGAGTCTGAAACTTGTGGCTGATGAATTCTCCTCCACCATCACATTGAAAAATCTTGATTTTGCAATCAAAATGATTTTCTACTTGTCTCTAGAACATAACAAAGATGTCATAGAAATATGATTTTAATCTCATTGGATAGATCCAACTAAATCAAGAGAAATTGTCTACAAAGATGACATAATACTTGAAGTTTTGAAAGGAACTAACTGGTGAAGGACCCTAGATATCACAGTGAACCTTTTCTAAAGGTAGATGCTACAGACTCTGATAATGGAAAGGGCATAACAGTATTTTTAGCAACTTGACAGCTTCTACACATAGTCTGTACTCTGGTATTGCAATGAATCGGTTGTTGATTCTGCAGGTACTTCAGCATTTTCAGATTGGTGTGTGCTAAATGCTGATGCCATATATCCTCTCCTACTGCTCTCTGTCTCTGAGTTAAGAATGCCTCTGTGGTTTGAGGATCTACTCGATACAATCCTTTAACTTTCCTCCCAAGTAGCAGAGTTGTGTTGGCGTAGTTGTCCTTTACATATACACCAGTTTTATCAAAAACAAATGAACATGGATAATCATCTGTTAGTTTTGATACTGATAGAAGATTCGTCTTTATATCATGAACAATTAATACATCACTCAAAGGTAATGAATCCACTTTAGTATGTAACAATGCATTACTAGTATAGGTAATAGGTAAACATGAGCCATTCCCAATCATAACTGTATCGGTGCCATTGTATCTAGAAAGGTTATGAAGAATACCAGAGTTTGCAGTGATGTGAGCAGTCGCACTAGTGTCCGGATACCATTCATTTTCTTTTGAGTCTTCGAGGTGCATTGCTGCTAATGCTGTTGGAATTTCCTCGGCTTGATATGAATTATCAAAGCGATACCAGCAATGAAGTGCATCATGCCCTAGGCGTTTACAAATTTGACACTCCAATCTAATATTATTAATTGATTTCTCAGCCTACAGACCTTCAGAAAAATGTTAGATTTGAAGAGGGCTATGATCTGGTTTCTTGATATCTTTGTGAAGAGCTAGCATAAGGACGAAATCCTTGATTAGAACCAAAGCTAGAGATAATATTGAACTACTTAAATCTCTGACCCTCCTGTGCATAGTTAAAGTTATTTGATTTGTAACTCAAATCTCTTCCAAGATATCTATAACCACGACCTCTATTACTGAGAAATCGTCCTCTTCCATAGCTACGTCCTCCACAACTATTAACCCTTGAACCTCCAAAGCCAGAGTTTTGCTTAATGGTTTCTCTGTCAAATTCTTCCTTTTGCTGAACTTCAGTTTTTCTTTGACCATAATATGCTAGGTTAGGGTTGTATTGGCTTGATGAGTAATTTTGTAGTCTTGCTTCAAAACTTTCTAGCTATGATATTACTTCGTCATACTCTGGTTGGGTTTCAAGCAGTATATAGTGATTTTAAAGTTCTCATGTTCAGATCCTAATCCCTCAAGAATCCCAAACAGCTTTGTTATCTCATCTATGGGCTTTCCTATTGCATTGAGTTGATCACAGATTGGTTTATACTCCCTGAGATAAACTGACAGTGCTCAATCTCGCTTTTGACACGCTTGCAGCTTTCCTCTCAACTCGAACTCTCAAGCTACAGATTTTTGCGTAAATCGATTGAGTAAGGTTTGCCATACCTCATATGCAGTGTCCAAGCCAATTATCAGACTCAGTATATTTTTTGAAACGGCTCCACCGATCCAAAATGATACAAGTTGATCTGTTTTGACCCAGTCATTGTAGTCAGGATTCACAACTTCTGTAACATTCCCTTCGACTTCAACCTATAATAACTGTGCAAGTGATGGGATTTCTCCATTGATGAATCCAAATAGCTCCTGGCTACACAAGAATCTACGGAATTGTGCTTGCCAGAGAAGAAAGTTATCTTTAACTAGCTTGATAGTAACGAAGTTAGAGATGTTGACATGGATTGGAAAATGATATTTTTGAATTATTGATGCCATCTTGCACTTTCAACTCTTGATCTTACTATCAGCTTGAATAAATCTTCAATCTGTTGTGACTTTCGACCTCTATTTCTCCATTGATGCTCTCAAGAAAGCTCTGATACCATGTGAAGAAGAAGAGTACAGAGATGAAGAAGATAATAAAGATGAGGAATAGAAAAGAAAGAATAGAGAGAAAATGCGAAGCTTCTGTATTCAACAATGATTAGAGAGGGATTACATCTAAGAGCATCTTTTCACGTTTTCCTTTCAACTCTATATTTATACTACAAGTTGACAAAGAACAACAAAATGACAAAACAAACTAACAGAAACACTAACAAAAAGTATTTAGTTACAACTTAAAACTGAATATCCATTCTTTAATAAGCACGTGTTGTTGCTGCAGATCCCATCGTCTTCATTCCACTTGTCTCTGTTCATAACAGTAGAGCTAAGCTCGTTATCTTCAATTTTGATTAAATCAGTAGTAGTGTTCATTGACTCAGCATACTACCTCACATCATTTCCCCCGTTTCCATCATAACCCAATTCTTCAATAGCAGCAGCATGTATATTCAACCTATGTCCTTTAACATGGTGGAGTCAGGTGCTATGGCGAGAGGTGTCGCAGTGCCGCCAACAAGGACCTACCACAGGCCACAGGTAGTTAGGAGTTGCAAATTCCTATTTTGCCTCCCCTCTGCAATCCTCTCCCTCCTCCCCTCCCCAACCCCACTCTCTCTTAGGGGTTTCCGTTCTCCGATCGCAGAGCCTCAAGTAGGAGAAGAAAAAGCAAACGCAAAGAAAGATGGGAAAAACTTTGTTACTTTCTTTTTTTTTCTTTTTTTTTCAATTACATTTTTTGTCTTTTTTAATTTTCATATGATGGCGAGCTCGTAGTCGAGGTCGTAGCCACAAGAATGGAGGGACTTGAAGTAGACTTAGTGCAACAACTTGGTGGCCAAGTCGTTGAGAAAGACGAGGACTCTCCCAATGCTTGGGGCTTTCAAGAGAGAGGGAGGTGGAGAGGAAGGGAGGAGGGAGATCAGAGCCCGGAGGATAGAGATCTCGCCATTGTCAATCAAGGAGTTAGGGTTTAACCTAGATTAGAGTTGTAATTGGAGGTGGAGAGGATTTGAGGGGGCTTGAAACTGGTGATGGTTGGGGACAGCTGTGGAGGAGGCGAATGGGATGTAGCGATGGCGGCAGAGTAAGGGCGCGTTTGGTAACGATTCTGTTCCTGGGAGTAGATTCTGATCAAAAATTATTCCTTTTTTATTCTGTTCCAAGAAACAGATTCTAAGCATTTTAAGCCGTTTAGTAACTGTCCAAAATTTCTGATTCTGGAATAGAATTGCGTTTGGTACCATGCTCATTGATTCTGTTCCAAATCAATTTCTTTTAAGTTTTAAATAAAAATTTTACTTTTTTCCTTTGTTCTTTTATTTTTTCCTTTTCTTTTCTTTTCTTTGTTTTTCCTTTTTCTCCTATTCTTCTTCTTCTTCTTGTGGCCGGTCATCTGACCGGCGACCGGCCAGACGAGGATCGGTGACCTCACCAGAGCATCGCCGGCCCACGGCGAGGCCTGCCTAGCCACCGACAGGGCTGGACATCGCAAGGCTTGCCCAGTCTCGATGAGGCTCGCCTAGCCCCACTGCTAGGCTTGCCTCCAGCAAGCTCGCTGGACCTCGCCTTGGCCTGGCAAGCCTCCAACAAGCTCGTCAGACCTCACCCTGGCCTAGCGAGCCTCCGGTGAGCTCGCTAGACCGGTTGCCGCAACCAACAACAGCAAATGGCGGAAGGCAATGGCGAACGGTAGTCGTGGGATGGCGGTCAATAAAGAAGAAAAAGAGTTGGTTTTGATTTTTATATTTGTTCCCAAAACAAGAATCAACTTCTTTTTTTTTTATTTTATTCTTGATTCTACTCCAAATCTGTTCCTAAGAACAAAAATTTTACCAACACGATTCTATTCCAAAACTATTCCGGGGAACAAAAAAATCAGAATTGGATACTATTTGGCACGTTGCCAAGCAGCCCCTAAGAGGAGGAGGAACTAGAGATGGTTATTTAAAAAAAAAAAAATTGTTGCAAGCTAGTTTAAAGGACAAGAAATGACATCTAGAATTATTGCGCTTTTTTCTCTATTTTTTGGATGGGTTAAACCAGCGGGTTCAATTGGGCTGAGTATAGATTATCTAAATTATTTAGGAAACAAATATTAAATGGATGGATTTGGGTCAAACCCATTTATGACCCACTCAAACTAACCCAATCCACCCATTTGTCATCCCAATTTATCATTGATTTTGCTTGACTTGACTTAAAATTTATTCTTTTTGGTTCTTCTTTGAGCAATAAGAACCATTTCAGTATTAGGGATAGGTATGCTTAATCAATATTATGCACCGATCTTGTTGGAAATTTACTTCGGTTGGTGAGATAAAAAGAAATGTAAAGAATAAACCATGAGACTGAGTCCATGTTGATCTAGTGGATTAAGACCATCGTTCGACTACTTTAATATTCTTATCTTTGGATAAATAATGAGAAAATTACCAAAAGAATTACAAACCCGTGTCAATTCAATACTAAATATTTTAATTTGGGCAAGTTACCCTAAACCTTTTGTCAGTTTGTCATAATAGTTATTCCAATCAATTTTTACCAAAAATTGTTGACATAGATGCGAACATTCCTATGTGACATTTGGCATTAACGTAAATAATTTTTACAATTTAAAAAAAAATATTATAAGTTTTTTCCACTGTGGCAAGCAAGGGTCACCTAAGCCTTGCCGAATACAGTTGGAAAAAAAAACAAATAAAATCAATAAAGAAATAAAAAAGAAGATATAAAATAAATATATATAAATTCATAATATATTGCACTACGACAGCGCTGGCTACGTTATGTAAGACAGCTGGCATCTACGTCAAAAATTAGACAAAATTAATGGGAATGACTATATTCGCAAATAGTCAAAAAGTTTAGGATATATTGATCAAATTGAAAGATTTTGAACTAAGCATCTGAACAATAGAATAATAACTTTTTGGCAATTATCTTCGATAAGTAACAATGATCTCCTCTAGTCTAAACACATTTATATATGCGAATTTTAGATCTTCCACAGAAAAAAAGAAAAAAAAAACTCAATATGCAAATTTAAACTCAGTTAAGAATATATGCAGATTAATAGTGTAACTTAGTACTCTAATTCGACCATAGTGTAGTCCTGCATGTATAATCACTCAATTGAACCGCAATGCATTTAGAAAGGGGAAACAATCTCACCTCTTGATCTGGTTCTGTTTTCTTTATTCTGATCGGAGGAAATTTCTTCAGAGGAAATATTAATTATTGATCACGTGTGTCTGTATAAACACGTAAAACCATAGCCCCTCTGTCTCCTACTCATCTCCTACTCAGTCGATGATTGGCTTTGTCTTTGTTTCAAAAAGAATGCAAACAAAAGACGGCCGTTTCATTTTTTTTCGTAACTTAGAACAGAAGTTCAAATGCATCTGCCAAGGCCTCGGGTTGATAATGCTGGTGCTCTTTTGGGTGCAATGACCTGCGAAGAACTCATCTCTTGGCGTGATGGTTAACTTCGCACGGATTAGCGTTTTGTTATTGGTCGATCTGTGGGTGTTCAAACCTACAAAGATTCGGTTTACGCACTGTACAGTGCAACAGAAGAAAGACAACCATTTGGTTCGATGTTGAACAGTTCAGTTCACTTAAAGTTAATTTGTTGCAATGTTGCAGTTCTAATCATGTTGCTTAATCAACCTTGATTACGAATTTATCAGTGTTGACACCTAAATTTTGGCGACCCATTTAGACATTTAAAAAATTAGGGGTTAATTTTATCCCTGAAAAAAATAAAATCACATGGCATATAGTTTAGGAACATTTTTGTTTATTTTATTGGACCGACGGCGAGTGCAAAATTTTTCACATATTTCGTTCAGATTCTTTACACATTTAGGCAATATACACCAAATGATGTATTTTCGAGCAAAAAGGAAAATTTTGGATAGAATATGTGAAAAATACAAAAGGGGAATATTGCACAAGGTGGATATATTTCAACGATATATTTAGGGGTATCATGCGCGAACAAAAAGGAAAAAATATATACCGTAGAGATACATTTTTTAGACCTATATAATACCTCGAGTGCAATTTGTTTGAGGAGGCCACACAATTGAGACATTCGGCCATATTGAAAGGAAAAAAATTCAGAGAGAAAAACGTGAGTGGGGGTGACACACAATTGAAGTACGTAGCCGAAGGAGAAGAAAGCGTGAGAGAGAGAGAGGCCATCGGCCAGCCTTGGATAGGTGACAAATCCTGAAGGAAGAGACTCTGGATGCTCATTGCGTAGACACGAAGGCCACGCGCAAAGAGAAGAACGGTCCGACTTGTCGCCAAAACAGTCCCCGTCAATAGGTCTCCTGGGCTTTATTCAGCGGGTGCCAAATTTTCTGGCGATGCCCTGCATCGCGTGTTGAGGCTGCGACGTGTGGTTTCCTTCCTCGATCTGCGGCATCACCACGCATGCTTGTTCTGAACTCGCTAGGACTTGCTGTCCCCGAGTCCACTTCGAGCAACCTGAATCGACGTCCCAGCTTTCGGAAAACGTTCAACCGTTGCATCCCAAAACGCCACCATCACCATTCTCGGTGTGCCGTTGCTCCTTCAATTGAGAAAGCAAGCTTTGGGGCATCGATAGGCAACACGAAGCCAAGTAGAGAACGTGATCATGGGGTTCAGTAAGTCAAAGCTCGGGAATTAGGAGACCGAAGGGAGCGGATTTGTTCCTTTGGTCAAAGTGAAATTGAAGCGGAGCACCTGGACATCTGGGCAAGCACTCAAGTACACTCACGTCTCAGCGCACGGTCAAGGAAAAGATGGACTCCTGAAGAAAAGAATGGAACATGCAACTCAGTAGAAATTTTCTTTAATCTCCCTCGGTGCACGAAGAGTCCAAGCATTATTGCTTTTGTTTCGATTTCTCTTATTGCAGGTCTTCCAGGCACCACCGCGAAGTAGTCCCTCCTCAGTCACGTATCACCCTGAATCGCGGTCATTGCTGTCCAAACCATCGATCGTGATCCGCTTGCTCGTTTGAATTTGGAAGCCAATATTTGGATTAGGTAAAAAATTGTCTATTATTTGATATATTCATTGGTGCGCATGGTAGAAATTCCCGATATGCCATGATATTCACAACTCGAGTAGCCTCCTAAATTAGGAAATCTTCCTAATTTCACAACGTGCATACGATTGACAGTCCGATTTCACGCTCGAAATACGACTCGCAATCGCACGGAAAAATCGCCAATCCGATCTCATGCTCGAGATTCAATTCGCGATTTTATTTGAAATTGACCAATCCGATCCCATGCGCGGGATATGATTTGTCAATTTGTGGATATCGATCATATCTTGCTTGATTTGCTATCGTGTCATTTGGATCAATTTCGTTTTCATAAAAAAGAAAATCAAAAAAATTGAATTAGGATTAGGTTCATTTTAGAATATTACTCGTTTTAGGGTTATCCTGCATGTTTAGAATAGGAAATTTATTTATTTCAAATTTTTGAAAAAATGAAAAATCCAAAAAATGCGTTTAGTTAGGATGTTAGTTTTTTTAATCTAAATTGCACGTTTAATTATTTGGCAATTTTAATTTCGAATTTCATAAAAGAAAAAGAAAAGGAAAAACACAAAAAAAAATCATCATGCATAATTCATGTAGAATTAGGGTACATTTTGCACGTCATTGCATATTAGGATAGAAATTGCACTTAAGTTAATTTAGATAATTTCTTAATTTACTATAGGTTTAGGTATTTCATTAAATGGATTGCATTTTAGGATTATCTAGGTTAAGATAATATTTTAATTTAAATTAGGATGTGGCTCAACCCAATTCCTAATATAAATTAAATAGGATCTTAATCTAATTAGGTAATTTTCATATTTCACCTAATTTCGAATTTCATAAAAAAAATAAAAAATGCCATAGGTTGATTTGTCTTTTATTTTTTAGGATAAAAAATGTATTCTTTTAGGAAAAAGAAAAATTGTCATATGCACGTCATTAGGGTTAGAATTCATTGAGATGCATGTCATTTAGTATTTTTGCTAGGCCCATTCAAATTACATGTTATTAGAATTAGGTCATTTAGTTAATATTGCATTGCATATTGCATGATTTTCATTAAAAAGTGAAAAAAAAATAAAAATTGTGTGTTAATTAGAAACCATATCTAGGGTTGTTGATGTGGATTTTAATTTAACATTGCAGATGCTTTCGTTGCTTTGAGGTAAGTCCTGCAATTTATTCATTTGCTTTCTTGAGTGTTAAATTGGTGGTTTGCGCACCTGCATGGTCACCTCACATGTTAAGGAATTAAAATCAATTCAAATTGCTTGCCAAACAATTTTTTTTTCAAAATAAAAAGAAAGGTACCGAAAGGGCGTTAGAGAATTTTAGCATAACCAAGTCCCCGTACCCATAGTCTTTGCTTCGTAGGAGTAAAATAATTCTCCCATTATTTTACTTGGGTTTCTAATCGACTCACCAAAAATAGATTAGTGGCGACTCCTAATTGAAAATCAATTGCATGTTAAGAACTTAAACCTAAGTCGCAAATTGGTATGGGCTTGGGAGAGCCCGAGTTAAGTCTAGGCTTAACAATCCATTAGCCAAACCTTAGGTGGACCACACCCCTAAAAAATTGGTCGCGACAATCAGCTTGGAACTTGGCGGGAACTGGGTGGCTGAAGAGTAAGAAAAGCTACAGCTTGGAACCAATGGGGGTCGGTCTTGTATCCTCAGACTGCTCTGATAGCATTGTGATGCATTAGTGGCTGGAATTCAATATCTATGTTTGATTAGAGACTTAAAGAGAGGAGATTAGCGTTATCAGGTATTCTCTAATGCAGCTTATAGATGACATCAAAGAAAATATAAGAGATGTGGAGGAATCGGAACATGTCATTCATTTCCATTTTCCCTAGACTAGTACTAGACAGCATAAATTAAGAGAGAATTCGGAAATAAATGTTTGCATGGATCGAGTTTATGGATTTGGTGAAATTGCATTTTTGTCGTATGATCCTCCAGACCTGGCCATTTGATGAATTAAAGGTTAAGACCCTAAAAACCCTAAACTGGTAATACTTATGATAAATTTACCCCAAATAATTTGTTGACCATAATAAATCTCAAACCGATACCCTCATAATAAATTTATCTCAAACTAATTTTTTTACCACCAAAAACTTCAAACTAGCACAATTGTGATAAAATTATCCTTCGTTAACTTCCATCTAATTTAAAGGTTAAATTTGCTTACCTAAATTACACATGGTGACATAGTATGGTGTCATGGCAAGTCCATGTGAAAATTCATAGGGTAAATATTATTAAAAATTGTAAACTGGGATACCTATGAAAATTTAATAGTACTCATATAATAATTTTAAGATAAACCTGTGACATATTTGGGATTTTTCATAGCATTAACTCTATGGAATTTCACATGAACTTGCCACGTCAGCAAATTTAATGGTAAAATTTTATGGAAGTTAATAGAAGATAAATTTATTACAAGTATACCTAAGGTTTTTGGTGATAAAAAAAAAAAATAGTTTGGTATAAATTTGTCACGGGTAAATCAGTTTGAATTTTTTTTAACGGTCAAAAAATTAGTGTGGGATAAAATTGTTATAGATGTATTAGTTTGGAGTTTTTGGTGGTCAAAAAATTAGTTTGAGATAAATTTGTTAATAGGTATACCAATTTAGGGTTATTCAATGTATTAACCCATGAATTAATTATGTCAACCGCCACATTTGCAAGTTATATCAATAATCAACTAACAAGTTGAAAAGTGAATTGACAATACTCTAAGGTAAATTGATATGAGTTCTTCACACAATCCTAGAGTTGCTAGCACTCCAACCCTAACTACTATGAGTCTCTTTTTGCAAATTAGTTGCTCACACAATCTTGAACAATAAATTTACGACTTCTTGAATAATTATCCCTAGTTTATAAAGTTGCTCATTCAAAGCTTGCCTTGTCACCGCCCTAAATCGCCAAAACATATCATCGCCCATTGACTCTCAATGCAAGACCCTTAGTTGGCATCACCAACAACCACAGCCGAGACCCTCTTGAGCGGATATCATGTTGCTAGATAAAGTAGAAGAAAGAAGGGAGGAAAGAAAGAAGATGCATTGTCAAATAGAAAGAAAAGCCTACTAGGCATGTGGCCAATGGTAAGGGACTTAGGTAGGGTCGGGACATTTAGTTTTAGGTGTGAGATTTGACTTTCACTCTCTGAAAAAAAAAAAAAAAAAGTGAAAGCCTAAAAAAGGGAAGAATTAGAGTGGGACTGACAAAAAAAATAAAATGAAAAGAACAAAGCGAAAGAACATAATTTAAAAAAATGCAAAATGATGTCATTTTAGCTTAAATTGTCCACGTCAGACGTTGGTTGTACCATATAGGACACTTTATGTTGACTATATCTTCGTGTTATAATTTCCCGGCCTAGGTTAGCCGAATGGACCACATTAAAAAGTCATTGAAAGGTTTATGACAATATTGGCCAAATTGAAGAATTTAAAATTGTATTAGCAATCATACATTCTTTTTAAACATTTTGGGTAGTTTTCCCTTATTGGATGTGTAATGTCCTGGTCCGATAAGAGTGGGGAGTGATTACCGGGATTAGAGACTCTGGACAAGGAGCAGCACCTAATAGACTTCTAAAATTAATTCATAGAAGCGCCTTTTAACGTAACAACAATGCTTAAATTTGGAACTCTAAAGTTAAGAGTGCTCAAGTGAGAGCACTCTAAAGTTAAGAGTGCTCAAATGAGTGATCTCTTGGGAAAGTCTCCCACTTGTATGCCAAAGGACTAAACTGCAAGGCTCGGTATGGGACATGTCAAAGTGGACAATACCTTAGTGAATTAATTTAGAGATATCCCAATATGATATCAGAGTGAGACCCCCTCCAGTAAGTATATGGTTCAAGAATGAACCATATGAAAGTTGGTGGACTTGTAACAACTCAGTCTGACAAGGATGTCATAGGAAGGGTTACTCATCATTCTAATTGTATTAAGGTTCACTTCAGTGATTAGACATGGAGATTGCACTATGTTGGTATTGAAGTACTAAGTTGCATAATTAATCTCCATATTTAAAATTATGAAGTGGACTTGAAAATTCTGAACCGAGTTAAATTAGCATGTTAATGTTTAGATCATAGAAGATCATTGTTATTGACCTAGAGGTGAGATGATTATCAGAATAATCAATATTAACACCTCACAATTGCTTTAATTGACTCCATGAATGTCGACTTAGTCTTGTGATTTTTCTTTGTGTTTCTTTTCATCTCATCAGCCATAGTAAAATTCCAAGAAAACTAGGTGCATAATGCTGACTAAGCATATCTATCGCCAAAGCCAAAATGATTCTTTAATTTGATTAAAGCACTACCAAATGAATTCATTTTAGCCCAATTCATAAAATATTAGTGTTGAAATATAACACAAAAGCTAATTGGATCTTGCAATTAAATCTATCCAAAATCCCTAAAAAGATAATGAAAAATAATAAAGGACACCAAAGATTTACATGGTTCAATTCGAATATGGATACCTCCTCTATGAGAAGAGCTAGTTGCAAATAATCCACTAATTCAACGGAGAATCCTAAAACCAAATTAGTTATTTTCTTTGATCAAAAGCACAACCCAAATTAATTAATTTAATCCCAATTCACACAATATTTGTATTGTACTATAAAGTGGAAGCTAATTGGTTCTTGCAATTAATCAACGTGAAACCACAAAAGAAATAAAATAAGGAATTATTAAGAAAATTAGAGATTTACGTGATTTAGTCCAAATATGAGTATCCCTTCTACAAGAAGAGCTAGTCACAAATAATCCACTAATCAAAGCAGACGTTTTCAAAGTTTCAATCACTTAATTACTCAAGTGTTTTTCTGCCCTAGATTACACTGAAAGTAAACTCACAAGTATTATCTCACAAACTCCCACAGAAAACTCATTAAGAGAAAATCTGATATTAGAGTGTGTCTGACACTCTTCTTATTTGCTCTATTATATCTTATATTAGAGTTTTTCCGACACTCTTCTTATTTGCTCTATTATATTTGATATTAGAGAGTGTGTGTATTAGAGTTTGTCCGACACTATGTGTGTGTATTAAAGTTTGTTCGACACTCTTCTTATTTGCTCTATTATATCTGATTGTGTGTGTGCGCGCGCGCTTGTGTGCGTGCGCGTGTGCATGCGTGCGTGTGCGTGTGCGTGTGATTTGTGTGTGATTTTCCTTCCAATCTACTAGCCAAGCTCATCAAAACAGATTTCCAAAGCTTAATTAGTTCTCAAGCATATGATTTTCCTTCCAATCACCTTTCAAGACTTGAGCCAACCAAACACCTCAATCTTGTGCTAAAGAAGACAAATTCATACTTTCCTCAACACATCACTAACAAAGGACAACACATACATGCACCACCCTTAAACAAAACTTGAGAGGGTCCTATTAGTCTGAGTGTGTGTAGCCTAAAGTCTCTAAGATTCGGCGAATCACTTTACTGAACTTCACTCTCTACTGACCACCAGTGTCACAATGTTCACAGAACTCCAGTTCCTTAATTTTGTGATCTCCTAGTAGAACCCTTTGACTCAAAAGAAGCATCTCCTTCTCACTCATGTATCGGAGTCTCATGTGTCACAATTGGGTCGTCTCTTGACCAAAAACCTCAGAGAATCTAGCACATGAGCCAATCACTATTTTCCCCAAGAGGAGATATAACCTATAGTCTATCTTCCACCGCATCAGTGTAAGCACACCTCAATCAATCTTCAAAACTCTACCTTCAATGGAGATCCGGTATCTAAACCTATCAAAAACACTCATTGAGATAAATTTCTTTCTTAGTTATGGCACATGCCTTACATTAGTCATTATTTGCACTACTCTAGCATGCATCTTAATCTAATACTGTTCCAATCTCTAAAACTTCACAAGCAATACCAGTTCCTATAAGCACCTTACCCCCTTCCGTGATAAGTAGCAAATTAGTGTCTATGAGAAGTCAAATGACAAGAACATCCAAGGTTAAGCACCTATCCATCACTTGATGAACTTGTGGGGACTATTAATAAATTATAGGCATCACTGGAATTAATATAACTATCATTTGTAGACTTTGCCTTAACTCTTATACCCCTTGTACTTTGGACAATCTCTCATGTAGTGCACTACCTCATTATGGTGATAACATCAATGGTTCCAAATGTTGGACCTAAATTGAGAATGGATCTTCCATTTGCTACCTGCAAAAGCTCTTTGTTCTTATCTACCCTACACAACCAAACTCTATGTCATATCTTGTGCTAAGTTATCTTCTCAAAACTTCTTTCGGATTCCCTAGAAAACAAGGTGAACTTAACCTCTTCCAAGGTAATCATATTGCCCCTCGCAGCAACAGATCAGGATAATGCTAATGATAAGAATATCTAGAGTTAAGCATCCATTCATCACCTAATGAACTCGTAGTGACTGTTAACACATTATAAGCATCATTGTAATTATTATTTGCTACAATGGCAATATAACTATTGTTTGCAGAATCCACTTTAACTCCTATAACCCTTGTACTTTAGACAATCTCTCATGTAATGCCTTGCCTCATTATAGTGATAGCATCAATGGTTCCAAATGTTGGCCTTAATTGAGAACGGCTCTTCCATTTGCTACCTTCAAAAGCTCTTTGTTCTTATCTACCTTGGATAACCAAACTCCGTGTTGTGTCATGTGCTAAGTTATCTTTTTCGTAACTTCTTTTGTCGTTTCCTATAAAATAAGGCAGACTTGACCTCTTCTAAGATAATCGTATCATCCCTTGTAGCAACAAATCAGGATAGTGCTAAAAGAATCCAATAGAAATGCCAACAACATCATGCCTTGTTTTTCATCAAGTAAGAACTCATTGATTTTCTTCAAGTACATCATGAGTTTGTTAAACTCATGTAAGTGGGCTATGATGGATGTACCTTCAACCATCCGAAATCAAAACATACTTTTCAGCATATACAAACAATTGTGCAAACCCTTCATTAGATAAAAATGCCTCAAATCTTGCCCACAAAGCTGCGACATTCTTCTCTTTGGCCACTTCAATCAACACCTCATCTAATCAACAAGATTATGCTCTTCGCGTTCTCCATTACTCTACTTTATTGCCCACAAAGCTGCAACATTCTTCTCTTTGGCCACTTCAATCAACACCTCATCTGACAGAGTCAACAAGATTATGCTCTTCGCATTCTCCATTACTCTACTTTATTGGCCACTTTCACAGTTTTTAGCAATTTATAGTTACCATTCAACACTTAAACCTTGGGTGGTTAACAAGCCACCCATTTTAATGCTTCACAACCTAAAGTTATTCCTCTCATTAAACTTTTCATTCTCAATTTTTGCTTATAGTATAATTGCAATAATAGAATTCCCAAACAGTACTCGGATAAGCAAAAGCCCTAATTCAACTCTAAAATGATGACTTTAAAACCAATTATTGTAATATAATGTAGAAGCTAATCAATTTTTCCAAAGGAATAAATGAGGAACACTGTGTGTGGGTGCGCGTGCACGTGTGCGTGTGTGTGTCTGCGTGTGTGCGTGTGTGCGTGTGTGCGCGCAAGGGTGGGTGCGCGCGTGTGGGTGTCTGTGTGTTTGTCTGTGTGCGTGCGTGCGCGGGCGTGCACGCGTCTGTGTGTGTGCGTCTGTGTGTGCGTGGGTGTGTGTGGATGTGTGTTAGAGATTTACGGTCTGAAGATTGGTACTTACTCTATTGAGAGAGATAATAACAAATAATTTACCAATCCAATTGGAGAATTATAGAGTTTCAATCACTCAAAGTTTTCCAGCCCTAAATTACACCCAAAACAAACCCACAAAAATTATTTTTCAATTTCTCACGAAGAATTCACTCAAAAAGCTCACAGAGAAAATATGACACTCATCTTATTTGCTCTTTCATTATTTCTATCAAAAATAAGAAATCGTTTCTTAGATAACTTTCTCAGACTAGAAACATATTCACGACATAAGTACTGTTGCCCACGTAAAATAACACGATTTTATGTTTCATTGTCAAATAATCCACACAAAATCTTTTTTCTTTCCCTTGTAATTTCTATCTTTGTTTGGATCCATATTGATACGTCGATGGTGGGCATGAAAAACAATAAACCAAAATTTCTTCCACGGAGAGAGAAAAGAAAAACCCCTGCGGGAGCTGGGTGGGGACAGTGACTAGGTCTAAAGGGCGAATTTGTGCTAATTAGGGTACTTGACGTACATGACTACAAATACTATTCGTTAGCGTCTTTTTCTCCCACTTTCTCCTTTTTCTGCATGCCCAAACAAGACGAAATGATGTTCAAAAATTGATACAGACTTCATTCTCATCCACAGTCGAACAATTTCTATCGTGTTAACCTCTATGCATCCTGATGTTGATTGAAAGATTCGGCAAATAGTCGCCTTTGATCCATGATTTCTTGAAAATGGACTTGGAATAGGAGTTTTCACCAATAAAAAGAAACAGAAAAGGCCCTAATTTTGCTTTTACTTCTAAGAAAATTAAGGCCCTAAGAAAGTCAGGGAAACGGCCTTAATTATACTTGATGTCAATTTGTTCCAAAAAAAAAAAGGAAATTACTCTTGGTATGATATTGTGTGGACTACGAGACAATAATTCGCATTGGTTATTTTCCGAATATTAAAAAATTTAAAAGATTAAATTTGACATTTGAAAAATTGAAAAGAAAAGTTGTATTTAAAAGTTTAGTGGATATGTTTAGATTTGCAAGTTTGAATAACGTACTTGATACTGTCGGGGTTTAGATATTTCACAATTAAAAAATAGACTCCTAAGTTTTTATAATTCCTATTCACTTTGTTAAAGAAGAAATTAGTTACGTAAAAGGACTAGCAATCCACCTCAATAGCGAAATAACAAGAGAAAATAAACAAGAAATAGCCAAGAACACATGGGAAATTTTCATGGTTTGGTTGGTTAGAGTCGTTGGACGACGGTGGAAAAAGAAGCGGCAACCACTACGGAAAATCTAGGGAATTACACTCTCAAAGTGGCAAAAGTTATATAATGAAAAAACTAGAGAATTACACATTCAATCTCTCAAGCACTTCTCAACCCTAGATTACATCCATGCAATCACGTCTCAGTATTTCTCACAATCTCCCATAATTTTCTCAACAAGAACATCTAGATAGATAAAAATCTAATTAATCTTTATGTTTCTTAGGTGAATGCAATAATGGAAAAAAAAAAAAAAGGTCAAAAACACCTTACCAAAAAAGAAAAAAAAAGGGTCAAAAACATATTTAAAAACACATTTTCGGAGGCCTTGCAATATCAAGAGGAATCATAGGAGCGCTGGCTAAATGCATAGTAGTCGATTTGAGTTTCAACAGAGGCGAGTAAGCTGCCGCCACTTTGGGTGCCTAGTGGGAGAATTATCAAAAAAGTTGTAAACTCATTGCAATTTTGTTAATTAGTCATAAACCTTTTACAGTTATGCAAATTCAATTCATCTAACTAAATTTGGTTGGCCAGCACTGACATGGACACTAGTTAGCGCCGACCGTTCAACAAACATTAATATGAACAATTTTTTACTTTTTTTAAATTTTTTAATAATTTTTTCTTTCTCTTTTTCTATCTTTTCTTTCTCTTTATTTATTTTTTTTCCTCTTCTTTCTTCATCTAGCCAATCACCCGTCTCGCCTTACCACTAGTTGACGGAGTGAGCTTGCCCACCCCTACTCTTGGCAAGGCACCTTGCCATCACTGGGCGAGGTTGACCTCGCCTCACCTGTGGCTAGGCAAGGCCTATCTCACCTAGTGACGGGCGAGGCAAGCCTCACTTAGGGGGGGGGGGGCAAGTTCGACCCTACTTGGCCACTAGTGAGGTAAGTTCTCTCCGTCGATGGACGAGGCAAGCCTTCGCTAGATCTAGCAAAGGTGAGTCTCGACCTTATTATTGCCGGGTGAAGGTGCATTTGCCCAACCATTGATGAGGAGCCCTTGCCTCACCAACAGCTAGGCGAGTGCAACCTCACCTAGCGACGATGAGATTGAACCTCACCAGGCGCGGGCGAGGGTGACTTAGCCCTTGCTAGCAACTAGGCAAGCTACCCCTTAGGCAAGACTGATGACCAACCCTCACCTCTAGCCGATCATCGACCGATCACCTCAATTCGACGAATGGCCAGAGGAAGAAACAAGTGAGGAAAAAAACCAATAAAAAATCATTTAAAAATTCAAATAAAATAAAAACTTATTAAAAAATTGTCTACATCTGCACCAACCAACCAAATTTGATTGAATGGACTGAATTGGCACAATTGCAAAAAGTTTAGGACTAAATTAACCAAAAAAAAATGTTTATAACTAAATTGGTACAACTGTAATAAGTCTAGGACTTTTTCGAAAAAATTTCTTGATGCTTGGTTACTATACATAACACTTTGTCTCGGGCTTTGTGGCCGGTGCACTCAATCCTATACCACTTATAAATATCCAATTCGTAAACTTTGCCCTTGGATCTCTCTTAAAATAAGAATCTATCTCGAGTCAAGTCAAAACTCGAGAAATTAATTTAACAAAATCGACTTGCTACATTACATCAACTCCAAATGCCGTGGAGGATGCTTTCTCACATAACATTGAGCAACTTGACGACATGGTTTCGTGCTGTTGCAAGTCCTCACCTCATCTCCGGTCTTGAGCAACGTGCAACATCGCTTAACACCACAAATCTGCTTAACATCGCACTTAATTCGATTCTCTTCATAATCAAGTGTAAATGAAAAAAAGAGGGTTTTTGTTTAGATAATCTGCCCATATTTAGGAATCAACTTTTTCTTAATCCACAAGATTAATAAATATTTGGTACATCAAACCATTGTTTATCACGAAAAAATATCGGGAAGACTCCCTTTCCCCTACAAGCCTGAATTTGTCGGGTTGCGTCCTGGAAAGGAGATGGAGAGCCTCGTCGCTTTGGGGAGGACTTGTGGTCTTGCTTGGGCGAAAATAATGGTGGGATGAAAGGCTCACGCCAGACCTTGGAACAGCAACGTAGTGTGCCACTGCTCAGGCCTTGTCATTTCCCTGAACCACGCTCGGATTGGTTACCAGGGAAGGCTACACGAGGATCTGAGGTGGGACCCTAACCCGTAAAGGGCTCGGCCGGGTTTCCCAATTGGACATTTATCCCATACTACTCTTCCCTCACTTGCCTGTAAGGGCCTGCATGGTTGCACCCTGTTTCTGTTCCCAGGAACAGAAATTTCTGTTTTTTTGTTCCTGGGAACAAAAAAGGAACAGAAACGCGTTTGTGTGCGTTTCTGTTCCTTTTTTGTTCTTTTGTTCCCAGGAACAAAAAAGAAACGGAAACGAGTTCTCGTTTCTGGAACACAAATGAGAAACATTTTTTTTTCTTTTTCTTTTTTCTCTTATTTTCTTGTTCTTCTTTCTTTTGGCCGGTCGCCGGCCTCGGCCATGGCCGGCGACCGGCCGACGAGGGCCGGCGGCCTCGCCCAGCCACGGCGAGGCTCGCCGGCCCCCGGCAAGGCCGACGCTCGCCATCCCCCGGCGAGGCCGAGGCTCGCCGTAGCTAGGCGAGGGTCGGCCTCACCATGGCTGGGCGAGCTCGAGCTCGCCCAAATCCGGCGAGGCCGAGGCTCGCCGGCCGCTGGGCGAGGTCGGCCTCGCCGGATCTGGGCGAGCTCGAGCTCGCCCAACCATGGCGAGGCCGACCTCGCGCCGGCCTGGGCGAGCTCGATCTCGCCCAGATCCGGCGAGGCCGAGCTCGCCCAGCGGCCGGCGAGCCTCGGCCTCGCCTGGCGGTGGCCCGACAAGGCCGCGCCTCGCCCGCCGCTGGGCGAGCTCGGCCTCGCCGGATCAAGGCGAGGCCGACCTCACGCCGGCCTGGGCGAGCTCGATCTCGCCCAGATCCGGCCTCGAGCTCGCCCAGGCCGGCGAGGCCGAGCTCGCCCAGCGGCCGGCGAGCCTCGGCCTCGCCTGGCGGTGGCCCGGCGAGGCCGCGCCTCA
Organism: Eucalyptus camaldulensis; assembly: GCA_019915185.1. Taxonomy (NCBI): domain Eukaryota; kingdom Viridiplantae; phylum Streptophyta; class Magnoliopsida; order Myrtales; family Myrtaceae; genus Eucalyptus; species Eucalyptus camaldulensis. The sequence continues at coordinate 6,414,449 of JAHSVA010000012.1, forward strand.
CCCGCCGCTGGGCGAGCTCGGCCCTCGCCGGCCGGTCGCCGGCCAAAAGAAGAAAAAAAAAATGAAAAAGAAAAAAGAAAAAAAGGAAAAATAAGAAAAAAATAAAAGAAATAAAAAAATTATCCAAATTTATCAAACATGTTTATGTTTATTTTTTATTCCCGGAACAAACGCGTATTTTTGTTCAAAAATTGTTCTCCGGAACAGAAATACTTTTTTCTATTTCTGTTCCCTGGAACAATTTTTAAACAGAAACACAACCAAACGCGCCCTAAATGACTTGTGAGGAGGAGTTCCCCCGGGATAGTCTATTAGGGGCGAGCAGTTTAAGGACTTGCCCAGGTCCAGCACTCATTGACTACTCATCAATCTCAAATAATTTTGGATTACTCGTGCCTGAGGACAAATTGTCCGTACCCCTAAAATCACTATTTCATCTTTACTTTTACTAACTTGAAAGGAATGAGAAGTCATTTCGTATAATGATTTTCCAATTTTTTTTATCTTTTAAATTTAATAAATTTTTAAAATAACATTTATGATTTCTTTTAACCAGTGATGATTTTTTTTTTTTTTGCTTTTGATTATCTATTTTTTGGCATTTAATTTATTTTTTAATAATATTTTCATATTTCTTTATTTTTATTAATTTTTTATCCTTCTTTTTTTTTATCTTTTCTTTGTTTTCCTTCTTTACTTTTTTTTCTTTTTTTTTTTTTTTTTGCTTTTCCTTTGTTTCTCTTTGCCAACCATCACTGAGCCTCATTGATGGCTAACAAAGGTCGTTGGCCCCAAGTGGGGGTTGCCCTCACCTGATCTTGCAAGGCCAACTACCTCTCCGGCCATTGATGAGGCCCGACAATGGTTGTCAAAGGGGAAAAAAAGAAAAAAAAAAAGAAGAAAGAAAAAGGAAAAAGGAAACAAAGGAAAAGAAATACAAAAATTCTAAAAAAAATTATCATTGAAAATTGTCCACTTCAACATTAGCCGTGTCACATAATACGACCGGCATCCACACTAATAATTTTCGATCAAAATTGGTCAGATGAACTCAATTGGCAAAATATAAAAAAAAAATTAAAACTCAATTTGAACAATTTAGAAAAATAATAAATTTTAGATTTTTTTAGATAACCTAGCATTGATGTCTAATGAAATAAAGAAATTTATTCCAGCTACTATTGCTTCACAATGCATTTAAAGCAACCTGAGAATACAAGACCAATACCAATTGGCTCCAAGCTGTAGGTTTTCGTGCTCCGACAGCAACCTAGTTCATGCCAAGTTTCAGGCTCATCAAGTCGTAATAAGCGATGATTAAGAAACATGATTAGAACCACAACATTCCAATTAATTAACGTAATTAAGCTGAACTGTTCAATATCGAACCAAATGGCTGTTTCACTTCTGTTGCACTGTAAACCGCGCAGACAGAATCTTTGTAGGTTTCGAACACTTACAGATCTACATAAAGGAAAACCCTAATGCGTGCGAACTCAATATCTTCCATCGAAAAACTAGAAGACCAATAGACAGAATTCTTTGCAAGTCATTGCACCCAGAAAAGATGCATTTTAAGCTTCTGCTCTAAGTTAGTTTGTAAAGTTAACAAAGGAATAATTGAAAGATTAGGAGACAGAGGGGCTACTGTATTTTTTTTTTCCCCAATTTTTTTTTTAATTAAAGATATCCCGGGTTTATACATAAACACATGACCCAACGATTAAAAGTCTTGGGAAAGAAATTTCCTCCGATCAAAATTAAAGCAGAAACGTCCGAATCAAGAGGTTAAAATTTGCATATTGAGGTTTTTTTTTCTTCCTGAGGATGGTGTAGGATTCATATATGTAAATATATGTTCAGACTAGATAGATTATTATTATTTATCCAGGGTAGATGAGGATATCGGAGTGAACAAATTTAACACCTCACAATTGCCTTAATCAACTCGACTAACGATCGACCAAAAAAAAAAAAAAAAACAGAAAACTCGACTAACGTCGACTTCTTCTAGTGGTTTTTCTTGACATTTCTTGTCATCGCATCGACCAGAATAAATTCCAACAAGATAGATGCATAATGTTGACTAAGCATACCTATTCCCTGTACTAAAATAATTCTTTACTTCGGTCAAAGCAAAACCATAATGATTTTAAGCAAAACCATAATGATTTTAAGCAAAACCAGCGCTAACTATTTATTTATTTATTTATTTTTGGGTAAAATACAAGGAACAGAAAACAGAGAGAGTTCTTAAGGTAACTATTAAGCAAAATCAGCGCTAACTATTATTGATATCCGTCAATCACATGATTTTAAGTTTCCCGTTCATATAACCAGACAAGTTTTTTTTTCTCTTTTAATTTCTATTTTCGTGGAAGCTTTGTCAACAAAATGATATTTATATTGGCAAAAATTCTATGCAGACTTTGTTCTCATCCACAGTTGAACAATTACTGTCGTGTTAGCCTCTATGGATCCTGGTATCGATTGAAAGATTCGGCGAATAGTCGCGTTTGCTCCATGATTTCTTGAAAATGGACTTGGAATGGGAGTTTTCACCAATACGAAGAAAGAGAAAAAGTCCTCTTTCCCCGCAAGAAATCAAAGCCCGAAGCAAAAAAACCGAGTCAAGAAAACGACCATATTTTATGTTCTTTTTTTCTGGGAAAAGTAATATTACCCTTGGTAGTGTATTGGGTGGAAATGTGGAGAGAATAATTTCCCTTGGTTACTTTAATTTAAAAAGTTTAGTGGATATGTTGAAATCTGAAAGTTATAATGACGTATTCATACGATTGATCTTTTTTTTTTAGCCAGCTATTCGATTTGATGTGGCTAAAATACGATTTTTGTTACACGCGGATCGCGTGTTTTATAAAAAATCTGAGGGGGATAGTAAATATTTTTTTAGCTAGATAAAAAGAAAGTAAATTTAAACGCGTAACATGGACGGAGGGGACCCTGGTTCCTGGCCCCACTAGCCTCCTTTCTCTCATGACACTTGTGACCTATGGTGATTAAAGCGGGCTTCGATATCTTAAAATTTAAAAACACATCCTTTAAGTTTCTATAATCCCTATGCATTAAGAAACTCGCTCCGCAACAAAACTATGCAATCCATCATAATAGCAAGACAATAAAAGGAGAATAAAGAACGCTTCATAAAGATCGACTCTATGGGTCTCTCTTGAACTTGAAAACAACCTTGAATTGGATTAAAACTCAATTCAACAAATTTGACTTGCTACACCACATCATCTCATGATGCCATGTAGGATAATTGCTCATCTATCATTGAGGCATCACGTTCGCGCATTTTCATGTCTTGAATTAATCTTCGACCTTGTCCGATGTGAAGCTTTACACGTGCGTGCTTGACATCACAAATTAGCTTAGTGGGTAGCTATCAGAATTGTATATGAATCAAGCATGTAACTCCAATTTGGTTCTCTTGATCATCATGTACAAAAAAATAAAACAAAATTCAATTTAGACCTTTCACCCAAATTTATGACTCAGTTTTACTTGATCCATGATATTAGCAAGGCATAGATGAAATTTATTCAATGAATGTGAAACTTGCTTCTGCCATAAAAAATGATATGAAATAAATGGATACCATTCTTCTCTCTCTACTAGTCTCTCTCTCTTTAAAGCCTCACTTTCGTCCCTACGAACTTTGGATTTTTGTGCTTGCTTCCTTAAAAAAGCAGATGCGGAGAGCCTTATCGCTTTAGGAGACTTTATGGTGCGTTCGCTCGCTTGGACAAAAATAATGGAGGGATGAAAAGGGCAGTTTGCCAAAAAAAAAAAAAAAGTTCCCGACAGTGACTTTTGTTGGAAGAGTAACGTGGCACTTACAGTTCAATAACCAGTTTGGACACTCGTGACATCACACCACACGTGTTGCACCAGCACCGATCTATCGCATTCTCTCGACCCACTAGAGACATTATAGGAGGATAAATTGTCAACAGAGCCAAAAAAAAAATAGCATTGGCTGATGTGACAAATTTGCATATATGATACATTGTTTTATAAATAAATTACAATTTCATATTGCACATAACGACTGACGTGGATCACATCTTGAAATGATTTTCGCATTAGGACGTATTACTCCATAAAATTATATGGATTATTTATAAAGAGCTTTTTCTCAAGTCTAACATAATTATTGCCATGGCTCCTATTATTTCAACTGTTCATTGGAGTGGCTGACATTGTTGTCGTGAACATCATTATCAACCATTCACATTTGAGTAATTTTTTATCGTACTGATAAAAATAATTCGAAGAAAGAAAGTGAAATGTAAGAAAAGGGTGGTGAAGAAAAGCTCGGGGATAGATTGATGACATTGAAATAAAATTTGTGGGATCTAGGAAAAAAAGAAAAATATAAATAAAACAAGACTTTACTCCTTGACTCGGGATAATAATAAGAATATAGTGAAATTCTCCCTATTAAACATGAGCCGTCGGATGCACCTTCTGCCTCACGCCACTGCTGACGCGGAGCATGAGCCGTCGGATGCGCCGGGGCTAAAGGGCTTAATCTGGCTTCGCACGCCTGCCCGCGTTTGTCAATCACCGCAATGCGCGAAGCGAATTAGACTTACCGGCTTGGCTCATCAATTGGAGCCGGCTTTAGCGGCTCCAATAGGTTGGCCAAGCTGTCTCCTTTAGTAATTCTTCTTTTTTTTAGTCCATTTATTTGACGAAAAATATTTTTTGAGAAAATATTTTCTTTGTTTTTTGGTATTTAATTCGCTTAAAAAATGAGTTAATGGAAAATCTTTTCTAAATCAATGAGAAAAGCTTTCCTATCAAAACTTAAATTCAAAAAAATAATTTTCTCTTCGAAAGATATAAATAAATATTGATGCTTAGACTCAAAATTTTATGACATGAAATGAAAACCCTACGTTGGTTTCTGAGTCCCAGCATTCAGGATTAGGTTGTCGGCGATCGAGCTTGGGTCCATTGAAGCCAAGCCCTAACCACTAGTACCTGTACTTGATGCTTCGACACCTGAACTGGCGAATCAAGGCCGTGTTCGGATCCTCAATGCTTGAGCTTTGACCTCGATACGTTGGGCCTAGGTCCACAAAAGCCATGCACGAGTTCTTGGCATTCAAATTTGGGTCCTTGGTTAATGAAACATTTATAAAAACATTTCTTTAAAAAAATTCAACTTTTTTTATTTTTTCTTTTTTTTTCTTCCCCTTTCTTTGTTACTTCTTCCTTGGCTTGTCACTGGCTAGCGAGCTTGGGCCTCACCAAATTGGGCAAGCTTGTGGCAAGGCTCAAGCCTCACCAAATTAGGCAAGGCTATGGCCTATGGCGATGAGGCTTGAGCTCGCCCGAAGACGGTGAGCTTGCCGGCCTTTGAATGCTCTTAGGTATATGTAATAATGAAAAATTACATAATGAAAAGAAGCGGCAAAAGGCTCACTATGGAAAATCTGGGGAATGACACATTCAAAGTGGCAAAAATTACATAAATGAAGAAACCTTCAAAAATTACACATTCAATTTCTTAAGTACTTCTCGATTTAGATGACATCCATGCCGTCACGTTTTAGTTTTTCTTACAATCTCTTGTAATTTTCTCAATGGGAAAATCGAGATAGAGAAAAATCCGAATACCCTTTGAATGCTCTTAGGTGTATGTAATAATGAAAAATAGGTCAAAAACATATTTCAAAGCACAAATTTTCGGAGGCGTTGATAAGTCGGGAGGGATTAGGTGGGGGCTCGCCAGACATATGGTAATTGAATTGAGTTTCAGCGAGGGGGGGAGGCAGCCGCCACTTTGGATGCCTAGCCTCGTACGTAATACTTTGTCTTGGCTTGGTGCCCCGTGCGTTCAATCTTATATCCCTTATTAATATCCAATCTATAAGCTTCGCCCTTGGATCTCCCTTAAACTAGGAATACCTCAAATTTGGACTCGCTACCTTACATCAACTCCAAATGCCGTGGAGGATGCTTTCTCATATGTCATTGCGGCAACTTAATAACATGGTATCGGGCTTTTGCAAGTCCTCTAGTCATCTTTGGTCTCAAGCAATGTGCAACATCACACGTGCTTAACACCACAAATCGGCTTAGTTAGTAATATCAAACTTGTGTATGGATTAAGCATACAACATTGATTCAATTCTCTTTATTATCAAGCGTCAGAAGAAAAAAAGGGGTTTTTGTTTAGATAATCTACCCATATTTAGGATCCCGAGTTTTTCTTAATCCATAGGGTTAACGAGGTACTTCGTACATGCAACCACCCATTTTTTATCATGAAAAATGTCGGAAAATAAATGGATATTATCCTTCGCTCTCTTTCTCCACGAGTTTCTCTCTCTTTGAAGCCTCACTTTTGCCGGCAAGCTTGAATTTGTCCGGTTGCGTCCTGGAAAGGAGATGCAAAGCCTCATCGCATCCAGGAGACTTGTGAAGGGTTCAAAACAGAGACCTCGGAACAGCAATGTGGGAATCAATGACTACGCATCAATCACGAACGATTTTGGATTCCTCATGCCTGCCGTAAAGACATTATTGGATGACAAATCGTCCCAAAACCTCCAATCACCATTTATCCAAGGGCACATAAAAAAGAAAAAAGAAAACACAGTATCTTTACTTTTCACCGACGTGACAATTATGACGTGTTGCTTTAATAAATTATGTGCTCACGACCCTACATAGTGACTGACGCCGATGGCAGTTTTATACAATTGTCGCGTCATTGTACATTATTTCATAATTTTAAAATGGTTACTCGACCAAATATTAATGAAACGACAATCTAATGACGTAAAAGATAGCTCGCTCTTGCAAGTCACGACGCATGTGGAAAAGTACAACAAAACAAAAAAAAGTCCTAAATATATTATATCAATACTAATTAAATAAAAAAATTAATTAGATTTTAATGTTAAATTTTATTTATGTTTGTGTTAATTCAATCTATCCAGTCAATATATGCTAGGAATTGCTAATGTAGACGTTGGTCACCTTATGTAGAATGACCAACGCGTGGACATTTCTAATTTGTTTTGTAAAGTTTTTAGATTTTTAAAATAAATACCTTTTTTTCCTTTTTATTCTTTCCTCTCTTTTTTTTTTCCTTTAGAATGCGGTGGATAAACAGCCATAGCAAGGTCACTCTCACTAGATCGAGCGAGGGCACGACCCTTGTAGCTTGGAAGAGGGTTGCTTGGCAAGGGTTAAGCCCTCACCACCCCAAGTGACCCTTGCCACTTAGGCAAGGGTGGCCCTTGTCGAATCTAGCGAGGGCTTGACATTCGCTAAGTCTGGCAAGGGTTGCCCTTGCGAACTTTGGTAGGCAAGGGTCGAGCCTTTGCCAAACTCCATGAGGGTGCCCCTCGTGCCTCTAGCAAGGGCCCCTCGCGCCTCTAGTAAGGGTTGTGCCCTTGCCATATTTGAGGGTGGCTCTTGCTTGTGGCCAATTAATGACCATGGCCAATACTGGCTACAATTTAAAGGAAAAAGAAAAGAAAAATAAAGGAAAGAAAAAAAATGAATTTTTTGTAAAAATTAAAAAGAAAATTATCATAATTTATTAAAAAATATTGATGTCAGTATCAATCATGCCATATAGGATGACTAGTGTCCAATCAATGAAGTAAACTGGTACCCATTTGAAAAAACTTTGGATTGAATTGATATTGATGTAAAAATTTATGAATTTTTTAAATATTTTCCCGATGCACATGTCATCATGACTCCAGCTATCTCCATTGACCTTGGAGTAGTTAATCTCATTATCGTGATTGGCATCACCAACCGTTTACATCTAATCTAAGTAACACCGACACGGACACAACACGATACGATATGCCGACACGTTATTTCTAAAAAAATAAAGAATTCCAACATATTGGAACACGTTGTATATTATATTTATATTTTTATATATACATAATAAATTATAATTTTTATGATTATTTCAATCAAATTAATTTAATTCAAATTCAAAAATAAATACATAATAATAAAACCTAGAATGAATTTACACTAAAAACATTAATCCACATTTTATTAATGTCATTCTTTATTTCAATTTGACAAATTCAACTTTATTTCAATAATCCATAAAACTTGGAGAAAAAACAATTTACATTGTGGACTCACATGTTGACGTATCGGAAGAGAAGAGAAAAAGATTTATGAGTGAATTGTGTATTACGAGAAGTGAGAGTCATAAAAGAAAAGAAAACCGAGTTTTTTTTCCTTTCTCCTTTTGTTATTATTATTTTTTTTTTCACACACACACACACACATATATATATTACCCCAATTTATTGAACTTTTTAAAAATTGACATCGCGTATTGGAATCATGTGTCAGAAACTCACATGTCAAAATTCCGACTTTAGTGTTGGAGAGTGTTGAGAAAATTGATCAGGTATCGGATTTTTTTTTTTTTATACATGTTAACCGAGTGTCCCAGAGTCTGATAAGACATGAAGGCTTTTGGAGAGTGTTGATACTTCTTAGTATTTAACTAGTTTTCAATGGGGCAGATGAACATAATTGGGTGACAGAAAATAAAATGCAAATGCTTAATTTAAGGTGGTCAAATTGTACGAGACCTCAGGGAAAAAAGTAATGACATTGAAATCAAAATCCTAGGATCCAGGAAAAAATAAAATTTTAAAAAGGGAAACTTCTAGTCCTAGGATAATAATAATAATAATAATAATAATAATAATAATAATAATAATAATAATAATAATAATAACATTGTGATAGAAATAGGGAGCTATTTCATTACATAATAATTTTCAAGTGTTTTTTCATCTTTGAAATTTAATAAATTTTTATAATAAAGTCAATGCTTTTTACTTGTGATAATATTTTTCTGCTTGTCATTATTTTTTTAGCATTTAATTTATTTTTTAGGATTGGAATTTAATTATTTAGGGCTTAATTGGATTACAAGATTTGATTGCGACATGCCTGCAATAGTGGAACAACGGCGACAACACCCCCACCCCCCCCCCCCCCCCCCCCGGGGCGATTTTGTCTCTAAATATAAGCTTGCAAAATAAATATGGGAAGTTGAGAAATAGAAACCGTTTCAAGCAGTCTTTCAGTTTCCTAAAAAAAAAAAAAATTGTGGCTGGCATTTGACCATTTGACCGTTCTTCTTCAATCCATTGTTATCCTAATTTTGAGTAGGAGCCGATCAATTTGGAGGTCAAACTTAAATTTAAACTAATTAATTTATGAAGGGCAGGTCTTGCAAGACTATACGACACAAATGCAATTGCAGGAAGTCCATAAACAAGACCATTTGACCGTTCTTCTTCAGGGATAGCTTAACTAAGACAGAATTCTCTCTATCCTTCAGAGATAGCTTCTTCTCTTGCGCATGCAGAGCTTCTCTTTCGAATTTCTGGATTTCTTAAACCCTAATCTCTCCTTCTTACCTTGGATCTCTCAATGGAATTACTTGTTTACCAGCTAATATTCTTGGTACAGGTCACTGTTTCGCACTATTTCCATCTCCAGTGTTGATCTGCTCTTCGCTTTCGCCTTCTCTCTCTTTACTCCTTTTCTTCTTCATCTGTTTCTCTCCGAATTCGCAATGCTTCCCTCCCTCTTGGTCACCCATCAGTCCACTTGCATGCGAGCTCCTCCGTCTTGCATGCGACCTCCTCCCTCTTCTCTTGGGTCCCAATGTTTTTCGCTTTCCGGATTTTCTCTTTGATTGCTGGATTTTATCGTTACTCTGTCTCTCGCTGATATGGCACAAGGGGATGAAGAAAAGTCGACTCGTCTGGACGCTTTGTGTCAGAGCTTGGGACGTCTATGCTCCCCTCATGAATTGGAAGTTTGGGATGATGAGCCCACCCCTGCGAAATTGAATGAATGCCGTTTAACTCTGATTGGCAAGGTATTTGCTGATTCTCCTGTTAATTTTCAGGCTTTTCAGAGTATTATGAAAAAGGTGTGGCGTACAGAACAAGTGGATATATCTCAGCGTGAAGACGGTCTATATGCAGCGAAATTTAAATTACTTACTGATAAACAACGGGTTTCGGAGGGGGGACCCTGGGTTTTCTCTGGTCGTTTGGTCGTATTTAAGTCTTGGATTCCTAACACACCGCTGCATTGCTACGATTTCTCCACCTGTACATTTTGGGTGCAAGTCTTTGGCCTGCCCCTGGAATTGTGTTCAGAGCCAATTATTAGAAAAGCAGTTATGACAGTTGGGAAAGTATTAGAAGTTAGAGCTGATGGTCAAGACACATTTACCATGAGATCAGGGCGTGCTCGAATTGAGATTCACTTTCGGCATCCTCTGCAGATAGGTCGTCTCATTAGACTAAATGATAAAACTCTTTGGCTCGACTTTAGATATGAACGTCTTGCTCATTATTGCTATCTATGTGGCAAGCTGGGACATTATACTACCTCCTGTCCCGAGAAATCTATAACTGCTGATGTTTTAACAGGGGAGGATAAGTTACCGTATGGCCAGTGGTTGAGAGCCGAGCTCAAGGAACATAGTCCGTACTGGAAACTTTATTATGAGACCAAAGTAGTGGAAGATTTTGTGGAGGAAGTGATACCTGAGACCCCCCCGACTGTTGTTCCACCCTTTCCTTTGTTGTTGCCTGTTCCTCCATCTGGCACATCTCCACCCTTGCAGCCTTGTCCAACTGAATTTCCCCCTGCATCAGAAACGGCTGCAGGCTTACATACTGCCTTGATTCCAGCATCAGCAAAGCAGAAAGGGGTTCAGCTTAACACAACTTCTTTTCATCAGGATAAGAGTTTAAAAACTTCTCGACATTTCTCAAGAGCTGGCCCTGTTAAAAAACTGAAGCGATATAATCCATATGATATACCAAGAGGTGTACCTGATGATCTAGATGAATCTTTATTACTGGACACTCCAGTTGTGCAAGCTCCTGGAGATGGAAGTTGGGCATGGGTGGCTGGCCCTCAACAGCCCCCTACTCACAAATGAAACTGATCAGTTGGAACTGCCAGGGGTTGGGCAATACCCTGACAGTTCGGCATTTAAAGGCCCTGGTTCTTAAGGAACATCCTGATCTTGTATTTTTGATGAAAACTAAAAACGGTGAAGCTGTCCTAACTAAGTTGCAGCTTAAGTTGAGATTTTCTCACCTTTCTGCCTATAATCCGGTTGGTTTAGCAGGGGGATTAGCAGTTCTTTGGAATGATTCGGTTCATCTTTCTTTTGAGTGTTCGACTCCGAATTATTTTGACATGTTATGTACAGAAGTAGCAGGAAATATTACCTAGCGCCTCACGTGTCTTCACGCCCCTGCTGGGGCTCGTCTGCGTCAAGATTTTTGGCAGGATCTCATCAACATCAGCTTTGTTAATACTCTTCCTTGGGCCTGCATTGGTGATTTTAATGAGATTCTTTTTCATTGGGAAAAGTATGGAGGTAGACCAGTAGATTTTACTAAGTTGGCATCCTTTCAATCTGTTCTTAATGTTTGTTCGTTAATGTCAATTGAAGCAAAGGGTTGCGCTTTTACATGGACAAATAATCGTCAAGGAATTGGGTTAATCAAGGAGTGTCTTGATCGCGTACTATGCTCACTGGAATGGCGACTTCGTTTTCCTAGGGCTGAGGTTTCTGCATTACCTGCTGTTGGTTCAGACCACAGCCCTCTAATCCTTGACACTTTCCCAGTGAGAGGCTCTAGACGATACTACTTTAAGTATGAGTCCTATTGGAATCAAGATGAGGAATGTAGCGACATTATCACCACTTCTTGGCACTCTAACCATGGCAATACAATTTCTTTTAATAGGAGAATTCAAGCAGTTACGAATGCTTTAACGAAATGGAGCCATTCAAAATTTTCCCACAACAGAATGAGGGCTGATGAGTTGCAGCTGCAGCTACAGCATCTTATAAATCAACGACATATATTATCTGACCAAACAGAAGTTAAAGCTTTGAAAGAAGAACTGCAGAGGGTATGGAGTCGAGAAGAACAATATTGGGCTATCCGTTCCAGACTAAATTGGCTAAAATGGGGAGACAAGAACACCAGATTTTTTCACGCAACAACTGTTCAGAGACGTCAGCGCAACCGGATTACTATGCTTAAGAATGATGACAATTTATGGGAGCAGGATCCTACCCGAATTAAAGAAATGGTAACGACTTTCTTTTCTTCTTTATATACCTCCGTAGGAAGTCGTCATTATGCTCCCATCCTCGATCAATGTGATCCTTTGGTAAATCAGGATATGAATGATCAGTTAATAGCTGCTCTTACCCTGGAAGAAGTAAAGCAAGCTACATTTCAGTTAGGAGCAGCCAAAGCTCCAGGTCCTGATGGACTTAGTGGTTTATTTTATCAGACGCATTGGGATATTATTAAAACTGATCTGTTTGCAGTTGTTCATGAGTTCTTTATTACTGGTATTATGCCTTCTTACTTAAACAGAACTTTGATAACCCTAATTCCTAAAGTTCCTCACCCGGAAAGTCTTGATCAGTATCGTCCTATCAGTTTGTGCAATTTTGCCTACAAGGTCATTTCAAAAATTATTGCAAATCGGTTAAAACCCATCCTTCCAGACCTTATCCCAGAGGAACAGTCGGCTTTTGTGGGGGGCAGACAAATTCAGGATAACGTCCTACTGGTTCAAGAAGTCCTACACCAGCTTCGAATTAAGAAAGGAAGATCTACTTATCCAGCTGTTTTGAAAGTGGATATAAGGAAAGCATATGACAGGGTTGAATGGGATTTTCTCCAAGATTACTTATTAAAATTGGGTTTTCATCCTATTTGGGTGAATTGGACTATGCAATGCATTTCTACCCAATCGTCCTGTGTTAAATTAAATGGAGAACATCTTACTTATTTCCACCCTTCTCGAGGACTAAGACAAGGGGATCCTCTTTCCCCTTACCTGTTTATCTTGTTGGCTAATCTCCTTTCTACACTTATTAAGAAAGCTGTTGATCTTGATCATATCACAGGAATTAAACTTAATAGGTGGTGCCCTTCCTTAACGCATTTGTTTTTTGCGGATGATGCCATTTTCTTTCTTCATGGCACTATTACTGAATGTCAAAATCTATCAAATATACTACAGCAGTATTGTATTGCAACAGGGCATGAAATTAACCGAAATAAATCAGGTATTTACTGTGCAAAAGATTGCCCCCTCAGTTTGCAGCAGAATTTGGCTTCAGAGCTTCGGGTTCCTATTATAAACAAATGTGGGAAGTACTTAGGGATACCGTCAGATTGGGGACGTTCGAAAAAGGATATGTTCTCCTGGATATTAAGCCGAGTTCATTCTAAGTTGGAGAGCTGGAAAGCCAATTTGATCTCAAAGGGTGGGAAAGAAATCCTACTCAAAACTGTTATTCAAGCTATTCCTCAGTACGCAATGTCTACTTTCAAGTTGCCTATGTCCATTTGTAGATCTATTGAAAGAAGTATAGCTAGATTCTGGTGGCAGAATGACAGAAATAAATCTGGAATACATTGGAGAAGTTGGGATGTTCTGAAAAAACGGAAAGCCGATGGAGGTTTAGGTTTTCGAGATCTTATTCAGTTTAATAGAGCTATGTTGGCCAAGCAGGCTTGGCGTTTACTTAATCAACCTTCATCTCTTTGGAGTAAAGTTTTTAAAGGCTTATATTTTCATTCCAAATCTTTTCTGTATGCTGGCAAAGGCTCTCGCCCATCTTGGGGCTGGCAGAGTCTTCTCACGGGTCGGGATGCTATACTACCCAACATACGTTGGTCTGTAGGTGATGGTACATCAATTAGGATTCGTGGTGATCCGTGGCTCTCTATTGGAATATTACCTGGCCCTTCAAACCGAGAAGAACCCTCTTTGGTGGCTGATCTTATTGATCAATCCACCGCTACCTGGAATGCCAGCCTGCTACATAGGTATTTTGACACTCCAATTATAGAGCAAATCACAAACATCCCTCTCCGACCGCTATCTACAGTTGATCAGCTAATCTGGACTGCCACTAAAGATGGCCATTTCTCTGTTAAATCTGCCTATCATTCTTTCACAACAACAGCAACACAACAGCCAGTCAATACCTCTTCCTCATCTTATCAGAATCCAAGCTGGTTATGGCACAGAATATGGAAATGCGATCCCCCCCAAAAATTCGAGCATTTCTATGGTCAATCTGTCAAAATGCTCTTGCTACAAGGGCTAATTTGTTTCAGAGACATATTATCACTAACCCCTGCTGTCTCCTTTGTGATCACGATACTTCGGAAACCCTTGAACATTTATTTTTGTTATGTCCATGGACTAAGCAGGTATGGATGCACCCAAGTATTCATATTCAAATATCTCCATTGCAAATTCACAGAATTGATGACTGGATAGTCCAGCTAGTAAAATCTCGAGCTTTTGTACCTGGTTTGGAGACTTTGGCTTCGGTTCTTTGGCAGATTTGGCGAGCCCGGAATGGCTTCATTTTTTGGCAAGAACGTATTCGGCCGACTCGGGTGGCTGCGGCTACTCTTGCGGATTCCCATGTTACTCGTCTGCTATCTTCGTCGCTAACGCCAAAGGGTCGCTCCTTTCTGAACAGGGGATCTCTTTGGAGGCCTCCAGATCCCGGTTCCTTGAAGGTTAATGTAGATGGGTCGTATCAGATTGGATCAAGAGAAGGTACAATGGCCTGTATATGCAGAGACCATCAAGGAAGACTTACCGATGGCTTTTCCAGGTGCTTCCCTGCTTCGTCTGCCCTTCAAGCTGAGATCCAAGCGGTGTCCTTCTCCCTAAAACATCTCCAGCGCCAGGCCTTCTCCGATGCTCAGATTGTTCTTGAATCTGATAGCCAAATTGTGGTTGACGTCCTCAAAGCTCGCTGCAAGCCGCCATGGGAAGCTCGGTCCCTCTTTCTCGAAGCCGCTTCTTTACTCTCTAATTTCCCTAATCTCTCGCTAGGGCACTGCCGGAGGGAGGCCAATGTTGCTGCTGATTGGGCTGCCAAGGCCCATGATCCTTTTTCCTCTGTCCAATGTTGGACTGTTTTTCCCCCTTTTCAGTTGGCAGACCTTATTTGCGCGGATGCTATCGCCGCCGGATGTAATGGTTTCTCTACGTTAATCTAGTTTCCTTCGCTTTCGACCAAAAAAAAAAAAAACTCATGCACTTATTTTATTAGTCCAGGGGAAATAAAAATGAAAATAAATGACATGCTCAGTCGAGAGAGCTTGGAGTGGAAGAGAAAAGGAAAACCGGGGAGGAGGGTGAGGAGAGAAAGCAGTTAGAAAATAGATTGGATTAAAGATTACTTGATAACCCCAATCTCCTATCTTTAAGTTTGGGAAAAAATTATCCAAAAAATCTTAACATATTGCAATTTTACTAGTTTAATTTTAAACCTTTTTATTTATGCCAATTAAATTCAAAACTTTTCACGTTTTGCTAATTGAATTCTTTAAACTAATTTTGGCTGGAAATTGCTAACATAGAGATCAACTATCCTATGTGGCACTAGTAGCAATGGCATGTATATTTTTCAATAATATTTTCATATTATGTTACTATTTTTTATTATTTTCCCTTTCTTTCTTTTCTTATATTTTCCTTCTTTACTTTTTTCTCTTTTTTTCTTTTTTTTTCTTTTTCACTGTTTCCTTTCCCCAACCATCACCATCTAGCAAAGGTTGTCAACCTCAAGCAATGGCAATCCTCACATGAGAAAGAGTTGCCCTTGCTTGATGCCATCCAGGCTAGCCCTTGATAGGTCAAGTGCGGGTGTCCTTTTCCTCTAGCCAACAACCTCCGCTGGCCAATGTTGAGGCCTGAGAATGGTCGACAGAGAAAAAAAGAGGAAAAGAAATTTAAAAAAAAGGGAAAAAAGAAAATTAAAACATTATTAATAATTATTCATGTTAATGCCAATTATATCACATAGGATGATTAGAGTCCATATTAATGATTTCCAATAAAAATTAATTTGATGGACTCAATTGATAAAATGAAAAAAAAAATTAAGATTTAGAATTGAATTGACAAAAGTATAATAATTTTAGAACTTTTTGGATCATTTGTCTTTGCTATTCTAACCAAATCCTGAAATTGTAATCCAGTAATGTCTCCCAATGCATTTAAAGAAATCGGAGAAGACAAGACCAATCCCATTGGCTCCAAAGCTGTAGCTTTTAGTACTCTGACAGCAACCCAGTTCATGCCGAGACTCAAGCTCATCAAGTCATAATCAAGGGTTGATTAAGCAACGTGATTAGAACTACACATTCCAATTAATTAACGTGATTAAGCTGATCCGTTCAACATCGAACCAAACGGTCGTCTTTCTTCTGTTGCACTGTACACCGCGCAGACAGAATTTTTGTAGGTTTCGAACACCCACAGATCTACAAAAGGAAAACCCTAATCCTTGTGAAGTCAATATTTTCCATCGAAATACTACAAGACCGGTCGACGAGTTCTAACCAAAACCCTAATCCTCTGCTCTAAGTTACGTAGCGAAGTTAACGACCTTCTTTTGTTTGAATAAATTAAAGGGATAATTGAATGAGTAGGGGAAGAGGAGGAGACAGAGGGGGTACGTTGTTTTTTTCCTCGATTTTTTTTTTTAATGTTAAAGATATTCCCCGGTTTATGCAAAAACACATAACCCAAAGATTAAAAGTCTTGACGAAAGAAATTTCTTCCTATCAGAAACAAAGTAAGCATATCCAAAATTTAGAGGTTAAAATTTGCATATTGAGTTTTTTTTTTTCCCTGAGGATGATGTAGAGTTCGTATGTATAAATATATGTTTAGATTAGAGAGATCGTTGTTATTTATCCAAAGTTGTCGAGGATATTAAAGTGAACAAGTTTAACACCTCATGATCGCCTTAATCAACTCGACTAATGATTTCTAATAGTTTTTCTTTACATTTATTTTTATCTCATTGACTGAAGTAAATTTCCAACAAGATAGGTGCATAAGGTTGACTAAGCAAACCTATTCTTTACTTTTTTTGGGTAAAATAAAATAATTATAATTGTTTACTTTGCTTTGACCAAGATAATTCTTTACTTTGGTCAAAGCAAAACCAAGATGAATAATTTTTAAGTCAATTTATGCAAAATCAGGGCTAAATTGATATCCACCAATCATATGATATTAAGTTTTAGGTTCAAATAATCACACGATTTTTTTTTTTGTTTTCTCTTTGAATTTCTATTTTCGCAAAGCTTTGTCAACAGAATGATATTTATATTGGTAAAATTTGATGCAGACTTTGTTCTCATCCACAGTTGAACAATTTCTGGCGTGTTAACCTCTATCAATCCCGGTATCGATTAAAAGATTCGGCGAATAGTCGCGTTTGCTCCATGATTTCTTGAAAATGGACTTGGAATGGGAGTTTTCGCCAATACAGAGAAAGAGAAAAAGTCCTCTTTCCTCGCACGAAATCAAAGCCCGAAGAAAGAAAACCGAGTCAAGAAAACGACCGTGACTATATTTTATGTTCCTTTTTTCCTTTTTTGGGAAAAATAGAATTACCCTAGGTAGTCTATTGGGTGGAATGTGGAGAGATCAATTTGCATTGGTTACTTTCCAAAAATTTAAAAGTATGAATGACGTATTCATTCGATTGATCTTGTTCCCTTCTTCTTCTTCTTCTTTGCCAGCTACTCGGTTAGACGTGGCTAAGATACGATCTTTTTAGCATGCGGATCATGTGTTTTATAAAAAAAAATTGTGGGGGATAGTGAGTATTTATTTAGATAGTTAAAAAGAAAGTACATTAAACGTGAAACATGAATGGGGGGACCATGGTTGATGCCCAATCAGCCTCCCTTTATCTCATGACACTTGTGACGTATTGTGATTAGTCAGAATTTCGATATCTTAATTAAAATTAGATTCTTAAGTTACTATAATCCCTGTTCATACTGTCATGAAGAAAGTCGCTCCATAATAAAACTGTGTAATCCATTATAATAGCAAGATAACAAGAGAAGAATAAACAAGAAATTATCAAGAACGCTATATAAACATATACTCCGCAAACTTCGCATATGGACCTCTCTTGAACTTGGAAACAACCTTGAATTGAATCAAAACTCGAGACACTAATTCAATAAATTTGACTTGTTACACCACATCATCTCATAACGTTATGTAGAATAATTTCTCATCTATCATTGAGGCATCCAATAACATGCTATCGTGCCATTGCGGTCCTGAAATCATCTCCGATCTTGTCCAACATGCAGCATTACACGTGCTCAACATCACAGATTAGCTCGGCGGATAAGTATCGAACTTGTATACAAATCAAGCACACAATACAGATTCGGTTCTCTTGATCATCAAGTACACAAATAAAAAATAGACCGTCCCCCAAATTTATGGCTCGTAATTCACTTGATCCGTGAAATTAGTGAAGTATCTAGTGAGTCCAAATTTAATTACTTAATGTGAAACTAGTGGATGTCATCCTTCTCTCTCTCCAAGAGTTTCTCTCTCTTAGAAGCCTCACTTTCCCCCACCGCTAGCTTTGGAGCCTTGGATTTTGTCGGTTAGCTTCCTCAGAAAAGCAGATGGGGAGAGAGCCTTATCGCTTTAGGACACTTCGTGGTGGGCTTGCTCGCTTGGCCGAAAATAATGGTGGGATGAAAAGAGCGGTTCACGACAAGAGACTTTGGAACACTAACGTGGTACTCTCCTTTCTCCTCCTCCGAAGAATCAATTTTGGACACTTGTGACGTCACAACTACACGTGTCGCACCAGCACCGCTTTGTCGCATTCGCTCTATCCTGGACCGGCCGGCCCCGCCTTCACCGCTAGAGACATTATTGGAGGATAATTTATCAATAGAGTGAAAACAGAAAAAAAAAAAAAAAATAGCATTTACTGATGTGACAATTTTTTTTTTATTTAGCACGATTTCACACCTCACGTAACCTCTGATGTTGATGATTATTTTGAAATTTATATGAGTTATTTATAATTTTAAATTTAGACAAAGATATTTTTATTTTTTTTAATCTGACACAATTATTATTATGACACCTGCATTTATGAGGGGTCAACATCGTTACTGTAAATACCATTGCCATCGATTCACATTTGAGTAATTTTTAATTCACGTTTGAGTAATTTTTGATTGGATAGATAGAAATAATTCATCGAAAGAAAATGAAATGTAGGAAAATAGTGGAAGGGCGGTTAAATTGCACATGTTGAAGAAAAGCTTGGGGAAAAAATTGATGACATTGAAATAAAATTCCTAGGTCTAAGGGAAAAAGAAATATATAGATAAAAGAAGACGAAATTCCTAGTCCTAGGATAATAATAACAATATAAGTGAAATTTTCCATTTTAAATAATCACAATTGCCATGAATAATTGGATCTTATGCCTCACGCCACTTCTAATGCGGAGCATGAGCCGTGGGATGCGCTAGGCTAAAGGGCCCGATGCAATAAGTTGGCCAAGCTCTCTCCTTCAGTAATTCTTTTTCTTTTCTTTTTTATTTTTAAACTAAACAATCCAATGGATCAAATGCGGACGGATCAAATGCGACTCAAGGGAACAATTTCAAGTCCCATCGGGTTAAATTCTTTCGATATTCCAAGCATAATATGAATGACTTAGTTTAATTTTTTGTGTTAGTCCGATTTCAATCTCAGCGTGATTCATTTTAAAATCGACAATTGTAATTGTTTTAGAAGTATCGAAACATTTATTCCAAGGGAACCTAATGTTTACATCCGGCACAAGCTCCTATACAATATATCGTAATTTGTCGCATTTAGTGAGGAATAAATTGGTTTGAATTATATTTCTACAAGTGGATTTTCCTCTCAAATTAATTTTTTTTTAATTGTAATTATCAATGGGTATTCAATGGACCCTATGACAGTTACTTCGTCCCAAAGGGGTAATGATTGATTAATGGACATTTCCTAGATGATATACCGTATTATCATAATAGGATGATAAATTTGAATTTTGTGATACAGAACATCTTTTAGAAATAATAATGCAATCGAGCTTGGGCAATAAGAGGCAAATTCTTGCTTTTGGAGAAGGGAAAACGACTTCGATCCCCTCGATAGAACGTGATCGCAACTTTGGGACTCTAACCCGGAAGAAGTACAAGCAATAAAGATTTCTATGAATTTCGTCCGTGTCATGTCAAGCCATCGATTGATCGAAATCGGGTGAAACAAACCCAAAAAGAAGTTTTGTCGTCGGGCGTAAGAAAGGTTACGATTTAGGCAGCCAAACTTGGAAAGATGGTGATGGAAAGATTATCATAACATTAGGGAGAGGGAGGGAGAGGGTAATTGAAGGAAATCATGAAAATCCATGAATGCATTTCATGAATAATCCCGAACCCCTGGTTAAATTAAGAAAAATTAGAGCTCGGTGCAAAAGAAAATTGTTTGCGAGCAAGATCTACCGTCCTTAATTTGTGGATTGTAATAATCCAAAATATGGAAAATACTTATTAGTGGATGTGCAAACGCATTGCTTATGTACAAGAAATTGACATTTCAAAAATTAAGATTGTCGCGAAATATTTAAATGCTTAGCTTAATGAAAAGAAATTAGTTAACATGAAAGAAATTATATTTACTAAAAGGGAGTGATTTTTTTAATGTTTTAAATACCTTTTTTGTAGGATAGAAACTACCTAAATTATAATAACGAAAAATGTAATAAAATAAAATTCTCAAATTACACATGTGTCCATGGACACAATATTAGTAAAATATGTTACTAAGAATATAATAAGGGATTACAAGTAATACCTCGAACATATAAGAATTGATCATGTGCCCATAATAATATGCTAATTACATATCTCGTGGACTATGCTTTAGGCTATAGAATAGCATGTGTAATGGGAAAGGGAGTATTCAATGGCTAAAGCAAGAGGCCGTCATCTACAGGTAAACGTGTAAACCAAATGGCCCTGATCCTTTCACATTATACAACGAATATTCCATTTAATTGCGTATTTTTGTTACTGAAGTTCTCGTACTTGTACATATAGAACACGTATTGTACATTTGAGATTTTACTTAAACAAAAAACAAAAAATCTTTTACAATTAAACGGTTTATTCAAATATTAATCATTGTATTATCTTTATTTGCGAAATTACTCCAGTTTTCAACTTAATATCTTATCTATATTATTAGTGAAGCACTAATCTTGAGATATAATATGACAGGCACTAAGCACTAATCTTGAGATATAATATGACAGGTTTACTTGTATAATTAATTGTTTAATTGTAATCGAATAAAAAATATGTAATATAAACGTAATTTTTTCAATACTTTCTATTTCTTGTTAATTACGAGACAACAAGAACTGTACACGAATGTACATCGTTATATGCTGACAATTTTTGACAAACTCATACGAGTCATATGAATATAATCTAATGTGGAAAATTTTCTCAATTAGCATTTGACAGAAAATCATGAAAATTTCATTTTTAAATTTGGTCATATGTGTATTTGGAATGATTTTTATTCATTACTTTCTTTTTAGAATCATGTAACTCACTCAATTTCACTTTTTTTTTTTTGAATAAAAAAGACCTAAACTTTCAATGTTAATACTTGAGTTTTTATAGCAAATTTTCCTCTAACCTTTTAAATGTGAATAATATTATATATTTTCGGGACAAAACCAAGTTACTTTTTGCTTATAAAATTAAAAAGAAAAAAAATAAAAAGGAACACTCCTCAACCATAAATTCAGGGACCCATGACGAATCCGTATTATACACCAAATTTTCACGTTGTATCTAGTTACTTTAGAGCCTGTACATCCACGAAACGACTCCAAGATAAGATACATTGCGAATGTAATTACATCTATTTTGTCCAATGCAGGAACACATGATATTGAAAGCTAATGAAATCTTTAGTAATTATACCGTGCAATGCATTTCATATTCTACAATTCATTACCATGAATCATAAGAAGCCGCAATTAAAGCCATATCCAATTTTTTACTGGAAAAAATATTAAATGCGCAGTCATATAGTCTTTTTTGTATTCATCCAACATCTACCATCATTGATTTGGGTTTCAAATTGTAACTACCTAATCAATGGGGTGAAGATGGGTTATGTACGAAAGAAACTGTACAAGCTATGTATCGTATAGAAATCTAAGTTTCGCTTAGGTCAATTGAATAACCAAACGAAATATAAAGCCAAAGCAGCCGTGAGCCGTAAGAAAGGGGGAGCTGTTTTGTTTAGGCAGCCGACTTAGAGAGAGAAAGGAAGGCAAAGAAAAGAAAACCCCGCACTCAAGAACTTGAAGAGAGAGAAATCAAGAAACGGAAGAAGATGCCCTGGACCACACTCAATCCCTCTCTTCCAATAATGCAATAGTGCCCCTTTGACAAAACATCATAAACAATCACAAAATGTGCTCACTACGGTGCATATTTTCCAAATTATTTCACCCCCCCCCCCTCTCTCTCTCTCTTCACCATGACCACCGCCACCACCTATAAATCCCTTCCCATTCCTTCCCTTCACCATTAATACGTCCTCTCAAAACCCCACCTCCGTACCTTGTCAATCTCATCACACTTCCCATCATTCGCTCCTCAATCTTCATGGATTTCGAATTTCAAGAATCCGACATAGTTTTCACCGATCAAGATCAAGCCACGACGGATCAGAGCAGCGACGAGGACGAGCATGCCTACTACAGTTTCTGCAATACACTGTTGGTGCCGGTTCACGACGATTCGTGGGCTCGTGGCAAGTCAATCAAGAAGAAGGCCAAGAAGAAGAAATCGACAAACTCATCGCCGGTCGATATCCCAGAGACTTTCATCCGGTCCCCTGAATCTGACTACATGTTCGAGGAGGGAGACGACGGAGGGGAGGTCGTGCCACCACACCTGATCGTTGAGCGGCGCGTGGCTGCGAGGATGGCGTCCTCGGTCTGCTTTAGCCATGGGAGGACGCTTAAAGGGAGACATTTGAGTAAAGTGCGGAACTCAATTCTTAGAATGACCGGTTTTTTGGAATCATGAGAAGGTCTCTTTTGAAGAATTCATTATTTTTTCCCTAGCACGCACAAAAAATGGCAAAGAAAAAGGGAAGGGAAATGTCAACAACAACAAAATGACGGTGTCCTTTTCTTTGTTTCATCTCCATTTTCTTGATGTCTTCTCAGTTTCTTTTTCAGAATTTCAGTCATTGTAACGGAATGAAGAACTTTGGATTCAAATCGGAATAGTGTAAATGCGGGTTCTCGTGCAATTCGTGCAATTCATTTTTCTTCCTTATAATTCATGTACAGACAGCTTGTTGCACTAATGTTGGGTTTCACGTGTATTGTCTGAAAGCCCTACCTGAACAGCTATTATATGAGGGAGGGATTTTCTCTATTGTAGGTCACATAATTGTATAAACAGTGTAGTTGAAGGTATTGCAGGTTTTCGGAGAGGAAAGAGAAAGGGTATTGCAGATCTTGGGGGATTTTTAGTTTAAACTAGAAGTCATTAATATATGTATGTAAATAACTGTAGAAGAATACAAAATTGTAGAAAATAGTCTGTCATGTTCTTTCGTATACCAAATATTGTTATATATTATCTTCGTAATTACAAAAAAGTCCTCATCTTGAATTGTTATGAATTAAATATACGACTATTATAATATGTGATTATAATATTGAGGGTTTTCTGCACATAAAAGATATACCGGATGATTCTGGGTTGCTACCTGTCTGTGGTTTGGAAGACTGATCCATTCATCTATGCAGAGTTGACGGTACTCATTGAATATGAATAATCTATGAATGAACCCGTATGATTGTCTCTTAATCCTATCTAATGGAAGATGTAGATTGGGCTCTTTTTAGGGTAAAAAATTAATGGGTAATGCGGCACGTGTCAGTTCACATCGTTGAAAGCCTAGCTCTTTCGACCGGTACAGTAGTCCATACTAAAAAATTCAAAGTTATTGGAAGCATTCATTTTTATGAGGTTGTTGATAAGAATGGAGAGGAAAGTAATTGGGATAAGACAAGATTCTTGGACGCTTCCGGTTATGATTGCCTAGTGCATTACTACGTTTGTTATTTGGAAGCTAGCAATTGTCATATTCATGTTGAACTTATAGACGCATCAAGCGCATGTTGAACCTTTCTCTTTAGAATCAATCTCAAACTAAACTGACTCATTTTATTTATTTATTTATTTATTTCTATCATTCTTTTTCATGAATCAAACATATTTATTTTGTACTGGAATTTTTGATAAATAGTAAACAAATAGAAGACATAATAGAAAGTCAGAAATGAGAAAGTGTTTCAAGAATGGCTTAAAATTTGGTTTTGAACTGGTTCAAAGCCGTTCTACACAAGAACCAAATCAGTCTCCACGCGAATTGGCCCTTAACACAATCAAGTAAGGTCAGTTCAGTTGAATTCTCGATTCAAGGCTTGAATTAGCTAGATTGCTTACCTCTGCCATATTGTAATGACCTAGCAATAGAACATTTAACATGTTGGGAGCTTCTTTAGAATCTAGGAAAGATAACTTCTTCCAATTGCATGCATTATTGAGCAATTACCAATTACTCCCTACATATTCCTAATTAAAGATTAAAGTGAGTTCTATAAAATCAAGAGGAGGCAAATTACAAGTTAATCATCTATCCCTCCCCACCTTCTCTCTCTCTCTCTCTCTCTCTCTCTCTCTCTCTCAAACACACACTAATTTTCAAAATACATACATACATACATATATACATACGTACATATATATATATATATATATATATATATATTACAGGACAGGCAGTACAAAACTCATTTTATCTTTGATCACAAAATAAAAAGTTGATCAAACATTTGAAGCCTAATTACTCTCTTTATCTCCCCCACATATTTGACTCTTAAACGTGGCATTTCTAGGTTTCTTTAAAAGAAAAGAAAAGAAAAAAAAAAAGGTAGATGGACTGAGGCCCCACCTCGAGCGTAGATCGATGACCAGCAGCACCCCATGAAAATCGCGATGCCACGTGTTGGCACACGTCTGATGACGACCGGCGACGTGTTCAATGAACGCAAAAGCTTGTCCGATAGAGGGGACCGAATAACTTCAAAGCTCATGCATTGGCTAACGCGGACAGCACCGCGGCCAGGAAATCCTTGCGGCACCGTAGTCTATCAAGAACCCCCGGTATAAAATAAGATTTTGCGTGTTCTGCATTAAATTAGGGTTTCCAAATGTCAAATTTTCACTGGTTAAACTTCTGCTTCAGGAGGGAGCGTGTGTGTTTATCTGTTTCTACATTATAATAATCGCTTTCGCGGATAAGGAAACAACGAGGAGAGGGAGAGTGACATGTGAAAGAAGGTAGAAGAAGCAGAAGAAGAAGAAAGAGAAGAAAGTCAAGCTGTTTTTTTTTTTCCCTTTTATTTCGTGTTGTGCGCGTGTGGGTGGGTGGGTTGTAGTTCAGGACCCAATGAAAACCAAGGAGTTGTAGGGGGAGAAGTATATTATAATGAGTTTGAAGCGAAGTGATTTGGGCTGCTGGCTTGTTGGGATGCAAATGGATTTGCATGTGGGAATGCTAGATTCTATTGGGGGAACTTGTCAAATTCCAATTTGGTGGGTGAAAACGTTGGAAAAGGAGATCGTTGAACAAGATAAGATGTGCTGAAAATTTTCATCGGAGAAGATTTTTCTCTTTTCTTTTTAACATTAAACACCTTAAGTTTATGCGGATAATTATTATTATTATTATTATTATTATTATTATTATTATTATCATCATCATCATCGTTGTTGTTGTAGTGACATTACCTCCCATTAAAGCATGGCCGGACTATCATTTTGAGCAGACTAATTACCTTGAAAACGTTAGTTCTCGTTATATCTTCCATTTATTC
This sequence comes from Eucalyptus camaldulensis, assembly GCA_019915185.1. Lineage (NCBI taxonomy): Eukaryota > Viridiplantae > Streptophyta > Magnoliopsida > Myrtales > Myrtaceae > Eucalyptus > Eucalyptus camaldulensis. The sequence continues at coordinate 6,440,394 of JAHSVA010000012.1, forward strand.
TATTGCTAGTCTAGTTTTCAATGAGATTAAAAACCGAGTTTGTTATCATTTCTAACATATGGAATCTTGTTACCCTACAACGTATGGTAAATGAGACTTATCAATACATATGATATCAAATGATGCACTACATATAAATGCGACCAATTGTTGCTCATTGACGACGGAATAAGTCCAAACGTTTCCAATTGGAAATTTTTCATATATATTTAGTTTTGTGTTTTTAGAGAAATAACCCAATTTTTCTTTTTCTTTTTTGGATAGCAAAAAGGCTATTTATAAAAAGGCAGGACATCTTGAATGGGAAAAAAGAAGTTCACCTTTTAAATAAATTGTGGCTGATGACGAGTCCAAAATAATTAATATCTCTATCCTAAATACAATAGTAGGCTAACATGTTACGTGGACCCAAAAATCACCAGCAAATAAACTATTCCCCTGTGAATTGTCTCTTTATAATCATTCTTCCACGTGTTGTGGGACCGAAAGAAGGTCATGGTTCTTATGGCCTATGAGCGAAAAAGGGCCGTCGCTCTCAAATTATTTATCTAACTTTGAACATTTCCTATTGGAGGAAGACAGATGTAGCATTTCCTGGTGGGCACCACTTTCTATTCTCAACGTAACAAAAGTACCCGGAAAAAGAAAAAGATAAAAGAAGTTTCATGCAAGTAGGTTTCTTCTGAGTCGCTTGCTTTATTCTTCGAAATTAGGGTTTTTAGGGTCGACTTCGCTATCACGAAGACGACGAACGGTCATTTCATGCACACGGATTATAATGGTGGTAAACCTAGAGAGAGAGAGAGAGAGAGAGAGAGAGAGAGAGAGAGAGAGAGGAGTTACATCAGAGAGAGATGGAGAGACGTGATGGTAAGAGCTGCCCACGGTTTGCGCTGCTAAATACAATTGGCATTGACCTTATCCTTTAATTTTGATTGCAAGGGGTTAAGTAAGCAAGCTCTTGAGCTTCCAGACGATACATGCACCAGTCCTATTCAAAAAGTTAACTCGTGCAATGCATGACTCGACAACTTATGTTAGTTATATTGAACAATAATAAAAATTGTCTACGTTAGCTCTAATTATGTTATATAAGATGAGCAATGTTGATTGGACCACCGCATTAGCAGTTCCTGATCAAAATTAAATGAAAATACTACATTTGAAAATACTCAAAAGGTTTAGGATTAAACCGGCAAAATTAATAAGTTTACAATCAAATTAGCTGCTATACAATAAGTTTGGAACTTTTTGGATAATTATACTGAGATATGAAGGAATTGGAACGTGTCATTCAATTCCATTTTCCTAAGACTACTAGGTAAAACAATTAGGGGGACTTTGATGATAAATTTTCACATGGATCGAGTTTATGGATTTGGTACAAGTGCATCGATGTCGTCTAATCTTGCAAGACTTGCCTTTGATAAATTCATTGGTCGAACATTTGAGCATAGATGCTCTACTTAGATGAATGAATGATGAATGATATCCAACCCGAAAAAAAAAAAAAAAATGATAAGTGATATCGTCAATCGCCTCTGTGGCTCCATCCACCTACCACCTTCATCTCCACGGCATCATGTCGCTTCTCTCCTAATTGCCTCCATCATATGTACTTTGCTGCAATGTCGATAAATTGCAATTGGGTCTTCTTCATGTTGCTGTGGCCTCGACAACCCCCGAGCGGCCGATAATTGCAATATGGTCGGGTCACCGATGAAAGCACTATGTCACGAAACGCGGCCGTAGGCAAAATGGAAAAGCTATGGGTCCTTTTGTTCCTGTGTTAGCAAGCGTCTTCTGGCTTGCTCGGGATTTTCGATGGACCTCTTTTGTATTTGGGCCCATTTTAGTGCAGCCTTTGGCACTTGACAACTTGTGGCCTTTTGATCGCTTGGAATTTCATGAATGGCCCTTGATGCAGCTCGATTGCCACTAATGTTTGAGTATTTTATTTATTTAATTCCCTCATACATCATCATATGCTCATCACTTTCAAATTCTACCTTTACTTTACATGCGCGGGACATTTAAAGAAATTTTTAAAGCGAAATATTAGATTCATTTTCATAAAATAAATGAAGAAAAAAAATATTTCCATAACTTTAATCTTTGTAATATTTCGTATTTTCCTATCATCAAGGCGAACTCCGGGGATTTACAACTAAAACTAAGTGGCATTAAAATCAAACTCCTTAAGCACGCGCAGCATTGCACCCCAAACCCAAGGACATAGCATGAGACGGGGCTCCTACCACGTTCCAAGGACACCCCGCTCAACTCGAACCTTATCGAGCTCTTCATGAAGAGCGAAACATTCCCCGCCATTCCTTCAACACGTACCTGGCCGAGAGGATTCCAAGTGTTCGAGAGGACCTCTGGAAAGCTCAGGGACTTCGTCAGTTCAGTATCAGGCTCACAGATGAGGCGTGTATCCATCCAAAAGGAGTTGCTTGGTGGTTGGTAGGACAGGGTTTTGGGAAGGGACAGCACCTTCCATTTTTGGTGAAAGGCACGGTGCTATGAGGGGTTAGTACTTCGGGTAAAAGGATAGGTAAAGATGAAATAGGGGTACAAGAGAAGAGGGTTGAAATTAATGATGATAACTCAGAAGGAAGATTCAGATGGGTCGAGGTTTTGGTGGAGCTATCAATGGGGAAGAAGCTCCAGCTAAAAGCGTGGAGACAGGCTCTCGAGCGCTCTGTGAGAGAAAAAAGTCATTCCTTTGCTTCCCGATATGCCAGAGGATTGTTTCTGTGACCTCCATTGAAGGCGAGTTTTGTGCATCGAAATATAAGAAGAAACAGAGTTCAAAGGCAGTGCAAATAAAGTTAAAACAATATTGTAGCATGCCTAGCAGTACGAATAAGTTGCCAACATCCTAGTGACGACCAACCTTTTCGAACCGATACTTCAGCCACGCGACTCTCATTTCGTGGCTCTTCAAGTGCAGGAAGATCTCCCCGTTGTCTTTCATTTCCTTAAAAAGATGGAGCGCAAACTTCACTTTTCCCCCAGTCACTCCACTTAATCCCTACATAGTTAACAAAAATGAAATACAAACCAATTCGATCAAAATTACAAAAGAACAATGTGGCGTTGAGGATGCGAAAGTCATGAAGCTTTTGATGATATGAAATGCGAGAAAGCCGTAGAAATAAAATCATCAAAAGCCAGGTCATTGCAGATCCTTCCTGTCCAGTCATACTAACCTATCTTTCCAGCAAAATGAGAATGTTGATCCGTATGCTAACAAGGACCTTGTTATTTCCCACCCCACGACAACTCCAGATCACAATCTTGAGAGACCCATTAAAGTGAGGAACGTCCTCCGAACAATGACCAAAAAAAGCATTAACTTCCAGATTATGGCGCCTCCATAGTTACTGTCCATGAGCAAGCTCTTGCTCGAGATTATTGTCAAGGGCAATGTCATCAAATCATGTAACTCCGTTGGAATGTCCTCAGAGCTTGTCAGATGGAACGCTCCATTGCAAATGCATTACCAATGCTTTGCCAGACGGTTCCAAAATCCTCTCTTCAGTTCTACTTAGGCCCTGAGCCAAGATTTTTGTTCCAAAACCAGTTGAGTCCAGTTGTAGATAAGAATCATGTGCTCGAGGGTTTAGGGGGATTTTCTGCATTTTGGACACAACAAATCAGGTATAACATTTCTTTGACATAAAACATTCCTTCGTTGGTGAGGCGTCCTTCATTGGTGGGGTAATTTGATAGATGCTCCACGAGACAAGTTTAAATTTCTGGGGGTGTTGGCACATTCCATACTAAAGCCAGTTTATCCGGCCTCTGATAAGATGAAGAGGCTTCACAAATTAGTTCTGTTTGACTCATCTGCAGCATTGTGATCTATCCACTCTTGACTGACTACTTCCCCTAGTTATTCCTCATCCAGACCAATTCGTCTTTAGCCTGACTAGTTGCCAAACGTATGGCTAAGATCTCACTTGCAGTCTCTTCATCAAGCTGCTCTCCAATTACTCGCTCCTTCCCCCAAACAGCTTCTGAATCGATTAACTGTGATATACTCTGCCTCTGATCCTTGTTAAATGGCCACAGATTCTTGCTTTTTGTAGCCACCTGTCTTCCCTGATCCATATATTTTACCCATTTCTGAACCTCCATTTAGCTGATGGGGATAGTGACTCTCAACCCGATATATTACTGAGTCACCCCCATGAAGAATGTGCATCTTTAGTGACATGCCAATAATCTGACTCGGGAAAGAAGTCTTTTTGGCAGTCTGTCCCATAGTAATTGGCGATTCTCCTAGCCTGCTTCGCAAACACGGCTTTACCAAAAAGCACCATAACTTTAAATTCCAGACCCCCCTCACTCTTCCCCAATTTCATCTTATCCCACTTTCTCCAGTGTATCCGTGTTGATTCCGCATTCTCCCATTAGAAAAAGGTTATTTTCTTTTCCTCTACGCGACAAACTGAAACTATTGTCTTTAAAGATTGACATAGCATAAGTTTACCGGTTAGTGTATCTTCTAAAGGGGAACGATTCTAGAGTGGGTAAGTTTCATACCAAGAACCTGGAACCTATCAGTCGGTTTGCAGTTTTTGGAATCAGAAACGGAACCGGCCATTTTTACCGTCCTGCCTAGAATTGTCCGGGCCAAAAACTGATCACCCTCATACTAATTCCATCATCCGATGCACCGGTGCTTTACGCAATTCATTATAAAGCAGGGAAGTCGGTTATGATCGCCAATCCGGCTGTGATATTGTTCATTTCATCAGCACCGCAACTCAAGACGCTAATACACACGCACATAACTGAAAAGATCAAGCGCCGACAACTAGTATCAAGGGAAACACAATGATGGGGTTTTTTACGTCGGACGACGATGAGCACACACGAACTTCGGCTTCTCACCCGCGTTTCCATTCACCGAAGCATCTACACACCCCGAAAGAAAAGAAAGAGAGTAAAAGTCACCAAACTTTGTCAACAACAGGCACCAGGAGGGAGGAAAACAAAAAGGCAAAGGCCATGGAATCGGTCACCCAATTTCTTGTCAGTGGAAGAGTCGCGAGAATCCATGGCGCTAGCAGGAACCGAGAGTTGAAGAGCGAAGTGGCGGGAGCTGAAGGGAAAGGGAGAAACACCAGAGGCGATGGGAACAGGGGAAACCGGGGGTGACGAAAGACCAAATTATACGCGCGGGATCGCATTTGCTGCGCATTTTAGAGATGGGTACAGCCCGACGCTCAGCCGCTTCTCATGACCGCAGAGACGAGAGAGAGAGAGAGAGAGAGAGAGAGAGAGAGAGAGAGAGAGCCACTGGGGTGGAGAGGGAGACCGCAAAACGAGAGGGGAGGGAGGCAGGAGACGTTAAATACGAATCGGTCTTCACGTGAACCGGTCCGGAAATAAATCGGATGAAGCCGGTTCCTTCCGGTTTGATTCCTGGTTGGACCCGCTCTATTTGCTCACTGGCCAATTGCAAAGAGGGATAAATGATTTTAGGCTCTGTAGAGTTTCCACGTAAAGTTTACTTGTTGGCCATCTTTTGGAATTAGAAATTTGGAACTTGTTCCAAGCTCTACCCAAATTTCATCAATATCAATTGTAGTAAAAAATCATCTTTATTGACCAAATCATTGATAATAACTTATATTTAGAATATTAATAAAATAAAATTCTCAGTGATAAAATGATAGTTTTTATACACTCATCATTGGATGTAATGGAATATCATAAGGTCGCACGAATATATAGACCAAGAAAATCACAAGAAATTATTCCAGATTGTACCCACTTAAAATCTGAAATTTGCCTCCTCAATCTAATATTTTTTTTTTTTTGTCAAAAGGTGGGAATTTATTTATATCATAGGCGGAAACCGCGAAGGCCCACTACCGGGGCATCCATACATAATAAAGCCCAAAGGGCAGTAGGAGGTGAGGCCCACCAATTCAATGGGAGGGTCTTCGTTCGGTGATGGTGAGCGGCCCAGTCCGCCATCGAGTTTGCAGAGCGTGGGTAGTGGGTCAGTTTCACTTGCAGCATCTTTTGAAGCAGACTTCGACTTTCCTTCAAAGCCCCACGTGCAGATGACTCCACTTGCTGTTCGGAGTTTAAGTGTTGGACAACGTGCTGACAATCAGTTTCCACCACAGCTTCGACAATATCTTTTTCCTTCAGAAATTTGAGGGCTTCAAGGATGCCTAGGGTTTCAACCTGAAAACTCGATTCCGCCCATACCGTCTTCGTAAATCCGTCTAAGAGAGTGCCGGAGGAGTCTCGGACGACACAAGCCACTGCTCCCTCCGGCGATTCTTCCCCCAATGACCCGTCAACATTCAGCTTAAGGTAGCCAGTCTTCGAAGCTCACCAGGTAGGTGGGTTCTTATGTTTCGCTTCTGTTTTGGCTTGATCTTCACCAAATCCCCACTTTCGGTAGCTAATTTGTTGAGATCTTGCTAGATCTACTACTCTGCAGACCTCTGGGGTTGTTCCTCGGAATATAAAGTTGTTGCACTCCTTCCATACCTGCCATAGAAGGTAGCCGATTGTTTCCAAGGAAGGTAGGTGTGACTTCTTGCTTGTAAATTTGAGCAACCATTCATCCATTCTTGTAACTTCATGTTCATCAATTCGTAGGTTAGTATCCTGGCAATTCCACACTTCAGTAACCCAGGGACAGAGGAGGAGGGTGTGCTCGGCCGTTTCTACCTTGGATTTACAGAGATTACACATCGGATCAGGTAGGATTTTTCTTTTCCACAGATTTTCCTTGGTTGGTAGGGCATTTTGACAAGCCTGCCATACAAATAACTTCACTTTTGGGTTGGTTTTCATACGCCAAATTGCATTCCATAAAGCTGTAGGAGTTTGATATGAAGAGGAGGGGTGCTCTTTTGCTCTGTTTTCTGTGGTTGTGTCTCGTAACAAGTTGTACCATTCTTGACTGTAAATGAACCATGTTTTGTGCCCGTCCATAATAATTCATCACCGAAAAATGGGCCGTTGATTGGTATGGCAAGGATCTTTTGTGTTATCTGCTCATCAAAAAGATTTCTTAGCAATGTTTCATTCCAGCTTTGAGTGCCCGGTAAGATTAGCTTTGAGACTTTCGGGGGATCATCCTTATTTGCTGGCCCTCCTATGTAGCCACGTTTCAGCTATCTATCTGTTCTGATTTTAATAGATTCTCCATCTCCGATTGACCATCTGATTGATTCCGCGATGGCCTCTCTTCCAATAAGTAAACTTTTCCAACCCCATGAAGGATTATAACCAGTTTCAGCATGCCAGAGATCTGAGCGATTGAAATACAATCCTTTCAATAGTTTACTCCATAAAGCATTTGGGTTTTTGACCATCCGCCAAGCTTGCTTTCCTAATAAGGCTTTATTCACAGTGATCAAATCTTTGAAGCCCATTCCCCCTCTATCTTTCCTCATCTTCATAATTTCCCAGTGTTTCCAATGCAAACCAACCCCTGAGTCACTATTTTTCCACCAAAAATTGGCTATTTTTTTTCTCTATAGCTTTACATATTGAGACTGGAATTTTAAAAAATGACATAGCATATTGTGGTACTGCTTGCACCACTGATTTCAAGAGAGTTTCTTTGCCAGCTTTTGATATTAGTTGCTCCTTCCAGCCCTCCAATTTCATGTTGATCCGGTTCAAAATCCACCCAAAAACTTGCCTCTTTGATGCACCCCAATTAGATGGAAGTCCCAAGTACCTTCTTGATCTTTCTAGCTTTGGTACCCTGAGTTCACTCTTCATATTGCCTTTTAATAAAGCTGGACAGTCTTTACTAAAGAAGATCCCTGATTTGTTTAAGTTAACAGCTTGTCTCGAGGCATAACAATATTGGTTAATGACAGTTGCAACGTGTTGGCATTCTTGAATAGATCCGTCTAAGAAAAAAATAGAGTCATCTGCAAAAAACAAATGAGTTAAAGTAGGATAGTATTTATTCAGCTTGATTCCCTTTATGTTCCCTTCTTGTAGCGCATTTCTCATCAACATGGATAAACTGTTTGCTACCAGAATAAATAGATAGGGTGAGAGAGGATCTCCTTGTCGGATGCCTCTAGTTGGAGCAAAAGCCAGAAGAGTTTCCCCATTAAACTTTATATTAAATGTGACTGTGGTAAGACACTGCATGATCCAATGAACCCATTGAGCACAGAAACCCAACTTTAGCATGCAACCTTCTAGATAATCTCATTCAATTCTATTATAAGTTTTTTTCATGTCAAGTTTTAGTATCGCTTGGAAATGCTTCTTCCTTTTACGCTTCCTCTCCTATGAATATAACAATTTGAGTATCATGGGAAGATATGACACTGTCCTCCTGTGGCTCCGCCTCTTCTTCAACCCCCTTTTCTTCATAAAAAAAACTCCCAGAAGGGGCTGTTTTCTTTTACCTCAGCTTTTAGCCAGTTGCCAAACATGTTGTTCTTTCTATCTTCAATTTTTGCCCCATCATACGGAATTTCTTCACAATTAATTGTAAAGTGCCCAACCCGTCCACATGAATAACATAATCTAGGTAGCCTCTCTTATTTAAAGTCTAACCAGACCTTCTCCTCTCCCAGATTAAATAAGATGCCTGGTTTTAAGGGTTTTTCCAATTCTAAATCAACTCTAGCTCTCCCCACCTTATGAAAAGCCACTCCTTTTTTTTTTTTTTTTCCCACTTTTACTTCCTTTACCCCTCCTAGTTGTTGGGCAACAAGAGACACAATCTCTTCACTACACCATTCAATTGGAAGACCATGCACTTGAACCTAAAATTCACAGCTTATAAACTTGTAGCATTGTGCTGGTTTATTTGGTTCCCACGGTTTTAATATCAGTAAATTACTTGAAAAATACCATGGGCTATTGGCTAAGATTATGTTTTTATCCCTTTCAGATTCAAAGGTGAAGGATAAGATATCAGATTCGCACTGCGCAAAATTTTCAACCTTCCAAGCCCGCGCCATAGTAGAGATAAAGCCCTGGTAATTTATATTTCCTCCCGAATACAACTTCCTGAACACCGTGCGTTTGCATTCATCAAGTGTTTCTGCTGAAATAACTCTTTCTTGAGGCGGTGCATCCTCCTCAGTTTTCAGATTCCCTAGCCTCTTACACAGTAAGGCTAGGCGATAGTCTTTTTCCCCAGATTCATCCATTAAGAGTTCCCAATGAGTAGCAATGAAGAATCACCAAGAAAGCCAGAGATCAAATCCAGGTTTTACCCATTTGTTTCCTTCCTTCCATTGCAAAGATTACCCTCGGATGACTCCAATCAACTATATTTTCCAGATAATGGAGACGCCAGATCAATCCCAACAGAAAACTTACAAAGAAAGGGATCTGGACGCATCAACATCTTCAGCTAATCCGAGGATGTAGCAAACCTGTCGCCCCATTTGCTGAACCTCCAGAATCTCCAAAACTTCGTTGGCTTCCGCAAAACAAAGAAACAAAACAGAGTGGGTCTGTACGATTCCTTACCAAAAGCTAGCAAGGAGACAAAAACAGTGAGCCCAGGAGAATACGGGATAACGCATGGTTTTATGATTTAGGGATTTTCGGCCGAATGGGTTTTTTAGGGTTTAGGGATGGCTACCATAGTAGGTAGAGAGAGCTCTCAAGCGAGAGAGTAGAGAGAGAGAGAGGCCCTCAATCTAATCTACATATCTTAGAACTTGGAAATTTGTTGTTTTATTTGGGGAACCTGAAACAATGCCAGCTACTGATTGCTGGAACCCTTTGAAATAACCGAAAAGACAAAAGTACCCTCATTTTTTTTTTTTCAATTTCCCGGGTACCCCTCTTGGATAGGCTAGTACGCGCGTGGTGGTTACCGGGACAGTCTATTTGCTATCTTCTCTGCTCTCATGCCCAGTCGCCTCGAGCTTCCAACATGGTACCCTCCGTTTCCCTCGTTCTCTCTCTGATCTCTGTCCTTTCCTTTCTTTACTCGTCCGCCGATTCTCACAGAAGTCCCGCTTCCTACTTTCGCGGGTTCATGTGCAGTAGTAGGTGTAGAAAAAGAAAAAGACGAGACATGTTGAGTGTCGGGTTCTTAGATGGTTTTGATCTCTGACCACCGATTCTAATGCTCGAGTTTCTAGTATTTTCTTGATTTGCGCAGCGACCCATGTGGTAATGAACGCTCCTTCGAGCGCCCGTTGGTGCGGGGCGTCGAATTGGCTGGATGCACGCAACCTGCTTGATAGATTGCTCAACACACGACTCATTAAGTTCTATTATGTGAATATCTGACTCAAGTGCATGTGACAGGCGAGAACATGTGGCACAGAGAACCGAGTCCTGTATAATTTGTTTAAAGCAGTACATAAACGGGAAAGTTGTTGGTCCTGGTTTTGCATTTTTTGAGGACTCCTACATGCATAAAGGTGTTAATTGTTTACTGGGTACTGTTGCTAGTTCATTCCTATTGTAAATTAAGTGAGCCAAGCAACATAGTGTTGGAATTTATGTGCACATTGGGAGCATATTTGAAGTTTGTGCATAAATTTGAATTTCACGAGTGGTTAATGGCCTAAAAGTCTAAAGAAATTGAATTAATGCATCACTGTAGATGGTAACTAAACTTATGAAAAATTTAGTAATGAAAATATATGTCATAATTAATACCAATGACTCATTCGTGGACTTTTATTTGGGTTATGTCTCGTATACAGCATCCCTGCATATCTTTTTTTTTTCTTTGGGTAGAATCCCCATTTGCTTTTATTTCATTAAAATACGATGAAATTTTTGCTCTCCTTTAGACTGCGGCTGTGTTTTGTTTTTGATAATTCTTATGGTTGTTCCATCTTCCATGGAGCAATCTGACCGGAACTAGTTGAATCACTTACTGCATTTGAATTATTCATTTCTCTTAGTATGAATTAGTGAACCGCAATAGATGATAAAGCATTTCTTTGAGGAGCTTCATTGACATTTCACATCATCCTTTTATCCTGAGCTGGCGGATGAGAACAGCCACAATTTTACATGTAACTCATTTGATGAATTGCCCGTGTTAGATTAAGGTTACTTCCTAGGTCTTCATAATTCAGATGTTCACTTTTGCTGCTGTTGAATTTCAGCCTTCGAGAACCTGTATGTCTTTTCAAGTGAAGTCACTGGACTTCTGCTAAGAGTACTATACTGCAAGTGCCTACAAAATCTAAAAGGTGAATGAGGATAGAAGGGAGAGGGAGATTAGTTGAATGACAAAATAAAGAGGATGTATCGGATTGATTTAGCATTTTTGGTTGGGTTTGACTGAAAGAAAAGGTAAGGCTATTGGTCATGGACTGTCAGAACTTAATTTCTCACCAGTTCTACCGTCCAGGCTTAAGTCAGGTTAGCATCTTAACACCTCAAATTTGATCTAATTGAATTGATTAGCTACCTTTATCGTAGCATATACATCCTTTTCTGATTCTTCCTTTGCATGATCCGCCAGATCAAGAATGCTGGAGTAGCATTACCGTTGCGTTATGGATTTAGAAGTTCAAGAATCTCCTTAAATTGAAAGCCAGATGCGTTTGCTGTCCAAGGAAAGGTGATGAAAAAAATCAATTATATGTGTCTCAAGAAATTCATCCTAAACTAAATTTGTTTGTTTATCTTTTGTTTAAAATCTAGTGAGTAGATTTCTTTGGTGATATGTAGGACATCGGTCTTTCCCATGTCAAGGGAAACCACAACAGAGATGGGGAGTCTTTATCAAATTCTCAAGCCATTACCAAGTTGGTTGTTTCTCCAATTTGATTGTTTGATCTTCCCTTAATTATCTTGTTGTGTCAAACTAAATTTAAATCAGCCGTACTGAATCTGGAAGTGAGAAAAGTTCTTTGAAAAGCTTTTCTTTGTTGTTTTGTTGCCATTTGATTTAGCTGTTGCACTTTATTTTGCTTTACAGGAAAGGCATAGTGTTACAAAAAAAGAAGGGAAAGGAGCGCCACTTTTGGCGAAAAAGGGATTCAGCTGGGTCTGGTCAAAAGGTTCACAATCTTGTGAGAATTGTAAGGGCATAGTTTCATTTTTTCTTTTTTAAAACTTCCCTTTCTTACATGAAATGCGAGAACTTTGGAGGACAAATTGTTTGGCTTTCACATCGGAAAATAGCTATATGGTTGCTATGCAAATTTAATTCTATATAATTGGTAATATTACATTTCCTTTTAATTGTAAAGTGTCTCTTTATTGGAACAGATTTCTGATCTTCCCATGAGAAAGAGGCTGTTTATAGAGCATTGGATAAATGGACAGCTTGGGAGGTGGAGTTTCCCTTGGTTGCTGTAGTAAAGGCTTTGAAAAAATTGAAAAGTAGAAATCAATGGCTGCAAGTGATTCAGGTATAGCTATCCCACTTTATTGCGTCCTGTTCTTGATTACTAATTGCTATTATTGTTATGTGGTGGCATACTGCTTGCCATTGAGGACATGGATTGAAACTTAACTAATGATGATGTACATCTGAAATGCGATGGACTCAATAAGATTAGTGGGCAGAGTTGCTTATCATAATTTCATGGTCCAACCAATGTATGAAGCACAATCACTTGAAGTCCATGATTCTAGACAGAGTATATCTAAAACCAGATTGGTTCTGGGAACATAATGAAAAGCCCAACTAGTCTGTGTTGATTGATTCCACATGCACAAAGAAGCTGGCATTCATAACATCTGCAATAATTATGATGATATAGACAACTAGATGTCAATAGAGCCCGAGCTTACGGACGTGTTCTTATTAGGACATGCTGGTTAATTTAACCTATCTGTGCATAAAGTCATAGACCCTGCTGGATTCTGGTAAAGATGCTATGGAAAGAGAACTTATTTAAGTTATTGTCCAAAAAATGTGCATCATATCGTGGAAAATCACTGTCTACCTTGTTCTCTAGGTGTTTGCATTGTGTCTTGCACCTGATGAAGGGCAACTATTATATAATCAAGAATGCTGGTATTGTTTTCCTTTCATATTCTTTTTCTTTTTTGGTAATCTGAGGTTATTGGGGTTATTCCAAAATTTGCTGGGGCTTCTTTTGTTATGAGCAATTTGTATGTACATTGCGACAGTTCCACCTTTTTCCTGGAGAAAAGTATTCATGTCTTTCAAACTAAACCAGTTAATTGATTTGAATAATACTCAGGTTGCAAAGTGGATGTTGGGCAAAGGTCAGGGAACAACAATGGCAACATATGATACCTTACTGCTGGCATTTGATGTGGATGGGAGGGTTGATGAGGCTGAATCATTGTGGAACCTGATCTTGCACACGCATACGCGCTCAATCTCAAAGCGGTTATTTTCTAGGATGATCTCTTTGTACGATCACCATGACATGCAAGATAAAATAATAGAGGTGTGTACTCTTTCCTACCCGCAGAAATGGCTTTCATTGCTTAAGTTGCATGAAACGGCTTTTTGTAATTACAGTTCACAGGTTTTTAGATTTTGCACTCTCTCCTTCATTGAAAGATTACATATGCGCCATTCAAATTTGTGTCCATACTTATAATTTTTTGGTGGAATGTTTAGGGTCTTTGCGGACATGGAAGAGTTGGGCGTCAGGCCAGATGAAGATACTGTCAGGAGAATAGCACGTGCCTTTGGGAGACTTGGTCTAGAAGAAAAGCAAAAGCTGTTTCTTAAAAGATACCAATGTAAGTGGAAGTACATCCATTTCAATGGGGAGCATGTCAAAGTGAGTAGGCACACTTTGGAGGAAGATGAATGAATCATTTCTAAAAGTGAGAAAGACGATAGTAATAGCAAAACCGTCTTCTTAAATATCTTCTGGCACATATACCGATGATATAACTGATCTGGTGGGAGCCCTTCATCTTTGCACATTCAGATTTTTCGCCTCTCTTCTCAGATCTAGTAAATTGTCTTTCCTATGAAGGTGCATACAATTCAGGAAGTTTCCATTCAATGTTTAAAAATTGAAGATAGCCCTGCAGAATCACAATTTGGTTCCGGTAACTGTGTCGGATTATGTTGTACATAGTAGTGCTTGAGGGTCAAGATGGGCACCATCAGCGAGAAAGAAACACTCTTTTTTTCATCCTTCTCATGGAGGTCGAACTAGAAATTAAGAATGAACGGCAGAACTAGTTACTGTTGATTATGTCAATCTCGAAGTGAATATATTTTTGTCTGGGGACCTTATAAAGTTGGTCCTTGTCCCTGCAAGATCTCAGAGGTTCTAGTTCCTCACAGAATATTCAGTGCTTAAGTGGGAAGTGACCATCTTAGTTTCTTTCTATTTGACTAGCCAAATATACCGATGATAACGTGTGGGGGGAGAAAGTGAGGCGCTCAATCCACCCCAACTTTGGCTCTCTTCCTCCCAATGCTCGGGGGTGGAGGCTATCGCTGAGCACTCACTAAATCAGATAGAGCTCGATCCGGTCGACTGCCTCAAACGGTCAGGGTTTCCTCCGTCAGATACCTCCCTATGATCTGGTTTTTGTTTGCAAAGGAGAAGGACAAAACTACATCAGCTCCATGTCAAATGGGTTCTTTTTACTTCGTTTGAGTCGAAGATGTATAATATGGTTCGAAAATAATTATTTGCGGGTTAAATGCGCTAAAAATTCTTAAAAACTATATGATAGGTTAGGTAACGCTAAAATCGCGTCCGGTTGAAATTAACTACGAAATTGGATCCGATTTTAGAAATTGAAAGTTCTGTCATGTCATGATTTATTTTAGGAACGTCGACTCTTCCTTTGAAGAATTTTCGGCAAGCCTGTTCGGATAGGCCAAATTGAGTGAATTTTTGACATTCAAGATGGATCAATTGGTGAGGAAAATAGTTGAATTGAGTGTGGACTTCCTCCTTGGCATTTTGGCCATTTAATTTGAGGCCAATTGAGGTGGATTGAGTTCAATTGAAGGGGAAATGCACAAAATTCGTAGCCATGAGGGGGGCTGCAACATTTCAACACCCTCTTGGCTTGCTAAGGAAGATTTGAGGGAGGAAATTGGGCTATGGATGAGGTTGAAGATGGTGGGGGCAACACTCAAGCGTTTGAGATATTATTTGTTGACTTTGGTGGCCTTTGTCTCCCTTGAAGCAGCTCTCCTTCTACCTTAGCTTCTCCTCCATTGTTGCTGAAGATCTCCATTTCTAGAGCTAGAAAAACCAGCCACCAGCCCTCTCCATCATCCTAGCTACGAACTAGCTAGCAACGTCGGTCTAGCACTCGTCTGAGCCTGCGGACTACCGCCCGTTGCTACCCTCTAGTCCGCTCGTCTCCCGCACCATTCGATCAAGTGATGCCCACGGCTGCTCGTCGCCGTTCGCCTAGTCGTCTCCATTGCGTCCTTGAGTCGCTACCGTCGCCGCTTAGTTCCATTGTCAACCCCTGCTTGTGCCACTATCTCGCTTGGCCCATTTCGCGCCATCCTAGCCACTTGACTAGCCCCTTCCAACAGCCAACTAGAACCAGAAGCCCAACTCTAGCAGTGAGTTGTTTGGCCTTTTTTTAGGTTCTTCCAAATCTCGTTGGGTGTCGCCATAGGCTTGAGTCTTGCTCGCCTCCGCATCGCCGTCGCTGTAAACTCACTAGCTCGCTAATCTAGTGAGTTTTACTTGCTAAACCTTGATTATAGGGTTAATTATGCTTAGTGGAGGATTATATTAGCTTAAGATTGGTTTATGTAGTTAGTTTAGTTTATTTAGTGGTTTTGTTGGTTAATTAGGCTTATTAGGTGGTTAGATTGGTTTAATTAAGAGTTAATTATATTGTAGGATTTATCTAGCTTAGTAAATTATTTATTTAGGTCTAATTAGGTGGTTAGATTAGTGTATTTGGCTTAATTAGGCATTTATCTAATTATTTGGCATTTATTTAATTAATTTTGTAATTTATTTAATTATTTAATATATTTGGAAATTATACAGGGATAGCCGGTTGTTAGAATTGCATGTTGATTGTCGTCGTGCAATTAGTTTGTGCAAATTGAGTGCTGATTGGTGAATTTTTTATTTATTACTTCAAAAATATGGATTTTGGCATTTAATCAGA
Source organism: Eucalyptus camaldulensis (assembly GCA_019915185.1). Classification (NCBI taxonomy): domain Eukaryota; kingdom Viridiplantae; phylum Streptophyta; class Magnoliopsida; order Myrtales; family Myrtaceae; genus Eucalyptus; species Eucalyptus camaldulensis. Next base: position 6,456,444 of record JAHSVA010000012.1, read on the forward strand.
AAAAAATCCCAAGTGTCGGTTTCTAACGCCAAAAACATTTTTAAGTACTATATCAAATATTGAGATTTAAAAAAAGAGGATATCAATTTTTCAAGTTTGATCTAACCGTGTACCTATACACGATTATTTTACTAGGTGTTTTTAATATGAAAAAAATAAGCCAAATACATTATTTTAATTGAGACATTTGCGTGCAAAGCACGATGTCCTTGCCCGGGATTGGATGTGTGTGTGATCAATATGAGAACCCGTCACGAGCTGTTATGCCGAATGATGCTCCTTTGGGAATGCCCAAAGTCAATGGATGCTGGTCGCAGTGGAGGCTGGATCGATGCTTCTATGTGGATGCTGTCTAGATGTAGACGTTGCCGTGCTCGATGATACAAGACGACGCCTGGTTATGCCGGAAGACCGTTGACTGTTGAGTCGATTGTGGCCGTTGGGTCGTAATCAATTGGGACACATGAATGATTCAAATTGATGCGCCTAATTATAGGACAAAATTGTGTGACACGGAATGTGGTGTGTCACAACGATTTGGCCTTATAATTGGGACTTCTGTTATTGATTGAAATGTGAAGTGAGGCTTTCCAAATGTTGAGTGTGATTACTGCATATATCTATTATATGAACTATGCTGATATGCAGAAAGGAACTAAGACGAGATGAGTCTCATTGGTTGTGTGGTTAAGTTGCTTCTAGTCGTATTTCCTTCCTAATCAAGATTTAGGGCATAAACTTGTTGAGACATTGTCTCACCCTGTCATAGGTTTAATCTTTTTAGGTCCCTAAATGGAGGCCCATCCGGTTCGTTTTGGACAACCGCTGGGGTATACCGAGCAGAGTATCGACGTCTTTGTCCTCGGGAGTCCCTGGCTCCATGAGCTCATCGTGACCACTATCTTGGTCTATGAGGGCCTACCATAGTTGATACTTCATCAATTCAGAGCGTGGTTTCGTCATGGGCCTAATGGGATATGGGAAGGTCCCCTTTAGGGTTTCGACATACCTGTCGTTGTGGGCGAGGGGGTAGCTAACCCCCCCCCCCCCCTAACGGTGTTGTGGTAGACCTGGATCCCAAATAGATAGGGTCTGGGGTAGGGTTGACTAGGTAGTCCTTCTTAAGACTACGACTTTTGTATATTACCTTGTAAGGCTAACCTACTTGTTTATATAAGTGTGTTTGTGAAATTTGGTTGTCCTGCTTTTCTATCCCATGTTGTTTGTTGTCAGGGGTTAGTATTTCGCTTCCGCTTGTGCATGATTCGTTTGGGTCGGCAACGCATTCTGAGAACGTCACAATTTAGTCGACCGCCAAGGGATGTGTGTGCGCTCGAGGTTCGGAGCGTGACAAGTTCCCTCGACAAAGATCTTTCACCGAAGGGGCAAAACTTCAGCTTTATTGTTTGAAATGGGTTCTACGTCGCTCTAGAAAAGAAGCAACTTGTCTAAATCATAGGCAAACATAAATGTAGGAAAATAGGAAAAAAATAAAGGTATGATTAAATGTAAAAGTGCGATAAAAGAAAATATAGCAAATGAAAACAGGTGTTCGATTGTCAATTTTGGCAAAAAGTCCCTTACATTGATGCCTTCTTGATTATTTATAGTGATAATATATGGGTAACTATTCTTTATCCGTTACCATTTAGATATTTTAAAATTTTCGGAAGCTTCAGCTCATTGTTGATAACTGCTTCGCCCTATATTCTGGCTAGTGCCGATTCCCATAACTAATTTGGTTCTTATTTCACTCGTTTCGAGAAGTTCTACTGTCGCACCATTCGAAACCTCCGCTGTTGATTGCTAGCTTTCCAGCCCATTATCCATGGATTCTCGCACACTGGGCTTGCTTTGCTCTTGTCTACTCCCGAATTAGACAATTTTGGGTGCCAACAGCTCCAAAGTATGCATATATTCCCAAGGTAATGGCACTGAATCTTACCCGATGGATCTGCACCAATTACTATCAGAGTTCATGTATAACAGCTACAGTGCACAATTCACTACTGACCAAGTTTAAAAAATTTAGTATTTACTTTTAAGGACATTATTTCCTTGGCAGATTAATTTATTTACAACTTTGGCTGAATGAGTTAATTCTTCACTTCTTACTCTTCATGGAATAAAAGCTACACATATGGGAAGATGGAAAATACATTTGGGAACGTTAATGGCACTTGCTATTTTTATATTTTCGCTTCATTAGTTTTAAAGTTGTGTGCTTAACAAAACTCAATATTCATCTTCTCAATTACATAAATATTTGCACCAAAAAACAATAAGAGATGACATTAGAAACAAGCCTCTATAAGAAAAATGACATTGCAAACTGCTTTTATGATATCTTTATCCAGTGAATCTACATAGCACAATTTAAAGAGGCAACTCCTCAAACGATTTCATTGTCCATAAAATTTGATGGCCTTCCACTTTGGCTTTTCCATCCACTCGGCTGCTTTTCTCTCTAGCATTCTCACAACTTGCGAGAGCCATTTAGGCTTTCCTATTTCAAATGCAATGTATGTTATGGAAATCCCAATTACGATTCCAGATGCATAGCCTATCCACACTGCTTTTTGTTTGAACCAATCCTTATGCCCTTCATAATCAAAAGCTGATGAGGGCGATGGTTGCAGACGTTGATCATTGTCAGGGCATGCTTTTGGCAATGGCGTTCCACATAAGCCTGGATTCCCACCAAATGAGTTGCTTGAAAATGTGCTCAATTGCTTGTCTTAAGGAATTTGTCCAGTGAGTTGATTCATTGAGAGGTTTAAGTACCCAAGGAATGCCAAATCTCCCAATTTTGTAGGAATTCCCCCACTGAGCTTGTTTGAAGAAAGATCAAGCCATTCAAGATTAGTCAAGTTCGCTAGAGCAAGAGGGATGGAACCAGTAATGTGGTTATGAGAAAAGTTGAGCCCTATGAGAGAGTGAAGATGTCCAATGACTTCCGGGATATCCCCTTGGAAAGAGTTGCATGACAAGTCAATGGTTGTGAAGACGGTCAAGATCTTGACTAGCTCAATCTCTAGCCCTTTCATGGTCACGGTAATGGAATCTTCATAAATCAACGATCTGGATGAGGTCATGTACAGTGATTTTTCTTGCCCATTTTCACTATTCATCATGGCTTCAAGGTTCATAATCAAGTTGGATGGCAAGGGACCGCCAAAGTTATTGTTGGAGAGGTCCAAAATGTGTGACTTGGGAAAGAGGTGAGCTCCCTTGGAAATATTCAAAAAATCCTTAAAATTGTTGGACCTCAAAACGAGAACTTTTAGCTCTTGGAGTGTGCCCAACCATGTCGGAAACGTATCCTCTATCTGATTGTTACTAAGATCCAAAACTTCTAAATACTTACATTTGACAAGGGATCGGGGCAATGTGCCTTCAAATTGATTTCGACTCAAGTCAAGAGTTGTCAACTCATTTGTCAAAGTAAATAATTGAAGAATTGTGCCCTCAAGATGATTCTTTCGCAAGTTCAAAACTGATAGAGATGTGCTTAAATTTGTAAAGCACCAAGGCAAGCTACCTCTTAAGTCATTGTTTGAAAAGATGACGATATTGAGGTGGGTGGCATTGCAGAACCATGGAGGGATCTTTCCTGTCATATTATTACTTGCAATAGAATAATAATATGTGATAGGAGATGGAAGTGGAATTGGGCCTCCAAAATTATTGTTGGACAAGTCTATTACGAACAATGAGGTGTTTGAGAAATCCTTTGTAGGCCACAAACCAGTAAAATGGTTGTTGGAAATGGATAAAGAATGAAGAGCAGGAAAGGTGAGTGCAAAGGCAGTGATGTTGATCCTACCATGAAGTTTGTTGGATTGCAAATCAAAGCTTTGCAAATTTGGTGCTTCTAGCCAATGTGGGAAGGTATCACTGAACTCGTTGTGACTGAGATTCAGCCATGATAAGTTCGTGGATTTGACTTGTGGTAATGGCCCTTGTAAGTTATTGCTACTCAAGTCTAGGTTCACAAGATTGGTCATATTACTAAAACATAGGGGTATATTTCCAAAGAGATAATTGTTAGAAAAATCTAATTCCAAGAGTGAACTCAATTGACATATTGAAGAGTCGATCTTACCGGTGAAACCATTGTCTTGGGCATGAAAGTAAGATAGAGAAGGTGAAGGTATTGGGAGTAGTCCTTGGAAAGAGTTCTCCTGAAGACCTATATGCGACAATCGCTTCCAGTGCAATTGTGGTATACCTCCCTCTAGAAGGTTTTGAGAAAGATCTAGATGTTCCAATGTATCAAGGCTTATTTCCCAAAACCACTTTGGTATTTCCCTGCTAATGCTATTGGAAGAGAGGTCTAAGTATGTTAATCTTCTCAACAAATGCAAGAAATAGGGAAACTTGGTAAGGTTGCAAGAAGACAATTCCAACACTTTAAGCATCGGGAATGCATGCTTCAATTCAGTGTTCGTAAAGTTATCAAACTCTACAACCCCACTAAAGTTATTATATGAAAGATCTAGAAATTGAAGTTGCTTGAGATTCCCTAGAAATGAGGGGATGAGTCCTGAGAATTTGCAATTGGTAAGATCCAAAACGGTTAAATTCTTCACGTCACCAATTGATTCAGGTATTTCTCCCAAGAAGTTCGTATTTAAGAGAGATAAGGACTCAAGAGGACTAGTCCAATTGAATTTGGGAAGAATCCCAGACAAGCCATAATTGTCACTCATATCAAGATATGTAAGGCTTGGTAATTGGAAAAAAGTGTCTGGAACTATCCCCCCTAAATAACAATCAATAACACTTAAATGCATCAAAGAAGAAAAATTTGTGAAGGACTTGGGTGAAACCGTGGACATGCCCACACTATGGAGAGCAAGCTTTCTAAGTGATGTTAAATTTTGAACAAGCATTGTGAAGATAGAGTTTTCCAACTGAAGAGGACAAAATGAGAGATCAAGTGACACCAACTTGGAGAGGAGAGAGATTTCACTTGGAATAGTTCCACGAAATTGTGAACGAGAGAGATTTAGATGAGTCATATTTACAAATATACTTAGGTTAGGCGAAATGGGTGAATCATCAAAGTTATTACCAAAAAGGTTGAGACTCTGAAGATGGTGAAGGAGAAAGATGGAGCTATTGGAATAGAGACTACCATAAAGCCAACTACAAGTAAGATCGAGACCAATGATGTTACCGGTGACATTGTCGCAAGTGACACCATCCCACAAGCAGCAATCTACACCCTTGTTCCATGAGTTTGTCTTTGGATAAGATGTCACATAGTAATCCTCTTCACAAGTCCGCGATGACTCACTATCAAGTGCGAAGGAATTCTTAAAATTGAGCAAGGCATCGTGCTGGTCAGGAGGGCAAAGGAACGAGGCAAAGGGAAGGGAGGAATGTAGGAAAAAGAGGAAATAGAGGAGGCCAAGGATTTGATGCCACTCCATCTTTCACCTTTGCGTGCAGCTGAGTTAAATGGTGGGGAAGTGCTTCAACTTATATAGCTCTTTGAAAGTGTGATTGCATTGGCACAAGTCTTCTCTAGTAAGGGAAAAGAAAAGAGACACGGTCTAGTAAAAAAGACACAAGTCTTAATCGTAATTTCCGGGAGCTTGCTTTTCCCTTCCATTGAGTCTAGTCTAGCTTCAATTTTAAGGCAACTTATTGGTGGTTGGGATAGGGAGCCAATTTATATAGACTTCCAACGTAAGTCTTCCATCTAAAACTATGTACAAATATGTCGGCAACTTCTTATTCGAATGTAATCTGTTTAATTACTCTCAGCATCCTAGAATAAGCTTGTGTCATGGGCTGCTTAATTCTCGGCCGCATAATAACTTGTGTGACGCCTAATGAGCTGTGAATACTAGACTAGCCTTTTTTTTTATATAGTTGTTCCTAAGAATAGTGTGGTGAATCACATCCTTGTATCGGATCATACCATATTCAGTTTAGATCAAACATCTAGTCTCTTAAGCGAGACATGCATAACACTTAGATAGAATAACTGGTTTCGGTTTGCCGTGACTATATTGGGAAAGCGGCATAAGCTCCTCACCAATTTGCGCACTGGTAGTCAGCCCCGCCTTCTGTATCACTCACTCTTCACCACTCTTTTCTAAAACTTTTAGCACAAACGCCCTAATGCCATTCCTACAAATCAATTGTATCATTCCTTCTGTATCTGCCATAAAGCTCCACTTATAAAGGTACGAGTGTTCAAGAGAATTCAGTCCGTGACATTAGGATGATGGATTTTTTTTGCTCAATAGACGATAAAGTATTCGTGAGTGACTTAATCAGCGACCCGTCATGGCCTTCCTCCAATTCAAGTCCCGAGAACCACGAAAGTCATGTGACAAAATATTGTATGGACTCTGTCTTTATGTGGTTAACAAAATTATGCAGAAACTACATGGAAACTCGTGTTTTTTAGTGGGGCCGGTATGGGTCTCATAAATACTTTGAATCTCTACTCTCTTTAAGTTTCATAAAGTATTAGTCAAATATTTAACTGTTACAATAACTTATAAGAACTTTTAGAAAAACTGCCTCACACAATTTCAAAATGTTGTAATTTTAAAATATGTATTACCAAATAAACAAATCGTAATACTTTAACTATATTTACAATGCAGCACATCTACACCTCTACCAGGTATATTTTAGTTTTAATTAGTTCAATTCAAAGCTGAAGAGACTATTGCATACTGCTAAACACACAACATAAATCCACTTGATTACTAAGTTACTAGTATGCATAATTGGCAAGTCAATTACCCTTATATGCCCACTAGTATTTGGCAAATGAATATTAAACTATAACTCTGCAATGATGAAAGAATTCAGTGGATGAAGTAGAACCTAGCTAATTCTAAGGGCGAGATATAAAAATTTGTATGCGATCATTTCATAAAACATGATACATATACCAAAAACCAAGCGGCCTCAATGAGCGGCAGTCCCCTTCCTCGTCAACCCAAGCATACAATCAAGATCAACAATCGCCAAAGATTAGGATTAGCTATTATGGAATCACCTTCCATTATAACCGGAAAATCTTTATCGTGATTTCCGGGAGTTTTTTTTTTTTTTTTTGTTCTGTTTTTACACCCCAGAGTCTAGTCTAGCTTCAATTTTAAGGAAAAATTTAAAAAATATCAAAGACCTGCATGAAATGCTTGTAGAAAGGCCTGCATAATTGCTTGGGAGGCCAAGGGTTTGATGCCACGCCATTTTGTCCTTCAGCATACATGTGAGTTTATTGGCGGTGGGGATAGGGATTCAACTTATATAGGGAGTTTATATTGCGTTATGAGATGCCCACTACTACCACTTTTGCTCCTTCGCATTGACAAAATTATATGATATTTTGCAAGGATTGCAGGTTTGGATTAATCTGCATAATGGTCGCAAGCGCTCCATCATCCACAGAGAATTAAAAACAACAAACATCCTGTCAAATGGAAACATGGAAGCCAGAATATCTGTTTTGTGGCAGAATTGAAGGAATCTTTGGCAATTGAATTGGTATTCTAATTTTTTTTTTTTAGTTAATGACTGTCTTGTGAACTCAATTATGCTAGATTTGGTGGAATGTGAAAAGCAAGAAATTGGATTATCATCACTTTTCCAACATGAACCAATTCTTGATGACCACGCTCTCATATTCTTAGTCAAAAGTCTGTTTTCCCATGGCAAAAATATTGTCTAACACACTTTATCTTATCGTACGAAAACCTAGTAAGAGGAAAAGAAAGTGACTTTAAAAAAGGAGAAAAGGCATTCTTATATGTATTCAAGAGGTCGAGGTTCTGCTTTTTGCTTCATCCATGTGCAAGTCGCTTCCCATGCATACGTTGTTCTTCGCGGTTGTCGTCCGTCGCACGTTGTGGAACGTGCACGTTCCGCGGCCATCAACCAGGTTAGCATTGTTATTTGTTTATTCGTTTTCTTCCAATGATAATCGGACTTATGGAATCCTTCGACCGCTCGATTAATTATAATTCAAATTAGGTGCGATAGTCCTCTCTTTCTATTCGATTATTCCTACAAGCATCAAATAATAATTGCTATTCTTCATAGATTAGTATCCTTGTAACAGTTACCCAACTTAACTAATGTGGTTAAATTTGTGGAACAAATTTTGGATGTTTTTACTTTCCACCATGATCATTGCGCATCATGGTGGGGTTATTTAATGTTAACAAAGTCTTTGTTTGTTTTGCAAAAAAATCATATTTCTTAAAAATATTTTCTAGGAAATCATTTTTCAGGAAAATGATGATATTTTCTGGTGTTCGGCTGAAACTTATAAATAAAGTGACAAATATTTTTCATCGTTCGGTATCAGATTTTATTTTTTATGAAAAATTACAAAAAATAATTTTATTTTTTAATCTACCATTTTTTTTAAATTATATATATTTAAAAAATTGAATTTTAATTATTTTTTTAATTTTACAAAATCGAATTTTTATTATTTTAATTTTTTTTCTTTTTTCCCTATTCTTTTCCTTCCTTCTTCCTCCTCCTTCCTCCATCGCTATGTGCCTCAACGATAGCTAGTTGCTTGGCGATTAGCCAAGACACAGGTCGTCGAGCTTGAGGCCTGGTCAATCCAAACGAGCTTGAGCTCCACCAAGGTCAGCGAGCTAACGGCTCACCTAAGGCAAATTGGGCAAGCTCCAACTTGTTGGATTAGGCGAGGTTGAGCCTCGCATGCCTCGCCACAATTTAGTGAGGCTCGAGCTCACCAGATAACAATCAGGCTTGCGCCGGCCTGTCGTTGGTCACCGACTATCGCCATGGCTAGTAACCGATCCAGAAAAAAGAAATAGAAAAAAAAATCAAAATATTGATTTTTAAAAATAAAAAAGAAAACATAAAAAAAATGAAAATGTGTTTGATAGAAGAAAGTGAGGTGAAAGAAGTTATGAAAAATGTTTTCTACAATTTGAAAAGTTGAATATTTTCTCCCCTTTTAGAAATGTGTTTTTTTCAATAGCATAAAATGTTTTCCTTGACTAGTTTATTTTCCATGAATTGAATGCCAAAAAATCCTCAAAACATTTCCCTAGAAATTATTTTCCATAAAATGAACATAACTTAAAAGTTAAGTTCAATGATAATAGTTCTCCACGTATGGGGGAAAGACAAAAATCCAATTAAATAGCTTTTCCTCAAGTTAGGTTCTTTCTTCATTGTCTTACTAGATTTTTCTTTCCATTTATCAGGGCAAACATGAGCAGTATATGAAAGTTAATAATATGTACACGATGGTTTATACATCAAAATTATCAAGATCAGTGGACGATTAGCACGTCTAGAATACTCACGTCATTGATTATTTTGGTTTTGTTTAGTCGAGATAAACATTTTTTTTAATCCTTTCATAGCCCAACCTATGAGGTGAAATGGGTGGACCAAGCTCAAAATTAAGCCCGATTTCACAACAATGGTACCAAATCTTTACAAGTCGGTCAACACCACAAAAACCAATACTCACAGGCTTATAAAAAAATCACGAAATGTCTCCCAAGCCCAAAATCAAATTTGCTCATATCCATTACAGCTCAATGCCCCTTCTGGAATACAAAGCTTTAATTTGCATCAGTCAAAACCGAGATCCTTTCCTGCATTACAGCTTGAATGACACAGAAAACAACCCACTGGATAAATTGAACAATCTAATTGATGGCTGCCTTAATATCAACATCAAATATTTCATTATACTAATGAAATCTGTTGAACTACTCTCAGCATCCTAGAATAATTTTGGATGATGGATTTTTTCTGCTCAATAGACGATAGGTTATTCATGATTTACCTAACCCGCGACCTGCCAGGCCATCCTTCCTCAAAGTCAAGAACCATGGAAATCTTATGGCTTCGACAAAATATTGCATCGACTCTGTCTATAAGTGATGTGGTGAACAAAATTTTTCAGAAACTGCATGGAAACTCGTGTTTTTAAATGCGTCCAATTTGGGCCTCACAAGTTCTTGAATGTATTGTTTGATTTAGTAAACTAATAATGGCGCATTTGACAACTTGCAAAATAATAAAAATTTCTATTCTTTTATTCTCGGGAGTAGAATTGGAACAAAAATCCATTCGATAAATTTTTTATTTCCGGGAATAAATTTGTTCCTAGGAATGGATTTGGAGTAGAATTGAGAAATAAAAAGAAGTTAATCCTTTATTCCCGGAACAATTCCAGAGTCAAGCCAATCCAAATTCTTTTTTTTCTTCTCGTTCTTCTTCCTTCTCTCTTCTTCTTCCCTTACTGCCACCATCAACCGTTGCCACTACCGCTGTCCACCACTGCTGATTGCCAACGACCAATTGGGTGAGCTATGACAAGCTTATCGGAGGCTCACCCAACCATTGATGAGGCTCGGCCTCGCTAGTGGCCAGGCAAGCCTTTCCCGGGCCTCCCCCGATCATCGATGAGCATTGCTTAGCCAGGCGAGACTCGTCCAACCACCGATGAGCCTCACTTGGTTGGGCGACACTCGGTAGAGGCTTGCCTGGCCACCGCAAGGCTCGGCCTCGTTGCCTCATCGGTGGCCAGGCGGTCCTTGCCTGGGCCACCCTCGGCCACTGGCAAGCCTTGCCTAGCTAGGTGAAGCGAGGCTGACCTCGCAGTGGCCCGATGAGGTCAACCCCCGCTGGTGGCTGGGCAAGCTCAACCTCGCCTAGCGATGGCTCTATCGAGCCTCGCCTAGTTGTCAGTGAGGCTCAGTCAATGAGGCACGACCTCATTGGGGGCTATCGACACTCCGACGAGATCACCAACCCTCGTCTGGCCGACCACTGATCATCCTGCGGTTGACAACAGGCCAAAGTTTGAAGAAGAAGAGAAGGAAAAGAAAAGAAAAAATAAAAAAGTAATAAAATTATTTAAAAAATTAAAAGAGAATGGTTTGGAGTAGAAATTTTAAGAACGGTAACAAACACAATTCTATTATGGGAATAGAAATTTTGAATAGTTACCATACACCTTAAAATGCCTAAAAATTGTTCTTGGAAATGAAATAAAAAATAATCATTTTTGATTAAAAAAATTATTCCCAGTAATAGAATGGTTACCAAATGCACCCTAAGTCTATGCAATACTTGGTCTCATATTTTGCCAAAGCCAATTGTGGGTAGTGAAGGAGAAACACTTGGAGTGGGGCCTAACTCCGTTTGGGTCAAAGTCCTTAGAGACTTGACTTTTAGGTATGATTGTGGATAGTAAAGGAATTAATGCAGAAGAAGAAGGATTAAAACTGGAAATATGGTGAGAATGTCTTTTTAAATAAAAGAGCAAATAAAAGCCAACAAAATTTGTTTGACCCACGTACATAAACCTAAATATATTATTTAGATTACGTCCAAGCATGTATAATAGAAGAGTACTTGAGATTAATATTTCTCATCAATGTTTCTCAAAGTTAATTATTGTGGATTTTATGATAAGGCGATAATTATTTTTAGGTTTATTAAACTGCTTGTTATATATTATATATCGACGAATGCGCAAAAAAGGCAAATAAAAGATACAATGGCTCGAGGACAATGCCTAGAGGCACACTCGATTATAAATGATAAGAAGTCAAAGTCTTCTTGAAATGACGTCACTCTGGTTACCTGTTTGCTTTGCTTGATTGTCATGGTGGTGTTTCTTGGGTATGTGTCTCGCCACCCGAAAGTTTTCTCTGGTTCTTCATACAAGTATATATTAGTCAGGCCCGAAGCGACATTTTCCATTTAAAAAACATGCATGATTCTAGTCACTACTATCTGATAGATAAGTTTTGGAAGAGGGTTGTCATTTATGAATTTTTTCCGTTAAGATATCATTTTAATTGACAAATACTTTAAATCTCTAATATCTTTAAGTTTGATAAAGCGTTTGTCAAACATTCCAGTGTTACAATAACCTGCAACAACTTTTTAAAAAATTGCCTCACACAAATTTAAGACGTTGTAACTTAAAAATTTGTATTGCCAAGTAAACAAATTGTAATACTTCCAAATTGTAATACTTCAAACCATAATTACAATGCAGCATAAGTACACCTATACCAAATATTTTTTTGTTTTTTTTTGTTCAATTCAATGTTGAAGTGACCATTGCATACTGCTAAACGTACACAACATAAATCCACTTAATTACTAAGTTACTAGTATGCATAATTGGCATGTCAAATACCCTTCCATACCCACTAGTATTTGGCAAATGAATATTAAACAATAACTGGGAAATGATGAAAGAATTCAGAGGAGGATGTAGAACCTAGCTTGCTCGGAGGGCGAGATATAGAAATTTGTATGCGATGATTTCATAAACAAAGTGGCCCCAATGGGAGGCCATCCCCTTCCCCGTCAACCCAAGCATAATCAAGATCAACAATCACCAAAGATTAGGATAAGCAATTATGGAATCACCTTGCATTATAACCGAGGAATCTTTATTGTGATTTTCGGGAGTTCTCTTTTTCCTTTCACCACAGAGTCTAGTCTAGCTTCAATTTTAAGGAAAAATTAGAATATGTCAAAGACCTGCATAAAGTGCATGTGGAAAGTCCTGCAGAATTGTTTGGGGTGCCTAGGATTTGATGCGATCCCATTTCGCACTTCAGCGTACATGTGAGTTTATTAGCGGTGGGGGATAGGAATTCAACTCACAGAGGGAGTTTATATTGTGCTATGAAATGTCCACTATTATCACTTTTTGCTCCTTCGCATTGGCATAGTTATAGGAAATTTTGCAAGAATTGCAGGTTTGGATTAATCTGCATAATGGTCGCAAGCCGTCCGTCATCCACAGACTTAAAAACAACAAAAATCTTGTTAAATGGAAATATGGAAGCCAAAATATCTGATTTTTGGCAGAATTGAAGGAATCTTTGGCAATTGAATTGGCATCCTATTTTTTTTTAATTTATTTTAATAATTATTGTGTGAACTCAATTGTGCTGGACTTGGTGGAATGTGAAAAGCAAGAATCAGATCATCATCACTTTCCCAACATGAACCAACTCTTGATGACCGCGGTCTCATATTTTCCGTCAAAACCCTGTTTTTCCATGGTAAAAGTGTTGTCCAACACACTTTTATCTTGTCGTGGGGAAAAGAAAGTGGCTTTAGAAAAAGAGAGAAGGCATTCTTGCATTCTCATATGCGCTCTGGTGGTCGTGGTTATGCTTTTTGCTTCAGCCATGTGCAAGTCGTCTCCCCATGCATACGTTGTTCCTCGCGGTTGTCGTCCGTCGCACGTTGTGGAACGTGCACGTTCCACGGCCATCAGCCAGGTTAGCATTGTTATTTATTTATTTGTTTTCTTCTTCCAATGATAATCGGACTTATGGAATCCTTTGACCACTTGATTAATTATAATTCACATTAAGTGCAATAGTCCTCTATTCCTCTTCGAATATTTCTACAATCAAATAATAATTGCTTTTCTTAATAGATTAGTATCCTCGTAGGAATTACCCAACTAAACCAATGTGGTTAAGTTTGTGGAACAAATTGTGGATGTTTTAACTTTCTGCCGCGATCATTGCGCATCATGGTGGGGTTATTTAATGTTAACTAAAAGTTAAGTTCAATGATAATAGTTCTCCACGTATGGGGCAAAGACCAAAAGCCACTTAAATAGCTTTTCCTAAAGTTACGTTCTTTCTTTATTATCCTTCCAATTTTTTGACCCGTTAATTTTCTTTCCATTTATCAGGGAAAACTTGACCCGTGTATGAAAGTTAAACATATGTAAATGATGTTTTATACATTAAGATTATGAAGATCAGTGGAGGATTAGCATATCTAGAGTTCTCATGTCATTGATTATTTTGATTTTATTTAGTCCAGATAAACATTTTTGTTAATCCTTTCATTGCTCAACCTATGAGGTAAACTGGGTGGACCAAGCTCAAATCCAAGCCCGATATCACAACAATGGCAGCAAACAGTTGCAAGCAGGTCAGCGTCACACAAATCAATGCTCACAGGCCTTTAAAAAAATCACGCAAAGTCTCCCAAGCCCAAAATCAAACTTGCTCATATCCACTATAGCTCAATGCCCCATCTGGAACACAAAGCTTTATCTGCATCAGTCAAGAACGATATCCTTTCCTGCAACACAGCTTGAATGACAGAGAAAACAACGCACTCGATAACTTGAACAATCTGAGGAACAACATGATCTCGCAACACATCATTTCTCTCCCTCCAAATATCATATATATAGCCCCATCCCAAGCATGCTTTAGCACAGTTTTAACTAGAGAATTTGTCACGCCCCGAACTTCGAGCACACGCACATCCCATTGCGGTCGATACAAATATGTGACTTCCCAAGACGCATCGCCAACCCATTGATTTAATGCACGCGTGGAAGCGAAAAAATAAACTCATGACAAAAAATAGCATGGGATAGGAAAGCAGGGCAACATTTCACAAAAACCAACTTTTATAGACAACTGTATTTGGTTACAAAATGAGTCTAGTCAAAGTCTACAAAAGGTCGACTTTAAAAAAGAAGCTGTCCTACAACATACTAGTTGGACACAAACACCAATCCTTTAGACTCCAGAGCTTCGGTCCTCCACAGCCACCAACTATGGACCTAAAAAGATAAGCCCACGACAGGGTAAGACAATGTCTCGGCAAGTTCACCCCTTAAACCCCTATTAGGAAGGAAATACACTCAAGGGTGCTCTAGCCACACCATACTGAGGACTTACCTTGCCTCAGTTCCTTTCTGCACGTTAGCACAGTTCATATCACAGTGCATATAAGTCATGCACACAACAATTGAAATGCCTTATCAACTCAATTAATCATGCATTCCAATTGTTAATTTCGCCCCTCTAGAGTACAGCCTACTTGAAGTTCGGCGGACTACTAGAGGAGCCAGGCATCGTCTCTTCCCCATTGAGTATGGTTACGTCTCTCATAGACGGCTTTCTCGAAGGAGTATAGGTCCAGAATCTACTGCGACCCGAACCTATTGTCTAGATATCCTATATAGGGTAATGTCCATTCGATTCAATTCAGGGATGGGTTCTCTTAACCAACACAACCATTCAATCTCGG
Source organism: Eucalyptus camaldulensis (assembly GCA_019915185.1). NCBI lineage: Eukaryota > Viridiplantae > Streptophyta > Magnoliopsida > Myrtales > Myrtaceae > Eucalyptus > Eucalyptus camaldulensis. The sequence continues at coordinate 6,471,525 of JAHSVA010000012.1, forward strand.
CCCAGAACACCGTGCATTGCACTTAAATGCCTCAATTAAAATAGTGATCCTAGCATATTTTCTTCGTATTAAAATATCTAGAAAGTAGTTGTGCGTAGGTACACGGTCAATTCGAACTAGAAAAACTGATACCTTTCCTTTTTCAAACCCTACTATTAGATATAGTCCTTAAAATCCATTTTCGATGTCAAAAATCGACACCCGAGATTTTCTGAATAAATAACATATTTTCACAATCATCACTCAATTTACACAATCCATCAATCAAATGCATAGATTGTACACACCACAGCAGTTAGCACAAAATTCCGATCATTGACTATCTTGGTATAATTTTCGGAAAATAATAAATAATTAAATATATTCCGAAATTAAATAAATAATATATTATATTAATATAATTTAATAAAATAATATTTATAAATTCGAATAATTAATTAAGTGGTTAATCAATATTACACTAATTTAATCACCTAATTAGCCTTAATTAATTATCCACTGAACTAATCACATCCCTTAATCTAATTAACAATTAACTAAACTAATCTAACCACCTAACCATGCTTAGCCTAATCTAAACAATCCTTAAGCATCATTAACCTCCTAAGCAAGGTTTAGTGAGTAAACTCACCGGTTTAGCATTTCGGTGAGTCCACGGCGACAGCGATGCCAAGGCGGGCGACAAACCTCCTAACGGCGACACCAACTGAGGCCAGGAAGGGCTTGAAAACAGGCCATGAAGATCTCACGGCTTGCTTGTTTTCTACTTTTGTTCCTGGTTGAACTGCAGAGAGAGAACCAGCGGCTGAACGGCGAGGAAGGGCTGATCGAAGCTTCAGCGAGTAGGTGGCCGGCAACTAGCGACACTTAGGGGTCAAGGGGGACTTGTTGGTGGTTGGTATGGGCGGATGAATGGTTGGAATGGGAGGAAACACGAAGAAAACGCGAAACAGGTGAAACTAGGTGGACTCCAAGTAGTCTGGCAAGTAGCGGCTTCTCACCAACGGACGGGACGGCCGTTGGCTCCATTCGGTGTGAGGTTGGGCTCCTTCGTACGGTTTGGATGTGCTGAAGATGATGGTGGGGGGAGCGTGAGCTGATTCTCACAGGAAGACAACTTTTAACTAAGATATTTAGAGAAAGGTCAGCTGGAGTAGAAACTAGCAGAAGAGAAAACAGAGGGGGAAAAGAGGTCGACAGTGGCTTGTGGGCGTGTGACGATAGAAGGGGCTAGTCTGCTCGGTTTTCTCTGGTTCTCTTGAGCTTCCAAGGCACCTCAACAATGGAGAAAAGGTGGGTTTCAAGGAGGAAGAAGGTTTACTGAAGAGGGGGACCCCAAGTGGCCTTCCAAGGCTCAACACTTGTCCAATTTCTATCTCACAAGCCCCCACCAGTCATCAGTCTTCATCCTCAACCATTCTCTCTCCTCAATCTTCCTCAATAAGCCATTGAAGTAGTCCAAAATGTTCATCTCCCCATGGCATACGAATTTTGTGCATTTGGCCTTTAGAGTCTTCAATTCCATTCAATTCTTAACCAGTTGAGCTCAAATCAAAGCCTATAATTTCATCCGAGGTGTCCTCACTTAAATCCACATTTTCATTGTCAATTGAACCAACTTGTATCCCAAAAATGTGACCAAAAGCGGGCGTACGAATTTCCCAATCCAAAATAACCGTACTTTGATTTATCCCCGAAAATCTTGGTTTGCAGAAAAATTTTTGGAGGATAAGTTGATGTTCCTAAAATGATCTGTGATATGACAAAACTTCCAAATTTTGAAATCGGGTTCAATTTTGCGGTTAATTCAATTTGGTGAGATTTTAACATGTCCTAATCTATAGGGTAGCTTTTAGGAATTTTTGGCGCATTTGACTTGTGGTTGATTATTTTCAAGCCACAATGTACATCTTCGACTTATAGGCGACTCTCGGTTGTCGTATATATCTCAATGTTTCAAATACAGACACAGGATACAGAAAAGATAAAATAATCAGTCTAGTGTCGTTCGACAAGAATTTTGCCATCAAGTGGAATCACCCACACACCGATTACATATCTCAGTTGAATCGACCTATCTCTGATCTCTGATCGATTTTGACAGTGTTGTATTGACTATTGTAGATTAGTACGGTCGAGCAGTCAGTTTTTGGTCGAATTCTCACATCAATTGCGTTTATATTTCTTAACAGCTTCACCTGATAGACTAGTTAACTTATGAGTAGCCAACTTAGAGAAAAAGGCTATAGACGCGTTGATGAAAAGCCCAACTCATTTACTTGAAAACAGAATTGGAAAAATCAGGATGTCACATATTTCCCCTTAGCAGTTCAAAACTCTAAATCTCATGTTGTGTTTGAAAGGATAGTTTTACTTAAAGCAGAGATAAATGGAAAAGGAAACCAAAGCTCAGGAAGATATAAGCAATGAAAAATCTCAAGTACAAACCTTAGGTTAAAGCGACAATGTACCTTTGGTATTTTGATATTCAGCCCTTCTAAGAACTGATTGATGGCCACGTTAGCATCTACATCAACTATTCTCCCTAATCACATTGTTATGTAGCCCGTTTTCTTCTCAATTTCCTCCTGTCATACCCAAATGTCACAGAAAATAAAATCTTGTAACATAGCAAATTTTGATTATGTAGATTGAGAAATTTTTGTGGCTCATGGAAATAGATGTCGAGTTTAAATGTGATACTTGATTATTATATTGGCTTCTTTTTTACTATTTTTGTAGAAAGAGAAAGTGCGAGAAGGAGTTTTGTTGTAAATCACAAAGAATTACAAAGCCTGTGGAAATTGGCCTGGTTCTAAATGTACCATTATCAGCGAGCCAATTAACAAACTTGATTTCTTGCAAATCAATTAATGCCATAAATGAAAAGAAGCAAAAATTGGCAAATAAATGTGTTAACATAAGCTGTCAATTAGGGCCTCAATAGGAGAGTTTTTTTTATTTAAGGTCTTTGTATATATGTATCTTCTGATTTGTAGGAGATCTCCTTATTTGTAGTGATTTGTAGGAGATTCTAGGGTGGCTTACGTCGGTGTATATATGTGTGGTTATATTCTTGTAAAAAGAGTAGAACACAAAAGAAAAAAAATTGTTTACTGGTCAACGTGGTATCAAAGCAAATGATCTAAGGACTTTGTGCTCTGATCACGATCCGAATCCTTGTTGTGGCGTAGCCGCGCGATGGTTTCGTGCGGATTGCCACGCTAACTGCACCATTTATCGGGATTCATGGCAGTTGACAATCCACCCATCGAGATAATTCCTACGGCTCCAGCGGAAGGCACTATAGTCCCACATTAGGCTCCAGGAGGGACTTCCACTACTGATGCACTCCTTGAAACCTTGACATCCAAGTTGACACAAATCTTGACTCACCATCAGGCCTTACTTTCTCATGCTGAAAATTCCGGCCCACCAATTGCAGTCAAGTTGGATGACCGTAATTATGGCCTTTGGTCCTAAGTTGTTGAGATGTATATCTCTGGGAAGGACAAATTGGGATATACCAATGGGAATTCACCCCCCCCCACTTTCAACTGACCCTAATTTTCGGAAGTAGAAGACTAATGATAATGCAGTTAAAGGATGGCTCATCAATTCCATGGACCCGACGTTGATTGGAAATTTTATCTGTTTCCCAACAACAAAGGCAGTACGAGATCTGGTGGCTACTATGTTCTTTGATGGCACTGATGTCTCCCAAGTGTATGATCTAAAGCGATGTTTGTCCCGACTGAAGTAGGCAGGCGGCCTGATTGAAAAGTATTATAATGATCTTCAAGGTTTATGGCGGGAGGTTGATTTTCAATGGCCTAATCCCATGACTTGTCCTCGTGATATCGAGTGCTACAACGCTCTTGTGCAAGAAGACCGTGTATATCTTTTCCTTGATGGGCTCGATGATCCCCTTGACAAAGTCAAGACTGATGTTCTATAGATGCATCCCTTCCCGATGGTGGAGTAGGCCTATGCTAGGGTGAGGTGGGAGGATGTACGCCAAGCTGTTATGTTATCTTCAATTGAACCATCTAGCACCGCGGCAGCCCTGGTGTCGCGTGGTGGAAATGTTATCTCACACTTTCTCGAGGCCAACAATGAGTACAAAGCTCTCCAGATGGTCTCTCCTAATATTACGTTTGGTGGAGGGAGGACTAACAAAGGTTTGAAGGCTAAACCACAACACTCAGAAGGTTGTACTCATTGTGGTAATACTAAACATACAAAAGATACCTGTTTTAAATTGCATGGTTATCCGGATCGGTGGAAGGAGTTGCAGAACAAGAAAAAGACAGAAAATGCTATAGGACGGGGGTAGGCATCATTGGCTACCCGGACCTTACCCCTTTCTTTGGTACTGCAAGTAGACGCTACCAATACTTCTGATGTGGCTCCTAAAGGTAACATTGGGTGTGCACTTATTAGTAATTCTCAGTGTGGTGAGGAGGGGTGGATTGTAGATTTTGGGGCAACGAATCACATGATACCCAATCGTAACGATATTATATGCTACACCACTCTGAGGAGACAAAGTATCTATAATGCGAATGGCACTAGTTATCCTATCACTGGGGCTGGCAATGTTGATCTTACACCTTCTTTATCATTGGCTCACACTTTATTAGTGCCCTCTCTGTCTAATTGTTTACTCTCTATTGGCCAACTCACTAATGCTTTGAAGTGTTGTGTTCTCATGTATCCGTCTTTTTTATTATTTTAGGATATCCTCATGAAGGAGATTATTTGTCGAGGTACTAAAAGGGGGGGGGGTGTACTATGTTGATGACTTTCATGCAGGCCAAAAACATCACACAAATAGTGGGTCTACTAATAAAGAGAAAACGATTTGGTTATGGCATCGTCGTTTAGGACACCCGTCTTTTGGGTATTTAAAACATTTATTTCCAAACTTGTTTCATAATTTGTCAAATGCTAAATTCCAATGTGAGACATGTATTTTGGCAAAAAGTCATCGTGTCTCTTTTCCTTTGAGTTTTAATAAGAGCACCGGGCCGTTTTCTTTGGTTCATTCGGATGTGTGCTGCATTTCACCGCTTACTACTCTATATGGGATTTATTGGTTTGTAACATTTGTGGATGATTGTACCTGGATGTCCTGGGTTTATTTGGACAAAGTACATCCCAAGTGCCAAAAATTGGTATGAAGGGACACTTAAGTGCCAAAATCGGAGCAAAATGGATTACTTAAGTGCTACTTCCAAAATGCCGACGTAACGATTTTTCGGCGAACGAAGTGCAAAACGATGCTATTTTGCACGCTGACGTAGTTAGACAATACAAAAACAACGTCGTTTTGGTGCTGACGTGTTAAAAAAATAATATGAAAATTAATTAAATTAAATTTAAAACTAAATTTATTTAAAACAGTTTAAAATAAAATAAAAATATTAAAAAAACTAAAAATTAAAAAATATATCAAAAACTAAAAATCTAAAATATTTAAAAACTAAACTTATTTAAAACATTTAAAAATATATATGAAATATAAAAAAACTAAAAATTTAAAACATTTAAAAACTAAACTTATTTAAAACATTTAAAAATATTAAAAAAATATTAAAAAACTAAAAAAACTAAATTAAAAAATATATATTTAAAAAAATAAAAAGTTAAAACATTTAAAAACTAAAATTATTTAAAAATTTAAAAATAAAATAAAATTATAAAAAATTTAAAAAACTAAAAATTTTAAAAAATATTATAAAAACTAAAAATTTAAAACATAAAAAAACTAAACTTATTTAAAACATTTAAAAAAATATAAATGTAAAAAAGGGGCTGGCAGCTGAGGGCTAAGCCCTTGCCGCCACCACCTCCTCGCCGTCACCGGAAGGGCCCGGCCGCCCCCCTTTTTATTTTTTAGCTTTTATAAAAAATTTAGTTTTTTAAATATTTTATTTTATTTTGAAATAGTTTAAATAAGTTTAGTTTAAATTTTAAAATTTTAATATATTTTTTTAAAAAAATTTATTTTATTTTTAAATGTTTTAAATAAGTTTAGTTGTTTTAAATTTTAGTTTTTTAATTTATTTTTTAATTTGTATTTTTTAAAAATTAAGTTTTAATATTTTTATTTTATCTTTAATTTTATTAAAAGTATTATTTATTTATTTTTTAATGTTTTTATTTTACTTTTAAATGTTTTAAACAAGTTATTTTTAAATTTAATTTAATTAATTTTTATATTAATTTTTTTATGATGTCAGCATTAAGACGACATCGTTTTTGTATTATTTAGCCACGTCAGTGTGCAAAACAACGTCATTTTGCACTTCCTTCACCGGAAATTCACCATGTCGGCATTTTGGCCAGATTTTGACCAGAATGGCACTTAAGTGATCCATTTGGCTCCAATTTTGGCACTTAGGGCGCGTTTGGTAATGTTTATGTTAAAAACTTGTTCCAGGAAACAGAAAAAAAAGTTTCTGTTTCGAGGAACAGTTTTTGAACAAAAGAACGCGTTTAGTAAGTGTAAAAAAAACTGTTCTTGAAATAAAAAAAGAACAGAAACACGTTTGGTAACTGCACTTAATTTCTGTTCTTAGAATAGAAAAAGAACAGAAACACGTTTGGTAATTGTACAAAATTTCTGTTTTAAATTTTTCAAAAGATGTTTTTTTTTTAAAAAAAAATAAAGTTTAAACTTGATATTGAATTCTCATTAAATGCTCATTAATTTTATTTTGTTCATGGTGAGTGAAGACAAACATTCTGAACATGATCATATGGCATACTTGGTAGAAAATTTTGTAAGTAAAGTTTGTATCAAATTTTTTTCAAGTACTTTTTTTATTTTTTATTTTTATAACATATAAACTTGATATTGAATTCTCATTCTCATGAAATGCTCATCAATTTAATTTTGATCATGGTGAGTGAAGAAAAATATTTTCAACATAGTCATATGTGCATACTTTAAAAGAAAATTTTATAAGTAAAGTTCGTACAATAAGAACTAGCAAAAAGAAGAGTATCTTATACATCTCAACATGAATCCTTTCATACATGACATTACAATAATGAAGCAATATAGTTCATTGTTCAACTTCATCACAGTGAATACTTAAAAACAATATTACAAAAGTCAACAAATCTCATGCATATTGTGATCCTTGCCATTTATTTGCAATACTTATCCTAAGCATGTTTATCCCAGATGCCTGCTCATCCAATGTATCATCTATAACCTCCACTTCTGTAGGTCCAAATGGATACTCCGAATCTCCATATATGGAAAAATTTATGTCCATCTTATCTTGATCACAAATGTAATTATGAAGAGCACAACATGCAATTACAACAAGTGCTTGCTTCCGAATTGTAAATGGAGGCATATGTCTCAAAATGGTGAAGCGATTCTTTAATGCCTCAAATGACCTCTCAATTACATTTCTTAGTGAAGAGTGCTTATAGTTGAATAACTCTTTTGCTGTTCTTGGCCGTCTCCCACTCCCTCTATATTCATTGAGATGATACCGTTCCTTTCTAAATTGAGTTAAAAATCCCGGAAGTACCGCACAACCGAAATCTACCACGTAGTATTTCCCTACAACATGATATATATAGATTTGTTGTGATATTCAACCATAATATAATCACAAATGTCTATATAAACAAAGTAAATACCAGGTGGTGGTTGGAGAAATTACGATTGAGGAGTTTTGAGTGTTGTCGAAAGCATTCGACAATCATTGCCAGATCCTTCCCATCTAGCATACACGAAAGTAAATTTCATATCAAATGAGCAAACACATAACACGTTCTAGGTGGTAGTCCCTCTCCTGCCTCTAAATCGAATTTGCTGAGACACCGGGATAATAGCATTTATATGGGTGCCATCCATAGCACCTACGCAGTCCTGTCAATTTATTACCAATCTAAGATTATATAAGATTATGAACTACATGTATTTGACGGTATAAAGTTGATATAGAAATCATACCTTGAAGTAGCGCTTATGACTAGAATCCATAAGAATTTCTTGTGGGATGACATCAAAGGACGGTGGTTTGATTATCTCTTTTGAAAGTTTGATAATTGCTTTCAACACTTTGTTGTAATACTTGCTGATCTTTTCTCCAGAATGTTGAAATTTCTCACATAAATCTCTATTTGAGCTACCGTGACAAACCAAAGATAAGAATATCCCAATTTGTTCATCTATTCGAATATATCGACTATCTTTTAACCAACCTCTTAGGTAGCGCATGATAACGCTCATGTTTCTCCAAATTTCTGTTCTTTTGTTCCGTGGAACAAAAAAAGAACAGAAACCCGTTTGGTAAAACATTTATTCCCGAGAATAATTTCTCTAATTTTTTGTTCTCAGGAACAGTTTTGAGAAGCAAAAAAAAGTTGCTTTATGTTCCTGGGAACAATTTCTAGAAATAAGTTGATTTTCTTTTTTAATTTTCTTTTATTTCCTTTTCTTGCCGCGACCACCGTCAACCGCCGGCCACTGCCGGTCGCCGTCGTCTCTGGCCGCCATTGCCGCCGCCACCGGTCCGCCAGTCTCCGCTCGTCGCCGGTTGCCGTTAGCCGCTGCTCGCCGCCGGCCCGCTAGCCACTGCCCGTCGCCGGCCCGCCAGCTGCCGCCCACCGCCGGTCGTCTTCGCCAGCCCGCCCGCCGCCATCGGCCCGCCTGCCGCCGTCGGTCACTGCCGCCGGCCCGCCGGTCGTGCAGCGGCGACGGCGGCGGCTGGTGGGCCGGCAGTGGCGACCGGCGGCGGGCGATGGCGGCAATCCGTCGACCAGAATAAAAAATGAATAAATACAAAAAAGAAATTGTTGCGTTACCAAACACATTTCTATTCCTTTTCTATTCCAAGAGTAGAAATTTTGTGTCGTTATCAAACGGGTTCTTTTACTTAGAAATTGTTCCCTGGAGCAGAAATAAAAAAGAACCATTTCTGAAAAAAAAATCTTCTCGGGAACAGAAGCGTTGTCATGCGCAGCCTTACTCTCATCAAATCACATAAATTTAGAAAAACATGTCTCTCCATCCTGAAGGCTTCATATATCCTATCTGAATGTCCATAAACAATCTCCATTATCCATTTGGACCCTGATAATTTGCTGTCCCTAATGGGTTCTCTTGTATGCACGGACACGTCAGTCGCAACCGTGCACAACCATACTAGCAATTTGCCCACTCTACATTCTCCTACAATTTTCACAATAATGACATTTCAGTAATATAATCATACTTTTTAAAATTTACATATATAATGACATCAAAATGACCAAAAAGTTAAAAAAGATACCTTGATGTGAGATTCCCATATACTTGGATTGTCGACAACAACTCTTTTATTCACATTATCCCAACCAAATCTAGACTGAGACATAAGTTTCTGAAAACTGCTATACTGTTTTCTCAGTTTGTTTACCTTGTTTCTCAGCTGGACCATGCTATATTGGCATCCTGTTTGTCTAATGAATTCATTCTGTATATTCCTCCACCCTGCTTTGTTGAAAGTAGAAAAGGTCTGATTTCCCTTTTTGACCTCATTTACCAACAAACCGATAAATAGGTTGGTTACAGACTCGGTCCACTTTGCACTGAATGTTTGTCTCTCAGATGCCATTTAATCTTTGACCGGTCGAGCAGCATATGAGTTATGAGTTAAATCAATAACATAATACTATATATGCCATACACAAAATCATTCTCAAGAGATGCAAGCGGAGAAGACTATAATGACAAAATTGACATTCTTGAACTAACTTGTATAAAACAGATCATAAGTTGCATTTTGAGCTACAAGAACTACATAGTACTATGACTAGCAATGATCAATCAAACAGAATGCTCAAAATAAAATAAAGAGCATTGTGAGAAACCTAAACAACTACTCTCTCCAACCTGTTTTTGAGCTACCATGTCAAAATATAGGTCATATTTCAAACACTACCATAAAAGGAAATGTGAAAAGTTCAATCTTGCTCCAAATGAACCTAAACAACTACTCTCTCCAACCTGTTTTTGAGCTGTGAAATCCAAATGATCAGCCTGAGCATTTCATTGTAATGCTAGATATAATATGCAACCATGAAATTCAGCCAACACAAGGCAACATTACCCTTGGTTCTTACCTTCAAACACAAAAAGAAGTTCTTGAGAGTGGCTCATGTCCTTCAGTCTTTCCTCTATAAGTTTCTCAACTAGAGTTCTCTGTTAAAAATATAGTTCTCATGGTGATTTTGGATGAGCTCATAGTTACTCAGCATATTACAAAAGAAAGTTACCACCAGGTCGCTCGAGCGAGCAGAATGTTGCTGCTCTGCTCGCGATGCTCACTCGAGCGATCAAAGGAGCGACGCTCGCTCAAGCCAGCAGAGTAGCTCGAGCAAGTGTCGCTACTCTGCCGAGTGAGCAGAGCAGGGACGCTCGCTTGAGCTAGCAGAGCAGCTCGAACGAGCGTCGTTGCTTTGTCGCTCGAGCAAGCGTCCTTGCATTGCTCTGCCAAGCAAGCAAAGCAGCTCGAGCGAGCAAAGCAACGATGCTCGCTCGAGCGAGCAGAGTAGCTCGAGCGAGGGTCGTTGCTCTGCCGAGTGAGCAGACAGCTCGAGCTTGGCAGAGCAACTCGAGCGAGTAGAGCAGCGACGCTCGCTCAAGCGAGTAAAGCAGCTCGAAGCGAGTGTCGCTGCTCTGCCGAGCGACCAGAGTAGCTCGAGCTCGGCAGAGCAGCTCCAGCGAGCAGCCGTCACCCAAATTTGCCGTAGATTTGGGTGAGCAACGCTCGCTTGGGGCTCGTTCTGCTCGTTCGCATTGGCAGAGACGCTGCTCTGCGGCTCGAGCGAGCATCGCTGCTCTGTCGAGCAACCATAGCAGCTCGAGCTCGGTAGACCAGCTCCAACGAGCAGCCATCGCCCAGATCTGTAGCAGATTTGGGCGAGCAATGCTCGCTTAAGGCTCGAGTAGGAGGGCACGCTCGAGTGAGCCTCTCGCAGATCTGGGCAAGCGTTGGCTCGAGCGAGCTGTCGCGCTCTAGCGCCGAGCAGCCGTTGCCCAGATCTACGAGGGGTGGCTCTCGCCGAAGCCCTCGTTGAACGGTGAAGGAGGAGCAGCAGAAACTTACCTCGATTCAGAAGCTTCAGCTGGTGAAGGAGTAGCAGCTGTCGGCGTCGGAGAGTCAACTGAGTGGGGAGGCGCCGGAGAGTCAGTCGGTGGTGAACTTGTGAGAGACACCGAAAAAGGGAGAGCGTTGTTTCGCGTAGGGCACGAACAAAAGAGACAGTGGTGAATCAAAAGTGTTTCATTTTTGTTCTTTTCAGCTCTTCAAGAAGTATTTATGGAATAGAAAAGTAAGTTTTTTTTTGTTTTTTTTTTTCGTTCCGATTTTGTCCTAGGAACAAAAAAAATAGTTTTTGAACAAAAACGCAAACAAATGTGTTTCTGTTCTTTTTTTGTTCCCGGGAACAAAAAAACAAAATTTTTGTTCATAAACCAAAGAAAAGAACATTACCATGTAGCCCCTTAAGTGTCACTTTCCAAACTTTTGGCACTTAAGTGTCTCTCTGTGCCAAGTTTTGGTACTTAGGGTGTACTTTGTCCGGGTTTATTTAATGAAGCATAAAGATGAAGTGGTAGCAATATTCGGTATGTTTCATTGGATGATTGCAACATAGTTTGGGACTCAAATTCGAGTCCTTTGTAGTGACAATGGTGGGGAATATATCAAGCAACATCTTGTAGCTTACTTTCAAGACCACGGGCTTATACACGAAATGTCTTGCACTAGGACACCCCAACAAAATGGTGTCACTGAGAGGAAGAACCACCATATCCTCGAGACGGCAAGGGCACTCCTCATAGGTGGTTAGGTTCCATCTCGTTTTTGGGAAGCCGCTGTGGTTAAAGCGGTACATTTGATGAATAAAATGCCCTCTTGTGTGTTGAACTTTCAGACGCTACTTCAAGCACTTGCATTCTATGTTTCTCTTCCTTCCATCATGATACTACCTCCCAAAGTGTTTGGTTGTGTAGCATACGTCCATCTCCACAAGAACCAATGGAAAAAACTTGATCGGTGTGCGGTGAAGTGTGTTTTTCATTGGTTATGGCACTCATCGGTAAGAATACTGCTGTTACAATTCAGCAACCAAGAAAACCCACATCACAATGGACGTCACCTTCATTGAGTCTAAATTATCTTTTTCAACACCCAATTGTACCTTTTAGGGGGAGACTTTTAGTGAAAGGACAAATTGATGGGAAGGTGGTGTGATGGCAAGGGTTGCAGCTGATTTTGCTTTAAAAAAAAATGACCCCACAGTGCCTACACCTGGTGACACAAGGACTGGTAACACACAAGCTAAGGTGCAAGTTGACAAGCGGGTTCACATGCTGCGGCAGGCAGCGTTGGCTAGCAATGGTGTGGTCACGATTATGGCAGGACACCGGAAAATGAGCAGCTGTACGCTAAGGAATCTGATCATTAGGTTGATTTGGTGCAAGAGACACACGAACAATCTCAAGAATAGCTCCCTCCACTTCAAAATATCCCCTCTTTAGTACTTGACAATTCTCCTGAGGATACTCTTGAGGTAAGTTCTCCTACCACACATAATTTGTTTGTTGATACTGATGTAGCTGTTTGTTATAAATTGCCCGACATACATATTCGTGGCAAGGCTCCTAATAGGTACTCACCAGATGTGGAAAAATGAAGGTTGAAGTATCCGATCACCAATTATGTTTCGACAAAGCAGTTGTTAGGACCTTTAAAGACATTTGTCTCAAATTTCTCTACAAGTAGAGTTCCTAGTGGAGTACAGGAGGCATTGAGGGATCCCAAGTGGGTTCAAGCAATGCAAGAAGAGATGGAGGCTTTACAGAAAAATAAGACTTGGAGACTTGTCGAGTTACCGAAGGGAAATAAGGTAGTAGGATGTAAATGGTTCTTCACCATCAAATATAAAACAAATGGTTTTGTTGAGAGGTACAAGGCATGTCTGGTAGCAAAGGGATATACCCAGACCTATGGTGTGGACTACCAAGAAACATTCTCTCCAGTTGCAAAACTAAACACTATGCGGGTATTGTTACCATTTGTAGCACATTTGGATTGACCCTTACATCAATTTGATGTAAAGAATGCGTTCTTACATGGAGATTTGGAAGAAGAGATTTACATGGAAATCCCACTAGGATATGTGTGTGCTGATAAATCAGAAGTGGTATGTAAACTTGAGCGGTCGTTGTACAGATTAAAGCAATCACCACGGGCTTGGTTTGGTCGCTTTAGCACTGCAATGAAAAGGTATGGGCACACTCAAAGTAATTCAGACCATATGTTGTTCCTAAAATGGTAGCATGACAAAGTGACATCATTGATTATATACGTAGATGACATGATCATCACAGGGGATGACCTTGAGGAGATCACAGAACTTCAGACCATATGCTGTAGGAGTTCTGTGATCATATGTTGTTCCTTTGAAGTTCTGTGATCTCCTCAAGGTCATCCCCTGTGATGATCATGTCATCTACGTATAAAAGGAAACTGGCAAATGAGTTTGAGATGAAGAACTTAGGAGGCCTTAAATATTTTTGGGTATTGAAGTGGCTAGATCAAAGGAGGGTATATTCTTATCTTAACGAAAGTATGTGCTGCACTTGTTGGCTGAGGTGGTGATGTTGGATTGCAAACCTGCTGATACCCCTATAGTACAAAATCATAAACTTGGAGTTTTCTCTAATCAGGTATTGACCAATAAGGATTGATATTAAGGGTTGGTAGGGAGAGTAATTTATCTATCGCACACTCGGCCTGACATTGCATATGCTGTAGGAGTTGTAAGTCAATTTATGTACGCTCCTAGTGAAGATCATATGAATGTTGTAGTTTAGATTTTATGCTACTTGAAGTCAACACCAGGGGAAAGGACTATTCTTTGTGAAGAATAATCACCATGAGGTAGAAGGATTTACGGATGCTGATTGGGCTAGCAATACCTCGGATAGGAGATCGACGTCAGGCTACTTCACATTTGTGGGAGGAAACTTGGTTACGTGGAGGAGCAAGATACATAAAGTAGTAGCTTTGTCAAGTGCTGAAGCCGAGTTTCGAGGGATGGCTAAAGGACTATCTGAGCTTTTGTGGCTAAAGAAGTTGTTGATAGAACTTGGTTTTCCACCTAAGTTAGGAATGCAACTGTTTTGTGATAATAAGGTTTTCAACATGACCGCACTAAACATGTTGAAGTTGATAGGCTTTTTATCAAGCAAAATCTAGATGATAGGGTGGTGAGTTTTTCATTTATCAAATCTGAAGACCAGTTGGCAGACGTACTTGTTAAGTCGAGCATTCCACAGCTCACTTGTCAAGTGGGTATCAAAGATATTTTCTCACCAGCTTGAGGGGGAATGTTAACATGAGCTGTCAATTAGAGCCTCAATAGGAGAGTTTTTCTATTTAAGGTCTTTGTATATATGTATCTTTTGATTTGTAAGAGATCTCCTGATTTGTAGTGATTTGTAGGAGATATTCTGATTTGTAGGAGATTATAGGGTGACTTACGTCGGTGTATAGATGTGTGGTTACATTCTTGTAAAAAGAGTAGAACACAAAAGAAAAAAAAAATTTGTTTATTGGTCAACAAAATATGCTTTAGGATCAAATTTTGAACTTTTGCGAGTACCACTAAAGCTAATAGTTGAAGCGTCCCAACGAGCTATGCGCACCATTTAAAGTTTGATAACTTAGAGCTTTTATTGAAACGACAGCTCTAGCTTAATCAGCCAAATTTGGGACAAAGTATACTCCATGTGTCAAAACTTGGCACAGAATGACACTTAAGTGCTAAAAGTTTGGAAAATGACACTTAAGAGCCAAAATTGGAGCAAAATGGATTATTTAAGTGCCATTCCGGCCAAAATCTGGCCAAAATGTCGACAGGGTGAATTTCCGGTGAAGGAAATACAAAATGATGCCGTTTTGCACGTTGATGTGACTAAACAATACAAAAATGACGTTTTGGTGCTGATGTTGTAAAAAAAATATAAAAATTAATTAAATTAAATTTAAAACTAAAATTATTTAAAACATTTAAAAATAACATAAAATTATTTAAAAATACATTTTTTAAAAAAATAAAAATTAAAAAATATATTAAAAAACTAAACTTATTTAAAACATTTAAAAAGAAAATAAAGATATTAAAAAAATAAAATAAAAAATATGATTTAAAAAAATATATTAAATAACTAAAAATTTAAAACATTTAAAAAATAAACTTATTCAAAACATTTCAAAATAAAATAAAAAATATTTAAAAAACTAAAATATAAAAAGGGGGGTAGTTAGGCCCTTTTGGCGACGGCAGGGAGGCGGCGGCGACGAGGGCTCAGCCCTCAGCCGCCAAGCCCTTTTTTATTTTTATTTTATTTTTAAATGTTTTAAATAATTTTAGTTTTTAAATATTTTAAATATTTATTTTTTATAATATTTTTTAAAATATTTAGTTTTTTTAGTTTTTTTAGTTTTTGATATTTTTATTTTATTTTTAAATGTTTTAAATAAGTTTAGTTTTTAAATGTTTTAACTTTTAGTTTTTTAATATTTTTATTTTATTTTTAAATTCTTTAAATAAGAATGTTTTAAATTTATAGTTTTTTAATATATTTTTTTAATTTTAATTTTAAATTTTTAAAATAAGTTTAGTTTTAAATGTTTTGGATTTTTATTTTTTTAATATATATATATATTTTAGTTTTTAGTTTTTAAATATTTTATTTATTTTTACATGTTTTAATTAAATTTAGCTTTAATTTTAATTTAATTAATTTTTATATTAAATTTTTGAACATGTTAGTACCGAAACGATGTTGTGTTTGTATTATCTAGCCACGTCAACATGCAAAATGGCGTCGTTTTGCACTTCTTTCGCCAGAAAATCGCTACATCGGTATTTTGGCCGGAGTGGCACTTAAGTGATCAATTTTACTTTGATTTTGACACTTACCCTTTCCAAACTTTTGGCACTTGAAATGTACATTGTCCACCAAATTTGTTTACTCAAAGTTTCAGAATTCTTCCACTTCAGTAGAAGCCCTGCTACTAGCAGTTCCACAATAACATGAGAAGGCATTATTCATCAGAGTTGCCCTTAAATGAGTTACTTATCACATACAACCGTTAAAGAGAAGGGTCTCCTATCTTGTCATGTCTGTGCTTCTAATCTCATCCAGATTGTATCCAACTTTGATTCAACAAGCGACTGTGTGGCTTTACTCCTCTTTTCTTTGCAATGCCTTGAAAGGCCCTAACATTCATGGAGCTCCAGAAAATCTAAGAAAATCCGAGCTCAAGTATGAATTTTGACTACTAGGAAGCACTAAACTTGTAAATGCCAATTCATCACATAAAAGGTGACGATGGAATTATTTCATTATCGTTTTTGTCAAGGAAAAAGTCACAAAAAATCCCCAACTTTGCCTCGAGTGACAGATTTACCCCGAACTTTGTTCTGTGACGTGAAAAACCCCAAAGTTTGCTAACTGTGACACATTTACCCCAAACATTTATTTGTGACACAAAAAACCCTGAACTTTCATTTGTGTGACATATTTACCATAAATCATAAGGGCATTTTGGTATTTTTACTTTTAAAAACTTTTTTCTTTTTTTTTTTCTTCTTCTTCTTCCTTCCCTCCATCGGCCATGGCGGAGGGAAGCCAGCGTCCGGCGATGGCACCCTCGCCCGACGCCGATGAGGGCACCCCTCGCCTGACGCAGGCGAGGGCACCCCTCGTCGGCGTCAGGCAAGGGCACCCCTTGCTGACGTCGGGCGAGGGAGGCCCTCATACGACCCAGTCGAGGGCCTACCTCGCCCGACGCCGGTGAGGGCGGCCCTAGCCAGCCCAGGGGAGGGCGACCCTCGCCTGATGCTGGCGAGGGCAACCCTCGCTGGACGCCGGCTTCCCTCCGCCGGCTCCGCCATGGCCGGCGGAGGGAAGAGAGAAGAAGAAAAAAATAAAAAAGAAAAAAGAAAAAGAAAAAACAGAAAGAATAAGACGAAAATACCCTTAATGGGGTAAATGTGTCACAGTTAGCAAACTTCGGGATTTTTCACATCACAAAATAAAGTTCAAGGTAAATCTGTCATTTGAGGCAAAGTTTGGGTTTTTGGTGGCTTTTACCCTTTTTGTCAAGGATTTCACCGACACATTTCCTCAACCACATCTTCCGAAGTCAGAGTCTGTTTCAGCCATCCCAACATAACATGTGTAAGGTACAATATAAGAATCCTAATGCGATGCAATCACAAAGATCACACTGTCAATGTTTCGAGAAAAGCATCTTGACATGTAAAGAAGAAAAGAGCACTCCTCAAGATAAAAAAAAATGCATGTCTTGTGCTCTGTCAGGCGACTCATATCCCACTCGACAACAAAGCATCACTTCTGTTAGAAAGCTGTCTCAAGCATAGTGAAATAATTTTGTCACTGACAAGATGAGAAATTATTCATGTATAAAACTACCGGGAAGCTGAGAAAATTATATTGGCCCGCTCATAAATTTGTCTTTTCTAGAGTTGGCCTCGTCAAAAGTTGTGCAACTATCTATTTATTACTAGTTCTATAACATTAAAATCAGAAAGCTTAGGCTGCGTTTGTTTGTATTTCTTTTTTTTTTTGTTTTTAAACACTTTTTCTGTTTTTTTGTTCTTTTGTTCCCAGGAACAAAAAAGAAACAGAAATAAGAAACACAAATTTTGTTTTTCTTGTTTTTGAAACACAAATCAGAAACAAAAAGGGAATAAAATTGTGTTCCTTTTTTATTTCTTCGATAGTGCTCGAACAGCGCCTCCTCTCCCCCCCGCGACGAGCTTCCTCCTGCGACCTGTGATAAGCGACGAGCGACGAGCTTCTCCTCCGGCGACCTGCGACGAGCTTCTCCTTCGGCGACGAGCGACGAGCGACGAGCTTCTCCTCCTCCGACCTGCGACGAGCGTCTCCTCCTGCGACGAGCGCCTCCTCCTGCGAGCAGAGAATTCCATCGTCTTCTCCGGCGCCGACAGCGGCCTCTGTCTCGACAGCCGCTGCTCCTTCACCGGGTAAACGTCGTCACTGCTCCTCCTTCACTGATTGTCTTCACTTCGGCGAGAGCTCGAGTGTTAGGGCTCGCTCGAGCCAGCGCTTGCCCAGATCTGCGAGCCGCTTGCTTGAGCGAGTCTCGCAGATTTGGGCGAGCATTGCTCCCCAGATCTGCGACAGCAGCTCGTCTGCTCGCTCGAGATCTGGGCGAGCGAGCAGAGCAGCGAGCGTCGCTGCGGCTCGGGCTTAGCTCGAGCGAGCAGAGCAGCGAGCGTCGCTGTTGCTCGGGCTCGGCTCGAGCTCGGCTTGAGCGAGCAGGGCAGCGAGCGTCGCTGCTGCTCAAGCTCGGCTCGAGCGAGCAGGGCAACGAGCGTCGCTGCTGCTCAGGCTCCAGCGAGTCGCCGCTGTGTGTCGGAACTAGAACCATTGGCGGCTCTTCTGCCGTGCCCAACGGTGTTGGCACTGGTGATAGGGAAAGGGCACGAAACGGGGCAAATAGCCACCACCATCTTTCATCAACTTCTGCAACAGTATTTCATATTTGATCCTCCCTCTTTGATGAATTCTTGAATTTCTTGTGGTTGTTTTGCTTCTGGGTCGTCCGGAATCAGTCCCAAAATTCATCATTTTCCTGTGTTTGGCTTGAAAAAAGAATAGATGGCTTGGTTTCAACAGAGGTAACTGAGCTGGCGAGCGAGTTCGGTTTGACTATGAGTCAGTGTGTGGGGTTTGCAGCGGCCGTGTTGAAGGGTGGTTGGGCGGGCAAAGGTTGGATCTTTCGGTTTCTCCCCCCGAGCACTTAAGCACTTATAATTTTTCTCAATCTGGCAAGAAATAATTATTAAATCTCACTCTCAAATCTCAATTTCGGAACTCTTCTCTCCGTCCATCACTACAATACCAAAATAGTCCACCGCCAGTTCATCACGTACTGAGAGAGAGTTCGAGAGATACATTCATGGAATAAATATACAAGGCAAGATCACAGAGAGCACGGAGCTGTCATTTAACCGTCACTAGTTGCTCTCTTCAAATCTGACCAAACCCTTCTCTTGCTCTGCTTTGCCATGTATGAGCAGTAGCATATTCATCCCGGTTCATACTCTTTCCGGGTCTTCCAAGAACTGACCATTGGGCTCTCAATACAGAGGTAAATACTCTTTCTTTTGTGCTTGTGTTGATTGGTTTTCCTTGGTTTCTTCATTCGTCTATCAAAGGATGTTTATCAATTGATTGGTTCTGGCAGTCTATGCATTTACTTGTTTTTTGAAATGACAAAACTAGCGGTTCACTAAGAACAAGGAGGAATATTCCAACGTATACGTGAATATGATGTATTGATGGGTGTTGTTAGATCTGGCCTTTGTTGGCGTTCCTCGACACCATGACGAGTTGCTGTTCTGTTGATCTTTGTTCCACGATCCTGTTGTCCCACGATCCTGTTGTTCTATGGCAAATATCTCCTGTTGTTCTCAATTTGCATTTTGTCCCGTATTGCTTGGATTTGGTCTAATATTAGTATTTTCTGTGTGTCTCTATGAACCCTTGCAACTCAGCCACATTTTGATCCAATCGGAAGTCGAGGAAGAAAAAGGAAAAAATGGGTGTTAAAAGTGAGAAAGACAAAAGGAAGAAGATGACGCCCGAAGAAGAGAACGTGTAGAGGGGTAGACTAAAGGGGAGGAGAAAAATAAAAGTGAAAGAAAAGAAAAGAACAGAAAAAAAAAAAGGCACGTGAGAAGAACAACGTTGTCGACTTGTTCATTTAGTACATTCTTTGTGAATCTATAAGAACAACGTTGTTCGACTTTTTTTTGTAGGAATGTTGGGGATTATACATTATGCGAGATCCTTGATATCTTATGACTATAATGCTTCGATTTTTTCTCTTTAAGTTATGGATTTGCAGAGAATGGAGGGTGTTGTTTCGTTGTTGCCTTATTGCTTATTGTCTTGAATTTTTCTTTACTTAAGGTACATCCTCAATTGGTTGATTCATTCTCAGGTGAACGCTGATGCTTTGAGAACTTCGGTGGATCCACCCAAAGTTCCGCCTTGCCGGTGCCAATCCACGAAGACATATTCTTCTTCCCTTGCTCTGTTCGGAATTTGCCAGTCCCTGCTACATAAATCGCAATTTGCTGAATTTGGAAACAATCATCCGCACGCTAAGGTTGGCCTCTCGGCTTTTTTTTTTTTTTTCATTTTCTTAATCTTAGAGATCTTATAATTTAGTTGGACCATTCACAAAATAGGATGGGGTATACGGATCCATATAGGTTACCATGCTAATTTTGTATATGGCGTGTAGTTCTTACGGTTTTGTGTTAATGATTTAATTCATAACTCATGTGATGCTCAACCGGTCGAAGATTCAATGGCATTCGAGAGACACTCATTCAATGCAAAGTGGACGAAGTCTGTAACCAATATACTTATCGGTTTATTGGTGGATGAGGTCAAAAAGGGAAACCGCACCTCTTCCACTTTCAACAAAGTCGGGTGGAGGAATGTATAGTCTGAACTCAGTAGACAGACAGGATTCCAATTTACCATGGTTCAGCTGAGGAACAAGGTAAACAAACTGAAACAACAGTATGGCAGTTTTCACAAACTCATTTCTCAGTCCGGATTTGGTTGGGATAATGTCAACAAAAGAGTTACTGTCGACGATCCAAGTGTATGGGAATCTCATATCAAGGTATTTCTTAACTTTGCGGTCATTTTGATATCATTACAGATGTCAATTATGAAATGTATAGTTATATTGCTGAAATGTCATTATTGTAAAAATTGTAGGATAATGTCGAGTGGGCAAGATTCAGGAAGAATGGACTTCCTCAGTATCCTGAGCTTTGTATTATTTTTGGTGGTACATATGCTACTAGGAATTATGCCGTAGGATGTGCTCAAGAAGACAATCTGTCGGATGATGATGACAATGGTGATGACAATGTACGGGGTGACAATAGTGGTGGCGGTGCAGATGGTGTCAATGCAGGTGGAGGTAGTGACTATGATGGTAGCAATGCAAATGATTTCATTGGATACCATAGTGATGACAGACTTTTTACAACAGACGATATTGGAACTTCAGCTCGTGGGAAGCACAAATTGAATAGAACTCCAAATAGTAAGCGGAGAAGAAAGAGCAACCAATCCAGTTTTGATGAAACTTGTAGAGTCATACAAGATTTTCTAAAAGTTAAGTCACCAAGTCCATCTGGTGATGGCTCTGCGAGCTCAGGGACTTCACAACCACCTGTTGACCCTTTCTCCGTATCTACTGCGGTCCAGATTCTAAATAATATGCCCGAGCTAGAGCAAGATGTTTACAATAAAGCAGTGGAACGAGCATGCGTCAATCGTGAATGGAGGGAGGCTTTCATTACATGCATACCTGCAAGGAGGATTGGCCTTCTTCAATTTCTTTAGTAGATATTTGGAAATATATTATGAATTGCATGGAGTTTCATTAGACTGTATGACGTATATTATCTATTAATCTTTAGTTTATTCAAATATGATTAGTGTTGAGACTCTTGTAATATCTTATTGAGATTTTATGACTTATGTTATTAATTATTATTAGGATGTGTTTTCAAAATCTATATTGATGTTTTGGTCATTTTTGTGATTGTATAGGTACTATGGAAGGGGGATCAAATAGTGTGTCTAATGAGCAAGTACAACCAGTTGAACAATTCTCGGGTGATGACATTAACATATTGGTAGCGTGGCTCTGCTTAGCTGCGATGGAGACATCCCTCCATACGAGAGAACCTATTAGGGACAGTCAATTATCAGGAGGAGAATGGATAAGGGAGATTGTTCATGGACATTCAGATAGGATATATGAAGCATTTAGGATGGAGAGACATGTTTTTCTAAATTTATGTGACTTAATGAGGGTAAGGGGTTGGTTGAAAGATAGTCGATTTGTTCAAATAGATGAACAAGTTGAGATATTTTTAAGTGTGGTTATTCACAATAACTCAAATAGAGATTTATGTAAGAGATTCCAACATTCAGGAGAAACGATCAGCAAGTATTTCAATAGTGTTGAAAGCAATGATCAAATTTTCAAAGGAGATAATCAAACCACCGTCCTTTGACGTCATTCCACAAGAAATTCTTATTGATCCTAGTCATAAACGCTATTTCAAGGTATGATTTTTATATTAATTTTATATCGTCAAATACATGTAGTTGATAATCTTATATGATATTGATTGTTAATATATTAACAGGGCTGCGTAGGTACTATGGATGGCACCCATATAGATGCTACCGTTTCTGTGTCTCAGTAGATTCCATTTAGAGGTAGGAGTGGGAGAACAACCCAGAATGTGCTGTGTATTTGCTCTTTTGATATGAAATTTACTTTCGTGTATGCTGGATGGGAAGGATCTGCCAACGATTGTTGAGTGCTTTCAGCAGCACTCGAAAATCCGCAACTGCAATTTCCCCGACCACTACCTGGTATTTACTTTGTTTATGAAGACAATTTTATGATTATATATTATGGTTCAATATCACAACAAAATTAAATTGATAAGCATGTTACAGGGAAATATTACGTGGTAGATTCAGGTTATGCAACACTTCTAGGATTTTTAACTCCATTTAAAGGTGATCGGTATCATCTAAGCGAGTATAGAGGGAATGGGGGACAACTAAGGACAGCAAGAGAATTGTTCAACAAAAAGCACTCTTCATTGAGAAATGTAATTGAGAGGTCATTTGGGGCATTAAAGAATCGATTCACTATTTTGAGACAGATGCCTCCATTTACAATTCGGAAGCAAGCACTTGTTGTAATTGCTTGTTGTGCTCTCCACAATTACATTCGTGATCAAGATGCGATGGATAGAAACTTTTCCATATATGGACATCTGGAATATCCATGCGGACCTACAGAATTGGAGGTTGCAGATGACACATTGCATGATTCACCTGGAATAAACATGCTTAGGACAAGGATTGCAAATAAAATGGCGAGGGATCATAATATGCCTGAAATGTCATGACTTTGTGTTTCCGACTTTTGTAATTTTGTTTTTAAGTATTCACTTATCAAATCCAATGTGATGAAGTTGAACAATGAACTATATTACTTCATTATTATGATGTTATGTATGAAAGGGTCTACGTAGAGATCTATGAAGTATTCTTCTTTTAAGTAGCTCTTATGGTGGGATTTTTACTTATGAAATTTTGTTCCAAGTATACACATAATCATGTTCAAAATGTTTGTCTTCACCAACCATGAACAAAATTAAATTGATGAGCATTTCATTAGAGTGATAATGCAATACCAAGTTTACACTTTATTGAAAAAAAAAAGGCACGTGAGAACAATTTGGAACAAAGTTTATTTATAAAATTTTCTTCAGAGTATGCACTTATAACTATGTTCAGAATGTTTGACTTTACTTACCATGAACAAAATTAAATTGATGAACATTTTATGATAATGAGAATTCAAAGTCAAGTTTACACTTTATTTTAAAAAAAAAAGTGTATGGGAAAATTTTGGTACGAACTTAAAATATTTATTCCGACTAAGCAAATATGATCAAGTTTAGAATGTTTGTTTTTACTTAATATGAACAAAATTAAATTGATAAGCATTTCATGAGAATGATAATTCAATACCAAGTTCACATTTTATAAAAAAAAAAAAACAATTGGAAAAAAATTGGAACAGAAATTTTGTATATAACCGAACGTGTTTCTGTTCTTTTTCTATTCCAGAAACAGAATTTTTTTACAGTTACCAAACGTGTTTCTGTTCTTTTTCTATTCCATAAACAGAAATTTTATACAGTTACCAAATGCGTTTTTTGTTCAAAAATTGTTCCTAGGAACAGAAACACTTTTTTCTATTTCTGTTTCCTGGAATAATTTTTAAACAGAAATGCAAACAAACGCGCTCTTATTTACTGAAGCATTTTTACGTCAAACTTGTGTAACTATTTATTACTGAGTGGCCTGAGCCGCGGCCCTCAGGCGAGCCATCCAGTTTCCTCTCCATTTTTTTTTTTTCATTTTAAAAATTGAATTTAGATTGGATATTAAAACTCTTAAAAAAGTGTTTACCAAATACTATTTGCATTTCATGAAAACCCTATGATCTAAAGTCCTTTTGCATAATGGAAAAGCTTTCCCTATATGCTCTTCCAAACGCACCCAATAGCTTTTCTCCATTTATATGCCACCATGCTGCTGACAGCAGTTGCAAAAGTTCTGTTATAATAGAGTTCAGTCAACATAATCAATTTTTACGAAGAATTTAACCTAAAATTTAGCTCAAAGAAGGCGGCGATCTGATTACGCTACAAGCATCATCAGGCGATATCAACTTGCAGTTGAATTTTACCATCACATGTCACTTGACAGAAGAATGATAACTGCATTAGAAGAAGATGAAATTTTTTCCATATGCACGTCAATCCAGCACAAACAGGCAATCAAACGTTCAATTGCCAAAAGCGGGACCATAAAGAAACCACAATAGCAAAGCCTTATACACTTTTACAAGCTGAGAGGGAAAATGATGAAATGCTTACGAATCAGAGGTTCTATGGAGAATTCAAGTTCAAAGAAGTTAAACAGAAAAGGAAGAATGGGTGATGTTGAAAGAAGCAGTAATGTGCTCAGTCTCAAAAGTTTCAACAAAGAATATCATTGAAATCCACATCGACAGGAAAGCTGGGGAAACTCATCCATTTGACTGGTATCCATGCTGAAATTCACATTGTCATCCAAATCACTAGTTTTGGGTTGGATTCGATTCACTACTTTACAGGTGAATTTCCCTGGGAGTCGGGAAACCCATCCATTTGACTGGTATTGGCCTCATGAATAATTATTCGTACGGCCAGAGCACAATCTCCAAACTAAAGAATCTCTACTTTTTCTTGGTCTAACTGGAACCACCTCCCTTGACCTCGACGTTCTTGTATATCCAAAATCTGAGATAACTCTTTCTATCTTACGACAACCAGTGATTAATTGTCGAGAGCAACATAAGTGACAACTTTTACTTCTTGGGCTTGGATTTATGCAACTGAATCAGCTATCTCGATTTCCTAAAATATCAAGATGATATGCAAGTTTTACACTTGTCCCGCAACAATATCTATGGGCAAGTACTTGAATGTTTCTTAATCATAAGTAGGGAAAATTGGTCGCAATTGTTTATTGAAATGGACTTCCTCACCAGCTTTGAGCGACATCACATTGCTCTCATATGAAGAGCGCTTGAGATCTGCGACTCAAAGGCAATCAACAGCAAGGACCACTCCAAATTCCACCACGATGTATCTCAAGCAACCTTGTTGGTGACAACGCCTTCAATGGTCAGATGTTATCTCAACTCTGCAACAGCATCTGTGTTCAAATCCTAGATTTTAGTAGTTTGATTCCCCAATATTTTACAACCAACCAGCAAGTTCTATTGCCAAGTATGCTCACAAACTACGACCAAATTCACAAAAGAACTTTTCCATCATGGATGGGCTACTACCTTGGACAAGAGTAATCGAGCTATAAGTCATTTCGAGTTCCCTAAACTGCTTGCAATTGATGTCTCTCATTGATAGAAGTATTTCGACCATTGAGATAATTCAGACTACATGGAGCATATGTAAGAGTTTTCTTAATGTGGACTACATTAGTCGATATTGTAATTTACTGTTTTACGGTGATTGTAAAACGAGGTTGATCTAATATGAGATAGAATGTTTCTTAATTAGTCTAATATGGGGTTAGCTAGTGTGGGCCGAGTTGAGCCTAGTTCGTAATGAGGGGGCTTGGTTGAAAACTCTATAAATAGTGCTCAAGTCTCTCATCTGACCCTAATTTCTCATATGTATTCTCACATAAAGAGCGTTTACTTAACATTAAAGCATGAGGGGGCCGTCTCATTGAGCTAGTGATATGGAGGGTAATAGAGGAGGACTTGCGAGTGGAACATCAGTTTTCCGCTTCCGCTTTAAGAAAGATGATCCAAAATAGATGCGTTAATCTTTATATTCAATTATGCATATTCTTATTCTGGTTATGGAGATCTTGGGATTGTGCAATTTGTATCATACATGTGATATCAGAGCCTCCATAACCCTTGAATTCGAATGCATAAATTTTTTGCCATAATTTGTGATTTTCGAGATTTTTTGTTAAATAAAACTAAAATTAAATCACAAATTCGAACTGGGCTCCATGAGACGAGGAGATCCGTGGGCGACGTGTTGCCGAGGGAGGCTACATGCGCCCCCATGCTCAGCCACGCGCCACTAGGGTGTCAGAGACATGCCCCACGCGCAGTCATGCATGCCCATCACGAGGCATGGCTCGTGCGTGTGATGCACGTGGGTGCTGACGTCACGTTGGCATCAGTGACTCATACCCGACCCAATTAGTGATTGACCTGACCCGGTCAACCGGTCGGACCGGGGCGGATGAGCCGGATGGTCGGACCGCCACCGGTCGGATTGGTTTTTTGATCGGACCCTTCGCTTGCACATGAGCCCCACGCGCTTCGCACTTAGGCGACTCGTGCGGGCACGTGGGAGCTCTAATGGGTGCGTGGTTGGTGGCGTAGGATTCATATGATCCTCCTCTATCTTGTGGTGTATTTATTTTATATGTTTGATGGTCTTATGGATGTGAAAATACATACAAAACCCTAAATACGCATATTTTAGTGTATTTTTGCACATTCTTGTATTTTTCTGTGATTTTGGAAATACAAGTGTTGGGTTACTGGTATGTTATCACATAAACATTATAAATATGTGATTCATTAATAAAAATTAAATTTTATTGTGAGTTGAAGCTGGCTTAATGAGATACAACTATTATGGGATAGTAATTGAGTTATGTATTGAAGTTATAAGAAACAGTCTAGGTTATGAAACTTTTGTTGCTCAAGCATACTCCTTTCTACGTTGGTAACCTTTACATGGTGGATATCTTAAGAACTTGTAATCATACTGATTGTACTAATTAACACATCTGCTAAATGTGAGTAATGCATGTTAGTTAAGTTATTGCATATTGTACCTAAACTCATCTGGTCACTGGTTAATGTCCATCAAGTTGAACATTTTTTATAGTTAAGGAGTATGACAACATTTACGCAAAGCAATAGTATATACTATTATAGTTTAGATATTTGATTATGTGGTTTGACCCAATTTATAGGCCATTGGTTGATGCAATTATATTTGTTACTTGAAATTGGCTAATAAATTCGCTGTTGGCCTTGGAGTGATGTTTACTTTATGAAACTCATGAGCGATAGTGGATTAGCTGTCAAGCAATTATCTAGTGTACCATGCATTGTTATTGATGTTAACTTGTGATAGATCCTCTAGATTAGCATTCTTTTTATGTAGTTTTGGTAATCTGTAATCGGGGTGCATAAGAGATGCTTTTTTCTTATGAGAAGTTTCTTGTGTTGCTGTGATTTCATTGAAGTCTGTCTTTCAGGTTCTTTATATATACACAAATGATTGTTTTTTTTATTAATGAATAAAACAATGTTATTAGCATGATATGTGATTTTGGTGATTTATTGCCCCTATCACTAAAGTTAAAATCACATGTATATGGTGTATGTGAGTAATAAAGTTTATATCCCTGGTATAAGAGAATTTCAAGGATTTAAATAAGTAGTGACCGCCAAAGTGGCACGTTTGATTGCGTTTAAGAAATTTCGATCTCATATGATGATTGGGATGTCTCCAAGTCTAATGCGTAGTCATACTCCCAAAGGAGGTAATTATGTATTAGTTCATGGAAAGATATATAATGGTGTGGTGGCGAAATGACTGATCCTAGCGATTCGTATGCTCAAAAGTGATAAATTTACGAAGATTGAAATATTTTTTCATAACCGCTATCATGTAGGGAGTGTACAACTGTATGTCTTGTATTTTGTCCAAATGTGATTATATGATTATGCGTGTAACTCTCTGGATGTGTACTTGTACGTCAAGTTACATAATACTCACATAATGCTAATTATATACATTATTTGTTTTTAGTTACATTTTTTGTAATTAATAACTCAACTATTATTGAGGTTTTTACTACTACAAATTTTGAATAGTGGACATATGATTTGCTACTTGAAAAAAATAGCAATAGAATTTGCTTACTGTTCATAAAGCGTTCTATTCAGGAACACTTGAAAAGTGGTTTGCTAGTAAACTACACTACTAAAAGATGATGAAAATCTTAATGACTTGTCTTGTCTAATACTGAAATTGGAACACATCTGCAAAGATTGTGTTTAAGACATAATGATATATACGTACCGTATACAGTTGTAAATGTTGTTTCCAAAAGTTTTCAATTTACGAAAAATGACCGAGATAAAGAGTAAAAAAGTTACAATTAGTCTTAAAGGTTGTCAGACCTAATAGTGGCGGTGAGTATTTTGCCAAGTATGACAATGCGGAATAGCTTAAAAGATCATTTATCAAATGCTTGGTAAATTTTGGAATGGTAATTTAATTTACTATGCCCGAAAATTCTAACAAAAAGATTTGGCCGGAAGACATAATGCACCATAATGAATATGATGATAAATATGATTAGTAAGACTAATTTATTCGGTATTCTATGGGTTGATATTTAGAAAACAACATTTTCACATACAAAACATGTTTCTTATCAAAGTTGTTTCATAAACTTTTTTTGAGTTATGGACTAGACGTGAATTACTTGAATCATATTAAATTTAAAAGTGGTTATCTAATCCAATATTAAGTGCATTGCAATTCTAATTCACTCGGAATTATTTTGTATCTTATATAGATTGTTCAAAGGGGTATTGATTTTATGACCCTAAAGAATGTATAAGAATTATGAAATTACATACAGTAAAGTTTCTAGAATTTAATATAGTTGTAGAGGATAGCTGCTCTCAGACTATTAAGGATAATAGTACGACGGAGGTTACTATATCTTTGTCTTTGCCTATATAGATAATTGTGGAATCTCATGTACCATAGATTAAACTTGTTAAAGTTCAAGATACTATTCTTAATATAGTTTATGATTAAATTTGTCGAACCTCTCAAGTGCATAATCAAGTAGTTGTAGCTTTATTCAGGAGATTTGTTAGGAAAAGATGGTCAGTTATACTATCAGATTATATAGTTTATTTGTGAGCGCATGACTATAATATCCACTACATGGTTGATTTATCGACTTATATAAATGTTATTTCTTATCCTTAATCAAGTATGTGATTAAATGCCATAAAATGCGATATGCAATCTATAAAATGTCATAGTGTATAGATGCTTACTGACATGCCTAAAGATCACAAGTTCATCAGTTGCAAATTGACGTACAAAACTAAAAAGATTTTAAAGAAAGATTGTGTAGTTTAAAGCTAAACTGGCATTTAAAAGTTTTCACTTTGAAAGAGGGATGGATAGTTAATAGTAAAGAAATAAATATTTCTTTTTAGTATTTTTAAAGATTCTTTCAAAGTGAACATGTCATTAATAGTTTATTTTTGATATGGAGTTACACCAAATATATACAAAATCTAAACAGTGCAATGGAGGATTTTGTAGCAGATGATTTAAGTAAACTTGTGTGTAAATTGAAAAATCTTATAATTTTAAGCAAGTTTCCAGACAATATTATTAAAGTTCATAGTGTTGTTATTTTGTTCAATTTGGAACAAAGTTGTGACATCCCGAATTTTGACCCCGTACCAAATATATGAAATGAGCATTTTGCCGGCGCGCCTATAGTCCTTTTTCCTCTGAGCTGATCACTCATAAGTTAACTAATCTATTGGGTGAAGTTGTTAAGGGATATAATCGCGGTAAAATCCCTAAAAGTACCCGATAGGTCGGATCGGACTAAAATCGCGTTCAATCAATTTTACCAGAAGTTGAATTCGGTTTCGGAAATCAGATGTTCGAGCATATCACAATTCATTTATAGGATGTCGTCTTGTCTTTTGGAGTAATTTCGTTGAGTTCGAGATTTTACGGAAAATCCATTCGGACGTCGCAAAAAATAGCGGAAATTCGGATGGGCTCAATTGAAGAAAATTTGGACTTCTAAGTTGAGCTACTAGGTGATGGCAATTTGTGGAATGTTTGGATTTTTTTTCTTTGACAAAATTAGACTTTGAATTGGTGAAGTTGAGGATGAAATCGAAGCCAAAGGTTAATGAAATTCGGAACCAAGGGAGGGCAGCATTATTTTGGCTTCAAGTTGGAATTTTGGTGGATAATTTGCAAGATTTTAATTGAGGGACATAAGAGGATAATTATGGAAACTTTAGGGGACAAGGTTTTAATGCAAATGGATTAGTTTCATTGACCTTTCTCTCTCTCTTTCCCCCCAAACTTGCGAAGCACAGCAAGCAAGCCAGCTGCTTCCCACCGTCGCCACTCCTTTTTCATTTCTTTCGGTGCAGCTCCTTTCACGTCAACCCTCTCTCTTCCTTCACGTTGCTGCCCCCCATTCTTATTCTTTTCCCATACGCCTTTATCTCCATTTTTATCTTTTGCAAACGAAGCCACCTCCACTGAAACTCCCTCTCCCATCTCACGTTGCCACACGGCGTCTCATCCTTTCACCGAGTCAACAATTATCACCAACGTTCCATAGAATCACTTGCTGTTGACTTCTCTTCATGCGCCAACCTCCTCTCCACGCGGCCAAGGACTCGCTGCTTCTTCGTGTCTTTAGTTGGATCGGTCAGCCCATCAATTCCAGCAACGTCTTCGGCCAGCAAATTCAACGTCCGAAGCCACAGGCCATTAACCGAGCGCCTACTGCTTCTCCATCGGATCAACTCGCATGCTGTCTTCTCCACCGTCAACTGAGCAAACTGTGAAGCTAACTCCTTCCTCCGTGCGCCAGCTGCCAGCAACTCCACCGAATCCCCTTCCTTTCGGTCAACGAGTGAAGTTGGTGCTGACTTTTGAAACTCCACACGGCCAGTGCACAAGCCAAACCCACCGAAGCTGCTCGCGTGAAGCCCAGCCCATCAACAGCTTCTGCACGTCCACGCCTTCACCTGTGTCGGTCAATCAAAGGAGCTCTCCTCGCCGGTTGTTGACCATCGAAGACGCCGCAGCTCCTTTGCATCGACGCCAACAAAGCCAGTCGCAATCTCAGCCTTCAGCCCATCTTCGGGTTTTCTTATGCAGCCCACCAAGCAGCCACTTGAAGCCCATGTGAAGTTCAGCTTCTTCAGCCCAAAAGCCCAACAGTTGGTTCATTTGAAGCCCACTTGAACAGCCAAGTTTGGCCCAAGAACTCAGTAGCCCGCCAATCAGCCCATGCATTTTCTGGGTCAGTCCATTTGAAGTCAAAGCCAGCCGAGTCTTGAACCCCATCAAATTCAGATTCAGCAGGCCCAAGCCCACGAGTTTAGTCCAAGCCCGGAATTTTCTATGGGCCTGCAAGGCTTGTAGGCCTGGCCCAAGTGTCCGCCGACGTTGCCGAAAGTTTGGATTTCGGCGCCGTCGCATCGCCGTCGCAGTGTTCCGGTCTTCGCTTTTAATCAAGTGAGTAATCTCACTAATCCTTAGTAGACTAATTATGCTTAAGGATTGATTAGATTTAATTAATTGCAATTAGTTTGATATATAAGAATGGATTAGTGATTATTAGTTAATTGCATTGCATATTAATTATTTGGTTAGTGTACTTAGATAGAGAATTGCTTATAGTATTTATTGGATGTTTTTTTGGGATTTTTCCTGACCCTTATCGCGTGTTAATTAGGCAATTCGGGCCTAAATGGAATTTTTAGGAATTAAATATTAATTTTCGAAATTAATTATTTAATTATTTATTTTCCGAAAATTCAACCGGGATGGTCGGTGACTGGAATTTCGTGCTGATTGTCGTGGAGCAGTCCATTTATTTATTTGAGCTTTAATTCGTGTCAACTTGATTTAATGATGCATTTTTAAGTTATATTATTAAATAAGGCAATTTTGGCTACGTGATTGAGAATTGGTTGGGTATCGGTTGTCAGTATTGAAAGTGAGTTGGTAAATCACCTGGAGAATGCATGTGGCCTGGTAAATTGGAATGTCACCTGGGAAAGACACGTGGCTTGGTGATTGGATATGTCATCTTGGCGAAAAGGTAGCCTTAGAGAATACACGTGGCTCGGAGACTCAGTATGTCTTCCTGGAGAATGCACGTGACTCGATGACAGAGTATGGCATCGTAGAAATGGTCGGGTGGGACCATAAAGCCATTGAATTGTAGAAAGAGTCGGGTGAGACCATAAAGACACTGAATCTTGAAAAGGTCGGGTGGGACCATAAAACCACTGAATCTTGGAAAGGGTCGGGTGGGACCGTAAAGCCACTAAATCTAAGAAGGTTGTTTGGTGGGGCCGTAATTACCACCTATAGATAAGTTGTGTCTTAAGGACCGTGATTCATATTTGGGAATTGAGTTTGAATAATTGAAATGACTGGAAGTGGTATTGTTGGTATGTAATCGACTATGTCGATTGATTATTACTTTGATATGATGTTGTGAATTGATTGATTGAATGTAAATGACTGGTGAATGGTCTGATTGACATGAAATCGACTAAGTCGATTGATGGAGATATCGATCCGTGATGTGATTACTTGGGTGCCTATTGAATTGTGCTAATATGCAGGTGATATCTGAGGCCAAGGTAAGTTCTCTGACCCTTGCGTGTATAGGCAGCCCGGTTAGCGTATTGGTTTCCTAATAGAGTCTTAGTGGCTATAAAACTTGCTGAGACATAGTCTCATCCCGGTTGTGGGACAACATTTCAGGCCCGTAGATGAGCCTAAGGAGGAGGAGCCGGAAGATGATGATGAGCCAGAAAAAGATGAAGAGCTCGAAGGAAATGAGCTTGGTGAGGATGAGTCATAAGAGGATCAGGATGATCCTAAAGATGACCCAGATGAGGACTGAGATCCCATCTCCTTTTATGATCAGTGTTCATATGTGAATAGAGTGAACTTAGAAAGTTGTGAATAGTTTGTGAAATACTTTGAGTTATGCTCTGTATAAAAATATAGTTGTGAATGTTAATATGAAAAATATGGCATGCTTTTCTATCCTATTGTTTTATTGTTTGGGGATTTATAACTGCTTTCACATGTACTTAATAAATAAAAGGGTTGGCGATACATAGTCTTAGGATATCGTATTCTAATATCGACCAAGTAGAAGGATGTGTGCGTGCCCGAGGATTGGAGCATGACAAAAGTAATTCAATATATATATATATATATATATATATATATATATATATATATACTGCAAGGTCAGTGGGAGGAAATTTATTTTTCTCATATTCTATGAATATGATAATTCACTTACAAGTAGTGACTTTGAGGTGTCTTTTGTCCTTTGCACTGAGATCCATAAGGATTGTTCTTGCCATATATATTGAATTTTATTGGATTTATCTCAGAGGACATTTGCTGATTGTATATTGGAAATATTCAATATACATCATTGCAAGCCAGGAATTGCTCATGTCGTTAAGGGTGATGGACCGAATCCATTATATTGTCCTTATTTAGATATTGAAAAAATTTAGTTAAATGGTGTACCTTGTGTCAGTGCACTTAAAAGTATAATATATGCTCAAATTTGTACTAGACTAAATATCGTTTTTGCGACGAACCTTTTACACAGAAATCAGTAAAATCCAGGACGTGGTCACTAGGTTGCTACCAATAAGATTTTAAGATAGTTAAATAGGACAAGAGATTATATGCTAATTTACAGACATGTTCAATTCTTACAACTAGTATGGTATATAGATATAAACTTTGCTAGTTGTTAGGATGACATGTAATCAATAGAATATACATATTTATGTTAGCAGGAAGTGCAATAAATAAAATTCTATGTCTTCTTCTACTATGTAAGTAAAGTTTGTAACATTCTTTTAGATTGTTACTTGGGCTAATAGGCTCCGGAACCTCATTAAGGAGTTGAACATTTTTAATTTTATAGATTGACCCACACGGTTGTATTGAGACAATAAATTTCTAGTATTATTAATAACAGAGGTCTTAGGGGGTCTAAATATATGGTGGTCAAATATTTTTTATCATAAAGAAACGGTAAAGAAATATGACGTTATGATATAGCATATTTCCACAGATAATATGGTTGCAGATCCACTAACTAAAGCTCTATGCCCGTGTGTATTTGAACGACATGTCATTAGCATGGGTCTAGGAATATCTTGGGATACTGTTGTTTAGTGTGAGCTATTTTGACTTTATCTGTGTTCGTTACACTTAGTAACGGTTTGATATGTATCAATTTTTGTATTCAATAAAATATTTTTGAATGTGTTGTTATTATGTTGAATACATATCGATAAAATCTCAAGGTATTGTATAAATATTAAGAGAAGGCTAGGGGCATTCGGTTGTTAGCTTTGTACATATGTCTTGTTATACATAAAGAAATGTTAATCGTAAAGACAAGACATATGTGGGTTCATTGAAACCATAAAGATATTTTCTAGTGGTACAAGTTTTTTTGTGGCGCTTAAGGTAAGAGAATGGTGACTGACAAATGGAATCTCTTTATGAGAGATGTTATCAATTTAACACACTACAAAATTGAATCCATATAAATAAAGTTGAGAACATTCGTGACCATGGAAGGCTTTGTGTGTATACATGCAATTACCGCAATGATTTGGTGTTTGAGATTTTATAAGATATGATTGACTATTAAGAATTATCTCTAAACCAATGTGCGTACGTACAGTACAATTTTAATTAATATAGTCCAAGTGGAAGAATGTAAGAGTTTTCATAATGTGGACTACATTAGTTGATATTGTAATTTATCATATTACTGTAATTGTAAAACAGGGTTGGTCTAATGTGAAATAGAATGTTTTCTAATTAGTTCAATATGGGGCTGGCTAGTATGAGCCGAATTGAGCCTGGCCTGTAATGAAGGGGTCTGGTTGGAAACTTTATAAAAATAGTGCTCAAGTCTCTCCTCTAACCCTAATTTCTCACATGTATCCTCATATAAGGAGCGTTTACCTAACACTAAAGCGTGAGGGAGCCGCCTCATTGAACTAGTGATATGGAGGGCAATAGAGAAGAAGGACTTGTGTGTGGAATATTAGTTTTTCGCTTCTGCTTTAAGAACGATGGATCCAAAATAGGTGCATTAATCTTCCTATTCAATTATCCGTGTTCTTGTTCTGGTTATAGAGATATTGGGATTGTGCAATTTGCATCCTACAGTATACTGAAGAGCTACTATCATAAGACATTCAAAAAATCACTTTGGAAATAGATTTATTTTTATCATTTTACTTACCATTAATACATGGGAGTGACCAATAATAAGTGGATCCAAGGTTACCTCGAATTCGTTGATCTTCTAAAGATAATTTGAGTCGAGACATCCTCTTTTCTCTAGGAAGCCTAAAGCAGCTTCAATTTCTCAAATTTTCTGACAACATGCTCACCGTTCCCATTACTTACAAATTTGGAAGCATTGCACCTTTCTCAAAACTAGCTCTCGGGAGAGACCCTGAGAGTTGATGCAACTCACATCTCTAGCACTCTTCAATGTCTCTTATAAGCATTTGAATGGACCTAAACCGCAATCACGGCAACCTGCTAGATTTGAGAATGATTCCTACATAGTGACTCTTCTAGTTTAGTTCAAGTCCTGCTATTGGCAGTTCCACAATAACATGTGTGGATGGTGTTATTTTTCAGAGCTACCCTAGAATGAGTTCCATATCAAATACAACCGTAATTTAAGGGCTAGATAGGTGTCTCCAACCGTCTGTCATATTTGTGGTTCTAATCTTATCTAAATGAGTCTAACTTTTATTTATCAAGCAACTGCGTGGCTTTACTCCTGTTTTCTTTGCAATGTCTTGAAAGACCCTGACGCTGCCTATACTCATGGAGCTCAAGAAAAGCTAATAAATCTAAACTAAAGTATGAACTTTGACTACGAGCAAGCACTACGCTTCGTAATTGTCAAATAATCACATAAAAAGTGTAACATCCCGGGTCCCACTTGTGCGATATTGTCCGCTTTGGACACTGAGTCCTCACGGTTTTAAAACGCGTCCACAAGTTTAAGGGAACCCAGGCCTTATATACAAGGCCCATGACCTCTCCCTAAGCGATGTGGGACAAGAGGGAGAGGAATCCCTTCCCCTTCCCTTGCCTTCCCTTGCGCACGTCCGAGGACCGGAGGCGCGGACGCACCGCCATCCCTCCTCCCCACGCACCGCCGCTTGGGTCGTCACACTCTCCCCCCCTTGGGAGCACAGCGTCCTCGCTGTGGCCCCACACGCGGTCGGGAGTCGGCTCTGATACCATTTGTAACGACCCGGGTCCCACTTGTGCGATATTGTCCGCTTTGGACACTGAGTCCTCACGGTTTTAAAACGCGTCCACAAGTTTAAGGGAACCCAGGCCTTATATACAAGGCCCATGACCTCTCCCTAAGCGATGTGGGACAAGAGGGAGAGGAATCCCTTCCCCTTCCCTTGCCTTCCCTTGCGCACGTCCGAGGACCGGAGGCGCGGACGCACCGCCATCCCTCCTCCTCGCGCACCGCCGCTTGGGTCGTCACACTCTCCCCCCCTTGGGAGCACAGCGTTGAAAAGTCAAAGAAGGGAGGCTGAAGAGAATCGTAGAAGCTTCAGCTGAGCTTTAAAAAGAGAGAAAGAGGGAGAGAAAGAGGAGCACGAGCAGAATAGGGAGCGAAAGAAACAGGGGAGAAGAGAGAAAGAAGAGAAAGGAAAAAGGGAAAAAGGGAAAAATTTTGGTGGATCAATATGAAGAAAGATATTGTGAAGTTTGTCGACCAATGTTTAATTTGCCAGCAAGTGAAAGTTGAGCATCAGAAACCAGGTGGTCAGCTACACCCACTTGAAGTACCTAAATGGAAGTGGGAGCATATTACCATGGATTTCATCGTCGGTTTACCGAGGACGCCTAGTGGTAAGAATGCCATATGGGTGATTGTTGATCGATTGACTAAATCTGCACACTTTTTGTCTTATCGATTCGGTCTTTCACTTGAAGACATGGCGAAGCGATACGTCAATGAGATAGTGAGACTTCATGGAGTTCCAGTGAGTATTGTTTCCGATAGAGATCCCAGGTTTGTGTCCAACTTTTGGAAGAGTTTACAAGGGGCGTTAGGTACTCAACTCAACTTTAGCACAGCTTTTCATCCACAAACAGATGGCCAGTCAGAAAGAACAATTCAGACATTAGAGGATATGTTACGATCTTGCGTTATTGACTTTGGTGGTTCGTGGGATGAACATTTACACTTGGTAGAGTTTTCATATAATAACAGCTATCATTCTAGTATTAAAATGGCTCCTTTTGAAGCTTTATATGGGCGTAAATGTAGGACTCCTATTTGCTGGGATGATGTTGGTGAGAAAAGATTAACCGGCCCTGAATTCATACAACAATCAGAAGAGAAAATCAGACTCATTCGAGAGCGCTTGAAAACAGCTCAAAGTCGTCAGAAAAGTTATGCGGACCTTAAGAGGCGCAAAGTAGAATTTAATGTAGGAGACCATGTGTTTTTGAAGGTTTCTCCTATGAAGGGCGTCATGAGATTTGGCACGCGTGGTAAATTAAGCCCAAGGTACGTGGGACCATTTTTGATATTAGAAAAGATTGGTGAAGTTGCTTATAAGCTAGCTTTACCTCCAGCATTATCTGGAGTCCATAATGTGTTTCATGTATCATTGTTACGGAAATATGTGCCAAATCCTGATCACGTATTGGATTTTACACCATTGAAGTTGAGAGAAAACTTAACGTACGAAGAGCAGCCCATTCGTATTATCGATAAAAAGGATCAAGTGTTGCGACGACGCACTATTCCTTATGTGAAAATCCAATGGCAGAATCACACAGAGAGAGAGGCCACTTGGGAACTCGAGGAAGAAGCAAGGCGCAAATATCCTTGCTTGTTTCATAATTGAGGTGCTTGTAAATTTCGAGGACGAAATTTTTTTTTAGGAGGGGAGAATGTAATATATGGGTCTTTAATAAAATAAAAGGAAAAGAAAGAGTTGAAAAGTCAAAGAAGGGAGGCTGAAGAGAATCGTAGAAGCTTCAGCTGAGCTTTAAAAAGAGAGAAAGAGGGAGAGAAAGAGGAGCACGAGCAGAACAGGGAGCGAAAGAAACAGGGGAGAAGAGAGAAAGAAGAGAAAGGAAAAAGGGAAAAAGGGAAAAATTTTGGCGCGCTCGTGACCCAGACGCTTTCTCAAGCCGACTGAAGTGTGTTTTGCAAGGCCGGTAAGAAATTGAAGCCTTTAATCACTTGCTTGAAGCGATTGCCGCAATTAGGGCTCGAAATTCGGAATTCTTGGGAATTTGTGTGGCGAAGCCCAATTTTTTTGTCGTTAAGCTGTAAATTTTTTTAGAAATGGTACTTTAGGATGTTGTGAAGCTATAGCATCTTTTGGATCGTGATTTGAGCTTGCGGTTTGTTCGGAACGGAATTTTGAAGTTGGAGGCGCAATCTGGTACTGTAGCGAACAGTGGCTTCGAGTCTCTGTTTTTGTTATTTCCGGTGCTGTTTTGGGGAGGCTGAGTTGGGATTGTTGTTGTACGTTAAGAGAGGACGCGTTTTAAAACCGTGAGGACTCAGTGTCCAAAGCGGACAATATCGCACAAGTGGGACCCGGGATGTTACAAAAAGTCTAACGGACTAACTTTTTGAATCATTTTCATCAAGGATTTCATCAACACATTCCTCAACCACATCTTTGAAAGTCATTGCGACTTACTTTGGAATCGTTTTCATCCATGACTTCACCTACCCGTTCCTAAACCACATCTTCCAAAGTCACTATCTGTTTTAGCCATCCCAATAACATCGGTGGGGTAAAATATAAGAATCCTAATGCAATGTCATCAAAGAAACATCATACTGTATATTTTTGAGAAAAGCGCTTCGACATGTGAAGAACCCCAGGTATGTCTGTTGCAACGAGAGGTGACTTCGGCGAAATATTAAATTATCTCAAACAAACACACGGCTTCAAGAATTTTGAAACAGCAAGCATCTTCATCAGACTTTGGCAAGCGCATGGGCATATCCCGAACAACCAATCCATAATCCTCCTAAAACAGGGCTTTAACATCAAAATCAATCATTCGTGTATATATAGAAAATTATCCACAAAAAAAAAAAAAAAACCAATTAAACAAGAACAATCAAATCCGTATATAACTGTGAAACATCAAAAACGATATGCGCAATGAAATTAAAACGTATCTATTTGAGCCATTCATTCACTTGAAGAAAAATAGACTAAGTAGTTTATAATTAGAAATCTATTAGAATGCCAAATCTTCATCTCTATAACCTATTTTAGTATAATAACTTTTTATGGGATTAAGCGACTGATGAACATAACCCATCTTTTTATAGGCTGATAGGGGACTTACTAAATCTTAATCATTAGTGTGTCATATTAGACACAATTGCCTACATTTAGCTACTCAACTAGGCCCGTTATTAATAGATGTCAAAACCAAATTCAATAAGATCACTTAATGGTTTAAGAAATATTGGAATATAAATTAATCTGATTATTTAAAATTGAAAATTAAATAATTAATGGAAACCCATATTATAGGAAATTTCCGAGATTTTCCCATTTGAGCTACATTAATTAACTTTTTTTTTTATTTTGAAAAAGATTTTATATTGAAAATGACACTATCAGGTTAATAACTAAAAATTTTGTTTTATGTGGCCACAACATAAAAAAAAAAAAACGACAATATTCGATTCAAAGGAAAAAAAAAATTCGAATTTGTTCATAAAAGAATTTGGGGTTCTATAATCATATATGACCCACTCTAATACCACAAGTAGAAAATTATCTTTAAAAAAAAAAACTAATTAATCAAGAACAATCAAATCCATATAACTGTGAAACACCAAAAAAATATGCACAACGAAGTTAAAACGTACCTGTTTGAGCCATTAATTCATTTGAAGAAAAATAAATCAATCTTTTTATAATCAACGATCTATTGGAATACTATATCCTTTCTCTCTATAACTTATTTCAATATAGCAACTTTTTATGGGATTAAGCGACTTATAGGCATAACCTACTTTTTTATAGGCCAGATAGGGGATCTAGCAAACTCTAATTAATAATGTGTCAACTGGGCCTCTCCCATTATAGGTTTCAATTAAACACAACTGCCTACACTTTACTGCTCAACTAAGTCCATTATTAATAGATGCCAAAATCCAATTCAATAAGATCATTTAAGAGTTTAACAAATATTGGAATATAATATCCATTAACCTGATTATTTAAATAGAAAATTAATTAATTAATGTAATCTCATATTATAGAAAATTTCCAATAGTATATTCAAGAACATCGACAACTCAACATTGAAGAACTGACAGTCAATGCAAACGCGGGATGTAAAGACTCCACTATGAAAATGGGAATCGAACCTAGATTAAGGAAAACCAAGACACATTCAGCCATGGCTTTGATCAAAACAAGCGGTATACATGAAAAGCGCCATTAATCTCACACGAACAGTGACAGAACCGAGAGGGAATGGGTGCTCAATCGCCTAAACTACTACCCGAATCAAAGATGATGGAATGGAGATAAGTTCATGGTGCCAAGGACCCAGAATGAATCATGAACGCCCATCTTTCATCACGACTAATCTGAGATCATCGGAAGTGAGTAAGGACTGAACGAGAAAACTTGCCTTGTATGGCCAAAGAACAAAAAGAGAGCTGACACAAGAAGACGCCGAGGTACGCTGGGCTTTGGATGATCGGAGGGGCTAAAGCCAACGGAACGGTGGCGCTGGATGACAGTGGACGAGCAGTGGTAGAGGCGCGAGTGGCTGTGCGGTGAAGTGCTCATGAAGTCAGTGCATGGAAGTGCTCATGAAATGAGAGGGGAGAGTGTACGTGAGAGCGTGCGAAGTCTGCTCCTCCCCCCGGTCCCCCCTCCAAACACACAAAAAAGAAAATATTCAGTGATTTAATATCAACATCCTAAATAGCATATATTTTTTCACTCATATCCAATGATATCTTGACACGTGTTCAAGTACCCATGTCAGCGATTGACATGGAAATTAAGTGAAAATCTTCTTTCTCCTTCATCTCTGCTCTCTCTCTCTTCGTCCTGAAAATGCTAGTATTACCACTTGGAGGGGAGGTGAATAGGTGTAAAAACAAATTAAGCCAATAAAAGCAGTAAAAGTTATTTTCGCAAGCAAAGTCTGACTAAAATTAACACCAGGACTCTCAACCCGATATATTACTGAGTCACCCCCATGAAGAATGTGCATCTTTAGTGACATGCCAGTAATCTGACTCGGGAAAGAAGTCTTTTTGGTAGTCTGCCTAATAGTGATTGGTGATTCTCCTAGCCTGCTTCGCAAACATGGCTTTACCAAAATGCACCATAACTTTAAACTCCAGACCCCCTCACTCTTCCCCTATTTCATCTCATCACACTTTCTCCGGTGAATCCCTGTGTTGACTCTGCATTCTCCCACTAGAAAAAGGTCATTTTCTTTTCCTCTACGTGACAAACTGAAACTATGACTTTAAAGATCGACATAGCATAAGTTTACTGGTTCGTCTATTTTCTAAAGGGGAACAATTCTAGAGTGGGGATGTTTCATACCAAGAACCTAGAACCTATCAGTTGGTTTAGAGTTTTTGGAATCAAACGGAACCAACCATTTTTACTATCCTACCTAGAATTGTCTGGGGCAAAAGCTGATCACTCTCAAACTAATTCCATCATC
The DNA here is from genome assembly GCA_019915185.1 of Eucalyptus camaldulensis. Taxonomy (NCBI): domain Eukaryota; kingdom Viridiplantae; phylum Streptophyta; class Magnoliopsida; order Myrtales; family Myrtaceae; genus Eucalyptus; species Eucalyptus camaldulensis. The sequence continues at coordinate 6,513,465 of JAHSVA010000012.1, forward strand.
CGACGCACGTAGTGCTTTACGCAATTCATTATAAATCAAGGAAATCGGTTACGATCGCCAATCCGGCTGTAATATTGTTCATTTCATCAACACCGCAACTCAAGACGTTAATACACACGCACATAACTGAAAAGATCAAGCGCCGACAACTAGTATCAAGGGAAACACAACGATGGGTTTTTAACGTCGGACGACAACGAGCTCACACGAACTTCGGCTTCACCCGCGACTCCATTCACCGAAGCATCTACAGCCCCCCGAAAAAAAGAAAGAGAGTAGAAGTCCAAAACTTTGCCAACAACAGACGCCAGGAGGGGGGGAAACAAAAATGCAAAGGCCATGGAATCGGTCACCTAGTTTCTTGTCAGTGGAAGAGCCGCGAGAATCCATGGCGCCAGCGGGAACCGAGAGTTAAAGAGCGAAGCGGCGGGACTGAAGGGAAAGGGAGAAACACCAGAGGCGCTGGGAACAGGGGAAAAGGGGGGTGATGAAAGACCAAATTATCCGCCTGGGATCGCATTTGCTGCGCGTTTTAGAGATGGGTACGGCCCGACACTCAGCCACTTCATGATCGCAGAGACGAGAGAGAGAGAGAGAGAGAGAGAGAGAGAGCCACTGGAGTGGAGAGGGAGACTGCAAAAAGAGAGGGAAGGGAGGCAGGAGATGTCAAATACGAATCGGTCTTCCCGTGAACCGATCCGGAAATAAATCGGATGAAGCCGGTTCCCACCGGTTCGGTTCGTGGTTGCACCCGCTCTATTTGCTCACCGGCCAATTGCAGAGAGGGATGAGCGGTTTTTGGCTCTATATAGATTCCACGTAAAGTCTACTTGTCGGAACATGTTTTCCATATTTTGGAATCAGAAATTTGGAATTTGTTCCAAGCTCTATCCAAATTTCATCAATATTAATGGCAGTGAAAAATCATTTTTATTGACCACACCATTGATCATAACTTATATTTAAAACATTAATAAAATGAAATTCTCAGTAATAAAATGAAAATTTCGCTGCACTCATCATTAGATGTAATAGAATATCATAAGATTGCACGAATATATAAATCAAGAAAAACACAAGAAATTATTCCAGATTGCACCCACTTAAAATCTGAAATCTGCCCCCCAATCTAATCTGCATATCTTAGAACTTTGAATTAAATAAGTGCTCATTGTTCTTCTATCCGGGGAACCTGAAACAATGCCGTCCTCTAATTGCTGGAACTCTTTAACAAGCTGAAAAGACAAAAGTACCCTCATTTTCTTTTTCAATTTCCCGGGTACCCCTCTTGGATAGGCTAAAACGCGCATGGTGGTTACCGTGTCACTCTATTTGCTATCTTCCCTGCTCTCATGCCCAGTCGCCTTGAGCTTCGAACATGGTACCCTCCGCTTTCCTCGTTCTCACTCTGATCTCTGTCCTTTCCTTTCTTTACTTGTTCGCCGGTTCTCATAGAAGTCCCGCTTCCTACTTTCGCGGGTTCATGTACAGTAGTAGGTGTAGAAAAAGACGGGACATGTTGAGTGTCGGGTTCTTAGATGGTTTTGATCTCTGACCAGCTATTCTAATGCTCGAGTTTCTAGTATTTTGTTGAATTTAGCAGCGACCCATGTGGTAATGAACGCTCCTTCGAGCGCCCGTTGGTGCGGGGCGTCGAATTGGCTTGGATGCACGCAACCTGCTTGATAGATTGCTCAACACACGACTCATTAAGTTCTATTATGTGATTATCTGACTCAAGTGCACGTAACGGGCGAGAACATGTGGCACAGAAAACAGAGTCCTGTAAACTTTGTTTAAAGGAGTACATAAACGGGAAAGTTGTTGGTCCTGGTTTTGCATTTTTTGAGGACTCCTACATGCATAAAGGTGTTAATTGTTTACTGGGTACTGTTGCTAGTTCATTCCTATTGTAAATTAAGTGAGCCAAGCAACATAGTGTTGGAATGTATGTGCACATTGGGAGCATATTTGAAGTTTGTGCATAAATTTGAATTTCACGAGTGGTTAATGGCCTAAAAGTCTAAAGAAATTGAATTAATGCATCACTGCAGACGGTAACTAAACTTATGAAAAATTTAGTAATGAAAATATATGTCATAATTAATACCAATGTCTCATTCGTGGACTTTTATTTGGGTTATGTCTTGTATACAGCATCCCTGTATATCTTTTTTTTTTCTCTTTGGGTAGAATCCCCATTTGCTTTTATTTCATTAAAATACTATGAAAGTTTTGCTCTCCTTTAGACTGCGGCTGTGTTTTGTTTTCGATAATTCTTATGTTGTTCCATCTTCCATGGAGCAATCTGACCGGAACTAGTTGAATCACTTTAACTGCATTTGAATTATTCATTTCTCTTAGTATGGATTGGTGAACCGCAATAGATGATAAAGCATTTCTTTGAGGAGCTTCATTGACATTTCATATCATCCTTTTATCCTGAGCTGGTGGATGAGAACAGCCACAATTTTACACGTAACTCATTTGATGAATTGCCCGTGCTAGGTCTTCATAGTTCAGATGTTCACTTTTGCTGCTCTTGAATTTCAGCCTTCGAGAACCTGTATGCCTTTTCAAGTGAAGTCACTGGACTTCTGCTAAGAGTACTATACTGCATGTGGCTACATAATCTAAAAGGTGAAGGAGGATAGAAGGGAGAGGGAGATTAGTTGAATGGACAAAAATAGAGAGGATGTATCAGATTGATTTGGCATTTTTGGTTGGGTTTGACTGAAAGAAAAGGTAAGGCTATTGGTCATGGACTGTCAGAACTTAATTTCTCACCATTTCTACCGTCCAGGGTTAAGTCAGGTTAGCATCTTAACACCTCAAATTTGATCTAATTGAATTGATTAGCTACCTTTATCGTAGCATATACATCTTTTTCTGATTCTTCCTTTGCATGATCCGCCAGATCAAGATTGCTGGAGTAGCATTACCGTTGCGTTATGGATTTAGAAGTTCAAGAATCTCCTTAAATCGAAAGCTCGATGCGTTTGCTGTCCAAGGGAAGGTGATGACAAAAATCAATTATATGTGTCTCAAGAAATTCATCCTAAACTAAATTTGTTTGTTTATCTTTTGTTTATAATCTAGTGAGTAGATTTCTTTGGTGATATGTAGGACATCGGTCTTTCCCATGTCAAGGGAAACCACAACAGAGATGGGGAGTCTTTATCAAATTCTCAAGCCATTACCAAGTTGGTTGTTTCTCCAATTTGATTGTTTGATCTTCCCTTAATTATCTTGTTATGTCAAACTAAATTTAAATCAGCCATACTGAATCTGGAAGTGAGAAAAGTTCTTTGAAAAGCTTTTCTTTGTTGTTCTGTTGCCATTCGATTTAGCTGTTGCACTTTATTTTGCTTTGCAGGAAAGGCACAGTGTTACAAAAAAAGAAGGGAAAGGAGCGCCACTTTTGGCAAAAAAGGGATTCAGCTGGGTCTGGTCGAAAGGCTCACAATCTTGTGAGAATTGTAAGAGCATAGTTTCCTTTTTTCCTTTTCAAGACTTCCCTTTCTTACATGAAATGTGAGAACTTTGGAGGAAAAATTGTTTGGCTTTCACATCTGAAAATAGCTCTATAGTTGTTATGCATATTTAATTCTATATAATTGGTAATATTACATTTTCTTTTAATTGTAAAGTGTCTCTTTATTGGAACAGATTTCCGATCTTCCCCATGAGAAAGAGGCTGTTTATAGAGCATTGGATAAATGGACAGCTTGGGAGGTGGAGTTTCCCTTGGTTGCTGTAGTAAAGGCTTTGAAAAAATTGAAAAGTAGAAATCAATGGCTGCGAGTGATTCAGGTATAGCTATCCCACTTTATTGCGTCCTTTTCTTGATTACTAATTGCTATTTTTGTTTTGTGGTGGCATACTGCTTGCCATTGAGGACATGGATTGAAACTTAACTAATGATGATGTACATCTGAAATGCGATGGACTCAATAAGATTAGTGGGCAGAGTTGCTTATCATAATTTCATGGTCCAACCGATGTATAAAGCACAATCACTCGGAGCCCATGATTCTAGACAGAGTATATCTAAAACCAGATTGGTTCTGGGAACATAATGAAAAGCCCAACTAGTCTGTGTTGATTGATTCCACATGCACAAAGAAGCTGGCATTCATAACATCTGCAATAATTATGATGATATAGACAACTAGATGTCAACAGAGCCATAGCTTACGGACGTGTTCTTATTAGGACATGCTGGTTAATTTAAGCTATCTGTGCATAAAGTCATAGACCCTGCTGGATTCTGGTAAAGATGCTATGGAAAGAGAACTTATTTAAGTTATTGTCCAAAAAATATGCATCATATTATGGAAAATCACTGTCTACCTTGTTCTCTAGGTGTTTGCATTGTGTCTTGCACCTGATGAAGTGCAACTATTTTATAATTTCTGTTGATTGTTGAATAGACACGAGTTAATTGGTATAGTGTATGGATGCTAAGCAATGCACCAAATTGCCATTAGAGATGAATCAAGAATGCTGGCATTGTTTTCCTTTCATATTCTTTTTCTTTTTTGGTAATCTGAGGCTATTGGGGTTATTCCAAAATTTTGCTGGGGCTTCTTTTGTTATGAGCAATTTGTATGTACATTGCGACAGTTCCACCTTTTTCCTGGAGAAAAGTATTCATGTCTTTCAAACTAAACCAGTTAATTGATTTGAATAATACTCAGGTTGCAAAGTGGATGTTGGGCAAGGGTCAGGGAACAACAATGGCAACATATGATACCTTACTGCTGGCATTTGATGTGGATGGGAGGGTTGATGAGGCTGAATCATTGTGGAACATGATCTTGCACACGCATACGCGTTCAATCTCAAAGCGGTTATTTTCTAGGATGATCTCTTTGTACGATCACCATGGCATGCAAGATAAAATAATAGAGGTGTGTACTCTTTCCTACCTGCAGAAATGGCTTTCATTGCTTAAGTTGCATGAAACAGCTTTTTGTAATTACAGTTCACAGGTTTTTAGATTTTGCACTCTCTCCTTCATTGAAAGATTACATATGCGCCATTCAAATTTGTGTCCATACTTAGAATTTTTTGGTGGAATGTTTAAGGTCTTTGCGGACATGGAAGAGTTGGGCGTGAGGCCAGATGAAGATACTGTCAGGAGAATAGCACGTGCCTTTGGGAGACTTGGTCTAGAAGAAAAGCAAAAGCTGTTTCTTAAAAGATACCAATGTAAGTGGAAGTACATCCATTTCAATGGGGAGCGTGTCAAAGTGAGTAGGCAGACTTTGGAGGAAGACGAATAAATCATTTCTAAAAGTGAGAAAGATGATGGTAATAGCGAAATAATCTTCTTAAATATCTTCTGGCACATATACCGATGATATTATTGATCTGGTGGGAGCCCTTCATCTTTGCACATTCAGATTTTTCGCCTCTCTTCTCAGATTTAGTAAATTGTCTTTCCTATGAAAGTACATACAATTCAGGAAGTTTCGATTCAATGTTTAAAAATTGAAGATAGCCCTGCAGAATCACAATTTGGTTCTGGTAACTGTGTCGGCTTATGTTGTACATAGTAGTGCTGAGGGTCAAGATGGGCACCATCAGCGAGAAAGAAACACTCTTTTTTTCATCCTTCTCATGGAGGTCGAACTAGAAATTAAGACTGAACGGCAGAACTAGTTACTGTTGATTATGTCAATCTCGAAGTGAATATACTATTGTCTGGGGACCTTATAAAGTTGGTCCTTGTCCCTGCAAGATCTCAGAGGTTCTAGTTCCTCACAGAATATTCAGTGCTCAAGTGGGAAGTGACCATCTTGGTTTCTTTCTATTTGACTAGCCAAATATACCGATGATAACGTGTGGGGGGAAAAAGGGTGGTGCTCAATCCACCCCAACTTTGGCTCTCTTCCTCCCCATGCTCGGGGGTGGAGGCTATCGCTGAGCACTCACTAAATCAGATAGAGCTCGATCCGGTCGACTGCCTCAAACGGTCAGGGTTTCCTCCGTCAGATACCTCCCTGTGATCTGGTTTTTGTTTGCAAAGGAGAAGGACAAAACTACAGCAGCTCCATGTCAAATGGGTTCTTTTTACTTCGTTTGAAGTACACAGGTTGTAGTGAAATCAAATTAGGACTGAATTTGAAAATAGCATCAATTTAGATTGCATGGAGCGATGCCATTTCAAACTACACTAGCACATTAACCATGTTATGGTAGAATTGCTTCGTATTATGATGGTTATCTCTCAATGTTTGTGATTTCATTTGGTTGGATTGTTTTCTAAGATGTTATCTCTCAATATTTTAACAGCCTGTGAGTCACTTCGCAAAATTCATTTTTTTTCCCAATATACTAAGCAATTAATGTTATCTAAGAAAGAATTTCAGTTTTTTTCTTAAACATAAATGTGGACTAACATTAATCATAATATTTTATTTTATGCCAATTGCAATTACGTGATCTTGTTATATTGGGGAAAATTATAAACATATTTTAATTGTGCAAATTCAGCCTTAAATATTTTATTTTTTGCCAAATGAGTCTTACATTTTTTGCATTAATGCTAATTTAATATATTTGGCCAATTTTATCGACTGTGCCGATTTGGTAGTGATGTAGTAAGTTATATTTTAATATTTTTTAAATTTTTTATTTTTTATTTTTTTTTCTTCTCTTCCTTTATCCTCTGGTCAATCGTTGACTCAATGATCAGCCAGGAGGAGCAAGCCTTGCCATGGCCGAGCAAGGGACAAACTTTGATGAGGTCATGCCTCACCAAGCCCCTAGCGAGGCTTGAGCCCTCCCTTGGGGAAGCGAGGGCATGCCTCACCCAGGCCGTTTGCTAAGTTGGCAAGAGTTGAGCCTCACTGTCCATGGGTGAGGTTGGGCCCTTGGGTGAGGCATGCCCTCGCCTTTGGCCAGTCTCTGGTCCAAGGACCGACTAAAGGAAGGAAAGGAATGAAAAAGAAAGAAAGGAAAGGAAAAATAAAAGAAAAATAAATAATTTTAAAAAATTAAAATATTATAAAATTTTGTCCACTTCAGTGCTAAGAGAATCACATAGGACTTAAATTGGTTGGATGACTTAAATTAATACAAATGCAAATTGTTTAGGATCAATATGTAAAAAAAAAAGGTTTTGGACAGTATAATAATAATAGGTTTACGACTTTTTTGGTAATTTTTCCTAGTTATCAAGTTTTGCACATCTTAGATTCGATAATAATGTGATTGGACGCTTGATATTGAACTACTATAATCTAACAATAACTTGTAATGAGTGGTCTGTTAGAATATGCTTTAAAAAAGGCCATAGTCTCCTCTCCACATCTTATTCAAGAATACTATGGCTTATCCATCAATGCCATCTAAAGGAGAAGGAGAAGAAGACCTAAGTCCCGGTTATCATATGGTTCCGTTCGTGCATACATACAATGTAATCGAGGTGATCAGAATCAATCATATTTATTTGCATCGAATTCTAAAAACCTATATCATATCATGCCAAAAGGGACAAGTTAATCTTTCTTTATTCAAGGCAGATAATTTTCTCCAAACCACTCGAATTGTGGAATGCTTTCCTAGTTTTTCTTATCTCTACATTTCTAATTTCTCCATTAGATAAAATGAGAGATCAATTGCAAGCATTAAAAAAAGAAATTGGGCAAAGCCTATGCCAAAGATATTGCCATGGGACTATTCACGTTGTGAATACCATCATTCCATCCGTACCATCCAAAGGCATAGTCATCTCCAAGAATCCTCTTCACCCTGCTATTTCTCGCTTTGACGGTAATGGTGAAGCTTCTCTTTTGGCCGATGCGATCGAACACCAGCAAACTCGGTTGGATTGTCACCAAGAACCCTGTCGGTGGTTTGACATGTGAGAAATAACAACTGTTGTGTTTTCCGCCTACATTTGTGACGGTTCTCTTCACTGTGATCGTCCCGTTGAGTCTACTGATTTGGAGAGTCGGATAATTTAGGTTGCTCGAGATGATCCGCTCTTTCGGGCACTGGAAGCTTGGGTCCTTGATCCCGAAGCTACAAAGATATGCAGCGTAGTCTGAGTACGATGCGTCGTACACAAGGCCGGGGTCGGCCACTTTCTGCGGCATCAGGTGGCCGGCTCCCAATGCGAAGGGAGTGGCGAGAGTGCCTGCTGCATCAGTTATGGGCTTGCCCCTGTTGTCCAATTGAAAAGCTGCAACATGAGAGACATTAAAGGGTTAGGCAATACTAATTTTCGTCATCCCGAGGTCAGTTGAAGGCAATGCTCGACATGATCAAACATGAATGAGACAATTCGCAACATTAATGGTAGAAAAAGAACTTAATGGTGACACAACACGGTGCAGCAACCTTAATCTGTATACTGTTTATCAACATGAATCAACACATTTTCATCCTTGGTGAATCTTTTGATGGTCAGCATTTGTAAACACGGTAAGAGCAGATTGAGACACGAACTGTCAGCCCTGATTGTACCTTAAAAATGGGATCTTGAGATGTTTTACCTGTAGTCATAAGGGCAGATCTGATAGCTGCACTGCTCCATTTTGGATGAATGGCTTTTAGGAGAGCCACCACGGCGGCCACATGAGGGCATGCCATCGAAGTCCCTGAGTCGAAGTTGTACTTTACGATTCGAGGATCGCTTTCCAACTTCGTTGGCGAAATTGCTTCACTCCACGCTGCCAATATATTCACTCCCGGGGCTGAGATGTCAGGCTGAGCAGAAGAAAAGAAATTGGTAATGCAATAAGTTAGCAATGTCATCGTGATTTTTCACTGTATTCTTCCTTGTCGTGAAAGAGGGAAAACAATGCTGGGAAACTATACCTTGAGAATATCGGGGTCGATGACATTCGGACCTCGACTCGTGAATGCAGCCATGACGGGAGCAGGCTTAGTGTACAGGACGGTTCTTGCCGGTACTATTCTCGCCGTCGGACTCTTGGTAGATCGGATGTAGTCATAAATCCGAGTGGCGTCATAATGAGTCACGGCGGTCGCTGGAAGAACGTGGGCGTCGCATGTCAGGTCGGCTCCGTTGGCTGGGCCGTTACCCAATATGAATCCAGCACCGCCAGCTCTCCTCACTTCCATGCCTTTGCCGACTCTCGTCCCGTTCCCTCTAATGCACAGCACTATCTTCCCCCTCACCTTCTTTGGATTGAGGGAATTTGGAAGGCATTGACTGCAAAGAATACCCATATTAGCAAGATTAATTAGCAACTAATCCAAATTCTAGGTAAAAACAATCAGAATTTTTTTTCTAAAAATGAACGATTAATCACCCTGAGTCCTCCTTGGATACGTTTGGGGCTACTGCATCTCCAGCATAAATTAGTGGATACATATTATTGGAGTGATATGGAGTGACTGTTTGTCCCTGCGCAAATGAGTTTTTAGCAAATGTTGAGCACCATATGGACATATTATCAGAGCATAGATTGAGAGATTGGAGTATTTAATAGTTGTGCCACATATACAGAACTATCAAACATATGGAGTGATTTAATTTTCACCTCGATTGACATCCCGTTTCCGAGCTCTACCGGTGCGACAAAAGTTCGGTCGACGGTGCTGGCACTGACGGTGATGATCCATGGAGCTGGGTTCGATAGGGTCCCCGGAGCAGGCCCGTTGTTCCCTGCGGCGCACACCACAACAATGTTGCTTTTGGCCGCATGAAATGCCCCTAGGGCTATGCCGTCCTGGTTGTATGGCATGGGCCGACGGGTGCCGACAGAGATGCTCATTACGTCGACGCCATCGCCAATGGCGTCGTCCATGGCAGCCAACATGTCCTCCTCAAAGCACGTGTTACCATCGACTTTGGATACGTTAGGGATCGCCCAACACGCTTTGTAGATGGCCAGGTGGATGAGCGGTGCGCCACCGGATGCAGTGCCGTGGGCGAAGCCGCCAAGGGCGGAGATGTTAGCCACCCGTCGGCCTCCAACGGTGGAAGCTGTGTGAGTACCATGGCCATCTTTATCGCGTGGCGATTGATAGTCCAGTGTGGTGTCAAGAGGACCATAATAGTTCTCGTAGCCCTTGATATAGAATCTAGCTCCGATAAGCTTCCTACATTTTCATTACAGTTTAACTATTACTTTTGAGACATGGGTTATATATTTTCAAAAAAAAAAAAAAAAAAGCTAAGCACTTCAATACCAATTTATAAATTCGGTTTACCATGTGTTGTACACTGCACGTTGTCACTTAATTAAGTGAGCTACATCCATCTCCTAACAACAATTCATCACATCATTTAATATATCGGTCTTACTAAGATGTATGGATGAAATCAATCATAACATAAACTCTCTCTCTCTCTCTCTCTCTTCATCGCATATAAAATCCTTGAAAAGACTGGCCATTATTATTATTCATAATGCAAAGGAAACTCGCCAGATGGAGGGAAAGGTCACGGGATGGCAATCGCAAAGGGCCAAAATCGATAATTTACTCCATTTTGTCACATTGTTTGTTGCATGTTTCCAACTAGACAAATCGAAGTTATAGCCAACATCAAGTCCAAAGCCCTATCCCCACCCCAATCCGACGAAGAATTTTGCAAGACGACAGGGTGTGTAGCCGGTAGGCATGGTGAAAGCCTTGTGCAGACAGGGCTTCAGCTGGAACCAATGGCGTTTTCGATAAAGTTATGAAATTGACCGTAGAATACAGGGAAAAAGAAATGGCCAAAAAGAAGTAATTAAGATTTGGGGGCCAGAAGATAGGAGGTCAAACAATAAGATCCGGGATTCCAGCACCACGTTAAGTGTTCTTTTTTAACGGAATGCTCTAAAAAATCCACACATGATAGTTTTATAAACATAATTAGGTTTTGTGTTTCTTCAAAACTTGAAATCGGATCTTGGGTTGGCTAAAATTCTGCCAGAAATGATAAAGAAATCTCACCTAACTTTCTCTAAATTGGGGTTCAATCTTTTAAAGTTCTAGTCAACCAGACTATACTTATCAATATCAATATCCCAGGTACTATTTTAGGATAAAACTTGATTGTGAATGGATTCGTGTGTGGTAAAGTTTGTATACTCTTTATCTTCACCTTTAGTCTATATCGCCATTAATTGGGTACTTTTAATTTCAAAAGTCGATCGACTATCCAAATCAATGGTGATGGATGGGAGTTTTGTTAAAAAAAAAAAAAAAAACCATATGTATTAACTTTTATTACTTTCCAAATTAATGGACTGCCTTTAGAATTTACCATATTTGGTCTCACCACTTCAAAATCTTATCCTAATAGTAACATTTGAAATTCAAACCAACAGATCTAACAAGTACGTCAATTATCTAGCACACACAATTTCACAGTTCCAATAAGATCGATAATGATTATGACATGGGAGAAATGAAAAAGAGAATTTTTCATCCAAGATTTAATAATTGGTCTATTCTTAGTCTAGGTAAAGTTCATCTTGTTGTGATAGAAATAAACTAAAACAAATAAGTTTTAGCTAATTGACGCGAAAGGACAATGGCTAAGTCACGAGACAAAAGTTATGCATGACGTAACTATGAGTTCAAACAATGTGAAAAGTCCAATAATAGAAAACAAGGACATTGATTAAGTACCTGTTGCAATGGGACGCATCAAACTCTTGTCCAGTTTGGCAGATTCCTCTCCATGATTTTGGAATGGGCCTCATTCCTTTATCCCTAAAGCTCTTCGATTCTGGCCACACACCTGATGACCCCAAAATAGAAGCAATGAAAAAACCAATCAATCACCCTCCAATGCATGAAATCATTTCGTCCATCAATGAGCAGCACGCCAAGAAAAAGCACAGTAAAACCCTAATTGAATGAACCATTCCTTTCGGTTGGGCTGTGGCCGGAGAGCCCCATGGAGATGTTATCCCATACAACCTCCCCTCACTTGCCTTAAATGGCTTGTGAGGAGAAGTTCTCCCAGGATATCCAATTCAGGAGGGAACTTTTTAAAGACTTGTTCAAGTCCATCCCATGAAACTATATAGATGATAAGACCTAGAATCATGTGAGAAACAGTAGCGGAGAAAATCTAACCCATCAAGATAAGGACGCAAAATCAAATTTACGTTTTGTAGACACTTACCGCTATCCAGAACCCCAACAATGACTCCCCTTCCATGTTTGGCCTTCTGCAAGAGGCCTCCTTTCATCTTATGAGGGTTCCATGATCCTTTCACTCCTTCCAAACCCAAGAATTCCCATGACCTCGTGGTGTGCATAGAGTACTTCCTTGGGTCGCTCCGAATCACCGATACCACTTCGTCGAGCTCTGCCCAACCACAAATTGCCAGCACGCAGGAAGTTTAATTTTATCGAAGTGGTGAGCCCGACCGATCATTTTTTCAACACTCAATGGGCCGAATTACTCGAACTTCGACAGAGTGAGAGAGAGGGGAAAAAAAAAAACAAATCTTTGTCATTGGAGCACCTACCAGATAGCCTGGAGGCCTCATCAGGAGTAAGAACAGCGGCGTAGCCATTGAAGCTGTTCTTGTAGCTGTAAAGAAGAGAAGATCTTGCTTCTTCGACATCAACGGTTTTGATTGATGATAGGTGAGAGAGATGGTGGTATTCTATTTCTTGCTTCGTTTTGCCACCATCGTGCTCTCCGAGATTCACTATGTAAACCTGACACATGCGATAAAACCATTGAATACCCAAAAAGAAAAAAAAAAATGTGAGCAACGGAATAGGAAAAAAAATCCAATCTTGGCCAGGAAACAAGTCGGACGTACCTGGCGTTCTGAGCAGAAGGTGAGAATGGGGAGGTGAATAATGAACAAAAGACATAACAATTTGTGGTACTTCATTGTTTATTCACTAAATTCCTCTTCTTCCCAATAAATACGATGTGAGAAGGACGATGATTGGGTATTTATAACTATAGGAGTCGTCTACGTCGGAGCGGAAAGTGATTTCCGAGATGGCCGGAGTTCCCTAGAAGAAAGAGAGGCTCGTAGTCCAAAGCTGTCGTTGTCCAGAAGAAAGCGATGGTGTGTCCAAGTCTTGTTTGGACTCCTCACAAAGCCAGATTCCGAATGCACCGGGCCGAAATCCGGGAGCCCCCAAGATCACTCTGGAGGTAGATTAATCGAGCTGTTAAAAAGTTGGCTTCAACGCTACCGGACCCGCTTATTGAAAGAACAAAAAAGAAAAAAAGAAAAAAGAGAGACATTAGGTATGACGTTTTTTTTCGATGAATTCTATACGAGAGATTAGATCATGCTAATTTGCACAACAAGGGAATGTTTATTTGGCAAGGACTTTTATGGAAGTGAGTCCCTCGAGATTCTTTGACGAGATTGGGGGATGTCTTTCCTTCATATCATTTGAGATCCACCCTGCAATATGGGGTCAAAAAATGGTATTCTTAAAAAAATAGAGAAATCAGAACCTCCAAAATTTTACAACTTGGGATTCTCCAAGGCTTAAGAGATAAATTTATATCCACTAAATTGTTAGATGTATATAATTGTTTAAGGGTCCAACCACATCAACTATATAACCTTAGGTTGCATTTGGCAGTCATCTATCCGATTAGATGCCTCCACCCGAAAGGGACAAAGATCCACTCTAGATGCCTCCACTAGTATCTTAATAAATCTCAAACATTAATATGATAGTCACAAATTTCACAATTACTCTTTAGAAAATGCATTAATAGTTTGGATAGACGACGTACCAAATGGACACACTCATAGGGGTACAGGATCTCGTTACCCCCAAAATTTCGTCCCTCCTCTACAATAAATATGGTGTTGACGACAGAAAATAAGATACGCTTGTCTGCTGAGAGAGGTGTTCTAGCTACCACAGTACGTTCAATCAAAGGTCGCCATAGTGTGCCATTTGTGGCTACGAAATGCCATTGTTTGGTAGCGAGAACTAGCCTTTGGCAACGGGCTTGTAGTCTCTGGTGACCAAATTTGATTGGTCGCTAGAGATCAGTTTAAATTTCCCCTTTAAAGCCCTAATTTCACTCTCCTTCCTCTCCCCCTCGTTTGCCCTAATTTGCGACGACGTGAACACCCACCTCATCATCAGCATTAGCCCTGGCCGCCATTGCTGCCGGTTGTTGGCGTTTGCCCCAGCCAAGTAGCTGCTATCAACCCCGACCCTGATGAACCACCGTCATCAATTTCTTTTTTAAACTTGTGGAGTGGTACCTGGTCAATTTGGGGTCGTGCGCCACCCATCGTCGCCACGGTGACCTTGATTGTTGAAATCACTCAGGTCGAGTTCCCTCATCTTGGCTAAGACTCCAGCCTCTTTTTCTCTTAAATTTTTTATTCCTCTACTGTTTGAATTAACTATATGTTTTACATGTTTAATTTTAGGTAGTGATTCACGTTGGCTGGTTAATTACATTATTAGTAGTTACGTTTTTCTCATAAATATGTTGTACTTTACATCATTAATAGTTACGTTTTTTCTCATAAATATGCTGCACTTTACATCATTAATAGTTACGTTTTTCTCATAAATATCTTGTGCTTATTAACTAATTGGATTGTCCTTGATTGACAGTTGACAATGGGAATTTCGATCGACATACATAACTCCTTTTAACCCCCGGGTGCGTCTGGACATTGGAGAACGGTTGCCATTGCGACAGCAACCTTGCTCTTCCATTTTTCATCTCGTGAATCTAGAAAACTCAGGGGAAATGCTGCAGAAATTGGTTTTAGAAAAAAAGACGTGCATGACAATTTCCTTCCATGTTCCCGAGTAGCATTGGACCAATACCCTTTAGGAATGTCGAAAAATATGCTCTTTTTCAAAGAATCCTGCTTATTTGAATAATTAAGCTTGTTTAATAATCATAATTAGCAATAACAAAGATTCAATTAAGTAAAAAAATCACTAAATGGGATACTTAAGGATAGGGCTACTTTATAGATTTTTTTTTTTTTTTCCAGGGGTTTTAACCATAGGGATTGGGCGTCCCCCCGACCCCACACAAACCTCTAGGCTGGATGCCTCATTAGCAGGTACTTTAATCTTACATATTGTATTGGAAAAAATTGTCCAAAATTTTTTAAGCCTATTGTAGTTTTACCAATTTAATCATAAATTTTTCAATTTTACCATTTGAATCCTAAACATTTTCATCATTTGCCAATTGAGTCCATTCAACTAATTTTAGCTAGAATTCATTGATGTGGATGCTAGTTGTCTAATGTGACACGGTCGCTACTAATGTGGATAATATTATGTTAATATTTTTCTGATTTTTTTCTTCTTTCTTTGTTCTTCATTTTTCCGATGACTAGCCATTGGCCAAGGTTGGGTGGGCTGACCTCCTCCCCTAGGTGAGGATCGTTATTGTTGGCCATGGGCAGTGCCTTATCAGACAAGGGCGAGCCTCAATGAGGCCTAACAAGTGTTGGCCTCACCTGAGCCAAATTTGGTGAGGCCAACCCTTGCCTAGGCCAAGGCAACCTCGCCAAGGCTTGCCCTTACCTAGCTAGGCCTCATCTGTGGCGGTTTTTCTGGCAACCCTTGACTAGGCAAGGCCAATTTGCCTGGCCATTGACAAAAGGTAAAAGAAAGGAAGAAGAGAGAAAAAAAATTAGAAAAATATGAAGATATTATTTAAAAATGTCTATGTTAGCATTGGCCGTGCCAGACGATTGGCATCCATGTCAATGAATTCTGACAAAAATTGGCTAAATTAACTCAACTAGCAAAAAGTGAAAATGTTTAGGACTTAAATTTGCAAAATTAAAAGGTTTATGGCTAAATTGGCATAACTACAATAGGTTTATGACTACAATAGGAATGATAATAATTTCATAGATAGCAAGAAATCAGTAATATTCATTCATCAATTTTCAGTTGTTATCAATCAACTTTTGATTTCCATTTTCACAACTTAAAATTGTCTATCCTTAAATTTGTTGTTTCAATTTCCAGCACTCATTTTTAGGTTCTATCATACGAGACATAAATTTCTAGTTGAAGAATTACAAGTATAAATGTCACTCACGTGTAACTTAATGAAGAATGTACAAGTGATGTCCATGTACATGGTCGTATGGAACCAATTGAAGCAGTAGTTTATAAGAGAGTTCATTAATTTCGGAAGAAATTGATTTTGATTTCAACAATAACCTTAAGGAAACATCTAAATTACATATATATATATATATATATATATATATTTTTTTTTTGGTAGTTATAACTCAATTCGTACACGGATTATGTTCGAACCAAAAGCCGGGCAATGGACGGTGTGAAGTTTCAATCACTTAAACGAGGAAATTGAAGTCGGCACTCTAGGAAAAAAGGACCTCCACCCAAGGCGTGCAACAATTTGGCTAAACATTTTGTTCTGACCTAAACATGTCACAATAGTTTCAACTTTCAACGCAAGTGTCAATTTGCATGTGTGATGGTCCTACGTTTTTGACGGTGTTGCAAGAATGAAGAAGCACGCTTGCAAATGGATAAACCTATGCCAATTGTCCTTTGTCCTAATTCAGCCCAGCAGATCGTTGTCTTGTCTTAATCCATTGTTCATGTGGTTCGGGACGGATCTAGGATTGAAGAATTTTGTTTGTGGGGGCGGGGGACCAAAATAAACATAAAAAGTTTGACTTAATATTTTTAAATCAATTTTGAATGTATGGCCATTTAATTTAGTCAACTGAAATAAACTTATATATTGATATTGATGTCTAGGGATAAGTGAAACGACTGTATATTTAGTAAACATTACTCCATAACTTTGTGAGAAAAGAGTGAGCCTTTACTTAAAAATCGTCGAATATGACTCCATAGCTTTGTACAATTCTTTTGGCGGGTCAAAAGAAAAAATTTCCAAAATCTAGGGAATGTGATGAAAATTCAAAAAAAGAAAAAAAGAAAAAAAAAGGAGGGCAAGACCAGGGGTCCCCGTTTAGAAAATCAATCCTATTTAATTATTCATCTCAAGTTTGAGAGTCATCAGATAGACTTAACGCAAGTTTAATTTAGAAAATCAATCCTACGTAATTCATACTTTTTAGATTAAGTTTTATCTCACAAGATGTGATTGATTTAATCTATAAATTGAGTCTACACGAGTATCATCCCTCGAGCGGATAACGTACAATTTCTTAGGAGTTTATGGGCACAACACGCGTTTGATTTGTGGAGCTCTCAAGGACCATCCTGCTCATCGTTAGAGACTACCTAAGCTTCCTTTGGAAGCAAGGCCAAAGCATCAAACACAGTAGCTGTCGTGCATTGTGGACGATTGGGGGTTAATGGCGTGTCTTTCTCCTCCGGATAATGACGTAAATAGTTGACCACCTTGTTTTTATCCTAAGAAAGCAAGAATCTTCATAGGTCGCACGTAAATGACAATCTTTAAGTAGGTGGGAGACCCGAAAAAGAGAAAGAGACTAGGTTAGTGGTGGGGTTCGTGTTGTGTTGTCATATTCATATCAGTAGTGTAGTCCGTCAACATGTTTGCGAAATATTTTTACTTATCAATTGCTCAAAATGTATAATTTGAATTAATTTTGAATTTGAGATCACATGGGTTCTCATTAAGAAATGCTGTCCCTAAACTTTGTTGGTATCCAAATCTTGCTTTAGAGGCGGCACCAAATTAAGATTGTGCTGTTAAAATATAATTTTTATTTTTCATTTGTTAGAACTATTGTTGCTCGTTGAGATCATCTCTCTATTTTCTTTTGGCCGGTGTACCGAGAACGTCTTGTCTTTTCTCCTCTCTAGATTATCCTGGTGCACGCCTTAAAATATGTTGGGCATAGTGCTATTTTCCCATTAATTAAGGCGCCGAGTGGCTAAAAGTACAAACAATAAACAAAATGTATTAAACGATTATAATCTGTAACTAATAATGTACATAACATTTGGGATTAGCATTAGCTTAACAATCAGTAATGATGATAACTAAGAGCGGAGAATATAATTAATTAGTATAGCCCAACGCACCATGACTATAAGTTCCATCGTTGACTTAAAAAACTTGTTCAATTATTTTTTTTATAAATGTAGGTGCTTGAGTGTGAAGACTCGACTGCCTCGAGACTCATAAAATACTACGTACATTTCATGAACTAGTTAAGTTTTCCTTTGACATGTTAGGTGACCTGATCCCAAGCGCTGTTCATGCAATTGAACAAATTTGAACGTGTGATATTCGGTTTTTTAGGGAGAAATCCCGGGCTCCCGAACCAACTATAACACCTTTAAAGGGTAGACTTCTGAAAGTATTTTTGCAGTGTTATGGTTCCTTGTAAAAGAATTATGATAATTCATTTGATTAAGACGAATTGAGAACGACGAATTCGCCTTCGGAGAGATCAGAGAAGCCTCCTTGAGCATATATTTGGCGTCCTACTAGGTCAATTGCACCTTGTAGACTTGTTGAGAACACAAAGAATTATCAGCCTTTTTAGTTTTATAGGGGAGGAGTAAAATGGCTCTCATTGGTCCACTCTATTAACATATACGAAATCAACCTCAACTTATCACTTTTTTTTGTAAGCCAACGTGAATTTGGGTTTTTGGAAAATCTGTGCACCAGAGCTTTTATCATTTCAAACGGTAAAATACCGTAAGATCCTCGAGAGAGAGAGAATGAGAAAATCAATAAAAACTACATCTTTACTCAATTCACTTGACAAATATCAATAGAAAAGGTAATAATTTAATAAGGAGATCAGTCATCCTAGGAAATAATGAAAATCAAATTATATCCCAAATATCTAATAATATCTTTCTAACAATATTCTCTAATATTAATAAATATACTTCAATACAAACTACTCAATGGGTGATTACCCAAGAAAGAAGAATCCTCAATGGTTCTCTCAGATTTCAAAGGAATTGTCGTTTTCCTTAGAAAATCAGAATGTGGTCCATGTGATTGCGAGTTCCATGCATGGCGTGGGATTTTGTGGTCGACCTACCATCAAGAGCAAAGCTACAGCTAACTTGATTGATAGTTTTTTTTTTTTTTTTTGATCGAAGACGAGCAGCTTTATAACTTAACGAAGATGACCGCCATGTGCCATAGAGTCAATACATAAAATATCCAAAAAGGCGCGGCGGGGGGGGGGGGGGGGGGGGGGGGGGGGGGTGGGGTGGGGGGGTAGTGGGCCAGCTTGGAGGAAGGCTTTCGGAGTTATGGGCTCTGGGCAGTCCAATTGGCGGCCTCATTCGCTTCTCTCCTGCGATACGTAATACGCAGATTAGGAATAGCAGGGATCAACGCCACAACCTCGTCGAGCAATGCTCGAATCTACCATGGCGTTGAGCATGGGTTGTTCACAGCATCTACAAGATGACAATCCAATTCCAAGGTAAGTGGTTGAGTTGCTTGCCCTTTCTGCAATAAGCTTCGGAGAGTGAGATTAAGGGCTTGAGTCTCCGTTTGCAGAGCTGAAGAGGCATTGACTCGGCTGGTAAATCCATCAACAATCCGACCGTAATGGTCACGGGTAATAGAAGCATCGATCCTTCAAAAGACGCAGGGGTGAAGGCTCCGTCAATGTTAATCTTTAGGGATCGAGGATCCGGTGGGCGCCATGCCAGAGCAGAGTCTAAGGAGCAAGGCCTTAACCTGTGCTACCTCCATATAAGCGATGATCAACCAAGGCGTTCGCTCGGGCCACTTGGACAACCTGTGCTGGATCCGAAGGGAGTCTGCGAAATATAAAATTGTTCCTCGCTTTCTAGATCTGCCACAAAAGATGCGCGAGGGTCGCCAAATCAAGTAAGAGAGCTCCATCTTCCAATATATTTGTTAACCGCGCATCAATGCGTTGTATGTGATATGCCTCCGGTTTGATGTGAACCTATGGGTGAGACCATACCTTCCACGTCCATGGACATAGTAAAAATATGTGCTCTGTTAATTTTGGTAAATGTGCTTGGCAAAGAGGACACACTGCATTTGGAATTATATGTATGTAATATAGATTCTCTCGAGTAGGAATAGCATTGTGGCATAAAGACCACAAAAAAATACGAATCTTTGGCGATGTTTGCATTTTCCAGACCTTGCGCCAAATATGTTGCGGGGTTTGGAAGGAGGACGATGTGCTACTGAGTTCAATTCTGGTCGCTGTATCTCTGAGGGAGTTGTAAGAATTCTTAACTGTGTATACGCCGCTGTGGGTTCCTGTCCACATGATTTGATCTGTTGTGTATTGCGGTCAAAGCTGAATAGTAAGGATTTCATTAACTATCTGATCATCAAAGGAATTTCACAGCATAGTTTCATTCCATCTATTCTGGTCATGTAAGATGAAAGCTGCAACATTCATTGGTTCTCCCAGGGGTGCAAGACCGTCAATAGTCCCCTTAGAAAGCCATATGCCTTCGCGGATTGAGATGTTTTGCCCATCTCCAACAGACCATTGAATTTGGTTCAATATTGAGTCTCTGCCAGTCAGTAGACTCTGCCAGCCCCAAGATGGGCTTGCACCTTTATCGGCATACCGGAATTCCTTTGAATGATAGTAAAGCCCTTTAAATAGTTGACCCCATAGGGAAGTAGGGTTTTGGATGAGACACTAGACCTGTTTACCTAGTAAGGCTTTATTGAAGGAGATGAGGTCTCGAAAGCCCATTCCACTAGTGTCCTTTCTAGTTTTAAGGGAGTCCCGTCATTTCCAATGGATACCAGCCTTGTTGTTAGTAATTTGCCACCATAATTTGGCAATCTTCTACTCAATAGACTTGCATAGAGAGATAGGAATCTTAAAAATAGACATCGCATATTGAGGAATTACTTGGACGATTGTTTTAATTAAAGTTTCCTTACCACCCTTTGAAATGAACTGCTCTTTCTAGCCTTGTAGTTTCGAATTCACTCGACCTAACATCCAAGCAAACATCTCCTTTTTAGATCTTCCCCAGTCTAATGGTATGCCTAGGTACTTACCAGTCTTGGTAATCATAGGAACCCAAAGCTCGCTGGCCAAATTTTCTTGTAGACGAGTAGGACACGCCTTGCTGAATAGAATGCCTGATTTATTTTTGTTCACAGTTTGACCAGTTGCCATGCAATATTGATTTATGAGGTTAGCGAGGTTCTGACATTCTTGAAGTGTGCCATCTAGGAAGAATATATCATCATCGGCAAACAGTAAGTGAGAAAGGATTGGACACCACCTATTTAAACGAATACCTTTGAGATTTCCCATTTGTAGAGCTTGATGGATAAGTACAGATAAAATATTGGCTACCAGGATGAAGAGATATGGAGATAGAGGGTCGCCCTATCTGAGTCTTCTAGAAGGGTGAAAATAAGGGAGGTTGTCTCCATTAAATCTGAAACTAAGTGAAGCAGTTGTAATGCATTGCATGATCCATTGGATCCATACTATGTGGAAACCCAATTTGAGCATGTAGTCATGTAGAAAATCCCATTCAACCCGGTTATAGGCTTTTTGCATATCTAACTTTAGGACCGCCTAAAAGTGTTTCTTTCTGTTTCTAACCCTAATCTGATGGAGGACCTCTTGTACAACTAATATGTTATCTTGAATCTGGTGACCACTAACAAAAGCAGATTGTTATATGGAAATCAACTATGGTAACCGAGGTTTAAGACGGTTTGCTAATACCTTTGAGATGATCTTGTACACATAGTTGCAGAGGCTGATCGGACGATAATGTTCGAGGCGTTCCGGGTTGGGTGCTTTGGGTATTAAGGCGATATTTGTCTGATTTAGTCCAGGTGGTAAGACACCATAGTGAAAAAATTCTTTGACCAATTTGAGTAGACCATCTTGTAGAATATCCCAATGGTGTTGGTAGAAAAGGCCATTTAGTCCATCCAGGCCTGGTGCTTTTGTGGCTCCCAATTGAAAGACTACTTGTCGAATTTCGTCTTTAGTAACTACTTGTGTGAGATGATTGTTTATTTCCTCAGTAACCATTTCTGGGCATTGCAGCAATAGAGGCGTATAATCACGATAGCCCATAGATGTGTACAAAGTCATAAAATAATTTTGGGTCATGTCCTTGAGTCTTTTTTGTTCGCGAACCCATGTCTAATCTTCATCTTGTAGCATGCTTATCCGGTTTCTTTGTCTGCGTTGAATAGTAAAGGCATGGAAGAATTTGGTGTTCTCACCCCATTTTAGCCAGTTAATCGAGATTGCAATGCCCAATATTGCTCTTCCGATTGCCATAGATGCTGGATTTCCTTTTGTAGATCAGCTATAGCTTTGTTATCATGGTTGTTATAAGGTTGGTTGATGATTTGTTGGAGTTGCTATTTCAGATAGGTGATTTGCTGGAGACCATTAGCAAATTTCATTTTACTCCAAGTGGTAAGGGCAGCAGAAACAGCCTTGAGTTTCACTGACATAGAAGGAGCCGACCTTGGATGGGAGAGCTAGGATTCAGCTATTATGTGGTGGCACTCTTGATCCTATAGCCAAAATGCCTCAAAGGTAAATCTTCTTCTTCTCTTGGTATGGTTGGCGTCATTTGTTAATAAAAGGGGGCTATGATTCAAGGCCAGGGTAGGTAAAGCAAAAACCCCAACCTCTGGAAAAGTCAGACGCCAATCCATTGTACAAAGAGCGCGATCCAGTTTTTCTTTTATCAACTCATCTCCCTCTCTATTGTTAACCTAGGTGTATGCACAACCCTTGCTTTTAACTTCCATGAGTGAACATGCATCTATAAAAGTATGAAAAGATTGCAAACAATAGGGATCCGCAAGGCGTTTACCTGATTTCTCCCAATGATACAGAATTTCGTTGAAGGCACCAATACACACCCAAGGTAAAGTGTTGTAATTACTAATTTGGCGCAGCTCTTCCGATATACGCTATCTTTGACTGTACACCGAAGGGGCATGAACACAGGTGAGTCGCATAGGTAAGCTATTGTCATTATCCGTGCAGATCATATCCATATAGTACGCTGTTTGATTGTCAATAGATAGAAACCCTCTCATTCCAGAAAACCGCCAATCCTCCTGCTATTCCCATAGGATCTTCAAGTATACAGTTTGCAAAGTTCAATCTCTTTTGGACTTTTGTCAGCACTGGTTGTTCTCCATCAAAAAAACAATATGGGGCTTTTCATGGGCTACTAGGGCCCTTAAGGCTCGAATTGTCAGGGGATTGCCCAAACCCTGACAATTCCAGCTTAGAAGCTTCATTTGTGGTGGGGTGGCTTATTCGGGCTAGCCACCACATCCCATTTATCTGGTTTGTCAACAGCAAAAATGGGAGTATCCATCAAATTCGAGTCATCAAGGTCCGTTAGTCCATGAGTTTTCCGCTCACAGGAAATGTATCGTTTAGCTTTCTTTATAGGACTAGCTTTGGGAAGTAACCGACAGTCCTTTATTTTCCTTTGTGAGGAGGTGCCATTTGCTGCAAGGGATTGAACTTCAATATTTACTGATTCAGGGGATAATGCATGCAATGGTAAAATGCCTTCTGAAGGGCCAGATTGAGGTTAGCAGTGAGGAGATGCAGCTAAGGTGAGACTAGGTGGATCTGGTTGGGGTTCAGCGGGTGCCTTGCCACGTTCCTTGCTTTGTTGATCAACTGGTATGATTTGGTGAGATGGTGGAGGAGTTTTTGGTATAATCTCATCCACATCCTCTTCATTGTTGTTCAACTCATAGAAGGCCACCCAAAAGGGGCTATGTTCCTTAGCTTCAACACAAAGCCATTGGCCGTAACAAAGATTGGCTCTCCTGTCCATTTTTTCTTCATCATACGGAAATTTTTGACAATGCATAGCATAATGACCACAGGACTCCGCATGAATAGCAAACATGGGATAGTTTTTCATAACGGAAGTCCAACCATATATTCTTGCCTTCTAATCGAATCAACTGGCCAGGTTTTAGAGGGTCTTGAAGATTCATTTCCACTCGAGCATGCCCCGTTCTGAAGCTACCATCCCGGCCTTCCACTTTTACATCTAGCACCGTTCCCACATGTCTCACTACTTTAGTAATCATATCCGCAGTGCATCTTTCCAGAGGAAGCCCAAATATCTAAACCCAAAATGCACATGTTGTGAAATCATAACAGTGGAGGAGTGTATTTGGCAACCAAGGCTTGAGAATTACTAAATAATGTGAGAACAGCCAAGGTCCGTTTTCTAATACTCGCTGCTTGTCAACTTCTTTTGTAAATTTAGCCACATATAACCTCACTTTAGGTTGGGAAATGTCAACATTTTTAGTACGCAAGGCTCGTTTCATGGTGTTCTGGAAAGCCGGGAAATTAATGGAGGGGTTAGATAGGATTGTACCTACTAGTGTAAGTTTGCATTCTTCTAACTTGTCTGTCGAGGCAGCCTCATACAATTTGTTGTTTAGGCCAGAGGCGACCCAATCGCTGGCAGAGAGCTGCCAGATGAGCGTCTTCATTAAGGTTAGTGTGCTCCATTGGTAGTCCGTCAAAACAGGGTTGCATTAAGTTGGATAAATTGGGTTGGTTTGACAGGCCATAGGTTTGGGATAAGAGGGTGTTGATGGAATCCCGTGTTCAACAATCAGACCATTGTGCGTTGTTTCAAATGGGCAAGATGGATAGAGGGGATGTTGTGGACAGAGTATTTGATGCATGTAGAATTGAAGAGTAGAAGATGAGGGTTATCCAGAGGTGAATCTTCTCCATCGCACGGGGATAGGCAAGGGCAACAAAGAGAGGACAATTGCAAGAAGAAGGAAAGAAAACTGTGTGGAAGGGGCGGAGGTCAATTACGGTTAGAGATGGGGAGCGTGGCGAGATGAATGCGAGTGGGAATGGGTTGCATAGTAAGAAAAGAGATATGAGTGGGTCAAAATTCAGGAGCCATGGCTTGGAAGAGAGGTTACAGCATGAAAGCTCGCAAGGTAAGTAAACACGGAAAGGAAGACAAGGTAAGAGGAATGAAGAAGAAGTCAGAGATTAGGGTTTAGAGATTAAACTACCATGGTGGTAGAGACAGCTCTGCAAAATGAGAGAATTTGGGAAGCTGATGGGCCTCGTTTGAAGGCCGAGATTTAGGGACAGATTTCGGCCTGATAGTTTACGTACTTCCAAAGTTCAAGCTTTTCCGTTGATCTGATATCAGATTTTGAGAGGGATAAGTCACGAAAGCAGATGATTAATCTTGAGAAGGCATTGTGACTCTTGCTTGTGGCTGCTGAGGGCATGTAAGCCTCTACCTAGATTAAGCGAGGATCATTGAATTAGGGTTAGAAAAATAAAATAAAAAAATAAAAAGAAAAGGAAAAAATATTTAAAAAAAATAAAAAAAATTTAAAATATTGTTAAGAATTGTCTACGTCAATGCTACCGTGCCACATAAGTCGATCAATATTTGTGTTAGCAATTTCTGACCAAAATTGTCGAATTGTCAAAAACCTCCTGGCTCTCTTCTTCCCCATATTAGAATGTCGAATTGTCTTCACCAACTCTATTAATGTACTTGGAGTAGTTTGTTTGTATGTTATGTCTACAACTCATTGGTAGATGAAGATCAATACCTAGCAGAAGGCCGTGGAGTGCTCTTCCTCTTACAAAACAAAGACCATATAGGTTTTTCGAGCATGCCTTGATCATCCGTCTGTTGGGTGAAACTCATTAAATCCGTTCAATTGGTGTATGCAGCTACATATTCCGAAATCAATTCATTAATATCCGAATCATTTGGACCTCCTCACCTAGTCCCAATCGAGCTCCTTGAACCTCGGATCCAAGAGTGTGGATACCTAAAAAGCAGGCCAATATCCTTTTAAAATCTGAAGAAGTTTGCCTTCATGGCCAATACTGTTTCATTGAAGAATTGATCACCCTCCTTATTTGCCAATTTAATTGATATCATGTGTGAAAAGTGAATGGGTTGGTTGCTGGATAGATAACTGACTACTTAATAGATAAACTTGATTGATAATTTATGCACTTTCAAAGCTTCAAGCTTTTCCAGTTGATTCGAAATTAGATTTTAAGAGGGATAGATCATGAAAATGTATGTTTAATCTTGAGAGGGTGTAGCAACCCTTGCTTTGGGCTGTAATGCCCTTGCCTGGCTTGGCCGAGGTAAGGGTTAGGATGCCCTCACCTAGATTTGGCGAGAATGCAAAGGCCTTTGCCTAGAGGAAGTGAGGATCACCAGCCTAGGGTTAGAAAAAGAAAATAAAAGAAAAGAAAATAAATAAATTCAAAAATATTAAAATATTATTAAGAATTATCTATGTCAATACTACTATACCACATGAGTCGGTCAGTGTTCGCTTTAGCAACTTTTGACCAAAATTAGTTGTATTAACTCAATTGCCAAAACATGAAAATGTTCAGTATTCAATTAGCAAAATTGAAAAAATTAATAATGAATTGCCAAAAAAATGCAATAAGTTTAGGGTTTTTTGGGGATAATTTTCCATAATTTTTACTTCACGTTTTGTGCGGAAATAACATAGGATTGGTGGTAGCATCCTCGTTATCTCTATCCAGTCGAAGTGTTTTAAGGAGTTGTGGCCCGGTGGATTTGGAGCAGGGCTACTTAGAAATGATTTAGTCTATCCATAAACTATTCTAGTAATTCCTATCAGCCGTCTCGAGACATGACAAATCATCGTTCGCCCGTGTTCTCATGACTACCGTCCATCGCGGATTTCCCCTGCACCAGAATCCCCACATGTCACGAACTTATTTTTTAAGGCCTCACATCGCGAGTACCCCATTAGTTTGTTCATTTCATTTGGGGTACTTGTAGCACTCCTTGGATTTAATTTAATTTAGTAGCGCTGGTAGAAGCGTCCACTGGGCCACGTCGGCCTATACCCTTCATCTGAATAAAAATTAATTTAAGTTTTTTAATGAATTATTTTTTCAAGTTTTAATAATAAAAGAAACAGTTGAGGAAAAAAAACCGAAAAAAAAAATCATTCAATTAAATCAATATATCGATGCAAGTGCATCTTGAATAATTTGCAAGGAAAAATTATACATAATGATGCTCTGATAACAATTACGCAAAAATGACATCAAAGAGAATGTCTAATTAATTCATGTCTTCGACACCGTATCCCTCACAATGGTCCGAATGATAGAATATCATCATTGCCCTCTTGTTTATGTTGGACACAGGTCTTCTCGAGTCAATTATTGTTAAAACCAATCATTAAATGTCACAACCCTTCTGAATTTTTCATAAACAGGCTATACGCATTTTCTTTGGTCTATGTGGAAAATAGACTTTGATGGTACCACACTTGCCAATTGGGCCAATAAGTCATGGGGCATTGTGGAAAGAATCAGAAAACTAGTGGCTCTCTTCTTCCCCCATATGAGAATGTCGAATTGTCTTCGCCAACTCTATTAATGTACTGAGTAGTTTGTTTCTATGTTATGTCTCCAACTCATTGGTAAATGAAGGCCAATACCTAGTGGAAGGCTGTGGAGTGTTCTTCCTCTTACAAAACAAAAATTATATAGGTTTTTGGGCATGGCTTGATGAGGGTGTATCTGTCTGTTGGGTGGAACTTGTTAAATCTGTTCGATTGGTGTATGCAGCTGCATATTCCGCAGTCAATTCATCAATATCTGACCCATTTAGACCCTCTCACCTAGTCCCAGTTGAGCCACTTGAACCTCGGATCCAAGAGTGTGGATACCTAAAAAGTAGGCCAATATCCTTGTAATATTTGAAGAATTTTGCCTCCATGGCCAATACTGTTTCGTTGAAGAATTAATCACCCTCCTTATCTGCCAATTTAATACATATCATGTGTGAAACTGAATGGGTTGGTTGCTTGATGAATAACTGCTGGAGCTCAAATCATCTGTAGTATCACTAAAAGCTGAATGGGTTGGTTCTTGATGAATAACTGCTGTATGCAAGCTCCTGCTGATTCCTTTCCTCCTAAGGTGGATCTACTCCTAAGGTGGATCTACCAACTTGACGATTCGCCTTTTAATTTGCTACCACATAACATAAATAGCTTTCTTTACCCCATTGGCATCGACCTTGAGTCGGAATGTCTTCTAGACCTTGGACATTTTTCTCCACGAAACTCGATGCAACAGTTGCTTGGGGGTTTTCTTCAAGGGTAGGGGCATGTCCAAAGACGCGTCTTGGTGGGGAGTAGCTTCCAGTGTTCACCCTTGCAAATCCACCGAATCCTCAGGTTGTTGTGTCTTGTTGTTGTTGTTGGATTCAACTTGTTACAAGGAAAAAGCTGACACATATATATAGTCATTACAAAATTCACTGGATGAGTCTCATGTCAAGTGCACAATAAAGTACATATTAAATTGAGATGATTGGATATGGATTGTTAATGATGTTGTTTTGCATTGTCACACGATTAACTTGTAGTAAGAAGGAAAGAATTAAATGAAATTGACAGATGATTTTAGAGAATTAGAACGTTTGAAAGTGGTGTGTAAGTGATGACTGAAAAATATTGAAAAATGAGAGGAATTGAACCAATTTATAAAGATTTCTTTCGTTTTTTTCCTAGCCCAACGGTCATTTTTCTATATAAAGTTAGGGCCCAACGACCTGCCGGCAGTCAGTCGTTGGGCCGGATTGGGTCACTAATTCAGTAAATGATTTAAAGCGAGCCCAACCATTATGGCCCAATTCTAATATATAACAATGTTATTTTCTTGCCATGGAAAAAACTTAATGAGTTAAGCATTTTTAAAGTTGGATGATTAGTTGGAGAACACCATAAGTATCTTTTGCCTTTTTCTTCCAACTCGCGTACATTCACATTTTATTCAACTCAAAGCACCTTGTATATAATTGCCTACATTTTGCATATGATTCTTTCATCACTTATTTAAAAAAAATTAAAATAATTATAATTCATTGTTTTCAAAGTTCGAAAAGTGAAAAATGAAGTAGAAGTTCGTCAACCAACCCCAAAAGGCCTCGGTTCCAAACCAGAGGCCCACTGGGCTATTGACTCAATGAAGCGTCGAGGTGAAATATATATAATGATAATTTAAAACAACAAAAATTGCGGGGGAAAAAAAACAATTGGGCTCAAACATGGGCCAAGAACATCTGCCATGTTTCGGCTTCGTGACTTTGCATTTGGCAAGGGACTATGCCTCCAAGAATTCGCTTGATGCAAATGTTGCGTGGTAACTAATATAAAGTATACTTTAGAAAGCAACTTGCAAAATTAGAAGTAAAACAAAAGATTAAAAGAATGAGAGAGCAAACGGATATTGAAGTTGCACACATGATTTTCGCCGACATGAACGTTGCAACCTCGAGCAGATGCCACGCCCGGGTCATGCAACCTCATGCAAGGTGCCGCCGCCGCAAGATGGTGGCCAAGGACCAGGCCAGCTCTCGCAGGTGTGAGACCGCTCAGCCAGATCGCGAATGAACACCTCTTGCAGGTGTCGAATCATTGAATCTGACCTGCGCGACCCTTGGCAAACCTTTGCTGGCGTTGTGCATGCCTCAGCGAAGCTTCCCGACGTCTAGCGACTATCGGCGAAGCTTATCGATGTCGCACGACCCTCAGCAAAGCTTGTCAATGTCCCCTAACCCTCGGCGCAGCTTCACAACCATGATCGACCATGGATTCTCTTTTTCTCTGTCCAAGGTTGAGGGGTAAAACAGAAATGCAAATATAGCGGTGAGGGCAAGATTGGAAGAAGAAAACTTCATCGAACCCCTTAAGTTGCATTCCCAAATGCTAAAATACAAAGAAAAGGGCTAGCCTGGAGCTCTGAGTATTTTCAAAATAAAATTTTGCACCAAAATCTTCAAAACTGGGTTATCATACATCAAAACTTTGGCTCAAGCATCTTTAGAGCTCAAAGCTGCTTTATAATGCTCCTCGAACATAGCCTTAGAGACTCAACGCATACCTCATCACTAACAAGTAGAATGGATCATTTTCATGAGACATTGGGTTACTTTTGATTGTCCAGATTTGGATTAGGATATGATAGGATAAGATTGGATTAGAAATCCACAAAATATCCTCTGAGCATAGAAAATCTCACTGTATGTTTGATAAAATCTAAGATAAG
Source organism: Eucalyptus camaldulensis (assembly GCA_019915185.1). Classification (NCBI taxonomy): domain Eukaryota; kingdom Viridiplantae; phylum Streptophyta; class Magnoliopsida; order Myrtales; family Myrtaceae; genus Eucalyptus; species Eucalyptus camaldulensis. The sequence continues at coordinate 6,543,482 of JAHSVA010000012.1, forward strand.
ATTAGATATATTTGAACTTGCCCAGCATAATCTCCCGCAATATTCATATCTCATCGCTTAAGCTCCTTCACCAACATCTCGAGCCCGCTCTTTTCAATGCCCTCCGGTTCATCTCCTTCATCACTAGTTTTGCCAGATATATGGCCATCTCCACCTTAGTTCTCACTCAGCTTCACTGTATCAAAGGCGATTCGAAAACTAGTTCTCGCTCAACTTCTCCTTTTCACCTCAATTTTCAAAGCACGATCGGCTGAATAGCGATGATGACTTGATAGTGGTCAAAGACGATGACAATTGCATGGTAGTTGAAAGTGATGATAATCTGCTATCGTGGAGGTGTGCGGTGGTGGCCGGTAAAACCAGCTAAGTCACTCTATCATCCCATCATTGGAAGAAAATTGTTAAGTTATTTTTAAGTATATTTCATCCAATCCAAATTTATCCCACCCAAGTATGTTCGGTCCAAAGAACGTGGCCAAATATTGGATAAGATATTTTGTTATCTTATTCATACTCAAATCCAGACTACGTGACCAAAAACTAGATTAAATGTTTTGTTATTTTATTCATTAGATCAAATATTTTGTTATTTTATTTATACTCAAATCCAAGCTATCAAATATAATTTTAGAGTTTTTGACACGATGTGTGCAAGTAATTAATTGAACGCTGGATAAGGGACTCATAGTTGACATAATCTAAAAAGAAATCAGTTGACCTCGTTAAGTCAACATAGATTCGTCCAAACATTATTGTAAAGACAAGAGTGTGGGATTTATCAAGAAATGGGAAAGTGACCTTTTCGTTTTTGGTCGAATGGGAAAGAGATTTTGTGAAGACATAAGTCTGACGACTTTTTTGCTTTCCTCACTTTTGCTATGAGGAATCCGGTGAATTTCCTGAAAATTACATGCTTTTTCTTTTAAAGAAAACCATAATCGTCCGAGATTTCCGATAAATCTAGATTTATTATATAGTGATTAATAATATATATAACACTAACAATGGACTCAATGATAACACTAACAATTAGGATAATTGCCAAAAAGTCTAAATTTATTGTATCTCAATTTAGTTTTTATTTTGCTAATTTAGTCATGACCATTTTGAAGATTTGTCAATGTAGTATTTTCGATCAAATTTGGCATTAAAATTATTGACAAAACATTGATTATTCTACATGACACAACTGCCGTTGATATTTACATCTTTTAATTTATTTTATTTTTTTTGCTAAATTTGGCAAGGGCCTTGCTAGCCAACCCTTGCCAACCACTACGCAAGAGGCACTAAGCCCTCACCGGTCACTAGGCAAAGGTACCAAAATTGGCCTAAGAGGCTACATCAATTTATGACTAAATTCGCCAAATTAAAAAGCTTATAACTAATTTGGTATTCATATAATTGACTTAATTTTTTTTTTTTTTGGAAATTTACCACCCTAAATTCTCACAAGTTTCAAATTTAAATTAAATAATTGAAATTCACCTAAAACTTAAGCATAGGCATAAACACTAAGCCATGTTCCTCAATAGTCATGCCTGAGTAATGGCTTGCACAACCAAAGGTGCTTCGGCTTGAGTCCACTGCGTATAGGCCCAAATCACAAGATCTTAGTGTGTAGTACTCAGCTCCTATGCCTAAGTCACAGCGCCTGAGTCCAAGTCCATATAGGTTGGGCCTAGACTTTAATACTCATGCTTGAGTCTCTAGCAGCCAAGCTCAAGTACTTGGCTCCCATGCCCAAGTTACGGCACCCGAACTAGGGCCTATTGAGGCCAGGCTTGTGTCCCTTAAGATCAAGCTCAAGATCTCGATGCTTGTTGCTCAAGTCCTCGATGGCATTAGCTGAGTATTTGGCTTCCGTGCCCAAGTCACTGGCAGCAATACCAAATTCTTGGGCCCAACTTGGTTACTTAGCAGTCGAGCCTAAATCTACAAAGGCTAGGCTTAGGTCCCTTGAGGTTGGGCCTAAGACCCCGGTGGACATGTCTGGGTGCCTAGGTACCTAGGTATTGTGCTCAAGTCACCTAGGTCTTGTGCCCAAGTCAATAGCACCCAAGTTCAAATCCATCATGGTTGGCCCAGGGTCCATAGAGGTTGGACCCAGGTCTTTGAGCACCAAGCTTAGGACCTTGGTGCCTATGCCCAAGTTCTAGGTGGCCATGTTTGTGTATTTGGCTCTCATACCCAAGTCACTAGCATTCAAGCTAGGTTCATTGAGGCTAGCCCAAGTCTATTAAGGTCTTGCCCAAGTCAACAAAAACATGGACCAAGTCCCTTGAGGTCGGGCCAAAAACCTCGGTGCTTAGATATCCGGCTCCTAAGCCCAAGTCATTAGCCCTAATGCTTAGGTTCGGGTCATTGGCAACCATGACGGAGTACTAGGTCTTTGTGCCCGAGTCATAGGCACTCGAATGAGGTTCCATCAAGCCAGAGCTCGAGTCCATAAAGGCCAGGTTTTGTTTAAGAGAGCGAGATAATTGCTCATCGCTTGGGCAAGACCCACCACTCTTTGCCTTGCTGCCACCTTCACACCTTCACACCTTCACACCTCTGTCCATAACCCGACCATTTGACTCATTGATACAAGTGTTCTTGTCCATTAGCTTGATACTTTCCGATATCTCCACGTTGCTATGCCACTTCAAGCCTTAGCCCACGAATTGATCTAAGCACTCAAGGTCTCTCACCAATTTAGTGAGTTAATTCATGGAGTCACACATTTTTTAAATGCAATAATTTAATAAGAAAAATTGTTAAAAATTGTATCACAAGCAATAATCAGGTAAGTGAAAGTGAGTTATTATGAATAAAGCCAATCAGGGGGGATATTTTCAATCCGAATCACTCATTTGATGGCCTAATAAGTGGTAAAGTCCCTTTCGAAATTGTCCGTCGTCACGTAGTGAGGCGGTCAACACAACACGGAGCTGCAATTATAAATGTAACCAACTGCAGATGGGGACCGTCATATGGATGACTTTCCAGATACAGGGAGTGCTAAAAGCACATGCAATTATCTGGCTCGCGCGTTGGAAACTCATGGGTCAATAAAGTGCAAAGCCCAACCAGTCAAGGCATTTATGGAGATCACGGTTGTCATTGACCTTTGGCACCACCGTCTCGGGTGAGCATAAATGATGGTACGGCACTGGAGAGTCAATTTACAATTTCAATTTTCAAGGACAATATCATATATGTGTCTATATATATGTACAAATAGGTCGTGCTTAAATTACTTAATGAGCACATGGATCTTGATATTTATGATAATCCACATCTCAATACCACCACTTTTTGACACAGACTCAAACACCAATGTCAATATAGTTGAAAAAAAAAGTGAAGACAAAGATATTCTTTTGGTAAAATTCTGTAAAACAAGTGGCCGTCCATCGAAACCTTTAAGCAACTAAATATGGCATATTTGAGTTTCTCACTAAAGTAAAAATTAAAATTTTAATTTACTAGAATGACAAAATAATGGGATGAATTTTGAGTGCTTCATATATTAGAAAAACCTAAATTCAATATCTAAACATTAAAGAAAACCCTAAAAGTCAAGCGAAAAGAGCCACTAAATACCTACTACATTGATAGATTGACAGAGTCATTTGTCCCTTGTGGTCTATGGACATTGACAGATGTGGTCCTAAACTAGTGTCTAAATACTAAAATCCATAAGTTATCCCAAACACAAGTAAAACTTAAAATGATCTGATGAAATATACTTAACGCCTATCTCATATAGTAAAATATAGGGATATTAATGTCGATGATCCACTAAAATGTCCTCACTGTTGTCATAGCTCAATAATTTCAAGTATAGTCTGTAAATTAGTCTTTCAGAATTATGTCTAATGCAAACTTTTCATTATTTCCTATGCTGGTGAGGGATATGAGGCGAGCCGACAGCAATGTGGTTGAGTACAGAGGAGAGAGGGCAATACATTTTCGCTTCCGTATTTAACACGCCTCTTGTCCATCACTCCTCTTCACCGAAATATCACGATTATGTTACGGACGTCAGAACCGACCGAACTGAGTTTTCACGCCTTTTTGGTTAAGTTCGGATTTTGATTCGAATAATAAAAAAATAACTATCATTTTATTCCAATTCGAATAGTTTCAATTAGTTTCGATTAACTTAACCAAATTGAAAATCTGTCATCTTTCTTAATATTACAATTTATTTAGTATATCTCATATGTCACTAAATCACTTCTTAATATTATAAAGTAGAAAACCAAAAAACCGAGCCAATTTGGTACAAAGCTAATGGATGCTCAAACGATTCAGAAACCAAATCAAACTGTTACACCCGTGTTAGGATACTTGTATGAGTTGTGTTAGAGAAATCTCATGTCAAAGAATTGATACAGTGTTAAGCAGTTAACAGGCTTAGACTTTGGCTTCCTCTTGGCGATCTCCCCTATAAAAGGTATCGAATTTCTATTACATGCTCCTAACAAATAATATCAAAGTCGATGGTTGATTGATAGCCCATTTCTAATGTGTATCGGTGTTTGATGAATATCTCAAAAAATGAATCCAGTGACCATTCCGAAGCCAATGATTGATTGGTAGCCCATTCCTATTGTATATCGATGTTTGATGAATATCTCAAGAAATGAATTTGGTGACCATTTCGAGCAGGTGGATGTTATGTAGAGAATACCTTAATTGACAAATAATATTAGAGTTGATTGTTGATTGGTAACCATTTTCAATGTATATCAATGTTTGATGAATATCTCAAGAAAGGTATCTAGCGACAATTCCGAGTAGGAAGGATACATGAATTGAGAGGGAAGCAAACCTAACATTAGAGTTCACACATAAGATGGAGATTGTTAAAATACATATATGAGTTGTGTTAGAGAAGTCCTATATTAAAGAACTAGTATGGTGTTGAATAGTTAATATATTTGAATTGGTTCATAATTCATTGGTTTAAGCCTTTTCAGTGAAGGTGAATCCAACTGCATATGTTAATAGGCTTAAACATAAGCTCCATCTTGATGATTTCGAAAGTCGGACTTTTGTATCACATTGCTAACCATACCTAGATTTTGACGATCTCCTTGACAGTAGGTATTGAATTTCTACTTCACGTTGCTAACAACTCCTAATCAAGTATTCTGGCTAAGTGCGCGTTGAATGACAACAGCTGCACTTAAGACAGGAAGGAGCGGTGACCTCATCAGCATGTCAAGAGATGGAAGTTGTCACGTGACATACTTTCTCCTTGTGAGCCACCAAACAAAGTGCAGATCAATCGCTCGACTAATCCCCGAGCTTCCGACATGCAGCCGAATCATATCTGGCCCACCTAACGTAAAGAGGATCACATCAATTCCCATCCCAAAAGCAGCTGATCCCACCACTGTGCAGTGTTAAATCGACGTTTGAACCGGTCGTTATATGGAAAAGATCAACACCGTCCTGCACTGCACATCCGCGTGAAATTAAATGCAATGCAAGCCAGCTCTTCAACTGCACGAACTTACTGGTTCCCGCTCGCGACCCGTTTCTTGATCCTATATAAACTTCACCATCACCTTGCAAATCTCTCACAAGCCTTCAGCATACTTGCTCTCAAGCTCATCTCCAAAAGTAGTGCATCTTAGCTAGGTCAAAGTGATGGAGAGCGGCAAGGCCATTCAAGCTTTGATGGGTTTGGCTGTGGTGCTGGTGCTGAGTGCTGGAAATTGTGGGGTGGAGGCACAAGCACAGCCTCAAGTCCCGTGTTTCTTCATACTTGGGGATTCGCTGCTGGACAATGGCAACAACAACGGGCTCGCCGCTTCATTGGCGAAGGCCAATTATAGGCCTTATGGGATCGACTTCTCTGCTGGCCCGACCGGGAGGTTCTCCAACGGGAAAACCGCCGGCGATGTGATCTGTAAGCTCCTTTTTATTCATATGATATTGCATGGTGATGCTAGGTGATTGTAAAGTGCAATGATGAAGCGAGAGATTGTCGCGTGTTCCTCGTCCCGCAGCTCAGCTTTTGGGCTTCAGCAACTACATCCCTCCATACGCGACGACCAGGGGCAATGCCCTTCTCAAAGGAGTGAACTACGCATCTGCAGCTGCAGGAATCAGAGAAGAAACCGGACGTCAACTGGTAATTGCCATGAAACCCTTTTCGAGAGAGGATTCATTGACATCGCTCACCATCGTGTTCTGAATTTTTTGGCTCAGGGAGGTAGGATTACCTTCTCGAGGCAGGTGCAGAACTACCAAAGCACGGTGTCGCAGCTGGTAAGCATCCTCGGAGGCAACAGCACGGCGGCAGATTATCTGAGCAAATGCATATTCGTGGTGGGCATGGGAAGCAACGACTACCTCAACAACTACTACATGCCCCAGTTCTACACGAGCAGCCAGCAGTACTCGCCGGAGCAGTGGGCCGACATCCTCATTCAACAGTATGTCCAACAGCTAAGGGTGGGTTATTTTCCTTAGTTCAGACGCTTCTCTGCATCTAGATCTTACCTGGCTATAACCAAATTTTTGTTTTGGTTGTAGATTATGTACAACAACGGCGCAAGAAAGGTGGCTCTGATTGGGCTAGGCCAGATTGGCTGCAGCCCGAGCGAGCTGGCTCGGAACAGTTCAGATAATTCGACCTGCGTTCAGAAAATCAACGACGCCTGCCAGATATTCAATAACAAGCTCAAGCCCGTCGTCGATGACTTCAACAAGAACTACGCAAACGCGAAGTTCACCTACATCAACACTTACAATATCTTCCAAGACTTGCTCACCAAGCCCTCCTCTTTCGGTGGGTACTTTTTGGGCCCATGTTCTGTCTCAATCGCTTTTGATTAAGCGTGTTTATCCAGGCCGCCGCTGATTAGACATGACCGAAGCTCGGAGATCAAGAGATTTTGAATAATACGTGATCGTACCTTAAGTACATCTAGCAAATTATGAATTTGAACGAACTGCTTTGCCTGATTTGAGGAAAATTAAATTATCAGCGATGGTAATTTTTGTTGTCGTGACTTTTTCAGGCTTTAGGGTCATCAATTCCGGGTGCTGTGGAGTAGGCAGGAACAATGGCCAGATCACATGCCTCCCTCTCCAGAATCCGTGCCCAAATAGAAAGGAATACCTCTTCTGGGATGCTTTCCACCCGACCGAGGCTGCAAACACCGTCGTCGGGCAGAGATCCTACATGGCCCAGTCCAGCGCTGACGCTTACCCCTCTGACATCCGCCGCCTCGCGACGCTCTGAAAATCCCGAATATATTCATCAGTTCCATATGCATTTTGAAGGCGGTTTCAAATTAATTCTAATTTAGCTGAAATGGTTGTCGAGGTTTTATTCTTGAACTTCTTTTCTTTACCGGCATAATCGATAATTGCAACGATAAAAGAAGGCGAAGTTCCCTTTGCATGTCGTTTTATTGAATGTAATGTGTTTCAAGAGTGAAAATGTATGGCGTGATGCAATTAAGTTACGGTACTTGCTTACTTTGCTCACAATTTGATTCTGTAATTTGATGCACTTAATGCACTGTGGTGGTTGAGCTCTTACGTTTGATGTCGCTTTCATGCTGCATTGAGACAGTGCTTTTGTGATGCCCCAGGCACACCACCCTACTAAGGCAATCTTAATAACCATTATTTCTTCTTTAAAGCGGCAACATATATAACATGAATTATGCAAAACAGGCACAATCAAAACATAACAGGTCAAGGTCGATTTTCATTTCATTGGCTTACTTTATTTAATTACATGGGCGAACGCTACCAAAGGAATCATTAGTCCTAATCTTGGGGTAATCCAAAAAGAAGTCTACTCGCCCACAAGTGACACACGTACATGCCACTCCTTCCGCACGCCCAACCTTGCGACCAAAACCAAAAAGTGAGTGTAAGCAAAATACATCGCCACAAGAATCAACCCACCTACAAGTCTACTGTCCCACGTCACTCCCATCCATCTCTATCCCATTCCTTGTCGGGATCACTGTACTCCGAAGGTCCGCTACTGCTGCCGTGCCGTCCATGCTACTGCTGTCACTGTCATCCTAAAAACGGAGAAGTCCCTTCAACTCATCTCCTTCCGAATGAACCAAGCGACTAAGTGGATACGATATCACGTGAGTGCGCTTTATATCTACCCAGACAATACAATTCTGACGTACATGTATGCGCTTAGGCCTTTGGAAACATAACATCCTCTAACATGCGCTCAAAATAGTAAAAGCTATCCATAATAAGCTGGCGGAGATACATCCATTTTTCTAAATATTTAAAAAATTATTGTTACAAAAAACGAGTAATCAAATAATAATAAAGACAAAAGAAGAATATAAATCGAATATCAAATTTACGTGGTTCAATTATAAAAACCTATATCCACGGGAGAATAGCGACATATTTCGCTATAAATTAAACCATACAAGGAGATTACACTCGAGTTATTCAAATACTTTTTCAATATTTCCCAAACTCCAATTACACCCAATAACATACGTAGTGTTTAACATCGAAATTCCTTACGAAATAATCTCTCAATCTTACGAACAATTACACGCAAATCTTATTGCAAGATTTGATTAGCTACAAACACTAATTTTTTTTTGGATGTAATTGCACGAACAAAAAACTGGTCGAGCACTCGCTAGAATAACAGCACTTCAACAATCTTGGACAACGGTGAGCTCTACTGCGACAGACGAATAGTTCATATAAATATGTGCATGTATCTCATTCTCAACAAAAGGCACGCTCGTTGACTGCCTCCTACATGGAAAAGAATCCAATGCAATCCAACGTAAATTTGGTCAACAAAGTCAATAGACAACAACTATCTCTTCATTGACTGCAATTGATAGAAGAAAATCGAAAGTCTAATTCTCCTTTTGAATCCTTATTGGCCATAATAATTAGGAAATCATTATCTATAATTTCCTTTTACACTTTCTTCCATCACTAACTCTAATTCGCCAAAAGAAGTTAACTTTGTTTGATTTCGGATGTCCGCAAAATATCTAATTTGAAATATTCAAACTTTCGCATTGGGCTCAAACTCAAGACATATTTTAACAATTATAATACAATAGGAGTAAGGCATAGCTTAGGAAAAGATGAGACAAATTCATAAATTAGTCGATCTAAACACTCTTGATTCCTAGGACTCACCTATAGTGAACATATTGACAAAGTATTTAGTACCCTTAATGTACTCGCAAGCTTGTGCGGCACACACCCTTATCTCGTGGTTTCAACTAATGGCAAGTTAGTACCATGCAAGTCACTTTCGGCCTAACACTTAGCTAGACTTCTAGGGAACCGTATTCCCCCCCCCCCCCCCCCCCCCAAAAAAAAGTATTTCACTCTAGGGCATCTAGGGAACACATAGCATCCTAGAAATCCCTCTTGACATCCATTCCAAGCCATCATCGGGGATTTTTGCCATAGAGTCCCCGACTACCACATCAAGAACCCAATCACACATTGTCGTCGGTTGCCATTTGTAGCCTCATACTCATCCACCGTCACATACAACATGCACATGATATGACATTTAATTCTATCAATTTCGTGCATAGGCTATATCATGCAACCATTACAATAGCTTGATATATCATGCACAACTAAACAGCTGGTAATTACAAATCCTGCTATTATAATTACTAATTCGAAATCATCATCGAATGACATCATATTATAGTGAATCATATCTTGTCGAAAAGTTCGAAGTGTTTGATTATCTCTCTAGAAGACATCATTTCAAGATTCTCACATTTTCCCTTCATAAAAGGCTCATTTTTCAAGCTTTGGCCATTTGTGCATTCCCGCTATACTGTTTACTATCCTCTCTACAACCTGCGATTCTGGTCCTGTCCATCCTATCTGGTGCACTGCCCCTCTCGGTGGATTCAGCCACTCGTTTGGGCCAAGATTTGGAGGGTTGGGTCGTCTGACCTCTCTCATTCTTCCCACCGAGCCTTTTCTCTTGTGTTAGGCTGTGAGTCCGGATCTAGTTTGAGCTAGGGCTCGGTCTTGTTCCAGCAGTTACCATATGGTGATTTGCTCGACTTGGGACCTAGTGCTGGTCATTTGGGCTATGCTTTGGAGGATAGGCTTGCATGTGCTCCCTCTTCTTCCTCTTTGAGCCGCCTCTCTTGAGTTGGGCTGCTCTTTATTTGCTCCTCTCTAGATTGGCTTCGAAGCCTTGCTCATCCCGTTTGCTTAAGCTAGGCAAATTGGCTACTCGACAGCCCTCACTAGTGGAAATCTCTCTCCCTGCCTCTCTTTACTCAACCTACCGAAGGAGTACCTGGTATGTTCCTCAACTTGCTATGGTGTTTCTAGGGTGGGCTTGAGGGCTATGTTTAGGACTGTGTGATGATCGTCTACTACATTATGGTTGCCTCTGCTGCTGATGAGGGTGGTCCTATAAGTGAGGCCTAGCTTGGAGTTGGTAGACTTAAGGGGTGTAGCCCCAACCCCCATATCCTCTCTGTTCATGCCTTTGTGCTCACGGATCAGGCTAGCTCTTCTGATGCGGCCACTGCTTCATTGGTGGAAAACCAGCAAATGCCTCCTAATGATCTAGCCTGAGTGGTCCGCTCTCGAGGCTACAGCCGTGAGCATTTGCTTCTAAACGTCCGTAGGCTCTTGGTTAGCTTCTAAGAAATTCAAAGCCCCCCTGCTAGCTTGTGGGCTAATGTTGCAAGACTTGCTACAAGAGGATACGAACTATCCTATGTTCCCCCTTCCTCTGTAAACAATAAACCGGTGGTTAATTTGTTTATGGATGTGCCAGAGGCAATGGATCTCAAGTGGCACAAGTGCCTCATTAGGTATTATGTAAGGAAGAAGCTTTCCTTCAAGCTCACAGAGTAATCCTTAAAGCATGTTTGGGGTCCAAAACTTGCGGAAGTGATGGTTGATGACCAGGGATTCTTTTTCTTTCATATCCCAGATCCTCTTTTGCAGAGAAAGATCCTTGAAGAAGGCCCCCTAACGGTTGCAAGGGTGCCACTCATTTTACAACAATGGCACCCACTCATGGAGTTGAAGAAGGACAAGCAATCTTCGTTTCTGGTGTGGATTAGACTGAAGAACCTTCCATTCGACCTTTGGTTGGCACCGTCCATAAGTGCCATCACAAGTGCTGTGGGAAAACCCCTCTATGTTGATGAGAGAACAAAACAAATGAAAATGATTTCCTTTGTTAGGGTGTGCATGAAGATCCGTGTAGGCTATCCAAGATGTAATTCGGTAGATACGGTCTTAGATGGAGTGTCGCGCTCAATTACTATCAAGTATGAATGGAGGCCGGTGGAATGCGCCAAGTGCGGCACTTTCGAGCACAAATGTGCGGCTTCCCCACCTAATATCAGTTTAGATAGAGTGGTGCAACAAGTACGGGTCAACTCCTCTTCTTTGGGGCTTGGCCAGATCCCTATCCCTACTACAACAGTGATGGAATCCCCTCAAGAGCTTGAAAGCCTCTCCTGCCGAAAGAAGTTCTCCTTTCCCGCTCGGTTGGTTCCAACGATGAGGGTCAAAACCTAAAGCTAAAGGAGCCCACTTCCAAGAAGGTCCTACCCTCCACCTCCTCTCGCAAACCTTTGAGGGAACTTAGTATTCCTTCAAGGTTGGTGGTTTCTCTGTCCAGCCCTATGCAGGCTAGATTTAACCCTCTTAAAGCCCTACCCCTGGCTTCCCCTGATCCTAACGCTGAATTGGATGTCTCGACTAGCATAACTAGTAGCTCAGACAAGGACCTGCTCTCTCATTGTCTATCCCCGAAGGCTCCCCTTGCTGGTAGAAGAGTTGATACCATGTAGGACAAGCTACTAACTCTTGCCCCAAATCTGCCTCTTGCTACAACTCCAGCTGCTCCGCTGGCTACATGACAGAAGCCTTCCAAAAGGAGGTAAGCCGAACCTCCAGTGTCTCTCTTTTTGTATATATTTTATGTACATAGCTTTTTGGAATATCAAGGGTCTTGTTGACTCGATTAGGCAAGCAGAGGTCCGTAGTCTGGTTTCCTCCAACGAATTATGCTTGGTTGGTCTCTTGGAAACGAAAGTCTCGGAGGCTCTTTTCTCTTCCATCTCTACAATTTTAATGAGGGATTGGTGTTGGTTAGCAAACTATAGTTGTGCTCCCAGAGGCAGGATTTGGGTTGGTTGGGACCCTACGGTTGTTACCTTAAAAGTGTCCTCAGTCGAAGCCCGAGTGATTAATGGGAATCTAAAGATGCTCAATTCAGGTGTGGACTGTTGTATCTTAGTGGTCTACGCTAATCACACTTTTTCAGCCTGGAGACCGTTGTGGGAGAATCTTATTCTCAAAAGTGCAACTTTCCAGAATTTGTATTGGCTTGTAACAGGGGACTTTAACGCTATCAAATATCCATTTGATAGACTAGGGGGCACACACGTTTGGATCCCGTACTTGATGAGTTTAGATAGTGCTTACTTCAGGCTGAGCTAGATGACTTGAGGTACATGAGCTTTCGATATACTTGGACGACTTCTTCTGGTGTTTTGCGGAAGGCAAGGAAGATTGATAGGGTCCTAGTCAATTTCAAATGGAGTCAAGATTTTTCTTATTCAAAGGCTTTCTTCCTTGCACCTGGTATCTCTGATCATTCCCCCATGGTGGTCAAAGTTTTAAACCCAATGCTCCAAAGGAAACCCTTAAGTTTTTTGTTATTAGATGAAGCATTCGAACTTCAACTCAATTGTTAACCAAGTTCGTGAGGAGCTAGGTGATGGTGTGCCCATGTTCAGACTAGTGTGCAAGTTAAATCCCTTAAGGCTCATCTCAAGCTCCTCAATAGAGAGTCCTTCTCCAACATCTCCGTTAGGACTTTGGAAGCGAGGGTGGCTCTAAGGACCACTCAGCTTGGCCTCCAACAAGAACTGACTTTTGTTGATCTTGCAGAGATGGAGAAATGTCAGCATTGAACCTTCTTGGACTTGCGTTCTAAAAGAATCTTTTTTTAGGCAGAAGTCCAGAATCAGGTGGTTGAAAGAGGGAGACCGTAATACTAAATTCTTCTATCATTATGTCAACAAAAGACAGTTGATAAACAGAGTCCTATTTGTTATGGATGCGTTGGGTATTCAAGTCGTTGACCCACTGCTTGTTGAGCAGCGCTTTGTCAGCTATTTCCAAGACCTTTTGGCGCTGCGGGTTGTGCATGGAAGACCTTCCGTTCGAGAGATTCAGGAGGTTATCCCGTCCCCCCTGAGTGTTGACCAGGTTAGTTTTCTTGCTTGACCCATCTCCGATTTAGAGATTTGACATACTCTTTTTTCCTTAGTTAGGGGCAAAGCCCCTGGACCTAATGGATATACTATTGAATTCTTTAAGTATAACTGAGAGACGGTTGGACAATTGGTCATGACTACGGGAAAGGACTTCTTCATCACAAGTAGACTCCTAAGGGAGATTAACAACACCATCTTGGTTTTAGTACCAAAAGGTCTTAATGTGACAACTATGAATGACTTCAGGCCCATTGCTTGTTGTAATACCATCTACAAGTGTATTACCAAAGTGTTGGCCAATCGAGTTGCAGCAGTCCTTCAAGATGTTGTTAGCTCTTTTCAAAATGTGTTTGTGAAAGGTCGGCGAATCAAGGACAATATCCTCCTGGCTTAGGAGCTCTTCTCTGGTTTTCACCTTGATCCTTATTCACCTAAATGTGCAGTTAAAGTGGATTTCAGGAAAGCCTACGACACTGTGGATTGAGACTGTTCTGGTGGCTTTTGGTTTTCCCGACCATATGACTCAACTCATCATGAGTTGTGTTCGTACTTACAAATTTTCTATTGCCTTAAATGGGGTATCACATGGTTTCTTTGCGAGTAGCTAAGGATTTTGATAGGGGGATCCCATATCTCCATATTTGTTACCCTAGTCATGGAGGTGTTGTCAGGTATCCTTTTTATATGCTCTTCCATGCCGGATTTCAAATTCTCTTGGAGGTGTAAAGCAACAAACCTTTCACACTTATTCTTCACGGATAACATCTTGTCTGTTCTGTGAAGTCAATCTACCTTCCGTGGAGCTCCTCAAGGATGCTCTCCAAATCTTCTCAGAGTGGAGTGGCTTGTATACAAACACAAACAAGAGTGAAGTATTCCTTATAGGGGAGTCGTCGTCTTTAAGGACTGGCATTCTTCTTGCCCTTGGTTTCCATGAAGGGAACCTGTCGGTTCGTTACTTCAAGGTTCCCATCATCACATCCAGGCTCAGTAAGGTGGATTGTTTCGTTCTAGTTAAACGTGTTATGGCAAGGGTACAATATTGGACTCATCACTTTCTGTCCTTTACCGGTCGTCTACAGCTGATCAGGTCAATCATTCACGCCATCCAGGCTTATTGGCTAGTGTTTTCATTTTACCTATAGTTGTGCTGGATTAGATCGAACAAATTCTTAGACAGTTTCTTTGGAAAGGCTTGGAGTGGGTAGAAGGGTGCGAAGTATCCTGGGAGAATGTTTGCCTCACAAAAAATGAGGGTGGCCTTGGTATCCGGAGGCTTCAGGAGTATAACAAGGCTGCCATGCTCAAGCATACCTAGCTTTTGTTTTCGGACAAGGAGTCATTATTGTGCAAGTGGATCCACTCAACCTTTTTAAAAAGGACGAATTTTTGGATGGCCAAAAAGCCGACCTTTTCCTCATGGGCTTGAAAGAATGTCCTACAACTTGTGACTGAATTTCGGGGATCCTTTTATTGGAGGATAGGAGATGGCCATTTGGTGTCTCTTTGGTTTGATAATTGGCATCCTAGGAGTCCATTAAACTTAATTTTTATGGATTCTCTCATTTATAGTTTCTACCTATCCAGACAGGCGTTTGTAGCTAACCTTTTCACCAACTTTGGCGAGGCGATCAAGACAGTGATGGAGTCATGGGGGCAACCCCTCTTGCTCCTTACCCAGAACTTAGATTGCTTTTGCTGGAACAAGAGTACCTCGTACCTCTTCTCGGTGGCTTCGGCTTGGCAGTCCATTAGGAGGAAGAAGGCTAGGGTCTACTGGCATGCGTTCATTTAGAACAACTTGATCACTCCAAGGTACCAAGTAAACCTATGGCTTATTGCTAAACGTAGAGTCCCTACCTGTCACACCCCAATCCTCGAGCGCACGTCTATCCCTCACTGGTCGATTAAATAGTGATGTCCCATGATGCATTGCCGACCCATTCATTTTAATACGTATGTGGAAGCATATAAATAATTCACATACAATAAAATAATAGGATAGGAAAGTAGGACCGATTTTTCACAAAATACTTTTTTTATAAATGCATAGGTCAATACACAAAGTTTTACAAAAGGAATCGGTTCCCAACAAAAGAGAATTATCCTAAGACTAGCTAACCGAACAAGATTGCCGATTCTTTGGGCTTCACCTCTTAAACTTCGGGGCTTCCGGTCCTTCACCAACATCATCTAAGGACCTACAAATGGTTATACAATAACTAGTGAGACAATATCTCAACGAGTTCTACACCTTCAGACTTGATTAGGAAGCAAAACGCCCTAAGGACTGCCTAAGCACAATCATGAGTCAAAGGACTTACCTTAGCCTCAATTCCTCTCTACAATTCAACACAATTCACAATCTTATCGAGTCATATCAACACATCAAATCATTCACTCAGATCGACTTATCAGTCAATCGACCTAGTCGATTACGTATCAATCAAACCATTCTCCGGTCATTCTGATAAATACTATGCATTCTTCAAGATAATATATCTAGTCACTGAGCCCACGTGCATTCTCCAAGATGACATACCTAGTCATCGAGCTCATGTATCTTCTTCGACGTGACATACCTAGTATCAAGCTCACGTGCATTCTCCAAGGTGATGTACTAAGTCACCGAGCTAATATAATATAATGTCTTTCTCCAAGATGACATACTTAGTTATCAAGCTGACGTAGTATAATGTCTTTCTCCAAGATGACATACCGAGTCATCGAGCTGACATAGTATACGTCTTTCTCCAAGATGACATACCAGGTCTTCGAGCTAACGTTCGTTCTCCAACAATTTCTCACTTTTTATCAGACTCGATAAAATAGCCGTGTATGGGTACACAGTCAGCCTTAGCCAAAATATAATAATTTCATTTCCATAGATCCTATCATTTCATATGGTCCATCAAAATATTTTTGGCGTTGTAAACCGATGCTCGGTTATTTTCCAATTAAATACTGAAAATAAATAAATTTAATAATATATTTTAAAATCACAATTCACGCCAAATCAGTATAAATTTGAGTTCAATTAAATAAACAGATCACACCATCTTAATCAGCATAAAATTCCAGCCGTCGGCTATCCCAGCTTAATTTTCGGAAAATAAATAAATAAATAAATAATTACGAAAAATAATAAATAAATGAAAATAAATCAAACTTAGGCCCGTAATGCCTAATTGGACACTAAAATGGATCCGGAAAATTTTCAAGAGTCGTTAAATAAATACTAGAGTTTATTTGCTCGCTAATTACATTAACTATCCACCTAACATGCATTTACAATTAATTAAATTCACTAATTTAATCTAATCAAACCACTTAATCCATCTTAGCCTAAAATAATCCACTCTTAAGTGTGATTAACCTACTAAGCGAGAATTAGTGAGTTAAATTCACTTGTTCGGCGATTCGATTAGTTTAAATTGACGGGGATGCAACAAGGCTTGATTCTCTCCAAAACGGGCTTAGTTTTCAAGGCCGGGAATGACCTCAAAATGGGTCAAACCCTTGCTAGAAACCCACTAGTTTCTATTTTGATCTGTGCTGGTTGGAGCGGTTTTGGTGGCTATTTGAGCGAGACAAGGTCAGCAAGGGTGCTCAGCAGCTTTACGAAGATAGGCGGTTGGTTGGATGGCAGCTCACGGTAGTAGCAGAGCTTCGACGGCAGCCCTCAATGTCTTGGCAAGCTACTAGACGCATGACTAGGCAAGACGGCATGGCTGGAGGTAGAGAGCATGCCCATATGAGGACGGCGGCGCGAGCGGGGCGAGGAGGGCGTTGCTCGGGCTCCAGTGGGTCTTGGCGGCTTCGGCGACGTCTCTTGGTTTGCTGGGGCGTCGAACGACTAGGGAAGGAGGGGGAAATGGTCGATGAAGGCAAGGGGGAAAGGGAAAAGGGCTGGTTTGGGCTGGTGGGACCTCTTGGTCTCTTCCTATCCACTCTTGTCCCCTTGACTAACCTTCCCCTTGCTCAGCTAGCTTACACAACCAATTTTCCAGACCATTAGACCCATTCTAGAAGCTTGAAGCAATTCAAAATGTTGGGGCCAAAGGGTGTTACGAATTTTGGATGATTTTGCCTCAATTGGTCACTAATTGGCTCTTGAATCCACTCAATTTGGCTTCTATAAATTCAACCAACACCTCAACGATCCAATTGGTATTTTTCCTCACCAATTGATCCTACTTGCATTCCAAATGCGCGATAAAAAATGATTTCTGACATTTTCTGGACAAATACGGTCTTACCTTGACTTTTTCCCAAAAAGTCGAGGTTTGCAGAAAAATTTTCTGACACTGTATCAACGTTCCTAAAATGACTTGCGACATGACAGAACTTTCAATTTCTAAAATCGGATTCAAATTTACGGTTAATTTTACTCTAGCTTGTTTTTAGCGCAATCTAGGCTATTGGGTAGCTTTCATAAATTTTTAGTGCAAATGACCTGTAGTCGATTTTCATCGAGCCACAATGAACCCACTCGACACATTGATGACTCTCGATTGTTGTGAAAATCTCAAAAATTCAAATATAGACACAGGGTACCAAAACGATAGAAAAATCAGTTTATGGTCAGTCGACGAGAATTTTCCATTAAGATCGATCATGACATGTGTTGGAGAAATCTTTACAGAATATTTTGAAGCTGACAAAATATTTCTATCAGTCTAGTCTGTATAATCACAGACCTTCGGTTTAGAATCTGAAGACTTTCGGATCACCAGACTCAAGACTCAAGACTCAAGTCTCAAGACTCAAGACTATTCTCATTGACAGTTTTTCTAATCCAGTGACGAAGGCAATCCAGAGCCAAAATATTTGATTGAGGATTTGGTCTTATCCTCTGGAGAAGATCTCTTGGCTGGATAAATATAACGGATTCTTTTATTCGTATTCAAAATCGTTTGAAGATCCGATGGTCGACGAAATATTCTTAGAAGGTTATATTCTTGGAAACCAAGATCCCGATTGTATGGGCGAACGGGATTGATGGGCTATCGTTAGGTTCCTTTAATAGCTCGAATGATCTTCTTAATTGATTCCGTTCAACGGGTAGATTGGAGGAATTCCTTTGGTAAGTGCCAACGGGTATGATAGCATAAAGGAGTATAAAAGGAAGACGTTCTAGTTACTTTAGTGTATGATCGATAGAGAAATTCCAGAGTCTGAAGCACCTTGATTATTAGTCGATTCGTTTTGAGCGAAATTGTATACACAAAAAGTGTCTATACTTAGTGAATCCTTGAGCGAGTGTGGTAGATCATCTACACTGAGAAAGCAAGGGAGAACAACACTGTAACATCTCTTTGTTCATAGTGGAATCCAGCCAATAGGCTGTCAGTGCAGAAGAGTGGACGTGGGCTTGACATAAGCCGAACAACTATAAACCTCGTGTTCAATTCTCTCTTCCCTTCTCTCAGTTTTACTTTGATTATTGTTTGTCTCAAATCTATCAACTGTCTAGTATTGTGCAATTAGAAAGAAAAATCCTTTATATATACCTATTCACCCCCCTCTAGGTACTCATACTAGCTATATCAACATGATCACATACCATCACGAATTGGTGGACGGCCATGGCTTGATCCAACCAGGTCAAGGCATCGATCATGGGTGATTCTGCCTAGTAGTTGTGTCGATCATGGATGACCATGAATCAATCCAATGCAATCGTGAGTTGAGATAGATTGATTGACTACACATGATTGCATGACAACCGATAATCGACCGTAGATCGAATAAACTCAATGTAGTTCAATTTCAGATTGACCAGGATTGTGATGCAAGACCTTTGACCAGGCATAGGACTAACTATAGGATTGGTCGATTGACCTAAGGATTGGCCATAGGATTGGCCAAAAAGAACTGAGCCAAGGACTGGCCCATGAACCGATTAAATGACCAATTGACTAGGTTAGGACCTAGCCAAAAAACCAATTGCAACCCCTTTTCTTAGTAAATGGGAGCTTAAACTCAGTTTGGTCGATCAAGCCTGATTGCATCCAGCTTTGTTTGGGCATGGTTTAGGCATGAATCTCGAGCCAAATAAGGTGGTCAATCACGGTCAAATTCAATTAACTCATGTCCAATGACAATGCCTTCAAAGACTTAGATATTTTTCCAAATTGCATTTAATATCTCCGTCACGTAATAATTTAAGAAGCGTGGACACCTAACATGTTGGGGCTTTACTTTGGAAAATAAGATTAGACTTGGACTTGGAACTATTAATGAAGGGGACACTTAGGCTTTGGCCTAGTGAAATTTCCTTAGAAATATAAGTGTGAACAAATGTGAACACATGCGAACACATTTAATGTAGTGCGGGATACTAAAAGAATATGTGTCCTTATAGCCCCTATGTCTTAAAAGAATGAATGTGAAATGTGGACTTTAGAGCTCATAAGGAAGGGCCATACACCCCACAGAGAGAGAGAGAGAGAGAGAGAGAGAGAGAGAGAGAGAGAAGCAAGGTCAAGTCCAAACTTTGAACACAACATAAGCCTATGTTAATATCTTTTGGAATTTAGCCATTTAATGATCAAGATGAAATGTCCAATCTAACTTAAAACTTAGTCCTGTTCAATATATATATATATATATATATATATATATTAAAACTTAGTTGGAAGTTCAGAAGATAAGGCTATACATTCAGTAATGCTTCTTGACTCAAGTAGGGCACCATCTCTCCCCAATTAGATTTGCCACCTTTGCTTTTCAAAACTGCTAAACCTTTGCTATTTGCCAATTTTACAGAGCTTTTTATGGTTCAAATTTTGAGAAAATTCCTCATGAAAATTGTTCAAAATATTTAATCTATAACATAGTTAAATTTCAGATTTTTTTTAGGTGAAATGATTGAGACAAAAGCCCAATCATTTACCATATATAACCTACCCGGTATAATAAAAATGATAACCAAGTTACCTTCTTGAATTTTTATAAAAATTTTCTTTTTGAATTTGGATATGCTTCCTCATAAAAATTTTAAAGGACATCTATATCTACAACATATAAAAATTTCAAAAATTTTGTAAATATTTGGATTTCGAAATGGGTCATTCTTTGCGGTCGGTGGATCTACTTGATGAGCAAATTATTAAGTTGTGTTTAATAATTTGCTGCTCTTTCCACAACACGAATTAGACTTGGCTTCTTTCATAAAAAATGTTATTTAACATCTTTTTTACAACATATCAAAATTTCATAATTTTTTGACCTTGTTTATTAAGGTAATAACATTAATTTCAGAAATTGCTTGAAACTATTTTTCACCCGGGGAGAGGAGAGTCACACACCCAAGTTTAGAGTTTAACTCTTAAATTCCATGTTGAGGTGTCCCAAGCTATCATACCCTATTTTGAGACTTAATGATCAAGTCACCTTCCATTTAATACTCTCCGTAAATGCTTATTGACTTGGAGAGCAAGCCTTGACTTTCAAGATTTTGAGAGCAAGTTAGGATAGCCTATAAATAAAGGTATCCTCATCTCATTTCCACACCACCTCTCCTCCTTTCCCTCAATCCAACCACTCTCTCTCCCCTCCATTCGGCTCTGTTGCCCTTTAAGTGTCCTTGCTGTAAGTCTTGCCGCCACCGTCACTGGTTGAAGTCACCAACTTAGAAAGTAGTAAATGTAACTAATATTTGCTTAGGGCATTGTGTTATGCTAATCCAAGCGTGTAACAACTCCTTAATTAAAATTATTTAGAACTTGTTATTGTTTGCTTGAGGTTCGGTTTACTTGGATTGGTTTACACTTTGTTCATTGTCTGAAGTTAGGTCCTTATTCAATGACTTTTGGCTTGTGCTTGGGCTTGAGTTGCTTTAGAAGAAGCCTAGTACTTGTGCTTATTTAATTTTCTTTGGTTTTACTTGACTTCAAGCCGATTTGAAAAATGTTTTTGTGAAAACTTGATTCTTCCATCGCAAAACTATTTTCAAACTATTTCGAACTATTTCACGAGTGCATGTTCTAGTTCACACCTCAACCTTCGAAAAGAGGTTTTGTCAGCCTTGAACATACGTGAGATGACAATGGCTTGGTCCTCTCTTAGTCCTGGTGTGATATTGAGGTGTATCGTTCTCAAGCCAACTTTAATACTAGGTTGGTGAACATGTCACAATGGACACTAGTCCTTTCATGGTCTCAGTGAGGTATGGAGGCTTAGCGTTCCCAAGCCAAGTCCGATACTAGGTCAATGAACATGTCACAACGAAAGGTCAAGTCCAAACTTTGGAGCCCATAAGGAAGTGTAGACTTTGGAGCCCATAAATAGGTTAAAAAGCCCGAGAGAGAGAGAGAGAGAGAGAGAGAGAGAGAGAGAGACGCAAGGTCAAGTCCAAACTTTGGACTCAAGATAAGCCTACATTAATATCTTTTCGAATTTAGCCATTCAATGATTGAGATGAAATGTCTAAGCTAACCTAGAACCTAGTTGGAAGCTTAGAAGATAAGGTTATCCCACCATTAATGCTTCTTGACTCAAGTAGGGCGCCACCTTTTCTCAATTAAATTTGCTATCTTTGATTTCAAAACTATTGAACCTTCGTTGTTAATTTTACAGAGTTTTTTGTGGTTTGAATTTGGAGAAATTTCTTCATGAAAGATATTCAGAACATCTTCATTTATAATATACTTAAATTTGATATTTTTTGGAGGTGAAATGATTGGTGTGGAGGCCTAATCATTTATCATATAAAACCCACCAAATATAGTAAAAAAGGTGATCATGTTATTTTATCAAATTTTTATAAAATTTTTCCTTCAAATTTGGATATGCTTCCTTCACAAAAGTTTTATAGGGCATCCATATCTACAATGTATAAAAAATCTAAAAATTTTTGTAAAGATTTTAGATTTCAAAATGAGTCATTTTTTGCGATCATTCGATTTGCTCGATAGGCAAATCATTGGTTGTGTTCATTGATGTATTAATCCTTCCACAACATGAATTAGACTTGGCTTTCTTTATGATTTAAGGTCTTATTTATAATATATTAAAATTTCATAATTTTTCGACCCTATTTGATAAAGTAATGACATTGATTTGGAAAATTGCGTGAAATTGTTTTTCACCTGGAAAGAGGAGAGTCACACACTCGAGCTTGGAGTTTAGCTCTTAAATTCCATGTTGAGGTGTCCCAAGCTACTTAGACATAGTCTTACCCTATTTTGAAACTTAATGATCAAGTCACCTTGAATTTAATGCTCTCCTTAAATACTTCTTAACTTGGAGAGTAAAGCCTTGACTTTTAAAGCTTGGAGAGCAAGTTAGGATAGACCAGATTTTAAGTCATGTTTTCTATTGAATAAATCAAACATTTTATTGACATGCTTATAGGGCTGTTCGCAGAGTTGATCACTTTCAAGATAATTAGATTATTCATGGAAGCTATTAAGGAATTTTAAGGTAATAGACTTGAGAATTAGATTAGGAATCGACTTCTCGTTCGTGCTCATCTTTAAAGGCCATTACGGTACAGTATAAAATCAATTTGAAATCAGAGATAGGTTTATTTGACTGATATGTGTGGCTATTTATGGGTGACACCACTAAATTAGAAAATTCTCGTCGACTGGCCTTAGACTAATTCTTATGTTGTTTTAATACCCTGTGTCTGTATTTGAATTCTCGAGATTTTCACGACAATCAAGAGTCGCCAATGCGTCAAGTGGGTTCATTGTGGCTCGAAAAAAAATTGACCATGCGTCATTTGCATTAAAAATCTCTTAAAAATACTCAATAATCTAGGTCACTTTAAGAACTGTTGGAGAAATCTTTCCAGAATATTTTGAAGCTGACAAAACATTTCTATCAGTCTAAGTCTGGATATCGATAGTTAATGTCTCAAGACTTTATAGTCTCAAGACTTTGTAATCTCAAGACTCAAGACTCAAGACTCAAAATTATTCTCACTGACAGTCTTTCTAAATCCAGTGTTGAAGGATATCCAAAGCCGAGGTTTATGGTTGAGGATTCGATCCTATCCTCTGGAATAGATTCTTTGGTTGGATAATCATTTCGGATTCTTTGATTCTTATCTAAGATCGATTGAAGATCCGATGGTCGACGAAATAATCTTGGATTATTCTATTCTTGGAAACCGAGATCCTGATTGTATGGGCGAACAGGATTGATGGGCTATCATCAGATTCCTTAAATAGCTCGGATGATCTTCTTGATTGATTCCGTCCAACGGGTAGATTGGAGGAATTCCTTTGGTAAGTGCCAACGGCTATAATGGCATGAAGGAGTATAAAAGGAAGACGTTCTAGTTGTTTTAAGTGTGTGATCGATAGAAAAATTCCAGAGTCTGAAGATCCTTGATTGTTAGTTGAGACTGAGCGAAATTGTATACTGAGAGTGTTTATACTTGGTGACGCCTTGAGTGAGTGTGGTAGATCATCTACACCTAGAAATCAAGGAAGATCAACACTGTAACAACTCTTTGATCATAGTGGAATCCAGCCAATCGGCTGTCAGTGCAGAAGAGTGGACGTAGGCTTGAATCAAGCCGAACCACTATAAACCGAGTGTTCAATTCTCTCTTTCTCTTTCTCTTACTCAGTCTTGCGATTGAATTTTTAACTGTTGCAAATTCTCTAATTGTTTAAATATCGTGCAAGCTTCGAGAAATTTTTTGTATACCTATTCACCCCCCTCTAGGTACTCGTACTAGCTATTTCAATTGGTATCAGAGCCCGTGTTCTTACTTTGTTTGAAGTGTTTTACTTCAGAGTAAAAGATCCATGGCTAGTATGCTAGCACCGGGGCTGATGGAGGGGCAAAGCAATACCAAACCTCCCTACTTCGATGGAAAGGATTACAACATCTGGAAGAACAAGATGAAAGCTTTCCTACGATCAAAGGATCCTCTGGAATGGGACGTAGTGGAAAAAGGAATCACTCCTGCTGCTGCATCAATCTCTGAAAGAGGGAAAGAAACTGTTGAAACCAGCGGAATGTCTCAAGAAGAAATAAACAAGAGACAAGCACTCGATGCTAAAGCAATTTATTCTTTATATTGTGCTTTGTCACCAACTGAATATAACAGAATATCTTCTTGTGTTACAGCAAAAGAAGTATGGGACAGGTTACATATCACTTATGAAGGGACAGATCGAGTGAAGGAAACCAGAATTAACATTCTTCTTGGTCAATATGAATCCTTCAAAATGAAACCAGGAGAATCTATAACTGACATGTTTAGTCGTTTTACAGATATTGTCAATGGTCTTGAGAACCAAGGACAAAAAATTTCTGATCCCATGAAGGTGAACAAGCTTCTACGTGGACTCTCCAAGGATTGGAATCACATAAAGACTTCAATAAGAGAGACGCAAAGAATCATGCCATTATCTGTAGACGAACTGATTGGAACTCTTCAGTCTTACGAAGTGGAACGAATGAATGAAGACGAAGATCCAAGAGGTAAGAAATCTATTGCACTAAAATCAAATAATGATTCTGATGATGCAGATTCTGAAGATGATATGGATGATGAGGAGCTCGCCCTCATGATAAGAAGATTCAGAAAACTAAATAGAAAAGGCAGAAGGTTCATCCCAAAGAAACAAAGTTTTCAGAAACAGCAGACCAAGTTTGTTGATGATGAGGAACCAAACAAAGATGTAGTTTGCTTCGAATGTAAAAAGAAGGGACACATCAGACCCAACTGTCCTCTTCTGAAAAAGAAAAGAGGAAAAGCTGAGAAATTTCGAAAAGCTCTTAAAGCCGAAACCTGGAGCGATACAGAGTGTGAAGAGAGTGATGAGGAATATGCCAACCTGTGTCTAATGGCGCAATCAGACTCAGACTCTGGATCAGACTCAGACAGTGAATTTGAGGTAAGTGATTATAAAATCCCTGTCAAAGTCTCTAAATATATTGATGAGTTATGTTTTAGTCTTAAGACTTCTCTTAAAAAGATTTCCGAACTCAAAAAGGAAAACTCAATTTTAAAACAAAAGGAAAACATTTTAGAAGAAAAGGTAAAAAATTTAGACTTGAATGTTTCTACTCTTAAAGAGAGTGAAGACAATCTTTCAAAAGAAAATGCTTTCTTAAAAACTGATTTATCAAATATTTCAAAGAAATTTTCAATAGGGTCCGAAAAACTTGAAAAAGTCCTTTCAATCCAAAGACCTTACTTCAATAAGTCGGGTCTAGGTATGACAGCTGAAACAATCCCTTTGATTGATTTTCTGAAAGTAAAAGAAAGAATTAAGAAAAGACCATCGAGAGAGGCTTATAAAAATCATTTCAAAAGAGTTTTTGTAAAGCCTGTAGGTCGAAATGCTTTAAGATGTTCTAAGTGTAACAGTCAGGATCATTTTGAAAAAGAGTGTCCTATGGTTTGGAAGCCTGTTAAGAGAGTATGGCCTAATAATGCTCATCCTACTAACACCAAAGGACCCAAGAAAATTTGGGTACCAAAGAAAGCTTGAGACTCTTTTTTGAATGCAGGTCTCTGTCAAAAAGAAGGTAAAGTGGTATCTTGACAGCGGATGCTCAAGACACATGACAGGAGACTCAAAATGTTTCATAAAGCTTATTAAAGTAAATGGTGGAAAAGTTTCATTCGGAGGAAATAGCAAAGGAAGTATTGTGGGATTCGGAACTGCGAAAGTTAGAAATCTCACAATAAGCAATGTCTCTCTAGTGGAAGGACTCAACTACAATCTACTCAGCATTAGCCAATTGTGTGATACTGGTTACAAGATCTTCTTTCAAGAAGGCATATGTTCTGGAATTAGCAAAGATTCGACTCAGTCTTTCATGGGTCGAAGGCATGGAAAAATCTACCTCCTTGATGTAAAGCCAAATGAAGAACAATGCTTAATCCCAATTCAAGATGAAGCAATTCTATGGCACAGAAAACTTGGCCATATCAACAAGAAGCAATTAGCCAAAATCTCTTCAAAGCAGCTTGTTCGAGGTCTACCTAAACTGCCATACCAAAAGTCTGACTTATGCACTCCATGCATTCTGGGAAAGCAGGTAAGAAATTCATTTAAGCAAATAAATCATGTATCTACTAATCATGTAATGCAGTTGCTTCATATGGATCTCTTCGGACCAACAAGAACCCAGAGCATTGGAGGTAAGAAATATTGTCTAGTAATTGTAGATGATTACTCTCGTTTTACCTGGGTATATTTTCTTGCAAATAAATCAGAAACCTTTTCGTACTTTGAAAAGTTTGCTAAAAAGGTTCAAAATGAAAAAAGATGTGCTATTTCTAGTATAAGAACAGATCATGGAAGTGAATTTGAAAATCAAGATTTTACGAGATTCTGTGATAAATCTGGTGTTAATCACATGTTTTCCTCTCCGTATACTCCAGAGCAAAATGGAGTTGTGGAAAGAAAGAATAGATCTCTTCAAGAAATGGCTAGAACACTTTTAATTAAAAGTAAAATTTCTTCACGATTTTGGGCTGAAGCTGTTTCAACTGCTTGCTATATTATAAATAGAGTCTTTCTAAGACCTATTCTTGATAAAACCCCCTATGAATTGTTCAAAGGTAAGAAGCCTATTGTTTCATACTTTCATGTGTTCGGTTGCAAATGCTTTATTTTGAAAAATGCAAATGATCGAGTTGGTAAGTTTGAAGAAAGATCAGATGAAGGCATCTTCCTTGGATATTCTACATCAAGCAAAGCCTACAGAGTCTACAACAAAAAAAGCCAGTCTGTGGAAGAATCAATGAATGTCAAATTCCAAGACTCAGTGCAAGATGAATCCAGCCAGACTCAGTACGAAGAGACTGAATCCGCTCTAGATCTTCAAATGTCTACATCTCAAGAAGCATCTCAGATTCTGGAAGTTCATCATCAAGATGCTCATGGAGAATCAAATAAAGAAAGAGATTATCAACCTGGTAACTGGAAGCACAAATCCAGTCATCCCAAAGATCTTATTATTGGTGAACTTAATGAAGGAATCCGCACCAGATCAAAAAGGCATGAAGAATCTAGTGCTATGGCTCTCATCTCCGAAATTGAACCAAAAAGCATAAAATAAGCCTTATCTGATGAAAGCTGGATCGAAGCTATGCAAGAAGAGCTCAGACAGTTCAACATCAATGATGTCTGGGAATTGACATCTAAACCAAAAGGTAAAACCGTTATTGGAACCAAATGGGTATTCAGGAACAAAATGAACGAAAAAGGAAAAGTCGTACAAAACAAAGCAAGACTCGTGGCCAAAGGATATACGCAAGAAGAAGGAATAGACTATGACGAGACTTACGCACCCGTTGCAAGGTTAGAAGCTATTCGTCTATTACTTGCGTTTGCTTGTTACAAAAATTTCAGGTTATTCCAAATGGACGTCAAAAGTGCTTTCCTAAATGGATTTATCCATGAGGAAGTTTATGTGGAACAACCGCCTGGATTTGAAGACCCAAAGAAGCCAAACTTAGTCTTCAGACTGAAAAAGGCTCTGTATGGTCTAAAGCAAGCACCTCGAGCTTGGTACGACAGACTAAGTAAGTTTTTATTACAAAATGGTTTTGTCAAAGGTAAAGTAGATACTACTTTGTTTATCAAAAAGGAAAACAAAAACTTTTTACTTGTTCAAATATATGTTGATGACATTATTTTTGGATCCTCTAATGAAAGTCTTTGCAAGAAATTTTCTAAGTCTATGCAGGATGAATTTGAAATGAGTATGATGGGAGAGTTAACATTCTTTCTTGGACTCCAAGTGAAACAAATGAAGGAAGGAACTTTCATCCATCAAGAAAAATATGCGAATGATCTTGTCAAAAGGTTTGGATTGGAAAAGTGCAAAAAGATCGACATACCAATGTCATGTTCTCAGAAGATAGACAAGGATGAAGAAGGGAAGAAAGTAGATCAAAAGCTGTACAGGAGCATGATCGGTTCACTTCTTTATCTTACTGCTTCTAGACCTAATATTTTGTTTAGTGTTTGTATCTGTGCTAGGTTTCAATCAGATCCTAGAGAATCACATCTCATTGCCGTGAAACGAATTATCAAATACGTTGCTTCATCTTCAAGCATCGGTCTTTGGTATCCAAAGAGGGGAGACTTTAATCTTCTAGGATACTCAGATGCAGATCTGGCCGGTTGCAGAGTCGATAGAAAGAGCACTTCTGGAACTTGTCAACTACTTGGAAACAGAACGGTGTCTTGGTTTTCGAGGAAGCAAAGCACTGTAGCTCTTTCAACGACAGAAGCAGAGTATGTAGCTCTTGAAAGCTGCTGTTCGCAAATTTTATGGATAAAACAACAGCTACAAGACTTTGGCATTGAAGACTCATGCACAGAAATCAGATGTGACAACACCAGCGCTATCAATCTCACCAAAAATCCAATCTTTCATTCAAGAGCAAAGCATATTGAGATTCGTCATCACTTTATTAGAGATCATATTCAAAATGGAGAAATCTCGATTCAATTTGTTGATTCAAAAAGTCAACTAGCGGACATATTCACAAAGCCTTTGGAGAAGAATCAGTTCGACTTTATCCGCTCGAGACTCAACATTTTGAAGCTTGAAGAAGTTAAAGTCTAGAGACTCACCATCTCTAAGACTCTGATCTCTTAGACTCTAAATCCTAAGACTCAATCATTCATGGCTATAGACTGTAAGTTGTATTTCATCTAAAAGGTACTAATTGTCATTTAGTTATATTAACTCGAAAAGGTACGATCTTTTGTTTAATAATTTTGGCAGTTATCGATTTTGAAAAGAAGTAATCGTTCACTTTCCTTGCACCGATTGAACTTCCTTTTTCAAAAACTGAGTTATATATACAGTTTTTCTTTTCCCCAATCTTCAAAACCCTAAAAGGCACTCTCCTCTCGATACTGTTTCTACTCTTTGTTCATCGTCGAGAAAGTGGTCATTTTTCTTGGGAAAGTAAGTGAAGGAATCCTCAAATAGACAAAGAAAGATGTCGTCTTCAAGGAAATCATCAAGAATCGCAAACAGGGGACCACAAAGAATGAAGAAGGGACCGACTCATTTCGATCTCACTGAGGAAGAAGACTTACCTAGTCAGCGACAAAGTCCGATTCGCTCTCCTCCACGTCATTCAGCATCTCCTGCCCCACAAAGTGCAAGTCATAATCTGGAAGAAGAGATAATCGAGGATGCCGACCCAGTAAGAGTTCAAAAGCCCTCCTTTTTGTATAAACTTTATTGTGCATTGAAAAGCACAGGTACTCCATTGAACTACATAGATGACTTCCTTAAGGACAAAAATTATGGGAATGAGTATCTTTTTCTGAAGAAAATGGAGGAATGGGGAATTGCCCCGAAAGGAAAAGCAGAGGAAGCACTTGCGAACATTCCAAGAGATCCTCGTATGCCAGGACAAAATCTGATTGACGGGAACGATGATGACAAAATGTTCCTTGAATTTAAACCTAGAATGGGTGTGGCGGTAAAGGTGAAAGGAAATCGGATGGACTTGTTTAAATCCAAGGATCAGGAAAAAGTGTATTACAGTCTGTTGAAAAGAGGGGTAATCAACCCTAGAAGTGTCGATTTTGACTTCCTGGATTCCATCAACTTGAACCTAAGAGAGAAGTTGAATTTGCTTCAACTTGAGACTTTCTGCTCTGACTCTACAGACGGGTATGATCATCTGACCGCTTATTTCTATTCAAATATTAGCTTTTTGGATGCGAATAGAATTTCATTCAGTGTTCGAGACAAAGTCTATCTGGTAGATGTGAATATGTTGGCAGACATAGTTGGAGTTGAACGGGGACGCTATCTCCCAATCAAAGTCTCACCTGCTCGAACTACTCTGGATCTTGTCAAAGATAGGGATGTAGATAAGAAAATTATCTATTCCAGGATGAATGCCATCAACATTGTGCTTCACAAGATTGTGATCAATTGTCTTAGACCTAAGTCTACTTCAAAGACTTCTGTGTCTCTTTCTGAAGCAAAATTGATGTATGCAATCAACTCAGGACGGAAGTTTTCTCTCCTGCACACTATTCTTTTCCATATGTACAGAGCAGTGTCAAAAGACAAAGGACAATTGCCTTATCCCGGTCTGGTGACCAAGATCTTCAAACATCTGAATATTGAACTACCACATTCTTTTTGTGTTCGAACGTGTGATAAGATGGTGGTAGGGTTGAAAATGTTAATGAAGATGCGTCTGCAAGAACTCTCTAAGGCAATGGAGAAATTCAAAGTGAAATCTCTAGTCCAGTCTGCTTCAAAAAGGAAAGGAAAGAAGGCCATTGGTGCTTCATCGAAAAAGAGGAAAAGAACTCTTATCCTGGAGGATGAGGATGAAGATGATGAAGATCCCACTATTCCAGCACTGACAAGAACAAGACGTTCTGTGTCTTATCCGACAGAACTTCAGCAGAGCAGAGAAGAAGAAGAACAGAGAGAGAAGGAGAAAGAAGTTGAGGAAGAAGGAGAAGAAGAAAAAGAACAGTCTGCTGATAAATCTGGAGAGAAGGGAAATCAAGAGCATGATCTTCACTCTTCCCCTTTCGATGTCCTTGAGACAGGGGGAGTTAGCGAGTAAGAGAGGTCTCCACCTCATGCTGCTGAAGATCCAAGACAATTTCCAGAAGACCCAGAAGAAGTTCAGGTCTCTCAATTGCCTGAAGAAGATGATACGTCGATTCCAAATCTACCAGACCGTTCAGAAGCGCCATCGTCTGCACACACACCATCTAAGAAAGCCAATGCCAGTACACAGACGGATGATTCTGCAGATCTTCGTAGTATCATGAATATTCTTCTGGAAATGCGTAACCAGATATATATTCTGGACTATGAAATCCAAGCTTTGAAGCATGCTGGACAAGCATCTTCAGTCTCTCTGGAAGATAAATTCAAAGACCTCGCTCTGCAACTTCAAGCCAATGCCAAGAGAGAAGAGGTAGCTCATCTGCGAGAAGATCTGAAGAAGCTCGAAGGAGTAGTCCAGTCCATTGGGGATTTCCAGATCGTGCGCATTCCCAAGCAGACATGACTCCTTTCTCACCCTCTTTTTAATGATGACAAAAAGGGGGAGAACCAATTTGAACAAACATTATTTTAAAACTTTATTTGACTTTTGTGTTTATGTTTATATTTTTTAGTATGACTTGAGAACTTGAACTTGAGTGTTAGACTGAATTGGCTGTGGATTTTGATGCTTGACTGGTTGCATTTATATCAAGTATTGTTACATGGTATTACTCATAAAAGACTAACCAATTTGCTGTGGATGCAGAGTCTGGTTGTTTATTAATCTTTATGAGTTAGCCATATTGCTTGAGAAATGTTTTTGCAGGTCAAAGTTGTTCAAATCTTCAAGAAAGTTTTGTCACCATCAAAAAGGGGGAGATTGTTGGAGAAATCTTTCCAGAATATTTTGAAGCTGACAAAATATTTCTATCAGTCTAAGTCTGGATATCGATAGTTAATGTCTCAAGACTTTATAGTCTCAAGACTTTGTAATCTCAAGACTCAAGACTCAAGACTCAAAATTATTCTCACTGACAGTCTTTCTAAATCCAGTGTTGAAGGATATCCAAAGCCGAGGTTTATGGTTGAGGATTCGATCCTATCCTCTGGAATAGATTCTTTGGTTGGATAATCATTTCGGATTCTTTGATTCTTATCTAAGATCGATTGAAGATCCGATGGTCGACGAAATAATCTTGGATTATTCTATTCTTGGAAACCGAGATCCTGATTGTATGGGCGAACAGGATTGATGGGCTATCATCAGATTCCTTAAATAGCTAAGATGATCTTCTTGATTGATTCCGTCCAACGGGTAGATTGGAGGAATTCCTTTGGTAAGTGCCAACGGCTATAATGGCATGAAGGAGTATAAAAGGAAGACGTTCTAGTTGTTTTAAGTGTGTGATCGATAGAAAAATTCCAGAGTCTGAAGATCCTTGATTGTTAGTTGAGACTGAGCGAAATTGTATACTGAGAATGTTTATACTTGGTGACGCCTTGAGTGAGTGTGGTAGATCATCTACACCTAGAAATCAAGGAAGATCAACACTGTAACAACTCTTTGATCATAGTGGAATCCAGCCAATCGGCTGTCAGTGCAGAAGAGTGGACGTAGGCTTGAATCAAGCCGAACCACTATAAACCGAGTGTTCAATTCTCTCTTTCTCTTTCTCTTACTCAGTCTTGCGATTGAATTTTTAACTGTTGCAAATTCTCTAATTGTTTAAATATCGTGCAAGCTTCGAGAAATTTTTTGTATACCTATTCACCCCCCCTCTAGGTACTCGTACTAGCTATTTCAAGAACGCACCAAATGGAAATTAACTGCGAATTCGAGTCTGACATTACGTCATGTCACAATAAATTCTAGGAACGTCAACTCATCTTTTGAGGAATTTTCGGTGAGTTCGGGATTTTTTCGAAAAATCGTTGCAGATGATTCGGAAAACATATGGAAATTCTGATTGACCAATTTGAAGGGATTTTTGGCATCTGGTGTGAGTGAATTGGTGAATGGAAGTTGTTTGAGCTTCTTCTGCATTCAAATTGGACCTCAACTAGATTTGCTTGTTCAGAAAATCGAATTTCGAGAAAAATGAATTAGAATTTGGAATTGAAGGAAATGACCCTTTTTGTTACCTAAGATTTGTTGTTTGAGGGAAATTGGGTGCAAAAAAGCAAGTGAGGATCACGCACTTTAGCATGGGAATTTTTTGAGATTAAATTGAACTAAACAAAAGCAAGTGGGACAAGGATTTTTGGATTATAGGAAATTCTTTTAATTTTCTTTATTTTCCCCTATTTCCTTTTCCCCCCCAGCCACCCATGTTCCCCCCCTCTCTCTCTCTCTCTCTCTCTCTCTCTCTCTCTCTCTCTCTCTCTCTCTCTCCCACTCACTCATGCGAAACCCCCACCAACTACCTCTTTGCCGTTTTCCACTTTGCTTCTTCCTTTCATTTGACTTTTCAAACTTTATCCCTCTCTCACTCATTTCTCTCTTGCCGACATCCCCATCCCCATTCTTCTCTCTCTTTCTCTCTCCCTCTGCTTTCTTTCTTTCTTTTTTGGCTTCGGCAAACACCCACCCTCACGGTCTTCGTCCCTTTTTCTTTCATTTTCCCTAGCTTCGACCGCCTACAGCTTGGACAATCAACTTTTGGTTTTGTTCTTCATTCCCGTCCTTCGAAGTCCCCGTAGCAACAGTCGCTTGAAGCCGTAAGATTTGGCCATTGCTCCCTCACCGAAACCAACCCAATAGCTAAGGAACCCGAGTAGAAAATTAGAGGCTTTGCGGGCCATTTTTTGTGCCCGAGTAGTGCCCCATTGCCGTCGCCACTTTGGTGAGGATGGAGTCTCATCGTGTCTCCATCGAATTGAACCGAATGATTCATTAAACAGGTGAGTTTTGCTCACTAATCCTCACTTAGTAAGCTAATGATACTTAGGGATTGATTAGATTTAATTAAGTGTAATTAGGTGGATATATTAGATAAGAATAATTAAATTAGAGACTTATTGATGCTTGTTAGGAAAATTGTTAGTGTAGTTAGCAAGGAAATATGTCATAGTATTTATCGAACGAATCTTGAAAATTTTCCAAGTCTGTATCGGCTTCCAATTAGGCATTACGAGCCTAAATTGGATTTATTATATTTATTTAATGATTTCCGTAATTAATTAATTGATTAATTATTTTCTGGAAATTAGGTTGAGATCGTCGACGATCGGAATTTTATGCTGATTATCGTGGTGTACTTCGTTTATTTATTTGAGTGCTAAATCGTGCTGAATTGATTTAATTCTGATTTTAGGATTTTATTCATAAATTAATCAATTTTGGTAATGGATTGGAAATTATTGGGCGTCGGTCTACAATGCGAAAAATATGTAATGGGCTATTGAAACTGGTGGGATATTCGTAAAAGATGAAATTATGATATTTTGGCTAAGACCGATCGTGTACCCACACACGGCTATTTTTTTTTTTATTGGGTATGATAAAAATGAGAAGTTAATTATATAATTAGAGTAGTATACTATATCGACCTACATGCGATATGTCAACTTTGGGTGAGCAGTATACTGGTATACTATATCAGCTTATGGGCGATATGTCAGTTTTGGGTGAGTAGTATACCTTATCAACAGCTTTGGGTGAGCATATATTATCAGCTTTGGGCGAACATATATGCAGTATACTATATTATCAGCTTTTGGGCAAGTTATACTATCTATTTTCAGCTTTTGGTGAGCAGTCCTAGACTAAAGTCGGACTTTATAGATAGTATTGAATATACCAATCAGGGGAATGTCGTGATGACATGTAATCGACTAAATCGATTGATTAATGATTTGATTTGATGCTGTGAATTGATGTGTTTCTTGTACATCTGATTCGTGTTGTGCTTAAGTAGCCTTAAAGTGTGTTGGCTTCCTTATTCAATGAGCTTTCGCTTGCACTTGAGCTTGAGTTACTTTGGAAGAAGCTTGGTGTTTATGCTTATTTAATATGCTTTAGTTCTAGTTGACTTCAAATCGATTTGGAAAATGTTTTTGTAAAAGTTTGATGTTTCCATCGCAAAACTATTTTTAAACTATTTTGAATTATTTCACAAGTGCATGTCCTAATTCACGCCTTTGAGCTCTAAAATGGGGTTTTGTTGGCCTGGAACATACGTAGGATCATGATGGATCGGTCCTTT
Organism: Eucalyptus camaldulensis; assembly: GCA_019915185.1. Taxonomy (NCBI): domain Eukaryota; kingdom Viridiplantae; phylum Streptophyta; class Magnoliopsida; order Myrtales; family Myrtaceae; genus Eucalyptus; species Eucalyptus camaldulensis. The sequence goes on from JAHSVA010000012.1 coordinate 6,578,427, forward strand.
CTTAATCTCGATGCGATATTAAGGTGTATTGTTCCCAAGCCAACTTTGGTACTAGATTGGTGAATATGTCACCATGTGTCAGTCCTTTCATGGTCTCGGTATGATATTGAGGCATAGTGTTCTTGAGCCAAGTCTGAACTAGATCGATGAACATCTCACAACGGGCTAATCCTATCATGGTCTCAATGCAGTATTGAGTCGTATTGTTCTCAAGCCAAGTTGGGTACTAGATTTGTCCTCAAACATGTTGGATCAAGTCACAATCCTTGATTTACACCCGGTATACTCAACATATTGATTCCGGTAAATCATTTCACACACTTATGCATGACACGCTTTCGAGTCCTTGAACTAAAAATGAAGATAAAGACTGGATTGCAATGCTTAATGCATGGTCACATGAGAGACTAATTTCTAGTCGTCGATTAATGAATTTCGGCGATGATGCTTGACAAACTCATTGTTGATTGATCACCATCATCCTTGGATTAAGGGATGTTGCCCAATTAAGTTTGGATGCTCAACAGATGCATAGTCGAAGGATCGTTGTCACCCTTGGATTAGAGAACGTTGCCTAATGGAATTTGGATGCCTAGGGAATTCCGGAAGAACCAATGGATTTTAGTTGATTAATAAATTAATCACGTGTGCATGAGTTCCTCATATCATGGAATGGATCTTGATTTATGCTTAGATATTATTGAGTGAGGCATGAGTTTCTCATGCCATGAGATGAATCTTGATTTATGCTTGCATATTATTAAGTGATGAATGAGTTCCTCATGTTATGTAATGGATCTTGGTTAATGCTTGCATATTATAAAAAAAAGGATTCTCATGCTCTAATCAAGACAAAGCTTTTGTTTTGCTATTGATTTGCCATCGGCAATTGCTTGGGATAAGTTATATGCTTGTCAAGAGGTGAGACATCCTCCTACTAGAAAATAAGCGAGTTTTACTTATTGAGTTTATCACCCACCTCGTTGTTTTTCAGAATTGTAAGCATTGAGATCTCACACTAATTATGTAAGTGAAGTCTTATTAGAAGAGCTAAGGTTTATCCCAACCTTTTGAGCATAGAAGATGTAGTGGTCATAAATATAACAATTCACGATAGAAGAGCTTATAAATATAACTGATATAACAACTTTTCATAGCTGTTTGTTATTTGGGTGTTGTATGTATGTTTTTGGATGCTCTTGCCTAGGACGTTGCGAAAATAACCCTTGCCGCTTTGACCCTAGAGATGGAATTGGGGTCATGACAAAAAATCACTAGAAAACCGACATACATCACATTAAAGGGACTCAACCCTCTCTTTCATGTCTCGACCAGAGTCATTCATCGGCGGATTATCGGCTTGCTTGCTTGAAACGTGAAGAAAAACCACAACCCAAAACATGCAAGATAATCAAACATCCACCATGGTTTAAACTAGGCAATACCAAGCAAATGAGAGATCAAAAGGCTTAGGAATGAGTCTCATCTCCTTGCCTTGAGGTTGAGCTTCACTTTAGGAGGGATTTTGAGCATGAAACCACAAAGAAAAGAGAAGAAATAGAGAGGAGTTGGTTGAGTGGAGCTACGGCCTAGAGAGAGGAGAGGAAATGAGAGGGTTTTCTTGGGCCAAAATAAGGAAAATAAGGAAGAGAGAGGGGGGTTGGTCAAGGGGTTTAAGAGGGGAAGGGGAAATCACAATTTATGTTTAAATATTTTGTTAGACAATGAAAAAATTTTCGTTCATTCACTTTTATAAAAAATATAAGCAATTATTTTTAAGAAAATATTTTTCGAATCATTTATTTTCCGCCAAATAAACAAATCAGGTCTACAAACTCCTTAAAGAAATATTATAAAAACCATATAAATTTATGGCATTTCAAGGCGGGTCTTAGTTATAAATCTCAAAAGACTCCCTCCTATCCGTTGTGATACTTGAGGTATCGTTGACGCTTTTCTCAACACGAAGAAAAGCAATGGACTAGAACATCTTTTTTTTTTTTTTTTTGTATATTTTCGGATTTTACACTTTCTTCATCATGAAGTTATATATACCTCCTTTGCTCTTATGTTAAGATTAAGAAGAATGTCCTCAACTCCCACACTAATTTTTGAAATAGGGTGGTTTCCAAGGTTCTTGGAAGTATATTCTTTAAATTGCTTTTTATATCATAAATTTCATGGTGCATGTATAAAAATTTCATTCAAATGAAGAACTTTAGAATTTCAAATTCAAGATTTACTTGTACAAATTTATGTCTGTCAATAGAATCGATCATAAGTTACAATGACATAAATTATAGTTTTCTTGTATCTCATTCACATTCATAAATTATTCGAAATTTAGAAAATCAATTAAATATGACGGAATGAGATAGACCTTGCACATAAGCATGGCACATAATCACTCACATCTACATAGAGCCCACCCTATGAATGCTCCAATCTGTAGGAGTGTGTAAAAGAATTGGGAACTGCCTGAACTGCCTAGAACCGAACCAGACTGCTTGAGGACCAACATTTCCCATGGAGACTGGTTTGATTCCCAATTCCTAGTTCTAATTTAGTGAAACCGGTGAGTACCAGTTCAGTTTTTGATTCTAGGCATGGAGCCATCCATCTAGACCGAACCGTTGTGTGTGTTCATTATATGTATATACATACATACATAAATACATACGTATATATTAACGCAATTTTTTCCCCGGATTGATCTGTTAGTTCTTATAAATGTAGTTGTCATTAGAGAAATTTTCAGTAAATATATGCAGCAAAAACGGCTTATTGTTGTCCTAGACAATATATAGAGAATGCAAGATTGGGAATTGATAGTAAATGTATTTCAGAATGGTTCCAGTGGTAGTAGAATATTGTTCACTTCTCGCGACAGTAATGTTGGCGCGTCTCGTGTTGAATACCCCAAATATGTCCATGAACTGAATCGTTTACCATGGAAAAAAGCATAAAGCCTATCCGCACCAGCCCCCCCGCCCCCCCCCCCCCCCCCCCCCCCCCCCCCACCAAAAAAAAGTTGGAGGATTGGTCCGAAAAAAAATAATTGAGAAGGGTGAAGGGCTTCCGTTAGTAGTAGTAGTGATAGCCATAGGCAACCTCCTATCAAGGAATCTTCATAGTTGTGCCAATCCGCCCGTGGGGACAATCCCACGGGAATGGGACTAAATTGGCAGTCCAATTTCTAGATGGATTCACAGAACTAATGGGTGGTTCCCAATTCCAATTTTTCGAAATCGATCCTTAGTGGGCGGTTTTTAATCCTAAAGTAGGACTTGCCCGCCCGGACCATGCTCATTCTCATCCCTACCAATCTATTTCATAGAAAAAAAAAACGAATAATTTGAAAGATATATTCCAAAAAAATAATTGTTTTTTTGGTAAAGCCAAAAAAAAATTGTTTATATCACTTAAAATAAATAATTAATTAAAAATATTTTCATTATGGGTAACAATTTATGCCTAAACATTTTGTGCACAATGAAAATATTTTTCATTTATTTAAAATTTTTAATTGATAAATAATCATTTTTAGAAAGATATTTTATAAATCATCCATTTTTTAACCAAAAAAATGAATTTTAAGATATGTTATTTTATTATTTTTTTTGGGTGGGGGACGGAAGGCCAGTTGATTGGAGTTGATTGAAATTACGGAATGATCTTCAGTCAATCGAGTCACAAACATGCACATAAATGGAGAATCGTGCCTTAAGCATATATCTTCCATGTAAATACAAAATGGATTCTTCCGATTTTTTACCATATTAATTTGACACTATTAGATTAAAAATTGCTTAAAACATCCTAAACTTATTATAAGGTGTAATTCAGTTTTAAACCTTGCATAAACTTTTTGACAACCTGCCAAAGTTAAGTCTTAAATTTTGCAGTTGTGTCAATTTAATCATAAACCCTTTGATGATTTACCAATTTAGTCCTAAATATTTTAATAATTTTATCATTTTAATCAATTTTGGCCTAATAAATGTCAATCATCCTATCTACATTAGCACCGACCATTTTACATGGCATGGTCAACGCTAATGAGAAAAATTTTACACTTTTTTAATTTTATGTATTTTCCTTTTATTGTTCCTTATTTTACTTTATTCTTTTTCCATCTACCTGCCTCAGTGATTGTTGCCCTCATCTAGGGTAGCATCCTCGACTGAGGATCGATGAGGCTTAGCAGAAGAAAAAAAGGAAAAAGAAAAGAAAAAAAAAATCCTAAAATTAGAAAATTTGTATTTGCCAACTATTTTTAGATATGAATGACCAAAATTAACATAGATTTATCACCAACTTTTAGTTAAATCTGTTATTTAAATTACTTACCGGACTCTAATTTTTATTTTTATATAATGTCCCTAACTCATTTTCAGCTTTACAAACTTTTACCCCACTTTTCTTAGAAAATTGCCTATCCTAATCAAAGTGGGTAAAGTTTTGAGTTTACCTAACTCTTATCTGAATAGAGATAGCTTCACAATCCAGTACACTGAATTCCGTGAGGAATTAGACCTCATCTACATGACTGTACCTACACAACCCCAGGAACAAAGATGAACTATACATATGTGACATTTTCTAATTCGACTCCACGTCTCACGGGAAGGGCGTGATTTTCTTCATCTCGGTCGAGCATGACATTTTCTAATTCGACTCCGACATCTCTCGGGAAGGGCACAATTTTCTTCATCTCGGTTTGCTTGACGCGGATCGCAAGGTCCTTGCAGTGCTGCTTCCAGTAGTCGGCCTGCGGATTGATCCACTCTGGCTCCTCGATCTCCATCCTTGAGGCCTGAGGGCGTCAGAGCCGGCGCACCCAGCGGTAGCTAATCGCCTAACCTCCGCCACGAAAAATGCTCGCTTAGGGGTGCATGACAAACTGCAATTTCTATTCCAAAAATAATTTTTCTATTCCAGACTTGTTTTTAGAATAAAAATCCGTTTGATAAATTTATTCCATTTTTCTATTTTTGAAATAGATTCTTGTTCCAGAAATAAGTTTGGAATAGAAATCACAAGTATAAATTTTTTACTTTTCTATTTATGGAATAGAAATGAGAAATAAAAATTTTTCTCATCACTGTCTGTCGGTTGTCCGCCACTGCCGTCGTCGGTCATCAGCCGCCGCCGCCGCCACCGCCGGTAGCTACCGCCGCCGCCGCCGCTGCCGCCAGCCGCCGCCACCACCGGTTGCTCACCACCATCGACCATCGTCTGTCAACCACTGTCCGTCGGTGTCCCGCCGCCACCACCATCGGTCGCTGGCCACCGCCGGCCACCAACTGCCGCCAACGCCGCCGCCATCAGTTGCCGGTCCACCGCCATCCAAAAAGAAAAAAATTTGTATTGTTATCAAACAGTTATTTTTTCTTAGAAACTCTTCTAGAAATTAAAAAAAAAAATCTATTTCTCTTCAAAAATCTATTTCAGAAAAAGAATGGTTATCATTCATGCCAGGCATCGCAAAACATCCAACCAGGCATTGTCCAACATCAGACTAGTTCAATAATGAAATTAACTCTGTCAAACTGCCATGTGCACCCAAATTTGCCATATGTCTTGGCCAGATTCTCAAGCTCTGGTTTTTCCAAAATTTCAGGGACCCGAGGATTGACCAATAGACCAGATGTGATCTGCAAAGTATAGTAAAAGATGAATTCAAGAAACGAACGTCTCGGGAAAAAAACGACGAAAAGTAAAACAACATACGACCTCATAGGCATGGGAGTGCCAGAGCTTCTGCTCGTCAGGAGGAAGAGCTTGAAATATCTTGTCCGAAACTATGTACTCTACTCCTGCGCAATACGTATGTATTTCAATAGACATACAGACGCGTCGTCGTTATTTGAACTTACCAGTGAAAAGAAATTGGTAAGTCACCAAATATAGCATATATAAATATATAGACATACACACCACACACACACGAGTAGAACAGCATACTCTCTGGCAGCAAAAAAAAAAAAAAAAATTAGCTGTGCCATGCACCCGATTCATGCGAGCTCAACTAGAACGGGAGTCGGGATTCATATGACCAAAAAAAAAAAAACTAGAACGGGTTTCGGGTCGATTCTAGACGCACCAAATTTTAGAACCTCAAGTGGCCGTGTCCACTGGCCGACACCAAAACTTTATTATTTCCGAAGTGGGTAATTTTGCAAATGGGAGAAATGAACTTATATATATACTTGAAGATTAGGTAAAACTTTAGCCTTAAATCCCTCAAACTTGCACCGACCACGTCTCAACTTTCAGAGCAAAAGAATAGAGGAAATATAGTCCATCTAGGCAAAGACATGGTTACATTTTATGATTGACATAATGACCTAAATCAATCATAATGACCTAAATCAATCATTTCGATCCCAACATAATCCTTGTGTTTTTGCAAAGTTTCTAAGAATTCGTTCGTTTCGTTAATTAAATTCGGTAAGCAACCTAAGCGGTTAATGCAAGAAGAACAAATAACTCCGATTCCGTTGATACACCCCCCCACCCCCCACCACCACATCAGCGGAATTTCCCCCTCTGCCATGGAAAGCGAGCTCAAGGACCAGCCTCCTCAAGTCGAAGCCAGAGGCTGAGGATGAAAAGAAAAAAGAGAAGAAAAAAATATATCTTTGGATGAAGATGGCTTTTGACTGGCTGGAAAATTTGGTCACCCTCCTTATCTGAAAGAAATTCACTTTAGGTCATTTTCTTCGGAAAACGAGGGCACTCCATGTACTTATTTAAAATCTTCCCAAAAATACATTCTTACTAAAAACAATAACCCTATTTTTACGTTCTTATCTCCTTTATCTGCTCTTCCATTTCCAAGCTCTGCATAATATGCGAAGCATTGCGATAGAACCAAGCCATTTTCTCCATTCCCTTGTACCCTTCACGTTACATTATCTTCCTTCATGGCTTCCAAGACAGCGATGCTCTTGTTCTCTTTCCTAGCCATCCCATGCTTTCGCAAGGTGGTCCGTGGAGAACCCCTCGTGCCCTGCTATTTCATCTTCGGCGACTCGCTGGTTGACAATGGTAACAACAATAATCTTAAGACCTCGGCCAAAGCCAATCGTGCGCCGTACGGGATTGACCTTTCCAGAACCTGGCCCTCAGGACGTTTCACCAATGGTCTAACCATGGTCGATTTCATCGGTCTCTCTCGCTTTCTCTCCACGTGCTTTGATATTCTTTATGAGCAAAGGATTCTTGTCAAGTTGAACGATCCTAATGATTTCATCTATACTAAAGCAAATCGTGCGTTGAATTTGAGATTTTAGAGATCATTAACTTCATGCACATCAAATGACGAATCAACAGGCTTAAGGCATCATGCTTTCCATGCATTTATATACTTATAACCCGACACTACTTAACCTAGATAAGCAACAGGATAATTTTGTCAACGTTTCTTAGCAAACGGTAATAACTCTTAGCGATTATGATCTTTTGCTGTTATCTCAATGCCTACAGATTATCCTGAAATATGGCATGACCAACAATATGGCACATTTATGTTCATATTATTGCAGGATATTATTATCCACCCACCTTTAATCTGCGTAATATGTATAGCAGTATCTTTAGATGCTGGTGTTTGCTTAAAAAGATTGACTGTTTCTTGTTTCTCCAGCACAAGACCTAGGGTTTGCGGATCTCATTCCACCGTATGCAACTGCGTCTGGGGACGACCTCTTGAGAGGTGTGAACTATGCATCGGCTTCAGCAGGCATTCGTCCAGAGACGGGATCAAACCTGGTATAATGAACCCGTTTCTGTATCAAAGGCAATAATGCTGTACATGCGTTTATCATCTCGTGCATGCCAGTCAGGAAACTCGAACTCTTTACAAGAAGTGATGTTTTTTTCCTCGACAATTTACAGGGCGTTCATATCAGCTTGGACGATCAGCTGCAAAATCACCAAAACGTGACAAAAGCCATCGTTGCTTCAGTCGGAGAGGCTAAAGCAACAAAGCTGCTAAACAGCTGCTTGTACACCGTTGGAATGGGAAGCAACGACTACATCAACAACTACTTCGTCAAAGGAAGCCCAGCGAGTCGGAACACTCCGGAGCAGTACGCCACGCTCCTCATCAACCAGTACTCCTCTCAATTAAAGGTAACACAGAACCATGCGCATGGCTTGATCCAACATTGTAACTTGGTTGTGTTTTGCGAGTTCTTTTTTTTTTTTTTTGGTGATCCGGGAACCACCGTGCAGCCGGCGGCATAAACCCGAGGCGAACTGAGCCACCACCACAAACCTAGCCGTGGGTGAGTCGCGCAAATGCGACGCCTTTGGGATTCGAACTCCTCCCCTTTGTGAGGGAGAGGGAGCCCGAAGCCAGCTACGCCACTGTGGACAGTGGTTGCGAGTCCTTTTCTTGTTCTCATGTATTTTTGAAAACCCTAAATTCTCACCTAACTTGTCATCCCTCATACTGGGGAGGTGCGGACACCTCAAGTATCAAAATTTGGCACAGGTGGACATATAAATGTCAAAACTTCCAAAAACAATTGGTACTGATATTCAATTCCGTATATGTATTAGATGCACGAAATACTAGTTCCACCATATATAGATGCAACGTACCTTCTTCTTTTTTTAATATATATATTTTTCTTTTTTGGGATTTTTAGGCTCTACATGGTTTTGGAGCGAGAAAGTTTGCATTGTTTAAGCTAGGGCCAATTGGATGCACACCTTTTGCGATTGCATCATCTGGGAAGAACGCTTGCGTACAAGAAATGAACGATGCAGTCAAAATCTTCAACGACAGGCTCCGTCCACTCGTGGATCAGCTCAACAGTGCCTTCACCGACGCTAAGTTCATTGTTGTGAACGGCTTGGCAATGCCGACAGACTTGCCAAGCTGGATCAATGGTGCGTCGCATTTAGCTGACGATCCGCTGTTTCACTTTCGATTTTGCCTATGAGTTTAGACTAATAGAGGTGTTCTTTTCCGTTGACAATTTTTTCTTTTTCATAGTGGTAGTAGCAAACACGTGCTGCCCAACGGACCCGACCGGGCTGTGCCTGCCGAACTCCAAGCCGTGTCACACTCGGAGTATACATGCATTTTTCGATGGATTCCATCCGACGGAAACCGTTCATCGTGTAGTTGCAGCAACAGCATACCGAGCTTATCTCCCGACAGAAGCTTATCCTACTGATATCTACCACCTGGTGACATCCTAAGATCAAACCTGGCAAAAAAAACAGAGATAGACATCCTAAGATCAAAGAAGGTTTTGATTTTCTTTCTTTTCAGAACGAGAGTTGTCCCTAGAATTTGGGTGACCCTTTGTAATTGATATTTTGCTACAGTATATAGTTAAGCTGTAAAGCCTATATGTAGGCTCATGTATTCTTCATTAGGGATGTTAAATTAAAATTACATTTTTTGTCAATACAATTCTCAACTTTGTATCAAAACCGTTCTTTTCTGAGAAAGCGTTCATCCATCAGCCGCACTGACTGCGTCATTCTGATTTCATCCTCAATTCCATAGCTATTGACTCTTCCGCTGCTAATTTTAGAGAATAGGATTCTTGTCCAAGAGAGCCAAAATCCTCTTCACGTGCCGCCATGTCTCAAAACCGAAGAGCCGCCACTGTTATGAGCTGATTTGGAGCCTTCCATTTGGTATTTAAAAAAACAAAAAACAAAAAAGACCCACCCACGAACCGCCGTCCTCCAATGAGTCAGACTCGGAAATCAATGTTAGGAATGGAGACCGGCGGATGATGTAGCACATGCCGCCTGGGCTATCACCTCCAGCAAACCATCAGGGCCGAGCCTTTGGGAGTTATTTCATCCTTTTTCGCTGCTCATAATCACCAAGTACCACCACCATTAGCCCTTTGAAGCTCCACCAAGTCGACCCAACTCAACCTCATCTCTATCGGAAGTTCCACGCGCCACCAGTGCTCTCCAGGCATGAGATCTACACACCGGCTATCACCCATTCGTTCCCACATGCTAACATCATTCTTGACATCAGTTTATCGATCCACACTTATCGCCACCCAATCTCGCCGCCCTTGATCCCTCACCATCATGAGGAGAGAAGAGGGGAAAATGTCGGATTTATGGGTAATTGATAACGAGAGTTCTCTTACGGCTTGCATTCCAAAAGACTTCATCACCTTGTCTTTCAAATCAATCCTTTCGTGAGTACCCTTCACGAGATCCCAAGCTCGTACCCTGGATGACAACGGAGTGACGCAATCCATATGCTAAATCATGGTGAGTTTCATCGTAACTTGTACCCCGCTCGACGAGTTTATTTATACACCCTAGTTGTTTACGACAACCTAAAAATAAGACAAGAGTCGCCACTAGCCTCGCTTTGGGAGTCGGCTAGAAAATCCAATCGAGGGAAATCGAGGATCGGGAGTGTTCCATCGATTCCTATGCAATCAAATATTTAGATTCGGGGATTTAGGTTATGCTAATATTTCTATTAACGCCCTTTTGGTACCTAAAAGGTATGTTGTGTTTTCCTAAGGTGTCCATGCGTTTCTTATTACATTTTCAGAATCATCAGTCATAAACTAAGCGATCATGCATTGTTAGTCATTTTCATACTATTCTATCTCTAGAAAACAAGAAAATAAAGCAATTAATGTAATTGAAATTATCATATAGTAAATAAACAGTCAAAGAAAGTAATAAATCTACCATACAATCCTAGAAAATATTTATTAAAAAAAAAAAACACAATTGAAAAAATGAGAGGAAAAGAGAAAATCTCAACTCATCGAGTTTTATACAACAAATGAAACCCGAAACATATGTCGAGAAAATAAATAATACATGATAATAGTGGGAATGGACATGAACCTCCACCGCCTTCATGCTATCTCCATCTTCGAGGTCCTAATCTAAACCACATCTAGAAACCTATAACTAGGTACATATAGTGGACAGAAACAAATATACATATCAAAATAATCAAAAACATGATATCATGTCAAGATCAATCATTTAAAGAAAGTCTAATGCGAAAGTCAAATTTTTGAGCCTCGGGATCGACTTTTGTCTTTCGTGCAACGGTCCCACTAAGACACTTACCCAATTCATTTTTGTAACTTATAGCAATTGTTGACCAATTGTATTCTCATATGGCCAATAATGCTTACAAGGAGACACAGACCCTAAGGTGCCATAACTTGGCAAAAATGGACACTTAAGTGTCATAACTTACGAAAGGTACACTTAAGTGCCAAAATCGGAACAAAATGGATCACTTGAGTGCCAATCCGGCCAAATTGCATACGTGGCATTTTTCCAATGAACCAAATGCAAAATGACACCATTTCGGCAGCCCTTGGCCTAGGCGAGCGAGGACCGCCAACCCTCGTCGGATCTAGGCAAAGGCTCGTGATCCTCGTCCCGATCTGAGGTGAGGGCTTGCGAGCCCTCACCGTCGGTCGGCCGAGGTCGCCGGCCCTTGGCCAAGGCCCGACGACCCCGACCGAGCTTCCCCCCTTCGTCACCGGCCCTTCCCGACAACGGCGGGGAGGCAACAGCGGCTAAGAACTGAGCCCTCAGCCGCCTCCCTCCCCCCCCCCCCCCCCCACCCCCCACATCCCCCCCTTTTTTCTTTTGTTTTTAATTTTTTTAATATTCAAATTATTATTTTTAAATATTTTAACTAGATTTAATTTTTTATATTTTTTTTACCACATCAGCCCAAAACGACGCCATTTTTGTATTATTTAGCCATGTCAGCTTACAAAACGGCATTGTTTTGCACTTGCTTCACCAGAAAATTGACACGTCGGCGTTTTGGCCGGACTTTGGCTAGAGTGTCACTTAAGTGATCCGTTTTTCTTCGAATGTGGCACTTAAGTATACATTTCGTAAGTTATAGTACTTAAGTGTCCCTTTGTACCAAGTTATGGCACTTGAGATGTACATTTGCCATGCTTATAAGTCTCCTAATTAAATGATCTATGTGATCCCAAGGTTTTCTCTCGATATCATATATCAACCTTACCATTCATCTAAAAGTCACATGCATTACAAAAAATTAAACATGCATGTAGGTCTTTTGAACCTTATTTCTTAACTAATCAAACAGATGAGCGAACCATCGGCAAATCACTTATTACTAAAGTACATGTGATATTTCAAAACACACACACACACACACACACACACACACACACACACACACACTTTGAAAATTATCCATGAAAATTTTTGACACAAAGTGATGTCTCAATTATGAAAGTCATTCAATTGCCAAGGCTAGCCTGGGCTCTCATAATTGCATTTACAACCGTTGCAAACATTTTGAATACAGTTCAAACCGTTAGTCCTAAAAAAAAAAAAAAAACACAATTCAAATCGTGACTTTCACGATGTCAAATCAGGACTTTAAAAGGTTTGAAAATATTTAGTATTAAAGAATATTTAAGCTATGGAACGCATTCAATTACCTAGGCTAGCCCGGGGCTCGCATTAATGCACTCACAAATATCACAGGCATTTTGAATATGGTCCAAACTACGACTTTTCCTTAAACCAAATCGAGTTTTGGAAAATAATTTTTTAGAAATTGTTTTTGGGAAACATCACAAATACCAAAGTATTTTTTGAAAGATGCAATTTTGAAAAATCCAATTGTTTAACAACAAAGATCAAAACATTTAGAACAATTTTCATGAAGATGGCATGGCCTAATTTCATGAAGATGGCATGGCCTAATTTCATGCACAAACTAACCTAAAAAGTATAACTAAATAATCACAATCATGTTTATATCAGGAAATTTCAGAACAAGTGTGTAAAGACAACAAAATTTAGTAATACCCATTGACAATCTAACTATGGAAAAATTTCCTAACATATATGACATGATAATGAACAAATTTCGTAGAGGAAGCTTTCCCAAACGAGTTAAATATGATTTTACAAAAATCAGACAACAAGCAACAGCATATCAGAAATTCGTCAAATCAGTAAGACACTCAACCAATATCACAATAATTTGTCCTATCAAAATAAGTCTAAAAATCACTAAATTTTCACACAACATAGCCAACATGTTGACAAAGAAGTTTTGTTAAGAGACCAAGTGCAGAATCCTAATAAAAAAATGGAACAAAAATATCAAAGGTCCGTCCAAACAGGGGGTTAAAAAATGGGTCCGAATTTGACATCATGTCCAGACTCTGATATAGTTTTGAAAAAGTGCAAAATGGTCCAAACGATGAGCGATCTGTGTAAAATTAGTTGCATCAGAAACCTCTAAATGTGCCTTATGACTTTCTAGAATGGCTCAAGTTCGAACTAGGTCAATTTGGTACCCTAAGATCGAGATCTCTAAAAGTGTTTGCATCAGTAACTAAGGAAACTAAACACAAGCATTCATTATAAAACCTCAAAATCATTCAAAGAATGCACAAACGGCATGAAAAATCACGTGGGACCTAGGATTGAATGCGAAGGAAAGTTTGGATAATAATCTAATCCTAATTCGGCATGAAAAATGTCATACAATTTAAATGACATTATGAAATAATTCATGATTCCTAATGATATGCTTGGGAATTTTAAGTTTGATGAAGACTTTTATGAGACAAATTTAATGCGCAAGATGCTACTAAAAGGACATGACCTAAACATGTATACAAACCTTGCAACATGTGGTTCAATCATCAAGAAGGCATGATCGTAAGATTTAGTCTCTAAATGACTCAAACAAGCATGGAAAGATGCACATATGACAAGGTTTCATTTCAGCATTAAATTTACAGAACAAGCATCATTTTAACCATTCTCAAGACATGCATAAATACTACTAAAAATCTCACATATAGAGCATGCGATTATGAAGATTTTTCATTGAGAGTTCGAAACTCAATTATGATCATATGAGTCTTGGTAAAAATGACAAAATTGACAAACTATATGCCTAGCTTATGTTGCTGCAGTGCCTTTTACTCTAATGCATACATTTGACTCACTTTGCCAACATAAATACTTTGTAAAGCATGCATCAATTGAACATATATATCATATATTTCAACTCTCATGAAAGATGTGAGACCAGATAGGTGCATTTGTGGACTCAATTTTATCAAAACAAAATTCAAACCAATGAAAGACAAATTGTCCTATGTTCATATATAAGCGATTTTGACTTAGCTAATCATGTCTAAAAATTTCGAAAAAAAAAATACAAGACATGCACAATACTAATATGAGCAACTTTTATGAATGAAGTTATTCCAGAACCCAACACAAAAATCAGTACAAAAATAGCAAAATTAGAAATCAATATAGAACAAATCGACCTAGGTTTATATCTGAGTAAATCTGACCTAGTTAAGCACATCCAAAAATCATGAAAATATTACAGGATGTGCACAAAAGGATTTGGAACAAAATCATGATGAAAATTTGGTCAAAAAATGATCATGAAATTCGGCACAAAAATAGCAAAGACAGAAGGCGGAACAGAAACAAAATTGAAAAAATACCTAGACTATTGTAGAATCGCTCATCTTTGGAGGTGTTTTTCAAGGATCAAAGATCGTTTAATCAGGCATGTAACCTATCGATTCAAATCTCATGACGTGTATTATCAAAGCCTAGGACTCGAGATCAAAAACTAAGGTTTAAGACCACAAATTTGCCTTAATAGAAAGTTAGTTCCAAAGACATACAAATTTCCAAAATAGATTCAGGAATACAATCATCACTCAAATCATCAACAAATCATTGCAGTAATCATAATCATTGATCTTAAGTATGTAAAAGCTCATAAGCTTGAATCATAAACCCAATTGACTAGCTCGATCTTGCTTCATCGAATTTGAGTTTTGAATCGTTACCTTCGTCGCAATTTTCGTCGATTTTTATTGCGATCAATCGAATCAAAACGCCAAAACACTTTCGAATCTCCATGGACCGCCAAGAATCAGATTTGAATTGCCTAGGACCTTAGAACCGCTGTTAACCTCCGGCTAGGATTACTGGAACCACTGGTCCAAGTTGGACCGGCTATGGACGCCGAAAGAGGGGGTAGCTCAATCAGATAACTTATGATCAAAATCTAGTCAATCTTCGACCACAAATAGATCAACAAGGAAGAGGAGATGGCCGTGGGGCTGCGCAGCAGTCAACAAACCGCTAGCATGAGGCCAGTGAGCCTAAGTCGGCGATGAACTAGTTTAGTTTGCAAGGAGTGGGAGAGAGAGAGGGATTGGTTTAGGCCAGAAAAATAGAGAGAGAGGAGAGAGAGAGAGAGAGAGAGAGAGAGAGAGAGAACTAAAGATAGAGAATAGGTTTCGTACCAAATGAGCTCCCCTTGAAAACGGAGAAAAATTTCATTTATATACTCCCCACATTAAGTGTCAAAGGTCAAAAATCAATTTTGAAGGCTTTATCATGATCTCAAGGTGTCGGATAATTGATCTAGTGGGTTTAATTTACAAAAAAACCAAGCCAAAATCAGGAATTGTGTCAACATGTCCAATTAGGGGTTAATTTGCAATTTGACGAAATTCAATAATCAATCTGTAAAATTTTGGAAAATTGAAGGTGTATAAGTGAAATTGACATTGATAGAATTCCAGAACTGGTCACTAAAGGCCAAGAACCGACCGATAAGGGCCTAAATCGGCCAATCTTGTCAGTGGCAAGTCAGACCGATTTGGTTCGGTTCGGCTGGATTTTGACTGGTTCTTGACTGGTTTGGTCTGAATCTAGTTATTTTGTCCACTTGTGACCCTTGTGGGTCAAAATTTATGCAATTCGGTCCCTAAAAGACCAAATTAAAAAGTACTTTTATCATTTTAAAAAGAAATTGGTCAATTAAGATACAATTAAGCCAATCAAACCTTATGAACATGATCCAAAGGTCTTTTACTGACCTAATTGAATGATTATCGTGAAAAACAACGAGTCAAAACCAGGGGTGCTTTGAAAAGGGCCTAAAGGCTACAACAGTAAAATTTTCAATTCAATGGGCAAAATTGCTTTATCTAATGAGCTACCCATATGTAAGATCACTTATCATATTCAAATTAACCTTAAATTGAAGCACTCGAGCTTAGGTCAAAATGGATCTAAGCCTAATATAAAAATTAGATTTAGATTCATGAAATTAAACCATAGCCATGAATAGGTCAATTCGAATTTTTCGATTAAAGCTTAATTGCTTGATTTTCTAATGCCTAGGAGAATAAAATTCTTCAAATTGATGAGTTCTTATATGAATTTTACAAAATCAATTTCAAATTTGGACTTATCTTAAGAATATGAGTAAGAAACAACTGTTCGTTCACAAATTATGAATGATCGATTTTTATTCCCTAATTAAGGTTCAAAATGACAATTCGTATTTTGACTCGATAAATTGTGAAATTGAAAAAACAAGCAGATTTCAGATAGTCCTTAAACAAAATGTCAAAAAATGAACTACACCTAATTATTACTAGAATAAAAGTAGTATTATTTGTGGTTGATTTAGAACCTAAAACTAAAAAATTCATAAATCAAGATTTTTAATCAAATTTGAAATTTTTAATAGAAATGTTAAATTTGCATTAAAAAAATTGTATCTGTGTATATTTTATTTTCTTTTTTTTTTGTGAAGATTTGACCAAAAGTCAACCACTTAATTGACTTCTCCTAAAAGGTTATTTTTTGGTCAAATCTTTAAATTTTTAAGAAATTGATTTGACAAAAGTGAAATTAAAGTTAAATGGAATATTTTTAGGTAAAAAAATTAATTTTTGACCCAAGGTTTACCTTTGGTCAAAGATTGACCAAAAAGTCAACCCCATTGACTTTTCGGGTTTTTCTTGAAAATGAATTGGAAATTATTTTAAAACTACAATGCAAAAGAAATAAATAAAAAACGATACTTTTTGGTCGAGAGATAGGGCTCCGTCGTGATCAAAAATCCAAATCTTGATTTTTTTACCTTTTAATGACACTTCGACTAAAAATCAGGTATTAATGGCATTGACCTTCATTGACCAAACTGGTTCCAACAATATTTGAACTAATTTGGTTCTTTCTAGACTAGTTTGACCATATATTAATTGGTTCGACCATATTTAGACTTGTTTGATGTTATTTTTCATTCGTTTGACCCTTTTCAAACCGATTTAGCCCTTTTTTTCTTTCATATTGATTCTAACCGGTTCATGCATTTTTAGATCGATTCTAGGCCATCTCAAACAAATTCCCAATGTATTTTGACATTCTAAGTTCATTTTTGGCCTTATTTGATCTAGATCAACTCTCCAGGTACTAGTTTTTTCGCATTTTGTTTAATCTATTGCGTTGAAGCTGATATAGTTCCTATTATGGGTGAACTAGAAGTTTCGATATCCAATTACCATCGAGTACGACCTACACAACTTACAGGGACAGCTAACCGACCCCTAAATTGAGGTCCACATACAAGTTCATCTACCGTTGCTGCTTCCGTAAAGAGTTCTCTTGATGGATTGTTTGTTACTCTTTCATTAGATGATCTTCATTCCATTTTTTAATAATTTAGTACTTCTAGCTTATCCGTTCCTTCTGTTATGTATGTCACTTCAAATACTTCTTATTCATGGTATTTTGACTTTGCTCGCTTCGATCATATGACCTCAAATTCTGATTTGTTTCAGTCAAAATCATCCGATTCACATGTCCCTACTATTCACACCGTTGATAATTTTCAAATGAGAGTTAGCCAAACAAGAAACATTTCAACATCAACATTATCCTTACCTAATACATTTATGGTTCCCAAACTGTCCCTAAATTTGATTTTAGTTGGATAATTAAAGTTGGCTTTTATGTTCACATCTCTTCCCATGGTTGTCATGTGCTAAATCTGCAAATGGGACAAACTACTAGGACAGGCAATAGAGTGGGAAACCTATTTGAGCTTGTTTTCTTGAATATTCCTAACTCCTTTGCTAGTTGTGCAGCCATAGTGTCAACTGAAACTTGGCATTCCCGGTTAGGTCATGCTTCATCCTCTACATTAAAAACCTTAATTACAAATGGTCATTTAGGTTCTATTGATAATAAACATTTTAATTGCCTACCTTGCCAATTCGGAAAACGTCATGCCTTGCCTTTCAATCTTAGTGAATCCATCTCTCATCCTCCTTTTGATCTTCTTCACTCTGATATTTTAAGACCATCTCCAACTCCCACAATGTAGGTTCTCGCTAATTTGTAATCTTTATGAATGATCATTCTAGTTATACATGGCTTTATCTTATGAAAAATCAATATGAATTTACTCAGATCTGCCGTGATTTTGTTGCCATGATAAAAACACAATTTTCTCTAGATATCGAGGTTTTTCGTATTGGTAATACCATGGAATTTAGAGAAACTGAATTTCTTAGAATTCTCTTCCAAAATGGTACTATATTTCATCGTTCTTCTCCAAGGACTTCCGAGCAAAACGGTTGAGCAAAACGTAAACATAGGCATTTTTATATATTACACATACTCTTTTAGTCTTTGCTTCTTGTCTCAGACTATTTTGAGGATATGCTTGTCTTACTACTATTACACCATTAATCATACTCCGTCACCTATAATAGTTAACATTTCTCTTTATGAGCATTTGTCTAATAGTATATCCAATTATAGTCTTCTTTGAGTATTTGGTAGTGCTTACTTTATACATCTTCACCCACATGAACACACAAAGTTAGAGCCTCACACTCATTTATGTTGCTTCCTTAGGTATGGCAATGAGCAAAATGGTTATAGATGTTGGGATCCTATATCTAATTGTCTCCGTGTATCTTGTCATGTTAACTTTTGGGAACACAAGATGTTTTCTACTCTTCATTCCTTCAAGTCGTCGCCTCATGTTCCTTTCTTCATTAATACTTTCATGGATTTAATTATGGAAGACCCCACACCTCCCTCCACTCGTGAATCCTCCTCTCCATATTCCTTCAAATATTGATGCTGGTTCTACTGGTGAAACCACCTTGGCAACTTCCGACATGTCTATTGCATTTGCAAACTCACCATTAGCTAACATCCCATCTCCTATGTCCATCACTCCACCATAGTAAGTCAACCTTCTATTCAACTTCATAATTACCATTACTTCTCATTCTAAGCCTCACGCATATAGAGAAGCCAACACTAATCCTCTTTAGCAGTAAGTGATGGTAGATGAATTACAAGCCTTAAATAAATCTCATATATGGGTCTGGTTGATTTGCCTCCTAGTAAGTCAATTGTAGGTTGTAAATGAGTATATATGGTTAAAACAAAGGCAATGGTACTATGGATCATTACAAAGCTCGACTAGTGGCGATAGGCTTTACTGAGGAATACAAAGTTGACTATGAAGAGACTTTTGCCCTTGTTGCACATCTTACTTTTATCCGTAGTCTTCTTGTTATTCTTGCAGTTAAGTGTTGGTCTCTATTCCAAATAATTGTTAAAAATGCATTTTTGAACGGTGATTTTACTAAAACATCTTTATGGTGCCTCCTCCTCTATATACTCATTCTTCCAACAAAGTGTGTCGATTACACAAAGTATTATGTGGTTTGAAATGGGCTCCTCATGCATGGTATTCCAAACTCAGTTTTACCATGAAAACTCTCGACTTCAAATCGAGTTTTATGATCATGCTCATTTTGTTAAACGCAAATCTCATGGATATATATGCTGCTCTTATATGTGGACGACATGGTTATTACAGGTGATGAACATATTAGCATTTCAAAGCTCAAGCAATATCTCAATCAACAATTTGAAATGAAAGATCTCAAGTGACTAAACTACTATTTAGGCTTTGAGGTTCATTCAAATTCCTATGGTTATTATCTTTCACAAGCCAAATACACCACTGATCTTATCTCTTTAATTGGACTCACTAACAACAAGATACCTACCACTTCTATTGAGACCAATGCCAAATTTGATGCGAAAAATGAGGCTCCTCTTTCAAATCCTCCACTCTATCGATAGCTTGTTGGCAGTCTTATATATCTCACTCTCACTTGACCTAACATTACCTATGTTGTCCATATTGTTAGCCAGTACACAACTGCGCCTTGCACAACACATTTGGTTGTAGTACTTCAATTTTTTCGCTACATCAGGGGTATGTTATTTAATGACCTTCACTATTCCTCTCAATCTACCTTGGAGGTGACGGCTTAATTTGATGTTGATTGGGCTTATGACCATCAAGATCATTGCTCCACTACAAGCTATTGTTTCTTTTTGGGCACTTCACTTATCTCTTGGCGTAGCAAGAAACAAACTGCTATTGTTTGATCTAGTTCATGGCAAATATATAAAAATCTCATTCAAATGAAAACTTTTAAAAAATAGAAAATCTAGTACGATCCTTTGCTCCCTCTTGCATGATCCTATACAAGATAGGAGGTAGGAGCGGAGTGAATAGAAATTTTTTCATGAAAAAAAAAAATTGAGAATAATCACTTATGTCGCTTAAAAATATTTAAGCTCAAAAGCATAAGGCCGAAATAGGCATACTATCCCCAATTAACAGGCACCACAGGCCATTTTTCAGGAGACTACCTCTTAATTTCTTGACATTTTACTCTTGAATCTAGACCTTTGAGTTTTAGATATTCTAATCCACAAGTTCCATAAGGTGGCAAGTGGAGAGCATACTAAAACCATACCATCTTATCGAGCTAACAACAAAGTTCTAATTAGGAGAAACCATTGTAGAGGAAGGAGAAAATGGATTTAGAAAGCCATGAGAGATATCACAATACAATTTTATATAGGTAGTTAACAATTCCAAGGATTTGTTGGATTTGTTTGTAAGAAAGATTCTCATTTGGAAATTTAAAGTTCTTTTGCAATATGATCACTTGGTTGGAATGCACCATCCTTGAGCTGCATACCTAGTAATCCAATCCTTGGCTAGGCAATCTTCATCTTTTTATGATAACATAATACCATGCTGCTTGACGATATGAGCACATTGAATGAGTACCTTGTCTATGCATTTGCACTAATTGGATGGAATATCTTGCCATGGCCTATTGGAATAATGAGGATGCTATTTTTAATCCAAAATGAAGAACCTTCCACTGTAATTGTTGATTTGGTATGCAAAATTCTGTCTTATGTCTATCTTTTGGGTGGACTTCAAGTTGCCAAAAACCTAGCTTCGGATCAAACTTAGCGTAAATCTTTGCATTTGACAAATTAAAGAATAAAATTTTCCAGCTGGGTGAGGAAAACTTATCATCCTAGTAGAACAAATTAAGATGTTGGTAATTGATGATCAATATCTTTTTGCCTTTGACTTGCTCAACCCATTTTTCTACATAAAATGCTTCATTTGCCCATTCCGAATTTATGGGCTCATTGGTCCTTATTGGACGAAATCTTTGCTTTCTTTCTGGGCTAACTAGAGATTTAATGGGTTCATTCCTTTTAGGCTTGCTCTAGTTGAATTGACATCTTCATTCTTCTTGAAGGGCAATCTGATGAAGAATTCTAAATTTTTCCATAGAGGGTCGGAACATTTATTAAGAAACTTTGAATCGTTCTCAACACATGACTCCAAAAGAGTTTGGAGGATTGGATGAAGGGTTTCAAGCTTGATTAAATAGAGCCTTTAAGTCTCCACTCTCAAAATTATGTTTAGAATTTAACCCATTGGACATGATTCTTAGATCCAGGATTTGGGTCAGAATATCCCAACCAATGATTATGTCTCAATATGGGAATGGTGATCCAAAAATTCAAGTAATAATGGTGCATTGTGGAAATAACTGAATCTTAATGGGCTTACTCCTTAGTTGGGTGAAAAAAGTGTTTCCAAATGCAGAAGTAAAATATCAGGTATAGAGTTCCTAATATTCTTCAGTTGAAGCTTTGGATCAAGGATAGAGGAGTTTGCATCGATATCTATGAATACAATCGGGGGAGTGCACATAGTAGATTAGGATGGAAGGAGCTGAATGGGAACATATGGCTTGAAAGAAAGAGGTTATTCTTTTGTGACATGTTAGAAATCTTGAGCAAGCCCCGCAAGAATACAAAGAACTCTAAAGAATTCTGTGCCAACGCAAAAAAAGTGCTTCCTCTAGAGATTTGGCAAGAAGGTAACACTATCCGGCAACATACTAATCTAGGAAATCACCAAATTCATCCAACTTTTAGAGAATACCATGGAGAAGAGCTCAATTCCAGCCTTGATGAAGCACTTGCTTCTTCCTCCCGAGATCCATGGGGTGAGCCACTAGCCTAAGACCCATACTCGGCTAAATCCTTGTCCACATATTTGTAGCTAGCTTCCACCACCTTTGAAAATTAGTCCCACTAACCACACCCCCAAACAAACTAGTCCTCTCACTTTTAGAAAAGATGAACATATGGTCTATCTTCATCAAGACTCCCTAACGAGCCTATTGCTAATTAGCTTTTGTCATAGTGGAAAATTGATTGCCTTATTCACGCCTTTCGCAAAGCAAAGGACGGAGACAACTCATACAACTCAACAAACAACATTGAAGAAGGTTTCAGCAATAAGATAGGGTAGTGTGCTTGGTGTATAGTGCTTTAGCATCTTTCATACTATGTGTGCTTGGTGTGTGCGTGCTTTAGAATGTTTTGTACTATGTTGTTCTATAATGTGCATGATGGAGTGCTTTAGCATCTTTTGTACTCTAGCCTCGTTGTAACATGCGGAGCATCTTCAAAGAGACTTGTCGTCTAAATGCCTTGTGTGTTTTTCATTCAAAGCACATGGTGCTTGTTCGTGCCTAAATAAAGCGATGTATTGTGTATTGGAAGGGTAGATTGGCCTTCCCTAAATAAAATCATAAATGATATCTCCATGGCTTTCTAAATCACTTTTCTTCTTCCCCCAAAATGGTTTCTCCTAATTAAAACTTTGTTGTTAGCTTGGTAAGATGATATGGTTTTAGTATGCTCTTCACTTGCCACCTTGTGAAACCCATGATCAAAATATCCGAAACTCAAATGTCCAGATTCAAGAGTAAAAGGTCAAGAAACTAAGAGGCAGTCCCTAAAAAATGGCTTGCGGTGCCTACTAGTTGGGGATAGCATACCTTTTTGACCTTATGCTTTTGAGCTTCTTCCTTTAACAATTTATGCCTAAATATTTTCATAAATGATAAAAATAATTTTCGCTAATTTGTTTTTATAAATGATACAAATAATCATTTTTAGGAAAATATTTTTTAAATCATTTATTTTTCACTAAACAAATAGAGCCTAAGATATGCTTTTTGATGCTTTTTTTCGGCAGGTGGCCAATCGATTGGAGTTGACTGAACTTGTAAGATGATCTTCAATCAATCAAGTGATAGACATACACATAAATGGAAAGGCCTGCATTAGCCATATATCCTCGTAATTACAAAATGGATTCTTCCAATTTTAACCATATTATTTTGATAGTATTGGATAGGGGGTGCAAAAGAATCGGGACCTGCCTGGACCGCCCGAAATTAGACCGAAACCGTCCAGAACCGGTGGTTCTTGAGGGAACCGGTCCGGTTCCCAGTTCCAATTTATGAGAACTGATGGGTACCGGTCCAGTTCCCAGTTCCATGGGCGGATCCACCCACCTACCTACTAGACCATACCGATTATATTAAAATAATATATTAATTTTTAATATTAAAAATTACATCCCGAGCAACTTACGCCTAAAACAACAGGATGGTCATATGCAAAAATGAAAGACAATTCCAGCAAAAGATAACAACACATAATTGTACGCTTCTGCACCAGATAGTGAACTTTCCAAAGCACATTTCATGTAATCACATGTGACTCAACCATGCATAGTATGGCCAGGACTAGAACACTCGAGATTCATTCCAGATGTATTTATCGGTGATTGAAAGAACGGGATAATGAATCCCGCGCACTCCTCAACTAAATCACACTAGCCTAAGACCAGATTCCGATCTTGATTCTATCACCTCGGACACTTAACCAAGAAGAAATTCACTCAATCGCCTTAGGAGGCCATAACGGGAAGAAACCCAAATTGTGACCACAAAAGACGAACGGAATAGTACCCGAAGCCGGAGCAAGAACGAAGCCAAAAACAATGCGGGGAAATGGACCCAGAAAGCGAATCACGAGAGCGAGAGCGAAAGACGGCATACCCATTAGAGCATAGCAGAAACGGAGGCAACACAGAAGGGAGGGAGGAGTCGAGGGGCAGGGGAACGCTGGCGAGCTTCGCCACCACGATGACAAAGAGAGGATAGGAACCTGTGGGTACCGCTCCAGTTCTTGGTTCCATGGGCGGATCTGCCCACCCGCCACCTTGATAGAAACAGGTTTATCCATCCCTTTCTCTATTCGGCCCTCCAGAAAATTATCGTCACCCTTGACAGCAACAGGTCTATCCATCCATCCCTTTCTCTATTCAGCCTTTTGAAAAATCGCCATCGCCCTCGACAACAGTAGGTCCATTCGTCCATCCCTTTTGTTGTCTCGCTAGTCGGCCCTCCACTATTGATATTATTATTATTGTGAGATCAGTTCCCGAGTGGATCCCGATTCCAATTTTTCGGAACTAGTCCTTAGCGGGCAGTTCCCGATTCTAGGTCGGGAATCGCCCGCCCAGACCATGCACACCCCTAGTATTGGATGGTTAGTACCATTAGATAAGATAAGTCTCACATGAGATGCATATGATCCAATGATGAATCTAAGTAGGGCTCATGTGTGGTAGGTACATGCAAATACTTGCTACTTGGATTGATCATTACATACCCGTGATGCTGATGGAGCCGTTTTGAGTTAGATCCATCACAAGATCCACATTGATTGAAGAGCAGATAACTAATGAATTACCGATGTTGGGAATAAACCCTAAAATCTGATCTCATCGCACGGGTGAAGTTGAGGCACATACTAGTGATATGTTGTAACTTATTGTGCATGTGTAACCTCATATCTCACCTCTCTTCTCTCTCCCTGCGTTCTATATAACATGCAGGCATGGCCTTCGGTTGTTCTCATCTACATATTAATCATTTAGGGTTTCTATGTCCTTGATTCCTTCATGATTCTTCCTTTCATGGCTTCTAATATAATGTTGCTCCTGCTCTTGACATATGCCATCTCAAGCTTTCTCAATGCGCCCCACGAGGACCCTATGGTTCCCTGCTATTTCATTTTCTGCAAAGTTGCATGATCATATGGATTCAATTTACGATCCACAACATGCAACGCGAAACTTAAAGTCTTAGGACAATTAGTGTTAGTAACATACTTGTCTTTCGTTCAAAACAGAAAAAGAGGCTTCCCAAAATTGTTCAGCTCAATCCCTAGGCTTCACGGATTTTATTTTGTCCCACGCGACCGCGAGAACGTCTGGCTTACGGAGAGGCATGAACCATGCATCAGCTTCATCTGGCATCCGTGACGACGCAAGATCGAACCTGGTAATAAACAACCACACGGGGCGTGTAGATATACTGTAAATGTCCATTTCGGAAACTCTTGAAGCGTTTTTGTGGCAAATAATGTCTCTGTTTTATTTACACGGCGATCATATCAGCCTCTATAAGCAGCTCAAAAATCACCGGAATTTGATCAATTCCATCAAATCCTCTCTCAGAGATCCGAGCAATACCGGGCAGCTGTTGAAAAGCCGCTTGTACAACGTCGGAGTGGAAAATGACGACTACAACAATTACTTCCCCTCCGGCGACAGAAGTGGTGAGGAGTGCACTCCGGAATAGTTCGCCTTGCTTCTCATTGGCCAATTGACCTTGCAATTACAGGTAAAAAAAAAACAGTGAACTTTTGGGTCATTTTTGGGGACCTTTTCGTGCCCTAAACCAGTTGAGGATCGGACCATGTCACGGTGTAAGTCGTTAGCAGACGGACGGGGACATTCATTCCATGCTTGCCACATAAAGTTTCTAGTCCTTTCGATGCAATTTGAGGGCGATGAACTAATGATTCTGGATGTGAGTTTGTCCCTGCAATTGAATCTTTTTTCTTCCGGCTCTTTAGACTTTGCACGGCTACTGAATGAGGCCCTGCAGGCCCTTCGCGATCGTGAAATCTGGCAACTGGCAACGACACCTGCGGGACCAAATGGACAGCGCGGTGCAGATCTTCAACGACAAACTCAAACAGCTCTTCGACGAGCTCAACGGACAATCGCCCGAAGCAAAGTTCATATACGCGAACATGACTGCGATGGCGTCGGGCGCCAGGGACGATTTCCCCCAGTGGTACATAGTTACTCATCTGAGAAAGGCGCATGGCATGTGCATTTGCCGGACAAGCTTGTAAAGCTTCATTTTCACCCGTCTTTTTCCCCGGCAGCGAAACCGGCGGGTGCCTTGAGGCGTCGACGCCGTGCCGACAATCGGAGTGCATTGCATTTTTCGATGGATTCCACCACCCCCGGAAGCCATCAATGAAATATTTGCGAGGAGAGCGTACTGATCAAGTTCTCCATCCTACCGATATCTCGCACTTAGTGGGATCTTAAAATCGAGAAATTTCTGATTTTCTTCCTTTCATTTTTTCGGTAAATTTGCCATAGCATTTGGTGTTTTTTATGATGGACTATCAGGTATATCATACATGGTATAGTTTTCTTTGCTTTTCCCCGTAAAATTCCATTTCCTGACGTGTCCATATTTGAATTTTCTATTGGAGTGCTACAGTGATCGATTTCTATCGTTTCGTATTAAAGTTTAATATGGCGGTAGGCGTCAAAAAAGTGTGCAAAAAAATTTAATTAAAAAAAAAAAAAGAGACCGGTGAAATATGACATGTAGGTATCTTTAGTAAAATTCCTATTTTTTTAAGTATGGAAATTATCAATATGTACAGTATTCAACTTACCATTAGTTGCATAACTTACAAAGAAAATTCGAATTTACTAACTCTTAGCAAACTCCCTATATTTACCAACTATTTTTAGAGATTATAGAGCAAAAGTAACATAGATTCATCACCACCTTTTTCTCTCATCTTAGTTACTTACCGTCTTAAATTTATATTTTTATATAATTTCC
This sequence comes from Eucalyptus camaldulensis, assembly GCA_019915185.1. Classification (NCBI taxonomy): domain Eukaryota; kingdom Viridiplantae; phylum Streptophyta; class Magnoliopsida; order Myrtales; family Myrtaceae; genus Eucalyptus; species Eucalyptus camaldulensis. Next base: position 6,605,477 of record JAHSVA010000012.1, read on the forward strand.
CTGACTTTTCCCACTTTGATTAGGATTGGCACGTTCCTAAGAAAAGTCAGGTCGAATTTTTAAAATACTCTTACTGAACAGAGAGAGCTTCACAGCCCAGTACACCAAATTCCAAGAGGAATTAGACCACATCTACATACTCACATTCAACATATCCATAACTATAAATTCACATCCGCAGAAACAAAAGGACTATATATATATACTTGACATTTATTACTCTAATTCGACCCCAAATTCTCACGGGAAGGGCGTGATTTTCTTCATCTCGGTTTGATTGATGTCGATCGCGAAGCCCTTGCCGTGCTGCTTCCAATAGTCGGCCTGCGGATTGATCCACTCCGGCTCCTCGATCTCCAGCCTCGAGGCCCTGAGGGCATCGGTCGATATGTTGTACCTGTCGTCTCTCTTTTGGACCAAGTCCGGCCTCACCCTCCCGAGGTTCACGCCCTGGGGCGACATCATCAAGGCCGGCGCGCCCAGCGGCAGTTTATCGCCTGAGCTCCGCCACAAAAAATTTTCCGCTTAGTGTGAACCGAGTTAAAGACCAATCTCATAGAGACCAGATCTACCACAGAACATCCAAGCAGGCACTGTCCAACATTAGACAAATTCAAATTACCTCTGTCGATCTGCCATGTGCACCAGAATTTGCCATAGGTCTTGGCCAGATTCTCGAGCTCTGGCTTTCCTACAATTTCAGGGATCCGAGGATTAACCCATAGACCAGATTTGATCTGCAAAGCATAGTAAAAGAATGAATTCAAGATACGAACGCCTCCGGAAAAAAGACAAAAAAAAAAGTAAAACAACATACTACCTCGTAAGCATGGGAATGCCAGAGCTTCTGTTCGTCTGGAGGAAGAGATTCAAATATCTTGTCGGACACTATGTACTCCACCCCTGCACAATAATTAAGCATTTCAATAGACGTGTATAAGCATCATCATCGTTTGATTTACCGGTGAAGAGAAGTTGGTAAGTTAACGATTATAACATATCTAAACACGAGTACGACCGTACTCTCCAGCGGCAACAAATCGACGATGGGCTGTGCCCCACACCCGATTCATGTGAGCTCAACTAAAACGGGATTTTGGTCAATTCTATGCGCAGCATCAGCCGACGTCAGAATTTTCTTATTTCCTTTTTTCGAAAGTGGGTAACTTCGCAAATGGAAGAAATGAATTTTTTTTTTTGTATATATACTTGAAGAGTAGGTAAAAGTTTAACCTCACATCTCTCAATCTCAAACTCACACCAACCACATCTCAAACTTTCAGAGGTAAAGAATAGGTGAAACCTAGGCCATCTAAGTAAAGACATAGCTACATCGTATGATCGAGGTCAATCATTTCAAACCCAATATATTCTTGCAAAGTTTCTGAGAATTCGTTTGATGCACTAATTTTAAGTTCGGCGAGCAGCCCGACCGGTTCATGCACGAGGAACAAATAACTGGTGGAAGCCGGGTGACCATACCGATGAGGCAGCCGGAGGCGGAGTCGGTGTCGTAGACGGCGCACTGGAGGAAGTCCTGGTTGAGGCGGGCGACGAAGTGGTGCGTCTCGATCTGGCGGCCGGGGTCGTGGGCGTAGTGGGCGAAGGTGCAGACGTGCTGGTTGATCTGCTTCACCGGCTTCAGCGACTGCAGCATCCCCGCCCCGGTGTCCAGCATGATCTGCCCCACCGTAATCCCCTTCCCCGGCGTCTTCTCCCCCTCCGCCGTCGGCGGCATCGGCCCCGGCGGCTGGTCGCTCGACGCCATTTCTTTCTCTTTTTCTTTCTCTTTCCTTTTCCACTCTTTCCTCGCTCTCTCTTCCAGCGAAAGTGACGACGGATGGCCGATGAGGTTTTGATGGCGGAGTTTATAAGAGGGTGGAGGAGCGGGCGGCGGCCACGGAGGCGTGCGTGGCGGTGGTGACGTGGCTACGTGGGCCGATGTTTAGGGACACGTGGCGCGCTTTGGTCGCGCCAGTGATGGGACGGCCTTTTGGATATATCAAGAAGCTCTCGCTGGGAACGCGTCGCGCGGGATATTACACGTAACTACGTTAATTGCGAAACGTCGAAATACGTGAACTATTACGTCCTTCGCTTATTTGGGAAAAATCATATTGAATTCTTTAGGTGAAATGGGAGTATTTGCACTCTTGAAAAGTCTTATAGTTGGTATACATTGTTTTCGGGAAACTGGAAATGATTGACTACATATTAGGAAAAGGAAAATTGCGAAGGACGTCCAAGCCACAGCTATTATTTCGTCTCAATTTTAAATTTCTTATTTCATATAAATCTATATACACGGGCGCGCGCAGGGATAACTCTAAGTCCAGATTTGGAAAAAAAAAAAAAAATCAGAGAGAGGTTAAATTGACCGAAAAAAGTGAATGAAAAGATAGAAGGACCTTAACGATATCCATCGGTGAGAGAGTTTAAAATGCTTCTCGCATTTTCTTTACGATTTTCAATAAATATTTTTTCTGGGTTTTCTTATAGGGAAAAATGCTTATCGAAAAAAAAAAGGAAAAAAGGGAAAACTCAGGCAAGGTCTTTTCTATTTTTTAAAACTTTGGTTATTTTTAATATAATTTTGAATTAAAAAATCAAATTTGGAACCGAACTACATCATTTTAGCCACGTCAGTGCAACATACAATACACAAAATAATTTAAAAAGTCATGTTGTCAATCAAGTTGGAGGATACTAATGAAAATATTTAATTAAACAAATTCAATAACTTTTAGAATTTAATTACATTTTCTGAAAGTTTTATAACACAATTATACTTTTATGATAAGTTTTAGAATTTTTAGTATACTTACCCCATGCTTTTTTTTATATATAGTGTCAACCTAAATTTTGGTTACATAATTGTCGATATTTGATTTTGTCGACCAAGTGAGTCAATTCAATAAAAAAGAAAAAAAAAAAAAACAGGTGAGTCGTCAAAATAATAGAAACAACAAAAAACAGGCGGTTGGGTAGATGAGCAAATAGTAATACGATTTATTAAAATTTATTTTAAAATATTTTTTATTTATTACTAAAAAAGGAAAAGCGAAACCTGGCCAGGGCCGTCCACTTTTTCTCCTTCTCTTGTCCTCCCGGCTGGGCCTGGCCCAGACTCCTTCATTTTTCCCGGCCGGGCCGGCCCATTTCTTTTCTCTTGCCCTCCGGCCCGACCCGCGCGCTGCTCACCTTCCTCCCTTCACGCTGTTTATGCATGGAGGCAGGCTGGAGGTGGCAGAGGCCATGCTTCTCTGCCGGGCAGAATTTAAAGGGGGATCGGGGAGAGCGAGAAAGAGACCGAGAGAGGGAGAGGAGAGTGAGCCGAGAACGAAGAGGCGCCTTCCGGTAGTGGCCGCGCGAGTCCCCGCCGGCGATCCCTGTCGACGTTTCCATCTTCCTCGCGACGGACGTCTGGTGAGACCCGGTCGTTTCTTTTGCGAGGACTCGATTTCCCGAGGATCCCGGCTCGGAGGCGTGCAAGACGACCGGTCGTAGCCCGGTCCGTCGAGGTCGTCATCCATTCGCCGTCGCCGAGCCGGGTAGGGATCTCATTGCCGACCCCCCTTTTTGCCCCTTTTGCTCGCTCCCTTTCGGCGGGATTCATCGCCGTCTGGCTCACGCGAATTCCGGCCCCGTCGGTCCCGTGTTCTGTTGCCCTCGGTTTTTCCGTGTCACTAGTCGAGAATCTCGGCGTGGATTAGAGACCCGGTTTGGGCCAGCGGTCCTCCAGCCAGTGTTGCACGTCACCTATTTGTTGAAATGCCTGAGTTAGATCCGTAATTGTTTGTCGAAATGCTCTGAGCTCGGCTTGCTTCTTCGCTTTTGGACGTCGTTTGAGCATTCTTTGCTTGCAGTGCCCACGGCCGCCGGAGTCCGCGCGGGGTTGGGCCGAAATGTGGCCAGCCCGGGCGAGCGCAGCCTGGCCGGATGGATGGCCGGCCGGGTCCTTTTGCTGAGTCACCATGTGCATGTCTGCTCGGCCGCGAAGGGGAAAGAGTGGCCGGCTGTACGGGCTGGAAAACCAAGGGCTGGCCGAAGTCGGGCCATGGGTGGGCCGAAATTTGTTTCTAGGTTTGTTGGGCTCGGCAGTGGGTTTGGCCGTTGGGCCGGTCGTGTCTATGTTTGAGTAGGGTAGTGGGTCGGCCTAGGTTTATTTTGTCTATCTTCGGGCCAGGCTTAGTCCGTGTAGGTTTAGTTTTAGGGCAGGCTGCATTTTGGGCCGAACTGGGCCTACGCACCAGGCCTAATTAGGCCTAGGGCATGGAGTCTTGTGACTCGGGCCGGTGGTCCCAGGTCAATCCCCACCCGGACCGTATCTGGAGATCGGCCCCAGTTCCCTATTTTTAGACTGAATTTTTTTCAAAAAAAATATTTTTTTAAATTCAAAAATCTTAGAAATTAGATTTTTTTTTTATTAGTTTTCTTTGAAAATGTGTGAAAATCTTCAAAAAAAAATTGCACTCAAAATTGAACAAGCTTTAAAAACTTATAATAGGGTTTTGACTATTTTTAGAGATAAGTCTTAGGTAATTTTTTGTATATTTCCATTTCGATTATTAAGTTATATTAATTGTTGTTTTCCCTTTAATCTAGTTAGGAATAGAACCTCAAGACTCATAGTTAACGAGAATGATACTCAAACATTTTAGTTTAGGTACCGAAAATGCATTGGTAGATTAATTATAATCAAGTCCCCATCCTAAATTCTTTGATTGCATAGAAATGGAGGTATATTTCATATTTCAATTGATTTCTAATTGACCAAATAGCCTAGTGATGACTTCTCATTTGAAAATCCTTATAGTTTGAATTTGACCTAACATCAAATATCGTCATAAAATATCCCAAGGTTGTGCAAGGTATGGACTTGAGAGAATTTGTGTTCAATCGAGCACAATAGGCCCACCTTTTAGGAAATAATCATAAACCTATGACTTTTCCCTTTCAAAAGAAAAAAGTAAGTCCCCTTTAAGAAGAAAAAGGTAAGTCGCGATATATAATAATATGGTTGTGACTCCATTAATACTTTGTAATTCACCAATAGCATTGTAAGTCACTTCAAATTTTTGTAAGGGCTAGTAACTAAAAGGAGGGCTGTCAACAATACCCGACCATACCCTAACCGACCCAAATTTTTCCAGTGTTTTTGGGTTGGGTATTCTTCATGTTCTAGTACCAGTTTACCACAGGAGTATTTCAATGGTTTCAATTTGGGTATAAACCTCAGCCGAACAGAAACACTTAATGTTAGGGCTTCAGACAAAACATAATGCAATGTTCAATGAAAAACTTGACCCCACTGCTCAAGTAAAATACACTTGAAGCCCTACTACGCTCTCTTCTCTAGAAGTTGAAATTGCGACTTCGTCCTCCTTGTCGACTCTACCGCCATAAACTCTGACCCCATCCTCCTCATCGACTTCACAACCGTCAATTCCGTCCTCCTTGTCGACTCCACCGCTGTCAACAACTCCATCCTTCCTGTCAAATACGGTCGTCAAGTCCACTAACTTGGCTGTTAGTGGGTGTTAGTAAACAATCGAAGCGAGAGGCGTAATTTCTCCCGTTGTTTTTCTTTTCTTCGGTCCAGAAGTTAAAATTATTTTAGATTACTTATGCTCATAATTAAGTGCTTGGTGTTTGTGGTATTGCTTTTAATGCTCTAGAGGAGTGATCATATTAGCCAAATATGAAGGCTTCAAGGAAGCCTGCTTTAATTTGGTCGTCTCTGTTCAACTTTCTTTTCTATAGGTTCTTTATTGATATATAAACATCTCTATGGCTATCGTCTGTTCAAGTCCTTCGGTCTCTCAATGTCGTATATGAATATACTAAAGTAGTAAGTATGAGGGTTGGGCAAAGTTGGCATGGCTTCGATGCCTTGGTGAAACATTTTTAAATGATAAAAGATACCTTTTGCAGGTGGCATTTCATTCAAATGTTAAGAGAAGTAGAAGAACATGAAGCAATGGGCTAGTAGCTAGTCTCAACTTTAGAAGACGATGTTACACTTCGGTTATGGATTCTCTTATCGTTGCTTTAGACAGTATGTCTCGTGACTAAGATTTAGAGAGTTTCCTAAACGGGTGAGACATGCACTGTAAACATTCTAAACTTAAATAGTCTACATATTATTAAAAGAGATGATTCCTAACACACAAGTTTAGGCATATCATGGGGTTTAGTTAAAAGAGATTTATGTCTAATATGTAATTACATGGACAAACTACAGATGTTTTTCATATGTAACCTGTTAAATTTAATGGAATATTCCAGCCATTTATAAGTGCTAGATGCTTGGCTGCTTTATTCGAAATATAAAATAAAACAGAATAATGTGCTCGATTTTCTTTAGGTCACAACAATCTGTGTACCATGTGCCTTTTGGTTGTGCATGTCTCTTGAGTTTCATATTATTGACTGGTTGATATGCTTTTATAATTGACTCTTTGCACACATTTTTTATTCTTTTGAAAGACTCACATTTTATCTAAGAAATATTTGTCTCGTGCTTGTTGGTTATGTTTGGACTTGTCTCCTTTTTCTGCTCTCCATATTCCTCATGCGCTCATGAAATCTGCCTCTTTGAATAGTTGTAATAGGTCTCCGTAAATTTCTTATTATAATAATAATTTGCAGGTTCTAAGCAGCATAAATAGTTGTCTTCGACAAGCGATTCTAGTGTTGTAAATAAAAAAAATGAGATGTGTAGTGGGGGAACACTCTAAAATGATCCTTGATCAAGAAAAGGTTGAATGTTTGTATTGTAGAGTCCATATCAGCCATACTAGCGGTTAAGGGATTAGTTCGATGCATCATGATTTAGCTAGATGAGAGAAATACCCATATGCAAACATTGAGATAAGGTGTAAAAAAAAAAAGTGTCTCGGGTTAACCTATTGGGTTTAGAAAAGATTTAGTGACCACTTATATTATTGGTCAATTGTCTTTCAAGTTTATAGAACATAAGGATTTCGGCGATTTGTGAATAGAATCTAGTTAAACATCTTAATCACATCACATAACTTGTTGAGGCATGATTGTTACAAGTTATATGTGGAGGAATGATGTAAATTAAATAAATATTTCTCCAAGACATCCTAGAGTTTTTTTTTTGCAATAAAAATATGGATTTCTTGTCAAAGTTATATACGTGTCATTGCTCATTTTATTAATGCGGATTGGAAGTTGCAGAAAAAATATTTAATTTTTGTCAAATTCTAGGTCATTTTGGTGAAATAATAAGAAAAATAGTTTTAAAAAAAATGCTTGATTGATTAGCAAGTTCAAAGCGTTTTTTTATTTTTATTTTTTTATCATGGTGGATAATGCATTCTCAAATAACCTAGGAATTCGATATTGGAAAATGAGACTTAACTCTCGCCACTTTCACTCTTGATTGAGGAGGGCTTAGAAAAACTAGAAATTTTTTAGTCATGTGAAAAATATTATAGAAAATTTATACCCTTCAATATTTCAATGGATAAATTAGGTCTCATTTTCATTGTATATTTAATGTAGAATTGCCAACTACAACCATTGAGCCAAACTTGATATTGATTTCTCTTGATGATTGACGAAGTTGGAGATCGATACTTATTAAGCAATTTTTTTTTTCTTATTATGAATTTACTTCTTCATATTCTACATTAGACATTTAATTGACTGTTGTCTTCTTCATTTCCTTTTTGCAAGTTGATCTTAGTTGATAGATTGATTTTTTTGCTGTTGAAATAAAAATCTTGATTGTTTGCTTTATTTATTCCCCTTTATAATGTCTTGGCTAAAAGCTCAGTGGTTTTTTTTTTTTTTCAATGCTAAATCAATTTATAGTTCAACTTGTTCAAGAACTGGACTAAGTGTGGAATGTTTGTGAGATATAATGTTCGTAGCTTTTGAAACAAGGAAATGGTTTTATTTTATTTTTTATTGTTTGTCATCTCAAAAGCAAGAAAATTTTACTTGCCTTTTTTGTGCTTTCAGGAGTGTTTTACAATTATACTTAAATTTTACTGATGCTTTGTTCTTAATATATATGATTAGATAAAGTTATTCAGGTTTCATTTATCAGTCGGTACTTTTGTGAAAATCCCAATCGTCTTCTTTTTATGGGTAGTGCTATTTTTATTCATGAATCAGCACATCAAATTCTGGATATAAGCTTGTAATAGGATGAACAAAAATTAAAAAAGCAGAGAAACTTGACCTGACCCATGTTTTTGGCTCTAGTCATATGCGGTTCCAGTCGGGTTGGGATTCCATGCAACCTGACCCGAATCATAAGAGATGTGTGTTTGAACCGCAATGACCTGAGCCAAAAACATAGGTCGAGTTGGTCCTGGTCGGGTTTTCAAGTTTTCCTTCTTCTCTTTTCTTTATTTATTTATTTTTTTTTTTTTGTTCTTACTATTACAAGTTTATATCCATAATTTGACTATATTGATTCACAAATGAAAATAGCGCTACTAAAAAGAAAAAAAAAAATGAGTCACTTGGATTTTCATAAGCCATAATTGATGTTTTGACTGGCAAATGAAACCTGAATAACTTAATCTAACCTACACATCAAGAATAAAGAAAACCAAAGGCGCTAGTAAAATTTAAACATGATTGTATATTACTTTAAAAAAAAAAAAACTCAAGTAAAATTTTCTTACTTATAACATAACTAAAAATCTTAGGGAGGACAATTAAAAAGAAAACCACTTCTTTGTCTCAAAAGCACAAATATCACATTCCATAGGCATCCCAAACTTAGTCCAGTCCTTAAACAAGTCGAACTACAAATTTATTTTAGCATTGTCCAAAAAACACGAACTTTGTAGTCAAGACAACACAGAAAAGGGAGAAATAAAAGCAAACGATCAATCTTCGCTCAACTAAGGTGCCAAAAGAAAATGAATAAGACAACAATCTTTAAATACTTCTAATACACAATATGAAGGAGTAAACTCACAATAAGAACAAAAAAATTGGTTAAACAAATATCAATCTCCAACTTCGTCAATCAAGAGAAATCATGGCTCCGTGACTAGTTGGTAACTCTACATTAAATTTAAGATGAAAATGAGAACTAATGTTACCATTAAAATATAGAAAGGTATAAGTATTCTACACCAATATTTTTTTCCACCAAACTCAAAGATTTTGATTTCTTCTAAGTCCCTCAATTGAGAAAGTGAAAATGACAAGACTTCAAGACTTAAAAGTCTCGTTTTCAATTATTTAAGTTCAGATTATCACGGTGATAGAAATAACACTTTGAATCTTCCAATCAATCAAACATAACCACTTGAGATTTGACAAAAAAAATTGATATTTTTTTCAACAACTTTTAATTGACACCAACAAAATGAATAGGAAGACACATATAACTCAAATTTTGATAAGAACTTCTTGTGCCAATTGTAAGACAGATGTTAGGAAATTTCCCGAAGAAATATTTGTTCAATTTACTTCTTTCCTCTATGTATGGCTCACAACCATCAAGTCCCAACGTGTTACGCTATGAGATTGAGAAATTTGATTGGATTCTATTCATAAATTGTCGATAACCTGATGTTCTACAAACTTGATTGGCAATTCATAAAAAATAAACATGGTTGCTAATTTTTTTCAACTAGCATCCTGGTCAAAATTCCATGGACCGGATGAACTACAATAGGTTGACCCGAGGCAATTTTTTGCCATTTCTCAACATTTGCACATTAGTATTCCTTACACCTAGCCGAATGATGATGCATCGAACTTGTCCCTTCACCACTATCATAGTTAATTTGAGCCACACAATCTTTTCTTGATTAGTAGTCTTTTTAAAGTATTCACATATTACAGATCTCCTTCTTCTATCTGATACTAAAATCACTCGTTGATGATATCTAACAATATCACTAAGATCCCTTGAATGAAAGTGGTGGTGTTTGGTAAATACTTTTTGGACCAATTTGAGTGAAAATTTGCCTTGGCAAAACCCACAGCCTAACAGAGATCTAATCATGCTTCGGCTTTGGAGCATTAGATAGAGGGGTTAATGAAATTCTTTTCACATGAACTTTGCCCTCGTTAAACTATCAACTTTTCAAGTTCAGCATTGGCGAAGCTTCGCGGGGGTCACGCAGCCCCGACATGATCCAACCCAATAGGTCTGGTTCGACAAGATCTAGGTCCCAACGATGAGAAAGTCGCCGGTGGCAACTCGCTCGGCAGAGAGGCTGCGCGAGTTGGTGATCGAGACACCAGAGAGATGGCAAGCTAGACCTCACGCGATTTAAGCGAGACATGGATCTTGCCTAGGTCCTACAATCTCGGCGATGCCTTGCCTGGAGCCGAGCAGCCCCAGTGAGGCTTAGCCAGAGTCTAGCGGCCCGGCTGCCCCGTGATGATGCAATTTTGGGCTGACGACCCCAGGACGTGGAGCTGCACACCTCTGCACTTCCTCTTCTTTCCTTTTTTTTCTCTATTTATTTTCAAATTTTGGTTTATTACACTATATTCTTTAGTTGAAAACACCTTCAATCAAGGAACTTTGCCTAGATGCAACTGGAAAAGTCAAAACATTGCCTATCTCACACCGAGACCATTAATGAGAAAAGTGCAAATGTCTTCCATATGTTCGAAGATGAAAAAATCAGCTTCATCAATTTGCACCGCTCACTTTCGTTTTTGCCAGAAGAAACACACACAAACCAACAGAACACATGAAATTTAAAAATACAACAGGACAGTCACTTACCAACACAAATTTCGATGAATTGTTGTCTTTCTAACTTGGTTCATCTAGTTGGTGACGGCAGGCACTATCCGAGGCCTGTACTTGTACCTCCTAGCAGCAACCAGGTACACGAGGAAGTTGCTAATGCTCAGTATCGAGAGCAGCAGATAGAACAGATTCAAATGGTTCCTGTTGATGTTGTTCCCTGCAAGCCAACCACCACTCCTGGTCACGCCCTTCGTTGCCTTGTTCACAATCTTGACCAATATGCTGCTGAAGAAATACCCAAGCGCCATGGAGCACCACAGGAAGCAGGTCGAGAGCGACTTGAGCCCCTTTGGCGCCTCAGAGTAGAAAAACTCGAGGAGCCCGATGTACGTGAACATGTCAGCGATCCCAAAGATGAAGTACTGGAAGGAGAGCCAGAACACGCTGATGGGCAGTGGCTGAGCAACAGGCATCGCATCAAGCATGCCATGGTCGCGGGCCACCTTTTTCCGCTTCACCTCCATGATCGCAGCCATTGCCATCGAGAGCGATGATAGAACAAGCCCAACGCCTATTCTCTGCAGGTGGGTTATGCCTGTTGGGTGGCCAGTGATTTTCCTGGCGAACGGGACTATCAGCCGGTCGTAGACAGGGACTATGATGATGAGGAAGGAAACCGGGACAATGGGGAGCGAGGCGGGTGGGATCTTGAACGAACCTATGCTCGTATCCATCGTCAGGCCCTGTTGGATGGAGAAGGTCTGGAGCTGAGCCAAGCAAAGGGTCATGATTATGGTGCAGCAGAAGATTGGAACCATGCCGAGCACAATTTTTGCATTCTCCACTTGGGTCATCCGGCACAGCTTCCATGGATTTGGAGATTCGGATTGCCTGTGAGGCAGCGTTGGTGTTTCCTTCACAGCCGCCTTGTCTAGGAACCTGAGATTCCATTGATACAATTTGTCAGGAGATTGTAGACTTGAATAAATGTTCTTTTTTCTGATAGGGAAAGCAATAGGCAGCGACCTTAAAGTATCTCTGTGAGGTAGAAATTCTTTATCTCCAGCAGCTTCTGCATCTCTGTCAATCTCATACAGCTCCACTGGGTCCTCAGGGAGTGGAAATTTTCTGTTGCGAATTGCAGCAACAAATACCTGAGAGACATTGGAGAGAGTAACCACAATTTGAGCCCTGAACATTTTTCTGTTTTGGGATGCTGCAGATAAAAGGTTAGGAAAAAGCCAATTAGGGAGCTTTGATAGACCTGGAAGATTTCGACAATTGCACTGGTTCCTTGAATGGGCTGTATCCGGTGCCATGGCAATCCTAATGTGAACAACACCACGCCTAAGAACATGGCTATAGTAGATATCCCGAAGCCCCAGTCCCATCCTTTATTGTCTTGTATCCACACGATGAGTGTCAAACTAGCTGCGCCACCAAGACACACTATTAGCAACAGGAAGTTGAAGAAGCTCGACATGTCCCCCACTTCCCTAGGGTCCTTCTCGTCAAACTGGTCAGCTCCATGCGTTGGCAATGCAGCTTTGATTCCTGCTGAACCAGCGGCCAACAGGTATAACGCAATGAAGAAGAGGGCAGCATTTCCGCCCCCAACTTTTTCGCATTGGGAAGTAGGATCGAAGATATTGCATGTTGGTGGACAAAGCCCGGGATAGTGAGCTTGTACAGTTAGTAATGCCAGTGCCTGATCAGAACAAAAGAAGAAGATGATCTTCATAATTTACGATATGTGGTTCATTAGCTTGCCTCACATTCAAGAGAATTAGATGCCTGTGAAATTTATACCAAGAATTCAACACAGCCCGAAAGGAGAGTGGCATTAAATCTGCCAATGTATATGTCTGCTAAGGCAGCCACGACGATGGAAAGAATGTTGGAAGAGCCCAAGAAGTTGGTGAGCTCGTTGGCGGAATCGGCAATGTCAAAGTGCAAGACCCCATTGAAGTACGTCACCAAGTTCACAGCCAGTGCAATGGTCGCCATCTGCTCGAACCCAAATGTGGCTGCAACAATAGAATTAAATCATTGGAACATGAACAGTTCAAGAAACATCTCAATAACACAAATTAGATAAGTTTGAATAGTCAAGCCTAGCATAGTTCACGGTATAATCACAGCATAACATCATGGTTCAACATTTTTTTCTCCCTCTTGCAGGTCTCAGTGTAGCTTTTACCTGACTTTGAACTGTATTCATTAAGCTAAAGACTATACATTCAACTCGGTTGAATCATTAGATCGGGTAAATATGATGTCATACCGAGAATAAGCAAACCAATACGCATTCCTCCATGTTTATGCTTCAGAGCTGTTCTTCCCTTCCAGTCCACCTTTCCTTGGACGAGCTCCGGCTTGTCCTGCAAACGGAACATCTCACACTCAGCAGGAAAAGCAAAATTATTAAGGAACGCAATAAATTGGAATGAAAAATAATCAGACCACTGTTTCGAGGTCCATTTGGTTCTTGAAGTTCAAAAGGGTAGTCACTGGTCAGTGATTCTCTTGGTAGAATTTTAAGTTTAGGCCTTTGCTAGTTTGTATTTATATTAGTACCCATGAGATGCCATGAGCACTTCTTTGCCTCTAGGAATACCCACTTTGTTGTCTGCTTATGATTGCATCTTCTTCTTGATGCTGTTGCTGCCGAACATGGAGGAGAATCTCATTGGACTCGGTCGTGATTAGTGTCTTTAGCAAAAACGACACATAGAAAGGGAAGGGACCCTTTCTGCTCTTAACTGCATAAAAATGCTCCAATTTATAAAGCGACATTGTGTAAGCATGATGCTTCCTCTGTCTTCTTCCTTAAACACAGCAAATTACCCAGTCATGCAGATTCTGGGGCTTAGTGTGAGCGTCTGGATCAACCAATGCTTGCTCCCAGTTCATGACAGCATAAAAAATGGGACTTCTCAAATCGAATCTTGAATCCTTCATGGATTGGTTAGGTCAAGCTCTAAGTGGACATGTGGGGGAGCGTTGATGCAGATACTTCATATGATAGGTCTCATCGATTATTCACGGTCGAGATTAAGATCAGACATATTGATCATCCTAGTGTAACAGAGATGGAATTCGTTGATCTATGGAGTTTGAAAGGGGAAAAAGGGTAGGCGAATTTTCACAGTATATCATTATCGCCACCATCTTTCAACTAGTTTAAGTTTCTATTCCAGACAAAAGGAAAAAAGTTCCACTCGAGTCTTACGTAATATGTAGCAATATCTGACGCTCTAATTACCATTTTGAAAAATTCATGTCAAGGTTGCGATGGCAGTGACGACAGCTCAAGATAGGGGGGGTCCAGTGAAGGCGAATCGTACGCCGGCATTCTTGCTAAAAGTTGTAGCTCAAACGGATGGGAGGATGTCCATATCGCATAATTTCAGCTTGGAATGTTCCCGCCTCTGTGCTTCTGCTGAAATGGTCTTCCCAGGGAGCTGTCTTCGAAGATGGAAATGTTGGCTTGCGTTTGTCAGTAACACAAGAAAATAAATTGACCCTCCAAAAGCTTCTCAATGATAAAGGACTAATGATAGTTCCATTGAATAGAAATTTCGTATGCAGTGGCTGCAAAGCAATTGGCTCAAACAAAACGCTCACGAGAAGCAGTCCATTCCGCATTGAGTACAACACGGTAGCCCCAAGACAATTCACAAACAAGGAGCACAGAAAGAGGCTCGGTGAATCCGACAAGACCGACTATTCCGCCGTATTCACTCTTACGCTGCTCAATTCTTTTTCTGTTTTTCCCCCTTTTTTCCCTTTCAATCTAATCGAACATGCGAAACCGGGACCACAGATAGTCGTGGAAGTAGACTACAGAAGGACAACGAATATTCAGGAAACAATCACGAGTTCGTTCTTCATAATGAAGTGAACCACTTTTACACAGCAGTGTTATTATCCAGTAGCCACAAGGTTGATTCACAAAGGTTGATTCACCAATAATCAAAACATAAGGTCAATAATACCACATCATCAATAGATGACCAGAAAAAGGGCATACAAAAGAAGAATGTACAGAACAATTCAAGGCGATCACCTGTGCAAAGAATGCATTTTTCTAAGCTAAACACCACCCAAAAAAAAAAAAAAATCAATCTACCGAGTAGTACACGACGATTCAGTAGTTCAACAGCGAGTACTTTATGCGTAAGATGATCTTTCCTTTGTCAACCCCTAGTTTTGCCCCCGTAACCAACCAATGACCTGGAATATCTTGTGGGCCCTTGGACATTTCCGTCATGTCCACAATCTTCACCAGTTTTCCAGGTTTATTTGAACTGTCTTCCTTTTTGTCACTGGATGTCTTATTCGTAGATGTTGATGAGGAGGCGCCATCACTCTTAAGCGAAGATGCATTCGCGGGGTTGTGATCCCATACAGACCGCCTTATTGTACAACCTGGGACCTTGGAAAAGAGGAGTTTAAGGTGCAGTACATTCTTGGATCCAAAGTCCCAAACACCGAGCTGAGCCCCCGTGACAATGTGGACCCCTGAGAGATCGCCGATGTTGGTCTCTGTGTGCTCTATTGGTGCGGTGCTGACATGGGAAAAGTTCTTCCACTTGATTGGCTCGAACCAACGGCTGTCCTGCTCTTCAGGGCCTTGCCACTTGGGAGCACCAATCGCCATGTGCACATCCCAATGGGGTTGGAGAACTTTGGGAAGAGAAACCAGGTGTTGCAAATGGATAGCGAGCCGGTTTTGCTTGCTCCCCTCAATTGTAAGTCTCAACCCTGTCACAGGCTTACGACCAACTGTCACCTGAAAAAGAACAAAAAGAAAGATCATCTGACTGAAAAATTAACAAATCCGATAGAAATATGCAATTCTAGCTATTTATTCAGCAACACGGAAATATCACTGGGTTTGAATGAATGGATTCATAAAAGGTCATGATTGCAAATAGATATATTTTAGTACAGTATTGGTACATTTGATATGCACTTCTTTCGATTTTGGACAGCTTCTTTGCTTGCTTATTATCTTTTTTCAGTTTAACAAGTAGGTATGCTGTGAAACTAAACATTAAAAGATTCCAGCTAGACAGTGATGACATGAACGCTCATTTATTTTGCTCTTTTCTGGGCAAGTGTAGTTAGTGGACTTCAAGGAGACGCGGGATAAAGTTCGTCTTCCGAGATAGCCAAATAAGTAATCCTTCACTTTTATTGCCCTTTTTTTGTTGTAACATAAAGTATCTTCCTATATTATCTGCTTTTGTAACTCAATCACTTGCTGCCGTTACTCTTCAGTTTTCTGTTGAGGTCTATCCTGTAGAGGTACTCAAATTGGATCATTCCTGCTCGAGAAGATTGTATCGTACCTGATCTGGACTAATGTATAGCTTGGGACCCATCAAGCTGAACTGGAGGGATGGACAGACGGGCTCTTTCCTTTGAAGATTCTTCTGTTCTGGAGCCCAGACACGAGCAATTTGAAAATCCAAAAAATACTGTAAATCTTCGATCGGAGGTTTATCTGGTTGGAACAGCAAACAAGTTGCACACATTTGATTATCTAAAGTAAAATCAGATGCAGACATTCTCATCTCCACACAAAAAGAAGCAATTCATTAGTCTCCTGAGATATCTAATCACAAACTTGTACAAATACAACCATTTCAAGGAAGTTTTTAAGTTTCTGCCACAAATCAGAAATGCAAATTAATAGGGCTGAAATTAACTGGACAGAATTCATCCAGAAATTAAGGCTGATTTAAATTACCATATATGCATCAAGTTAGAAATCACTCATTTTAAGTAATTACAATAGGGAAAAAAACAGAACCTCGGAAGCTTAACAAGTTGGTGATCTAGTTCTGATCTGGGTTTATACACATGTACAGGAGACTCCACCAATCCTCAGAAATAGGTGTTATACTAAAATCTACTTCAAATCATGTTGCTCATCTAAAAGTTTGTTGAACATCAATAATCTTCATAATAAAACCAAAGATCAGTCAATTAAAAATCTATGGATCCATAGAGCAAATACACTGAGCTAAATAAAACCCCAAAACGCATTGCCTTTACCAAGCACTCAAGTTTACAAACAGTTATAAGAAAATGAACACTCACATTCCAAATATAAGTCTATAGCACGGGCCAAGTGCTTTATCCCAGGCACTCCTTCGAGAAGTGAAACAATGGGTGTAAATGTCATGTTAATCACGTCTGGTGCTAATCTTACAGTGTTGGCCCACTTAGCCTGATTCTGCTCAAGATCATCACCGCCTCGCCTCCTAAATATTACTGTGACATCCTGCAGCAAATAAATGTAAGTCTTACATGATTATTGCTTCCAAAATGAGGAGAATATCACATGACAGAATTTGGATATGGTTTTCAGGAGTGAAAGATAAATGAAGGTCATAGTCACTTTCTCCACTGTTGGACTATTGCAAGTTATAAGGAAAATTTCTGCAATGTAGAGGGGGAATTTTTGGAGTAAGCAACATTCTGATACTAACCTTGTCTTTGTATTTTGGAAGGCCTGCATTTGGTTGATTCCTGGATTCTTGAAACCGATGACTCTCAATGTCATTTACATAACTTTCAATGTCTGATGTTGACAAAGAAGATGATTGATGCTGCCTGATATAAACTACATCTCTTCCACCAACAGTTGCAGAAGTAACAATATGGGTACCAAAGTTCTCAATAAAGCTGAAGATGAAAACAAAAACAAAGGGTGAGGAAGTTGGTGGCTAATTTGAATTGCTCCTGTGTCTTCATGCAAATACATCAATAGAAGTAGCAGATCCAGATACAAGGGGACACCAGGGAAGTTCAGCATTTCCCCACCCAAAATTTAAACTGTCTAAGTATTAATATTAGAATAGTCAACATATAAGCCAAACTCATGATGTATTGAGTAAAGCCTCATCACATGATGTAATGAGGCATCCACTAGTCTTAAATATAATGCTACTTTTGAACGGATAAAGTTAAAATATAAAATATGGCTCGATTCTTCCCAACTAACTCAAGGTGTTCTTAGGAATATCTTTAAATAGGGAGGAAAAAGCATTCTGTTGTTTACAAGTTTCTCATAATGAATGTTCTAAAGGCACAATAAACTTAAATTTAACGCAATTAAAGATAAGATGGAAAAAGCTTGTTTGAGATGCCTTGGTCACCTTGAACGAAGACCTTCTAATGCTCCACTCAGGCCAAGTGATTAGGAACAGAGATTTGTGCTAGAAAGGCGGAAGACCTTAAATGTCATGGAAGGGATGGCAAGAAAAGATACTAAGTATCTAAAGCTTCAAGATATAGCTGATTTGGAAAACTCCATATCGGTATTCAATGTTAGAAGATGAATCAGAGAATTATTTCTGCATATAAAGATGGATGCACTAAGGTGGAACTAAAACTTCATAATGCACTGATACCAGAGGGTATGGAATTGGCATAAACTAATTTGGAGTTGTTAATTACTGTTATAAAGATCAAGATACGGTTTGAAGTGCATAAGTGAGAAGCACCAAGAATATATAGTAGATTGGCCCAGAATGTACATGCAAGATTGCTTATGAATGATTACCTTGCCAAAGAAGCAGGATCCCATGAGTAGGGAACAGCACGCTTGATTTCTTCCCGTAAAACTAACTTAAGCTTTCTCAATTTAACCTCAAACAGGGGAATGAAGTACCCAACCATAGAAAGTGACTTTGTAGATGCTGCATCAACTTGCCAAGAGCCAGTAAAATTGAACATGGCATTGAAGCTTCCTAGGGGTGTTGATCCTGATATACCTGATTGTTCATTAAAATATTCGGCCATCTGAAATTTTGACAGTAATAGTCTTAGTGAAACCACCAATCATAGTCATCATCCCAAAAAGAATCAAGACCATCCACGAGAAATGATATGTGGACAGCAAGTTCATTCATGATGCAGGAAAGACCAAAATGATTTGTGTTATATGCACTTAAGAGTGAGAAGTAGGCAATTCTTGTCTGGCCTTATCTGGCCTTATCTGGCCTTATATGGCATATACATCATCATGCAAGTTGCCAAGGAAAACTATAAGAAAGAGAAAAGATTTCCCTGCCTCAAAGAGGTGGCTCTTGGAGAGCTTTATATCAGAAGTGTTTGGAGTAAGTGATTTATATTTATCATCAATCTTTGTACAGATTTTCAGAAGAGATTGATAAATCATATTTTGATCCATTTTTGTTACTTTTATAATGATTCAATTGAGTCACCTCATACTGCCCAATGAAAACACTAACAGAAAGCCAATTGAAGGATAAGTCACAGAGCCAATTAAAATTTCACCTTTTCAAATGGAAAAATAACCAAATTATAATAAAGTGGACTGATTAAAAATAGCACCAAATTTGAAAGAATTTCCTCAATTACCCAAAGCATTAGTTATAGCATCATAAGTCTACATCACATGGATAGCTTTGTTGAGTGTATTAAAGGGTACTGAGTTCTTTATTGGAAATGAGAGATGGGTAGAAAAGCCGTCTTTAATATCCTTCCTCCTAGTGTCCTAGCTTCATACTTAACATAAATTATGGTATCCCTTCTTAAGCGTCTATTCCTGCCCTTTCTTTTCCAGTAACATATCGCCTTATGGCTGAATAAATAGAATTTCGCATGTAGCACACAGTTGATTCAAGTGGAACTTTTTATGTGTATATTACTCTATCCACACATTCAGGTACAATTGCCATATGGATTTCCATCATGATCTTTGTTATATGGATTTTCAAGGGTTATCTAGTGCTAATGAATATATGTAATATTGCTTTTAATGCAAGCACACGCTAACCCCAATTTTTCTCTCCTTCATCTCACTTCTACTGTCTCAATGGTTAAACAGCTACTCTAGTCTCCTAGCCTATTATAACCAAGTTATGCAGGTCTTGACCTGAACACTTTCGATAATACCATGCATGTTATTGTGAAGGCACTGCACAAGAAGTATCACAGAAAATAAGCTTGTAATGGCTCTCAAAATTAAACACGTCAATTTAGATAGTTCATGGTTGCTAAGAAAAGTATGCCACAGTTCACCAGATTGTACATTTCCCATGTAATTTATTAAATTAAAATCATGTAGAGGTAAAGAAAATCAAAAGGTGAGGTGTACAATGGAGGCTCATTCTTAGGAACAGAGCTTTCATCATCTTATCCTTGCCAGTGCAGAGAAAGCAACAAGCTAAACAAGTTCCAAGTGAAACCAATTGGATGATCTGGGGATGTACTAAACCAGATAAACCTTGGAACAAGAAGGAAGTTGAAACTTGAAACTGCATAACTGGAAAGCAGCAAAAAACAACAGAAGAAACCTTATCCCACTAACTGGAATCACCATATGATCCTTTCACCAGTGCACTCAACTCTTTATCAAGTCTTTTGAAACTCTAATTGCTCAAAATCTTTACTTATTGTCTCATTTCACATCTTTTACGTCTTCTCCTGCCCTTTCTGGCTAGAGCAAAATTTTGTATGAAATGATCAACACTAAAAATTACCATCTAAAAAGTTAATAATCTACAGATTTGACAATACAATCAATTATTGTCATGGATGTTGAAACCCAGATTACATTATCTGGAAGGCATTCAGCCAATATCACCCTATGTTTCCAGTAATTACTAACGTGAATAAAGCAAGGTGTACTAACACCAGTATACATAGAGGCTTACAAAGTAACGTGTTACACTGTAGGAAGTCTTTTAACCACTAGGCCACATTCAACACCCCATAAGGATTTGTCACATTACTTAGTAAACCATTTTTTAAAACCGGTCTCCACATACCTAGCACTATTCTTACTGACACACTGACATGCAAAGAGAAAAAGGCAGAAGCACTTAAGACAGCTAACCTTTTCCATGCAGTAATCTCATGTGCAAGATTTTAGTACCTATTACCCTGTGCATCACGGTACAAACAAAGCCAGAATTTAGTTCACAATCCACCCTTCCATGATCATGACCTCGCTGTCCAGGTTCAACAAATTTAGAAACCTAAAGAAGATGAAACTTAAACTAAACTCTACTAGTTATCAGGTCAAAAGAACTGCTTTAACATTTTGCTCTTTATCTCACCCTTTTAATTTAAATTCCCAAATTACCCCCACAGTAAGTGAATTGACCTCAACAAAAGGACAGTGATGTAAAATACTGTATGAAACAGTTTCAGTTATAACTGCTCCCTCCAACTGCAGCCAAGTTCTGGCGCTTACAAAGTTTGCGTATTCTCATTTTTCGGTCAACTTTATTCCCCCAACTGGAAAAAAATACTCTCCTTTAGTAAATAGTCAAGTCGAATGCAACAAAACACCTTAACTCTAAGTAAATCTGCATTGAGAATGAGATGGCAAGGCAAAATTTTCTGACCAGCTACTGCAACCTGTCATATCCCCAAAGCAATACGAGTGAATAAATCATACAAGAGGGTACAATGATGGTTGTCATTTGGCTGTTAGTTAGAGAGTATTAGCAAAATTGCTATTACAATGTAATTGGATTTGTATTGCTTATTATGCTATTGTCATGTGAGTGGCTTGTCAGTGGGGAAGTTGTGAGAGCAGATATAAGCTCATTTCTCTTTCTATTTTACTCAACGAATGAAATACAGAAGCAATATTTTCTCTCAACTCACTATTTCTTCTTCGTTCTCCTTCTCATCCATTCTCTTCTTATCTCAATCTTAATTATTCTCATCTCACTCAAGCTGCTCTTAGGTCATTAGCCCTCCAAGAGCTCCTTCAACTTGACTTAATTTTTACTATCTTCCCAAATGGTTAGTGAAGTCTCAGCTCAACTACTTGAGGATCTGCTCCGGTGAGATTTGGATATAACTTCCCACATGCTGTCAATCTCAACAATCCCTGATTTCACATAACTAAAGACTGGAAGAGAATTATTGTCAAACACATAAGCTGCACGAGTTCCCCGACCACCAAGGACTCAGCATTAGTTCAATAGATCTATCTTAATTTTCTTTTTTACCAGGAAACCAGAGGGGTACCATTACTGAATAAAAAAACATGTAGGCAACTTGAGCAAGCTATGTAACCTTAGAAGATGGCAGTGCTCATTGTACCATTAGCTTGAAGTACAAAGACACATGTCCTTCACATTGCTAAATGGAATGTCAGTTTTCATTCTCCTTCCACAAAAACATAAAACTGCCGCAAGTGCAAGTGGTTGTTCTCTTCAGGTCAAATCAGAACAACCAAAGAAGCAAACCGCAGATTCTCCTATGAACATGGATAAATGGATAATACTAAGCAAGACTTGCCAACTTTTTGTGCGCATATATAGAAGCTAATTTGGAACTGACAAAGTTCTGCATATCCATTATGTCCTAGATGCAGCTTCAAAACCAAAAGTTAAAGCATGCCACAACGAAATCCCAACGCCCACAAAGCCATCAACAAGCAAAATATAATATCAAGTGCATCCCAAAAACAATCCACAAATCAAGAAAAGAAAAGAAAGAGCATGGCCCAGGATTCAAGATCAAGAACTCTCACCTCATGGAAGCTACGGACAGGAGTCCTGTCAATCTTCCCTCTCCCCTCCGAGCACTCAATATCAACGGACACACCCGGCAGGACGACGCCATCAGACACCTCAAGATCCCTCACATGATCATCGTCAAGAACCACAACCCTCGACCCAGGAGCACCCTTGCAATAGAGGAGCCTAATATCAGACGTGACATCAAATCCTCTGCCCAGAGCTTGGACAGAATTGAAGAGGGTGGCGGTCAAAGCATCATCTGGGCTCAAGCTCAAGCTCTCCATGGAGTCAGGATCTTTCATTGATCCAAAACAAACCAAGAAACGATGCTCTGCTGACGATGCGGGGATAATGGGGATGACAAGAACCGCGTGTTAAATCGCATGAGGAATCTCCCGGTGCTGCTGCGAAAGAAGGGTGAATTCGCTTTTGGTGGGTTGTGGTGGGCTTTACAGATTGGACTCCGCAGCTCAGCTCTCGGTGCTGGTTTCTTGTGCCCTTGCTTTGATGGTTCCAAGGGTGTCTTTTGACTCCAACAACTCGAAAACCGCGTACCCTTGAGAATGAAGGATTCTGGGTTGACTGGTCTTCTTAAGGCAAAAAGAAAAAGAATTAAAGAACGAGAGGAAAGAAATCGAGGAAGCGGTGCTGTTTCATCCTCGTTCGGCACCGAAACAACAAAAGTCAAAATACTGCAGCTTTCTTGGCAGGACGCCTACACGAGTGGACTGAGAAAAGTTCAACAAGATCCGGCTTTGAATGTTGGGCAAATGTTTCTACTCTCTTCCGGTTCTTTCAACCTTTCTTTTACCTTTTCTCCACTTTTGTTTCGTCACGTTATATTGTCGTACATGGTGCGTCTCTCGTGTAATTTTGCAAGCTCCATTCAGAATATGCAGCAAGACAACCAATCTTGCTTTACAATCAAGAAATGCCGTCTGCAAAGCAGTTCAAACCTTCCCCATCTTCTCGGTGCGCGAATTAGTTGAGGAAAATCGGTCAAAAAAATCGTCTTTTGGATGAAAGATGAGCTTCTAGACAATGATTAATGATTTGGAACTCCTTACATTGTTGGTCAGCACTACCGCCACCAACACGGATCATCAACGCAACGCATGTCATCACTCTCCGGGGTCAAGTCAATCACTAAGAAATTAAAATACCTAAAGTATGTTTTCCTTAGACCAAATAAGCTGCATGCACCACCATTGGAAACTAGCACTGACTTTCCTTTTCAAAACTTAAAATATCACTCGAACTTTGATTAATAAAAAGACTTACGAAATATTTTGCACCTTGATTTATACAACACTATTTGTATGTTTCGAAAAAAATTAGGGTACTGTTCTTAATAAAATGTCTAATTGCATGAGGTGCTAAATTTAAAGAGAATAAAAAGCCAATCCAAATAGGTATGGAGATAAAAGAGGACTAACGGAAGATCGTTCCATGAATAAATTCTACATAACTAAACGGAACATGTTTACATGATAGTAATCATGATAAGAACGACCACAGTGAGATAAGGAAAAGGTAAGGCGAGAGAAAAACATCTTTTGACTACTATTACTAGTAAAATCGGTAAAGAATAATATTGTACAGATGATGCATCCTTCTATGCATCACCAACGAGCCGTGCATAACATTTGTACAAGCACCACGAGCTTCGTTGATGCAGCTGCAAAATTGCTAAATTTAAGAAAACATACACTTATGCTAAATACAGTCTTGACTCTGGTTTAATTTCCACACATTCATCGTGGGTAAAAGCCGAAGACGAACCAGAAGTGTCTACTGCAGTCATGCTCCCTGATGGCATGTTCCCCGAATGGCTTCCACCCATGCTTCGACCCTTCGTGTGACAGTCAAGGTCTCTCAGAGCCTTGAACCTCAGGTCTTCGGTGTAGTTGCCTGGTGTTGGGATTGAATCTGGAATAGTTGCCCTTCCTTCGAGCATGTTCACCACCTCAGACATTGTCGGTCTTAGCGATGGCGATGCATTGGTGCAAAGTAGAACTACTTTGATAACCATTTCTGCCTCTTCTCGATCAATCTCAGGCTTCAACTTCTCATCCACTAGTTCCATCAAGTTGCCAGATTGTTGTAATTGACAGGCCTGCAATCATAGCATTAATATCGTCAGCATCGAATAAATGGATCACCATATTATGTTTCGGGACATTTTCTAATATGACAAGCACCTTTATTTTATTCAATGATGTAAATGCCTAAAAATTTCTAGTACTGAAACCGAGATAATTTAAAAGTGAAAATTTTCTTGAAATGAGTAAATGCTCTTCTCATGAATCTCGTCATACCATGCCATCTCATTAGATTGTTCATCATATAGAGCACCGGTCGCAGTTAAAAATGAGAAGAACTTACCCAATCCAAGAGGCAAATGCACTCATCACTTGGCACAAAACTACTGTTGCTTTGACCACTAACAATTTCCAATACAAGAACTCCAAAGCTGTACACATCTGCTTTATAGGTGAGGTATCCCCATAGGGCATATTCAGGTGCCATGTATCCCCTGCAAATAAGGATATAAGTTCTAAGTTAAAATTTCCATCAGGCATCAACATCATACATACAAGAACAAGTCAAAATATGGTTTTCGTGATATTCTCACAGAGACATGGCGACTCACATTGTTCCGGCAACCTTGGTGTTAATATGAGTCTTTTCCTCTTCATCAAGCCTAGCCAATCCAAAGTCGGATATTTTGGGGTTTAAATCTTCATCCAGCAGCACGTTAGTAGCTTTAATATCTCGATGAATAATTCTAAGTCTGGATTCTTCGTGAAGAAATGCTAGACCTTTAGCCACTCCAATGCAGATTTGAAGCCTTGTAGGCCAGTCAAGTTGAAGCTGATAGTTTTGTGGACCTACAAAATACCCATTCACTGTCTATACACCGAAATTTGATCACATGGCATGAGAATTTAGCAAGAACTACAATTGAAAAATTCAGACTCACCAAACATAGCACGGAAAAGACTATTATTCTCCATATACTCATAGACCAGCAACAGTTGATCCCCTTCAATGCAACAGCCGTGAAGCTTGACAAGGTTTGGGTGTTGTAAACAAGAAATCATGCCTATCTCATTCAAAAATTCACGATTCCCTTGCTTCGATCTGGATGAGAGCTGTTTAACTGCTACCAAAGTACCATCAGGTAATTGACCCTGCACACCACAATAACTCACAGTTTCTTCCGAAGCAAACTAAGTGGGAACTTTGTTATTGTCGACATACGAATAGCATTTTTATACCTTGTATACAGGACCAAAGCCACCCTCTCCAATCTTAGAAGCAGGATCGAAATCATTAGTTGCTGCTTTAATTTGATGCAAAGAATAAGTCCGTATTTGCAGATCCAATCCCTTGTTATCATCTGGACAAGGATTTTAAAAAATCAGTGGGAAATAGTTCTCCAATGCCCAAAGGAAACTCTTGCAGCAATGCAGACTAAGATGTATAACCATAGTTTTCCAACTGAAGAACCTTTTTCTTATTAAAAAATGTGTGTGTGTGTGTGTGTGTGTGTGTGTTGCTTAACACATCGAGAAAACCTTGCTTCTTGAGGAGGAGCAAAATAAAGAATGAAGGAATTGAAGTGAACAAAAATGTAGAAAGGAACATTCATGAATAAATGCGCCTCTGTGTTTCTGTTTCTCTTTTGATGTGTGAATGATAGACATATATATATACATATGATCCACATTGAAAGGGAGGGATCCATGGTACAACCTGCAGATTTTCTTCTCCCCCTTTTCCCAGTCAAGTAACCTTTCCACCAAAGGATGCACAGCATGAAGAAAACAAAGCACGAGACTCCAACTCCTATGAAGATAGAATTAGTTCTCCTTTTTCCACGACTAGAGCAACCTTCAAAACCTGGCCAATGAAACAACTCAAAAGATAATACTACTTCTGAACAAAGCACTAAGGAAAACATCAAAGGAAAAGTACAAGCTCTAGTTTATACTGTGAATGAAGGAAAGAAATCCTCCTATTTTGCTTTTGAAAACCAACATCATGTAATGCATGATCTTATTTAACAAAGAATATAGGTTTAAACAAATCCTCCTTAGGTACTTTCTGCACTCAATTGAAAGAACAAGAAAGCATTTTGTTTATATCCATGTCTTTATATGGTTTCATACCACATAAAAATTATCATATGCACAAAACTGCAAGACTAGTAAAATTCACTCTGTTTCAAGCATGATCCTAAAATGTACCAGGTCATGTCCTCATCCATGTGGCAGTGAATGCAAATTTAAACACTTCATCTGTTTTCAGCTTTCAACAAGGAGAGAAGAAAAGAACGAGATCTACTCTTGACATAGAGGAGAGCAGCAGGTGCACTTTTTCAGCATGTTATACTGTAGCAATTTGACTAAACTAAGGTGAATATTGAAATTTTTTCTATGTTTATCATTATAGAGACAGCATGATAAGAAGCCAGCAAAATGAAGTGTACTTCATCCTTTAAGCATTCAGCAAAAGCAGAAGCATAATATTTTTGAAGAAAACCAAATGCCCATAAAATTTTGACCAGAGTATGCCTCCCACACGTATTCAATCCACCTTTAAATGAAGCAAGCTGGAGGCTTAAACAACTAGAAAGGTCTAATTACACATACTAAAACTGGACCTGCGAAGAAAAAGCTACAGCGACATATTCTTAAAAAAAAAAAAAAAAAGGTAGTAGTACTACCATTAGTCTGAGCATATAATGGACACTGATTTATCCCTAAGTTGGGGAGGGTAATGTCTCACCCAATAAGTTCTCTTATTCATTGGGACCAAATTATAATGCAGCAGTTGGACTTTTAATATTAAACAATCAAAGGAAAGGAAAGGCAAAATTACACTGGTTTTGTAAATTGCAAAGATTTAATGCAAAACATTTACTGACTTCTAGTGCAATTATACGTAAAGAAAAGATATAAACAATTCACTCACCAGAGACAACAGAAATTGCTGATACTAGAGGACCATAAACACTTCTACGGGGAATTCTTGTTGTTCCTTTACCAGCCCAAGAAAATCGGACCTCCAGCATATTATTGGTCACATTGACATTAAATATATCCACTACAGGTTTTTCAACCCCACCCGCCTCATCTTTGATATTGAAATCCTTCCAGACTAATTTGTCCTGTGATATTGTAGCATGTTGAGAGGAATGCCCAACTCCAAATATGTATAAAGCACAAGATGCAACAGTAACATGTGGAACTACCTGAATATATATATGGAACATTCGCTTCCCGAGACTATTAAATGCATTGTCAGTTGTAAACTGAATCTCTGCAAACCGTAAATGTACAGTGTACTGTCCATTTCTTAAGCAATAAAAGAAGTAGGTAAGCGAAATCGGAGAGATTCTTGCCGTTGTATAGCTAACATCCATGTTTGCATCTGATAAAGTGACAGCGTATAGTTTATTTTGGTAATCATTGTCGTCCATGAAGTCACCTGTGCTACTAAACCCCCAATTCCGATTTCTATCAAAGGAGTATAATGCAGTACCGCCCTCGACCTGTCCATCTCCTTCATACAGAACAGTCTGTTTATTTTCTTTAATGTTTGCATCTTGTCCGCCACAATTAACATGTCGGCAACTCGAATCTGTCAGGACAAGTTTAAACTTCAGCAAATAAATGGATGAACCTTAAATGAGAAAGCGGGGAAAAAGTGTTAGCATATTTGAATATTAAGTCATACCTTCATCTAATAGGTTAAGCTTTCAAAATAGTTAGCAGTGGTTTTACAAAACTTTTACGTGATATCAGAGCAAAAGGTCCTTGATACAAATCTTATCAGGCCTTTATTCACCTCCCCTATTATACATTTCCATGCTCAAGTTGTTGACCAAAGTCCAGCTTACGAGAGAGGGGGAGTGTTTGAGCATTGTTAAATCAGGCCTTCATTTAATAATTTAAACTTTAGAATAGTTGATAGTGGTCTCACAAAATTTTACAAAAAGAATGCTCTGCATCTTAGGAAAAAAATAATGAGGGGATGCCATCCATGAACCGAAAAATAAAACCTTCTCATTTTCCATAGAGAAACGTTGATGAGACCATTTAATTGAGAAGGCAGTTACTGAGTCATATACATATCAATTGGAAGTTTTAATACAAAAAGGCATTGTATCTAATACATGTTTTGTAGCTCACAGAAAAATACTTACAGCGTGAACAGCGGAAGTTGTCCAAGCATGGCACGGCTCTACTTCTGCGGCAGAGTAGAAACATAAACCGATAGTTAAAGATAAGTGTTCCTGCCTTTTGAAAATGAATCGAGGACACAATAATTTGAACAGAGCTATCAAAAATAATAAATGATAGACCTCTAAAGCAAGTAAAAGAATTGTAAAGGGAAAACAAAACCAAGAAATCTTACAAGTTGTTCTGTTGTGAAGAGCTTCTGTATAGGTTCAAGTTTAGGTTCCTGACAGATGAAGAAAAACTGACTTATCAGATTTCTTAAGTACATAACACTATGACCTATTGGGCAAAATTCATGAGAATCCTCACAAGTTGTCCCCACAAGCTCGTTGGTCTGAGCTTTGCCATGAAAAGTTGTTGTAAGAAAGATCGCTGCATCCACGTTACAAAAAACATTCAAGTGATTTTATCTTAAGGTGAAGATTTGACAGCAATTGTATCCCAAATAAGCAAAAGAGGGCACACCAAAATTTCAGAAAATAAGTTTGTAAAATCAACATAGAAGAGAAGAAAACATACACACTTGTTCCATCCTTCAAGATTGAGTCTGGTACTTGTCCACTCAGAATATTGCCCGTTAGAAAGCTAGCGAAAACAAAATCTGGTGTTTTAGCATTCATGAAGAAAAATTGAGCACCAAAATGCATGAGAAAAACAAAACTTATTCACGCATCCGAATATATATTGTGACATAGTTACAGATTGAATGCCCCCATTTGAGGTTGAAACATCTGCTACTACAAGCATGTTGGGTTTTGTAGAACGTGGCTTCATATCTTCCCTCTACCTCTAAGAGTGCATAAAATAAAAACACCCATATATGTGATGATCACATGGCTCGATTTTTCAGCTTTTAATTCAATCCTATCAAGAAAGATTTCCATAAACAAATCTCCATTTTCACGGTCATGTCACCACCCATTTCATTATATCTCATACAATTGATAGGGTACAGACTTACATAAATCTCACACTTTTTGCAGTTATTGTTCCTGGAATTTCACCAACTAATCTGTTGAAGCTGAGATCCCTGTTAAATGGAGGATATGAGTGCTTGTATGTGCAATGTTACTCCAAAAACTGAAGACAGAAATCTCAAATAACAAAGCCAGTTCTAAGTCTTGTGCACAGAACATAATCAGAGGGTAGCAATATTGAGAAGACAGTATGTACACAAACTTGACCGGATGCAGAAATTAATGCCAAACATCCTACCAAGAAAACCCCTGCCCATATTGGTAACATTCTTGTATAGTTAAATTTGGTCACCAACTGAAAAACGAACGTTGGATTAGTATGAATCACATATTCCCAATTTATAAACAAATTCCATACAACATCAGTTTGGTCCTCCAGTCATAAAAACAAACAAAAAAAAGATGCATGGCTTATTGCCATAATGGCTTGGCAATGTTAGTCAAGTACCATTTGTGGCCGTTAATCAGGAATGGAACCAAATCTTTTGAGGCTATGAATTATACATATCTATAATATTGCAACTCACACTGATTGCCAATTGTAAAGTACAAGTAAGAAGGGGCAGCAGTCAATGTCTTGGTTGTGGGAAAAAAATGCCCACTTTCAAGGCTCTAATTATAGGCGTTTAGGACAGTCCACCATTGTGGATCGGAAGAAAAAAATATGTGGACAACCATAGCAGGAGGCAATTCTGTATTAGTGCTGAACAATATGACTGTTCTTTTTATTAAAAAGAAAGATCAGTACAAGTTAAAGTCCCAACCGATTTTTGAACCTAACTGCTGGCATATGCGAGGCAACACCGTCAATAGAATATACCATGCGATCATGCAATGTTATCATTGCGCACTTTCAGCTCCCTTGAACAGCATGACTTTGACAATCCTACTTGCGCATCTACTGTTTCTCTACGGTGGCTAACATAGAAACTTCAAAGTTCATTCGAGCACCCAGACGAGATTAACAAGTACCTTTGTGCAACAATGAAAAATTGTACTGACTTCTCTGAAGGATCTTTCAGATCATGGAAGATGGTTAGAAAGTCTTTTCAAAATTGAGAATGAGTGATGTGGACATTAGCATGATTTGTACTGTACATGATGCAAAAAACAAGCTAAGAAATTTTACAGACGATAACTCACACAAGTTATACTTACATAACTTCTAGTTCTTCGAAGTTCCAAATGTAAGAGGGAATCTCCCCAGATATGTTACAGTTCCTTAGCACCCTGACAATGTAACAGATTGGTTACTCAAACATCCGTGACATCTAACAAAATGATCTCCTAGTAGAGAAATGAGTGAAACAAGAATCAAACCTACAATGTTACGAGGCCGGTCATATTACTGAGATTAGGAAATAGCTGTCTGGGACTGATTATGTCACTCATTCTCCTGAGAAAGATATAAGAACTTGCTCTAAATTTCTCAACTTGATAACTGCACGTTAGATTTTCAAATATGAGTTTCACAGGATCATGAACAGGATACTGTATGCTTACAAGTGGGCCATGTTATTGAAAAGTGAGACACCAGTTGGAATAGGCCCCGTCAGCCCACTTGCGATCATCTCTCTGCATATCACAATATGAATTGGAATGAGTAGTACTTGCTTTTATTCATCATCTCTAGCTTAAAAGAATTCAAACGATCTTACAATCTATTGAGTTGTATGAAGTTCTTGATGAACTCTGGTATTCTGCCACTGAAGTTATTGTCATTTATCCTCCTGCGTTATGCAATTGAAATGTGACATCAGACATTTGAATTAAGATATATAATCTGTATGGGAGGAACAAGACAGCATCGTACAAATCTGTAAGATTTATCAAACCAGCAAAAGAGGTTGGCAAGTTTCCAGTTAACCGATTGGAGGATAGGATCCTGCCAGCATAATAAGCCAAGAATAGACCCTCATCAACATCTAATATATACAAAACTTGCAATCAGAAAAAGTGGACAATAAATAAATAATGCAGCATCTTACAGAGATTGTAGGTTGATCAAACTTTCGAGCTCAGGAGGAACGTTGCCAGAGAATTGGTTGGCCTCAAGGCATCTGATTTAGAATCCCTAGTAAAATCACTAATAGTATGACCCAACATAACTTAAGACAAGGAAATTGCATAGTAAGTGTCCTAGCTTTACCGCAAATAGTAATCATGGCAACCAAGAGATTCTAAAGACATTATCACAGCTGTAAGCAAACTTGCAAGCAACAGAGACAAAGATATCGAAAACGCACAGGTACGTGAGAGAGGTGATATTGCCCAAAGTCTTTGGAATTTCCCCAGATAAGCGATTCACAGGGACAGAGCTGCATCAATCACTCCATTATTTAGACCAAGCCTAATGAGATGCCAGTACAAAATAGAATTATTAGAAGGATCTTACATTGAAGTCAACTGCATAGAAGCCCACTCCTGAGGTATTGTCCCATAGAGGTAGTTATAAGCGAAGTCACTACAGGAATAAGATAGTATTTATCCACAAAGTAGGATTTCAAATAAGTATTCCATGTCCATATATTAGCTTATATCTGCAAGAAATATGATAGTGTTTAATTAAGGTCTCACATTTTTCTAAGGTGAGGAAGCTTAGCAAGTTCAGGGGGAAGGATCCCAGGGAGACTAAAGCCCTTGAGAGTTCTACAAAGCATCAAAACCAAAATTAGACAAACTCAAGTAACATCACATGATGAATGATAACAATTTCTACACAGACAAACAACAGAAAGAGGTCCTTAAGGGCTATGCGACAAGCACTCAATGAAAGACTGTTTTAAATTTGCAAAGCAAATCTATACTCACCAATGCTGCATAAAAGCTGTTCTTTGAAAGGTTACAAGGAATTATAATGACCGGCTTTAATGTTTTTTAACCAACTAGGGTGAAAATTAAAAGGAAGTACGAAAGAGTAATTAAAAAAATACTCAACATATTCTAGGATAATTCATTATGTGTCTACATAATCTTCTAAAATGTCATGTTTGGAATTGGATGTTATTATGGCATAAGAATTTTGAACTAAATAGTGGCTGGCAGTCCAATAAGCATGGGAATATTAGGTAGATGATTACAATCTAAACATCCTACATATTATATATTTTTAAAAGAGAGTCAGCATCTTCTTGGTTCCTTCTGATGAATATTATGAAAAATTGCAGAAATTGACTCAATCAAATTATACAGATTTTTACCTAGTCTACACGTATCAAAAAATTCCAGCTGCAGAAACGAGGTCCTTTTTTTCTCATACCTGTATATAGTGAGGCTCTCATTTGAGTCACAGTCTCAGCTTTCAAGGTCTCACAATAACTTGTTTCCCAAGAAAAATTGTGGACTCAAACCTTTTCATGTTTTGTCATGTAATGCATGTTATTCAGCTGCCTATGTAACACCTCTCATTTTGTGTTTGCAACCAAGAATCTGAACATTGTCAAAGCAGCCCCAGATATTCACACTATTTACTGTTGTAAGTTACATCAACCCTGCTTAAGAGACCGTATATTATATAGATAGACAAAAAAGAATTATTTTCTCCAGTCAAGGTGCAAAACTATGCATTAAATCTGAGTGACGAACTGAGGAGTATATACATGCTTATGACATGACAGAAGGTATCATTTAGGAAGTTGCATTCACAAGCAATGGTACTCTCGGCTCCTTTTGGTATTTCTGTTGTTACACCAACTTTTACGACTTCACAAGAATCACCATCAAACTCCCAATACTTGGCCCCCAGTTCAGCAGCAATGTGTTGAAGGGCGTCCACTGAAACCCATTCAGAACCACGTAAAGAAGAAAATAAGCAAAAAGATTAGTGTCATTGCAGTGACCTGAGTAGCCAATCAAATATTTAAGGATATTTGCCTGATATCATTAGCAAAGATCAGGCCAACTTACTGGAAAAGTATTAAGCATAACAAACAATCGTAACCCCAAACCAATCTTTGCAAATTTGCTTCCAAGTTCCTAGACTAAGTTTAGTAATTCTGCTATGCAGACCCAAGAGAAGAAACCACTCCAACCAAGATCAATCCAAGAAACAGCAGAATCAGCATAACGGCAAGCAAAATAAGAATTGTGGACAACGTGACGAAAGAGAGAACTGGATTTTGTCTGTTCTTTTTATTTCTGTTGTAAGTTACTGTACAGCAGATCTCGTTGTGCTTCAAACCCGCTAAAGAAAGGCTAAAAAACACAAAATTCCATAAACAAAGACAGGTGCAAAACCAACTTAGCTACTCCAAACCATCTTAAGAAGGCAAAGCTCAGAAAAACTCGGCACAAAACTTTTAATTAGCTCCAAAGTTCGAATCATTATGCGGACAAAATGAAGATTTTGCGCTCACCTTCTTGGGGAGAAACCTTTGGTTCAGCCAATCTAAGCATCCTGAAGTAGCTCAAGGCAAAAATCAAGAAAATTAAGGAGTTCTTTGCAACCATGATCAAGAAAAAAAATGAGGGTCTCGGACAAGCCAAGACCCAGATAGCTATTTTCGCTTTGGACTTGCGTTCTCAGAGTATCGTCAAAAGAAGCAAAACAGGGAAATGTAGCATGCAAAGACGACGCGGGAGCAAACTCCACTTGCCTGATGTGAAAACGTGGACTCTCTCTCTCTCTCTCTCTCTCTCTCTCTCTCTCTCTACCCACTTTATTTTACCTTTCTCAGTCTTGGATATGCATGTTGGAGCGCAGCCGCCACCGTACCGAATAAACTCAGGAGTCAAACTTTCTTTCTTTGTCATTTCAGTTTCAGAAAACAAATATCATCACCTAAACTTTTCCCGTCATATTATCTAATTTAGAGGGTTTTCTTTTCTCAATTTTTTTCGGAAATACTGAACTTCTCAGTTAAATTTAAGCATAAATTAATGTAATTTTCAAGGAACTCCGTAATATTATAGTTATTACATTACACTGTATTCGAGGCAAATTGAGTAATCAAACTTTCGTGTTTTAATTACACATATCAATTCGCCAAACTGTAGTAACTGAGAAATATAGTCCTTAGTTTATGTGAACTCTAGCTTATAGTAGAATGCACTTGCTATTAAAGACAAAAATGTTCTAGCATCAAAATTTTAATCAAGTTTTTAAATTAACCTTAGAAAGTCAAGCTTATTTGGTAACACATAATCAAACCTATTGTATACATAGTTAATGCCGAAGCTAAACCTGTTATATATATAGTTAATGCAGAAGCTAAGAAAATGTACACTCCAATACTCGCCACTTAGTACTTCACTTATGATATGTGGGATAACTTTGCCGCGCGCCACCTAATGGACCAATAAGCTTTTGCTATAATTTAATTTTGTGTTTCGTGAAAAGTTAAAGAAATTTACTGATTTTGCCAAAAATGAGAATTTGATTAAGGCATAACCAGCAAGTAATGAAATCTCCAAATGTTAGGATATTCAATGAATATGAGCAGGATATAGACAAATAAATTATATGAGCAAAGAATAAGATTATAAAACAGCGGCTCTTGCTTCTACATTAGTTATTTAGTGACATGAGTTTTAAACAGCGGCTCTGTACTTTATTTGACGTTTCTGGGCCTTGGAGGTGTGCATGTTGGAGCGTAGCCGCCACCGTACCAAATGAACCGGAGTCAAACTTTCTTTTTCCGTCATTTCAGTTTGAGAAGACAAAAATATCATCACCTAAACTTTTCCTCTCAGATTATCAAACTTTTCGCTTTCTCCTTGTTTTGCCTCGGGACTTTTGTGAAGGCGGAAGGTGTTTTTTTTTTTTTTTTTTTTTGGGTCGGTTGAAGGTGGAAGGTGTTAGCTAGTAAAAACTACAATTACTTCTGCTCGACTTTTGGAGGGTTTTTTTCTCTCTTTTTTTCTGAAATACTGAACTTCTCGGTTGAGTTTAAGCTTAAATTAATTTAATTTTCAAAGAACTCCATAATATTATAGTTATTACATTATACTGTACTCAGGACTCATTGAGTAATCGAACTTTCAAGTTTCAATTACACATATCAATTCACCATATTATAAAATCGCCATGTCAACATTTAGACACAACAATATCATTTTAAATTTCCCTTGTGTAAGCTCTAGCTTAGAGTAGAATATGCTTGCTATTAAAAACAAAAGAGTCCTAGCATCAAAATGATAATCGAGTTTATTTGACCTTGAAAAGTCAAGCTTATTCGGTAACACAAAATCAAACCCATTATATACATACTTAACGTCGAAGCTATAGACTATAGTTAATGCCGAAGCTAAGAGAATGTATGCTCCAATACTCGGTACTAAACATTTCACTTATGATATTTGGGACAGTTTTGCCGCGTGCCACCTGTTGGACCAATAATCTTTTGCTATAATTTAATTTTGTACCCGTGAAAAGTTAAAGAAATTTAATGATTTTGCCAAAAATGAGAATTTAGATTAAGGCATAATGAGTATGTAGTGAAATCTCCATAGTTAGGATATTCAATGAATATAAACCGAAGATGAAAAAATAAATAATACGAGCAAAGAATAAGATTATAAAACAGTAGCTCTTGTTTCTACATAAGTTATTTAGTGACATGTGTTTTAAATAGAAATGAATTTTTACTATGTGAACTAAATAATTTGAGCATAATAATTTATGAAAATGTAATTGGAGCTCGATATTTTACACCAGACTTAAATACAAGCAACCAACTATATATGCATATTTTTTGGGAAAAAAAAGACTAGATATGCATATTCACATTCTCCCCCTTTTTGGAGGAAAAATGGGAATGTAATTGAAATTTAATCATGAGCCTAAAAGCCGAGATCTCTCTTGGGGTTGACACCTTTGTAGCTCGAATCATTGCTAGGCCACTTTAGTGGGGCTTGAACTCAAAACTGAAAGTGCAAATTCTCCTAAAGTAAAATATATATTTACATAATCAAGTTATATTCAACATCCGACAAGTATTTGCCATCATCACAAGCCGCTTAATTTATTAATACCGTAAATTGGCCTTCCTGCTAAACATCCTTTCTTCCAAGAATAGGACAATGATAATTGCATTATAAAGTAGGTATGCTATTACATTTAAGGCATTTATAAAGTAGGTATGCTATTACATTTAAGGCATCATGAAAGTTTCAATACGTAGAAAAAAAAAAAGGCCACTACTCGCTATGTGTATATGTACATGAATTGGCCACTTGTTTAGGGGACCGTCAACAATGGCTGCCAGATAAAAGCTAATTTCAGAACATCTCAATCTCAGGGTTGATGTATTGGATTTTTCAAAGGCTTTTGCGTCGTGATTACAGTTGGCCGATGACGATCTGGAAATGACTTTTCCTTCGGTGGAAGCCTTTTTTAAGCGGGCTTTGACCGCATGGGCCGTGTTCGACTCTTCACTGTTCGTTATTAAATGCAATTTGCATATCTGGACGGACAGCGACGTGGGTGTCCGACCCGGAGACGAGACCCCATCACGTAGAATTATTTTATCGGAGCTGACTAGATGTCCGTTCCGACGAGAGTGGGGCATGGTCGAGGAGAAATTATTATACGACCATAGTAAACGTGCATGGCTGCGAAATCGCGGGGCTGGAAAGAGAGATGACGTGTTTGAATAGAAGCCATTTCAAATTCGCAATCAAGCGACGTGAGACGATACCGGATTGAGAATTGCTGTGGAGTCATTGCTAGGGGCGATGATATTGCAGTCATGAAGTGTTCTTATTCCTTTTCTTTTCTTTTTTAATGAAGTGACTTATTTTCACAAGGATATATAAAATGTCTCATTCACCTGTATCAAACGAAGGGCTTCATGCATACAGTGGATGGCGTGGCTCCTAAAGTTACTCTAGGTGGGTAGAGAATCCGTAATTTGAGTAAAAGATCCACCACTATTGAGAAAACTTCATAATAGATTTTGACATCGACAAAACTGTTCATGAAAATTTGGTCAGTCTGATAATCATCTTAAAGTATATTGATCTAGAAAAATACTCTTGGAGTGAAGTTATCTCGATCTAGTTCGAACTCAAGACCAAACTGTAAAGTCTACTTCAGTTGGAATAAGCTCGGGCTTAAGTTTAGACTTTATATTGAAGATGAAAATCTTCACACTATGACTACGTTTGGCGGTTGAGATGACATTCGAGATAAGATCAATATTATCCTATACCGCATTTAATGCTTACTCAAGATAGGATTAAATCGAATATAAAAAAGATATAAATTGGATAAAATTACTCTATAAGGAAGATGGAATATAGATAGATAGGATCGCCGCTCTTAGCAGCGCGCTGGCTCGGGCTCTCTCCCCCTCATGAAGGGAAGAAGTTCGAATTCCAGATGCGTCGTTAGCGATTCTTACTTTGAGTACTGTGGCGGTGGGTCCTGCAGTCGCAAACTGTGGCGATGGGTCCTGCAGTCGCTCCTTCAGGGTTTGCTCGCCGGCTATCGGCTTACGGGTTCCCTAGGTTACCAAATATATATGTAGATAAATAGGATTTGTAATATCCATAATATAAAATTTATTTTTTTCAAATAACAAACTTATTAACTTAAGAAAATTGAAATTATATTTCAATATAAATAGTATTTGAACTCTAATATAAGAAATTCAAAATATGAAAAAAAAATGAAAATTTAGTTTTTTTTTTTAATTTAACCTTAGTTTTATTTATATATTCGACTTTAATTCTATCTTATAATATAAATTCAATATATAAATATAAATATATATTATATTTATATTTATTACATGTTTGAGGCATTTTTGTATTTTAGGTATATTAGTATAGTTTACTATTTAATAAAATTTCATCAAAGAATGATGAAAGGGGAAAAATGAAATAAAAAATAAAATGATTTAAAAAAGAGAGGAAAAATAAAAATAAATTAAGCAATAATTTCGCAAGAGATTTTTACCATATCAGTTTGTGAACTTTTAGGTTTATTTACATTGATGTGTTTTTTATACCAAAAAATGTACATAAGATTATGTGAATATATCTGACTTTATTGTTGCAATTCACCAAATAATAGATTGGATGTAGCAAAATCCGTGGATTTCTTATCCTATCTTATCCTATCTAGTCTTATTATGGTTAAAAATCCAAACAACCAAATAGTGTAAGAAAATTACTTTTGCTCCCATCCTGACATAAGTTGAGACCGAGACAAGTTCAAAACGTGACTCAAGTCTAGACCAAGACAAGTTCAAAACATGACTCAAATCTAAAATGAGACGCAAGTTTAGAACATGACCACAATCCAAAATGTATAATGGCTAGTGATCTGGTTCATATTTTACACTAAAAAATATTGGATTAACTCAATCTTATTTGATTGGCAAATCAATTTTGAGACAAGTTCTTTTCAAATGGAGATGCTTTACTTATTAAAACCAAGACTTTAGTTGTATGGGTGACTAGAATCAAGTGAAGATTTAGTTTTGTCTCTCAACAGCCACACAATTTTCTTGATACAAATTTGCCCAACTAATAGATTAGAATATTATCCTTTGGAGACTATCCAACGACTAGTTTGGAAATAAATGAGTTTATAAAGAGACCAAGGTACCAAGGAGCATGTAAGAGACGAGACCCAATATTTAGAATTCCAAATTATGAGTATACTTCAACCATACACTTGTTTTTCGTAAGCTTAATTTTTGTAATCATGAGAGAAGTACAAAAAAAGTAACCGAGTGATATAGTGTGATCTATCAGACACTGAGTGTTAACACTCAATATTATAATTTCTTATTAATCATCTAGTGGAATCTAGCCAGTGGACTATCAATATGGGATAGTAAACGTAGGCTTGATTTAAGTCAAATCACTATAAATCTTGCATGCAAATTATCTTGTCCCTAATCTCTTTTGGTTTATTATTATAGTCTATTGCACACTCACAAGGTATTTTTAAAGTTTGTTCTACTATACAAATGATTCTATATAATCTGATCTTTTGTTCAGATTTTGATCTTGACTCTTTCTATTTCACTTTGAATTGTCAAGATTTTATAAAATCCCTTACTTACCCCCCCCCCCCCTTCCAGGTGATACTTGCTATCTACTTCAGCCACATCCAAGTCAAGAGCTCCCAATCAGGTAATTCAATAAGGGTTAGCTACACGATGTTTATAGACACTTTGCAATAAGCTTAAGCAACATCTTAAGTTGTCTCGATTGATTAAAACTCAAAAATCCAATGATGAGCTTGAATTCAACATGTAGTTGAAATGAATTAAAAAGTTTTTGAGACGTACATGTTACGAAATCGCATGTTGATTCCATAAAAGTAACGCTCGCAAACAATTCACCAAGCAGAATACAATAATAAAATGACAGAATCAGAAGAACACACCAGATAATTTGTTAACGAAGTTCACCCAAACCTAGGCTACGTTTCCGTGCAGAGGTACTCTGCAAATCTACTAGATTTTGAAAAAAGTTGGAATACAACAATAATCTCTCTCAAGATCATGCACAAAGAAATTGAGCTCTCGTAAAGAAAAAACTCGCTTTTTTCTTCTCTTTTTCTTGCCTCTTTATTTTCTTTTTCAACGTCTTGATGGTTAGCGTCTTACCATCGTTAATATAAAGGTGTAGCTTTTAACCTAAAAGCAAATATAACAGAAAAGACAAAAAAAAACCTCTAAAAATATTTGGCTTCATCTATAACAATCTCCCACTTGAAAACAAATATACCTGAGCACCAAGCAACTTTGCATCCATCTTCTTCAAAAAAAATAGTACTTGAAAAACTTGTGCCTCTACGATACTCCTCATCAATCAACATGGAGTAATACCAATGGTAGTGATACAAAAAATATGATTATCTCTGTCTACTACCTTGGTTAACATGTCAGCTGGATTCTTTGAGTCATTAATCTTCTGTAACTTTAATTCACTATCTTTCAATGCTGATATGATAAAATGATAACGCTTCTTGATATGTCTAGTCCTTGAGTGATAAGCTGCATTCTTTGCTAAGTGCACTGCACTTTAACTATCACTCCATAGTGTACAAACATGTTGTTTTCGATGTAACTCATCCATATAATCTTGTAATCATATGATTTCCTTGGAGGTTTTTGTGATCGTCACGTATTATGCCTCTATTGTCGATAAAGCCACTATTTTTTGTAGTTGAGATACCCAAGTTACTGCTGTACATGCAACTGTAAATACATATCCAATGGTACTCTTGCCACTATCTCAATCACTAGAATGATCTGCATCTACATAACCTTGTAACTCTAGAGATGTATCACCATAACAAAGTAAGTAATTGAAAGTACCTACTAGATATCTCAATATCCATTTCACTGCATTCCAATACTCTCTGCCTGGGTTCTGCATATATCGACTCACAACTCCCACTACCTGTACAATGTCTGGTCTCGTGGCATACATCAAACTCCCCACTGCTGATGCATATGGAACTACCGCCATCTCATCTTTCAAAGCCTGAGTGCTCGGACACATATTCTTGAAAAGTTTGAAGTGACTCGCTAGAGAAGTTGCAACCGATTTTGCCTTGTCCATGTTAATTTCTTTAACACGTTGTTCACATAGTCTTCTTGCGGCAGCCATAATTTCTTATTTTCCTGTCCCTGATGATTTTCATGCCTAAAATATTCTTGGCATCTCTTAAGTCTTTCATAGCAAACTGTGATGATAACATCTTTTTTACTTCTACGATTCTCTTCATATTGGAACTAGTAACCAGTATGTCACCCACATATAAAAAGAGATACACAATGTCACGATCATCATACTTGCGAAAATAAATACAATGATTAGACTCATAGTGTGTAAATCCTTTTTCTTTCATAAAACCATCAAATTGTATGTACCATTGCCGCGGAGCTTGTTTCAAGTCACACAAGCTTTTCTTCAAGCGACAAGCTATGTGCTCCTTACCTTTAACTTCAAAACTCCTAGATCGTGCCATATATAGTTTTTCATCTAAGTCACCGTGTAAAAACGTTGTTTTTACGTCTAACTACTCAAGATAAAGATCCCCCACTGCAACTATACTCAGCAGAACTCTAATTGATGTCATTTTCACTACAAATGAAAATATCTCGAAGTAGTTGATCCATTCCTTTTTAGAAAAGCCCTTGACTACAAGTTTCGCCTTATATCTAATACTACCGTTTGCTTCATTCTTAATCATGTACATCCATTTGTTTAATAAAGTTTTTTTACCAGTAGGCAACTTGGTAAACTCCCAAGTTTTGTTCAGAAGTAACGAGCTCATCTCACCTTTCATAGCACACTTCCACTGCAAGTAAGACATGTCTACCTTTGCCTCATCATAAGTCTCCGGTTCCCCTAAATTTGTATATAAAATATGGCTAAGAACAATATTAACCGATGGATAAAAAATTATCTTTGGCTTTCTCACACGTGTAGATCTCATCAATACAGGTACTTCATGGTCGTTAGTTTGCTTCGAATCACTGCATTCCTCTTGAACTACCTCTTCACTGATAATAGGCTCATCTTGAACCTCTCTTTCAAGCACACTTTGACCTACTGGAACATTTTCACGGGCATTGTGTCTAATTCAACATATTCTGGTTCTACTACATTCTCATGCTCTGTTTGACGATCATTGTACATCTTTTTTTTTTTCATGGAATACCACATTCTAACTGTGGATGACTTTGTTATTCTCATAATTCCAAAGCTTATAGCCATACTTGTCGCCACCATATCCGATAAAAACGCACTTCTGGGAC
The DNA here is from genome assembly GCA_019915185.1 of Eucalyptus camaldulensis. Lineage (NCBI taxonomy): Eukaryota > Viridiplantae > Streptophyta > Magnoliopsida > Myrtales > Myrtaceae > Eucalyptus > Eucalyptus camaldulensis. The sequence goes on from JAHSVA010000012.1 coordinate 6,647,669, forward strand.
TTAGCATCAAACTTTTTCCTATCTTCCCTATCAATCAAAGCATATGCAATGCAACCAAACATCTTTAGACGTGAATAATTAATCTTTTTACCTGACCACCGTTCTTGTGGTATTTCTCCGTCCAACGCACTAGATGAACTTCTGTTGATAAGATAAACAACTGCATCAACAGTGGCAACATATAAGTATAGTGGGAGACCCACGTGTAGCCTCATGCATCTCGCATGTTCTAGAATAATCATGTTCATCCTTTCAGCTATACTGTTTTCTTGAGAAGTTCTAAGAACAATCTTTAACCCATGTATGCCTTCTTGACTCAAATATTCTGCAAATTCCTTACTTGTGTATTCACCACCATTATCAGACTTCAGGGCTTTAATCTGATAATCTGTCTCTTTTTTTACCATGGTCTTGCACATTCTAAACATCTTGAATACTTTTGATTTTTCTCTAAGAGCATAGACCGAAGTCTTCCTTATCACATCATCAATGAAAGTGATAAAATATCTCTTACCGCCATAAGAGAGTTCCTGAGTAGGTCCCCATACATTAGTATGAATCAACTCTAGCTTCTGGTCTTTATTTTATCGTCCATTCAATTGAAAACTAGCAACTTTATGTTTTCCATAAATGCATCTCTCACAAAAATCTAACTCAACTTTTTACAAACCTGGAAGTAATTTCTTCTAGTGTAATTGCTTTATACATTTTTTTCACCAAGATGTCCCAAACGATAATGCCAAAGAGTAGACAAATTACCTATAGCCATTGTAATTACAACCATATCACTAATATTGTCTCATTGGAGAAGGTAAAATGCATCTGTATGCTTTCTTTTTGCTACTACTCTTGCCTATGAGGTTATCTTTCACTATCTGTATCCAAATGTTATTACTAAACCTTCTTGGTCAAGTTTACTAGTTGAAATAAGATTTTTCTTTAATTCCGAAATATACCTATTTTCACGCAAAATTAGACGTCCTCCACCTGAGTTGTTCAATTCCTTTCCCAACAATAGGACACATGTAGCAATTCCCCACAACCACTTGTTCGAAATATCCATTAGCATAATCATCAACTATGTAAGAAGCACCAGAATCAATAAGCCATTTATCTGTCGTCAAGTCAAACCCTGCAAACAAATACAAATTATCTAGCAATGTCGCGACCAAAATTTTCGGGTGTACCACCTAGGGTTTGGCTAATGGATTGTTAAGCCTAAACTTAACTCGGACTCTCCCAAACCCATATCAATTCGTGACTTAAATTTAAGTTTCTTAACATGCAAATGGATTTTATATAGAAGTCGTCACTAATCAGTTTATGGTAGGTCGATTAGACACCTAAGTAAAATAATTGGAGAATTATTTTACTCCTATGAACCAGAGACTTCGGATACAATGATTTGGTTACACTAGACTTCTCTAATGTCCTTTTGATACCATTTTTTTTTCAAAAATATTTTTGCGGGCAGTTTGGATTGATTTTAAATATATTTCCCTAACATGAGAGGTGATCATGCGGGTGCACAATCCACCAATTTAACACCCAAGGAAAGCAAATAAAAAAAATGCAGGGACTTATCTCGTAGTAACGAAAGCATCTGCGTTATTAGATTACAATTTACATTAACAGTTTTAGATATGATTTCTAATTAACACGCAATTTCCTTCTTCTCCTTTTTTCACTTATTGAATGAGAATCATACAATGCATGCTACTAATCTAACATGAAAAGATATGACATGAAAATATGACCTAACTATAAAACATAATAAGATGCAATCCATACTGAAAAAAAAATGGAATCAATTTATTCTAAGGCATTTTTTGGTATTTTCCCTGAAATTCGAAATTATAAAAATGCGAAAATTATCTATCTAAATTAAAATATCATCTAATTTGTATTAGGAATGAGGTTAAGCCAAATCCTAATTTTAAACTAGAATGTTATCCTAACTTAGAAATCCCTAACTAAAATGCAATCTATTTAAAAAATTTATCTAAACTTATAATAGATTAAAAACTATTATCTAGAATTAAACTATATGAAATTTTACCCCAAAATGCAATGACATGCAAAGAATGCCCTAATTCTATTTTTTTTTGTATTTTTGTATTAATTTCGAAATTAAAAATTGTCAAATAATTAAACATGCAACCTTAAGTTAAAAAAACTAGCAACCTAAAGTGATTGATTTGATTTTTATTTTTTATTTTTTGAAATTCGAAATAAAATTCCTATTCTAAATATGCAAACCCCAAAACAAGAAATAAACCTAATCTAACTCACATTTTTTGGATTTTTTTTTTACGAAAACAAAATCAACTTAAACGACAAGGCAACAGATCAAAGCAAGACAATATTGATATCCAAATTGACAAACCATATCTCGCGCATGAGATCGGGTTTGCAAATTTTGAATAAATCGCGAATCGAATCTCGGATGTGAGATTGGATTGGCGATTTTCAAGCGATTGCAAGTCGGATTTTGGGCGCGAAAATCGGACTATCAGTCACAAATTTCAAAGACTATGTCATGTTGAACATCTCATCCTTACACTAAGGAATAATTATACTAAAAAAGCACATAATAAAAAAACGAAATAAAGTAAATAGAAAGAAAAAACTACCTAATTTGCTTTTATTTTCTTTTTTTTTTTCCTTTTGTTTTTCTTTTTTCCTTTTCAAGCAAAGCAGCAACGCGGTGATCATCCGAGGTTGGGTCATCGGTGTTCGGAGCTCCGGCGTGGACCGGCGATGGGCGGATCGGCGACGAGCGGACTGGCGGCAAAGTAGACCGGCAGTGGACTCCGATGGCATCGGGCAGCAGCAAAAGGCGAAAACTACAAGGCGTCGGGTCACAGCTGGTCTCAGAGATCGATGGCTAAGTAGCGGCGGCGGTGCGGTGGCAAAGGTCGGTGGGTGAAGGAATACTCGAGCGATGGGGGGTTGTTGGTACTCGACTGATCAAAGACACAGCAATAGTAGAGGTGCGACGAGCCAGCTCGGGGTCTGCTAGGTCGCAGGTTGCAAACGAGTCGGGGGTGTTCCAGTGCGGCAGATTGAGCGATGGCGTCGTCGAAAGGGATTCGGGATCTGCGATGCTGCGGGCTTGCAGGAATCTCGGCAGCGCCGCGAGGGTTGTGGATGAGACTTGCGGAGCAGCGGTTGAGCGAAGAGGGCTCGTGGATTGCCGACAGAGCAGCGACGGTCGACGGCTCGACCACCGGTACGGTCGAAGGCCCCCTCTTTTCGAGGAAGACGATGCAACCTCTTTTCTTTTCTTTTTCTTTTTTTTTCTTTTTTTTTCTTTTCTTTCTCTCTCTTTCTCATGTCACTCACGTCCCCTCTCTCCCTTTCTTTCTTTCTTTTTTTCCTTTGACTTTTCTTCTTTTTTTCGAAAAACGAGAGAACCCCCTGTCTTTTTCATACGAGATGTCTTTTTTTTTTTTTTTGGTAAAAACCGTATGCGATGTCTTTTATAAGCCCAAAAATTGTATCTCCGCTATATATTTTATTTCTTATTCTATTTGTGCATAATTCCTTTGAATATATTGTTGTGGACATGAGTGTATCTTTGTTGAGCCCATTGTCTAGGGAATTCTGGAGGGATCTGAAGAGTAACAAATACTCCTTTTCAGTAGCAGGAATGGGGTGTTGGTCGAATTTGGAGGACTGAATGTACTCCTTTACTTGCTTTGGGGTTTGGTGAATAAGTTGGCGAATAGAACGGATATGTGAGAATGACGAGTTGGGTTTGGCAAAAGCGGAGTAAGGGTTTATGAGAGGAAGTTGGGTTTCATAAATCTTGGTTTCATCATTAAGAGACTTCATAAAAATAATCTATCTTAGAAGCATTGAAAACACGAAATTCTGGAGGTGTTGAAGATGAAGGAGAATGAGCAAGAGAAACGGGTGCTTCGAGGATTTCTAGTTTTGTAGACATGATGTGAAAGATCTTCTCAGCACTGGATTCACTTATCAAGCGCATGAAATGGATAATATTACAAACGAAACCATGACGGGATCAAGCTATTGGATAAAAGGGTCAGATTCCTGAGTACCCAAATTCTTTAGAAAAGATTGTAATGGATTGGATAACATCATCTGATCTGGCCTTTCTTTTATAACAATCGAACTTGATTATGTAGGCATCTTTTCTTTTTCTTTGTCTTTCTACAACTTTTTGATACGATCTTGTAATTCTGCCATATTTGGTTCTTTTCTAAAAGAATCTTCTGGGATGGCAGCAAAAATGGACGTCTGAGGTGGTGAAGGCAAATCCCAGTTTTAACAGTAGTTGCGAAGGGATCGAAAGGTCTGAACCTTCCTTCTTCAAGGAGTTAAGGCGATATTCTCTTTTGTATTTTTCACATATTTCATCCAAAAATTTCATTTCTGCTTAAGAGTATGTCCCTCGGTGTATATTATTTTAATATGTGAAGAATCTCAGCAAAATATGTGAAAAATCTTTTCCTCACCGACGATCCAACAAAATAAAGCAAAACAAAAGTTGTTGTTATTGTTGTTGTTGTTGTTGTTGTTGTTGTTTTATTTTTTGGGTAAAAATTAACTTATTTTTTATGCAAAAATTTAAGTGTCAATAAGCAAAAATTCATCGCTAACCATATTAGCTCATTGATTCTCATCTCGCTTTTCTTTTTGTAGGCTTTACACTAAAACCTCCAATGTCTAGTTTGGTGACAAAACCAATACTCATCTTTTGCAACCTGTCTCTTACCCCTTGATTGTGATCTGCCACACTCGTTGAATTTTCCTCTACTTTCACTTCTTCCACGGTTCTCCACTGCGAGTGCCATTGAAGATCTAGATGCGAAAAATTATCTCCACTTGAGACTTTCCTTCGCATTTCTTCATTCATGATACTATTCATGACATCATCAAGAATTAAATCATTCTTCATGGTGCTTAAAATTCCCTACGCTACGGTATTGTAGCTTTCTGAAAAAGAACATAAAAATAATAAAGCTTGAAGCTTCATATCTAAATTTATGCCTACGGATTCTAATTGACCCATGACCTGCGTGAAACTATTAATATGCTTTACCACAGAATCTCTATCAGATAACTTCATATTAACTAGTTTCTTCAGCAAAAATACCTGTAGACAGCTTCTCATAAATATTCATTAAAATATTCATGGCCTCTTTTGCAGTTTTTGCTTTTGCGATGTGGTACATTGTCTTTTTTGTCAACCCTAGACAAATGCACCTAATGCCTTTTGATTAAGAATTTTCCATTTGACTTTTGCAGTTGGATCCACTTCCGCCATCTCGAGTTTCCAACCCTCAAGTGGTGTATATAGATCTTTTTGATAAAGATAATTTTTGATTTGTAGTTTCCACCATCCAAAATATTGCCCATCGAACTTATTGATTCTGATTTTATCTTCTGCCATACTGTTTGCTTTCAATCGAACATCACCAAAAAAACCCTCGATGTTCTCGATTAGCCAACCCATACTCTAATATTAATTGTTATGAAATCGCATGTCGATTCCAAAAAAGTAACGCTCGCAAACAATTCGCCAAACAAAACATAATAATAAAAGGACAGAGTCAGAAGAACATACCAAAAAATTTGTTAATGAAGTTCACCCAAACCTAGGCTACGTCTCCACTCAGAGGCACTCTGCGAATCCACTAGACTTTAAAAAAATTTGGAATACAACGATGATCTTCTCTTAAAATTAAGACATAAAGAGATTGAGAACTCCTTTACCAAAAAAAAAAAAAAAAAGAGAGAGAGAGAGAGAGAGAGATTGAGAACTCTCGTAAAGAAAAAAACTCACATTTTTCTTCTCTCTTTTTCTTGCCTCTCTATTTTATTTTCAGCTTTTTGATGGCTAGCGTCTTGCCTAAAGGTGTAGCTTTTAACCTAAAAGCAAATCTAATTGAAAAGACAAAAAAACCACCAAAAATATTTGGCTCAATCTATAACAATACATGAGGTTATTAAAAAAAATTTGAGGCATACATGGGGTTATCTGTTATTACCAACCTATCCAATTAAGGTCATGAGCGTATCACCGATGGAAGGAACGAGCCGATCGATGCACACAGTAAGGCAGACCAATTGACCCAACCCATGGTCGGTCCAACTATGAGCTTTTTAATTGCACCAACCTTGAATATATGCTGTGCGGCTCGGCCCAACCCCTCCCCGCCTCTCTCTTCTTCCCATTGGCCTCTCCGCTTCAAGCCCGACAGCCCGGCCCGGGCATATCGGGGCCCCAAACAATCGGGCCGGCCCGAGCTTCGGACGTCTCGGACTTTCTATTGTTAAAAATTCTCATTGCCCCCGACCCAGATACCACGTGGCGCTCATGGTCTCGCCACGTGGCTCCCTTATAGATCCTTCCCATCCTTTCTCGCCGGAAGCATTTAATTCGTCGTTCCCAATGCCGAGCTGGCCGAGAAACGCAGGATGTGACGAAACCCTAATCCCCGACCTCGATTTCCGATTCACCTCGCTTCTCCTGGGCTCGTCCAATTCCGGCGGCGACGACGGCGGCGGCGGCGGCGGCTCCACCTTTCACGATGCCTGCGACGATTTCCCGTTCTACGATCGCCCGACTTCCGACGACTCCGCCGTTCCCCTCGACGAATCGGAACCGAAGCGGCCCTCCTCGCCGGAGATTCCCCCCGGCCTCCGGCGCCGGCATTCGGGTAGGGTCCCCGCCGGAGTAGCGGCCGGGGTCGAATCGGGCTTCGCCGCCCGTTCCAGAGAGAACAGGTTCAGGCTTTACCGCGATTTGACGGAAGGGGAAGGTCCTATCGAGCGAGCGCGCTCGGATGTGGAGGAGAGCGGCTCGATTTCGGTTCCGGATATTGCTCGGCGTGATGAGAGCGAGGATTCCGCCATAACAACGTCGAACGATGCTGGAGTCGGCGACATGGCAGCGGAGTCGATCGTGACTCCGTCCGAGGTCTGTGAGGGCGTGGGCGAGCGGAAGGATGGCGCGTCTATAGTGACCACGGTGGATGACGAACGAATCGGCGACTCGGTGGACTCGGCTGACTCGGCTGACTCGGCGGTTCCGCTTGGTGGAACCACGTCTTCTAGTTTGCTCATATCTATAGCGGGAATACTAATTAAGGCAATTGGATTCCAAATTAACTTGTTAGTTAGCTTTCTTACTTTCCCATTTTGGTGTTTTCGTACATTTTACGCCTTCGTCTTCGACCCCTATGCGACAATGAGGTGTGGCGTGAAGTGTTTGACTGGAAAGATATCGAGCCTATGCAATTCGGTGTTCGATAAAATGAGTCCTTTTGTACGCGAATGGTTCGAGGACAATAAGTCAATTTGGAAGCTCGTGCTGCGGTGCGGTTGAGGGCTCGTTTGGTCGATGTATGTTTGTTTCGTCTTGGTCGGTTTACTGGTGACTGCTGCTCTGATTAGTGGTCTTATAATGAGGTTTCTGGTGGCAGACCCGATCAGGATAGAGGACAAATTGAACTTTGATTATACGAAACACAGCCCGGCCGCTTATCTACCGGTAAGTTCTTGTGCCGGTGCAGATTGTGGTATGAAATGTGGAGGGATGGTTGTCGATTGTGGGGAAACAAATCGAGGAAGCGATGCTGTTTCATCGTCGTTCGGCACCGAAACAACAAAAGTCAAAATACTGCAGCTTTCTTGGCAGGACGCCTGCACGAGTGGGCTGAGAAAAGTTCAACAAGATCCGGCTTTGAATGTTGGGTAATGTTTCTACCCTCTTCCGGTTCTTTCAACCTTTCTTTTACCTTTTCTCCACTTTGTTTCCTCACGTTATATTGTCGTACATGGTGCGTCTCGTGTAAGTTTGCAAGCTCCATTCAGGATATGCAGGAAGACAACCAATCTTTGCTTTACAATCAAGAAATGCCGTCTCCAAAGCAGTTCAAACCTTCCCCGTCTTCTCGGTGCGCGAATTAGTTGAGGACAATCAGTCAAAAAAATCGTCTTTTGGACGAAAGATGAGCTTCTAGACAATGATTAATGATTTGGAACTACTTATATTGTTAGTCAGCACTACCGCCACCAACAAGGATCATCAACGCAACGCATGTTATCAATGTCTGGTCAAGTCAATCACTAAGAAATTAAAATACCTAAAGTATGTTTTCCTCAGACAATATAAGATGAATGCACCGCCATTGGAAACTAGTACTGGCTTTCCTTGTCAAAATTTAAAATATCACTCAAACTTTGATAAATAAAAAGAGTTATGAAATATTTTGCACATTGATTTATACAACACTATTTGTATGTTTCGAAAGAAATTAGGGTACTGTTCTTAATAAAATGTCTAATTGCATGAGGTGCTAAATTTAAAGAGAATAAAAAGCCAATCCAAATAGGTATGGAGATAAAAGAGGACTAACCGAAGATCGTTCCATGAATAAATTCTACACAACTGAACGGAACATGTTTACATGATAGAAATCATGATAACAACGACCACAGTGAGACAAGGAAAAGGTAAGGCGAGAGAAAAACATCTTTTGACAACTATTACTAGTAAAATCGGTAAAGAATAATATTGTACAGATGATCCATCCTACTATGCATCACCAACGACCCGTGCATAACATTTGTACAAGCACTGTGAGCTTCGTTGATGCAGCTGCAAAATTGCTAAGTCTTATAAAACAAACCCTTATGCTAAATACAGTCTTGACTCTGGTTTAATTTCCTCACATTCATCGTGGGTAAAAGCTGAAGACGAACCAAAAGTGTGTACTGCAGTCATGCTCCCCGATGGCATGTTCCCCGAATGGCTTCCACTCATGCTTCGACCCTTCGTGTGACAGTCAAGGTCTCTCAGAGCCTTGAACCTCAGGTCTTCGGTGTAGTTGCCTGGTGTTGCGATTGAACCTGGAATAGTTGCCCTTCCTTCGAGCATGTTCACCACCTCAGACATTGTTGGTCTTAGCGATGGCGATGCATTGGTGCAAAGTAGAACTACTTTGATAACCATTTCTGCCTCTTCTCGATCAATCTCAGGCTTCAACTTCTCATCCACTAGTTCCATCAAGTTGCCAGATTGTTGTAATTGACAGGCCTGCAATCATAGCATTAATATCGTCAGCATCGAATAAATGGATCACCATATTATGTTTCGGGCCATTTTCTAATATGACAAGCACCTTTATTAAATTCAATGATGTAAATGCCTAAAAAGTTCTAGTACTGAAACCAAGATAATTTAAAAGTGAATATTTTCTTGAAATAAGTAAATGTTCTTCTCATGAATCTCGTCTACCATGCCATCGCATTAGATTGTTCATCATATAGAGCACTGGTCGCAGTTAAAAATGAGAAGAACTTACCCAATCCAAGAGGCAAATGCACTCATCACTTGGCACAAAACTATTGTTGCTTTGACCACTAACAATTTCCAATACAAGAACTCCAAAGCTGTACACATCTGCTTTATAGGTGAGGTATCCCCATAGGGCATATTCAGGTGCCATGTATCCCCTGCAAATAAGGATATAAGTTCTAGGTTAAAATTTCCATCAGACATCAACACCATACATATAAGAACAAGTCAAAATATGGTTTTTGTGATATTCTCAGAGACATGGCTACTCACATTGTTCCAGCAACCCTGGTGTTAATATGAGTCTTTTCCTCTTCATCGAGCCTAGCCAATCCAAAGTCGGATATTTTGGGGTTTAAATCTTCATCCAGCAGCACGTTAGTAGCTTTAATATCTCGATGAATAATTCTAAGTCTGGATTCTTCGTGAAGAAATGCCAGACCTTTAGCCACTCCAATGCAGATTTGAAGCCTTGTAGGCCAGTCAAGTTGAAGCTGATAGTTCTGTGGACCTACAAAATACCCATTCACTGTCTATACACCGAAATTTGATCACATGGCATGAGAATTTAGCAAGAACTACAATTGAAAAATTCATAGACTCACCAAACATAGCACGGAAAAGACTATTATTCTCCAGATACTCATAGACCAGCAACAGTTGATCCCCTTCAATGCAACAGCCGTGAAGCTTGACAAGGTTAGGGTGTTGTAAACAAGAAATCATGCCTATCTCATTCAAAAATTCACGATTCCCTTGCTTTGATCTGGATGAGAGCTGTTTAACTGCTACCAAAGTACCATCAGGTAATTGACCCTGCACACCACAATAACTCACAGTTTCTTCCGAAGCAAACTAAGTGGGAACTTTGTTATTGTCGACATACGAATAGCACTTTTATACCTTGTATACAGGACCAAAGCCACCCTCTCCAATCTTAGAAGCAGGATGGAAATCATTAGTTGCTGCTTTAATTTGATGCAAAGAATAAGTCCGTGATTGCAGATCCAATCCTTTGTTATCATCTGGACAAGGATTTTAAAAAATCAGTGGGAAATAGTTCTCCAATGCCCAAAGGAAAATCTCGCAGCAATGCAGACTAAGATGTATAACCATTGTTTTCCAACCGAAGAACCTTTTTCTTATAAAGAATGAAGGAGGAGCAAAATAAAGAATGAAGGAATCGAAGTGAAAAAATATGTAGAAAGGAACATTCATGAATAAATGCGCCTCTGTGTTTCCGTTTCTCTCTTTTGATGTGTGAATGATAGACATATATATATGGCCCTGAAAAAAGGATTTCATTTGAACTTGTATACATATGATCCACGTTGAAAGGGAGGGATTCATGGTACAACCTGCAGAATTTCTTCTCCCCCTTTTCCCAGTCAAGTACCCTTTCCACCAAAGGATGCACAGCATGAAGAAAACAAAGCACGAGACTCCAACTCCTATGAAGATAGAATTAGTTCTCCTTTTTCCATGACTAGAGCAAGCTTCAAAACCTGCCCAATGAAACAACTCAAAAGATAATACTTCTGAACAAAGCACTAAGAAAAACATCAAAGGAAAAGTAAAAGCTCTAGTTTATACTGTGAATGAAGGAAAGAAATCCTTCTATTTTGCTTTTGAAAACAAACATCATGTAATGTATGATCTTATTTAACGAAGAATGTAGGTTTAAACAAATCCTCCTAAGGTACTTTCTGCACTCAATTGAAAGAACAAGAAAGCATTTTGTTTATATCCATGTCTTTATATGGTTTTGTACCACATATAAATTATCATACGCACAAAACTGCAAGACTAGTAAAATTCACTCTGTTTCGAGCACGATCCTAAAATGTACCAGGTCATGTCCTCATCCATGTGGTAGTGAATGCAAATTTAAGCACTTCATCTGTTTTCAGCTTTCAACAAGGAGAGAAGAAAAGAACGAGATCTACTCTTGACATAGAGGAGAGCAGCAGGTGCACTTTTTCAGCATGTTATACTGTAGCAATTTGACTAAACTAAGATGAATTATCATTATAGAGACAACATGATAAGCCAGAAAAATGAAGTGTACTTCAACCATTAAGCATTCAGCAAAAGCAGAAGCATAATATTTCTGAAGAAAACCAAATGCCCATAAAATTTGACCAGAGTATGCCTCCCACACGTATTCAATCCACCTTTAAACAAAGCAAGCTGGAGGCTCAAACAACTAGAAAGGTCTAGTCACACATACCAAAACAGGACCCGTGAAGAAAAAGCTAAGCGACATATTCTTAAAAAAAAAAAAAAAAAAGTAGTAGTAGTAGTACTACCTTTAGTCCGAGCATATAATAATCACTGATTTATCCCTAAGTTGGGGTGGGTAATGTCTCACCCGATAATTACTCTTATTCAATGGGACCAAATTATAATGAAGCAGATGGACTTTTACTATTAAACAATCAAAGCAAAGTAAAGGCAAAATTACACTGGTTTTGTAAATTGCAAAGATTTTATGCAAAACATTTACTGACTTCTAGAGCAATTATACGTAAAGAAAAGATATAAACAATTCACTCACCAGAGACAACAGAAATTGCTGATACTAGAGGACCATAAACACTTCTACGGGGAATTCTTGTTGTTCCTTTACCAGCCCAAGAAAGTCGGACCTCCAGCATATTATTGGTCACATTGACATTAGATATTTCCACTACAGGTTTTTCAACCCCACCCGCCTCATCTTTGATATTGAAATCCTTCCTGACTAATTTGTCCTGTGATATTGTAGCATGTTGAGAGGAATGCCCAACTCCAAATATGTATAAAGCACAAGACGCAAAAGTAAAACGTGGAACTACCTGAATATATATATGGAACATTCGCTTTCCGAGACTATTAAATGCATTGTCAGTTGTGAACTGAATCTCTGCAAACTGTAAATGTACATTGTACTGTCCATTTCTTAAGCAATAAAAGAAGTAGGTAAGCGAAATCGGAGAGATTCTTGCCGTCGTATAGCGAACATCCATGTTTGCATCTGATAAAGTTACAGTGTATAGTGTATTTTGGAAATCATTGTCATTCATGAAGTCACCTGTGCTACTAAACCCCCAGTTCCGATTTCTATCAAAGAAGTATAATGCAGTACCGCCCTTGACCTGTCCATCTCCTTCATACAGAACAGTCTGTTTATTTTCTTTGATGTTTGCATCTTGTCCACCACAATTAACATGTTGGCAACTTGAATCTGTCGGAACAAGTTTAAACTTCAGCAAAATAAATGATGGACCTTAAATAAGGGTGTTAGCATATTTGAATATTAATTCAAGCCTTTATCTAATAGGTTACGCTTTCAAAATAGTTGGCAGTGGTTTTACAAAACTTTACATGATATGAGAGCAAAATGTCCTAGATACAAATCTTATCAGGCCTTTATTCGCCTCCCCTATTTTTCATTTCCACGCACTAGTTGTAGACCAAAGTCCCAACTTACGAGAGAGGGGGAGTGTTTAACCAATGTTAAATCAAGCCTTCATTTAATAATTTAAACTTTAGAATAGTTGACAATGGTCTCACAAAATTTTACAAAAAGAATGGTCCCCATCTTAGGAACAAAATAATGAGGAGATGCCGTCCATGGACAGAAAAAGAAAACCTCTCATTTTTCATATAGAAAGGCATTGAATCCAATACATGTTTTGCAGCTCACAGAAAAATACATACAGCGTGAACAGCGGAAGTTGTCCGAGCATGGCACGGCTCTACTTCTGCAGCAGAGTAGAAACATAAACCGATAGTTAAAGATAAGTGTTCCTGCCTTTTGAAAATGAATCACGGACATAATAGTTTGAACAGAGCTAGCAGAAATAATAAATGATAGACGTCTAAAGCAAGTAAAAGAATTGTAAAGTGAGGGAAAAAGAAAGACCGAGAAATCTTACAAGTTGTTCTCTTGTGAAGAGCTTTTGTATAGGTTCAAGTTTAGGTCCCTGACAGATGAAGAAAAACTGACTCATCGGATTTCTTAAGTACATAACACTAAGACTTATTGGGCAAAAATCACGAGAATCCTCACAAGTTGTCCCAACAAGCTTGTTGGTCAGAGCTTTGCCGTGAAAAGTTGTTGTAAGAAAGATCGCTGCATCCACGCAACAACAAGCATTCAAGTGATTTTATCTTAAGATGAAGATTTGACAGCAATTGTATCCCAAATAAGCGAAAGAGGGCAAACCAAAAATTCAGAAGTAAGCTTGTGAAATCAACTTTGACGAGAAGAAAACATACACACTGGTTCCATCCTTCAAGATTGAGTCTGGTACTTGTCCACTCAGAATATTGCCCGTTAGAAAGCTAGCCAAAACAAAATCTGGCGTTTTAGCACTCATGAAGAAAAATTGAGCACCAAAAAACATGAGAAAAACAAAACTTTTTGATGCATCCGAATATATACTGTGACATAGTTACAGATTGAATGCCCCCATTTGAGGTTGCAACGTTTGCTACTACAAGCATGTTGGGTTTTGTAAAACTTCGCTTCATATCTTCCCTCTACCTCTTAGAGCGCATAAAATAAAAACACTGATATATGTGATGATCGCATGGCTCAATTTTTCAGCTTTAAATTCGACCCTATTAAGAAAGATTTTTATAAACAAATCTCCATTTACACGGTCATGTCACCACCCATTTCATTATATCTCATACAATTGGTAGGGTACAGACTTACATAAATCTCACACTTTTTGCAGTGATTGTCGCTGGAATTTCACCAACTAATCTGTTGAAGCTGAGATCCCTGTTAAATGGAGGATATGAGTGCTTGTATGTGCAATATTACTCCAAAAATTGAAAACAGAAATCTCAGCTAACAAAGCCAGCTCTAAGTCTTGTGCACAGAACATAATCAGAGGGTAGCAATGTTGAGAAGATAGTATGTACACAAACTTGACCGGATGCAGAAATTAATGCCAAACATCCTACCAAGAAAACCCCCTGCCCATATTCGTAACTTTCTTGTATAGTTAAATTTGGTCACCAACTGAAAAACGAACTTTGGATTAATATGAATCACACATTCCCAATTTATACACAAATTCCATGCAACATCAGTTTGGTCCTCCAATCATAAAAACAAACGAAAAAAAGATGCATGGTTTATTGTGATATGGCGATGTCAGTCAAGTACTGTTTGTGGCTGTTAATCTGGAGTGGAACCAAATCTTTTGAGGTTATGAATTATACATATGTATAATATTGCAACTCACATCGATTGTCAACTAGTAAAGTACGATTAAGAAGGGGCAGCAGTCGATGTCTTGGTTGTGGGAAAAATATGTCCACTTTCAAGGCTCTAATTTTAGGTTCTTAGAACAGTCCACTATTGTGGATCGGAACAAAATATATGTGGACAACCACAGCAGGAGGCAATTCTTTATTAGTGCCGAACAATGGTACATGGATATATCAAGTTTAAGTTAATTGAGTTAATAAACAAAAAGTACAACTTGACTGTTCCTTTAATTAAAAAGAAAGATCAGTACAAGGTCCCAACCGAATTTCGCACCTAACTTCTGGCATATTCGAGGCAACACCATCAGTAGAATATATCCTTTAATCATGGAATGTTATCACTGTGCCTTTTCAGCTCTCTTGCACAGCATGACTTTGACAAATCCTACTTGTGCATCTACCGTTTCTCATAGAGCGGCTAAAAAAGAAAGTTCCAAGTTCATTTGAGCACCCAGACGAGATTAACCACTACCTTTGTGCAACAATGAAAAATTGCACTGACATCTCCGAAGGATCTTTCAGATTATGGAAGATGGTTAGAAAGTCTTCTCAAAATTGAGAATGAGTGATGTGGACATTAGCATGATTTGTACTGTACATGATGCAAACAGCAAGCTTAGAAATTTCACAGACGATAACTCACACGAGTAATACTTACACAACTAATAGTTCTTTTAAGTTCCAAATGTAAGAGGGAATCTCCCCAGATATGTTACAGCTCCTTAGCACCCTGACAATGTAACAGATTAGTTACTCAAACATTCATGACACGTAACAAAATGATTTCCTAGTAGAGAAATGAGTGAAACAAGAACTAAACCTACAATGTTACAAGGCCTGTCATATTACTGAGATTAGGAAATAGCTGTCTGGGACTGATTATGTCACTAATTTTCCTGAAAAGGACATAAGAACTTGCTCTAAATTTCTCAACTTGATAACTGCATGTCAGATTTTCAAATATGAGTTTCACAGGATCATGACAGGATACTGTACGCTTACAAGTGGGCCATGTTATTGAAAAGTGAGACAACAGTTGGAATAGGCCCCTCCAGCCCACTTGCGATCATTTCTCTGCGCATCACAATATGAAAAATGATAGTTACTTGCTTGGAATTAGTGTTTGCTTTTATTCATCATCTCTAGCTTAAAAAATTTCAAACGATCTTACAATCTATTGAGTTGTAAGCAGTTCTTGATGAATTCTGGTATTCTGCCACTGAAGTTATTATCATTTATCCTCCTGCATTATGCAATTGAATGTGTCATCAGACATTTGAATTAAGATATATAATCTGTATGGGAGGAACGAGACAACATCATACAAATCTGTAAGATTCATCAAACCAGCAAAAGAGGTTGGCAAGTTTCCAGTTAACTGATTGGAGGACAGCATCCTGCCAGCATAACATGCCAAGAACAGAACCACATCAACATCTAATATATATAAAACTTGCAATCAGAACAAGTGGACAATAAATAATTATACAGCATCTCACAGAGTTTGTAGGTTGATCAAACTTCCGAGCTCAGGAGGAATGTTGCCAGAGAACTGGTTGGCCTCAAGGCATCTGATTTACAATCCCCAGTAAAATCACTAAGAGTATGATTCAACATAACTTAAGGAAATTGCATAGTAAGTGTCCTAGCTTCACCGCAAAAAGTAATCATGGCAACTAAGAGATTCTATAGACATTATTACAGCCGTAAGCAAACTTGCAAGCAACAGAGACAAAGATGTTGAAAACGCACAGGTATGTAAGAGAGGTGATACTGCCCAAAGTCTTTGGAATTTCCCCAGATAAGCGATTCGCGAGAACAGAGCTGCATCCATCACTCCCAATTATTTATACCAAGGCTAATGAGATGCCAGTACAAGATAGAATTATTAGAATAGAATCATTAGAAGGATCTTACATTGAAGTCAACCGCATAGAAGCCCACTCCTGAGGTATTGTCCCATAGAGGTAGTTATAAGCGAAGTCACTACAAGAATAAGATAGTATTTATCCACAAAGTAGGATTTCAAATAAGTATTCCATGTCCATATATTAGCTTATATCTGCAAGAAATATGATAGTGTTTAATTAAGGTCTCACATTTCTCTAAGGTGAGGAAGCTTAGCAAGTTCAGGGGGAAGGATCCCAGGGAGACTAAAGCCCTTGAGAGTTCTACAAAGCATCAAAACGAAAATCAGACAAACTCAAGTAACATCACATGATGAATGATAACAATTTCTACACAGACAAACAACAGAAAGAGGTCCTTACGGGCTATGCTACAAGCATGCAATGAAAAACTGTTTTAAATTTGCAAAGCACATCTATACTCACCAATGCTGCATATAAGCTGTTCTTTGAAAGGTTACAAGGAATTATAATGACCGGCTTTAATGTTTTTTAACCAACTAGGTTGAAAATTAAAAGGAAGTACAAAAGAGTATAATTAAAAAAATACTCAACATATTCCAGGATAGTTCACTATGTGTCTACATAATCTTCTAAAATGTCATGTTTGGAATTGGATGTTATCATGGTATGAGAATTTTGAACTAAATAGTGGCCGGCAGTCCAGTAAGCATGGGATTATTAGGTAGATGATTACAATTTAACATCCTACATATTATATATTTTAAAAAGAGAGTCAGCATCTTCTTGGTTCCTTCTGAAGAATATTACGAAAAATTGTGGAAATTGACTCAATCAAAGTATACAGATTTTTACCTAGTGTACATGTATAAAAAATTTCCAGCTGCAGAAAAGAGGTCCTTTTTTTCTCATACCTGTATATAGCGAGGCTCTCATTTGAGTCACAGTCTCAGCTTTCAAGGTCTCGCAATAACTAGTTTCCCAAGAAAAATTGTGGACTCAAGCCTTTTCATTGTTTTGTCATGTAATGCATGTTATTCAGCTGCCTATGTAACACCTCTCATTTTGTGTTTGCAACCAAGAATCTGAACATTGTCAAAGCAGCCCCAGATATTCACGCTATTTACTGTTGTAAGTTACATCAACCCTGCTTAAGAGACTGGGTGCAAAACTATGCATTAAATCTGAGTAACGAGCTGAGGAGTATATACATGTTTACGACATGACAGAAGGTATCATTTAGGAAGTTGCATTCACAAGCAACAGTACTCTCGGACCCTTTTGGTATTTCTGTTGTTACACCAACTTTTACGACTTCACAAGAATCACCATCAAACTCCCAATACTTGGCCTCCAGTTTAGCAGCGATTTGTTGAAGGGCGTCCACTGATTCCCATTCAGAACCATGTAAAGAAGAAAATAAGCAAAAAGATAAGTGTCATTGCAGCGACCTGAGTAGCCAATCAAATATTTAAGGATATTTGCCTGATATCATTAGCAAAGATCAGGACAACTTACTGGAAAAGTATTAAGCATAACAAACAATCGTAACCCCAAACCAATCTTTGCAAATTTGCTTCCGAGTTCCTAGACTAAGTTTAGTAATTCCGCTATCCAAGATCAATCCAAGAAACAGCAGAATCAGCATAACGGCAAGCAAAATAAGAATTGTGGACAATGTGACGAAAGAGAGAACTGGATTTTATCTGTTCTTTTTATTTCTGTTGTAAGTTACTGTATGGCAGATCTCGTTGTGCTTCAAACCCATTAAAGAAAGGTGAAAAACACAAAGTTCCATAAACAAAGACAGATGCAAAGCCAACTTAGCTACTCCAAACCATCTTAAGAAGGCAAAGCTCAGAAAAACCCAGCAAAAAACTTTTAATTATCTCCGGAGTTGACAAAATGAAGATTTTGCACTCACCTTCTTGGGGAGAAACCTTTGGTTCAGCCAATCTAAGCATCCTGAAGTAGCTCAAGGCAAAAATCAAGAAAATTAAGGAGTTCTTCGCAACCATGATCAAGAGAAAATGTGGGCCTCCGATAAGCCAGGACCCAGATAGCTGTTTTCACTTTGGACTTGCGTTCTAATAGTATTGTCAAAAGAAGCAAAACGAGGAAATCTCTCTCTCTCTCTCTCTCTCTCTCTCTACTTTATTTGACCTTTCTGGGCCTTGGAGGTGGAGAAAATATTGGAGGTGTGCATGTTGGAGCGTAGCCGCCACCGTACTAAATGAACCGGAGTCAAACTTTAATTTCAGTTTCAGAAGACAAAAAGATCATCACCTAAACTTTCTTTTTTCGTCATTTTAGTTTCAGAAGACAAAAAGATCATCACCTAAACTTTTCCTGTCAGATTATCAATTTTTTTGCTTTCTCCTTGTTTTGCCTCGGGACTTTTGTGAAGGTGGAAGGTGTTAGCTAGTAAAAATTACAATTACTTGTGCTCGACTTTTGGAGGGTTTTTTTCTCGATTGTTCTTTTTCTGAAATACCGAACTTCTCAATTGAGTTTAAGTTTAAATCAATTTAACTTTCAAAGAACTCCACAATATTATAGTCAAATTTCGGGAATGTAACCGAAATTTAATCGTGGGCCTAAAAGTTGAGATCTTTCTTAGCATCCACGCCTTTATAGATTGAATCATTGCTAGGCTGCTTTAGTGGGGCTTGAGCTCGTGATTAAAATGAAAAGTTTTCCTAAAATAAAAAATATATATTTATAAAATCAAGCTAAATTCAACATCCGTCAAGTATTTGCCATCATCACACTGCTTAATTTATTAATGCTGTAAATCGGCCTCCATTTTCTTCTTCCAAGAATAGGACAATGATCATAGCATAACACTAGTCCATTTAGGACATCACAAAAGTTCCATTACAAAGAAAGAAAAGAAAATGCCACTACTCGATATATACATATGTAAATGAATTTGCCACTTGTTTTGGGGACCGTCAACAATGGCTGCCAGATAGAAGCTAAATTTCAAAGCATCTCAATCTGGGGGTTGATGTCTTGGATTTTTCAAAGGCTTTTGCTTCGTGATTACGTTCGGCCAATGACGAATCTATAAAGAATTTTAATTCAGCAGAAGAGAGGGGTCAAAGGGTCGAAAGCTTTTTAAGCGGGCTTTGACCGCATGGGCCGTGTTCGATTCTTCATCGTTCGTTATTGCATGAAATTGGCCTATCCGAACGGACAGCGACGTGGGCGTCCCTCGCGGTGACGATACCCCGTCTCGTAGAATTAATATCTCAGAGCTGACCAGACGTCCGTTCCGACGTGTGGGACACGGTCGAGGAGAAATTATCATACGACCATAGTACACGTGCGTGGCTGCAAAATCGCGTGGAACACGTTTCATATTTGCAGTAAAGTGTGCCCTAACTTCAGTCTTCAGTATTGCAAGAGGGAAGCTAATGGAGTTGCTGATTGGGCTGCCAAGGCCCACGGTAGATCAGATATGGCCCATAACTGGAATATCTTTCCTCCTTTAATATTACAGAATTTGGTAGCTGCCGAAGCATTAGCTTCTGGTTGTATTACCCAGATCTTTTGTAAAGCTACTAATTAGCAATGAAATATCTATATTTCTGACCAAAAAAATAAAATAAAATAAAATAAAATATTTGCAGTAAAGTTATGCGAGACAACATCGGATGCGGAATTGCCATGGAATCACTACAAGTGGCGAGGAAATTGCAATTATAAAGTGTATTGAAATGACTTATTTTCACAAGGATCCGTAAACTATCTCATCCATATACATCGAACGAGAGACTTTATGCATATAGATGATGGTGTGGCTCCTAAACTTACTTCTTACTTCCGGGGGAAAATCATCTAAAAAGTCTATAACTTGCTTTTAGTTTTGTTAATTGAGTTCCAAATATTTTCACGTGTTATCAATTAAGATCAATCCAATTAATTTTGGTTAGAAATTGTTGATATGGACTCTGTCTATCTTAAATACATGGAATAGTCGGCGCTAATTTAGAAAATTTTGAATAATATTATAATTTTTTTTTTATTATTTTCCCTCCATTCTTCTTTCTCTAGCCAACAACGGGGTTTAAGTAGTGGCCAACAAAATGACTAGTTATCCTCACCGAAGGCTGTTGAGGATCACCGTGCTAGAGGACGGCAAGGCTCGCCCTTGTTGACCTTACTCGAAGCCAATGAGGCTCGCTCTTGTAGGCCTTTGGCAAGGTCGACCCTTGCTACATTCCAACCAAGGTGACCTCATTGTCGTCGAGGAAGAAGAATGGAGGGGAAAAAAAAAAAAAAAAAGAGGACAAAAATAGTAAAATATATAATTCGAAAAATATATTAAAATATTATTAAAAATTGCTCACTTTAGTATCGGTCCTGCCATGTACAACAACTAGTGTCCATGTTAGCAATTTCCATCCAAAATTATTAGGATGAACAGAATTGGCAATGTTAATAGGTTCAAGAATAAATTGACAAAAATGTAGTGGGCTTAGAATTTTATGGAAAATTTTCTTGTTACTTTGGGTGGGTGGAGATTCTACGTTTCGATTAAAGGATCTGCCGCTTCAAGGTGTGGAGCTTCCACCGGGCTAATTCAATTGGAGTGCCGCCCCTTCTTTATCCTTTATGAGAAACACCGATTTCGGTTCCGGATATTGCTCGGCGTGATGAGAGCGAGGATTCCGCCATAACAACGTCGAGCGATGCTGGAGTTGGCGACATGGCAGCAGAGTCGATCGTGACTACATCCGAGGTCTGTGATGGCGTGGGCGAGCGGAAGGATGGCGCGTCTATAGTGACCACGGTGGATGACGAACGAATCGGCAACTCGGTGCACTCGGCTGACTCGGTGGTTCCTCTTGGTGGAACCACGTCTTCTAGTTTGCTCATATCTATAGCGGGAATACTAATTAAGGCAATTGGATTCCAAAATAATTTTTTTTTTTTGGTAAAAGTAAGCAATATAATGAAAGGGGTCAAACTGTACAAACAACACGGCTCCGAAAGCTTACACTCAAAATGAACACGCTCATTGAGAGTGAAAGGAAGCCGCGGACAAGCACCAAAACGACCAACAGAAAGCCAACGGCAAACAAGCCTGGCAAAAAAACCTAAACAACCACCGAAAAGCCTAAGTCAGCCTATGATCATAGGAGGCAAAGATAATGGGGTCCACGTCCCACGAGCGTTGCATCCGCCTGTTCCTGTGAGAGTCCTCTACATTCTTAAAGGTAAGGGCCTTATCCTTAACAACCTTGAGGAGGTGCTTCTTCATGGCCGAAATAGATAACGGCTCCCCTCTGAAAAGAATATTATTCCTGTTTCTCCAAATGATGTGACACAGCACCCCAAAGGAGAACCGGGCAACACACTTATAAAACTCCTTGCCGCCGAGCAAGGTAATGGCCCAACTGAGAGTCTCTTCCCAAGTCCTATTGGTCCAGGGGAGATTGCATCTAGTAGCCCAAAAAAAGGCAATACTCGAGGTAATGCGACAACCAAAAAAGAGATGATTGATTGAATCAAGCACCTCGTTGCAAAAAGGGCAGTAAGCAGCATCAATTCTACCATAAGACATGAGAAGAGACTGAGTAGGTAACCTTCTCTTGGTGATGAGCCACAGGTTCAGTTGGTAGCGAGGCAGGATGGCATTACTCCAAATGAAACAATGCCAATTGACTCTGGCCTTCTTCCTCCTTAAGGTCTCCCAAGCCGAGGCCACCGAGAACAAGCCCGTCGAGTCCTCTCTCCAACAGAACCGATCTTGGGTTCCAGACAAGGAAGGAAGTGGCGAACCCCAAGACTCAATCTCTGATCTGATAGCTCGTCCATCCTCTGAGAAGAGATCGGCAACCAAAGCCTACTTAGAGAGACCGGAGCTATAGATGAGGGGATCTGTGAAATATAAATTCAAAGGACCCCTGGGATGCCAATTATCGAACCAGAGTGACGTTGATAAGCCATCGCCTAACCTCCAGTGGAAGTGAAGCCAACAATCTGTCCTGAGTTGTAAGATTTTCTTCCACGCCCAAGAGCAGCAGGTTGGCTTTTTAACTACCCAGAAGTTCTTGGTTTTTAAGAAGGTCGAGTGGATCCACTTACACCATAACGATTCCTTATCTGAAAATAAATTCCAGATATGCTTGAGCATGGCCGCCTTATTGCACTCACGCAATCTCCGGATGCCAAGACCTCCCTCCATTTTAGGAAGGCATACATCTTCCCAGGAGACTTTGGCACCCCCTGCCCAACTCAGGTCCCTTCCAAAGGAATTGTCTGAGAATCCGCTCTATTTGGTCTAGTACAGCTGCAGGAAGAATAAAGACACTCGCCCAAAAAGCCTGAATGGCATGGAGGACTGACCTGATCAGCTGTAGTCGGCCAGCAAAAGAAAGGAACCGATGAGTCCAGGATTGCACCCTGGAGGTGATGCGTCTCACAAGTTCAACGCAATCTGCCTTCCGGGGCCTCGATGTAATGATTGGAACCCCAAGATAACGGACTGGAAGGTTACCCTCAACAAAGCCAAGCTCCAGGAGGATTTGATTTTTTAAAGTTGGCAAGCCCCCCGAGATGAACACCTCGCTTTTCCTTGGGTTTGGGAAGAGTCCGCTCCAAGAAGAAAACATATGGAGACCATCCCTGAGAAGTGGAGACCATCCCTGAGAAGCTTCACGGATGGCAGGTGGCCCTCGCAAAATAGGAATACGTCATCCGCGAAAAACAAGTGCGAGAGGCACGTAGACTTACATCTCCAGTAGAATCTGAAATTCGGCTGTAGCGAGCATCTCCCAATAATCCCAGAGAGCACCTCCATAACCAACGTGAATAAGTAGGGAGAGATGGGGTCTCCCTGACGTAAGCCTCGCCCACTAGGGAAGAAACCATGTAATTCCCCATTCAGCGCGATGGAAAACCGAGGAGTCCTCACACAGGTCATGATGAGGTGAACCAAATGATCAGGAAATCGAAAAGCAAGAAGTACACTCTCGAAAAACTGCCAATCCACGGTATCATACGCCTTTCTGAAGTCGACTTTGATAGCACACTTGAGAGAATAAGGTTCGACATGGAACTTTGAGAAAAGTTCCTGCACCAAGAGAATATTATCTCTGATTCGTTGTCCCTTTACGAAGGCACTCTGAGCTGGATTAACCAGGTCTTTTAGTACTGCTGCAACCCTATTCGCCAACACTTTGGTAATAATCTTGTAGACCGTGTTGCAACAAGCAATAGGCCTGTAGTCATCAACGGTAGTCGCATTGGGAACCTTCGGAACCATGACCAAAATGGTGTTATTGATTTCTCTGAGAAGCCTCCCCGATGTGAAAAAGTCCTTCACGGCTTCCGTGACCAGCTGACCCACCGTATCCCAATTCTCCTTGAAGAACTCAACTGTGAAGCCATCCGGTCCTGGTGCCTTACCCTTGGCAAGAGAAAAGAGAGTATCTCGAATCTCAAGATCAGTCACAGGACGAGCAAGCGAGGTAATCTGGTCATCATTCAGCTGAGAGCGGATAACCTCCCGAATTTCCGATACTTGAGGGGTGTTCAGCTTCATCCTTGGTAGAAGAAGATCACGAAAATGCTCCACAAAATGCTGTTGTACTAGTAGAGGCTCAGTAATTTGGTTACCTGAGTAATCTACCACAGAGAGGATTCTGTTTCTTAGTTGTCTCTTACTGACATATTGGTAAAAGAACTTTGTGTTCCGGTCACCTTCCTTGAGCCATCTTATACGTGCTTTCTGCTTAAAGAACGACTCTTCGTGAGACCTAAGCTCCACTAAAGTACGCCGATGCACCTTCTCCAGGTCCGCAAGGACCATGCTGGTGGGGTCATTAAGGAGGCCAACTTGAGTTTGCTTTAAAGCTTCCCTCGCATCAGAAGTCCTTCCAGAGATGTTGGCGAAGGAATCTCTATTCAATTGCTTGAGCTGACCCTTCAAGATTTTTAGTTTGCACACCAGCCTAAACATAGGCACTCCATATCCCGGATTCTCCCAAACTTGCTTCACAATTGAGTCAAAATCCGGGTGCTGCATCCAAAAGTCGAAGAACTTGAACGGCCTTTTCTGGAGGATCGGGTTCACCGCTTCAACCACCATAGGTGAGTGGTCAAAAATCCCAGGTGCAAGGAAGGACGCTTCCGAAAAGGAAAAAAACCTGGCTCCAACAAAGGTTTACCAGTACTCTATCAATCTTTCTCATCTTTCGAGAGGGCCCTGAAGAGGCCAACCAAGTATATCTAAACCCCACATAACGAAGGTCATCTAGCTCCGCCTGATCCAGACATTGTCGAAATTCATCGAAGCATCGCAACCAAAGGTCTGAGCCACCCAGTCTGTCAGAGGGATCCTTTATAGCATTAAAGTCTCCTAAAACAAGCCAAGGCATATCCTGCAAAAAATAACTTCTCTCCACCAAATCCTCCCAAAGAGGACGACGTTTAGAAAAAGAATGCTCGGCATAGATAAAAGAGACATAGCAGGCCACTCCGGTCTCCATCCAGCAAAGCTTCCCAAGAATCATCTGATCCGAGACCGATAAAACTTCAAAGGAAACCATGGTAGGATCCCAGCCAACCCAAATTTGGTTACCTGAGTAATCTACCACAGAGAGGATTCTGTTTCTTAGTTGTCTCTTTAAAATAAATTTGTTAGTTAGCTTTCTTACTTTCCCATTTTGGTGTTTTCGCACATTTTACGCCTTCGTCTTCGAATCCTACGCGCCAATGAGATAAGGAAAAGGTAAGGCGAGAGAAAAACATCTTTTGACTTCTATTACTAGTAAAATGGGTAAAGAATAATATTGTACAGATGATCCATCCTTCTATGCATCACCAACGAGCCGTGCATAACATTTGTACAAGCACTGTGAGCTTCGTTGACGCAGCTGCAAAATTGCTAAATTTAAGAAAACATACACTTATGCTAAATACATTCTTGACTCTGGATTAATTTCCACACATTCATCGTGGGTAAAAGCCGAAGACGAACCAGAAGTGTCCACTGCAGTCATGCTCCCTGATGGCACGTTCCCCGAATGGCTTCCGCTCATGCTTCGACCCTTCGTGTGACGGTCAAGGTCTCTCAGAGCCTTGAACCTCAGGTCTTCGGTGTAGTTGCCTGGTGGTGGGATTGAATCTGGAATAGTTGCCCTTCCTTCGAGCATGTTCACCACCTCAGACATTGTTGGTCTTAGCGATGGCGATGCATTGGTGCAAAGTAGAACTACTTTGATAACCATTTCAGCCTCTTCTCGATCAATCTCAGGGTTCAACTTCTCATCCACTAGTCCCATCAAGTTGCCAGATTGTTGTAATTGACAGGCCTGCAATCATAGCATTAATATCGTCAGCATCGAATAAATGGATCACCATATTATGTTTCAAGCCATTTTCTAATATGACAAGCACCTTTATTAAATTCAATGATGTAAATGCCTAAAAATTTCTAGCACTGAAACCGAGATAATTTAAAAGTGAAGATTTTCTTGAAATGAGTAAATGCTCTTCTCATGAATCTTGTCATACCATGCCATCTCGTTAGATTGTTCATCATATAGAGCACCGATCGCAGTTAAAAATGAGAAGAACTTACCCAATCCAAGAGGCAAATGCACTCATCACTTGGCACAAAACTACTGTTGCTTTGACCACTGACAATTTCCAATACAAGAACTCCAAAGCTGTACACATCTGCTTTAGAGGTGAGGTATCCCCATAGGGCATATTCAGGTGCCATGTATCCCCTGCAAATAAGGATACAAGTTCTAGGTTTAAATTTCCATCAGACATCAACATCATACATATAAGAACAAGTCAAAATATGGTTTTTGTGATATTCTCAGAGACATGGCTACTCACATTGTTCCGGCAACCCTGGTGTTAATATGAGTCTTTTCCTCTTCATCGAGCCTAGCCAATCCAAAGTCGGATATTTTGGGGTTTAAATCTTCATCCAGCAGCACGTTAGTAGCTTTAATATCTCGATGAATAATTCTAAGTCTGGATTCTTCGTGAAGAAATGCTAGACCTTTAGCCACTCCAATGCAGATTTGAAGCCTTGTAGGCCAGTCAAGTTGAAGCTGATAGTTCTGTGGACCTACAAAATACCCATTCACTGTCTATACACCGAAATTTGATCACATGGCATGAGAATTTAGCAAAAACTACAATTGAAAAATTCAGACTCACCAAACATAGCACGGAAAAGACTATTATTCTCCATATACTCATAGACCAGCAACAGTTGATCCCCTTCAATGCAACAGCCGTGAAGCTTGACAAGGTTTGGGTGTTGTAAACAAGAAATCATGCCTATCTCATTCAAAAATTCACGATTCCCTTGCTTTGATCTGGATGAGAGCTGTTTAACTGCTACCAAAGTACCATCAGGTAATTGACCCTGCACACCACAATAACTCACAGTTTCTTCCGAAGCAAACTAAGTGGGAACTTTGTTATTGTCGATATACGAATAGCACCTTTATACCTTGTATACAGGACCAAAGCCACCCTCTCCAATCTTAGAAGCAAGATCGAAATCATTAGTTGCTGCTTTAATTTGATGCAAAGAATAAGTCCGTGATTGCAGATCCAATCCTTTGTTATCATCTGGACAAGGATTTTAAAAAATCAGTGGGAAATAGTTCTCCAATGCCCATAGGAAAATCTCGCAGCAATGCAGACTAAGATGTATAACCATTGTTTTCCAACTGAAGAACCTTTTTCTTATAAAGAATGAAGGAGGAGCAAAATAAAGAATGAAGGAATCGAAGTGAAAAAATATGTAGAAAGGAACATTCATGAATAAATGCGCCTCTGTGTTTCCGTTTCTCTCTTTTGATGTGTGAATGATAGACATATATATATGGCCCTGAAAAAAGGATTTCATTTGAACTTGAATACATATGATCCAAGATGAGAGGGAAGGATTCATGGTACAACCTGCAGATTTTCTTCTCCCCCTTTTCCCAGTCAAGTACCCTTTCCACCAAAGGATGCACAGCATGAAGAAAACAAAGCACGAGACTCCAACTCCTATGAAGATAGAATTAGTTCTCCTTTTTCCATGACTAGAGCAAGCTTTAAAACCTGCCCAATGAAATAACTCAAAAAATAATACTACTTCTGAACAAAGCACTAAGGAAAACATCAAAGGAAAAGTACAAGCTCTAGTTTATACTGTGAATGAAGGAAAGAAATCCTTCTATTTTGCTTTTGAAAACCAACATCATGTAATGCATGATCTTATTTAACGAAGAATATAGGATTAAACAAATCCTCCTTAGGTACTTTCTGCACTCAATTGAAAGAACAAGAAAGCATTTTGTTTATATCCATGTCTTTATATGGTTTCGTACCACGTATAAATTATCATATGCACAAAACTGCAAGACTAGGAAAATTCACTCTGTTTCAAGCATGATCCTAAAATGTACCAGGTCATGTCCTCATCCATGTGGCAGTGAATGCAAATTTAAGCACTTAATCTGTTTTCAGCTTTCAACAAGGAGAGAAGAAAAGAATGAGATCTACTCTTGACATAGAGGGGAGCAGCAGGTGCACTTTTTCAGCATGTTATACTGTAGCAATTTGACTAAACTAAGATGAATATTGAAATTTTTTCTATGTTTATCATTATAGAGACAACATGATAAGAAGCCAGCAAAATGAAGTGTACTTCATCCTTTAAGCATTCAGCAAAAGCAGAAGCATAATATTTCTGAAGAAAGCCAAATGCCCATAAAATTTGACCAGAGTATGCCTCTCACACGTATTCAATCCACCTTTAAACAAAGCAAGCTGGAGGCTCAAACAACTAGAAAGGTCTAGTCACACATACTAAAACTGGACCCGCGAAGAAAAAGCTAAGCGACATATTCTTAAAAAAAAAAAAAAAAAAAGTAGTACTACCATTAGTCCGAGCATATAATGGACACTGATTTATCCCTAAGTTGGGGTGGGTAATGTCTCACCCGATAAGTACTCTTATTCATTGGGACGAAATTATAATGAAGCAGTTGGACTTTTACTATTAAACAATCAAAGCAAAGGAAAGGCAAAATTACACTGGTTTTGTAGATTGCAAAGATTTTATGCAAAACATTTACTGACTTCTAGAGCAATTATATGTAAAGAAAATATATAAACAATTCACTCACCAGAGACAACAGAAATTGCTGATACTAGAGGACCATAAACACTTCTACGGGGAATTCTTGTTGTTCCTTTACCAGCCCAAGAAAATCGGACCTCCAGCATATTATTGGTCACATTGACATTAAATATTTCCACTACAGGTTTTTCAACCCCACCCGCCTCATCTTTGATATTGAAATCCTTCCAGACTAATTTGTCCTGTGATATTGTAGAATGTTGAGAGGAATGCCCAACTCCAAATATGTATAAAGCACAAGACACAACAGTAACGCGTGGAACTACCTGAATATATATATGGAACATTCGCTTCCCGAGACTATTATATGCATTGTCAGTTGTGAACTGAATCTCTGCAAACTGTAAATGTACAGTGTACTGTCCATTTCTTAAGCAATAAAAGAAGTAGGTAAGCGAAATCGGAGAGATTCTTGCCGTTGTATAGCGAGCATCCATGTTTGCATCTGATAAAGTTACAGTGTATAGTGTATTTTGGAAATCATTGTCATTCATGAAGTCACCTGTGCTACTAAACCCCCAATTCCGATTTCTATCAAAGAAGTATAATGCAGTACCACCCTTGACCTGTCCATCTCCTTCATACAGAACAGTCTGTTTATTTTCTTTGATGTTTGCATCTTGTCCACCACAGTTAACATGTCGGCAACTCGAATCTGTCAGAACAAGTTTAAACTTCAGCAAAATAAATGATGGACCTTAAAGAAGGGTGTTAGCATATTTGAATATTAATTTAAGCCTTTATCCAATAGGTTATGCTTTCAAAATAGTTGGCAGTGGTTTTACAAAACTTTACATGATATCAAAGCAAAAGGTCCTAGATACAAATCTTATCAGGCCTTTATTCGCCTCCCCTATTATTCATTTCCACGCACTAGTTGTAGACCAAAGTCCCAACTTACGAGAGAGGGGGAGTGTTTAAGCAATGTTAAATCAAGCCTTCATTTAACAATTTAAACTTTAAAATAGTTGACAATGGTCTCACAAAATTTTACAAAAAGAATGGTCCGCATTTTAGCAACAAAATAATGAGGAGATGCCGTCCATGGACAGAAAAGGAAAACCTTCTCATTTTTCATACAGAAAGGCATTGTATCCAATACATGTTTTGCAGCTCACAGAAAAATACATACAGCGTGAACAGCGGAAGTTGTCCAAGCATGGCACGGCTCTACTTCTGCAGCAGAGTAGAAACATAAACCGATAGTTAAAGATAAGTGTTCCTGACTTTTGAAAATGAATCAGGGACATAATAGTTTGAACAGAGCTAGCAGAAATAATAAATGATAGACGTCTAAAGCAAGTAAAAAGAATGTTAAAGTGAGGGAAAAAGAAAAACCGGGAAATCTTACAGGTTGTTCTCTTGTGAAGAGCTTTTGTATAGGTTCAAGTTTAGGTCCCTGACAGATGAAGAAAAACTGACTCATCATATTTCTTAAGTACATAACGCTATGACTTATTGGGCAAAAATCACGAGAATCCTCACAAGTTGTCCCGACAAGCTTGTTGGTCAGAGCTTTGCCATGAAAAGTTGTTGTAAGAAAGATCGCTGCATCCACGCAACAACAAGCATTCACGTGATTTTATCTTAAGATGAAGATTTGACAGCAATTGTATCCCAAATAAGCGAAAGAGGGCAAACCAAAAATTCGGAAGTAAGCTTGTGAAATCAACTTTGACGAGAAGAAAACATACACACTGGTTCCATCCTTCAAGATTGAGTCTGGTATTTGTCCACTCAGAATATTGCCCGTTAGAAAGCTAGCCAAAACAAAATCTAGCGTTTTAGCACTCATGAAGAAAAATTGAGCACCAAAAAACATGAGAAAAACAAAACTTATTGATGCATCCGAATATATACTGTGACATAGTTACAGATTGAATGCCCCCATTTGAGGTTGCAACGTTTGCTACTACAAGCATGTTGGGTTTCGTAAAACATGGCTTCATGTCTTCCCTCTACCTCTTAGAGCGCATAAAATAAAAACACCGATATATGTGATGATCGCATGGCTCAATTTTTCAGCTTTTAATTTGATCCTATTAAGAAAGATTTTTATAAACAAATCTCCATTTACATGGTCATGTCACCACCCATTTCATAATATCTCATACAATTGGTAGGGTACAGACTTACATAAATCTCAATCTTTTTGCAGTGATTGTCGCTGGAATTTCACCAACTAATCTGTTGAAGCTGAGCTCCCTGTTAAATGGAGGATGAGTGCTTGAATGTGCAATATTACTCCAAAAAACTGATAACAGAGATCTCAGCTAACAAAGCCAGCTCTAAGTCTTGTGTACAGAACATAATCAGAGGGTAGTAATGCTGAGAAGACAGTATGTACACAAACTTGACCGGATGCAGAAATTAACGCCAAACATCCTACCAAGAAAACCCCCTGCCCATATTGGTAACTTTCCTGTATAGTTAAATTTGGTCACCAACTGAAAAACGAACTTTGGATTAATATGAATCACGTATTCCCAATTTATACACAAATTCCATGCAACATCAGTTTGGTCCTCCAATCATTAAAACAATCGAAAAAAAAGATGCATGTTTTATTGTGATATGGCGATGTCAGTCAAGTACTGTTTGTGGCTGTTAATCAGGAGTGGAACCAAATCTTTTGAGGTTATGAATTATACATATGTATAATATTGCAACTCACACCGATTGTCAACTGGTAAAGTACGAGTAAGAAGGGGCAGCAGTTGATGTCTTGGTTGTGGGAAAAATATGTCCACTTTCAAGGCTCTAATTCTAGGTGCTTATAACAGTCCACTATTGCAGATCGGAACAAAATATATGTGGAGAACCACAGCAGGAGGCAATTCTGTATTAGTGCCAAACAATGGTACATGGATTTATCAAGTTTAAGTTAATTGAGTTAATAAGCAAAAAGTACAATTTGACTTTTCTTTTTATTAAAAAGAAAGATCAGTACAAGGTCCCAACCAAATTTTGCACCTAACTTCAGGCATATTCGAGGCAACACCATCAGTAGAATATATCCTTTGATCATGGAATGTTATCATTGTGCACTTTCAGCTCTCTTGCAGAGCATGACTTTGACAAATCCTACTTGCGCATCTACCGTTTCTCATGCAGCGGCTAAAAAAGAAAGTTCCCAGTTCATTTGAGCACCCAGACGAGATTAACCACTACCTTTGTACAACAATGAAACATTGCACTGACTTCTCCAAAGGATCTTTCAGATTATGGAAGATGGTTAGAAAGTCTTCTCGAAATTGAGAATGAGTGATGTGGACATTAGCATGATTTGTACTGTACATGATGCAAAAAGCAAGCTTAGAAATTTTACAGACGATAACTCACACGAGTAATACTTACACGACTTCTAGTTCTTCTAAGTTCCAAATGTAAGAGGGAATCTCCCCAGATATGTTACAGCTCCTTAGCACCCTGACAATGGAACAGATTAGTTCCTCAAACATTCATGACACGTAACAAAATGATTTCCTAGTAGAGAAATGAGTGAAACAAGAATCAAACCTACAATGTTACGAGGCCTGTCATATTACTGAGATTAGGAAATAGCTGTCTGGGACTGATTATGTCACTAATTTTCCTGAAAAAGACATAAGAACTTGCTATAAATTTCTCAACTAGATAACTGCACGTCAGATTTTCAAATATGAGTTTCACAGGATCATGACAGGATACTGTACGCTTACAAGTGGACCATGTTATTGAAAAGTGAGACAACAGTTGGAATAGGCCCCTCCAGCCCACTTGCTATCATTTCTCTGCACATCACAATATGAAAAATGATAGTTACTTGCTGGGAATGAGTAGTGTTTGCTCTTATTCATCATCTCTAGCTTAAAAAATTTCAAACGATCTTACAATCTATTGAGTTGTAAGCAGTTCTTGATGAACTCTGGTATTCTGCCACTGAAGTTATTATCATTTATCCTCCTGCATTATGCAATTGAAATGTGTCATCAGACATTTCAATTAAGATATATAATCTGTATGGGAGGAACGAGACAACATCATACAAATCTGTAAGATTTATCAAACCAGCAAAAGAGGTTGGCAAGTTTCCAGTTAACTGATTGGAGGACAGCATCCTGCCAGCATAACATGCCAAGAACAGGCCCACATCAACATCTAATATATAAAACTTGCAATCAGAACAAGTGGACAATAAATAATTATACAGCATCTCACAGAGTTTGTAGGTTGATCAAACTTCCGAGATCAGGAGGAATGTTGCCAGAGAATTGGTTGGCCTCAAGGCATCTGATTTAGAATCCCCAGTAAAATCACTAATAGTATGATCCAACATAACTTAAGGAAATTGCATAGTAAGTGTCCTAGCTTCACCGCAAAAAGTAATCATGGCAACTAAGAGATTCTATAGACATTATTACAGCTGTAAGCAAACTTGCAAGCAACAGAGACAAAGATGTTGAAAACGCACAGGTATGTGAGAGAGGTGATACTGCCCAAAGTCTTTGGAATTTCCCCAGATAAGCGATTCACGAGAACAGAGCTGCATTGATCACTCCAATTATTTATACCAAGGCTAATGAGATGCCAGTACAAGATAGAATTATTAGAATAGAATCATTAGAAGGATCTTACATTGAAGTCAACTGCATAGAAGCCCACTCCTTAGGTATTGTCCCATAGAGGTAGTTATAAGCGAAGTCACTACAAGAATAAGATAGTATTTATCCACAAAGTAGGATTTCAAATAAGTATTCCATGTCCATATATTAGCTTATATCTGCAAGAAATATGATAGTGTTTAATTAAGGTCTCACATTTTTCTAAGGTGAGGAAGCTTAGCAAGTTCAGGGGGAAGGATCCCAGGGAGACTAAACCCCTTGAGAGTTCTACAAAGCATCAAAACCAAAATTAGACAAACTCAAGTAACATCACATGATGAATGATAACAATTTCTACACAGACAAACAAGAGAAAGAGGCCCTTAAGGGCTATGCGACAAGCACTCAATGAAACACTGTTTTAAATTTGCAAAGCACATCTATACTCACCAATGCTGCATAAAAGCTGTTCTTTGAAAGGTTACAAGGAATTATAATGACTGGCTTTAATGTTTTTTAACCAACTAGGATGAAAATTAAAAGGAAGTACGAAAGGGTATAATTAAAAAAATACTCAAACATATTCTAGGATAATTCACTATGTGTCTACATAATCTTCTAAAATGTCATGTTTGGAATTGGACGTTATCATGGTATGGAAATTTTGAACTAAATAGTGGCTGGCAGTCCAGTAAGCGAGGGAATATTAGGTAGATGATTACAATCTAAACATCCTACATATTATATATTTTAAAAAGAGAGTCAGCATCTTCTTGGTTCCTTCTGAAGAATATTATGAAAAATTGCGGAAATTGACTCAATCAAAATATACAGATTTTTACCTAGTCTACACGTATCAAAAATTTCCAGCTGCAGAAATGAGGTCCTTTTTTTCTCATACTTGTATATAGCGAGGCTCTCATTTGAGTCACAGTCTCAGCTTTCAAGGTCGCAATAACTAGTTTCCCAAGAAAAATTGTGGACTCAAACCTTTTCATGTTTTGTCAATGCATGTTATTCAGCTGCCTATTTAACACCTATCATTTTGCATTTGCAACCAAGAATCTGAACATTGTCAAAGCAGCCCCAGATATTCACACTATTTACTGTTGTAAGTTACATCAACCCTGCTTAAGAGACTGTATATTATAGATAGACAAAAAAAGAATATTTTCTCCAGTCAAGATGCAAAACTATGCATTAAATCTGAGTAACGAGCTGAGGAGTATATACATGTTTACGACATGACAGAAGGTATCATTTAGGAAGTTGCATTCACAAGCAACGGTACTGTCGGCTCCTTTTGGTATTTCTGTTGTTACACCAACTTTTACAACTTCACAAGAATCACCATCAAACTCCCAATACTTGGCCCCCAGTTTAGCAGCAATTTGTTGAAGAGCGTCCACTGAATCCCATTCAGAACCACATAAAGAAGAAAATAAGCAAAAAGATTAGTGTCATTGCAGTGACCTGAGTAGCCAATCAAATATTTAAGGATATTTGCCTGATATCATTAGCAAAGATCAGGACAACTTACTGGAAAAGTATTAAGCATAACAAACAATCGTAACCCCAAACCAATCTTTGCAAATTTGCTTCCAAGTTCCTAGACTAAGTTTTAGTAATTCTGCAATGCAGACCCAAGAGAAGAAACCACTCCAACCAAGGTCAATCCAAGAGACAGCAGAATCAGCATAACGGCAAGCAAAATAAGAATTGTGGACAACGTGACGAAAGAGAGAACTGGATTTTGTCTGTTCTTTTTATTTCTGTTGTAAGTTACTGTACAGCAGATCTCGTTGTGCTTCGAACCCACTAAAGAAAGGCAGAAAAACACAAAATTCCATAAACAAATACAGATGCAAAGCCAACTTAGCTACTCCAAACCATCTTAAGAAGGCAAAGCTCAGGAAAACTCAGCACAAAACTTCTAATTATCTCCAGAGTTCGAATCGTTATGCGGACAAAATGAAGATTTTGCACTCACCTTCTTGGGGAGAAACCTTTGGTTCAGCCAATCTAAGCATCCTGAAGTAGCTCAAGGCAAAAATAAAGAAAATTAAGGAGTTCTTCGCAACCATGATCAAGAGAAAATATGGGCCTCGGATAAGCCAGGACCCAGGTAGCTGTTTTCGCTTTGGACTTGCGTTCTCAGAGTATTGTCAAAAGAATCAAGACGAGGAAACGTAGCATCAAAAGACGACAGGGAGCAAACTCCACCTGCCCGATATGTGAAAACGAGGAATCTCTCTCTCTCTCTCTCTCTCTCTCTCTCCACTCTACTTGACCTTTCTGGGTTGGAGGTGTGCATGTTGGAGCGCAGCCACCACCGTACCAAACGAACTCAGGAGTCAAACTTTCTTTTTTCGTCATTTTAGTTTCAGAAGACAAAAAGATCATCACCTAAACTTTTCCTGTCAGATTATCAATTTTTTTGCTTTCTCCTCGTTTTGCCTCGGGACTTTTGTGAAGGTGGAAGATGTTAGCTAGTAAAAATTACAATTACTTGTGCTCGACTTTTGGAGGGTTTTTTTTTTTCTCAATTTTTTTTTGTTCTGAAATACTGAACTTCTCACTTGAGTTTAAGCTTAAATTAATTTAATTTTCAAAGAACTCCATAATATTATAGTTATTACATTATACTGTACTTGGGACTCATCAAGTAATCGAACTTTCAAGTTTTAATTACACATATCAATTCATCATATTATAAAATCGCAACGTCAGCATTTAGACACAAAACAACGTCATTTTAAATTTACTTTATGTAAACTCTAGCTTAGAGTAGAATATGCTTGCTTTTAAAAACAAAAAATTCCTAGCATCAAAATGTTAATCGAGTTTATTTGACCTTGAAAAGTCAAGCTTATTCGGTAACACATAATCAAACCCATTATATACATACTTAACATCAAAGCTATAGACTATAGTTAATGCCGAAGCTAAGATAATGTACGCTCCAATACTTGCCATTAAACACTTCACTTATGATATGTGGGACAATTTTGCCGCGTGCCACCTATTGGACCAATAAACTTTTGCTATAATTTAATTTTGTATTCGTGAAAAGTTAAAGAAATTTAATGATTTTGCCAAAAATGAGAATTTAGATTAAGGCATAATGAGTATGTAGTGAAATCTCCAAGGTTAAGATATTCAATGAATAAAAACCGAAGATAAACAAATAAATAATATGAGCAAATAATAAGATTATAAAACAGTAGCTCTTGTTTCTACATAAGTTATTTAGTGACGTGTTTTGAATAGAAATGAATTTTTACTATGTGAACTAAATAATTTGAGCATAATAATTTATGAAAGTGTAATTGGAGCTCGATATTTTACATCATACTTAAATACAAGCAACCAACTATTTATGCATATTTTTTCGAGAAAAAAAGACTATATATGCATATTTACATTCTCCCCCTTAGCGGACGAAAAACAACCGAAATTTAATCGTGGGCCTAAAAGCTGAGATTTCTCTTGGCGTCCATGCCTTTATAGATTGAATCATTGCTAGGCTGCTTTAGTGGGGCTTGAGCTCATGATTAAAGTGAAAAGTTTTCCTAAAATAAATATATATAATTATAGAATCAAGCTATATTCAACCTCCGGCAAGTATTTATCCTCGTCACACCGCAATTTATAATGCTGTAATTCGGCCTGCATGCTTTTTCTTCTTCCAAGAAAAGGACAATGATCATAGCATTATAAAGTAGGTAACACTAGTCCAGTTACCTACTCCATTTAGGACATCATGAAAGTTTCATTACAAAGATAGAAAAGAAAATGCTACGACTCGATATATACATATGTAAATAAATTTCCCACTTGTTTGGTGGACCGTCAACAATGGCTGCCAGATAAAAGCTAATTTCAGAGCATCTCAATCTCAGGGTTGATGTCTTGGATTTTTCAAAGGCTTTTGCTTCGTGAATACGTTTGGCCGATGACGATCTAGAAATAAATTTTCCTTTAGTGGAAATCTTTTTTAAGCGGACTTTGACCCCATGGGCCGTGTTCGATTCTTCATCGTTCGTTATTGGATGTAATTTGCATATCTGGACGGACAGCGACGTGGGTGTCTCACCCGGAGACGAGACCCCATCACGTAGAATTATTGTCTTGGAGTTGACTAGACGTCCATTCCGACGAGAGTGAGGCAGGGTCAAGCATAAAATTTCATAGGAAAAATGTCACAAATAATCTCTAAGGTTTTATCTAATATTCAATTTCATTCTTAAGCTTTTGATTTGCTCAATTTGGTCCATGAATTATTAACAAATATTTAATTTAGTCATTCCGTTCAAACTGTTAAGTGATAACTATTTTTCCCTTCTTTTTTCTTCTTCTTCTCTCTTTCCTCTGCCGGCAATGACCCTCGGTTGGCTAGGGCAGCCCTCGCCGGCATCAAGTGAGGGTGGCTCTCGGCTAGGGCGGGCAAGGGCGGCCCTTGCCCGACGCCAACAGTGGCGGCCCTCGCCAGACCCTCGCCGGACTTGGGCAAGGGGTGCCCTCACTAGATTTGGTGAGGGAGGCCCTTGCTCGAAGCCAACGAGGGCTGCCCTCTCCTGCGTCGAGCGAGGACGATCCTTGCCCAATGCCAGTGAGGGTGGCCCTAGCCAGCCTAGGCGAGGGCAACCCTCGCCGGACACCGGTTTCCCTCCGCCGGCTCCACCATGGCCAATGGAGGGAAGAGAGAAGAAGAAGGAAAAAAAAGAAAAAAATGTTAAAAAGTAAAAAGACCAAAATATCAAATTCCGTTAACTTTAATTAACGGAAGAACAAAATTGGTCAATTTTCAAATAGTCAATGACTATATCAAATATTTATCGATAATTTAGGGACCAAATTAAACAAATTAAAAATCTAGGGATGAGATTTGACATTAAGTAGAAGTTTAGAAATTGTTTGTGACATTTTCCCATTATCGTATGACCATAGTACACATGCATGGCTACAAAATCGCTGGACTAGAAAGAGAGACGACGGGTTTGAATAGAAGCCATTTCAAATTTGCAATCAAGCGATGTGAGACGATACTTGAGAATTGATGTGGAGTCATTGCTAAGGGCGATGATATTGCAGTCATGAAGTGTTCTTATTCCTTCTTTTTTCTGTTTTTTTAAATGAAGTGACTTTTTTTCGCAAGGATATATAAAATGTATCATTCACCTGCATCAAATGAAGGGCTTCATGCATACAGTGGATGGCGTGGCTCCTAAAGTTACTCTAGGTGGGTAGAGAATCCGTAATTTGAGTAAAAGATCCGCCACTATTGAGAAAACTTCATAATAGATTTTGATGTCGACAAAATTGTTCATGAAAATTTGGTTAGTCTGATAATCATCTTAAAGTATATTGATCTAGAAAAATACTCTTGGAGTGAAATTATCTCGATCTAGTTTGAACTCAAGACCCAATTGTAAAGTCTACTTCGGTTGGAATAAGCTTGGGCTTAAGTTTAGACTTTATATTGAAGATGAAAATCTTACATTATGACTACGTTTGGCAGTCAAGATAAAATTCAAGATAAGATCGATATTATCCTATACCGTGTTTAATGCCTATTCAAGATAGGATAAAATTGGATATAAAAGGAATATAGGTCGGATAAAATTACCCTATAGAGAGAAATGGAACATAAGTAAATAGGATTTGTAATATTCATAACAAAAAAATTATTATTTTTCAAATAACAAACTTATTAACTTAAGAAAATTAAAATTATATTTCAATATAAATAGTGTTTGAACTCTAATATAAGAAACTCAAAATATGAAAAAATGAAAAGTTAGTTTTTTAATTTAATTTTAGTTAAATTTATATATTTGACTTTAATTCTATCTTATAATATAAATTAAATATATAAATATAAATATATATTCTATTTATATTTATTACATATTTGAGATATTTTTGTATTTTAGGTATATTAGTACAGTTTGCTATTTAATGGAATTTTATCAAGGAAAATGATGAAAGGGGAAAAAAGAAATGAAAAATAAAATGATTAAAAAAAAGAAAAAGTAAATGAAAATAAATTAAGCAATAGTTTCGGGAGAGATTTTGGCCATATCAGTTCATCAACTTTTAGGTTCATTTACAAAAGCTTTTACTTCGTGATTACATTTGGCCAATGACGAATCTATAAAGAATTTCACTTCAGCAGAAGAGAGGGGTCAAAGGGTCGAAATCTTTTTAAGCCGGCTTTGACCGCATGGGCCGTGGTTCGATTCTTCATCTTTCGTTGTCGCATGAAATTGGGACTATCCGAACGGACAGCGACGCGGGCGTCCCACGCGGAGACGAGACCCCGTCTCGTACAATCAATATCTCAGAGCTGACTAGACGTCCGTGCCGACGGGTGGGGGCACGGTCGGTCCGAGGAGAAATTATTGTACGACCATAGGACACGTGCATGGCTGCAAAATCGTGGGCCGGAAGAGAGAGAGAGAGAGACGACGTGTGCGTGTAGAACACGTTTCTAATTTGCAGTCAAGTGATGTGAGAGACAACGTCGGATTGGGAATTGCCACGGAATCGTTACAAGTGGCGAGGAAATTGCAATTATTAAGTGTTCTTATCCCTTTCCGATTGAAATGACTTATTTTCACAAGGATTTGCATCGAACGAGAGGCTTCACGCATACGGCTGATGGCGTGGCTCCTAAACTTACTTTTTCGGAAAAATCATTTAGAAAGTCTATATCTTGTTTTTAATTTTGCTAATTGAGTTCTAAATATTTTCACATGTTATCAATTGAGATCAATTCGATTAATTTTAGTTAGAAATTGCTGATATGGACTCTGCTTATCTTAAATACATGAAATAGTTGGCGCTAATTTAGAAAAATTTGAATAATATTATAATATTTTTTTTTCTTATTTTCCCTCCATTCTTCTCTCTCTAGCTAACAACGGGGCTTAAGTAGTGGCCAACGACTGACTAAAGGAAACGACTAGTGACCCTCATTGAAGGCTAGTGAGGATCACCTTGCTAGAGGACGTCAAGGCTTGCCCTTGTTGACCTTACCTGAAGCTAGCAAGGCTCGCCTTCGTAGGCCTTTAGCAAGGTCAATCCTTGCTAGATTCCAACGAAGGCGACCTCATCGTCGTCGAGGAAGAAGAAGGGAGGGGAAAAAAAGAAAAGAAAAGAAAAGAAAAGAGGACAAAATAATAAATATATAATTTGAAAAATATATTAAAATATTATTAAAAATTACTTACTTTAGTATCAATTGCGCCATGTTAGCAATTTCCAACAAAAATTATAAGAATGAACTCAATTGGCAATGTTAATAAGTTCAGGAGTGAATTAACAAAAATGTGATGGATTTAAAATTTTATAAACAAGTTTCTTGTTACTTTGGGTGGGTGGAGAATCTCCGTTTCAATTAAAGGATCTGCCGCTTCAATTGGAGTGCC
This sequence comes from Eucalyptus camaldulensis, assembly GCA_019915185.1. Lineage (NCBI taxonomy): Eukaryota > Viridiplantae > Streptophyta > Magnoliopsida > Myrtales > Myrtaceae > Eucalyptus > Eucalyptus camaldulensis. The sequence goes on from JAHSVA010000012.1 coordinate 6,688,330, forward strand.
GCCCTTTCTTTATCCTTCATGAGAAACACCGTGCCGGGCCTTTCTTGAGCCACTAAGGCCCGCCGGGCTAATTCAATTGGAGTACCCCGTCTCTCTTTCGAGCCCGACAGCCCGGCCCGGGAATTCTGGGGCCTCCAAACAATCGGCCCGGCCCGGCCCGGCCCGGGCCGAGCTTTAGCGTCTCGGACCTTTTACCTCCCACCGTGCCCCGCTGGCCCAGATTCCACGTGGAGCTCGGTTCTCCCGCCACGTGGCTCCGGGACCAGATCGTCCCCATCCTGTCTCGCTCCAGAAGCTCTCCTCCACGCAGGACGTGACGAAACCCTAGCCCCTGATCTCCGTTCCCGATTCACCTCGATTCTCCATGGGCTCGTCCAATTCCGGCGACGACGAAGGCGACGGCGACGCTGGCTCCACGTTTCACGATGCCTGCGACGACTTCCCGTTCTACGATTGCCCGGCTCCCGACGACTCCGCCGCTCCCCTCGACGGATCGGAACCGAAGCCGCCCTCCTCCTCGCCGGAGATTCCCTCCGGCCTCTGGCGCCGGCGTTCGGGTAGGGTCCCCGCCGGAGGAGAGGCCGAGGCCGAATCGGGCTTCGCCGCCCGTTCCAGGGAGAACAGGTTCAGGCTTTACCGCGATTTGATGGAAGGGGAAGGTCCTATCGAGCGAGGGCGCTCGGATGTGGAGGAGAGGAGCTCGATTTCGGTTCCGGGCATTGCTCGGCGTGATGAGGGCGAGGATTCCGCCATAACAACGTCGAACGATGCTGGAGTCGGCGACACGGCGGCGGAGTCGATCGTGACTCCGTCCGAGGAGGTCTGTGATGGGGCGGGCGAGCGGAAGGATGACGCGTCTATAGTGACCACGGTGGATGACGAACGAATCGGCGACTCGGCGGACTCGGCTGACTCGGCGGTTCCGCTTGGTGAAACCACGTCTTCTAGTTTGCTCATATCTATGGCGGGAATACTAATTAAGGCAATTGGATTCCAAATTAACTTGTTAGTTAGCTTTCTTACTTTCCCATTTTGGTGTTTTCGTACATTTTACGCCTTCGTCTTCAACCCCTATGCGACAATGAGGCGTGGCGTGAAGTGTTTGACTGGAAAGATATCGAGCGTATGCAATTCGGTGTGCGATAAAATGAGTCCATTTGTACGTGAATGGTTCGAGGACAATAAGTCAATTTGGAAGCTCGTGCTGCGGTGTGGTTGGGGGCTCTTTTGGTCGATGTATGTTTGTTTCATCTTGGTCGGTTTACTGGTGACTGCTGCTCTGATTAGTGGTCTTATAATGAGGTTTCTGGTGGCAGAGCCGATCAGGAGAGAGGACAAATTGAACTTTGATTATACGAAACACAGCCCGGCCGCTTATCTACCGGTAAGTTCTTGTGCCGGTGCAGATTGTGGTATGAAATGTGGAGGGATAGTTGTTGATGTGGGGAAGAGTGGGAGATCGCGGGTTATTCCTCCTCATCACGAGCTGGAAGCAACTGTGTCTTTGACATTGCCAGAGTCTGAGTACAACAGAAATTTAGGTGTCTTTCAGGTAACTTTCTTCTTGCTGTTGAATTGGATTCAGTTTGATTGGCTTGAAATGTCGTGTTATGCTTACTGTTCATAGTGTGATGCGATTTTATATGTGTGCTATTTGTAGCAAACCCGCATTATGTTTTATACAACTTAATTTGCTCGGGTTCCGAAATGTCAGTCTTGTTTAAGGTAGATGTGGGCCTTCCCAAGAGAGCTATGTACTTATTTGCGAGAGCTATGTACTTATTTGCCTAAGCCCTTTCCTTCTTATATACTGACTGTAGAGAGCATTGCCTTCAAGAGTTGCTGTTGCCTCTTAGTTAGCACTGGATCCTGCAAGTCTAGATCTTTGCCAGATTCTTGGGAAGTTTCACTCATCCTAGTTCTGAGGATTCTTTGCAAAGGGTCTGATTCACCAATAGTAGCATTCTGGGATTTTGTAGCGTGACAAGTTTCTTTTAGCGGGGGTTCATTTCACGCCCCATATTCTTTTAGCGTGGGCTAGTGTTGCCTTGTCAGGTGAAAGATTTACTTGTACTAGTGATAAACTTGTTGGTAGTTTTTGGTCCACTGGAAGTGTACAAGTTATCAAGCATAGCTTCTTCTTCCGAAATAGTTTTAGTTACCCCGCAAGTATTGGCATCTTTCCTGCTTGAGCAGGCTTAAGTAAATTTGACATTATCATTGCTATGTCTATATTATTTACTCTTATGTTGTCGTATGTATGACTTTTTTCTTCTTTCTTGTTTCACACAAATAGTATTGTTTTCCTGCTCATCCTTTGTCCTTTATTTTTGGTCCAACTTTGTAGGTTACAACCAAAGTAATAAAATAACCACTTACCTTGAAGATTGACTTTCAAATCCTTAACATTTGTTAGGTCAGGGTTGATCTGCTGTCTGCTGATGGTGAAGTACTTTCAAGTTTAAGCCGTCCGTGCATGCTACTCTTCAAAAGCGAGCCTATCCGCCTTCTCTTAACTTTCCTTAAAGTAGTTCCGCTGATTGCTGGCTATGTATCAGAATCTGAAACCATCCATGTGAAGTTTCAAGGTTTTATTGAAGGCAATGTACCCACTGCCTGTGTAAAGGTGGTCCTTGAACAACGGGCAGAATTCCGTCCTGGAGCTGGCATCCCTGAAATATATGATGCGTCGCTAACCCTGGAGTCCGAGCTTCCTCTTTTAAGAAGGATCCTATGGTACTGGAAGAGGACCATATTTATCTGGATCAGCATGGTGATGTTTATATGGGAGTTGCTATTTACTCTAATCTGCTGCAAGCCCATCCTTATACCACGAACAAGGTGGAGCGTCGATTCTGCTAGAAGTCATGCTCGAAATGCTTCTCCCTCACATTGATGGTGTGGAACTTTGGCCTGCAGATAGATGATACAAAGGTAACATCTAATTTTTGGCATCTGCACTTATGTCCTCCTTCGAAAGAAACGATTCGCCCTCGTTTTGAGTGCCTCCCTCTGCAATGTGGGGGAACAGCGACCAAGTCGGGCCAGACACGTGGGTCTGGACAAAGTTTTTAGGCCATGTAAAACATGTCTCTAAGCGTTAAGCGAGACATTTGTATTGTACTCCTGCTCATTCTTTGATTCTTTTTCTCCTCCTGTCAAATAATAAATATAGCGCCCGTCCTCTTAAGTATATGTTGGCAAAGAGTATTCGGCTTGTCATGCTTGTTGCCGCTGTCGTTCTTAGATGTCGTTACAACTTCCGAAACATGTTGGGCTGATGTTGTTTTGGAAGACTGGAGAGCTTCAGGTTATCCTTCAGATAGCGGGTTTAAGTTTTGTGAGGTGGTGAGGAAGCATATGTAAAGCAGATCTGTTTAAGCATACGGTACATACATATAGCATTTCTATTTTCTTTTAACCTCATTTTTGGGTGTTTCATTTCGTATTTGATTTGGTTCTCTTAAGTAATTGTAAATCCATGTAATAATTTGTACACGGGGGGTAATTTATACATCCAATATTATATTCCCCTTGCTTTACATAATTATATTGAGGCAATTCGCATAATCGCATCATGTCAAATTTAGGTCTAATATGAACAAATATGTGGGTTGATCATATTACAACTTTAAAGGTTTAGACATTTGAAAATGTGTTTAGACGTGTATAAACGTGTCTAAAGGTGTTTAAAGATGCCTAAATATATCTAAATGTGTCGTGTTTAAGAAATAACAAATCAACATTGACAATTAATTGTGTCTGAGAGTGTCATACTATAAAGGATTAAAGGAGTAGACCAACACATATTTGTGTATAGACAAGTTGACCCTTTCATAAGCGAACCTGTCTAGACTTGATATCGACATGCTTAATTATGGGCAATCTATGTGTCATGTAAACGGATCATTTGTCAACCTACGTTGGTTGCATTAGTATAATGAGAGACTTTGCACCACAAAGAGCTTTATAACTCGAAGTACAATTCTGCTTGCAATGTCTGAGATTAGCTTTAGATCGTGAGAAGTGATTCCCGACAATTATAAAAATCTCGCACTCCCAAAAAGAGAAATGGTATCATAAGTACGGGAACTTTTTCTCGTTTTGGAATCAGTACTCAAATAGGTCTTTTTTTTGGCTTAATCAATTAAGTATCTTTACTTTTTGATTGCACTGGAAATGTGGAGCCTCCTTTAAATGAAACTGATATAGTTATCTTCCACAGCTAAGGGTCTGCATGGTAATATTTTCGTTTCTCCCAATTTCTATTTTTTTTCCCCGAAATAAAAAAAGAACAGAAATTCGTTTGGTAAAACTTTTGTTCTCGGGAACAATTTCTCTATTTTTTTGTTTCTCGAAACAATTTTGGAATAGAAATAAGAAACAAAAAAAAGTAGCTTATTGTTTCCGAAAATAATTTCTAGAAATAAACTAATTTTTTTTTCTTTTGTTCCTCTCTCTTGCCGCGGTCACCTCCAACCGCTCAGAGCCACCGTCAATCGTCGCTAACCGCGGCCTCCACCGCTGTTCGCCGTTGCCCACCGCCGCCGCCACCGTCGCAGGGCTCCGCCGCTTGTCGCTGGCCGACCCCGTATAGCCCATGGGCGATTGTGTGCGGCGGCAGCGGTGGCCAGCGGTCAGCGGCAATAATAAAAATGAATAAATACAAAAAAGAAACTATTTTATACAAAACACATTTTTATTATTTTTATAGTTTTAAATTATAAATTTTGTGTAGTTACCAAACACCTTATTTTATCCCCATAATAGAAATATAAAAAAAAAACTACTAAAAAAAATTCTTCCCCAGCTAAGAAATATTGTAATGCGCAGCCTAAATTAATGTATTGCACTTAACATTATAATAAAATGAGAAATATTATTTCTCTTTGCTTTCCTTTCTTATTCTTCGGGGCTGTTTGGTTCAGCATTCCCAAGGAGCTTTCAGCCCCGAAAGCCCCTTGGGAAAAATTTAAACCGTTTGGTTCAGCATTTGGAGCCATATTTGGGGGAATGCTAGCATTTGGAATGCTCTGGAATGCTGAAAGCCCAAAGCAGGTGGGGAGCTGCTTTGGGCATTCAGCATTCCAAAAATGCTGAGGGGAGGTTTAATGAATTTTTTTTCTTCCAATATTGCCCTCACTGATAATTGGGTTTTCTTGTTTTACCCTCAAAACTAACTGTTCATCGTCTTCCTCGTCTTCCTTGTTTCTTCAAGACCAAAGCTCAGCCGGCGAAGCTCAACCGGCCGGAGCTGGTCGCCCACGCACGGCCGTCGCCACACATCGCCGTGGCCACGCACCACCGTCGCCACACACCGCCGTGGCCACGCACCACCGTCGCGTGGGTCGCTACCTCAGTGGCGTCGCCTAGGTCGCGCGACCCACGAGATGGGCTAAGCGGTGCTCGTTTACCAGATCCGGCACCGCCGTTGCGTGGGTTGCGGCCTCAGGCGGCGTTGCGCGACCCACGCCGCTCAGCCGCCCAGATCCGGTGGCCACGTACCACCGTTGCGTGGGTCGCGGGGTCGCGCGACCCACGAGACACAGGTTGAGCGGTGCTTGCCGACCAGATCCGGCATCGCCGTCGCGTGGGTCGCGGCCTCAGGCGGCATCGCGCGACCCACGAGACACAGGCTGAGTGGTGCTCACCGACCAGATCCGGCACCGCCGTCGCGTGGGTCGCGGCCTCAGGCGGCGTCGTGCGACCCACGAGACAAGCTGAGCGGTGCTCAGCCGGCCAGATCCGGTCGCCCTGAGGCCGCGCGACCCACAGGACGGCGGTGCGTGGGTTGCGCGACCCGCCGCCTCCCCACCACCACAACCACCCGCCGCCTCTCCCACCACAGCCACCGGCTGCCTCCCCCACTAGCTCCGATTGCCTCCCCCTCGTTCCCCTCCTCTGCGTCAACATCTCCTCCTCCTTTTTCCTTTTCTTTTTTTCCCTTTTCTTTTCACCTCAAAGCTATTTTGCAAAATGCTACATCAAAATAAGAGTTCCCAAACACTTCAGCATTCACCAAATGCCCATTCTTACGAAGATACTTGAGGAAATGCAAAGCCTTCTTGGTCTTCCTTCTTCTTCGTCGCAGAGCCGCCACGGGACGCGATTGCCACCGCAAGGTCAAGCTTGGGCTCATTGCAGCCCACAATGTTAAGTGCCGCCTCCACAGCCCATCTGGCCATCATTGCCATCACGCCACAGCTCGTGACTCTCTCTCTCTCTCTCTTCTTCAACCTTCAATAGAGGTCTCATGACCTAAACTTTGAGAGGCACGTCCTACAATCTAATGCGTGTAACCTTGTCTTGTTGGGTCGTTTATTGCCGCGAGGTGTGTTCAGCCAGCGTTGGCGGTGCCAAGGCCGAAATCCTAAAATGGCAATTAAGAGGGAAGGGGTGAATTGGTTGATAATACCATGCTTCCTTTAGGTCTTTTTGCAAACTGTTAGAACGATTGTCCTATGAGATAGATAGACGATCCTATTTAGCAAATAACAAAAATTTACTCGTCGAGGGACGAGAGATGACGGGTCAAGTACGTATTGAGGTTCGGCCGTCCATGCCTAGTCCTCTCTCTCTCTCTCTCTCTCTCGGCATCAGTAGCTTTATAATCCGTGCAGGCTGAACTTCACTACCAAACCAAGTAAAATCACTGAGATACGATGTATTTCTGCCGCAGCAAGAGCATGTCCTGCTATACTAGAATCCTAGTAAAGCTGTTTACAAGAGACATATAATCTCTGTCGATACAATCGTAAGTGCTAGCTCAAAAGTAAATGAAGAAGCAAATTTAGTTCTCAAAGCTTAAAAAGATGCTGGTTCGGATGTCGCTTGACTCCGAGATCTCGTGGCCATTTGCTTGACTGTTTCCATCTCCTGTTTGATCTTGATTCTGCTTGCACACAGTCCACGTAAATCTGTCTGACTCTCATTTTACAGCTGCATTATTCTTTCCGTAAACACTTCAACCACCAAATAATAGGGATGACCGGTTCCTGATCTAGTCCAGTCCCAAGGTGAAACCAAGAACTAGACTGGGGACTAGACCGGCCAGTCTTGGAACAAGGAACTAGACCGACCAACCGGTCCAGTCTGGTCCAATGGAATAGTTCAATTTACTCAAAATTTTATCCAATCAACCTTTCCAAAAGAAGAAAAGAAGTTGTCTTCCATAGCAAAATGTGTGTATAGACGAAGACATGCCCTGATCGTGTAGTTTCTACTCAAGGAAAACAAATAGAGGGAACTTGGAAAAATTAGTATTTATTAAAAAAATTAAAAAAATATTAATATTGTTGGTCAGGAAATGGACTGCTGCCCAGAAATTGCCCAAAATCGGCTGGTTTGGATGGTTTCTGATTTGGGCAGTTTCGGTTGTACAGTCCTACCAAACAGACACATCAATAAATGAGATCTTTCCGTAGAAAGTTTCCTTAGTGCTAGGTTTTTCACTCCGTGAGTTAATGTCCATGAAGTGAACTTTCCTTAAAATGCTTGTTGCGCAATTGCTTCTACATTCCCCATGCCATCACATTATGTTTTCGATGCTAGAGCCGTGGTAATTGTGTAGAAGAATATACAATTTTTGTCACCTGTATATTTTTCTTTTAGAGTCTATGTATCTGGCCCTTCTCAACATGGATTTTCCAAATTCCATAACTCATTCTCCGGAAGATAAAACTCGCGTTATTCATAGTGCTCGTGGGGAAAAAGTAGTACATAGCACCATAGATTATAGTAAGGATCATGTTTTGCTTCATCCCTGATTAGAAAAAACTTTCTTCGACCATGTATTTGATTAATGTATTACAAGTCATGGACATCACTCCTGCCAAACTTAATTAGACAAAATATCGTGATATTAGTAAGCAATAACCCCACAATTAGAGGCGAGGTTCGAGGAAGTTTTCTCCCGCTACATTGATTTGTTTTAGCCCTACTTTATCCATTTCAACTAAAAGTCCTCCCTGAATTTTCTTAAGCCCTTTTTTTCTTCCTTCTGCAGCAATGAATTTCTTTCCCCAGCTTGTCTATTCATGGCGCATGCAGACACCATCTACTCTTAAACCTTGCCATGGTTAACAACAGTCCAACGTCCAATCATTGGACAGTATATCAGCCTATTTGTGCCTATCTGTCACACCCCAAAAACTCCAAAGAATGGGGGATGACACGGTCGTCCTTCTTTACAAAGGACGCAGCCTCAAACACAACCAACAAACTAATATTAACTTATATATATATATATATATATATATATATAAATATCAGATTAATATTCAAATTGGTTGCAACATCAGAGTTTCTATAATCCACCAAAAAGAGAAAAGAGATATACGTTTAAAACTCAGACGATCCAAATACTGGTAAGGATCATTTGCACCACTTTCTTAAACTATGCCAAAAACAAAATAGAACTGCCCAAAAGTTTCCCACGACGGCGCACTCGCTCTATTCGCCACTAGCTGAGGAACCTGAAAAGATTAAAGGAGGAATGGGATGAGCAACTACAACTCAGTGAGTAATACATATCTTCTAAGCAGATCGAACAACCACTATGCATGTATACAAAACAATACCAAACTTCAAAGCCAACTCAATATATAAAATAAGTATTGAATCTTATAAGAGTTATTTCTTATCATCAAGATTTATAGTGATATGGAAAACTCATTTGAATCGCCATCAAAATTCAAGTATCAATGGTCGAATCCATTGAATAATCTCCATCAAAAACACATATTAATGGTCTATCTATTGATCAATCTTTTGCTCAATAACTAACCATGGTCACGACACAACGCTTTGTGACAAGGCGACCAAGATTCTCCCCTTGGCAAGGTCTCCATCTACAAAGCCAGTAGCTAGGCCTAGAAGGATATCCTAAACTTGGTATGCATACCCCGAAAACCCCTCACTGGGTTCACAGTCATATTGAACATAAATAACCATTCTCCAATACCAGAAATCCAATCCAGAAATCAATATCTTAAACCAAACAAATAACATTTTGCAACATAGCCCATCATCCATTTCATATCCGTTTCTCAATTCATCTTGAACCTTTTTATAAATCAGTCGTAAAGCAATTTCATATATGTTTCTCCACAAACCTTGTATAATGTGCTTTTCAAAAATTCACAATCAACTAAAGGGTAGCAATTGCTCGATCTGGCTTTTATGCAATAAAAATGCCATTCTCAATTCAATATATATACATATATATATACTTCAAAACATGATTTTATAAAATCAAAAAAGATATAGTACCACTCACCTTGTCGTCTACGACCAAACGACAAACGATACTTGTATCGTCAAACTCAAAGCCCTATCAAATAATCGAAGAATAATGTTAAAATCTAATAAAATTCTATCTCAACTACAAAATGACTAAGCTACGCCTTAACTCTAACAAAAGGACTTCTGTGCGCTAACAAGTCACATAACCAAAGCGATTGTTTAAGCCATTCGCAATATGAAGTTTAAGCGCAAAACTTGATCGAGTCTTAACTTTCTCTTCTGAACCCCGATCCGAACGTATTTATAGTCAATAGAGAGCCATTGACACATATTATAAGAATCTCAAATTGGCCATCCCAAAATCAAGCCGAAAAATGACAAAATATGGGCCCAAAGCTGCTGGACGCGTACTGTTCACTGCGCGCGGGAAACTTTGGAATTTTGTTTCGGACAAACCATAACCTTAAATCACGATCCGTAAAATCCCACGGCTCCACAACACCCTAAATTACCATTCTTACAAAAATACGCAGCTCAACGACTCCAAAATTAGACTTCGCCGCTCGATTTTCCAAAAATTCCGAATTTGAGTCCTAAATCCAAAAATTACTTCAATCGGACAAACGAGGGGCTTGATCTCTTACCGGGTTATGGAGTCGAGTTGGCTTGGCAAGGCATTCGAGGCGTGCACGTGCCAAAACTTCTTTCCTTTCTTCCCCTTTCTCTTCTTCTTCTTCTTCTTCTTCTTCTTCTTTTCTTTCTTTTCTTTTTTGGTCGAGGAAACTCTCAGCTTCTATTTAGCCAAGCCCTCTCCCATCTCCTTTTTCTTTTTCTTGCGTTATTAAATTTTCGACTTTTTTTTCCGTTTCTTCTTTTGGAGCCTTTAAAACTTCTTTTTCTGTTTCTTCTTTTGGGGCCCACTAGCCTAATGTTACATTCTACCCTCCTTAAAAAAATTTATTCCTCGAAATTTACATGTACTTCAATCATGAAACAAGTGAGGGTATTTGTGTCTTGCCTTCTCCTCGAGTTCCCAAGTAGCCTCTCTCTCGGTGTGGTTTTGCCATTGTATTTTCACATAAGGAATAGTTCATTGCTGCAACACTTGATCCTTCTTATCGACAATGCGAATAGGCTGCTCCTCATATGTCAAGTTCTCCCGTAATCTCAATGGAGTAAAGTCTAGCACATGTTCAGGATTTGGCACATATTTCCGCAACAAAGAGACATGGAACACATTATGGACACCTGATAGTGCCGGTGGCAAAGCCAATTTATAAGCGACTTTACCAATTTTCTCTAAAATCAAGAATGGTCCCACGTATCTTGAACTTAACTTCCCACGTGTGTCAAATCTCATTACACCCTTCATAGGAGAAACTTTTAAGAATACGTGATCCTTCACATTAAATTCCAACTTGCGTCTTTTCAAATCCGCATAACTTTTCTGATGACTTAGAGCCGTTCTGAGACGCACCCGAACCAACCTAACTTTCTCTTTTGACTGTTGAATGAACTCAGGGCCAGTTAGTCTTTTCTCACCAACGTCGTCCCAACAAATAGGACTTCTGCATTTTCGGCCATATAAAGCTTCAAAGGGTGCCATCTTAATGCTGGAGTGATAACTGTTGTTATAAGAAAATTCTGCCAAATGTAGATGTTCATCCCAAGAACCGCCGAAGTCAATGATGCATGATCTCAACATATCTTCTAATGTCTGGATCGTTCTCTCTGACTGTCCATCTGTTTGTGGATGGAAAGCTATACTCAAGTTGAGTTTAGTGCCTAATGCTCCTTGTAAACTCTTCCAAAAGTTAGGCACAAACCTAGGATCCCTATCAGAAACAATGCTTACTGGAACTCCATGAAGCTTCACTATCTCATTAACATATCGCTTTGCCATATCTTCCATTGAAATGCCAAATCGATATCACAAAAAGTAAGCTGACTTAGTCAATCGATCAACAATCACCCATATAGCATTCTTACCACTTGGCGTCCTTGGTAGATTGACTACAAAGTCCATGGCAATATGCTCCCACTTCCATTTAGGTATCTCTAGAGGTTGCAACTGTCCACCTGGTTTCTGATGCTCAATTTTCACTTGCTGGCAAACTAAACATTGATCGAAAAATTTTATAATATCATTTTTTATGTTGATCCACCAAAAGTTTTCTCTCAAGTCTCTATACATTTTAGTGCTTCTCGGATGAATTGAAAATCTAGTACTGTGAGCTTCTTGCAGGATCTCCCTTTTTAGCTTTAAGTCCTCAGGAGCACATAGTCGACCACGAAACCTCAAGGATCCATCTACATGTAAACTAAAATCCGCTTGTCTTCCAGCTTCCATACCTTCTCTAATTTTTTGTAATTGTGGATCTTCATTCTATTTCGCCTTAATTCTGTCAATCAACATAGGTTGTACTTGAAGATTAGCTAATTGAGCACCTAGCTGCTGCACCAACACCTCCAAGTCTAACTTTCTCATATCTTCAAGAATAGATTCCTGGGAAGTGAGCAAAGCTACCATATTTCCAAAGGATTTACGACTCAAAGCATCTGCTACCACATTAGCCTTACCCGGATGGTAATTAATGGATAAGTCATAATCCTTCAAAAGTTCTAGCCATCTTCTCTGCCTCATGTTCAGTTCTTTCTGAGTAACGATATACTTTAGACTTTTGTGATCAGTAAAGACTTCACATTTTTCACCATACAAATAGTGTCGCCATATTTTCAAGGCAAACACAACCGCCGCTAACTCCAAATCATGAGTGGGGTAATTCTTCTCATGTAATTTCAATTGTCTAGAAGCGTAGGCAACAACTTTGCTATCTTGCATAAGAACACAACCCAAACCTTCTTTGGATGCATCGCAGTAGATTACGAAGCCACCACTTCCAGAAGGTAAAGTTAGAATAGGAGCTGACACCAGCCGTCTCTTCAACTCTTGAAAATTGCGTTCACATTGGTCTGACCATTCTAATTTAACTTTCTTCTGAGTTAGACGGGTAAGTGCACTAGCAATCTTTGAGAACCCCTCTACAAATCGCCTATAGTAGCCGGCTAGCCCAAGAAAACTTCTCACTTCTGTAACATTTGTTGGACGATTCCACTTAACAACTGCTTCAACCTTCTTTGGGTCCACTAATGTGCCATCTTTCGAGATCACATGACCCAAGAATTCTATATGATCAAGCTAGAAGTCACACTTACTAAATTTGGCATACAACTTCTTTTCATGCAAAGTTTGCCAGACAAACCTCAAGTGTTGTTCGTGTTCCTCTAAACTCTTCGAATATACTAGGATGTCATCAATGAACACCACAATAAATTTGTTTAGATATTCTCTGAACACCCTGTTCATCAAGTCCATGAAGGCAGCAGGTGCATTTGTTAATTCAAAAGGCATGACGAGAAATTCATAATGGCCATACCTTGTTCTGAAAACAGTTTTAGGCACATCATCTATCTTTATCTTCAATTGATGATACCTAGAACGAAGGTCGATCTTGGAAAATATCTGAGCTCCCTGAAGTTGATCAAATAAATCCTCAATCCGGGGTAAAGGATATTTGTTTTTGACCGTTACCTTGTTAAGCTCTCGATAATTTATGCAAAGCCGCATACTACCATCATTCTTTTTCACAAATAGAACATGAGCTCCCCAAGGTGAAACACTAGGTCTGATGGAACCCTTATCCAAAAGCTCTTGTAGCCGTGTTTTCAATTATTTTAATTCAGTGGGTGCCATTCGATATGGTGCCTTAGAGATTGGTGCTGTACCGGGCATCGATTCAATACAAAACTCAATTTCTCTATCAAGAGGCAAGCTTGGTAAATCCTCAGGAAATACACTTGGAGACTCTCTAACAACAGGAACATCTTCCAACTTTACTATGACCTTACTCGTGTCTTTTACACAAGCCAAATAACCATAGCAACCTTTTCTCAAAAGTTTCCTTGCTTGCAAAGCCGAGATCAACCTTGGAGAAGTGTTTTGACAACTTCCTGAAAAAGAGAATTCGGGTTGATTCGAAAGTCTAAATATCACTTTCTTTGAAAAACAATCAACAATAGCACGATAGGTGGATAACCAATCCATCCCTATAATAACATCGAAATCTCGAATATTTAAGTCCACTAGATCCACAGGCATTTCAACATTGTTAATCCGAATCACACATCTCTTGAACACATGATGACCAACTAAGAAATCGCCAGTGGGAGTATCAACACACAATTCACATTCAAGAGGGTTAGGCAACACATCAAGCTTCTTTGCAAATTCAGTTGAAATGAAGGAGTGCGTAACATCGGGGTCAAATAATGCATAAGCACAATGCGAGGCAATAGAAACATTACCTGCAACAACTGTGTTAGATGCTGCCGCATCCTCCTTCGTCATTGCAAAAACTTTCTCACTTGTACTTTGCCTTTGTTGGTTCTCTTGGGGCCTACTAACAAAAGGGGTATTCCTCCACTTGAAACACTGGTGTGCTAGGTGCCCTTGTTGCCCACATAGATTACATGATCTATTGCCAATAGGAGGATTCCTTCGTGTAGGACAATCTCACAGCATGTGTCCTACTTTCCCACATGAGAAGCATACTCTAATTTTCCGATAACACTCACCATGATGATAATTTCCACATGTATTACAAGGGCCTTGGTTACTTGGATTTTTGAACTGTCCTGGCCGGCTGAAACCTCTTCACCTTCCACTACCATTAGTATGGCTACCTTGCACATTTGTGGGCTTAAACCTTTTGGGTTGAGGCGCTCCTTGTGTGCCGTGCTTCAGAATGCTTTGTTCCACCTTGATTGCTCGTTCTAGCACATCCTTATAAGTTGTTAATACAAAAGGTGCAAGTGCGGAATTAATCTCAAGTCGGAGCCCTCTTAGGAAATGGTCGGCCTTATCTTCTTCATTTGCTACCAAGTGTTCGGCAAATCTACTCAACTGATTAAAGCAGACCAAATACTCCAAAACTGTGGAGTCACCCTGAGATACATGTACAAAGTCACCCTTCATCTTTGCCTGGAATGACTTTGGAAAGAATTGAGCATTGAACGCCTTTTTAAAGTCCTCCCAGGATATAATAACATCCCTACCTCCAAGACTTGGCTTCATTCCATCCCACCAAAACTCTGCTTCACCTTCTGGGTATTGGGTGGCAAATTTAACTTTCCGATCCTCGGGAACCTCTTCAGTTTCAAAGATCCCATCAATCTTTTTAATCTAACGCTTAGCCACGAGAGGATCAGTTTTCCCATCAAAAGTGGGTGGTTTCGCCTTTCTAAAATGGGCAAAAGTGCCTGAACCAGTCGCTCCATCTCCAGTTAATTCCTTTGCTTGACGATACCAATGGATCATTGCTTTGTTCAAATTCAGTTGAACGGGTTGGCTCTTGATCCTCTTCTCTGACTTTGTGCAAGTCGGGACTCCTATCAAGTGGTCCTCGAGTCTCCTTCTCAAAGACGCACCTCGAGAAGCTTGAGGCATGTCTCTAGCCTTAGGGGTAGTGACTCGTTTGCCTTTGTGACTCCTCCTAAGTGAGGCAAGTGTCTCAGAGTCGGTACTCATGATTACCTGAATCCAAGAATGAAACTACATCTTAGAATCTAGAAGACTAACGCAAAAATAAAATCTATCACACAACCTCACAACGTCCCATAACTACACCCAAAAAGATCAAAACTTAGGCTCTGATACCAAAATATGTCACACCCCAAAAACTCCAAAGAATGGGGATGACACGGCTGTCCTTCTTTACAAAGGATGCAGCCTCAAACACAACCAACAAACTAATATTAACTTATATATATATATATATATATATATATCAGATAAATATTCAAATTGGTTGCAACATCAGAGTTTCTATAATCCACCAAAAAGAGAAAATAGATATACGTTTATAACTCAGAAGATCCAACCACTAGTAAGGATCATTTGCACCACTTCCTTAAACCATACCAAAAACAAAATAGAACTCCCCAAAAGTTTCCCACGACGGCGCACGCGCTCTATTCGCCACTAGCTGAGGAACCTGCAAAGATTAAAGGAGGAATGGGATGAGCAACCATAGCTCAGTGAGTAGTACATATCTTCTAAGCAGATCGAACAACCACTATGCATGTATACAAAACAATACCAAACTTCAAAGCCAACTCAATATATAAAATAAGTATTGAATCTTATAAGAGTTATTTCTTATCATCAAGATTTATAGTAATATGGAAAACTCATTTGAATCGCCATCAAAATTCAAGTATCAATGGTCGAATCCATTGAATAATCTCTATCAAAAACACATATCAATGGTCTATCCATTGATCAATCTTTTGCTCAATAACTAACCATGGTCACGACACAACGCCTTGTGACAAGGCGGCCAAGATTCTCCCCTTGGCAAGGTCTCCACCTACAAAGTCGGTGGCTAGGCCCAGAAGGATATCCTAAACCTGGTATGCATACCCCCAAAAACCTTTCACTGGGTTCACAGTCATATTGAGCATAAATAACCATTCTCCAATACCAGAAATCCAATCCAGAAATCAATATCTTAAACCAAACAAATAACATTTTGCAACATAGCTCATTATCCATTTCATATCCATTTCTCAATTCATCATGAACCTTTTTGTAAATCAGTCGCAAAGCAATTTCATATATGTTTCTCCACAAACCTTGTATAATGTGCTTTTCAAAAATTCACAATCAACTAAAGGGTAGCAATTGCTCGATCTGGCTTTTATGCAATAAAAATGCCCTTCTCAATTCAATATATATACATATATATACTTCAAAACATGATTTTATAAAACCAAAGAAGATATAGTACCACTCACCTTGTCGTCTACAACTAAACGACAAACGATACTTGTATCGTCAAACTCAAAGCCCTATCAAATAACTGAAGAATAATGTTAAAATCTAATAAAATTCTATCTCGACTACAAAATGATTAAGCTACGCCTTAACTCTAACAAAAGGACTTCTGCGCGCTAACAAGTCGCATAACCAAAGCGATTGTTTAAGCCATTCGCAACATGAAGTTTAAGCGCAAAACTTGATCGAGCCTTAACTTTCTCTTCCGAACCCCGATCCGAACGTACTTATAGTCAATACAGAGCCCTTGACACATATTGCAGGAATCTCAAATTGGCCATCCCAAAATCAAGCTGAAAAATGACAAAATATAGGCCCAAAGCTGCTGGACTCGTACTGTTCACTGCGCGCGGGAAACTTTGCAATTTTGTTTCGGACAAACCATAACCTTAAATCACGATCCGTAAAATCCCATGGCTCCACAACATCCTAAATTACCATTCTTACAAAAATACGAGGCTCAATGACTCCAAAATTAGACTTCGCCGCTCAATTTTCCAAAAATTCTGAATTTGAGTCCTAAATCCAAAAATTACTTCAATCGGACAAACGAGGGGCTTGATCTCTTACTGGGTTATGGAGTCGAGTTGGCTTGGCAAGGCATCCAAGGCATGCACGTGCCAAAACTTCTTTCCTTTCTTCCCCTTTCTCTTCTTCTTCTTCTTCTTCTTCTTCTTCTTCTTCTTCTTTTCTTTCTTTTCTTTTTTGGTCGAGGAAACTCTCAGCTTCTATTTAGCCAAGCCCTCTCCCATCTCCTTTTCTTTTTCTTGCATTATTAACTTTTCGACTTCTTTTTCCATTTCTTCTTTTGGAGCCTTTAAAACTTCTTTTTATGTTTCTTCTTTTGGGGCCCACTAGCCTAATGTTACACTATAAGCTACCATATGGCTATGACTATGCTATGCATATATTCAATCCCCTCAAGAGTCAATCTTCTTCTCCGTCTTTTGAGCAAAACGATGCGAAAGTATAGGGCTGGAAAATGCCACGAAAGATGGCACCTTCAAGAAAGAGGTGACAATTTTTTTTTTTTTATCAATTCCATGAGGTTCTTTTTACTAATATTTTAAAGCGCGTGGAAGATTTGCGATTTCGAAAGACGTGGCTTGACTTGGGCATATTGACTGTTGATTAATTCAGATGGACGAGAGCTCTAGAAGGGTGATAGATTTGTGATGAATTGGTCTTCACAACCATGGTCAAGACATGTAGAATTTCGAGTCGTACTCTCATGCCTGTCCTAATCGCCCTCGCTATGGAGGATTACTTATTGAGCAAATTGGGCAATGCCGAGAAGTTTTACAGGACCCATGGACCACCATCGGCATGGATTGCTCCTTTGGTTTTAGGGGCTACTCATGCCACACTACGGTGGGAGACCTACTCAATGAACATGAATGGGGCAATTAGTTGCACGGATAGTTTTGGATTGCTCATGTTGTCAAAATAAGTAAATTTAATAAGTAAATTATCATAATCGCCAGTTTGGTAAGAAGTAAAAGAGTCCTTATGGAAATGACAATTCATGGAACTAGAAGGTTGATTTGATTTGGCACATGAGAAGGCAACATGCTAGTAAGGGACAAATATTTATGTAGTATTTTATTAATACGTTCATGATGAGGTGCAAGACACTATTGAAAGGGTATGAAGTGAGAGGTATAAAAATCTCTTAGAAGACAAACTGTTGATGCTTGTTGTTGGCAAAACGTATGTTTAGAGAGAACGTACGCTCCTTTCTCTCCCCTTTCCATCAAGGCATTCAATTTCCTCTTTACGAGAATAGTTTGCATTTATAACGTGGAAACCGAGTGCTTTCCTCGTGATTGCATTCAGACTACGCTGGACGCCCCCACACGCGAGGCTAGAAGCCGTTGTGCGTGAGATCCACACGCCGGATGCGTTGGGACGCCAACGAACTGGCGCGTGACGTCACGCACTGGCGTCGGCGAATCGACGCATGAGCGTCACGCGCTCGTCGACAAAGCGATGCATGCTGACGTCACGTATGATGTCATCCAACGGTCGGTAACTGGTTAGATGAAATCATCGATGATGTCACCACCGGCGGAAGTTGGTCGGCCGGTCACCGGTCGGCAACCGACCCATGACTCGACCCGATCAGAGATCCGACTCGACCCGATCAAAGATCCGACTCGACCGTTGACTGGTCAACGGGTCGGACCGGTCAACTGGTCCAGTGGTCAAATAAGTCGGACTAGCCAGGAGCCATTTGGCTTGCTATCGCGTGCGCCACACGTGCTTCACACTCAGGCGGTGCGTGTGGGCGCGTGGAAGGTCCGATTGGAGCGTGGTCAGCGACGTTTGGTTAGTATGAATGTTCTTTATACTGTGGTATAATTATTTTATACTTTTGAATTTTATAAATGTATGAAAATGCATAGAAAACCCTAAGCACGCGTATTTTTTAGGGGTTTAATGCATAGTTTATTCATTTATAGCTTGTATTTTCTTGTGGTTTAAGAAATACAGTAGCTAGCTTATGTGCAAATGATGTTATATATGCTAAGTAGAGCTTGGTTCGATGTTATCATTTATATAGTTTGATATACTTGCAATTTTCTAGTTGCTAGAAAATTAGAACAATGGAAAGAAATCCATTACATGTTGAATTGCAATTTTGATTATAGTTGAAGCATGATTGTTGTTTGTATGTTGGTTCATATCATGCTATGTTTTTTGTGTTAATGGAAAAATGTAGAAATTACATGAGATCATGTAATTATTTTTTCTAGTGAGAGTTTATAGGTTGGTAGAATTGAAAGGAGTTCTCACCTAGAACTTAAAATTTGCGCAAATTAAACTAATTATTGATAATAAAACAATTGTACATAGAAATTGATTGGGAAGATAGTGAACTTTTTCTTTTGTGTCTTTTGTTGAATTATTATTTTAGTTTGTCTTTGCTGCAAATTAAATATGTGTGTTACTCTGTAAAGT
Organism: Eucalyptus camaldulensis; assembly: GCA_019915185.1. Taxonomy (NCBI): domain Eukaryota; kingdom Viridiplantae; phylum Streptophyta; class Magnoliopsida; order Myrtales; family Myrtaceae; genus Eucalyptus; species Eucalyptus camaldulensis. The sequence continues at coordinate 6,707,429 of JAHSVA010000012.1, forward strand.
GTGCTAGTATTGATTCTACGTTTATTATGTCAATTGATTATGGCTTCATCATCCAAGACCATTGTGGCTGACCCTAATAAGAGTGGGAAGCTGAACGGTAAAAATTATGATATTTAGCACTGAAATGTTCAATACATCCTTGAGGAGCAAGAGGTTTTGAAAACCCTCAATCATACCATGGATGAACCTGAGCATGGAACTTCAGCTCAACACAGGAGAGATTTAGAAACTTATCAAGCTTAGAAAAAGAAAAATAGAATTGCTCGCATCACGTTGCGGAGCTGTATGCAAGATGATCTCATGTGTGAGTTTGAAAGTTATGATAAAGCTCAAACTATGTGGATTGCCTTGAGAGATAAGTTTGGGGGTACATCTGCCACTAAATTGAGGAGACTCACCATCAAGTTTGACATATTTTGAAAGCGCCCAAATGTAACGATGAGGCAGCATCTTCGGGAGATGTCAAACATGATTCGTGAGTTGAAGTCGGCAGGTCACTCCCTTACTGATGAACAGCAAGTTCAGGCTGTTATAAGGTCTCTTCTTGACAATTGGGAGCATATGAAGATCAATATAACGCATAATGAGAATATTGTCACTTTTGATGATATTGCGTGTCATTTGGAATTAGAGGATGAGTGCTAGAGGCTACGAGATCTTCTACCCATGCTTATGTTGTTAAATCGAGTTCGCACAAAGCTTCGGGCTTCAAGTGCAAGAGGAATCTTCAGTTTAATAACAAAGAGAAGAAGACTGATCAGGCACTAAAAATGGCTAAGACCTTCCGATGCAAGAAGCATGATGGGAAGAAGGACAATGCCAAGATGGAATGTAACAATTGTGGCAAGATGGGTCATTTTGTTCGTGAAAGCACTGAGTCGAAAAATGTACCCTATTACTCTATTACTTTGAGTAATGCTTTTGTTTCTAGTACTGTAATGCTTGTTAAATCTCATCCAATATGAGCTGTAGACTCAGGAGCAACATACCACGTAACTAAAGTTCGAGAAGCATTTGTGAAGTATTGTCGGATATAGCTTGGAAGAAGATGGATATATGTTCGGAATAACTTAAGAGTTGAAGTGAAGGGTATCGCACATGTAAATTAATATTATGTGGTGGCCGAAACCTATTCCTGCATGATGTCCTTTATGCTTCAGATATTCGACGAAACTTGGTCTTTGTAGTTGTTCTTCTTAGCTTAGGTTATGTATTGAATTTCTATGGTGATTGTGTTGACATTTTGTATGAAACATTTTATTATGGTTCAAGTCATATATCGAATGGTTTTATGGTGTTAGACATTGACTATGATCAGTACATTATTAATATCGATGGTTGTTTTTCTTTAATTGCATCTTCTAGTAATGTTGAGATTGATGCAAGTACTTGGCATGCTAGATTAGGTCACATTGGATTGCAAAGAATGCAAAGATTAGCTAGAGAATGCCTTTTAGGGTCACTCACTAATGTTAGTCTAGCCATATATGAATATTGTCTAACGAGAAAAACAACTAGAAAACCATTTGGTAAATGGACTAGAGCCGAATTTCCATTGCAACTCATATATTCTGACATTTGTGGTCTTTTGAACGGGAGGGCGAGGCATGGAGTTTCATATTTCATCACTTTCATAAATGCCTTCACGCGTTTTGATCATGTTTTTGTGATTTCCCATAAGTTAGAAACATTAGATTGCTTTAGAAGATATATAACGATGGTAAAGAATAAGTTGAACAAAACAATAAAGGCATTGAGAACCGATCGTGGACATGAGTATCTATCGGAACAATTCAAGGCCCTTTGTGATGAAAATGAAATTGTATGACAATTGACTATTCCTGGTACTCTGCAATAAAATAGGGTAGCTAAGAGAGGGAATAGAATCCTATTGAAAATGGTTAGGTCTATAATGGCGCAAACAAATCTACCTATCTCCTATTGGGGGGATGCGTTATTGACTGTTGCCTATGTACTTACTGAGTGCCCTCAAAATCAGTCACTTTCACCCTTTATGAATTATGGATTGGTAGGAAACCAAACTTGAGTAGTCTACGTCCATGGGGATGTGCAGCTTATCTTCATGATTATTCCCATAAATATGACAAATTAGGACCTAGAGGGAAGAAATGTATCTTTATAAGATATTCTGAACACTCCAAATGGTACGTGTTCATAGGTGAACAAGCTAATGGAAGTGTGACCGAAATGCAGTCACGAGATGTCACATTCTTGGAGAACGATTTTCCTAATAGAGGTGAGATTGATAAGGATTTTCAATTATAGGAGATGGAAGATCCTGATAACACACCTATTGATGTTGTAGAGGGAAATGAAAATTTACCTCAACATGCAAGATTTAATGGGAGTGTTGCATCGCCTGACGAATTAAATTCAAGAGAAATTCAATTACATAAAAGTAATCGTAAAAGTATTCTCCGTCGTCGTTTTGAGATCGAAGGAGAAGCATTTATGATTGTTTAGAATGACAATGCCAAGCCTAAGACTGTACAGGAGGCTCTCTCATCATATGATAAGGAAGAATGGATAAAAACTTTGGAAGATGAAATGGAGTCAATGAGGGCAAATCATGTTTGGGACTTGGTTGATCTATCACCCAATCGTAAGGCCATTGGAAACAAATGGGTTTTCAAGATTAAGCGAAGGGCGGATGGATCCATTGAAAAATATAAGGTTCGCTTTGTGGCGAAAGGTTATACTCAACAAGAGGGTATAGACTATGAGGAAACCTTTTCACCAGTTGTAAGGTTTGCCTCAATATGCCTTATTTTAGTCATCGTTGCACATTTGGATTTTGAATTATATCAAATGGATGTAAAGACGTCATTTCTCAATAGAGAACTAGATGAGGAAATCTATATGAAACAACCAATAGGTTTCATAGCTAAAGGTCAAGAGCATAAAGTTTGCAAACTTCATCGCTCAATATATGGCCTTAAGCAATCATTTAGACAATGGTATCTTTGTTTTCATTGAGCAATAACAACTTTTGGTTTCACGATGATCGAAAAAGATCACCATGTATATGTCAAGCGGTCCGAAGATAAATTTGTGATTTTATCACTTTATGTGGACGATATTCTATTAGCTGGAAATGACAAGGTCTTGGTTATCACCATAAAAGAATGGTTGTCCTCCAATTTTGAAATGAAAGACATGAGAGAAGCTGCTTATATATTATGAGTTAAGATCGAAAGAGATTGATAAAGGAAACTCCTTACTTTATCACAAGAGTCTTATATAATGAAGATTCTTGAGCGTTTCGATATGTAGCATTGTAATCCCATTAATACCTCCGTCATGCAAGGTGAAAGTCTAAGTACTGAGATGTGTCCTAAGACTCCAAAAGAAATAAAAGTGATGGAAACTGTTCCTTACTCTAGTGCAGTCGGAAGTTTGATGTATGGTATAATGTGTATTTGACCCAACATATGTTATGCCGTGGGATTGGTAAGCTAATATTAATCAAATCCTGGTCAAGTACACTAAAAAGCAGTGAAGAGGATCGTGAAATACTTGAAGGGCACCATGGACTATTGACTTTGTTACCAGGGAATGATTTACGCCTATTAGTCTATTCAGATACCGATTGGAGTGGAGACTTGGATGAATGTAAATTGACTTCTGGATATGCGTTCTTCCTCAATGGAGGTGCGATTTCTTGGAATAGCAAGAAACAAACATGCACGGCCTTATCTACGATGGAGGCAGAATTTATTGCATGTTCTGTTGCAGTGCAAAAAGCAATATGGCTAAAATGTTTTTTTGGAAAATTTAGCTACTATCATTGAGGTTCCAAGTAGGGGTGAGCGGTTCCCGGTTCCTTACAGGTTCCGCCTGGAACCTGGAACCTACCCTCGGGTACAGGTTCCTCATTTTTTGGAACCTGGAACCTACCCGTCAAAACCAATAACCTGGAACCTACCCTATCACAGGTTCCGGGGTCGGTTCCAGGTTCCTACAGGTTCCTTTTTTTTTTTTTTGGTCTCCTTTTTTTGGTTTCATTTTCAGGGTAAATTATGCAACAATTGCTCAATCCGGCCATTAGGTAAGATCTTAAGGAAAAGCTATGTCTGATGTTATAAGCCAGCATTGTGATATTCCAAATCACTCTTAAGTTTACAAGCAAACTTAGTTTTGCTATATCAAACTAAAAAAAAAGTACCAACAGCATACCTAAAAAAATTCAGATGTCGAACACACATCCATCTCCTTCTCCGGCAAATCCAGTTGCAAGCATTTGGGGACTTCACAGCTGCAGTCCCCACTTCTATTTGGCAATGCCAGGTCCTCCCTTTGCACAACATTGAGCACGAATCCATCAGGAACTGTTTCTGCCTGTAAAAAGATCAGCAGTGTTCCATCAGGTATGTCATTGGATTCTTCTGCTTCATGTTACAAAGGTTAGAGTAGGGAAAAAGAACACGGCATACCTAAAAAAATTCCAAATCCCACGGTGGCTGATTTCCAAGCTAGCAACGATTCCAATCAAGGCCTAGAAACTCTCAATAAGTGAATTTATTGAGTTATCCATCTGTTTTCTGGATACCAAATAATTGGTATTATCCAAATCAGCAGACACATCAACATCATATTCAGCCTCATCCTCATTGTGCAATTGGATGACTTAAGCATTTAATGGAGAATGAACTCGCAACATATTCAAAATCTTCAAGCCTTGCTAAGGTCATTTCATCAAGTTTCTCTTCAAGAATGCACATCAAGTACCCTGAAAATAAAAATAGGAATAATTGACAGTTTTCAATTGATAAATCATATGAAAAACTAATCTGTAGGTCTAAAGAAAATTCTACAGTGATAAGAGAGAAAGAATCAAGGGAAATTGGCATAATAATAAGGATAAAGCTATCTACTACTTTCATATTCCAAATCCTCTTTAGGGAAGATACCTGGATTGCAATAAAATTTAGCTAGATATCTTTAACAGTTCACTCACATATAAGCAATGAAAATTTCTCAATCATATAAATCCTTGAAAGATAAGTGGAACTGAGTTTCAAGACCTTGGTTCAGGATCCATCCCTACTGCCTTCCAGTCAAGCATAGCTCGATGCATGAATTGCCAACTAGAAAAGAATATGCCTGCATAAAAGGAATCTCAAGCAATTCCAGATCGGAGCCCTCTCCATAGTGCTTACCAACCTTCCAAAGAAATGATGTCTGATGGCCTCTTTACATCACATATAGAAGGTGGCCTACCAGACCCAGTCATCATCCATGGGTACTCTTGCTAGGCAGCTGCCATATTGGGATGCTTGGTGGTTAAGGTGGACAAAAGGCCAACATACTCGCTCAAGACTCGCTTATCTGGGTTATATCCTTTTAGTAACCTTTCAATTACAGGTGAAGCAGCTGGCTCTGCTTTGATGTATGCAGAGGATGAAATGCGAGAAGCAGTGGTCACCTGTGAACGTAGTTTGAGAAGTTCAAATGGAGAGCTTATAAGGGATTCTGCTGCACCAGCAGCAAGTCCAGCCATAAGGGCCTCAGAGACATACAAGGAAAAACGAAGATAATCTTCTTTAGGCTTATGCAGTGGGCATAGATATGAAAAAGAAAGAAAACTTAGGATATTCGAACTCACAACATTCATGTCAACGCGAAGCTCTTTAAACCATGAGGTAGTGTCCTTGTCTTTGTATACGCTTGCAATGTATATGCAAGCCAGTGCAATCAAGTGAGGAGGATGCACAAGAATGAGGTCTATCTTGTACGTATCATTCACAAGTCCCCTGCATATTAATTTGGCATACACAATCATTTTTCATTATGAAACAAACTGAAAGCAAGATCATGGCATCAAATGACTCACAGGACAAACAAAAGTTCATTTGCTCTATATTTTTTTTCATGCAAAAATTTAGTGCTATATTCGCGTCACAAGTATAAGACTGAGCACCAAGTAACTAAGATTTGACGATGAAGAACAGAAACAACAAGAGATTGGACCTGTGATTGAGGCTGGAGGAGGCGAGTTTATTCGGTGTCGAGGGCAGCGAGCGGTATCAAGGGACATTGGGCAGCGTTGAGGGGGTTGAGCGGGCGTCGAGGGGGTCGTGCGGCGTCGAGGGGTCAAGCGGCATCGAGGGGGCTTCAAGGGGCCGAGAGGCATCGAGCGGGCGTCAAGGGCATCAAGGGGGCTGAGCGGCGTCGAGCGGGCATCGAGGAGCCGAGTAGGCCGAGTGGCGTCGAGCGGTGTCGAGGAGCCGAGCGGGCCGAGCGGTGTCGAGCGGGCATTGAGCGGGCGTCGAGGGGCCGAGAGGCGTCGAGTGGGCGTCGAAGGACCAAGCGACGTCGAGCGCAGTCGAGGGGGGGGAGCGGTGTTGAGAGTGGCGAGCGGCGTCGAGAGGAGCGAGCTGAGTCGGCGTCGAGAGAGTGGGGACGCTGGAGTGGACAGGGAGAACGCTCAGGAGAGAGTGAAGGAACCCTAAAACTAAAAGAGGGGAGTCGCGAGAGGAGGGAGAAGGAAGAATAGAAGGGGGAAGGGAAAATTTGAAATTAGGGTTTCCGGTTCCGGTTCTGGTTCTAGGAACCGGAACCGAACCGGGAACCGGCGGTTCCCAAAAAAATAGAACCGGGAACCGGAACCTCCCTCCTTGGAACCTGGAACCGAAGCGGAACCTCCGGTTCGGTTCTCCGGTTCCCGGTTCTACCCGGGAACCACGCTCACCCCTAGTTCCAAGACCGGTGATAGTTTATTGCGATAGTCAAGCAGCCATTGCCTATATGAAGAATTCCAAGTATCATGGAAGGACAAAGCATATTGACATAAAGAACAACTTAATAAGAGATATAATAGCGCATAAAGAAGTGATTCTACGATATGTTTCAACCAATAGAATGGTTGCTAATCCATTTACGAAGGCTGTTTCTAGAGACATATTCTTGACCCGCAGGATGTCACTAGGATTGCGTATAATGTGATAGGTGTTATAATAGAGGATCATTGATTTATGTATTTGTAAACATATATATATATTGTACTTGTTTGTTTATTAGTGACTTGATGTTTTATCAATAAGTACGAATACATTATGAGACTAGTACTACACACATATATTATTGAAAAGTATGTTAGCAGGTAATGATTGGCTTACTCATATGAGCAATCGCCTCAAGTGCTTTAGATAGCATGTTGAGATGAGACGTTATGTACAAATAAATGCTAAAGAGCAAGTTTAGTACATAAAAAATATCGCTTTAATTGGAGTCAAGATGAGGTCTGTGATTTGTTTATAGTAAGACCAAACATGATAGTCCCACAATCATGTATGCCTGTAAGTTGCCAGATGTGAGTACTTAATTGGACGCTATAGAAAGCGAGCTGATATAGCACTCGATCTAAACATGAGTATGTGAGAAGCACGTGACTATGTTTAGGCTAAGATTCATATAGTGGATATATTTAATAAATGACATATGCTCTTATAGAAAGAAAAATCCATTATAGTATGTAATTCATACTACATGTGCATTGTACGACCAATAAAGGAAGATGAGTAAAATTATTCCTATCTACTTATCGTGTGAGCCCTTGAGGTAATTTATAAGTTACCTCATTTTTTGGGCCATATGTTACTTTTGACTATGTTCTTGAAGTGAAAGATTAATGTTGCTACTCTAGCATGTTACCGGCGGCCATGAATAGATATGGCCTTATGGGACGTGTCTAGGAAAGCAGTTGTTCTAAAATGGAGAGATGCATGAGTGCAAAAGAAGACTATTGTTGTTTTACATCTATTATATGTATTTACTGGTTGACCAATTATATCGCCTTATGTGGTTGCGGATATAGGCCCCGTTTGGTTGGTCTTTCTCAAGGGTTTTGGGGCCTTAAAGCTCATTGGGGAAAATATTTTGTGTTTGGCATGTGTTTTTGAATGCCCATTTGCTCAATGCCAGCATGCCCAATGCTGGGCTAGTGTTGTTTTGAGCATTGGGCATTTCAGAGATGCGATTTTACTGTTCACTAAGTCACCGTTCATCAATTTCTCTGTCGTTCGCCTTCGTCTTCGCTGTTTGTCTTCTTCTTTGCAATGGGCAGCGCTCAATCGCGAGCGGCTAGATCTGGCTACCAGGGGGCCAGATTTGGCCGTCGGGAAGCCTCGCCTGAGGTTCGCTCAACCTCAGCCGGCGTAGCCTGGTCACGCACGACCAGGTGAGGCAAGATTTGGCCGCCGGACAGCCAGATCTGGCCTCCACGACCTCCAACGGCCATATTTGGCGATCTGGCGGCGGCTAAATTTGGCGATTTGGCGGTGGCCAGATTTGGTGGTCCGGCGATTGGCCGGCGGTGGCTGGCCGCTGGAATTTGATTTCAAACTTAAAAAAAAATAAAAAATAACAAAAGCTAATTACAAATGTGAATTTTGCTAAACGGCATTTATGTTAAGTTGCGTTTCAATGCTATAATTTACCAAACGCTCTAACATTTCTGAAAACCCGTTTACCTCAATGGTATTTGCATTCTCCCAGTGTCATTTCTCCAAAGTTGAACCAAATGGACCCATAATTGTAAATACATAGTGTTTTGAGAATAGTCAAGTATAGCCTTTAAGGGGTAGGTATACTTAGACTGATGGAACAAAATATGTTTGGGGGCACTGTGAGACATCAATTGTTTATTTATTTTTGGGGTTATAGCAATTATGTCATCCCTAACAGGTGTATAATTTGAACTCCCAAGTATAGGTGTACTCACTAGTCGCACGGCTTACTTGCCAGTATGAATTGTTTTGTAAAGTGATGAATGTTGAACGCCTTATATTCTTGATAGAGTGCTATCGAGCCCATTATGTCCGAGTGAGAGATGTAGTATTTTATTAATACGTTCATGATGGGGTGCAAGACACTATTGAAAGGGTATGAAGTGAGAGGTATAAAAACCTCTTAGAAGACAATCGTTGATGGTTGTTGTTGGCAGAACATACGTTTAAAGAAAACGTACGCTCCTTTCTCTCCCCTTTCCATCAAGGTGTTCCATTTCCTCTTTACGAGAACAGTTTGCATTTACGCCGTGGAAATCGAGTGCTTTTCTCGTGATTGCATTCAGACTTACGTAAGTTAGTTTTGTTCGTGATTCATCCGCAATTCAACCTTCATTCTGAGGTTAATTGTTGTTTGTGCATCAGAATTAGGTAAGTCGTCTTCCGTCGACTTGAATTCCAACAATTGAAAAGGTTGTCCAAAATAGCCGGTGGAAATTTAAAACGGCAAGTCGCATCCTGTCTTTTTATACAATCAAGCAAGTTTCATATGTTAAACCTTATTTGATTTGTGACATTCCCCATTTCATACACAAAAAGTGGAAGACTAGTATGACATTTGACAAACTCTCTCTCTCTCTCTCTCTTCAGTTGGAGCCACTTCTCCCGCTGTTTCTCACGCTGTTTCTCTCGCTGCTTCTCAGGAACGAGCTGCTCGGCACGACCTCACGCAAAGGCTTGTTGGTGAACCGGATGGTGTTGTAGACAGCAGCCCCTGATATCGCGCCCATGGTTGGGGCGAGTAGGTATATCCATATCCCTTTGTATTGTTTAGACACGACCGCCGGCCCCAAGCTTCTCGCCGGATTCATCGATGCTCCAGTAACCGGCCTAATTAACGATAGAGCACAAATCAATGGTCAGCGTTCTCAATTTTCTTCCAAGGTTGCTTTCTTGCTTAAAGAAAGCTTTGAACCAGGAACGAGACTGATGTGGACATGAATAAGCATCACCAAGACCTTTTTGAATGAGTTAAAACTGTAGAAAAGACAAGTCTATTTAAAACTACAGAAAGGACAAGTTAAATTTACCCGGTAAACATCACATTGAGCAGTATAGTTGCACCGACAGCAAGGCCAGCAAGCTCTCCAATCTGACCAAATCAAGCACAAAATGATTAAAGAATGGCATGATTGATTATTCATACAACAGGTAATTATCGCTATGGGATTAAATTACAGGATCGAGTCCACGTCATAAACAGTCCATCAATATAAGATTTCTTAATAAGAATATACTTGGGTTTGTTCATTATGGTTAATGCGATCACACATGATGAACAGCAACCTTTTTTTTTTTTTTTCCCTCTAACTTGTATTTCAGATAGTAGAGCAAGTTCTATAAAGAATTACTGACAAAACCAGTTATTATGTGAAACTTAGCATGAAGTGGAACTCACAGCTCTAGTATCAGTGGCAACACCGCAGATGACAAACATGAGGTAGAACGTTATGATGAACTCGATCACGAAGGATTGCAAGTCCGACCCGGAAGGCTGCGTCCCCGTAAATTGGTCGTGGCTCCCTGTGAACAACAACCGGAGTGTCCCGGCCGCGAGGGTCGACCCAATTAGTTGTGCCAATACATAAGCCGGCACCTGGAAAAGAGGATCTAAACATCATTAGATGATGGCATAATAGATAGGACATCGACGGTAAATTACTCGATCAACCCTCAATTTCAGTAAGCTCCATTACCGTGCGAATGGAGACACGGTAGATGCAAGCGATCACTGCTGTGTAAGGACACCATGCGAGATGTAAAGTGAAAAATTCCCAAAAATTACCTGCTTCAGTGGGAATCTCCTGGTGACGGCAAAAGCGATGGTGACGGCAGGATTGAAATGGGCACCGGAGATGTGGCCGACGGAGTAAACGAGGACCATCACCACGAGCCCCCACACAATCGCGATCCCCGGCTGCGTCACCACATGATCATTCTTGTTCACCGCCACTGACCCACAACCAGCGAATATCAAGAAGTAGGTCCCAAGCATCTCCGCTATACACTGCGAACAGCCCAAGATCACGTTAAAGTCAATCCTGCATCACTCGTGTAGGTTCTATGGTGATTAACTTTGCTCTTATGTTGCGTCTGTTTTAACTGGAGACTAATGGTAAGGAGAAAATCTTCGGTTTTGGACATAGGGACGAAACTCCATGTTGATCTTTCGGAGCCACCGTGGGACAGGACTACACCAGTCCGTACTGCCAAATGAATTCCGAAAGATCCGGACGTTTCAACAACCAGAGTACACGAAGTTTTCAATCATGGGCAGCAGGATGCCAAGGAACTACAGATAAAACGGAGAAGCAAGGACATAAAACGAACTTAAAAAGAAGAGGGGAAAAGACTGATTTCATTTTCTTTCTTCTCTGTTGCAGCACGCGTACTAAAAGTACAGCAAGGAGACACCGGGGGGGAAGAGTCCTGAACTCTCACCTTTTGGAAGAAAGGCAGAGAGAAACAGGGGCATGCCTCTTCTTTGATTTTGGGGGTGGAGTTCGTGTCCTTCATGTCCACCACAACACCATGATTTCCATTCTCAGCCATGACTCTCTCTCTCTCTCTCTCTCTCTCTCTCTCTCTCTCTCTTAGAAGAACAAGTATCACTCACAGAGAGACACAGAGCACAGAGAGAGGAGATTTCACTCAACTATGAAGTTTATGCAGATGGAAAACCCATTTATAGGAGAACCCAAGAGACAGATGCAGAGCTAGTATGAGAGAGAGAGAGAGAGTTTGGAACTACTGTGAATGGCCGAGGAGAATGAATATGTTCCCTTCCATCATTTCTCTCTCTCTCTCTTTTTTTTTTTTTTTTTTTTTTATTTATAAAAGGTAATAAATATATAAATAAAGCTAAGGCAATATACAAAAGATTGGCACAAAAAACCTACGCTCAATCCTCAAAAGGAGACAAAGTGTAGGGGAGCCAATGTAAGAAGCCACATAGGCAAACAAGAAAGCCACAGCAACAAAACAAACAAGTGGAGAAGAGATAACAACAAGGCATTCCAACCCCCCAAGAAAGCAGCTAAGAACAGAGAGCCAAGAAAGATAGGAGCAACTCCTACAAAGCAGCAACTAAGAAACACATCATTTTTCTTTCTTTCCCATTATTTTTTAGGGGCTTTTACAATTTGATTTGACATTGGGTATTTTTAAATTTTTTTCTTTAGGAAGACTTTAAAGATATCGTTGAAAAATTGGGACATGTAACTGAACAGGGAGAGATCAGGAGCATTGAAGGCTGCATCAACCACCCAGCGGAAGTACAGAGATAATTTGAATGCCTTTTTCAGGCGGTCACTTTGCCCTTTTAGCACTTCATGTTGACCCTATCAACCAGCCTTCCAATCTGGGCCTGGTTCAAGCCATCCAATTAATGCTTTAGATGTCGATATCTTTCCTCGGCAGTGAAGCTCAGAAAAGTATTCTATGCATTGATTACACGACCTATCCAAGTTAACCGACCGATCATGCTATTCGGGTAACATGCTCTTCTAGTTGATTATTGAAACTTCAAGAATCTTATTTCATATTGATAGATCTCTCTCCGTGGATTACGTCACATAATATGATTGCTATATAGAGAACCCTCTTTTAGGAAGCCTTGCTTGAACAGATTAAATCTAGGATTCAAAAAGATGCTCGTCTAATTAGCTTATCAAGTAGAAAAGGCCGTAAGCTCATGAAACACTCGATCAAGTCATCAGTTGCATAAGATGTTTGGCAGATTTTGAGAAGGTGACCTAGCATGCCAAAAATACTGTGCTTTTAATCATGGACTTCCACGCCTTTTCAAATTAAGTTTATGTACTTTTAAATTTATTTAATCAAGTCCTTCTGCTTTTGTAAATTTTCTAATCGTGTCTCTCTTGCACCAAATCTGACTAGAATAAACTAAAGCGGTCCATCCTATGCCACCAAAATACAATGTGCCTAAACTCTGATCCGCGAGAATTGTTTCGGCATTTCCATTCACTAATTCATGTCGCACTTGACAATCTATAGGAAATTGCCCCATTTGTCGTCACAAACTACATATTTTGAAACCATGGCTCAGTTCTTGCGGGGGATTGCTACGACAAAAACATATAGATTTCGTGGCCTCCATTTTTACACCATTTTATTGTAGTATATTGTCGGCAATATTAATAGAATATTGAAAGAAGCATAATCATTGTTGCACTGTACAACATCGACACGTCCAAATACAAAGATCAATGGCCTACATATATAGATATATAGATATATAGATATATATTCATGTTAATTGCTAAGATTTTACTAAGTTAGGGATTAATCTAATGTGTAACGTATGCAGCGAGAATATTCTGACTGTGACAGCGAGAATGTTCTGATTGTGATGACAAATTTGTGCGTGGAGTACTTCAAAAGCAACAAGAAACCCTAGGGAAGAAGAGAATCTTCAAAGCAATATCAACATTGCACAAGTCGAAAAACCACCCCATTGATTTAAACAGTGTTTTGAAAGTTAATAATTTCCTTTTTCTCGACAATTTTGATGGAGGTAATTTCTACAAAATCGATTAAGTCGTTCGTTTGCCAAAAAGAGTAACAGAACAATGTGGCTACTTTGAGAGATTATCTGTTCACGTGGTTAATCCAATTCATTAAGCCAATGATTAATCTATAATATTGATTGAAACACAAATGGAAATTATCAATTGGGTTGTATTACCTTAATGAAAATGTTAAATGACTAATTTGCAGACATTGTATTAAAAATGAACCTAAATCAGTGCCAAACAAGACCGAACAGGGATTCAGACAAACACGTGCTATAAAATAATGGACAAAATCACCTGAAAATAATATCTACGTGAAATGTCTAAACGGGTATTGATTCTCAGCACAACATAAGAACAAGACTCGAACACCATTGGATTGAAAAATGGTTAGCCTGTTAAAAAGAAGGCATTTATCACACTATAATGGGACAACGATATCGGATGCTTATTCAAGTCAAAGTGTTAATGATGATCTCTAGACGCAACCCAATTCGTCTTCGCATGTTTAGCTACATATGCTTGCAACATTATGCTGTCGAACACATATTTATTATATGGCAAGATTGTTTTTTATACATTACTAATACGAAAGTTCACAAGACAAGAAAAGCATGAAATGTATAATATTACATGGCTTAAGATGGTTAGTAAACAGAGATGACGTCTCTTCCCTTTAGAAGTTTCCCGCGGGCACCATTTGATCTATTATATTTTATGGAAATTCCTAGAGGCTGAAGATGTCGAGAAAAATCTATACGCTCTATATGAAATTTCTATTAGTAATCAACTATGAACTATTGGTGGAGACAGCTCGTGCGTGGCATGAGAAGATAAGGTGGTGAAAATTAAAGTAGTTGTTCTTAATCGCCTGTGTGGTAACAAATTATCCATGTATGTGATAGAAAGTCCAACCCAAAACCTTAAATCGATAGGCGGAGGGAGACTAGGTGTATATAAAGATGATATAAACCACAATGTTGAGTGATTTGTGATATTTCAACTCCCCTCACACGCCATCACTAGATGATTGTTAATACTAGATGCCTCAACATTTTCCTGTGGAAAGTGTGAAACAAAATTTGTTGTCCTACATGGCACATTGCCACACCAGCAATTTTCAATGAAAATTTAGCCGAAAAGATTCCATTGAAATTTCACACAAAAGTTTAAGATAAAATTGATAAAATTGGAAATTTTAGTATTGAATTGGGATATGTACAATAAGTTTAGAATGATTATACAATTTCCCCCGCAAAGAAGAGGCCTGATATCGCCCTTCTGTACATATTTCACTCTACATATTCTACTTAGTTTTTTTTTTTGGTCGAAAAAGGATATATTTTATAAAATTAACGATGAGTTACACCGTTTGCCATTAAGTCAATACAGATAATATCCAAAAGAGGGGGGGGGGGGGGAATAGAAGAGGGCCAGTTCGGAGGTAGGCTTAAGGACTCATGGGTTTTGGCAGCCCAGTTGGTGGCCTCATTTGCTTCTCTACTACAATGTGCCACACGCAGATTAGGGAACCCTCGGAGTAGCGCCACAGCCTTAGTGTTCAGTGCTCGGATCTCCCATGGCATTGAACGAGGGTTGTTCACAGCGTCTACTAGGATCTGGTAGTCCGATTCCAAGTTAAGAGATCGATTTACTTGTCCTTTTTGTAACAAGTCTCGACGGGTGAGATTTAAGGCTTGAGTTTCCGTCTGTAGAGTCGAAGAGGCATTGACATGCCTTGTAAATCTAGCAACGATTTGACTAGAATGATCTTGAGTAGTTGAAGCCACCAAGCCTTCATGAGACGCGAGGATGAAAGCTCCATCAATGTTGATTTTCAAAGCTCCAAGAACTGGAGTACGCCATACCCAATCTGTTTCTGAGGAGTGAAGCCGAGATTCCGGGCGCACTTCATATAGGTGATGATCTACAAGGGTGTTCGCAAGAGCCGATTGAACCACCTGTAATGGATCATGGTGAACCCTGTGAAAGACGAAGTTCTTCCTTGCTTTCCAGATCTGCCATAGAATATGCGTGAGTGTTGCCAGATTAGGTAAGATAGTTCTCTTGGCTAGTAGATCTGTTAACCAGGCATTGATACAATGTATATTATGTACCTCTAGTGCAATGTTAATCTGCTGGTGAGACCATACCTTCTGCATCCATGGACATAGTAAGAATATGTGCTCTGTTGACTCTGGGTTGTGTGTTTGACATAATTGACATATAGAATCCGGAATTATATGTCTGTGATGGAGGTTCTCACGAGCAGAAAAGGGCATTGTGGCATATAGACCACATAAATATACGAATCTTTGGGGATGTCTGCATCTTCCAGATCTTGCGCCAAAGGTGTCGAGGGGTTTGGTAGGAGGATGATCCCCTGCTTTGTTCATTGCTATGTGCTGTATCTCTAAGGTTGTTATAACAATTTTTGACTGTATATACTCCATTTTGAGTTCCTTTCCAAAAGATCTGATCAGCTGTGCATTGGGCACAAAGCTATATAGCTAGGATCTCTTTCATTGTCTGGTCATCAAAGGAATTACGCAACATAGGTTCATTCCAAGTAGACTGACTTGGTAAGATGAAGGCTGCGACTTTCTTTGGTTCACCTCGGGGCGTAGGGCTGCCGATGGTACCTCTCGAAAGCCATCTGTCTTTGTAGATTGAGATTTGTTGCCCATCTCCAACAGACCATTGAATATTGTCCAATATTAAGTCTCTACCGGTTAGTAGACTTTGTCAGCCCTAAGATGGTTTTGCGCCTTTATCATCATGCCATAAATCCTTAGAATGATAGTAAAAGACCTTTAAATAGTGTAGTCCATAGGGAATTGGGGTCATGAATTAGATGCCATGCCTGCTTTCCAAGTAAGGCTTTATTGAAGGTGATGAGGTCACGAAAGTCCATTCCGCTAGTGTCCTTTCTAGTTGTAAAGGAATCCCATTGCTTCCAATAGATACCTGTCTTATTGTTATTATTATTTTGCCACTAGAATTTGGCAATTTTCTACTGAATAGATTTGCACAGAGAAACGAGGATCTTAAAAATAGACATCACATATTGTGGGATTGCTTGGACGACGGCTTTAATTAAAAGTTCCTTACCACCTTTTGAAATGAATTGCTCCTTCCAGCCTTCCAGTTTTGAATTAACTCAAGCTAATATCCAGGCGAACATGTTCTTTTTTGATCTTCCCCAATCTGATGGTATGCCTAGGTATTTACCAGATTTAGTAATCACAAGAACCGGGAGTTCTCGGGCCAAATTTTCTTGAAGCTGGGTAGGACATGCCTTGTTGAAAAGAATACTAGATTTGTTCCGGTTCACAGTCTAGCCGGTCGCTAAGCAGTATTGGTTGAGCAGATTTGCTAGGTTCTAACATTCGTGTAGTTTGCTGTCTAGGAAAAAAATTGCATCATCGGCGAATAATAAGTGAGAGAGGGTTGGGCACCACCTATTTAATTGGATGCCTTTAAGATTTCCCATTTGCATAGCTTGTTGGATAAGTATGGACAGTACATTCGCCACCAGGATGAATAGATATGGAGATAGAGGGTCGCCTTGTTTGAGTCCTCTAGTAGGATGAAAATATGGAAGGTTATCTCCATTAAATCTGACATTGAGAGAAGGAGTAGTAATACATTGCATGACCCATTGGACCCAAATTGAGTTGAAACCCAATTTAAGCATATAATCCTATAAAAAATCCCATTCAACCCGGTTGTAGGCCTTCTGCATGTCTAACTTTAAGACTGCTTGAAAGTTTTTTTTTTCCTGATCCTAATCTGATGAAGGACCTCTTACACGACTAATATGTTATCTTGAATCTGGTGGCCACTAACAAAAGCAGATTGTTATAAGGAAATCAGCTCTAGTAACCAAGGTTTGAGATGGTTAGCTACTACCTTTGAAATGATTTTGTACACGTAGTTGCAAAGGTTGATTAGACAATATTGGTTGAGTCGTTCCGGGTTGGGTACTTTGGGTATTAAGGTTATAGTTGTCTAGTTGAGTCCAGGTTGCAATACGCCAGTGTAGAAAATTCTTGTACCAAGCTGAGTAAATCATCTTACAGGATGTCCCAATGATGCTGGTAGAAAAGCCCATTTAGTCCATTTGGCCCTAGCGCTTTAGTTGCTCCCAACTGAAAGGCTGCTTGTCGGATTTCCTCTTGAGTGACAGCTTGTGTGAGTTTATTATTTATTTCCTCCATGACCATCCGAGGGCATTGCATCAAAATAGGCCCGTAAACACGATGCCCATTGAGGTGTACAAAGTTATGAAATGATTGAAGGTCCTGTCCTTTAGTTGTTGTTGATTGCGAACCCAAGTCTGATCTACATCTTGTAGCATACTTATCCAGTTTCTCTATCTTCGTTCAATAGTGGAGGCGTGAAAGAATTTTGTGTTTTTATTGTGAATGCTAGTATGAGCACCTAGAGGGGGTGAATAGGTGCGAAACCAAACTTTTGCAAATGAAATTTTCAATAGGAATGATTGCAATAATCATGAAAACTGGGGAAGATAACATCAATCAATTACAGATTAATAGATGATTGTACATTTTCGAGATTTTATTTGACAAATAAAATTTTAAAATAGAAATAACTTACAGTCGTGAAGCTTGATCATTTGAGTCTGAGTATTTTTAGACGTTTATCCCTGAGTCTGAACTTCTTCAGACTTTAAGATATTGAGTCTGGAGCGAATAAGCTCGAATTGACTTTTCTCCAACAGTTAGTAAATATAACTGCTAGTTGATTCTTTGAGTCAATGAATTGAATCGAGACTTCTCCATTTTGGACATAATCTCTAATAAAATGGTGTCGAATCTCTATGTGCTTTGCTTTTGAATGAAGAAGTGGATTCTTGGTGAGATTAATTATGCTGGTGTTATCGCATTTGATCTCAGTGCATGAGTCTTCGATTCCAAAGTCTCTTAGTTGTTGCTTTATCCACAAAATTTGTGAACAATAACTTCCAAGAGCCACATATTCTACTTCTACTATTGAAAGAGCTACAATACTTTGCTTTCTTGAAAACCAAGATGCTGTCCTATTCCCAAGTAATTGACAAGTGCCCGAAGTGCTCTTTCTATCAACTCTGCATCCTACTAGGTTTGCATCTGAATATCCAAGGAGAGTAAAGTTTCATTCTTTAGGATACCAAAGACCTAAGTTAGAGGTTGATGCAATGTATTTGATGATGCGTTTTGCAACACTTAAATGAGATTCTTTGGGATCTGATTGAAATCTAGCACAAATATAAACACTAAAATAAAATGTCAGGTCTAGAGGCAGTAAGATAAAGAAGTGAACCAATGATACTTCTGTATAGCTTCTGGTCAATTTTCTTTCCTCCATCTTTGTCTAGCTTCGGCAGAAGAACAGCTCGAGTGCCATAACTTTAAAATGGTACACTTGAGTGCCAATTTTGAAGTTAAATGGGACACTTAAGTGTCACCCCGGCGAAAATTTGGCCAAATGGCTGATGTGGCAACTTTCCGGCAAGTTTGGTCCAAAATGACGCCGTTTTGCACGCTGACGTGGCGGAGAAAATGCAAAAACAACGCCGTTTCGCATCTGACGTGTAAATAATAATATAAAAATTAATTAAACTAAATTTAAAATTTAAAAAAATTAAGAAAAATTTTAAAAATTTAAAAAAATTAAGAAAATTAAAAATTTAAAAAAGGGGGGAGATCGAACGGGCGACTGAGGGTTGAGCCCTCACCGCTGCTGCCTCCCCGCTGTCACTGAGAAGGGTCGGCGACGGAGGGGGGAGGGTCGGCCGGGGTCCAACCCCGGCTGACCGACAGCGAGGGCTGCGATCCTTGACCCTCACCCTAGATCTGGGCAAGGGCTCGCGGGCCCTTGCCGCTAATCGGCCGGCCTCGCTAGCCCCTGGCCAGGGCTCGGCGACCCCGACCGACCCTCCCCACTTCGTCGCCGACCCTTCTCGGCGGCGGCAGGGAGGAGGCGAGGGCCCGCGATTGAACAACTAAAATTTTTCTTGGTGGCTGAAAGTTCATTCCTTTAATTGTTTTACTTGAAGTCCAAGCAAGAATGATAGTTCACCCATCATGCCCATTTCAAACTCATCTTGCATAGTCTTAGAGAATTTCTTGCACAGATTTTTGTTAGGTGATCAAAAAATAATATCATCAACATAAATTTGAACAACTAAAAAGTTTTTGCTTTCTCTTTTGATAAACACTGTAGTATCTATCATTACCCTTTACCAAAAAAAAAAAAAAACACTGTAGTATCTACTTTACCTTTAACAAAGCCATTTTGAATTAAAAACTTACTTAACCTGTCGTACCAAGCTCGGGGTGCTTGCTTTAAATCATATAACACATTTTTCAGTCTGAATACAGAGTTTGGTTTTCTTGGGTCTTCAAAATCAGGGGGTTGTTCCACATAGACTTCCTCTTGGATAAATTATTTAGGAAAGCACTTTTGACGTCCAGTCAGAATAACCTGAAATTCTTATAACAAGCGAAAGCAAGTAATAATTTTATTGCTTCTAACCTTGCTACTGGTGCGTAAGTCTCATCATAGTTTATCTCTTTTGGCCACTAGTCTTGCTTTGTTTCTTAGGACTTTTCTTTTCTCGTTCATCTTGTTCCTAAAAACCCATTTAGCTCTAATGATAGATTTGCCTTTTGGTTTATGAGTCAATTCCCAAACATCATTGATACTGAATTGCCTGAGTTCTTCTTGCATAGCTTCAATCCAGCTTTCATCATTTAGAGCTTCTTCTATGCTTTTGGGTTCTATTTCAGAAATAAGAGCTACAGCACTAAACTCTCCACGCCTTTTGGATCTTGTATGAATTCCTTCATTAATGTCACAAATAATGAGTTCTTTAGGGTGACTAGACTTGTGCTTCCAGTTGCTAGTTGATTTGTCAGACTGTTGTTCTTTCTCTTCATTTGATTATTCAATGATCATTCGTTGCTGGTCTTCTAAGGGTTGAGCTGCTTCTGGAGATTTAGACTTTGTAGAGTCTGGAGCAGGTTCAGATTCTTCAGGTTGAGTCTAAATCGATTTATTTTGCATAAAGTCTTGAAATTTGACATTCATCGATTCCTCCACAGATTGAGTCTTTTTGTTATATACTCTGTAAGCTTTACTGGTGGTTAAATATCCAAGGAAGATGCATTCATATGATTTTTCTTCAAACTTACCAATTCGATCATTTGCATTTTTCAATATAAAACATTTGCATCCAAACACATGAAAATAGAAAACAATTGGCTTCTTTCCCTTGAACAACTCATAGGGAGTTTTCTCCATAATAGGCCTTAAGAAGACTTTATTAATAATATAGCACGCTGTAGAAATTGCTTCAACCCAAAAATGAGAGGAAATGTTACTTTCAATTAATAAATTTCTAGCCATTTCTTGCAATGATCTATTCTTCCTTTCTACAATTCCATTTTGTTCTAGAGTGTATGGTGAGGAGAACACATGGTGAAAATAAGATTCATCACAGAATTTAGCAAAGTCTTGATTTTCAAACTCATCTATATGGTTCTCCGTATACTTGAAATAACATACATTTTCTCTGTATACTTGAAATAACATACATTTTCTCATTTTGAACTTAGCAAATTTTATAAAATAAGAAAATGTTTCAAACTTACTTGTCAGGAAATATACTCAAGTGAATCCTAAATAATCATCCACTATTACTAGGTAATATTTCTTACCTCTTATGCTCTGGGTTCTGGTTGGTCCGAAAAGGTCCATATGCAAGAGCTGCAGTACACGATTAGTGGAAACTTGATTTATTGGTTTGAAATAATTTCTTACCTGTTTTCTCAACATGCATGGTGTGCATAGATCATATTTTTGGTATGTTAGGTTGGGTAGTCTACAAACAAGCTTCTTTGCAGAGTTCTTGGTTATTTGCTTCATGTTGATGTGCCCAAGTTTTCTATGCTAGATATTAGCTTCCTCTTAAATTGAAATCAGACATTGATATTTTTCTGGATTGATATCCAAGAGATATATATTCCTGTGTCTTCACCCCGTAAATGTCTGAGAGAAGTCTTTACTGGTTCCTGAACATATTCCTTCTTGAAAGTTAATTTTGTAACTTGTGTCGCACAATTGGCTGATACTTAACAAGTTGTAGTTAAGTCCTTCCACTAATGAAATGTTACTGATTGTGAGACTTCCAATCTTTACGGTTCCGTATCCCACAATTCCGCCTTTGCTTTTGTTGGAGAAAACTTCCTCGAGTGTTTTGAAGCCAACAAAATGTTTCCATCAATCTAGTCTGAAGATTTGCAGACTCTTCCATCAAATTCTGAAGACTCCGGACTACCAGAGTCAAGACTCAAAGTTTATCCTCATTGATAGTTTCTAGACCGTTGAAGAAGGCTTATCCAGAACTGGATGTTTCGTTAAGGATTTGATTTTATTGATTGGAGAAAATCTCTTGGCTGGATATAGCTTGCCGGAATCCATTGTTCAAATCAAGATTAATTTAGGGATTATGGATTCGTTGATTGGAGAAGTATACTTGGAAGGTTCTAATTATGGAAACCTAGATCCTGATTGTATGGGTGAGCATGATTGATGGGCTATCGCCATGTTCCTTAAATAGCTCGAAAATCTTCCTAATTGATTCTGTCCAACAAGAATATTGGAAGAATTCCTTTGGTAAGTGCCAACGGGTGTGATGGCATAAAGGAATATATAAGGAAGACGTTCCAGTTGTTCAAGTGCGTGCGCGATAGAAGAATTCCAAAGTCTGAAACTCCTTGTTCTTAGTTAATTAAGCTATTGAGCGAAATCTTGTGCGCAAAAGAGAGTCTATATCTTTGAGAGACCTTGAGGAAGTGTAGTAAAGTCTCTACACTGTGGAATCAAGGAAGAGCTTTTCTATAACAACTCTTTTGTTCATAGTGAAATCCAGCCGGTGGGTTGTCAGTGCGGAAGAGTGGACGTAAGCTTGGATTAAGCTAAACTACTATAATCTCTGTGTTCATATTCTTTTCTCTACACTCTTTTATCTTGATTGCAACTTGTTTTGTTTACAAGAGACGAATTTCCTTTTCATAATGCATTAGTGTTGCACACTTATTTCGTAAAATTGTTTTTACATCACCCCCCTCTAGGTGCTCATACTAGTTTTCACAATTGGTATCAGAGCTTGTGTACTCACCTAAGTTGAAGTGTTTTACTTCAGAGTTAAAGATCTATGACTAGTATGTTTGCTCCAGGACTGGTTGAAGGGTAGAGTAATACCAGACTGCCTTATTTTGATGGAAATGAATACAACATAAGGAAAAACAAGATGAAGGCATTTCTAAGATCAAAGGATCCTCTGGAATGGGATGTGGTAGACAAAGGAATCATTCCTAAAGCTGCATTTGTCTTAGAAAGAGGAAAAGAAGTCGTTGAGTTTAGCGAAATGACTCAAGAAGAGATAACCAAAAGACAAGCTCTTGATGCAAAAGCAATTTATTCTTTATATTGTGCATTATCACATTCTGAATATAACATAATATCTTCTTATGATACAGCTAAAGAAGTCTGGGATATATTACACATCACCTATGAAGGAACTGATCGATTGAAAGAAACTAGAATCAACATTTCACTCGGTCAATACTAATCATTCAAAATGAAATATGGAGAATCTATCACTGACACGTTTAATCGTTTTACAGAAATCGTGAATGGTTTTGAAAATCAAGGTCAACCAATTTTTGATCCCATGAAAGTAAACAAGCTACTGCGCGGACTCTCCAAGGATTGGAATCACATAAAGACTTCAATAAGGGAGACTCAAAGAATCATACCACTTTCTGTCGATGAATTGGTTGGGACTCTTCAGTCTTATGAAGTGGAGTGAATTAATGAAGATGAAGATCCTAAAGGTAAGAAATCCATTGCATTAAAATCTAATGATGATTTTGATGTCACATATTCTGAAGACAATATGGATGATGAGGAGCTTGCTCTCATGATAAGAAGATTTAGAAAGCTAAACAGAAAGGGGAGAAGATTCAATCCAAATAAGCAAAGTTTTCAAAAGCAACATACTAAGTCTGTTGAGGATGATGAATCCAATAGAGATGTAGTCTGTTTTGAATGTAAGAAAAAGGGACACATCAAACCCAACTGTCCCCTTCTGAGGAAAAAGAAAGGAAAAACTGAGAAATATCGAAAGGCACTCAAAGTAGGATCTTGGAGTGATATAAAATGTGAAGAAAATGATAATGATTATGCCAATATTTGTCTTATGGTACAATTAGACGCAGATTCAGACTCTGAGACAGACTCAAATTCAGATAATGAAATTGAGGTAAGTAATTTGAAAATCCCTACTAAAGTCTCTGGATACATTGATGAATTGTGTCTTAGTCTCAAAACTTCTCTCAAAAGAATTTCCGAACTTAAAAGAGAAAATTCTACACTAAAGCAACAGGAAAATGTTTGGAAAGAAAATGTCAAAAATCTAGACAAAAGTGTTACTACTTTGAAAGAAAATGCAGACAATCTTTCAAAAGAAAATGCATTCTTGAAAAATGACATCTCAAATATTCCTAAAAGATTTTCTATAGGATCTGAGAAACTTGAAAAAATTCTTTTAGCACAAAAACCTTACTTCAACAAATCCGGTTTATGAATGACTGCTGAAACCATTCCTCTAATTGATTTTCCTAAAGTAAAGGAAAGAATTAAGCAAAGACCTACAAGAGATGCTTACAAAAATCATTTCCAAGTTTTTGTAAAACCAGTAGGTTGTATTGCTCTTAGATGTTCTAAGTGCAATAGCTTAGACCATTTTGAGAAAGAATGTCCTATGGTTTGGAAACTTGTTAAGAAGGTATGGGCAAAGACCGTATATTACACTAACACCAATGGACCCAAGAAAATATTGGTACCAAAGAAAGTTTGAGTCTCTTTTCTAAATGCAAGTTACTATCAAGAAAAAGATTAAATGGTACTTGGATAGTGAATGCTCAAGGCATATGACAGGAGATTCAAATTGCTTCATAAAGCTTGTTCAAGTTAATGGTGAAAAAGTTTCATTTGGAGGAAACAACAAAGGAAGAATTGTGGGACACAAAACTATAAAGGTAGGAAGCCTCACGATTAGTAATGTTTTCTTAGTGGAAAGACTCAACTACAATTTGCTAAGTATCAATCAGCTGTGAGACACCGGTTTCAAAATCAACTTTCAAGAAGGAATATGTTCAGGAACCAGTAAAGACTCCTCTCAGTCTTTCACGGGTCGAAGACATGGAAATATCTACCTCTTGGATGTCAAATCAGATGAAACCCAATGTCTAATCTCAATTCAAGAAGAAGCAAACTTATGGCACAGAAAACTTGGGCACATCAACATGAAACAAATAGCTAAAATTCCAGTAAAGAAGCTTGTTTGTGGTCTACCCAATTTGTCATACTAAAAGTCGGATCTATGCACACCATGTGTGTTGAGAAAATATGTAAGAAACTCATTCAAACCAATAAATCAAGTTTCCACTAATTGTGTACTACAGCTCTTGCATATGGATCTCTTTGGACCAACTAGAACTCAGAGCATTGGAGGTAAGAAATACTGTTTAGTGATTGTGGATGATTATTCACGATTTACTTGGGTATATTTTCTGGCAAGTAAGTCTGAAACATTTTCTTATTTTACAAAGTTTGCTAAAAAGGTCCAAAATGAGAAAGGGTATGTTATTTCGAGTATACAAACATATTATGGAGGTGAATTTGAAACTCAAGACCTTACAAAATTCTGTGATGAATCTGGTTTTCAGCATGAGTTTTCTTCTCATATACTCCAGAGCAAAATGGAGTTGTGAAAAGAAAGAATAGATCACTTTAAGAAATGGCTATAACTCTTTTAATTGAAAGTAACATCTCTTCACGTTTTTGGGCTAAAGCAGTTTCTACAGCATGTTATATTATTAATAGAGTCTTTCTAAGGCCTATTATGGAGAAAACTTCCCACGAGTTATTCAAAGGAAAGAAGTCCATTATTTCGTACTTTCATGTTTTTGGGTGCAAATGTTTTGTATTGAAAAATGCAAATGATCAAGTTGGTAAGTTTGAAAAAAAATTAGATGAATGTATTTTCCTTGGATAGTCAACCACAAGCAAAGCTTACAGAGTTTCAACGAGAAGACTCAATTTGTGGAGGAATCAATGAACGTCAAATTTCAAAATTTTATGCAAAACCAATCGATTCAGACTCAACCTGAAGAATCTAAATCTGCTCCAGATCTACAAAGTCTAAATCTTCAGAAGTAGCTCAGACTTCAGAAGACCAGCAATAAATGATCAACGAAAAGTCAAAAGAGGAAAAAGATCAACAGACTGACAAATCAACCAGCAACTGGAAGCATAAGTCCAGTCATCCCAAAGATCTCATTATTGATGATATTAATGAAGGAATTCGCACAAGATCCAAAATGCAAGAAGAGTCTAGTGCTGTGGTTCTTATTTTTGAAATAGAACCCAAAAGCATAAAAGAAGCTTTAACTGATGAAAGCTGGATTGAAGCTATGCAAGAAGAACTCAGGTAATTCAGAATTAATGATGTCTGGGAATTGACTCCTAAACCGAAAGGTAAGTCTATCATTGGAGCTAAATGGGTTTTCAGGAAGAAGATGGCGAGAAAGGAAAGGTCGTAAGAAACAAAGCAAGACTCGTGGCCAAGGGATATACGCAAGAAGAAGGGATACACTCCAATAGCAAAGTTAGAAGCAATTAGATTATTACTTGCTTTTGCTTGTCATAAGAATTTCAGGTTATTCCAAATGGACGTCAAAAATGCTTTCCTAAATGGATTTATCCAAGAAGAAGTCTATGTGGAAGAACCACCCAGTTTTGAAGATTCAAGAAAACCAGACTTTGTATTCAGACTAAAAAAGGCTTTATATGGTTTGAAGCAAGCACTTTGAGCTTGATACGACATACTAAGTAAGTTTTTAATTCAGAATGATTTTGTCAAAGTTAAAGTAGATACTACATTATTTATCAAAAGAGAAAGCAAAAGTTTTCTACTTGTTCAAATTTATGTTGATGGTATTATTTTTGGATCTTCTAATGAAAATCTGTGTAAGAAATTTTCTAAGTCTATGCAGGATGAGTTTGAACTGAGCATGATGGGTGAGCTAACCTTCTTTCTTGGGCTTCAAGTGAAACAACAGAAGGAAGGAATTTTTATTCATCAAGAAAAATATACTAAAGAACTTGTCAAAAAGTTGGGACTAGAAAATTGCAAAAAAACTGATATACCAATGTCAAGTTCTTTGAAGATGGACAAAGATGAGGAAGGAAAGAAAGTTGACTAGAAGCTATACATGAGTATCGTTGGTTCACTTCTTTATCTAACTGCATATAGATCTGACATTTTGTTTAGTGTTTGCATATATGCTAGATTTCAAGCAGACCCTAAAGAATCTCATTTAAGTGCTGCAAAACGTATTATCAAATACATTGCCTCAACTTCAAATTTGGGCCTCTGATATCCTAAAGAATGAGATTTTACTCTTCTTGGATACTTAGACGCAGACTTAGCCAGATGCAGAGTTGATAGAAAGAGCACATCGGGCACCTGTCAACTACTTGGAAGTAGGACAGTGTCTTGGTTTTCAAGAAAGCAAAGTACAGTAGCTCTTTCTACAGCAGAAGCAGAGTATGTAGCTCTTGGAAGTTGTTGTTCAGAAATTTTGTGGATAAAACAACGGTTAATAGAATTTGTAATTGAAGATTCACGCACTCAAATCAAATGTGACAACACCAGCGTAATCAATCTCACCAAGAATCCAATTCTTCACTCAAGAGCAAAACATATAGAGATTCGACATCATTTCATTAGGGACTATGTTCAAAATGGAGAAGTTTCAAATCAGTTTATCGACTCAAAGAATCAACTGGCGGATATATTTACAAAGCCTTTGGAGAAAAATCAATTTGAAGTTATTCGTTCCAGACTCAATATCTTAAAGTCTGAGGATGTTTAGACTCAGGATTGAAAGTCTAAAGTCTTTCAGACTCAGACAATCAAGACTCTACGACTGTAAGTTATTTCTATTTTAGAAACTTATCTCTCGGATCAAATCTTGAAAAGGTACGATCATCTATCCAAAATTAATTGGTGTTATTTTCCCAATTTTTCATGATTAGTGCAATCATTCCTTTTCGAAAAAGAAGTTATTTTTTAAATGACAGTTATCTAATTTTTGAAAAGACAATTATTTTTTTAAAAGGCATTTTTATATTTCTTTTTTACGACGTTTCGTATGCCTCGCTTCAACTGCCTTATATATAATCGGTTCTTCTTCGTTTTACTCACAAAAATCCTAAGAGAGCACAGATCTTCCATTTCTATCTTCTTTTCTTGTTTAATCCTCGAAAAGTTTTCATCTTTCTTGGGAAACAAGCTTGAAATCTCTCAAAGATTATGAAGGATGTCGTCTCAAAGAAAGTCTTCGAGGATCGCGAACAGGGGACCACAGCAAAGGCGTGAGGGGTCTATGCACTTTGATCTCACTGAGGAAGAAGAATCTCCTAGACAGCAGCAGAGCCCACAACATTCTCAGCAGCGTCCATATCCTCCATCTAGACCTCAGGATGTTAAACATCGAGAAGAGGAAGAAATCATCGAAGACACAGAACCCGTAAGAACTCTTAAACCCACTTTTACCTACAAGCTTTATCGTGCTTTGAAGAGGAGTGGTACTCCGTTGAACTACATTGATGAATTTCTTAAAGACAAAGGGTATAGAAATGAAACCTTCTTTTTACGCATAATAGAATGATTGGGAATTGCCCCTACTAGATCGGCGGAAGAGGCATTAGCAAATATCCCAAGCGATCCACGTGTTGGAGGGTTGAGTCAACCAAATGGGAATGACGATGATAGGATGTACGGTTAGTTTAAACCTAGAATGGGTGTTGCAGCAAAAATCCGAAGCAAAAGGACATATTTATTTCAATCAGAGGAACACAAGCAACTGTACTCTAAGTTACTGAAGCATGGGGTGATAAATCCTAGAAGTGTGGACTTTGATTTTCTTGACTCTGTGAATGTCAATTTGCGGGAAAAATTCAGTCTTCTTCAACTCGAACAGTTTTGTTCTGAATCTACAGAAGCTTATGCCGAACTTACCACTTATTTCTATTCGAATCTCAATTTCTTGGATGCGGATAGGTTCTCTTTTAGTGTTTGAGATCAGGTATACGTGGTTGACATGAATACATTGGCTGATGTGATTGGGGTTGAAAGAGGGAGATATCAACCTATCAGTGTGTCTATTGCTCGTGCAATGTTGGAGCTTGTTTAGGATAGAAGGACGGAAGGGAAGATTTCATATTTGAGGATGAATGCAACCAACATTTTGCTTTACAAGATTATGATTAATTGCTTCAAGCCAAAATCTACTTCAAAAATCGAGGTTTCAAACTCAGAGGCAAAGCTGCTGTATGCCATCAATGCTGGGAAAAAGTTCTCTCTTCCACACACTATTATGTTCCACATGTACAGAGCAGTGGTGAAGGACAAGGGTCAACTTCCTTATCCAGCTCTTGTGACTAAGTTATTCAGACATTTGAACGTTCAGGCTCCATGGATTTTCTATGTTCGAACATGCGATCAAATGGTGATGGGACTAAAAATGGTCTCTAAAATGCATATGAAGGAACTCAACAAGGCGTTGGAACAATTTAAGGACAAAACCCTTGTCTAGACTCATCAAATCTCTTCGGCTGCAAAGAGGAAAGGGAAGGAGCCCATGGTTACTCCATCCAAGAAAAGAAGAGCTCTCATCATTGAGGATGAAGAGGATGAGGATGATATCACAATTTCTGCAATGGCATTGAAGAACTTGAGTCGTTATGTTCCAGAATCGACAGAGAGACAAGAAAAAGACACGGATGAGACAGAATAAAGGACTGGAGAGAAAGAAGTTTTGGAGAAAGAAGTAGAGGAGAAAGAAGCAGAGGAGGAAAGAAATGGGGAAGAAGAAGAAGAGGAAAGAGGAGATCAAGAGGAAGCAGAGCATGAGGAACACTTTTCTCCACCTGAAGGCATGGAAACAAGGAGAGATCCTGAGAAAAGACGAACGTCCTCATTCCCTGCCACCAGTGAAGGAATAAGTCATTCTCTAGTAGATCTAGAGGACATCTATGCCTCTCAATTTCCTCAGGAGGGACATGATGTTTCATCGCTCAATTTGCGTGACCATGCTGATTTGCCATCATCTACCTATACTCCATCTGATTATGTAGAAGCCAATACTTAGACTGATAATTCAGCAGATTTTCGTAGAATTCTTGATGATCTCTTGGAGATGCTGGGTCAAATATATGCTTTGGGATGCGAAGTACAGAACTTGCAGAATGCAGGACAAGCTTCTTCAGTTTCTTTTAATGATCAACTACATGCCCTTACACTTCAAGTTCAAGCAAATACTAAGGGTGAAGATGTGGAGCAACTAAAGGAGGATCTGAAAAAGTTGGAAGGGATTATCTAGTCAATAGGAGATTTCCAGCTTGTTTGTATTCCCAAGCAATCTTAATTCCATTCTCTTTTCATCTCTACCTTTTTAATGATGACAAAAAGGGAGAGAGATGTGGTGTAAATTTGATTTTAAACTTTGAACTTTGAACTTTTGTGATGTTTTGACTTGACTTGACTTTTGTGTTTGACTGTTTGGATTTAGACTGTATTTGGGTTTGACTGTTTAAACGTTGGTTTATCTTAAGTACTATTGATATCTCATGGTTTTGTTCATTTACAAGACCAACCTACTTTCTGTGGATGTGGATTCTAGTGTTATTTTTACTAAGCCATTTATCTTTGTGATATATCTATATTTGCTTGAGTAATGTTTTGTAGGTTAAAGTTATCCAAATCTGTAGGAAAGTTTTGTCACCATAAAAAAGGGAGAGATTGTTGGAGAAAACTTCCTTGAGTGTTTTGAAGATAACAAAATGTTTCCATCAGTCTAGTCTGAAGACTTGTAGACTCTTCCATCAAAGTTTGAAGACTCCGGACTACTAGAGTCAAGACTCAAAGTCTATCCTCTTTGACAGTTTCTAGACCGTCGAAGAAGGCTTATCCAGAACTGGATGTTTCGTTAAGGATTTGACTCTATCGACTGGAGAAGATCTCTTGGCTGGATATAGCATACCGGAATCCATTGTTCAAATCAAGATTGATTCAGGGATTATGGATCCGTTGATTGGCAAAGTATATTTGGAAGGTTCTACTTATAGAAACCTAGATCCTGATTGTATGGGCGAGCATGATTGATGGACTATCGTCATGTTTCTTAAATAGCTCAAAAATCTTCCTAATTGATTATGTCCAATGGGTAGATTGGAAGAATTCCTTTGGTAAGTGCCAACGGGTGTGATGGCATAAATGAGTATATAAGGAAAACGTTCTGGTTGTTCAAGTGCGTGCGCGATAGAAGAATTCCAAAGTCTGAAGCTCCTTGTTCTTAGTTAATTAAACTGTTGAGCGAAATCTTGTACGCAAAAGAGAGTCTATATCTTTGAGAGACCTTGAGGAAGTGTAGTAAAGTCTCTACACTGTGGAATCAAGGAAGAGCTTTTTTGTAACAACTCTTTTGTTCATAGTGAAATCCAGCCAGTGGGCTGTCAGTGCGGAAGAGTGGACGTAGGCTTGGATTAAGTCGAACCACGATAATCTTTGTGTTCATATTCTCTTCTATATGCTATTTTATCTTGATCGTAACTCGTTTTGTTTACAAGAGACGAATTTCCTTTTCATAATCCATTAGTTTTGCACACTTATTTTGTAAAATTATTTTTTACACCTATTCACCCCCTCTAGGTGCTCATACTAGCTTTCACAGCTTTTTCCTCTAAAACAGACTTTTCCACCATTAACTTGCACAAGCTTCATGAAACAATTTGAGTCTCTTGTCATATATCTTGAGCATCCACTATCCAAGTACCATTTGACATTTTTCTTGATAGTGACTTGCATTTAGAAAATAAACTCAAGCTTTCTTTGGTACTCATACTTTCTTAGGTCCAATAGAGTTAATGCAATATACGGTCTTTGCCTAAACCTTCTTAAAGGTTTCCAAACCATAGGACATTCTTTCTCAAAATCTTATGAGTTATTGCACTTAGAACATTTAAGAGCACTGCAACCTACAGGTTTTACAAAGATTTTTTGGAAATGATTTATATAAAAATCTTTTGTAGGTTTTTGTCTAATTCTTTTCTTTACTTTTGGGAAATCAATTAGTTGAATGGTTTCAGCAGTCATTCCCAAGTCTAATTTGTTAAAGTAAGGTCTTTGTGCTGAAAGAATCTTTTCTAATTTCTCAGAATCTATTGAAAATCTTTTTGAAATACTTGAGATATTGTTTTTTAAAAATGCATTTTCTTTTGAAAGTGAGTCTGCATTTTCTTTCAAAGTAATAACACTTTTATCCAAATTTTCGACTATTTCTTTCCAAACAATCTCATGTTGCTTCAGTACAGAATTTTCTCTTTTTAGTTCAGAAATCCTCTTGAGAGAGATTTTGAGATTAAGACACAATTTATCAATATATTTAGAAACTTTAGTAGGAATTTTTAAATTACATACCTCGATTTCACTGTCAAAGTATGAGTTTGTCTCAAAGTCTAAATCTGAGTCTAATTGTGTCATTAAACAAATATTAGCATAATCATCATTACCCTCTTCACACTCGGTATCACTCCAAGTTTCTGCTTTGAGAGTTTTTTTTTTTGTATTTCTCAGCTTTTCCTTTCTTTTTCTTCAGTAAGGGATAGTTGGGTCCGATGTGTCCCTTTTTCTTGCATTCAAAACAAATCACATCTTGTTGGAATCATCATCCTCCGCTGATTTATTTTGAAACTTTTAAGAACTTTGTTTCTTCGAATTGAATCTTCTTCCCTTCTTATTCAGTTTTTTGAACCTTCTTATCATGAGAGCAAGCTCTTCATTGTCCATATCGTCTTCAGAATCTATAACATCAGAATCATCATTAGATTTTAACGCAATTGATTTTTTACCTTTGGGATATTCATTTTCATTGATTTGCTCCACTTCATAAGACTGAAGAGTGCTAACCAATTTGTCAACAGAAAGTGACATGATTCTTTGTGTCTCCCTTATTGAGGTCTTTACATGATTCCAATATTTGGAAAGTCCACGTAGTAGCTTGTTAACCTTCACGGGTTCAGAGATTGGTTGACCTTGATACTTAAGACCATTTACGATTTCTATAAAACGACTAAATAGGTCCATGGTAGTTTCTCCTGGTTTCATCTTGAATGCTTCATATTGACCGAGCAGAATATTGATTCTAGTTTCTTTCACTCGATTGGTTCCTTTATAGGTGATATGCAATCTATCCCAGACTTCTTTAGCTGTTTCACAAGAAGATATTCTGTTATATTCAATAGGAGATAATGCACAATATAAGGAATAAATTGCTTTTGCATCAAGAGCTTGTCTCTTGGTTATCTCTTCTTGAGTCATATCACTGGACTCAACAGCTTCTTTTCCCCTTTTTGAGACTATTGTAGTTTTGGGAATGATTCCTCTGTCTACCACATCCCATTCAAGAGGATCTTTTGATCTTAGGAATGCCTTGTTTTTATTTTTCTATATGTTGTATTCCTTCCCATCAAAATATGGCGATCTGGTGTTACTCTACCTTTCAACCAAACCTAGAGCCAGTATACTAGCCATGAATTGTTAACTCTGAAGTAAAAACACTTCAATTTAAATGAGTACTCAAGCTCTGATACCAATTGCAAATGCTAGTATGAGTACTTAGAGGGGGTGAATAGGTGCGAAACCAAACTTTTGCAAAGTACAGTGTAAAACCTTACGTTTAACCTGAGTTTGTTTAACAATAGACTTTAAAATAGATATGAGACTCTAACAAATAAATAAAGTTACGAGTAAAGTAAAAGAGTTTAGGGAAGAGAATAAAAGCACAAAGTTTATAGTAGTTCGGCTTAATCCAAGCCTACGTCCACTCTTCGGCACTAACAGCCTACCAGCTGGATTTCACTATGAATCAAAAGAGTCATTACAGTAGCATGTCATTGGTTCCATATTGTAGAGACTCTACTACACTTCCTCAAGGTTTCACAAATGTATAAACTCTATTTTGAGTTCAAATTTTCGCTCAACAATTGAATTAACAAATAACAAGAAGCTTCAGACTTTGGAATTTATCTATCGCACACACACTCAAATAACTGGAACATCTTATTTATACTCCTCCATGCCTTCATAACCATTGGTACTTTCCAAAGGAGCTCTTCCGATCTGCTCGTTGGATAGAAGTAATTAGGGAGATCTCGAGTTATTTAAGAAATATGACGATAGCCCACCAATCCTGCTCTCCAATACAATCAGGATCATAGGTTTTCATAAGTAAAAATTTCCAAGTATGCTTCGCCAATCAACGGATCTAAATAACTCGAATTGAAATCAAAACGAATAATAGATTTCGAGATGCTATATCCAGCCAAGAGATCTTCTTCAGTCGATAGAGTCAAATCCTTAAAGAAATACTCAATTATGGATAACTCTTCTTCGACGGTCTAGAAACTGTCAATGAGAGTAGACTTTAAATCTTGAGTCTAGTGGTCCTGCGGTCATTAGACTTTGACGAGAGAGTTTGCAAGTCTTCAGACTAGACTGATAAAAACGTTTTGTCAGCTTCAAGACAAATAGAGAAGTTTTCTCCCACACTTATCACCCCATCTTATCTAGTTAATGGGGAATCGCAATGCTCAATACTGCTCTTCCTGTTGCCATAGGTGCTGAATTTCCATTTGTAGGCAAATCATCTCTTCATTGTCTTGATGGTTGTGGGGTTGGTTTATAAGGGGGTGCATGACAACTGTCTATTTCTGTTCCATAAATAATTTTTCTATTCCAAACCTGTTTCTGAAATAAAAATTCGTTTGATAAACTTATTTTGTTTTTCTATTTCTGAAATATATTTTATTTTAGAAATACATTTGGAATAAAAATTAGAAATAGAAATTTTCTACTTCTCTATTTCTGAAATAGAAATGAGAAATAAAAATTTTTCTCATCGTTTGTCAACCAGTCCTTCATTAGTCGCCGGCTGCTGACCACCGTCTGTCGGTCGCCGCCGCCATTAGCAATCGCCGGTCGTTGCTGTCACCGGTCGCCGTCAGCCGCAGCCGATGGTCGCCGACGGTCGCCGCGTGTGGCACCCCTCGATGGCCCCCAAATCGTTAGGGTCACCACAGTCCACTTACCCTTCACTTGACCTGATAATATAATGCGCTAATACCAAAACAATGTGGAACCCCTCGACGGCCCCCGATCCATTAGGGTCACCACTATTCGCTTCTCTTTCACTTGACCTGATAATGTAATACTCTGATACCAAGGAATTTCATTATAATTCATGAATCCTTGGGGTTTATATCTTTTAAATTGGTTTCTGCGCAATTTATATGGCGGAAGCACATCCATCAACTCCCTTCCCTATATTCAGAAAACGATGCACACCTACTAAACATTTTTAGGTAAAAGCCGAACACTTTTATTTACTTAAACCGGATGGACATCATTTATCGGTACATCAAAATGCCGTAGTCTTCTATACTCGGCTATACTTCAAAAGATGACCGACATCTTCTCTAATAGTTGTATACTTAAAGTCCATCGATCAATGTCGGCGTTCAAAAGTTTCTTCCTTTGCTCTCCTTCTCCTCGCAGTCATATCCAACCACTCGATTCATCTACCAATGGTAGGGGCAGCAAAGGTATTTTGTCTAGTCTGAAATGTTAGTCCCCAAACGGGGTGAGTGCAATCACTCAGTAGTAAAGATTTACCAAACTACACGATGCATCAAACTGAACAATCAAGGTATCACGAATAAAGCACATATCATCCATGCATTCGAACATATCTCACCATACAACCATGCATATATCACCACACAACGTGCATATACTAGGATGCACTTGTACTATACCATCAAGCAGCATACATATATCACCATGCAACGTGCATATACCATCATGCATTTGAACATATCTGATCATATAGCCATGCATATATAACCATACAACGTGCATATACCCTCATGCACTTGTTCATATACCATCAAGCAGCCATGCATATATCACCATGTAACGTGGATATACCACCATGCACTTGTACATAAATAATCAGGCAGCCATGCATATATCACCATGCAAATTGCATATACCACCATGCACTTGTACATATATCATCAAGCAGCCATGCATATTTCACCATGCAACGTGCATATACCACCATGCACTTCATGCTTGCATTTCCATGAGATTCATCCCATGCCATATGCACACATCCATGCGCATGATTCAATTCTCAATTTTATCTTTCACAAGGATCTTATCATTTTTCTTTCTAGGGACCAGTATTTGCATCCCTCATTTATCGCTCGCACCCAATATGGCATCGCAAGAAGCCTCCGGCACACGCCTCTGGGCATCTCCCATCCCACCTGGCATCACGAGGAATCTTTAGAGCTCGCCATGAAAATGGTTACCCCTACCCTTCGGGCATGCATCATAATATAACCCCTCACCCTCCGGGCATGTATCATAATATAATTAGGCATCTCGACACTCCCGGGGAAAACCTCTGGGCATATATTCATAATACAACCAGGTATCCAAAGGGCATCGACTCATTCGAACCTTTGGGCATCTCAACACCCGGGGCATCATCGGCTCACAACTTCGACAATATCATTATCACAATATATATTCACATATATGTCTCATTTTTAACATGTCGTTTAATGCAACAATATCAAAGGTCTAAACCAGCTTTTTGATGTCATATGATATGCCAAACGTCACCATATATGCAGTACACATAACACCCACGATATCATATTTCATAAAGCAGTTCATTGGTTTTTGAAAATAGAACCAATTTTCGGGTAAAATAGAATGCACCTCTTTAGTAAAAATTCTTGGAAAATTAGTAAACAATCTCAACAAATTCTGGAATTTTAACATGTGGTAAAAAAGATCCAGATAAAGATATTTCGTGAAGAACACCATGTCAAGAAAGTTCCACATCAATCACATAGGTCCACACATCACAGCAAAAGAAATTCCAGCACCACTTTTTGCACAGTTTCGGAAATAATTTCGATTAAGCCCTTAAATGAACTTTGAAAATTCTGAGATTTTGATATATTATAGATGAGATCTAGAGGTAAAAATCTCATGAAGAATTGAAGTCTGATTCCTTCTGGATTAAAAGCTATAATTTTTATAACTCTCCCTAACTCTTGGTTTACTATCCAGATTCACCCTTTTTAAAGAAAATCATTTTACCGATCAATGCTTGTCCTTTTATTCTCAAATTTTAGTATGTTATTCCTCAAGATGTCGCCTACAAGATCAAATTTCAACCAGATAATTTTATAAAATTCACAGAATCGCACTAGATCAGAAAAACTATTTCTAGATCTACTTTCTTCAAAGAAAAATGGTTTCACCGACCTATACTTGTTCATTTCCTCTCAAATTTTGATATGTTACTCTCCAATAAGTCTTTTACAACTTTTATCAAGAAGTTGAAGTCAGATTCCAACTAGAACATTGCATGCAACTCACAAAATCACCAAAGGTCGGACTGTTTTTCCCAGAAACATAATACTAGGTTAGAACACAACTTTGAAATTTCACACTTCATCCACATCCGAGATTCACCATTCATCACACACCAAACACAACAAGCAAAGGGTAGATCAATGGAATCTACTTGCCTCTAATCCAAGCAAAACACAGCAACCGCAACGGCGGGGCAAGGTGGGCTCGATGGCAGCAGCTAGGCGCATGCACGACGGGGCTTGGTCTTCCTCTTCCCTCGCCGAAGCACCCACAAACCCTCTCTCTCTCCCTCAGCTCACCTCCCTTTCTCTCTCTCCCTCTCACTTTCGAAACCCCCTTCCTTTTTGCTCTTTGATTAACAATTTATCTCTATTTTTGCATGTAGGACACAAGTGTTCTCATGAGGAGAACAAGTGGCAAAAAGGAGAAAACAAGTGGAGGCAAAATTGAAGACAAGTATTGGAGGACATGTACTCCCCCCTCCCCTTCTTGGTCTGGTTGACACCCATGGGGGTCTTTGGGCTTGCTTGGATCCGAAATCTTGGGCCCAAGAATCCTTAAAATAAAGGCCAAAATTATTATTATTATTATTATTATTAATTTTTTATTAAGCAATTTATTTCTATCAAATTTAATTTAATATTTCAAAAATTAAATTGCTTCCAATACAAGTATATACTCAAAACTCTTGCGTGCCGTCCAACATCCTCAAAGTTCTAATTCTTTAATTTCAGCACGCATATTTCTTACGCAAGATTGAATTCCGTCCTTTCGGTTCAAAATAAAATAAAATAAAGTATAAATTCAAATGAACAAATACAATTTAATGCCTATAAATAATGTTAATGCCACAGTTCAGTGACCGTCACCTATCCGAGGATCATCTAAATTTTTGGATGCCACACCACGGGTCGCCGGTCGTCGGTCGTCGCTACTGGTCACTCGCCGCCACCGCCACCGCCACCGCAGCCGCTGCCGTCCGTCACCGCTATTCGTCGGTCCGCCGCTATCCAAAAAGAAGAAATTTTGTGTCGATATCAAACAAATTTATATTTTTAGAGTAGAAATTTTGTGTCGTTATCAAACAATTTTTTTTTTTCTAGAAACTCTTCTAGAAATAGAAAAATCTATTTCTGTTTCATAAACTATTCATGGAACAGAATGGTTGTTATGCGCGTCGTAATATTTTGGAGTTGTTGTTTCACACAGCTGATCTAATGATTGCCATTTGCAAATTTTCTTTGACTCCATATAGCAAGGGCACTTGAAACAATCTTGATTTTCTCTGAAATTGTAGGGTTGGACCGTAGATTGGAGTGCCAAGATTTAGCTATAACTTGATGACATTCTTGTTCCCGAAGCCAGAAAGCCTCAAAGGTAAATCTTCTTCTCCTTTTGATATATTTGGCGTCAGTTGTAAGTAATAGTGGGCTGTGATCCGAACCCAGGGCAGTTAATGCAAACACCTCAGCTGCTGGAAAAGTTAAATGCCAATCCATTATATAGAGAGCACGATCTAGTTTTTCCTTAATTAACTCCTCTCCCTCTCTATTGTTAATCCAAGTATATGCGCAACCTTTACTTGCAACCTCCATAAGTGAACAGGAATCTATAAAAGCACGAAAAGAACGCAAACAATTGTGATCCACTAGGTGCTTACCCATTTTCTCCCAATGGTAAAGGATTTCATTGAAATCTCCGACACACACCCAAGGTAAAGTATTATAGTCGCTAATTTGGCGTAGCTCATCCCATATGTATTGTCTTTGATTGTACATCGAAGGGGCGTGAACACAAGTGAGGCGCATTGTCAGCCTAGTTTCCTTTTCCATGCATATCATATCTAGGTAGTATGCCGATTGATTATCAATGGATATGGAGACTCTGTCATTCCAAAACACCGCCAATCCTCCTACTGTCTACATAGGCTCTTCAAGTAGACAGTTTGAAAATTTTAAGCTCTTTTGGATTCTTCTCAGCACTGGATTTTGATTCTTTGTTTCCATCAAAAAAACTACCTGGGGCTTTTCATGGGCCATTAGGGCCCTTAGGGCTCAAACTATTAGGGGATTGCCCAAACCCCGATAGTTCTAGCTGAGGATCTTCATTTGCCTTGGGGTGGCTTATTTTGTGACAGTCTAATTTTCCGCTTCTGTTTTCAATTAAATAAATCGGGCTTTTCGTCGACGTGCTTATAGCGCTATTCTCTGAGCTAATCACTCATGAGATAACTTGACTAATTGGGAAAGTTATTAAAGGATTTTGATGCAACAGACTTGAGAATTCGACCGGGAATCGATTGCTCGACCGTGATAGTCTACAAGGATCATTTCGGCACAGTCGAAAATCTATCAGAAACCGGAAATAAGTCGATTCGATAGAGATAAAATTAGGGTTGGGTGATTCCAACTAATTACAGAATTCTCGTCGATTGGCATTAAACCGATTCTTCTGTTGTTTTGGTACCCTATGCTCATAATTGAAACCTCGAGATTTTTTACGACAATCGAGAGTCGTCAATGCGTCGAAGATGTACATTGTGGCTCAGGAATAATTGACCACAGGTCAGTTACACTAAAAATTCCTAAAAACTAATCGATAATTTAGGTTGCGCTAAAATCACATTTGACTGAAATAACCGAGGAAATGATGTCGATTACAGAAATTAAGAATTGTCACGTGTCACAATTTATCCCAAGGACATTGTTGCATCTTCTCAAAATTTATTGATGATGGCAATTGTTCACGAAATGTGCAAGATCAGCAAATTAAAAGAGCAAGAGAATTGCTACATTTTAAGTAGGATTTTAACGCCTCTAATGTGAAGCAATTTAAGAGGTATTATAAGTTGTTACTAAGGGACTTGACCCTATTGAATTATATGTTAGATTGATAATTAAAGAAAGAAGAGAAGCATCCTCAAAAGAAAATTTGTAGGAATCCCTCTCTCCTACAATTTCACCTCAATTTCCTTGGTATTTAATGGAAATGGACTTGGAAAAGATAGAGGGACCACTTGATAGGGAAATGAACTAAATCTCCATGGGAAAAAGCTACGAGGATCAACTTTAAAATTCGGATTCAGCAGTTTACATGGATTCCAACCTTTTCTTTCATCTCAATTAGAAGAGACAACGTTGGAAAACTTTGTGGGGCCTATGATGGTGATAGATGGCCAAAATTTCCATGGAAAAACTAGGCCAAAAGCTGAAGGAAATTTCAATGAAACTTCCAAGCAATTTCCTCTCTCCTTCCCACCCTTTACCTATGCTTGAATGTCTGTTGTATTTTATGATGGCAGCTTCCACCTTTTCCTTTCTTCCTCTTATTTTATTCTTCTCCCTTGTCTCTTTTAACGTACAAATCGTTGCTTTCTCTTCCCTTGAACGTGCAACTTCCATTTCAGCTCCCCATTGGACGACAAAGCAGCGACCAAATAGCAAGATCTCGAGCGTTCTTCCCTCCTCAAGAAAATCTGAGACTTTGTGTGCTGCTGTGGTGGTCGCCCAACGACACTTCCAGCTATTGTGCCGGGTCCAAATCATCATATAAACCTCAATGGATGTCCTTGTGTTGCCGTCCGGCCACAAGTGAGGATCGCCATTAGTTTTGGTAGTGAGTTACCTTCTAAATCTGGACTAGGGGTTGAGTACCTCTATTAGAAATTCGTACAAGTTAAAAATATGTAGATGACGTTATATATGGATAGATGTTGGTTAGGGACGTTATGATAGACATAGAAAAGCTTAGATAAGGCTTAGAGAGCAAAACAAACGTCGTGGAGAAAGATTCGAACTAGAATAGTAGTTGATTTCTAAAACAGTTTCCAGGATATGTATGTTTTGCTAATTTTGTAGACAACTTTGTGTTGCGATTTTGAAATGATTTTATTCTGAAGAAATGTTTTGTACATCTTAAATAGTAACATATATTTTTCTCTTAATTTTTAGAAATTAAAAAGATGGCGATTTTAATGACGTCATCCTCGGAACAGTAATTCGGATAGTTTTGTAACTCTTGACCTGTTATGATTCAGAGGGCTATTACTGACTTTTAGAGGTTGAATTTCCAATCGGTTTCTTCTTGAAAGTTGTTCTTTATATCCTTTAGTTTAACGTACTTGAATTTCAAATCAAACGGACTAGATTTAGACCCAAAAATGAGCTGATTACAATGAGTTAGGCTCTTTGGAACTGGACCCAATTTTTGTGCTGGATAAAGAGAATTTCTAGGCCGAATCTAAAGGGATCTAGATCTCGGTGTCTTCATGAAAAATGATTTTTTTTTTTGTTTTCTAGCACGTGTCCAAAGTTGAGAATTTCTCGGGCTCATACGAGTGGGTTTCTGACTTCGAATTTGGAATAGCGTAATTGGACTGTTTTCTGTTAATTCGGGTTAGTAAAAGTGTATGCTTGTTTTAAAGTATTCTTACCATGAAATTGCTTAATTAAGACTGTAAATGCTATGTCTAACTGATTATTGAAGTGTGATATTGATCATATGCATTCATGACATGATTTTGCCACGACCCTTTGGGGCCAGGCGATACTCATTCGAGAATGCCTTATGTCAACGGATGCCCGTCGCAGTGGAGGCTGGACCGATATTCTTATATGGAATGCTGTCTAGATATAGACGATGCCGCGCTTGACGATGCGAGGCGATGCCCGGTTATACCGGAAGACTATTATCTATGCATTGAAATAATTTGTAACACATGAAATGCCCAGCTATGCCGGAAGACTGTTATCTGAGCATTGAAATCATTTGTGACACATAAATGGGTGAAAGTAAGAGACCTAATTAAAAGACGGAATTGTGTGGTGCGGTATGGGATGTGCCATAACGGTTTAGTCTGGTAATTTGGGGCTCGTGTAATTATGTGACATTTATGTCCTTACATATGTACACGTTAAAAGTATTTTGATGATATATGATCTTGATATCTCATGTATGATTTGATAGACACTAACATGCAGGAAAGTATTGGTATTAAGAAAGTGTGAGAAAAGCAATTAGATTGCATGTTGAGTGTACCATTCTCCTACTTTGGATTTAGGGGATTTACTCGCTGAGATGTGATCTCACCCCTTAGTGGGCTAACATTTTTCAGGTCCCTAAATGAAGGAAGGCCGGGTCGTGTATAGTCGGTTGCAGTAAAGGAGGAATAGGACTCTCGCTATCTCCTTCCAAGTAATGACGGGTTTTCCATCAAGACTGGATGTAGGGTGACAGCTCACCCCCAAGATATCGAGAAATATGGTATTAGTAAACCCCAATCTTATAGATAGAAGCTTAGTTAGTGGGTAATCGAATAACTTCACTTTTTGTATCGGATCTTGAGGTGTTAAACTAATCTATATGTATAAGTACTGTGATTTGTAGGTGTGGCTTGTGAAAAATAATATCCTACATTTCTATCCTACTGTTTTGTTGTATGAATATTGTTTTACATTTCCGCATGTGCAAAAATAATGAATGGGTTGGCAACAGTTCCTGGGATGTTGCAAATTTTAAATCGACCATTGAGGGATGTGCATGTGATCGGGGTTCGGGTTGTGACATATTCGGGTTAGCCACCATAGCCCATCTGTTTGGTTCTTCAGCCACAAAAATGGGAGTATCCATCAGATGTGAGTTGTCAAACTCCTCTGGTCCATGAGGTTTCAGCTCATAAGGATTGTATCGTTTTACTTTCTTTGTAGGGCTTGCTTTGGGGATTAACTGAGTACTTTTTATTTTCTTCTTTTTAGAAGCGCCAACTGTTTCAAGCGACTGATCTTGGATGTGTGTTGACATAGGGGTATGAGCCAGAAGTGGTAAGATGCCTTTTGAAGGGCTTGACTAATATCGCCATTGAAGTGGTTCAGCTAAGGTAAGAATAGGTTTATCTGGAGGAGGCTCAGCAGGTGCCTTTTCTTGTTCCTTGCTATGTTGATCCACTGGCATCAGGAGGTTCGATCGCTGAGGAGTTTCTAGTATGATTTCTTTTGTGTCCTCTCAGTTGCTGTTCGTCTCATAAAAAGCCACCCAAAAGGGGTTATGCTCCTTAACTTCAATGCGGAGCCATTGGCCATAATAGTGGTTTTCTTTACTGTCCATTTTTTCTTCATCATAAGGAAAACTTTTATAGTGCATAGCATAATGACAAAGGATTCCGCATGAATAGTAGAAATGGGATAGTTTTTCATAGCGGAAATCTAACCATATATTTTTTTTCCTTCTACTCAAATCAGCTGGCCTGGTTTCAGAGGGTCTTGAAGGTTGACTTCTACCCGTGCCCGCCCTGCTCTGTAGGTACCATCTCTGGTTTCTAATTTAACCTCTAACACTTTTCCCACATGTCTCACTGCTCTATTGATCATATTCTCAATGCATCTCTCTAAAGGGAGTCCAAATAGTTGAACCTAGAAAGCACATGTTGTAAAGTCGTAGCAATGGAGGGGTGTGTTCGGTAGCCAGGGCGTGAGGATTACTAGATGTTGTGAGAATAACCAAGGTCCATTTTCTAAAACTCTCTACTTGTTAGCTTCCTTAGTAAATTTAGCGACATATAATCCTAG
This sequence comes from Eucalyptus camaldulensis, assembly GCA_019915185.1. Lineage (NCBI taxonomy): Eukaryota > Viridiplantae > Streptophyta > Magnoliopsida > Myrtales > Myrtaceae > Eucalyptus > Eucalyptus camaldulensis. Next base: position 6,750,990 of record JAHSVA010000012.1, read on the forward strand.
TTCAGGGTGGGAAATTTCAACATTTTCCGTACGTCAAACACGTTTCATAGTATTTTGGAAAGCCTGGAAATTGATCGAGGGGTTAGATAGGATTTTACCTACCAAAATAAGTTTGCATTCTTCTAACTTCTCTGTTGGGGCAGCCTCATTGCAAACTTCAACTTGTTGTTTAGGCCAAAGGCGACCTAATCTCTAGCATAGAGCTGCCAGTCGAGCATCCTCATCCAAGTTGGTGTGTTCCATTTGCAACTCGACAGCATAGGGCAGCTTCAGCGAGGATAATAGGGATTGAAGAGAAGGGCCATAGCTTCGAGATGAAAGACTGTGACAGAAAACTCAATCTGCCAATCAGACCATCGAACAAGGTGTCAAGCTTGGTCGAGATGGATAGAGGGAGTGTTGGAAGTAGAGCAATTGAGGCATGCAACAACAAAGGGTTGTGATACAGAGGAAACCCATAAACGATGCACCTCTAATGCTCAGGGGTAGCCAATGTCAAAGAAAGGATAGAATTTGAGAGGGAAGGTAGGAGGGTTATGGATGAAATTCGGTGGCCAAATTCAACTTGGGATGGGGTTAAAGGTGAGGTAAAAGATGAGATTGGGTAGAAAATTTGAGGCTATGGCATTGACGGTTGGATGATCCATCGAGCGCACTGAAGCTGAGAAGCAAGTGAAGGGAAGGATGAAGGAAGAGAGACGAAGGAAGTCAAGAGTTAGGGTTCGGGGATTGAACTACTTAGTTCATTACCATATTTTGCACGGGTTTTGCATTTTAAATTTTGTTGAAAATTTACATTTATTGAGAATCCTTCTGTGTTGGAGCAAATTCAATGTAGAAGGAAAGTGTAGTGCTTGCAAATATAGCTATTGTAACAATAATTATGAAATTTATTAAATGGAAAGAGGTATTGTCAAAACCATAAAAAATTTACGAAAGATGAAGTTCTAATTTTCTTATACCTAGGTTCCCTATATATTAATCAAACATCCTTTATCTTGCGGTCCACTTAAATTTAATTCATAGTGGACTTTTTTCCTCACATGATTGAGTAGTCAATTTCTTTTAAGCAATCGTCATTTTAAGTAGCATTTTAATCCCATCTTAAATTTCACTACAATTTGAGTTGGATGGAATCAAGGTAGTCATATTAGTTTATTACAGATATTTTCTCCATCGCATATAAAAAAAACGTGCATAGCATTGCCAATTCATGAGTATAGATGTTCTTTACTTTGACATATCATTTTGCATTGCGTGAGTCTATTCTTCTACAAATATTGTGTTGCAAGGACAAAGTGAATTGATCTTTCTATAGTAATGAAGAAGTATATGCAATAGATTTTTTTTTTCTATCTATTTCATAACATCTTCATGCATAACGGGAGTCAATATTACTTAAAATTTATATATATGAATGTTTCCTCGTTCCCGTAGAGCTAATTTTACTACTTATGACTTTGTAATATTATGAAATGTAGTATTTATAACAATATAGAATATAAATATCTCTTTTGTGATTAAAAAAAAAAAAGTAGAGCCATCACTATAACTTTCCGGCTAAGTAATGGGAAACCTTTCTTGGAATCCAAACAACATTATAACTCTTTTAACTCAGTCACCTCAAACCCTCTCTCTCTCTCTCTCTCTCTCTCATCTAAATCCCTTCTATTTCTTCTTTATCGCTCCATCCAAACTGAGTTTAAGGCTCCATCCAAATAGAGGGAAATTTGGATAAATAAATATTTATATTGTTGGTCCGATTTGGTCGGTCTAGTTCCCACCCTAGAGCTGGGAACTGGATCGACTGCCCACCAGTTCCAAAAATAGAAATCAGAAAATGGATCGCCGCCCATGGAAATCGCCCAAAATCGGCTTGTTTGGATGGTTTCTAATTTGGGCAATTCCTGTTGTACACCCCTACCAAACAGACACATCAATAATTGAGATCTTTCCGTAGAAAGTTTCCTTAGTGGTAGGTTGTCCACTCCGTGGATTAATGTCCATGAAGTGAACTTTCCTTAAAATGCTTGTTGCACCATTGCTTCTAGATTCCCCATGCCATCACATTATGTTTTTGATGCTAGAGCTGTGGTAATTGTGTAGAAGAATATATAATTTTTGTCACCTGTATATTTTTCTTTTAGAGTCTACGTATCTCGCCCTTCTCAACATGGATTTACCCAAATTCCATAACTCATCATCTGGAAGCTAAAACTACGTGTTATTTGTAGTGCTTGTGGGGGAAAAAGTAGTACATAACACCTTATATTATAATGAAGATCATGTTTTGCTTCGTCCCTGATTAGAAAAAACTTTCTTCAACCATGTGTTTGATTATTATATTACAAGTTATGGACATTACTCCCGCCAAACTTAATTAGACAAAATATCTGTGATATTAGTAAGCGATAACCCCATAATTAGAGGCGAGGTTCGAGGAAGTCTTCTCCCGCTACATTGATTTGTTTTAGCCCTACTTTATCCATTTCAACTAAAAGTCCTCCTCCCTGAATTTTCTTAATCCCTTTTTTTCTTCCTTCTGCAGCACTGAATTTCTTTCCCCTGCTTGTCTATTCATAGCGCATGCAGACACCATCTATTCTTAAACCTTGCGATGGTTAACAATGGTCCAACGTCCAATCATTGGACAGTATATCAGCGTATCAGCTACCATATGGCTATGACTATGCTATGCATATATTCAATCCCCTCAGGAGTCAATCTTCTTCTCCGTCTCGTGAGCGATACGACGCGAAAATATAGGGCTGGAAATTGCCATGAAAGGTGGCACCTTCAAGAAAAAGGCGACAATTTTTTTTTATCAATTCCATGAGGTTCTTTTTACTAATATTTTGAAGCGCGTGGAAGATTCTCGATTTTGGAAAACATGGCTTGACTTGGGTATATTGACTGTTGATTAATTCAGACGGACAAGAGCTCTAGAAGGGTGATAGATTTGTGATGATGAATTGGTCTTCACAACCATGGTCAAGACATGTAGAATTTCGAGTCATACTCTCGTGCCTCTCTTGATCGCAGCCGCTACGGAGGATTACTTGCTGAGCAAATCAGGCAATGCTGAGAAGTTCTACAGGGACCCATGGACCACTATTGGCATGGATTGCTCCTTTGGTTTTAGGGGTTACTCATGCCCCACTACGGTGGGAGACCTACTCAATGAACATGAACGGGGCAATTAGTCGCGCTGATAGTTTTGGATTACTCATGTTGTCAAAATAAGTAAATTTAATAAATAAATTATTATGATCGCCAGTTTGGTAAGAAGTAAAAGAGTCTTTACAAAAATGACAATTCATGAAACTAGAAGGTAGATCTAATTTGGTACATGAGAAGGCAACATGCTAGTAAGGGACAAAGATTTAAAAGGCTGTCCAAAATAGCCGGCGGAAAATTTAAAACGGCAAGTCGCATCCTGTCTTTTTACACAATCAAGCAAGTTTCATATGTTAAATCTTATTTGATTTGTGACATTCCCCATTTCATACACGAAAAAAGTGGAAGACTAGTATGACATTTGACAAACTCTCTCTCTCTCTCTCTCTCTCATCAGTTGGAGCCACTTCTCCCGCTGTTTCTCACGCTGTTTCTCTCGCTGCTTCTCAGGAACGAACCGCTCGGCACGACCTCACGCAAAGGCTTGTTGGTGAACCGGATGGTGTTGTAGACAACAGCCCCTGTTATCGCACCCATGGTTGGGGCAAGTAGGTATATCCATATCCCTTTGTATTGTTTAGACACGATCGCCGGCCCCAAGCTTCTTGCCGGGTTCATTGATGCTCCGGTAACCGGCCTAATTAACGGTAGAGCACAAATCAATGGTCAGCGCCCTCAATTTTCTTCCAAGGTTGCTTTCTTGCTTAAAGAAAGCTTTGAAACAAGAACAAGACTGATGTGGACATGAATAAGCATCATGAAGACCTTTTTGAATGAGTTAAAACTGTAGAAAAGACAAGTCTATTTAAAACTACAGAAAGGACAAGTTAAATTTACCCGGTAAACATCACATTGAGCAGTATAGTTGCACCAACAGCAAGGCCAGCAAGCTCTCCAATCTGACCAAATCAAGCACAAAATGATTAAAGAACGGCATGATTGATTATTCATACAACAGGTAATTATCGCTATGGGATTAAATTACAGGATCAAGTCCACGTCATAAACATTCCATTAATTAAGATTTCTTAATAAGAATATAATTGGGTTTGTTTATTATGGTTAATGCGATCACACATGATGAACAGCAACCTTTTTTTTTTTTCCCTCTAACTTGTATTTCAGATAGTAGAGCAAGTTCTATAAAGAATTACTGACAAAACCAGTTATTATGTGAAACTTAGCATGAAGTGGAACTCACAGCTCTAGTATCAGTGGCAACACCGCAGATGACAAACATGAGGTAGAATGTTATGATGAACTCGATCACGAAGGATTGCAAGTCCGACCCGGAAGGCTGCGTCCCCGTAAATTGGTCGTGGCTCCCTGTGAACAACAACCGGAGTGTCCCGGCCGCGAGGGTCGACCCAATTAGTTGTGCCAATACATAAGCCGGCACCTGGAAAAGAGGATCTAAACATCATCAGATGATGGCATAATAGATAGGACATCGACGGTAAATTACTCGATCAACCCTCAATTTCAGTAAGCTCCATTACCGTGCGAATGGAGACACGGTAGATGCAAGCGATCACTGCTGTGTAAGGACACCATGCGAGATGTAAAGTGAAAAATTCCCAAAAATTACCTGCTTCAGTGGGAATCTCCTGGTGACGGCAAAAGCGATGGTGACGGCAGGATTGAAATGGGCACCGGAGATGTGGCCGACGGAGTAAACGAGGACCATCACCACGAGCCCCCACACAATCGCGATCCCCGGCTGCGTCACCACATGATCATTCTTGTTCACCGCCACTGACCCACAACCAGCGAATATCAAGAAGTAGGTCCCAAGCATCTCCGCTATACACTGCGAACAGCCCAAGATCACGTTAAAGTCAATCCTGCATCACTCGTGTAGGTTCTATGGTGATTAACTTTGCTCTTATGTTGCGTCTGTTTTAACTGGAGACTAATGGTAAGGAGAAAATCTTCGGTTTTGGACATAGGGACGAAACTCCATGTTGATCTTTCGGAGCCACCGTGGGACAGGACTACACCAGTCCGTACTGCCAAATGAATTCCGAAAGATCCGGACGTTTCAACAACCAGAGTACACGAAGTTTTCAATCATGGGCAGCAGGATGCCAAGGAACTACAGATAAAACGGAGAAGCAAGGACATAAAACGAACTTAAAAAGAAGAGGGGAAAAGACTGATTTCATTTTCTTTCTTCTCTGTTGCAGCACGCGTACTAAAAGTACAGCAAGGAGACACCGGGGGGGAAGAGTCCTGAACTCTCACCTTTTGGAAGAAAGGCAGAGAGAAACAGGGGCATGCCTCTTCTTTGATTTTGGGGGTGGAGTTCGTGTCCTTCATGTCCACCACAACACCATGATTTCCATTCTCAGCCATGACTCTCTCTCTCTCTCTCTCTCTCTCTTAGAAGAACAAGTATCACTCACAGAGAGACATAGAGCACAGAGAGAGGAGATTTCACTCAACTATGAAGTTTATGCAGATGGAAAACCCATTTATAGGAGAACCCAAGAGACAGATGCAGAGCTAGTATGAGAGAGAGAGAGAGAGAGTTTGTGTTGGGAATGACTAATCCCCGAAAAACCGGATTCGACACTCAATCGAACCCCTAAATCAATGCGGAAGACGAAGCCCGGGAAAACACGTATCACCGATCGTAAAGCACACCACGGATTCGAGCGTACCTTGTTAGCCACAGATTAAACACCAACGCTGAAGGAGAGGAAGAAATTCTGGCCCCGATGATGTCAATTTGCCTTGAAAGGGAAACGGCGTCGCCTTGAGCGTTTGGAAGAAAAGAGAGCGTTTTCCTTTTCTTTTTCGTGGAGGGAGAGAGGGAGAGGAACGTACGTACGTTCTGATTTCCCAAGCGGTGTGTTCTCTCTCTCTCTCCTCCCTTTTATACCTTTCCCCATCCACGGGCCCTATTCCCGTGGGCCGGGCCTTTTGGGCCCAACTTGAGCGGATGGGCCAACTCAGGCCCATCTCATAAATCCATCATCTCCCACTCGCACATGGTGGTACAAAAACAACATGGGCGGACAAGCCCTACTCAGCCTCATTAGAGAAAAATCCATCATAGACTTTCTCTTAACATGGTGGGCCGAACAGAATTCTCTTTTCCTCTATTCAACATTCATACGGGTGAATAATCCGTGCGACCAGCATACTTTGAGAGCTCGTTGCCATACATCTGTTAGGAATACATAGCAGCTCATAATGGGCATCACTTCCTGAGTAGATTTAGTATGCAGTACCCTAGATCGATCGATCACATTTATATCTCTCTTGATCTCTTTTCAAACAATGATATATATATTGTATTCACAATTATGATTATCACAAAGACAATCATAATTGGTTAACCGGTGAATACAAAACTATAATGTGATTATCCAAAATCGATCTTCCTCTTTCCTTCAAACTCTCAATTTCAGTCCAGCTTGCTTTTCTAGAAATGCCCCATTAGATCGAATCAAAACCATGACCATTAGCAACATCCTAAGATAGCAAACACTAAATAGAAATCTTGAGAATAAGTAAGAGTCATGAGGGGACTAAGTAATTGAGGAACTCTCTTCCTCAAGAGTCTCACACGACATAAAAAGTTGAGATCAAACTTTTGCCACTCTTATTGGTCGTCTCATGCATACGTAGTATGAAATACGTATTACGGTATTAACTCCTTTCCCATGGAGCGTATGTCTACACTGTTCAATACCGTACAGATGATAGTTCAGACATACCCAATGTCTAACTTGAGTTCACCTATCTACTCATTCACAAAATCCATCAGAACTCACATCTGGCATCTTAGACAGATAAAGTAAAATATGTGGGGTATTTTACTTTCGGACATCACAAGTATTATGTCCTCATCTTAACACTTAGTTAAGGCGACATGTGTATTTTAAGCTTGAGCTCTCGATTATCACCTAGATAATAAGCTTAAATACTGTCTCATCTCTATTTATCACACAGTAAATAGAGGCGATTACCCGTGTGAGTGGGCTAATCTCATCTGTCCGACATACTTCTTCTAACTTAAAATAATGCACTGAGCATTAAGATGCATAAAGATCAAACAAAGATTCATAGGCATTAATGATGAAAACACAAATTCATCAAATGTGAACTCTTAGGGAAATTACAATATTCAGTACATCATCCTCTACGCAATCCTAGAGATTTCACATGGCCACAAAACACATCTCTAGGTATTGGCTTTGTCATAGGATCTGCTACCATTCTATGCGTAGTATGTACTTTAAGTTCACATCTTTTCGTGCAATCATATCCATGACAAAATTATACCTCGTATCTATTTGTTTGGTCTTGCCATGATATTTGAATCTTTAGTGTATACTTTTGCTGCTTGATTATCATAGTTAACTAATAACAAATCTGCAGCACTTCCAATAACACCTAAATGATCCAATAATCTCTTAAGCCAAACATCTTCTTATACTGCTGCTGATAATGCCACGAACTCAATTCCATCGTAGACAAGGCTATATACTTTTGTTTCTTATTGCTCCAACACATGGTGCCATTATTCGGTAAGAGAACAAACCTAGAGGTAGATTTCCTTTCATTTAAATCTCCTCCCCAATCAACATCAGAATAGCCTTAGAGTCGCAGATCCTTTCCATAACAACTCAGCGTATAATCAGCAGTCCCCTTTAGATACCTCAGTATTCTCTTAACGGCTTTCCAATGTGCTTGACCTGGATTGGATTAGTATCTACTCACCATTCCAACTGCAAAACATATGTCAGGTCTTGTACACATCATAGCGTACAACAAGCTTCCAACAGCACTAGCATAAGGAACATGTTTCATTTGTTCCTTCTCTTGTGGAGTCCTTGGACACAGTCTATGGCTCAATCCTTCACCTTTTGCAATAGGAGCGTCAATGGGTTTACAATCCCATATCATTCAATTCAAAATTTGGAAGACAACCAACTTTTGACAGTATTGACTAGCTCCATATTGCTTCCGGCAATTAGTATATCATCAACATATAATGATATGATCACAAATTGATCCTTGGATCTTTTGATATATACACAATGATCCTCATCTATCATTGTAAAGTCATATGCCATTATGGCATTATGAAAACGTATATATCATTGTCTTGACGACTGCTTAAGGCCATATATCGACCCCCAAAGTCGACATACCTTTTTCTTCTTGGCCTTTCACTATGAAACCAACAGGTTGTTACATATATATTTCATCCTCTAATTTTCCATTGAGGAAAGCAGTCTTTACATCCATTTGATGTAACTCAAGATCCATACTAAACACTATTGCCAGAACTATGCGAATCAAGGCAAATCTTACTATAGGAGAAAAAATATCTTCATAATCAATTCCTTCCTATTGATTATACCCCTTCGCCACAAGGCGAGCCTTATGCCTTTCAATCGAGCCATTAGCCTTTCGCTTTATTTTGAGAACCCATTTGTTCCCAATAGCTTTGCGTCCTTTTGGAAGATCAACCAGTTCCCAGACTTGGTTTGATTTCATTGACTCCATTTCCTCTTCCATTGCATAAATCCATTTTTCCTTACTAGGGCAATTCAGAGCATCATTAATATTTCTTGACTCATACTCATCTTGTGGAGCAACCATAAAGATTTCCCTTTCAATGTCAAAACATCGACGGGGAATATTTTGGCGACTTGTTCACCGTATGGGAGATTGTACACTTAGCACATCATTCCCCATTATGCTCCCACTTGGATTAGGTAATGATGATGTCGTCACATCAGGTGGTTGCAATTGAGAATGAGTTGAATTCAATTCATCACATCTCATATTACTCCCACTTGGATAAACACCACTAATATCATAATCTTAATCCAAGGTTTCAAATAGGAAGTAATCTTCCCCTATTTCGCCCTTTTTAGGAAATTCATCCACTAAGAATGTGACATCCTGTGATTCAAATTCAGTTATTCTCCCACTTTCCTGCTCACCTACGAACACATACCCTTTTGAGTGTTCGGAGTATCTCATTAAAATACTCTACTTTTATATGGGACTCAATTTCCCAAACTTGTGAGAGGACATATGAGTATAGACAGCATAACCCCATGGCTTAAGTAAACTTAAGTCCGGTTTTCTACCTATTCATAACTCATATGGAGTGGAACTAACTGATTTGGAAGGCACCCGGTTAAGTATTTAGGCAGCAGTTAACAATGCATCACTCCATAAAAGTGATATGTAAGTTAGCATACGCCATCATGGACCTAACCATTTCTAGTAGGGTTATGTTTCTTCTCTCTGCAACACCATTTTGTTGAGGAGTATATGGAATAGACAACTATCTTTCTATTCCTTTTTCATCACATAATTTTCTGAACTTATTAGATAAATATTCTCAACCTCGATCGGATTTAAATACCTTTATTTTCTTGTCTAATTGATTTTCTACCAGGTTCATAAACCTTCTAAAACAACTTATGCTTCAGATTTATGAGAAATCAAATAGACATATCCGAATCAAGTAGAATCATCTATAAAAGTGATGAAACAAACAGCCCCTTGCCTTCCTTTCACATTTATTGAACCACAGACGTCCAAATGGATTAAATGCCGAGGAAATTCAGCTCTTTTACCTTTTTCCAAATGGTCTCCTTGTCATTTTCCCTACTAGGCAATGCTCACATATGGACAAATCAACTTTTTCAATATTGCCCAACAAGCCCTTTTTGGCTAGTCTTTTCATATGTTGTTAGCCCATATGACCAAGTCTAGCATGCCACTATATTCACATCATTATCATATAAAATAGAAGACGTGAAATAAGGGAATAACATATTGACATCACCACAGTCAACATTTAGTACAATAAAACCATTTAGAAAGTGACCACAACCATAGTAGTTTGTACCTAAATACAAATCTACACCTTTATTATGGAAGTTCATTCTAAAACCAAGCTTAACCAACAGCAAAACAGACACTTAAATTTCGACGAATCTCCAGAGCATATAGAACATCAAGATGCGTCCACCATGCATGTTCTATTGGTCGGTGCCAATTCCTTTACCTCAGTTCTAGAGTTGTTTCCGATATGGATCCACTCAGTTCCAGTTGGTACTCGTCAGAATTTCACAAAAGGATCCTCTATCCTTTGCTTCATGGTCTATCGCTCATGAATCTACATTCCACAAAGGATTGGATTCAGCCAATAATTCAGAACTTGACACATAATCAAAGTTCTCAAATGTACAAGAGGTGTATGCCTTCTTTGGCTCACGACAGTCGCGAGCATAGTGACCCTTCTTGTCACAGTTGTAACATTTCACCCTTGACATTTTCTTCAATTGAGGACGTTTTCCTCTCTTGTGTTGGTTAACTCTTGATCTCTTGCAATAAGGACTTGATCCTTTGCATTCCCACATATTGAACGAATCAATACGCTTGCGCTTAGAGCTCAAAACTCTTTATGAGCTAGAACCAGCATTGCAAATATCTATTCTCAGCTCACATGCCGTTAAGCGGTCCTCTACCAGCTTAAGGTGGCGCACAACATTCTCAAGATCTTCCATAACATGGTCAAGAGCTTCTAGTGCTTCTTGCTTTTCCAGCACATATTGAATCTTCATATTCAATATTTCACAATTGTAGCCGTTCAAATCAGCAATTAAATTCTTAGTTGCTGAAACCATCAGTCTGAACACATCAGACATACATGCACGAATAAATAATGCCTATCATTTATGCATCCCTATTTGCATAGACCCATCATATTAATGAATAATTTTAAGTAAGGCTTCAGAATCAAAAGGTCACTACGTTTCCAATCATCCTCCAAAAATCCTAACTTAAAATTATCATTAATATGATTGTCATATGCAAAATCGATTCTATGAAGTTACAAAAACTTCTATAACTACCCACAGCTAACTACCCACAGCAATCAGCAGTAACAGAAAGCAAATATTATCTAACATCCAATAAAATAACAGAGCTTTCACATAATACAACTAATATATCGGTTGTTACATTAACAACAATCAGGTAGTAATCATTACATAATCAATCAAAGAAATAAATAGGGAATGTCCCTTCTAATCTATCAGTCAAAACATCTGAGAAAACTGAAGGTACATTTGCCAACCATGGAAAAACTTTTGGAGAGCTCTCATGTCGCCACCAAGGCGCATTCACTCTGCGCCACGTAGCGCACAATCTAAGGGTTGAAGTTTTGGCCAATTCAATCCTATAGTACTCTCTTACAAAAGCTTCCACCAGCCTCCTATAACCCGGGACCACGTTGACCTCCCATAGCCGATCTAACACTGCTTGCCATTCAGGTGGAAGAGTGTTCAACAAAGCCGGCACCTTCTCAAAATCCGGCATAAGATAACCATTATTGATGATTTCCTGTATCATCTGATTGACCTTGACCATATGTGATACTAAATCACCATCAAGCCACCGAAAATCAGCTAACTCTTTCATCAGCCTTTTCAGTCTAGCTCTTCCTTCGTCCGTTCTCGGGATTGCAGGTATCTGTGCATTACGCATCATAGTTTCTGCAACAAATGCAGAACTAAAATGGATCACTTATAATCCATAATAAACAAAATGGAAAATACATAAATTTCCATGATTCATGCAACAAATGCAGAATAAAAATGGATTACTTACAACCCACACAGACATAATTGAAAAAGAAACAAATTCCTTTTTTTTTTTTTTTTGGGTCAACGGTCAAAGTCAACGGTCGGTCAACGGTCGGTCAACGGTCAAGTCAACGGTCAACGGGTCGAGTCAACGACCCGCGGGTCGAGTCAACGACCCGCGGGTCGGACCGGTCGGACCGGTCGCGACGGTCGAACCGGTCGGAACGGACGGGCCGGTCGGACCGCTCGCACGGACCGAACGCACGTGCCTCGCGCGTGCGGGGGATGACGTCACGCAGACGTCATCCGGCACGTGCGGGGCGCGTGCTTCGTTCGCGAGTCCGGTCGGGTCGCCACCGGCTCGGGTTCGCCGGCCGGTGACCGGCCGGCGAACTGTCGTCGACGCTGACGTCATCAATGACGTCATCCCCGACGGTTATCGACCGTTGGTGACGTCAGCGGGTGACGTCAGCACGCGTCGGTCCGCGGACCGGCGCGTGCCGCTTCGCCGGCCGCCGGCGCGCACGTGCCGGTTCGTCACCGGCGCGTGTGGCGCATGCGCTGGCGAAGCCAGCGCTTCCAGGCGCGTCGCGCCCACACGCAGCGCCTTCCGGCGGCGCGTGTGGGCGCGTGCGGCGGCTTCCGGTGGCGATCGACATATCGTCGGACTCGTCTCGACGTCGCGCTTCTCCCAGTGCCTTCAGAATTTTATTTCGACTTACGAAAACTCAGAAAAATGTCCGAACAGCGCTCGGGTGTCGGGATTTTCGCCCGGTTCCGTACGGCCGAAGTGATTTCGCGAAAAATCAATCAAAAACATCAGAATTGATCGGGAAAAACGTGAAACAGGGCTCTGATACCAATGTTGGGAATGACTAATCCCCGAAAAACCGGATTCGACACTCAATCGAACCCCTAAATCAATGCGGAAGACGAAGCCCGGGAAAACACGTATCACCGATCGTAAAGCACACCACGGATTCGAGCGTACCTTGTTAGCCACAGATTAAACACCAACGCTGAAGGAGAGGAAGAAATTCTGGCCCCGATGATGTCAATTTGCCTTGAAAGGGAAACGGCGTCGCCTTGAGCGTTTGGAAGAAAAGAGAGCGTTTTCCTTTTCTTTTTCGTGGAGGGAGAGAGGGAGAGGAACGTACGTACGTTCTGATTTCCCAAGCGGTGTGTTCTCTCTCTCTCTCCTCCCTTTTATACCTTTCCCCATCCACGGGCCCTATTCCCGTGGGCCGGGCCTTTTAGGCCCAACTTGAGCGGATGGGCCAACTCAGGCCCATCTCATAAATCCATCAGTTTGGAACTACTGTGAATGGCCGAGGAGAATGAATATGTTCCCTTCCATCATTTCTCTCTCTCTCTCTCTCTTTTTTTTTTTTTGATAAAAGGTAATAAATATATAAATAAAGCTAAGGCAATATGCAAAAGATCGGCACAAAAAACCTACGCTCAATCCTCAAAAGGAGACAAAGTGTAGGGGAGCCAATGTAAGAAGCCACATAGGCAAACAAGAAAGCCACAGCAACAAAACAAACAAGTGGAGAAGAGATAACAACAAGGCATTCCAACCCCCCAAGAAAGCAGCTAAGAATAGAGAGCCAAGAAAGATAGGAGCAACTCCTACAAAGCAGCAACTAAGAAACACATCATTTTTCTTTCTTTCCCATTATTTTTTAGGGGCTTTTACAATTTGATTTGACATTGGGTATTTTTAAATTTTTTTCTTTAGGAAGACTTTAAAGATATCGTTGAAAAATTGGGACATGTAACTGAACAGGGAGAGATCAGGAGCATTGAAGGCTGCATCAACCACCCAGCGGAAGTACAGAGATAATTTGAATGCCTTTTTCAGGCGGTCACTTTGCCCTTTTAGCACTTCATGTTGACCCTATCAACCAGCCTTCCAATCTGGGCCTGGTTCAAGCCATCCAATTAATGCTTTAGATGTCGATATCTTTCCTCGGCAGTGAAGCTCGGAAAAGTATTCTATGCATTGATTACACGACCTATCCAAGTTAACCGACCGATCATGCTATTCGGGTAACATGCTCTTCTAGTTGATTATTGAAACTTCAAGAATCTTATTTCATATTGATAGATCTCTCTCCGTGGATTACGTCACATAATATGATTGCTATATAGAGAACCCTCTTTTAGGAAGCCTTGCTTGAACAGATTAAATCTAGGATTCAAAAAGATGCTCGTCTAATTAGCTTATCAAGTAGAAAAGGCCGTAAGCTCATGAAACACTCGATCAAGTCATCAGTTGCATAAGATGTTTGGCAGATTTTGAGAAGGTGACCTAGCATGCCAAAAATACTGTGCTTTTAATCATGGACTTCCACGCCTTTTCAAATTAAGTTTATGTACTTTTAAATTTATTTAATCAAGTCCTTCTGCTTTTGTAAATTTTCTAATCGTGTCTCTCTTGCACCAAATCTGGCTAGAATAAACTAAAGCGGTCCATCCTATGCCACCAAAATACAATGTGGCTAAACTCTGATCCGCGAGAATTGTTTCGGCATTTCCATTCACTAATTCATGTCGCACTTGACAATCTATAGGAAATTGCCCCATTTGTCGTCACAAACTACATATTTTGAAACCATGGCTCAGTTCTTGCGGGGGATTGCTACGACAAAAACATATAGATTTCGTGGCCTCCATTTTTACACCATTTTATTGTAGTATATTGTCGGCAATATTAATAGAATATTGAAAGAAGCATAATCATTGTTGCACTGTACAACATCGACACGTCCAAATACAAAGATCAATGGCCTACATATACAGATATATAGATATATAGATATATAGATATATAGATATATATTCATGTTAACTGCTAAGATTTTACTAAGTTAGGGATTAATCTAATGTGTAACGTATGCAGCGAGAATATTCTGACTGTGACAGCGAGAATGTTCTGATTGTGATGACAAATTTGTGCGTGGAGTACTTCAAAAGCAACAAGAAACCCTAGGGAAGAAGAGAATCTTCAAAGCAATATCAACATTGCACAAGTCGAAAAACCACCCCATTGATTTAAACAGTGTTTTGAAAGTTAATAATTTCCTTTTTCTCGACAATTTTGATGGAGGTAATTTCTACAAAATCGATTAAGTCGTTCGTTTGCCAAAAAGAGTAACAGAACAATGTGGCTACTTTGAGAGATTATCTGTTCACGTGGTTAATCCAATTCATTAAGCCAATGATTAGTCTATAATATTGATTGAAACACAAATGGAAATTATCAATTGGGTTGTATTACCTTAATGAAAATGTTAAATGACTAATTTGCAGACATTGTATTAAAAATGAACCTAAATCAGTGCCAAACAAGACCGAACAGGGATTCAGACAAACACGTGCTATAAAATAATGGACAAAATCACCTGAAAATAATATCTACGTGAAATGTCTAAACGGGTATTGATTCTCAGCACAACATAAGAACAAGACTCGAACACCATTGGATTGAAAAATGGTTAGCCTGTTAAAAAGAAGGCATTTATCACACTATAATGGGACAACGATATCGGATGCTTATTCAAGTCAAAGTGTTAATGATGATCTCTAGACGCAACCCAATTCGTCTTCGCATGTTTAGCTACATATGCTTGCAACATTATGCTGTCGAACACATATTTATTATATGGCAAGATTGTTTTTTTATACATTACTAATACGAAAGTTCACAAGACAAGAAAAGCATGAAATGTATAATATTACATGGCTTAAGATGGTTAGTAAACAGAGATGACGTCTCTTCCCTTTAGAAGTTTCACGCGGGCACCATTTGATCTATTATATTTTATGGAAATTCCTAGAGGCTGAAGATGTCGAGAAAAATCTATACGCTCTTTATGAAATTTCTATTAGTAATCAACTATGAACTATTGGTGGAGACAGCTCGTGTGTGGCATGAGAAGATAAGGTGGTGAAAATTAAAGTAGTTGTTCTTAATCGCCTGTGTCGTAACAAATTATCCATGTATGTGATAGAAAGTCCAACTCAAAAACTTAAATCGATAGGCGGAGGGAGACTAGGTGTATATAAAGATGATATAAACCACATTGTTGAGTGATTTGTGACATTTCAACTCCCCTCACACATGCCATCACTAGATGATTGTTAATAGTAGATGCCTCAACATTTTCCTGTGGAAAGTGTGAAACAAAATTTGTTGTCCTACATGGCATATCGCCGCACCAGCAATTTTCAACGAAAATTTAGCCGAAAAGATTCCATTGAAATTTCACACAAAAGTTTAAGATAAAATGGGAAATTTTAGTATTGAATTGGGATATGTATAATAAGTTTAGAATGATTATACAATTTCCCCCACAAAGAAGAGGCCTGATATCACCCTCCAATTCTGTACATATTTCACTCTACATATTCTACTTAGTTTTTTTTTTTGGTCGAAAAAGGACATATTTTATAAAATTAACGATGAGTTACACCGTTTGCCATTAAGTCAATACAGATAATATCCAAAAGAGGGGGGGGGGGAATAGAAGAGGGCTAGTTCGGAGGTAGGCTTCGGGACTCATGGGTTTTGGCAGCCCAGTTGGTGGCCTCATTTGCTTCTCTACTGCAATGTGCCACACGCAGATTAGGGAACCCTCGGAGTAGCGCCGCAGCCTCAGCAATCAGTGCTCAAATCTCCCATGGCATTGAACGAGGGTTGTTCACATCGTCTACTAGGATCTAGCAATCTGATTCCAAGTTAAGAGATCGATTTGCTTGTCCTTTTTGTAACAAGTCTCGAAGGGTGAGATTTAAGGCTTGAGTTTCCTTCTGTAGAGCCGAAGAGGCATTGACACGCCTTGTAAATCCAGCAACGATTTGACTAGAATGATCTCGAGTAGTTGAAGCCACCAAGCCTTCATGAGACGCGAGGATGAAAGCTCCATCAATGTTGATTTTCAAAGCTCTAGGAACTGGAGTACGCCATGCCTGATCTGTTTCTGAGGAGTGAAGCCGAGATTCTGGGCGCACTGCATATAGGTGACGATCTACAAGGGCGTTCGCAAGAGCCGATTGAACCATCTGTAATGGATCATGGCGAACCCTGTGAAAGACGAAGTTATTCCTCGCTTTCCAGATCTGCCACAAAATATGCATGAGTGTTGCCAGATCGGGTAAGATAGTTCTCTTGGCTAGCAGATCTGTTAACCAAGCATCAATACAATGTATATTATGTACCTCTAGTGCGATGTTAATCTGCCGGTGAGACCATACCTTCCGCATCCATGGACATAGTAAGAATAGGTGCTCTGTTGACTCTGGGTTGTGTGTTTGACATAACCGACATATAGAATCCGAAATTATATATCTGTGATGGAGGTTCTCACGAGTAGAAAGGGCATTGTGGCATAGAGACCACATAAATATATGAATCTTTGGGGATGTCTGCATCTTCCAGATCTTGCGCCAAAGGTGTCGAGGGGTTTGGTAGGAGGATGATCCCATGCTTTGTTCATTGCTGTGTGCTGTATCTCTAAGGTTGTTATAACAATTTTTGACTGCATATACTCCATTTTGAGTTCCTTTCCAAAAGATCTGATCAGTTGTGCATTAGGCATGAAGCTATATAGCTAGGATCTCTTTCACTGTCTAGTCATCAAAGGAATTACGCAACATAGGTTCATTCCAAGTAGACTGACCTGGTAAGATGAAGGCTGAGACCTTCTTTGGTTCACCTCGGGGCGTAGGGCCGCCGATGGTACCTCTTGAATGCCATCTGTCTTTGCAGATTGAGATTTGTTGCCCATCTCCAACAGACCATTGAATATTGTCCAATATTAAGTCTCTACTGGTTAGTAGACTTTGTCAGCCCTAAGATGGTTTTGTGCCTATATCAACATGCCATAAATCCTTAGAATGATAGTAAAGACCTTTAAATAGTGTAGTCCATAGGGAATTGGGGTTATGAATTAGTTGCCATGCCTGCTTTCCAAGTAAGGCTTTATTGAAGGTGATGAGGTCACGAAAGCCCATTCCGCTAGTGTCCTTTCTAGTTGTAAAGGAATCCCATTGCTTCCAATAGATACCTGTCTTACTGTTATTATTATTTTGCCATCAGAATTTAGCAATTTTCTGTTGAATATATTTGCATAGAGAAACGCGGATCTTAAAAATAGACATCGCAAATTGTGGGATTGCTTGGACGACGGCTTTAATTAAAAGTTCCTTACCACCTTTTGAAATGAATTGCTCATTCCAGCCTTCTAGTTTTGAATTATCTCAAGCTAATATCCAGGCAAAAATGTTCTTTTTTTATCTTCCCCAATCTAATGGTATGCCTAGGTATTTACTAGATTTAGTAATCACAAGAACCGGGAGTTCTCGGGCCAAATTTTCTTGAAGCTGGGTAGGACATGCCTTGTTGAAAAGAATACTAGATTTGTTCCGGTTCACAGTCTGGCCGGTCGCTAAGCAGTTTGGTTTAGCAGATTTGCTAGGTTCTAACATTCCTGTAGTTTGCTGTCTAGGAAAAAAATTGCATCATCGGCGAATAATAAGTGAGAGAGGGTTGGACACCACCTATTTAATTTGATGCCTTTAAGATTTCCCATTTGCATAGCTTGTTGGATAAGTATGGATAGTACATTCACCACCAGGATGAATAGATATGGAGATAGAGGGTCGCCTTGTTTGAGTCTTCTAGTAGGATGAAAATATGGAAGATTATCTCCATTAAATCTGACATTGAGAGAAGGAGTAGTAATACATTGCATGACCCATCGGACCCAAATTGAGTTGAAACCCAATTTGAGCATATAATCCTATAAAAAAATCCCATTCAACCCGGTTGTAGGCCTTTTGCATGTCTAACTTTAGGACTGCGTGAAAGTTTTTTTTTTCCTAATCCTAATCTGATGAAGGACCTCTTGCACGACAAAAATGTTATCTTGAATCTGGCGGCCACTAACAAAAGCATATTGTTCTAAGGAAATCAGCTCTAGTAACCAAGGTTTGAGATGGTTAGCTAATACCTTTGAAATGAACTTGTATACGTAGTTGCAAAGGCTGATTGGACGATATTGGTCGAGTTGTTCCGGGTTGGGTACTTTGGGTATTAAGGTTATAGTTGTCTGGTTGAGTCCAGGTTGCAATACGCTAGTGTAGAAAATTCTTGTACCAAGCTGAGTAAATCATCCTACAGAATGTCCCAATGATGCTGGTAGAAAAGCCCATTTAGTCCATCTGACCCTAGCACTTTAGTCACTCCCAACTGAAAGGCTGCTTGTCGGATTTCCTCTTGAGTGACAGCTTGTGTGAGTTTATTATTTATTTCCTCCGTGACCATCCGAGGGCATTGCATCAAAATAGGCCCGAAAACACGATGCCCCATTGAGGTGTACAAAGTTATGAAATGATTGAAGGTCATGTCCTTTAGTTGTTGTTGATCGCGAACCCAAGTCTGATCTACATCTTGTAGCATACTTATCTGGTTTCTCTATCTTCGTTCAATAGTGGAGGCGTGAAAGAATTTTGTGTTCTTATTGTGAATGCTAGTATGAGCACCTAAAGGGGCTGAATAGGTGTGAAACCAAACTTTTGCAAAGTACAAGGTAAAACCTTACATTTAACTTGAGTCTATTTAACAGTAGACTTTAAAATAGATACGAGACTCTAACAAATAAATAAAGTTACGAGTAAAGTAAAAGAGTTTAGGGAAGAGAATAAGAGCACAAATTTTATAGTGATTTGGCTTAATCCAAGCTTACGTCCACTCTCCTGCACTGACAGCCTATCGGTTGTATTTCTCTATGAATCAAAAGAGTCGTTACAGTAGCACGTCCTTGATTCCACAGCGTAGAGGCTCTGCTACACTTCCTAAAGGTTTCACAAATGTATAAACTCTCTTGTGAGTACAAGTTTTCACTCAACAATTGAATTGACAAAGAACAAGGAGTTTCAGACTTTGAAATTTATCTATCGTGCACACACTCCAATAACTGGAACATCTTTCTTATATACTCCTCCATGCCTTCATAGCCGTTGGCACTTTCCAAAAGAGCTCTTCCAATCTACCTGTTGGACATAATCAATTAGGGAGATCTCGAGTTATTTAAGGAATATGAAGATAGCCTACCAATCCTGCTCGCCCATACAATCAGGATCTAGGTTTCCATAAGTAAAACTTTCCAAGTATGCTTCGCTAATCAACGATCTAAATTACCCGAATTGAAATAAAAACGAATAATAGATTTCGAGATTCTATATCTAGCTGAGAGATATTCTTCAGTCGATAGAGTCAAATTCTTAAAGAAATACTCAATTATGGATAAGTCTTCTTCGACGGTCTAGAAACTGTCAATGAGGGTAGACTTTAAATCTTGACTCTGATGGTCTGGCGGTCTTCAGACTTTGACGAGAGAGTCTGCAAGTTTTCAGATTAGACTGATGGAAATGTTTTGTTAGCTTCAAAACAAATACAGAAGTTTTCTCCAACAATCTCCCCCTTTTTGATGGTGATAAAACTTTCCTGCAGATTTGGATACTTTTGTCCTGCAAGACAATACTCAAGCAAACATGGATATTTCACAAAAGATAATTGGCTTAGTAAAGATAGCATTAGATCTGCATCCACAAGAAATAAGAAAGTTAGTCTTGTAAATAAACAACTATGTTTGCCATGAAATACCAACAGTGCTTAAGATACTTTAAGATACTGAAACAAACATTTAAATGATCAAATAATCCAAATCCAAATCCAGTCACAACCAAACAACCAAACAAAAGTAAAAGTCAATCAAAAATCAAGTCAAACAAGTTAAATCTCAAATCTGCACCATCTCCCCCTTTTTGTCAACATGAAAAAGGTAGAGACGAAAAGGTAATGAAATTAAGATTGCTTTGGAACGTGAATAAGATAGAAATCTCCCATCGATTAGACAAGCCCTTCCAGCTTTTTCAAATCCTCCTTCAGTTGAGCCACTTCTTCACCGTTGGCATTTGCTTGAACTTGAAGAGTAAGGGCTTGAATCTGATCATGTAAGGAAACTGAAGAGGCTTGACTTGCATTCTGCAAGTTCTGAACTTCGCATCCCAGGGCATAAATCTATCCTCGCATCTCCATAAGAATATCAAGCAGTCTTTGAAAGTCTGGTGAATTATCAGTCTGAGTGCTAGCTTCTGCATGATCAGTAGGAGTAAATGCATGTGATGGCAAGTCAGCATGATCACTCAGATTTGTCGATGAAACCTCATGACCTTCCTCTGGAAATTAAGATGCATAGATGTCTTCTGGATCTGCAGGTGAACGACTAACACCTTCACTAGTAAAAACAATTGAAGATGTACCTCTTTTCTTAGCAACTCCCCCTGTTTCATTGCCTTCAGGTGGTGAGAAGTACTCTTTATGCTCTGTTTCCTCTGGTTCACCTCTGCCTTCTTCTTCTTCTTCTTCTTATGCAATCCTTTCTTCCTCTGCTTCTTTTCGCATTGATTCTCTCTCCACTCCTTTGTTCGAACTCTTCTCTGTCTTGATCCTCTCTCTCCTCTGTCACTGGAACAGAATAAAGTAATTTTCTCAAAGCAAGTGCGGAAATTGTTATATCGTCCTCATCCTCTTCATCCTCTAGGATGAGTGCTCTTCTTTTCTTGGATGGAGCTGTCATGGGCTCCTTCCCTTTCCGTTTTGCAGCAGAAGAAACTTGATGAGTCTTGACGAGGGTTTTTTTCCTTTAATCGCTCCAAAGCCTTGTCCAGCTCTTTCAGACGCATTTTTGAAACCATTTTCAGTCTCACCACCATTTATTCATAGGATCGAACATATAGAATCCTGGGAGGTTGAATATTCAAATGTCTAAACAACTTTGTAATAAACGTTGAGTAAGGAAGTTGTCCATTGTCTTTCACCATCGTTCTATACATGTGAAACATGATTGTGTGAGGCAGAGAGAACTTTTTGCCTACATTGTTGGCATACATTAACTTTGCTTCCGAGTTGGAGACATCGGTCTTCAAAGTCGGTTTGGGTCTGAGGCAATTGATCACGATTTTGTGAAGTAAAATATTTGAGGCATTCATCCTCAAGTATGAAATTTGTCTTTCCGCCATTCCATCTCAAACAAGCTCTACCGTCGTACGACCAACAGACACACTAATTGATTGGAATGCCCTTCACTCTACTCCAATCACATCCGCCAATGTGTCCATATCAATAATATAGTCTTGGTCTCAAACACTAAAAGAAAATCTATTCGCATCCAAGAAACTCATATTAGAATAGAAATAGGCAGTAAGTTCTAGATATGCCTTTGTCGACTTAGAACAAAATCGCTCAAGCTGAAGTAGAGTGAATTTCTCTCGCAGCTTCACATTCAGAGAATCAAGAAAATCAAAGTTCACACTTCTTGGATTGATCACCCCTCTTTTTAACAACTTAGAGTAAAGTTGCTTGTGTTCCTCCAAGCAAAACAAGTCTGTCCCTTTGCTTCAAATATTCACCGCTACACCCATTCTAGGCTTAAAATGAGTGTACATTTTGTCATTATCATTCCCATCAGGCTGACTAAGCCCTCCAATACAAGGATCACTAGGGATATTTGCAAAAGCTCGTTCTGCCGACCCCTTAGGAGCAACTCCCAATCGTTCTATTGTACACAAAAAGTGGGTTTCATTTCCATACCCTTTTTCTTTCAAAAATGCATCAATATAGTTCAAGGGAGTGACTCTCTTCTTCAAAGTAGAGTAAAGTTTAAAGATAAAAGCGGGCTTTTGAGTTCTTACAAGTTCTGCCTCTTAAATGATTTCTTCCTCCGCTCTTTGATCAACATCCTGAGGTCTAGCTTGAGGAATTGACGCGGTTGAGAATGTTGTGGGCTCTGCTGCTGTCTTGGAGATTCTTCTTCCTTGGTAAGGTCAAAATGCGTAGGACCCTCACGCATATGCTGTGGTCCCCTGTTTGCGATCCTTGAAGACTTTCTTTGGGAAGCCATTCTCACAGTCTTTGAGAGATTCCAAACTTGATTCGCGAAAAAGGTGAGAACTTTGAAGATTAAACTAGAGAGTAAAAATAAGAAAGTGATGGTCTGTGCTTTTAGGGTTTGTGAGGAAGACGATCAGTATATACGGCGGTTGAAAAGAGGTATACGAAACGACATGAAAGGAAAAATAGAAAATGCCTTTTCAAAAATAACCTGCTTTTTTGAAAAAATAGATAACCGTCATTTCAAAAGATAACTTCTTTTTCGAAAAGGAATGATTGCAATAATCATGAAAACTGGGGAAAATAACATCAATCAATTACAGATTAATTGATGATTGTACCTTTTCGAGATTTTATCCGACAGATAAAATTTTAAAATATAAATAACTTACAGTCGTGAATTTTGATCGTCTGAGTCTGAGTATTTTTAGACTTTTATCCCTGAGTCTGAACTTCTTCAGACTTGAAGATATTGAGTGTAGAGCGAATAAGCTCGAATTGACTTTTCTCCAACAGTTAGTAAATATATCTGCCAGTTGATTCTTTGAGTCAATGAATTGAATCGAGACTTCTCCATTTTGAACATAATTTCTAATAAAATGGTGTCGAATCTCTATGTGCTTTGCTTTTGAATGAAGAATTGGATTCTTGGTGAGATTAATCGCGCTGGTGTTATCGCATTTGATCTTAGTGCATGAGTCTTCGATTCCAAAGTCTCTTAGTTGTTGCTTTATCCACAAAATTTGTTAACAACAACTTCCAAAAGCCACATATTCTACTTCTGCTGTTGAAAAAGCTACAATACTTTGCTTTCTTGAAACCAAGATACTGTCCTGTTCCCAAGTAATTGACAAGTGCCTGAGGTGCTCTTTCTATCAACTATGCATCTTGCTAGGTCCGCGTCTGAATATCCAAGGAGAGTATAGTTTCATTCTTTAGGATACCAAAGACCTAAGTTAGAGGTTGATGAAATGTATTTGATGATGCGTTTGCAACACTTAAATGAGATTCTTTGGGATTTGATTGAAATCTGGCACAAATACAAACACTAAAATAAAATGTCAAGTCTAGAAGCAGTAAGATAAAGAAGTGAACCAATGATACTCCTATATAGCTTTTGGTCAATTTTCTTTCCTCCATCTTTGTCTGGCTTCAAAGAACTTGACATTGGTATATCAGTCTTTTTGCAATTCTCCAAGCCGAACTTTTTAAGAAGTTCTTTAGCATATTTTTCTTGGTGGATGAAAGTTCCTTCCTTTAATTTTTTTACTTGAAGTCCAAGCAAGAAGGATAGTTCACCCATCATGCCCATTTCAAACTCATCCTGCATAGTCTTAGAGAATTTCTTGCACAGATTTTTGTTAGGTGATCCAAAAATAATATTATCAACATAAATTTGAACAACTAAAAAGTTTTTGCTTTCTCTTTTGATAAACAATATAGTATCTACTTTACCTTTAACAAAACCATTTTGAATTAAAAACTTACTTAACATGCCGTACCAAGTTCGAGGTGCTTGCTTTAAATCATATAACGCATTTTTCAGATTGAATACAGAGACTAGTTTCCTTGGGTCTTCAAAACCGGGGGGTTGTTCCACATAGACTTCCTCTTGGATAAATCCATTTATGAAAGCACTTTTGACGTCCAGTCGGAATAACCTAAAATTCTTATAACAAGCGAAAGCAAGTAATAATCTAATTGCTTCTAACCTTGCTACCGGTGTGTAAGTCTCATCATAGTCTATCTCTTTTGGCCACTAGTCTTGCTTTGTTTCTTAGGACTTTTCTTTTCTCATTCATCTTGTTCCTGAAAACCCATTTAGCTCCAATGATAGATTTGCCTTTTGGTTTATGAGTCAATTCCCAGACATCATTGATACTGAATTGCCTGAGTTCTTCTTGCATAGCTTCAATCCAGCTTTCATCAGTTAGAGCTTCTTCTATGCTCTTGGGTTCTATTTCAGAAATAAGAGCTACAGCACTAGACTCTCCACGCCTTTTGGATCTTGTATGAATTCCTTCATTAATGTCACAAATAATGAGTTCTTTGGGATGACTAGACTTGTGCTTCCAGTTGCTGGTTGATTTGTCAGATTGTTGATCTTTCTCTTCATTTGATTATTCAATGATCATTTGTTGCTAGTCTTCTAAGGTTTGAGCTGCTTCTGGAGATTTAGACTCTGTAGAGTCTGAATCGATTAATTTTGCATAAAGTCTTGAAATTTGACATTCATCAATTCCTCCACAAATTGAGTCTTTTTGTTATATACTCTGTAAGCTTTGCTGGTGGTTAAATATCCAAGGAAGATGCATTCATTTGATTTCTCTTCAAACTTACCAATTCAATCATTTGCATTTTTCAATATAAAACATTTGCATCCAAACACATGAAAATTGAAAACAATTGGCTTCTTTCCTTTGAACAACTCATAAGGAGTTTTCTCTAGAATAGACCTTAAGAAGACTCTATTAATAATATAGCACGTGGTAGAAACTGCTTCAGCCCAAAAACGAGAGGAAATGTTACTTTCAATTAATAAAGTTCTAGCCATGTCTTGCAATGATCTATTCTTCCTTTCTACAACTCCATTTTGTTCTAGAGTGTATGGTGAGAAGAACACATGCTGAAAACGAGATTCATCACAGAATTTAGCAAAGTCTTGATTTTCAAACTCACCTCCATGATCCGTTTGTATACTTGAAATAACATACATTTTCTCATTTGAACTTAGCAAATTTTATAAAATAAAAAAAAGGTTTCAAACTTACTTGTCAAAAAATATACCCAAGTTAATCGTGAATAATCATCCACTATTACTAGGCAATATTTCTTACCTCTTATGCTCTGGGTTTTGGTTGGTCCGAAAAGGTCCATATGCAAGAGCCGCAGTACACGATTAGTGGAAACTTGATTTATTGATTTGAAATAATTTCTTACCTGTTTTCCCAACACGCATGGTGTGCATAGATAAGATTTTTGGTATGTTAGGTTGGGTAATCTACAAACAAGCTTCTTTGCAGAGATCTTGGCTATTTGCTTCATGTTGATGTGCCCAAGTTTTCTATGCTAGATATTAGCTTCCTCTTGAATTGAAATTAGACATTGATATTTTTCTGGATTGATATCCAAGAGATATATATTCCCGTGTCTTCGTCCCGTAAATATTTGAGAGAAGTCTTTACTGGTTCCTGAACATAATTCTTCTTTGAAAGTTGATTTTGCAACCTGTGTCGCACAATTGGCTGATACTTAACAAGTTGTAGTTAAGCCCTTCCACTAATGAAATGTTACTGATTGTGAGACTTCCAATCTTTACGGTTTCGTATCCCACAATTCTGCCTTTGCTTTTGTTGGAGGAAACTTCCTTGAGTGTTTTGAAGCTAACAAAACGTTTCCATCAATCTAGTCTGAAGACTTGCAGACTCTTCCATCAAAGTCTGAAGACTCTAGACTACCAAACCCAAGACTCAAAGTCTATCCTCATTGACAGTTTCTAGATCATCGAAGAAGACTTATCCAGAACTAGATGTTTCGTTAAGGATTTGACTTTATCGACTGAAGAAGATCTCTTGGCTGGATATAGCATGCTAGAATCCATTGTTCAAATCAAGATTAATTCAGGGATTATGGATCCGTGGATTGGCGAAGTATACTTGGAAGGTTCTACTTATGGAAACTTAGATCCTGATTGTATGGGCGAGTAGGATTGATGGGCTATCATCATGTTCCTTAAATAGCTCGAGGATCTTCCTAATTGATTCTGTCCAACGAGTAGATTGGAAGAATTCCTTTGGTAAGTGCCAACAGGTGTGATGGCATAAAGGAGTATATAAGGAAGACGTTTCAGTTGTTCAAGTGCGTGCGTGATATAAGAATTCCAAAGTCTGAAGCTCATTGTTCTTAGTCAATTAAACTGTTGAGCGAAATCTTGTATGCAAAAGAGAGTCTATATCTTTGAGAGACCTTGAGGAAGTGTAGTAGAGTCTCTACACTGTGGAATCAAGGAATAGCTTTTCTATAACAACTCTTTTGTTCATAGTAAAATCTAGCTGGTGGGTTGTTAGTGCAGAAGAGTGGACGTAGGCTTGGATTAAGCCAAACCACTATAATCTCTGTGTTCATATTCTTTTCTCTACGCTCTTTTATCTTGATAGTAACTCATTTTGTTTATAAGAGATGAATTTCCTTTTCATAATCCATTAGTGTTGCACACTTATTTCGTAAAATTGTTTTTACACCTATTCACCCCCTCTAGGTGCTCATACTAGATTTCACAATTGGTATTAGAGCTTGTGTACTCACTTAAGTTGAAGTGTTTTACTTCAAAGTGAAAGATCCATGACTAGTATGTTGACTCCAGGACTGGTTGAAGGGTAGAGCAATACCAGACCGCCTTATTTTGATGAAAAGGATTACGACATATGGAAAAACAAGATGAAGGCATTTCTAAGATCAAAGGATCCTCTGGAATGGGATGTGGTAGACAAAGGAATCATCCCTAAAGTTGCTTCTGTCTCAGAAAGAGGAAAAGAAGCCATTGAGTCTAGCGAAATGACTCAAGAAGAGATAACCAAGAGACATGCTCTTGACGCAAAAGCAATTTATTGTTTATATTGTGCATTATCACATTCTGAATATAACATAATATCTTCTTATGATACAGCTAAAGAAGTCTGGAATAGATTACACATCACCTATGAAGGAACTGATCGAGTGAAAGAAACTAGAATCAACATTTCGCTCGGTCAATACGAAGCATTCAAAATGAAATTTGGAGAATCTATCACTGACATGTTTAGTCGTTTTACAGAAATCATGAATGGTCTTGAAAATCAAGGTCAACTAATTTCTGATCCCATGAAAGTAAACAAGCTACTGCGTGAACTCTCCAAGGATTGGAATCACGTAAAGACTTCAATAAGGAAGACACAAAGAATCATGTCACTTTCTGTTGATGAATTGGTTGGGACTCTTCAGTCTTATGAAGTGGAGTGAATTAATGAAGATGAAGATCCTAAAGGTAAGAAATCCATTGCATTAAAATCTAATGATGATTCCGATGTCACAAATTCTGAAGACGATATGGATGATGAGGAGCTTGCTCTCATGATAAGAAGATTCAGAAAGCTAAACAGAAAGGGGAGAAGATTCAATCCAAAGAAACAAAGTTTTCAAAAGCAACAGACTAAGTCTGTTGAGGATGATGAATCCAATAGAGATGTAGTCTGTTTTGAATGTAAGAAAAATGGACACATCAGACCTAACTATCTCTTTCTGAGGAAAAAGAAAGGAAAAGCTAAGAAATATCGAAAGGCACTCAAAGTAGGATCTTGGAGTGATACAGAATGTGAAGAAAGTGATAATGATTATGCCAATATTTGTCTTATGGTACAATTAGACTCAGATTCAGACTTCGAGACAGACTCAGATTCAGACAATGAAATTGAGGTAAGTAATTTGAAAATCCCTACTAAAGTCTCTAGATACATTGATGAATTGTGTCTTAGTCTCAAAACTTCTCTCAAAAGAATTTCTAAACTCAAAAGAGAAAATTCTGTACTAAAGCAACAGGAAAATGTTTGGAAAGAAAATGTCAAAAATCTAGACAAAAGTGTTACTACTTTGAAAGAAAATGCAAACAATCTTTCAAAAGAAAATGCATTCTTGAAAGATGACATCTCAAATATTTCTAAAAGATTTTCTATAGGATCTGAGAAACTTGAAAAAATTCTTTTAGCACAAGACCTTACTTCAACAAATCAGGTTTAGGAATGACTGCCGAAACCATTCCTCTAATTGATTTTCCTAAAGTAAAGGAAATAATTAAGCAAAGACCTATAAGAGATGCTTAAAAAAATCATTTCCAAAAAGTTTTTGTAAAACCAGTAGGTTGCAATGCTCTTAGATGTTCTAAGTGCAATAGCTCATACCATTTTGAGAAAGAATGTCCTATGGTTTGGAAACCTGTTAAGAAGGTATGGGCAAAGACCGTATATTACATTAACACCAATAGATCCAAGAAAATATGGGTACCAAAGAAAGTTTGAGTCTCTTTTCTAAATGCAGGTCACTATCAAGAAAAAGATTAAATGGTACCTGGATAGTGGATGCTCAAGGTATATGACAGGAGATTCAAATTGCTTCATAAAGTTTGTTCAAGTTAAGGTGGAAATGTTTCATTTGGAGGAAACAACAAAGGAAGAATTGTGGGACATGGAACTATAAAGATAGGAAGCCTCACGATCAGTAATGTTTCCTTAGTGGAAGAACTCAACTACAATTTGCTAAGTATCAATCAGCTGTGAGACACCGGTTTCAA
Source organism: Eucalyptus camaldulensis (assembly GCA_019915185.1). Lineage (NCBI taxonomy): Eukaryota > Viridiplantae > Streptophyta > Magnoliopsida > Myrtales > Myrtaceae > Eucalyptus > Eucalyptus camaldulensis. Next base: position 6,780,076 of record JAHSVA010000012.1, read on the forward strand.
AATCAACTTTCAAGAAGGAATATGTTCAAGAACCAGTAAAGACTCCTCTCAGTCTTTCACGGGTCGAAGACATGTAAATATCTACCTCTTGGATGTCAAATCATATGAAATCAAATATCTAATCTCAATTCAAGAAGAAGCAAAGTTATGGCACAGAAAATTTGGGCACATCAACATGAAGCAAATAGCTAAAATTTCAGTAAAGAAGCTTGTTCGTGGTCTACCCAATTTGTCATACCAAAAGTCTGATCTATGCACACCATGTGTGTTGGGAAAACAGGTAAGAAACTCATTCAAACCAATAAATCAAGTTTCCACTAATCGTGTACTACAGCTCTTGCATATGGACCTCTTTGGACCAACTAGAACTCAGAGCATTGGAGGTAAGAAATACTGTTTAGTGATTGTGGATGATTATTCACGATTTACTTGGGTATATTTTCTGGCAAGTAAGTTTGAAACATTTTATTATTTTACAAAGTTTGCTAAAAAGGTCCAAAATGAGAAAGGGTATGTTATTTTGAGTATACGAGTAGACCATTGAGGTGAATTTGAAAATCAAGACTTTACAAAATTCTGTGATGAATCTGGTTTTCAGCATGAGTTTTCTTCTCATATACTCCAAAGCAAAATGGAGTCGTGGAAAGAAAGAATAGATCACTTCAAGAAATGGCTAGAATTCTTTTAATTGAAAGTAACATCTCTTCACGTTTTTGGGCTGAAGCAGTTTCTACAGCATGTTATATTATTAATAGAGTCTTTCTAAGGCTTATTCTGGAGAAAACTCCCTACAAGCTATTCAAAGGAAAGAAGTCCATTATTTCTTACTTTCATGTGTTTGGATGCAAATGTTTTGTATTGAAAAATGCAAATGATTGAGTTGGTAAGTTTGAAAAAAAAATAAGATGAATGTATTTTCCTTGGATATTCAACCACAAGCAAAGCTTATAGAGTTTACAACAAGAAAACTCAATTTGTGGAGAAATCAATGAACGTCAAATTTCAAAATTTTATGCAAAACCAATCGATTCAGACTCAACCTGAAGAATCTGAATCTGCTCCAGACTCTACAAAGTCTAAATCTTCAGAAGCAGCTCAGACTTCAGAAGACCAACAACAAATGATCAACGAAGAGTCAAAAGAGGAAAAAGATCAACAGACTGACAAATCAACCAGCAACTGGAAGCATAAGTCCAATCATCCCAAAGATCTCATTATTGACGATATTAATGAAGGAATTCACACAAGATCCAAAAGGCGCGAAGAGTCTAGTGCTGTGGCTCTTATTTCTGAAATAGAACCCAAAAGCATAGAAGAAGCTTTAACTGATGAAAGTTGGATTGAAGCTATGCAAGAAGAACTCAGGTAATTCAGAATTAATGATGTCTGAGAATTGACTCCTAAACCGAAAGGTAAGTCTATCATTGGAGCTAAATAGGTTTTCAGGAACAAGACGAACAAGAAATGAAAGGTCGTAAGAAATAAAGCAAGACTCGTGGCCAAGGGATATACTCAAGAAGAAGGGATAGACTATGATGAGACTTATGCTCCAGTAGCAAGGTTAGAAGCAATTAGATTATTACTTGCTTTTGCTTGTCATAAGAATTTCAGGTTACTCCAAATGGACGTCAAAAGTGCTTTTCTAAATGGATTTATCCAAGAAGAAGTCTATGTGGAACAACCACCCAGTTTTGAAGATTCAAGAAAACTAAACTTTGTATTCAGACTAAAAAAGGCTTTATATGATTTGAAGCAAGCACCTTGAGCTTGATACGACATACTAAGTAAGTTTTTAATTCAGAACGATTTTGTCAAAGGTAAAGTAGATACTACATTGTTTATAAAAAGAGAAAGCAAAAGTTTTCTACTTGTGCAAATTTATGTTGATGATATTATTTTTGAATCTTCTAATGAAAATCTGTGCAAGAAATTTTCTAAGTCTATGCAGGATGAGTTTGAAATGAGCACGATGGGTGAGCTAATCTTCTTTCTTGGGCTTCAAGTGAAACAACAGAAGGAAGGAACCTTTATTCATCAAGAAAAATATGCTAAAGAACTTGTCAAAAAGTTTGGACTAAAAAATTGCAAAAAGACTGATATACCAATGTCAAGTTCTTTGAAGATGGACAAAGATGAGGAATGAAAGAAAGTTGACCAGAAGCTATACATGAGTATCGTTGGTTCACTTCTTTATCTAACTACATCTAGACTTGACATTTTGTTTAGTGTTCGCATGCCAGATTTCAAGCAAACCCTAAAGAATCTCATTTAAGTGCTGCAAAGCATATGATCAAATACATTGCCTCAACTTCAAATTTGGGCCTCTGGTACCCTAAAGAATGAGACTTTACTCTTCTTGGATACTCACATGTAGACTTAGACGGATGCAGAGTTGATAAAAAGAGCACATCGGGCACCTGTCAACTACTTGGAAGCAAGACAATGTCTTGGTTTTCAAGAAAGCAAAGTACAGTAGCTCTTTTTACAACAGAAGCAGAGTATGTAGCTCTTGAAAGTTGTTGTTCGTAAATTCTGTGGATAAAACAACAGTTAAGAGACTTTGGAATTGAAGATTCACACACTCAAATCAAATGTGACAACACCAGGGCAATCAATCTCACCAAGAATCCGATTCTTCACTCAAGAGCAAAACATATAGAGATTCGACATCATTTCATTAGAGACCATGTTCAAAATGGAGAAGTTTCAATTCAGTTTATCGACTCAAAGAATCAACTGGCGGATATATTTACAAAGCCTTTGGAGAAAAATCAATTTGAAGTTATTCGTTCCAGACTCAATATCTTAAAGTCTGAGGATGTTTAGACTCAGGACTGAAAGTCTAAAGTCTTTCAGACTCAGACAATCAAGACTCTATGACTGTAAGTTATTTTTATTTTAGAAACTTATCTCTCGGATCAAATCTTGAAAAGGTACGATCATCTATCCAAAATTAATTGGTGTTATTTTCCCAATTTTTCGTGATTAGTGCAATCATTCCTTCTCGAGAAAGAAGTTATTTTTTAAATGACAGTTATCTAATTTTTGAAAAGGCAATTACTTTTTTAAAGGCATTTTTATATTTCTTTTTTATAAAGTTTCGTATGCCTCGCTTCAACTGCCTTATATACAGTCGGTTCTTCTTCGTTTTACTCACAAAAATCCTAAGAGAGCACAGATCTTCCATTTCTGTCTTCTTTTCTTGTTTAATCCTTGAAAATTTTTCATCTTTCTTGGGAAACAAGCTTGGAATATCTCAAAGACTATGAAAGATGTCGTCTCAAAGAATGTCATCGAGGATCGTGAACAAGGGACCACAGCAAAGGCGTGAGGGGCCTACGCACTTTGATCTCACCGAGGAAGAAGAATCTCCTAGACAGTAGCAGAGCCTACAACATTCTTAGCAACGTCCATCTCCTCCATCTAGACCTCAGGATGTTGAACATCGAGAAGAGGAAGAAATCATCGAAGACGCAGAACCCGTAAGAACTCTTAAGCATGTTTTTACCTACAAGCTTTATCGTGCTTTGAAGAGGGGTGGTATTCTGTTGAACTACATTGATGAATTTCTTAAAGACAAATGGTATAGAAATGAAACATTCTTTTTACGCATAATGGAACGATTGGGAATTTCCCCTGCTGGATTGGCAGAAGAGGCATTGGCAAATATCCTAAGCGATCCACGTGTTGGAGAGCTAAGTCAACCCGATGGGAATGCCGATGATAGGATGTACAGTCAGTTTAAACCTAGAATGAGTGTTGCAGCAAAAATCCGAAGCAAAAGGACGGATTTATTTCAATCGGAGGAACACAAGCAACTGTACTCTAAGTTACTGAAGCGTGGGGTGATAAACCCTAGAAGTGTGGACTTTGATTTTCTTGACTCTGCGAATGTCAATTTGCAGGAAAAATTCAGTCTTCTTCAACTCGAACAGTTTTGTTCTGAATCTACGGAAGCTTATGCCAAACTTACTACTTATTTCTATTCGAATCTCAGTTTCTTGGATGCAAATAGGTTCTCTTTTAGTGTTTGAGATCACGACTATAGGGTTGACATGAATACATTGGCTGATGTGATTGGGGTTGAAAGAGGGAGATATCAACCTATCAGTGTGTCTATTGCTCGTGCAACGTTGGAGCTTGTTTAGGATAGAAGGACGGAAGGGAAGATTTCATATTTGAGGATGAATGCGACCAACATTTTCCTTCACAAGATTGTGATTAATTGCCTTAGACCAAAATCTACTTCAAAAACCGACGTTTCAAACTCAGAGGCAAAGCTGATGTATGCCATCAATGCTGGGAAAAAGTTTTCTCTTCCACATACTATTATGTTCCACATGTACAAAGCAGTGGTGAAGGACAATGGTCAACTTCTGTATCCAGCTCTTGTGACTAAGTTATTCAGACATTTGAACGTTCAGGCTCCATGGATTTTCTGTGTTCGAACATGCGATCAAATGGTGGTGGGACTGAAAATGGTCTCTAAAATGCGTCTGAAGGAACTCAACAAGGCGTTGGAACAATTTAAGGAGAAAACCCCTGTCAAGACTCATCAAATCTCTTTGGCTACAAAGAGGAAAGGGAAGGAGCCAATGGTTACTCCATCCAAGAAAAGAAGAGCTCTCATCATTGAGGATGAAGATGATGAGGATGATATCACAGTTTTTACGATGGCATTGAAGAACTTGAGTAGTTCTATTCCAGAATTGACAGAGAGACAGGAAAAAGACACGGGTGAGACAGAATAGAGGACTGGAGAGAAAGAAGTTTTGGAGAAAGAAGCAGAGGAGGAAAGAAATGAGGAAGAAGAAGAAGAGGAAAGAGGAGATCAAGAGGAAGCAGAGCATGAGGAACACTTTTCTCCACTTGAAGGCATGGAAACAGGGGGAGATCTTGAGAAAAGAGGAACATCCTCATTCCCTGCCACCAGTGAAGGAATAAGTCATTCTTCATTAGATCCAAAGGACATCTATGCCTCTCAATTTCCTGAGGAGGGACATGATGTGTCATCGCCCAATTTGCGTGACCATGCTGATTTGCCATCATCTGCCTATACTCCATTTGATCGTGCAAAAACCAGTACTCAGACTGATAATTCAGCAGATTTTCACAGAATTCTTGATGTTCTCTTGGAGATGCGGGGTCAAATATATGCTCTGGGATGCGAAGTACAGAACTTGCAGAATGCAAGACAAGCTTCTTCATTTTCTTTGAATGATCAACTCCAAGCCCTTGCTCTTCAAGTTCAAGCAAATGCTAGGGGTGAAGATGTGGAGCAACTAAAGGAGGATCTGAAAAAGCTGGAAGGGATTATCCAGTCAATGGGAGATTTCCAACTTATTCGTATTCCCAAGCAATCTTAATTCCGTTCTCTTTTCATCTATACCTTTTAATGATTACAAAAAGGGGGAGAGATGTGGTGCAGATTTGATTTTAAACTTTGAACTTTGAACTTTTGTGATGTTTTGACTTGACTTGACTTGACTTTTGTGTTTGGCTATTTGGATTTGGACTATATTTGGGTTTGATTGTTTAAATGTTGGTTTATCTTAAGTACTATTGATATCTCATGGCTTTGTTCATTTACAAGACTAACATACTTTCCGTGGATGCAGATTCTAGTGCTATTTTTACTAAGCCATTTATCTTTATGAGATATCCATATTTGCTTGAGTAATATTTTGCAGGTTAAAGTTATCCAAATCTATAGGAAAGTTTTGTCACCATCAAAAAGGGGGAGATTGTTGAAGAAAACTTCCTTGAGTGTTTTGAAGCTAACAAAATGTTTCCATCAGTCTAGTTTGAAGACTTGCAGACTCTTCCATCAAAGTTTGAAGACTCTGGACTACTAGACTCAAGACTCAAAGTCTATCTTCTTTGACAGTTTCTAGACCGTCGAAGAAGGCTTATCCAGAACAGGATGTTTCGTTAAGGATTTGACTTTATCGACTGGAGAAAATCTCTTGGCTGGATATAACATACCATAATCCATTGTTCAAATCAAGATTGATTCAGGGATTATGGATCCGTTGATTGACGAAGTATATTTGGAAGGTTCTACTTATGGAAACCTAGATCCTGATTGTATGGGCGAGCATGATTGTTGTGCTATCGTCATATTTCTTAAATAGCTTGAAGATCTTCCTAATTGATTATGTCCAACGGGTAGATTGGAAGAATTCCTTTGGTAAGTGCCAATGGGTGTGATGGCATAAAGAAGTATATAAAGAAGACGTTCTAGTTGTTCAAGTGCATGCGCGATAGAAGAATTCCAAAGTCTGAAGCTCATTGTTTTTAGTTAATTAAACTGTTGAGCGAAATCTTGTACGCAAAAGAGAGTCTATATCTTTGAGAGACCTTGAGGAATGTGTAGTAGAGTCTCTACACTGTGGAATCAAGGAAGAGCTTTTCTATAAGAACTCTTTTGTTCATAGTGAAATCCAACCGGTGGGCTGTCAGTGCGGAAGAGTGAACGTAGGCTTGGATTAAGTCGAACCACTATAATCTCTGTGTTCATATTCTCTTCTCTATGCTCTTTTATCTTGATCGTAACTCATTTTGTTTACAAGAGACGAATTTCCTTTTCATAATCCAATAGTGTTGCACACTTATTTTGTAAAATTGTTTTTACACCTATTCACCCCCTCTAGGTGCTCATACTAGCTTTCACAGCTTTTTCCTCCAAAAGAGACTTTTCTACCATTAACTTGCACAAGCTTCATGAAACAATTTGAGTCTCTTGTCATATGTCTTGAGCATCCACTATCCAAGTACCATTTGACATTTTTCTTGATAGTGACCTGCATTTAGAAAAGAAACTCAAGCTTTCCTTGGTACTCATACTTTCTTGGGTCCAATGGAGTTAATGCAATATACAGTCTTTGCCCAAACCTTCTTAATAGGTTTCCAAACCATAGGACATTCTTTCTCAAAATGTTATGAGTTATTGCACTTAGAACATTTGAGAGCACTGCGGCCTACAAGTTTTACAAAGATTTTTTGGAAATGATTTATATAAAAATCTTTTGTAGGTTTTTGTCTAATTCTTTCCTTTACTTTTGGAAAATCAATTAGATGAATGGTTTCAGTAGTCATTCCCAAATCTAATTTGTTAAAGTAAGGTCTTTGTGTTGAAAGAATCTTTTCTAATTTCTCAGAATCTATTGAAAATCTTTTTGAAATACTTGAGATATCGTTTTTTAAAAGTGCATTTTCTTTTGAAAGTGAGTCTGCATTTTCTTTCAAAGTAATAACACTTTTATCCAAATTTTCAACTCTTTCTTTCCAAACAATCTCATGTTGCTTCAGTACAAAATTTTCTCTTTTTAGTTCAGAAATCCTCTTAAGAGAGGTTTTGAGATTAAGACACAATTCATCAATATAGTTAGAAACTTTAGTAGGAATTTTTAAATTACATACCTCGATTTCACTGTCAGAGTATGAGTCTGTCTCAGAGTCTAAATATGAGTTTGATTATGTCATTAGACAAATATTAGCATAATCATTATCACTCTCTTCACACTCGGTATCACTCCAAGTTTCTGCTTTGAGATTTTTTTTTTTTTTTGTATTTCTTAGCTTTTCCTTTCTTTTTCTTTAGTAAGGGATAGTTGGGTCCAATGTGTCCCTTTTTCTTGCATTCAAAACAAATCACATCTTTGTTGGAATCATCATCCTCCGTTGATTTATTTTGAAACTTTTGAGAACTTTGTTTCTTCGAATTGAATCTTCTTCCCTTCTTATTCAGTTTTCTAAACCTTCTTATCATGAGAGCAAGCTCTTCATTATCCATATCGTCTTCAGAATCTGTAACATCAGAATCATCATTAGATTTTAATGCAATGGATTTTTTTACCTTTGGGATCTTCATCTTTGTTGATTTGCTCCATTTCATAAGACTAAAGAGTGCTAACCAATTTGTCAACAGAGAGTGGCATGATTTTTTGTGTCTCCCTTATTGAGGTCTTTACATGATTCCAATATTTGGAAAGTCCACGTAGTAGCTTGTTAACCTTCACTGGTTCAGAGATTGGTTGACCTTGATACTCAAGACCATTTACGATTTTTGTAAAACAACTAAATATGTCCATGATAGTTTCTCCTAGTTTCATCTTGAATGCATCATATTGACCAAGCAAAATATTGATTCTGGTTTCTTTCACTCGATTGATTTCTTCATAGGTGATGTGCAATCTATCCCAGACTTCTTTAGCTATTTCACAAGAAGATATTCTATTATATTCAATAGGAGATAATGCACAATATAAGGAATACATTGCTTTTGCATCAAGAGTTTGTCTCTTAGTTATCTCTTCTTGAGTCATATCACTTGACTCAACAACTTCTTTTCCCTTTTTTGAGACTGTTGTAGTTTTGGGAATGATTTCTCTATCTACCACATCCCATTCAAGAGGATCTTTCGATCTTAGGAATGCCTTCATTTTGTTTTTCCATATGTTGTATTCCTTTCCATCAAAATATGGCGGTCTGGTGTTACTCTACCCTTCTACCAAACCTAGAGCCAGCATACTAGCCATGGATCATTAACACTGAAGTAAAAACACTTCAATTTAAATGAGCACTCAAGCTCTGATACCAATTGTGAATGCTAGTATGAGCACCTAGAGGGAGTGAATAGGTACGAAACCAAACTTTTGCAAAGTACAGTGTAAAACCTTACGTTTAACCTGAGTTTGTTTAACAGTAGACTTTAAAATAGATACGAGACTCTAAAAAATAAATAAAGTTATGAGTAAAGTAAAAGAGTTTAGAGAAGAGAATAAGAGCACAAAGTTTATAGTGGTTCGGCTTAATCCAAGCTTACGTCCACTCTCCCGCACTAACAGCCTACCGGCTAGATTTCACTATGAATCAAAAGAGTCATTACAGTAGCATGTCATTGATTCCATATTGTAGAGACTATGCTACACTTCCTCAAGGTTTCACAAATATATAAACTCTCTTTTGAGTACAAGTTTTTGCTCAACAATTGAATTAATAAAGAACAAGGAGTTTCAGACTTTGGAATTTATTTATCGCGCACACACTTGAATAACTAGAACATCTTCTTTATATACTCTTCCATGCCTTCATAATTGTTGGCACTTTCCAAAGGAGCTCTTCTAATCTGCCCGTTGGACAGAATTAATTAGGAAGAGCTCGAGTTATTTAAGGAATATGACGATAGTCCACCAATCCTGCTCACCTATACAATCAGGATCATAAGTTTCCATAAGTAAAACTTTCCAAGTATGCTTCGCCAATCAACGGATCTAAATTACTCAAATTGAAATCAAAACGAATAATATATTTCGAGATGCTATATCCAGCCAAGAGATCTTCTTCAGTCAATAGAGTCAAATCCTTAAAGAAATACTCAATTATGGATAACTCTTCTTCGACGGTTTAGAAACTGTCAATGAGAGTAGACTTTAAATCTTGAGCCTGGTGGTCCGGCGGTCTTTAGACTTTGACGAGAGAGTCTGCAAGTTTTCAGACTAGACTGATGAAAACGTTTTGTTAGCTTCAAAACAAATAGGGAAGTTTTCTCCAACACTTATCACCCCATCTTAGCTAGTTAATGGGGAATCGCAATGCCCAATACTGCTCTTCCTGTTGCCATAGGTGCTGAATTTCCATCTGTAGGCAAATCATCTCTTCATTGTCTTGATGGTTGTGGGGTTGGTTTATAAGGGGGTGCATGACAACTGTCTATTTCTGTTCCAGAAATAATTTTTCTATTCCAAACCTGTTTTTGGAATACAAATTCGTTTGATAAACTTATTCCATTTTTCTATTTTTGGAATAGATTTCTATTTTAGAAATACATTTGGAATAAAAATTAGAAATAGAAATTTTCTACTTCTATATTTTTGAAACAGAAATGAGAAATAAAAATTTTTCTCATCGTTTGTCAACTGGTCCTTCATTAGTCGGCGGCTGCTGACCACCATCTGTCGGTCACCGCCGCCACTGGCAATCGCCGGCCGTTGCTGTCACAGATCGCCGGTCGTCGGCCACTGTCAGCGGTCGCTGCGTGTAGCACCCCTCAATGGCCCCCGAACTGTTAGGGTCGCCACAGTCCACTTACCCTTCACTTGACCTGATAATATAACACTCTAATACCAAAACAATGTGGCACCCCTCGACAGCCCATGATCCGTTAGGGTAGCCACTATTCGCTTCTCTTTCACTTGATTTGATGTAATACTCCGATACCAAGGAATTTCATTATAATTCATGAATCCTTGGGGTTTATATATTTTAGATCGGTCCCTGCGCAATTTATATGGCGGAAGCACATCCATCAACTCCCTTCTCTATATTTAGAAAATGATGCATACCTACTAAACATTTTTAGGTAAAAGCCGAACACTTTTATTTACTTAAACCAAATGGACATCATTCATTGGTACATCAAAATGCCGTAGTCTTCTATACTTGGCTATACTTCAAAAGATGACTGACATCTTCTCCAACAGTCGTATACTTAAAGTCCATTGATCAATATCGGCGTTCAAAAGTTTCTTCCTTTGCTATCCTCCTCCTCGCAGTCATATCCAACCACTCGATCCATCTACCGATGGCAAGGGCAGCAGAGGTATTTTGTCTAGTCTGAAATGTTAGTCTCCAAACAGGGTGAGTACAATCACTCAGCAGTAAAGATTCACCAAATTACACGATGCATCAGACTGAATAATCAAGGGATCACGAATAAAGCACATATCATCCATGCATTCGAACATATCTCACCATACAACCATGCATATATCACCATACAACGTGCATATACTAGCATGCACTTGTACTATACCACCAAGCAGCCATGCATATGTCACCATGCAACGTGCATATACCATCATGCATTCGAACATACCTCACCATACAGCCATGCATATGTCAACATACAACGTGCATATACCCCCATGCACTTGTTCATATACCATCAAGCAGCCATGCATATACCACCATGCAACGTGCATATACCACCATGCACTTGTACATTTATCATCAGGCAGCCATGCATATATCACCATGCAAATTGCATATACCACCATGCACTTGTACATATATCATCAAGCAGCCATGCATATATTACCATGCAACGTACATATACCACCATGCACTTCATGCTTGCATTTCCATGAGGTTCATCCCATGCCATATGCACACATCCATGCGCATGATTCAATTCTCAATTTTATCTTTCACAAGGATCTTATCATTTTTCTTTCCAGGGACCAGTATTTGCATCCCTCATTTATCACTCGCACCCAATATGGCATCGCAAGGAGCCTCTGGCACACACATTCGGGCATCTCGCATCCCACCTGGCATCACAAGGAATCTCCAGGGCTCGCCATGAAAATGGTTACCCCCACCCTTCGGGCATGCATCATAATATAACCCCTCACCCTCCGGGCATGTATCATAATATAATCGGGCATCCCGACACTCTCGGGGAAAACCTCTAGGCATATATTCATAATAAAACCAGATATCCAAAGGGCATCGACTCATTCGAACCTTTGGGTATCCCAACTCCCGGGGCATCATTGACTCACACCTTCGATGGTATCATTATCACAATATATATTCACATATATGTCTCACTTCAACATGGTATTTAATGCAACAATATCAATAGTCTAAACCAGCTTTTTTATATCATATGATACGCCAAACGTCACCATATATGCAGTACACATGACACCCACGATATCATATTTCATAAAGCAGTTCATTGGTTTTTGAAAATAGAACCAATTTTCGGGTAAAATAGAATGCACCTCTTTAGTAAAAATTCTTGGAAAATTAGTAAAAAATCTCAAAAAATTCTGGAAATTTAACATGTGGTAAAAAAGATCCAGATAAAGATATTTTGTGAAGAATACCATGTCAAGAAAGTTCCACATCAATCACATAGGTCCAAATATCACAGCAAAAGAAATTCCAGCACCACTTTTTGCACAGTTTCGGAAATAATTTCGATTAAGCCCTTAAATGAACTTTGAAAATTCTGAGATTTTGATATATTATAGATGAGATCTAGAGGTAAAAATATCATGAAGAAATCGAAGTCTGATTTCTTCTGGATTAAAAGCTATAATTTTTATAACTCTCCCTAACTCTCTGTTCACTATCCAGATTCACCCTTTTTTAAAGAAAAATCATTTTACCGATCAATGCTTGTCCTTTTATTCTAAAATTTTAGTATGTTATTCCTCAAAATGTCGCCTATAAGACCAAATTTCAACCAGATAATTTTATAAAATTCACAGAATCGCACTAGTTCAAAATAATTGTTTCCAGATCTACTTTCTTCAAAGAAAAATGGTTTTACTGACCTATACTTGTTCATTTCCTCTGAAATTTTGATATGTTACTCTCCAATAAGTTTTTTGCAACTTTTATCAAGAAGTCGAAGTCAAATTCCAACTAGAACATCGCATGCAACTCACGAAATCACCAAAGGTCGGACTGTTTTTCCTAGAAATAGAATACTAGGCTAGAACACAACTTCGAAATTTCACACTTCCACATCCGAGATTCACCATTCATCACACACCAAACACAAGCAAAGGGTAGATCAATGGACTCTATTTGCCTCTAATCCAAGCAAAACACAGCAAACGCAACAGCGGGGCAAGGTGGGCTCGACGGCAGCAGCTAGGCGCATGCACGATGGGGCTTGGTCTTCCTCTTCCCTCACCGAAGCACCCACGAACCCTCTCTCTCTCTCCCTCGGCTCACCTCCCTTTCTCTCTCTGCCTCTCACTTTCGAAACCCCCTTTCTTTTTGCTCTTTGATTAACAATTTATCTCTATTTTTGCATGTAAGAGACAAGTGTTCTCATGAGGAGAACAAGTGGCAAAAAGGAGAAAACAAGTGGAGGCAAAATTGAAGACAACTATTGGAGGACATGCACTCTCCCCTCCCCTTCTTGGTCTGGTCGACACCCATGGGGGTCTTTGGGCTTGCTTGGGCCCGAAAACTTGGGCCTAAGAGTCCTTAAAATAAAGCCCAAAATTATTATTATTATTATTATTATTATTATTATTATTATTATTATTATTATTATTTTATTAAGCATTTTATTTCTTTCGAATTTAATTTAATATTCCAAAAATTAAATTGCTTCAGATATAAGTATATACTCAAAACTCTTGCGTGCCATCCAACATCCTCAAAGTTTTAATTCTTTAATTTCAGCACGCATATTTCTTATGCAAGATCGAATTTCGTCCTTTCGATTCAAAATAAAATAAAATAAAATATAAATTCAAATGAAAAAATACAATTTAATGCCTATAAATAACGTTAATGCCACATTTCGGTGACTGTCACCTATCTGAGGATCACCTAAATTTTTGGATGCCACACCGCGGGTTGCCGGTCGCCGGCCGTCACCGCCGGCCGCCGACCGCCACTGCCACTGCAGCCGCCGCCGTTTGTCACCGCTATTCGTTGGTCCACCGTTGTCCAAAAAGAAGAAATTTTGTATTGTTATCAAGCGAATTTATATTTTTAGAGTAGAAATTTTGTGTCGTTATCAAACGGTTATTTTTGCTTAGAAACTCTTCTAGAAATATAAATAGAAAAATCTATTTTTGTTCCAGAAACTATTTATGGAACAGAATGATTGTTATGCGCGTCCTAATATTTTGGAGTTGTTGTTTCAAATAGCTGATCTGATGATTGCCATTTACAAATTTTCTTTGACTCCATATAGCAAGGGCACTTGAAACAATCTTGATTTTCTTTGAAATTGTAGGGTTGGACTGTAGATTGGAGTGCCAAGATTCAGCTATAACCTGACAACATTCTTGTTCCCGAAGCCAGAAAGCCTCAAAGGTAAATCTTCTTCTCCTTTTGATATATTTGGCGTCAGTTGTAAGTAATAGTGGGCTGTGATCCGAACCTAGGGTAGGTAATGCAAACACCTCAGCTACTGGAAAGTTAGATGCCAGTCCATTGTATAGAGAGCACAATCCAGTTTTTCCCTAATTAACTCCTCTTCCTCTCTATTGTTAATCCAAGTATATGCGCAACCTTTACTTGCAACCTCCATAAGTGAACAGGAATCTATAAAAGCACAAAAAGAACGCAAACGATATTGATCCGCTAGGTGCTTACCCGTTTTCTCCCAATGGTAAAGGATTTCATTGAAATCTCCGACACACACCCAAGGTAAAGTATTGTAGTCGCTAATTTGGTGTAGCTCATCCCATATGTATTGTCTTTGATTGTACACCGAAGGGGCGTGAACACAAGTGAGGCGCATTGTCAGCCTAGTTTCCTTATCCATGCAGATCATATCTAGGTAGTATGCCGATTGATTATCAATGGATATGAAGACTATATCATTCCAAAACACCGCCAGTCCTCATACTGTCTCGATAGGCTCTTCAAGTAGACAATTTGAAAATTTTAAGCTCTTTTGGATTCTTATCAGCACTGGATTTTGATTCTTCGTTTCCATCAAAAAAACTACCTGGGGCTTTTCATGGGCCACTAGGGCCCTTAGGGCTCAAACTGTCAAGGGATTGCCCAAACCCCGACAGTTCTAGCTGAGGATCTTCATTTGCCTTGGGGTGGCTTATTGGGGCTAGCTACCATAGCCCATTTGTTTGGTTCTTCAGCCACAAAAATGGGAGTATCCATCATATGTGAGTTGTCAAACTCCTCTGGTCCATGAGGTTTCAACTCATAAGGATTGTATTGTTTTACTTTCTTTGTAGGGCTTGCTTTGGGGATTAACTGAGTACTTTTTATTTTCTTCTTTTTAGAAGCGCCATTGTTTCAGGAGACTGATCTCGGATGTGTGTTGATGTAGGGGTATGAGCGAGAAGTGGTAAGATGCCTTTTGAAGGGCTTGACTAATATCGCCATTGAAATGGTTTAGCTAAGGTAAGAATAGGTTTATTTGAAGGAGGCTCAACAGGTGCCTTTTCTTGTTCCTTGTTATGTTGATCCACTGGCATCAGGAGGTTCGATGGCTGAGGAGTTTCTGGTATGATTTCTTCTGTGTCCTCTCGGTTGCCGTTCGTCTCATAAAAAGCCACCCAAAAGGGGCTATGCTTCTTAACTTCAACGCGGAGCCATTGGCCATAATAGCGGTTTTCTCTACTGTCCATTTTTTCTTCATCATAAGGAAAACTTTTGTAGTGCATAGCATAATGACAAAGGATTCCGCATGAATAGTAGAAATGAGGTAGTTGAGATAGTTTTTCATAGCGGAAATCTAACCATATATTTTTTCCTTCTACTCAAATCAAATGGCCTGGTTTCAGAGGGTCTTGAAGGTTGACTTCTACCCATGCTTGCCCTGCTCTATAGGTACCATCTCTGGTTTCTAATTTAACTTCTAACACTTTTCCCACATGTCTCACTACTCTATTGATCATATTCTCAGTGCATCTCTCTAAAGGGAGTCCAAATATTTGAACCCAGAAAGCACATGTTGTAAAGTCGTAGCAATGGAGGGGTGTGTTCGGTAGCTAGGGCGTGAGGATTACTAGATGTTGTGAGAATAACCAAGGTCTATTTTCCAAAACTCTCTACTTGTTAGCTTCCTTAGTAAATTTAGCGACATATAATCCTAGTTCAGGGTGGGAAATTTCAACATTTTCCATACGTCAAGCACATTTCATAGTATTTTGGAAAGCTTGGAAATTGATCGAGGGGTTAGATAGGATTTTACCTACCAAAATAAGTTTGCATTCTTCTAACTTCTCTGTTGGGGCAGCCTCATTGCAAACTTCAACTTGCTGTTCAGGCCAAAGGCGACCCAATCTCTGGCATAGAGCTGCCAGCCGAGCATCTTCATCCAAGTTGGTGTGTTCCATTTGCAACTCGACAGAACAAGGCAGCTTCAACGAGGATAATAGGGATTGAAGAGAAGGGCCATAGCTTCGAGATGAAAGACTACGACAGAATACTCAATCCGCCAATCAGACCATCAAACAAGGTGTCAAGCTTGGTCGAGATGGATAGAGGGAGTGTTGGAAGTAGAGCAATTGAGGCATGCAACAACAAAGGGTTGGGATACAGAGGAAAACCATAAACGACGCACCTCTAATGGTCAGGGGTAGCCAATGTCAAAGAAAGGATAGAAATTGAGAGGGAAGGTAAGAGGGTTATGGATGAAATTCGGTGGCCAAATTCAACTTGGGATTGGGTTAAAGGTGAGGTAAAAGATGAGATTGGGTAGAAAATTTGAGGCTATGGAATTGACGGTTGGATGATCCATCGAGCGCACTGAAGCCAAGAAGCAAGTGAAGGGAAGGATGAAGGAAGAGAGACGAAGGAAGTCAAGAGTTAGGTTTCGGGGATTGAACTACTTAGTTAATTACCATATTTTGCACGGGTTTTGCATTTTAAATTTTATTGAAAATTTACATTTATTGAGAATCCTTCTGTGTTGGAGCAAATTCAATGTAGAAGGAAAGTGTAGTGCTTGCAAATATAGCTATTGTAACAATAATTATGAAATTTATTAAATGGAAAGAGGTATTGTCAAAACCATAAAAAATTTACGAAAGATGAAGTTCTAATTTTGTTATACCTAGGTTCCCTATATATTAATCAAACATCCTATGTATTGCGGTCCACTTAAATTTAATTCATAGAGGACCTTTTTCCTCTTTAAGTTGACACGATTGAGTAGTCAATTTCTTTTAAGCAATCGTCATTTTAAGTAGCATTTAATCCCATCTTAAATTTCACTACAATTTGAGTTGGATGGAATCAAGGTAGTCATATTAGTTTATTACAGATATTTTCCCCATCGCATATAAAAAAAACGTGCATAGCATTGCCAATTAATGAGTATAGATGTTCTTTACTTTGACATATTATTTTGCATTGCGTGAGTCTATTCTTCTACAAATATTGTGTTGCAAGGACAAAGTGAATTGTTCTTTCTATAGTAATGAAGAAGTATATGCAATAGATTTTTTTTTCTATCTATTTCATATCTTCATGCATAACGGAGTCAATATTACTTAAAATTTATATATATGAATGTTTCCTCGTTCCCGTAGAGCTAATTTTACTACTTATGACTTTGTAATATTATGAAATGTAGTATTTATAACAATATAGAATATAAATATCTCTTTTGTGATTAAAAAAAAAGTAGAGCCATCACTATAATTTTCTGTCTAAGTAATGGGAAAGCTTTCTTGGAATCCAAACAACATTATAACTCGGTCACCTCAAATCCTCTCTCTCTCCCTCCCTCCCTCCCTCTCTCATTATTATCTAAATCCCTTCTATTTCTTCTTTATCGCTCCATCCAAACTGAGTTTAAGTTTCCATCCAAATAGAGGGAAATTTGGAAAATTAGTATTTATTAAGAAATTAAAAAATAAATAAATATTTATATTGTTGGTCCGATTTGGTCGGTCCAGTTCCCACCCTAGAGCTGGGAACGGACCGACCGCCCACCGGTTCCAAAAATAGAAATCAGAAAATGGATCGCCGCCCATGGAAATCGCCCAAAATCGGCTTGTTTGGACGGTTTCTGATTTGGGCAATTCCTGTTGTACACCCCTACCAAACAGACCCATCAATAATTCCGTAGAAAGTTTTCCTTAGTGGTAGGTTGTCCACTCCGTGGGTTAATGTCCATGAAGTGAACTTTCCTTAAAATGCTTGTTGCACAATTGCTTCTAGATTCCCCATGCAATCACATTATGTTTTTGATGCTAGAGCTGTGGTAATTGTGTAGAAGAATATACAATTTTTGTCACCTGTATATTTTTCTTTTAGAGTCTACGTATCTCGCCCTTCTCAACATGGATTTACCCAAATTCCATAACTCATCATCTGGAAGCTAAAACTACGTGTTATTTGTAGTGCTTGTGGGGGAAAAAGTAGTACATAACACCTTATATTATAATGAAGATCATGCTTTGCTTCGTCCCTGATTAGAAAAAACTTTCTTCAACCATGTGTTTGATTATTATATTACAAGTTATGGACATTACTCCCGCCAAACTTAATTAGACAAAATATCTGTGATATTAGTAAGCGATAACCCCACAATTAGAGGCGAGGTTCGAGGAAGTCTTCTCCCGCTACATTGATTTGTTTCAGCCCTACTTTATCCATTTCAACTAAAAGTCCTCCCTGAATTTTCTTAATCCCCTTTTTTCTTCCTTCTGCAGCACTGAATTTCTTTCCCCTGCTTGTCTATTCATAGCGCATGCAGACACCATCTATTCTTAAACCTTGCGATGGTTAACAATGGTCCAACGTCCAATCATTGGACAGTATATCAGCGTATCAGCTACCATATGGCTATGACTATGCTATGCATATATTCAATCCCCTCAGGAGTCAATCTTCTTCTCCGTCTCGTGAGCGATACGACGCGAAAATATAGGGCTGGAAATTGCCATGAAAGGTGGCACCTTCAAGAAAAAGGCGACAATTTTTTTTATCAATTCCATGAGGTTCTTTTTACTAATATTTTGAAGCGCGTGGAAGATTCTCGATTTTGGAAAACATGGCTTGACTTGGGTATATTGACTGTTGATTAATTCAGAAGGACAAGAGCTCTAGAAGGGTGATAGATTTGTGATGATGAATTGGTCTTCACAACCATGGTCAAGACATGTAGAATTTCGAGTCGTACTCTCGTGCCTCTCCTGATCGCAGCCGCTACGGAGGATTACTTACTGAGCAAATCAGGCAATGCCGAGAAGTTCTACAGGGACCCATGGACCACTATCGGCATGGATTGCTCCTTTGGTTTTAGGGGCTACTCATTCCCCACTACGGTGGAAGACCTACTCAATGAACATGAACGGGGCAATTAGTCGCTCTGATAGTTTTGGATTATTCATGTTGTCAAAATAAGTAAATTTAATAAATAAATTATTATGATCACCAGTCTGGTAAGAAGTAAAAGAGTCTTTACGAAAATGACAATTCATGGAACTAGAAGGTAGATCTGACTTGGCACATGAGAAGGCAACATGCTAGTAAGGGACAAAGATTTAAAAGGCTGTCCAAAATAGCCGGCGGAAAATTTAAAACGGCAAGTCACATCCTGTCTTTTTACACAATCAAGCAAGTTTCATATGTTAAACCTTATTTGATTTGTGACATTCCCCATTTCATACACGAAAAAAGTGGAAGACTAGCATGACATTTGACAAACTCTCTCTCTCTCTCATCAGTTGGAGCCACTTCTCCCGCTGTTTCTCACGCTGTTTCTCTCGCTGCTTCTCAGGAACGAGCCGCTCGGCACGACCTCACGCAAAGGCTTGTTGGTGAACCGGATGGTGTTGTAGACAGCAGCCCCTGTTATCGCACCCATGGTTGGGGCAAGTAGGTATATCCATATCCCTTTGTATTGTTTAGACACGATCGCCGGCCCCAAGCTTCTTGCCGGGTTCATTGATGCTCCGGTAACCGGCCTAATTAACGGTAGAGCACAAATCAATGGTCAGCGCCCTCAATTTTCTTCCAAGGTTGCTTTCTTGCTTAAAGAAAGCTTTGAAACAAGAACAAGACTGATGTGGACATGAATAAGCATCATGAAGACCTTTTTGAATGAGTTAAAACTGTAGAAAAGACAAGACTATTTAAAACTACAGAAAGGACAAGTTAAATTTACCCGGTAAACATCACATTGAGCAGTATAGTTGAACCGACAGCAAGGCCAGCAAGCTCTCCAATCTGACCAAATCAAGCACAAAATGATTAAAGAATGGCATGATTGATTATTCATACAACAGGTAATTATCGCTATGGGATTAAATTACAGGATCAAGTCCACGTCATAAACATTCAATCAATATAAGATTTCTTAATAAGAATATAATTGGGTTTGTTTATTATGGTTAATGCGATCACACATGATGAATAGCAACCCTTTTTTCCCTCTAACTTGTATTTCAGATTGTAGAGCAAGTCCTTGATCAGAATTACTGACAAAACCAGTTATTATGTGAAACTTAGCATGAAGTGGAACTCACAGCTCTAGTATCAGTGGCAACACCGCAGATGACAAACATGAGGTAGAACGTTATGATGAACTCGATCACGAAGGATTGCAAGTCCGACCCGGAAGGCTGCGTCCCCGTAAATTGGTCGTGGCTCCCTGTGAACAACAACCGGAGTGTCCCGGCCGCGAGGGTCGACCCAATTAGTTGTGCCAATACATAAGCCGGCACCTGGAAAAGAGGATCTAAACATCATTAGATGATGGCATAATAGATAGGACATTGACGGTAAATTACTCGATCATCGCTCAATTTCAGTAAGCTCCATTACCGTGCGAATGGAGAGACATGGTAGATGCAAACGATCGCTGCTGTGTAAGAACACCACGCGAGATGTAAAGTGAAAAATTCCCAAAAATTACCTGCTTCAGTGGGAATCTCCTGGTGACGGCAAAAGCGATGGTGACGGCAGGATTGAAATGGGCACCGGAGATGTGGCCGACGGAGTAAACGAGGACCATCACCACGAGCCCCCACACAATCGCAATCCCCGGCTGCGTCACCACATGATCATTCTTGTTCACCGCCACTGACCCACAACCGGCGAATATCAAGAAGTAGGTCCCGAGCATCTCCGCTATACACTGCGAACAGCCCAAGATCACGTTAAAAGTAAATCCTGCATCACTCGTGCAGGTTCTATGGTGATTAACTTTGCTCTCATGTTGCGTCTGTTTTAACTGGAGACAAATGGTAAGGAGAAAATCTTCGGTTTTGGACATAGGCACGAAACTCCATGTTGATCTTTCGGAATCAGTGTGGGACGGGACTACTCCAGTCCGTACTGCCAAATGAATTCCGAAAGATCCGGACGTTTCAACAAGTAGAGTACACGAGGTTTTCAATCATGGGCAGCAGGATGCCAAGGAACTACAGATAAACCGGAGAAGCAAGGACATAAAACGAACTTAAAAAGAAGAGGGGAAAAGACTGATTTCATTTTCTTTCTTCTCTGTTGCAGCACGCGTACTAAAATTACAGGAAGGAGACACCAGGGGGGGAAGAGTCCTGAACTCTCACCTTTTGTAAGAAAGGCAGAGAGAAACAGGGGCATGCCTCTTCTTTGATTTTGGGGGTGGAGTTCGTGTCCCTCATGTCCACCACAACATTATGATTTCCATTCTCAGCCATAACTCTCTCTCTATCAGAAGAACAAGTATCACGAGAGAGAGAGAGAGAGAGAGACTGAGAGAGAGAGGATTTCACTCAACTATGATGTTTATACAGAGGAAGTTGGAAGACCCATTTATAGGGAAACCCAAGAAACAAAAGCAGAGGTGGTAAGAGAGACAGACGGAGTTTGGAACTACTGTGAACTCGCGAGGAGAGTGACTATGTTCCCTTCCATCATTTCTCTTTCTTTCCCATTATCTTTTAGGGGCTTTTACGATTTGATTTGATATTGGGTATTTTTAAATTTTTTCTTTAAGGAAATTTTGCAGACATCGTTGAAAAATTGCGACATGTGACTGAGCATAAGAGATCAGGAGCATTGAAGGCTGCATCAACCGCCCACCGGAAATACAGAGACATTAATGAATGACTATTTCAGGCTGACTTTTTCAGGCAGTCGCTCTGCCCTTTAAGCACTTCATGCTGACCGCTCAACCTGCCTTCCAATCTGGGGCTATTTCTCTCCCATCTTTTTTAGCTCAACCGAGCAGAACTTGTATGAATATGCCAGAAATTCCTAGTTCAAGCCATCTCAATTAATGGGTTAGATGTTGATATCTTTCCTCAGCGGAAAAGCTCGAAAAAGTATTCTATGCATTTATTACACGGTCTATCTAGATTAACCAACCGATCACGCTATTTGCATAACATGTACTTTTGATCGATTATTGAACTTTAAGAATTTTACTTCTTATTGGTAGGTCTCTCTCCATGAGTTACGTCACGTGATATTATTGCTATATAAAGAACCATTTGTTAGGAAGCCCTGCTTAAACAGTTTAAATCTTGAATTCGAAAAAATGCCCATCTAATCAGCTTATCAAGTAGGAAAGGCCCTGAGCTCATGAAATACTCGATCGAGTCATCAATTGCATAAGATTTATGGAAAAATATGAGAGGGTGACCTAGAGTACCAAAAATAATGTACTTTTAATTGTGTACTTCCACGCCTTTCCTAATTTAGTTCATGTACTATTAAATTTATTCAATCAAGTCTTTCTATTTTCATAATTTTTCTAACCGTGTCCCTCTAGCACCAAATTTGGCTTGAATCAGCTAAGGCGGTCCATCCTATGCCACCCAAATACGATGTGGCTAAACTCCGACCTGCGAGAATCACTTCAGCAATTCCATTTACTAATTCATGTTGCACTCGACAACCTATAGGAAATTGCTCCATTTGTCGTCAGAAACTACGTATTTCCAGCGAGGGACAACTACGACAAAAACATATAGATTTCGTAGCCTCCTTTTTTACACCTTTCTCTTTGTGCTATATTGTCGGCAATATTAATAGAATATTTTAAGAAGCATAATCATTGTTGCACTGTACAACATCGACACTTCCAAATACAAAGATCAATAGGCGCATATATATATATATATATATATATATATATATTTGTGTTAATTGCTAAGATTTTACTAAGTTAGGGATTAATCTAATGTGTAATGCATCCGGCGAGAATATTTTGATTGCGAGTACTAGAGCAATGCGGCTTCTTTGAGAGATAAACTGTTTCACATTGTTAATCCAATTCAGCAAGCTAATGACAAGTCTATAATACTAAATGAAACATAAATGGAAATTATTAACTGGGTTGTATTGCCTTAACGAAAATGTTAAATGACTAATTTGCAGAAACTGTACTAAAAAAAAAAACTAAATTAGTGCTAAACGAGACCGAACAAGGATTCAGACAACCACGTGCTGTGTAATAATGGACAAGATCACCCAAAATTAATATCTACATAAAATGTCTACAAGGGTGTCTATTCTCGACACAACATAAGAACAAGACTCGAACACCAATGGATTGAAAAATGGTTAGCTTGTAAAAAAGAGCATCCATATCGGATGCTTATTCAAGTCGAAGTGCCAATGATGAGCTTTGGACGCAACCCAATTTGTCTTCGCATGTTTAGGTGCATATGCCGGCAACATTATGCTGTCGAACACATATTTAATTTATGGCAAGATTGTATTTTATACATTACTGATACGAAAGTTGACAAGACAAGAAAAGCGTCAAATGTATAATATTACATACCTTAAGATGGTTAGTAAACAGAGATGACATCTCTTTCCTTTAGTTTAGAAGTTTCACGCGGGCACCATTTGATCTATTATGTTTGATGGAAATTCCTAGAGGCTGGAGATGTCGACAAAAATCTATACGCCCTATATCGAATTTCTATTAGTAATCAACTATGAACTATTGGTGGAGACAACCCACTCGTGAGTAGTCGCATTGGTATTTGTTCTCTTATGCTTCGTTGCGGTTGAGAGTTCGAATCCTCGCATTGTTATCGAGATTTAAGTGGGGAGCCTTGGTAGTGGGTTGCTGGGCCAACTTCCCTCAAGGTATAGTCGTCCAAATAGCTCCGGTGAGGTCCGCCAGTGCCACCAGACACCGAAAGGTCGTGTGATCCCGACTAGTATAAGCGAAAGGGGCTCAGGCGGATCCTCGATTACCAAAAAAAAAAAAAAAAAACTATTGGTGGAGACAGCTCGTGTGTTGCATGAGAAGATAAGGTGGTGAAGGTTAAAGTGGATGTTCTTAATCCCCTACACCGTAACAAATCATCCATGTATATGATAGAAAGTCCAACTCAAAAACTTAAATTGATAGGTAGAGGAACACCATATGTATATAAAGAGCATATAAATCACATTGGTGAGTGATGTGTGACATTTCAACTCCCTGCACACATGCCGTCACTAGATGTTTGCTAATGCTAGATGCCTCAACATTTTCCTTGGAAAGTGTGAAACAAAATTTGTTGTCCTACATGGCACATCACATCAATTGCGATTTTCAATGAAAATTTAGCCGAAAATATTACATTGGAATTTCACACAAAATTTTAAGACAAAATTGATAAAATTGAAAAGTTTAGTACTTAATTGGGATTTGTACCATAAGTTTAGAATGATTATACAATTTTCCCCACAAAGAAGGGGCCTGATATAGTCCTCCAATTCTATACATATTTCAACTCTACGTATTCTACTTGGTTAATCACCATGCCTTGCACGGGTTTTGCATTTTAATATTTGTTGAAAATTTACATTTACTGAGAAACCTTCTGTATTGGAGCAAATTCAACGTACAAAGAAAGTATAGTGCTTGCAAATATAGCTCTTGTAACAATAACTATGAAATTTATTAAATGGAAAGAGGTATTGTCAACAAATATTGTGTTGCAAGGACAAAGTGAATTGTTCTTTCTATAGTAGTGAAGAAGTATATGCAATAGATTTCTTTTCTATCTATTTCATAACATGTTCATGCATAACAAAGTCAATATTACTTAGAATTTATATATATGAATGTTTCCTCATTCCCGTAGAGTTAATTTTACTACTTATCACTTTGTAATATTATGAGATAAATGTAGTATTTATAACAATGTAGAATATAAATATCTCTTTCTCGTAATAAAAAAATAGAGCCATCACTATAATTTTCCATTTACATTGAATGTACAATTAATTTTTCATACATTTTCCCGTGCTGGAATCCAAACAACATTATAACTCAGTCACCTCAAATCCTCACACAATCTCTCTCTCTCTCTCTCTCTCTCTCTCTCTCTCTCTCTCTCATTATTATCTAAATCCCTTCTTTTTCTTCCTTATCACTCCATCCAAACTGAGTTTAAGGTTCCATTCGGGCAAGCTCAACCTCACCTGAGGCTGATTGCCAACTGTCGTTGTAGTCAGTGATTAGCCAAAGAGAGAAAAATAATAAATAAATAAATAAATAAGAAAATAAAAATAATTAAAAATTCAATTTTTTACAAAAAAGAAAATTAAAGACGAAAAAAATTAAAATGAGTGCACAGGTGAAAATCAAATGGGATTTTCCATACCAAACTTCTGGAAAATATTTCTAGCTTATTTATAGGTTTTAGCCAACTATCAGAAAATATTGTTATTTTCCTGAAAAATGACTATATTGAAAACTATTTTCAAAACTGTTACATTTTTCGTTAAATGGAGGGAGCTTGAATCATAGTTAACTTTGCCCTGGATTTTAAGCCCCCCTCTATCTCTCTTGACAATGCTCCTCTTTGTCCTCTAAACTTGTTCGTGTAAGTCCATTTATGACACCATCTAGAAAAAGGGTACAAGAAAAGATACATGGAAACAAAAAACATAGATTCCGTGCCATACCAACCGAGTCAACAGTCGCATAACAAAAACCCTTTTGACAAAACAAAGTAGTGAAACAATCCATGTTTTGTGCACGCGTGGTTACTCGTGGTTCATTCGCATCATGATTTGGTCGACCTTTTTAGTGCGCGCAACGTATAATGTCTTCGTCTATCCAAACTCAATTACCTCTATGGATGGAGACGTCCTCTTTCGAAGGCAACATGACCTATCATTCCTAGAATTACTCATTCAGTAAGCTTATATCAACCGTTGGATCGAGTTATCTCACGTGTTCCCGTTAACTTCATCTCCACTCTGACGGCAATAATGATGACCTGATCACATAGACAGTGGGAAAGGTACAAAAAAAATCATAAATCATTGTATTGGTTTTAATTCAGTTCTAAACATTTCAATTGAACATATTTAATATTTAAACTTTTCCATTTATGCTAATTGAATTTATCCGGTCAATTTTGGCCGGAAACCGTTGACATGGATACTAGCCGTTCTATGTGGCATGACCGGTATTGACATGGACAAATTTTATAATTTTTTAACATTTTTTCTTTTTCTTTTTGTTTTCATTGTGGTTAACAATGGCTTGGGCTAGGGCCACAACCCTCGCTAGTCACTAATCATAAATGAAAAGAGTACAAAAAATTTAAAAAATATATATTTTAAAAATTTGTTCATGTTAGCGTTGGTCGTATCACGTAGAGTGGTCAATGTCCATGTTAGTGATTTTCGGTTAAAATTAACCGGATGAATTCAATTGGCACAAATATAAAAATGTTTAGGATTGAATTGGTCAAATTAAATGGTTTAAAACTTTTTTTATACTAATACAATATATTTGGAACTTTTTTGGTACTTTCCTACATCATGGACCGTTGAAAATCCTAATGAAAATGAGTGGGGACACCAGTTGTGGGTTCAACTATTAAATTTAAGATGGAGATCGTGCATGACCCGTCATGATCTTTTTACACGTTTATCTGTTAGTCAAATTTGAAAGATTCAGTTTACGCTAGAATTTCCATCGAGCACTATTAGGGAGGGTGAGATCACGCATTGTCATGGATTACGTTGGGCTTTTGACTTGGAGTCTCCAACGGTTCAAAACCTGCCCATGGGTTCGAAGGAAAACGCCAATTCGTCTTCCGAAATTAGCGGTAAATGTGACTTCGACTCCTATCTAGTCCTGGGATATCAAGAAAAAAAAAAGCTTCGTACCCCACAAGCAATCCGCTAATAGCGTCTCGAAAAAAATATAGGCTATGACCATCAAGTGCGTGTCGCATGATGTATAGCATGACACCACATCTTTGAGCGAAATTTTGGTCTAGACTTTGTCCAATGCGAACTTACCACGAAATTTTGGTGGTCCTTTTCTTTTTTTGAGGGTAGCTTTGTTTTGCTGAATTGATTTTTAGTTTGCTGATAAAGTACTAGAAAAGGGATCAAAGCAAATGCCAACCAACAAGGTACAAAAATTATATCAAATTCAAAATCCAAAGCATGAAACGCGATTCTTTTAGAGCATTTAAGTAATTTCATCAGTCAAAATTCACTACAATCCTTTGTGTCTCATGGATATAAATCCTCCATTTGCATGGTATTTCTATAGACGACTCAAAATGTTTCAATCATTGATGTCTATCTTATTCACATGCATCAATGATTGAGAAGTGATTGATCAGATACCAATCGAAGTAGTAGGTTATTTATCCTAGTCCTACTACATTAAAAAAAGATAGACGCAAGAAGCCCCTCAAATGACAACAAAAGATTTACCATTGTTGTGTGACACATAAAAGAAGAATTCAATATGAATAGAGAGTAAAACTTAGTTCGCTGACACAAATATAAACTCGCAAGCATGTGGAATTAAGGAAGAACACAAGAAATCTTCTCAATATAAAAAGAAAAACGATTTTCTAAAGTTTTCCCTATCTAAAATGAGTTAAGCATCTATATTTAGGGTGTTAGAACTGAACTAAAAGTAGAACTGAACAGAATTGAGCCTAATTTTTGTGTGTATTCGAATAGTTTCGGTTCATTTGGTAGCTGCAAATCATCAATTTTATTAATTTTACAATTTACACAATTTCTCTCCTTTGTCACTAAGCATCTTGTTAATATTACAAAAAAAAAAAATGAAAAATCGAACTGAGTCTTCGGTTCGGGTTATATATTATTTGAGTCGCAATTCGGTTCAAAGTTAAAGCCCACCTAAACAGTTCAGTTTTTCCTGAAAACCAAAACCGAACCGTTGACACCCCGATATATACTAAAGAAATCCTAATTCAAGTGTAATAATTAAAATCTGAAATCCAAAGAAATAACAAATGGACTGAAAACCCACAAACAAACAAATAGGTCTAGAAATAGAAAAGTAGTTTAAACCCATGCAAAAGATGGATTTTGAGGAGTAAAATTAACTTAAAAGGGGTGTCCACCTTTGGCCATAGCATATCTTTTGATCCAACTATTCCGGATCGGTATCACGGTCTATGTAACTCCTCCCGAGTAAAAAGTTATGCTATGTTTATCCCATGATGTAAGAATTCTTGTTCTAGACTAACCTAGATTTTTGTTGCTCTAAACGCTCTAGAATGTGTCCGGCAACCGCGTTCGCAATCGACCTTATTGTCACTAGCTAGGCCATCATCCATAATTGGGTGTTCATTGATAACATTGGTGGATCAAAAGGGGTCAAGGGGAAACAGGAAGGCTCTAAAGGGGGAGGAAGAAGGAAAATCTGGTTCATTGGATGATAATGCGTGTCAACTTGCTCTCTCTGTTCTGTAATTAAGAAAGTTCACACCAGCCCACAAACCCAAAACTTTCAATGCGCATGCATTGCGCGTAACACGCGCTCTCTCATGTTTTCTCCCTCCACTTCAATGAGTCGTTGTTAAAACACTGTGGAACTTCACCACCCGCATTATTACTGGCCCACTGTTTGACGAAATGCCTAGCTTAGAAAACAGCGACAACTAATCGGGAATTGACTAATTCAAAATTCTCTGGGATATGATTTTTTTCACATTCTTGTTTGTATGGCCCACGAAACTTAAAGGCTCCTGCGAAAGTCTCCCATGATTCATGGAAAAAACTGCTGCGACCAGGCCTCTTTAATTGGGTGGGGGACGAAGGCCCTCGCGTGACGACTGCCATGTTCTTTCATGGAAAAGTCGCCTGTCTTCGAAGATTTTCACGTTCGGTTGCACTTTTGGTCCCACAGGATTTATGAAAAAATACGGAGGCATTGATGCTAGTCTCTCGCGGATAGATGATTGACGCAAATGTCCACCAAACAAGAATATAGAATAACTACCGGCATCATAGTATCTATGACGGAGGATTGAGCCCTTGGCGATGTCATCAGCACGAAATTATGGGACAATTGAGATGATGAAGTGTTGTCGATGGTCCATATCAATTGCCGTCATCGCATTAGAATAAAATAGTTATCATGAAAAGAAATTTTTACTTGTGTTAACTTTGAGATGTATGACCACTCAAACGAGACAAACCTGATCAGTGGCGACCTCCGGAAGGGCAGGATCTAAAGCTAAACGTCGATGCGGCATAGTGTTCAGGCGAATTTATGTGCTTTGTGGCTGGAGTCGTGCACGATTCGTCTGGAAGAGCTCTCGAAGGCTTCGCATCCACAGCTAGGGTTTCTTCGTCGAATGAAGCGGAAGTAGAGGCGATTTTACACGAGATCTTATATACCCAGGAACTTCAGTTGCCACACGTGAGAGACTTCGGAAGTCAAACTGTGAAGTGGTCGATAGAAAGTGACTGTTCAGCGGTGGTAGATATGGTAATGGGCCTGGCCGAACCTCCATGGAATCTAAAAGTAATCGTGCAGCATTGTAGGAGTGTGCTAATTCAAAGCAACAATATCATGGTGATCCATTGCCCTCACGAAGCAAATGCCGTAGCAGATTGGCTTGCACGGAACCATCGGCTACATAATCTCCCACGTAATTGGTTGACTTCACCCCCGTTTCCTCTATGGAATATTTTATGTGCAGATCTTTCTCTATCTGTGTTATGTAAGACTCTACCTTAATCAGTAATAGATAGTTCTCTTTTGACCAAAAAAAAACTTTGAGATCATTACGCTCGACATGCTTGGATAATTTGCCTGCTTGGTATAGTGCAAATGATTTAATGATTTAGTATAATCATAAATTTCATCATTAGATTATACTATTGAGTTTGGACAAAAAAATATTAGAAGGTGAAGGATCAAGATCACTTTTATTGCTTACAAAAATAAATGAACGTATAAAATTTCATCGTTCATAAAAATATTAGACATAAATTATTGTCGATAATGGAACACTTTTCATTGACTTATTATTTCTAGGAAATCTAACGTATAATCCCTTGCCAAAAGAAATAAAAGGGAAAACAACCAGCTCAAGTTGGATTGGGGTCGGTCTTGCTTGGCCTTTTTCCCCAATAACATGGCCAATTAAGTTCGAGTGTTCAACTAACAAGGAACCACCACGCAAAAAACTCTTATGTGTGCATAACTAGCATTAGTCTACATCAATGGCTTGGTAAAATTTTATTCTTCAATTATAAGAAATAACATTTTACATCTCCAAGTAAATACATATAATTAGACTTTGCACACCATGCCTCAAAACTAATAAAGAGAGGATCAAATGGGCAAATTATCCGATGACTTTTTTCCAAGAGCAATGACGCATCATTTTTGGATATTTAGAGTATGCTCAGGGCACATCTGTTGATATAATTTCCTATAATTTTTAAAAGGAGACAAAAAAAAAAAACTAGTAACATGTGTATTTGAGTGTGCAGAACGAGCAACCTATATATACATAGGCTATACGTTGATAATGGGACATTTAAAATCACGGAAAGGCTTTGGCTCCCAAATAGGAGAGCAAGTTATTGGATGGAAAATGTGCCTAAAATTGGAAAGACCTTTGTAGAATGAGAACAAGAAGTAGAACAAGGTTCATTGAAGTTTGGAGGGACCAATAGAAAGTGAATGATAGAACCTAACGACGTCAATTCGCTTGGAATAACGTATTTATAGAAGAATGAACTGGCCGTAAATCTAAAATTCGTGAAAAATCCAAAATGAACATTTTGTAGAAGCAGTACAAGACACAGACAAAGTAAATGATTTTATACATGAGCCTCTATGATCCTGGTGGGAAGATCCCGCTATTTATCAATTTAAATTGGACACAAGTTGGGTTTTTAGCTATCTTGAAATGTTGGAATCCATTAAAAGCAGCCTGGAGTAAATCAAACCCATTTTGCATTTTTCAGTTAAGCAAAAGAGATGTTAGGCAGACTATACGAGCAAAGGTTATACTTTATGGAATAGCCTTTAATGCTCTGCGGATTTACGTTTTGCTGGTCAAAGAATAGCAGAAAAACAAATACTCGACTAGATAATGTAAGGATTATTGTGGCGCACACGATATGATTTAATATGGTTTAATAATAGTTGAAATGCTATAAAATAAATAATATATTGATTATGAAAAGTTGTGACTCTAATAAAACAAAGAGGTATGACATTTATGAAAGTTAAAAGGGGGCTTTGATGGAAGGCACCTATTGAAAGAGCGTATAAATAGAGTCCGGTCTACTCTCCGCCTACGACGAACAACAATAACAAAAAAAGAACTCGATATTCTCTCCTCTATTGATGGAATACATTAAAGAATAGTTGGTTAAGGGAGAGAAATTGGATTTCTTCATTTGACTAGAGTTCTTCGGTTTTCCACAACGATTATCATCTAAGGGTAACGCTATAGATAAAGGTACGTCTTCATATATTTGTGAAAAATCATGAAGATCAAAGATTATTGTTTTATTATGAATTTCCACATTAAATAATTATATGAATTGTCTAACATTTGGTATCAGAGCGTGGTTTATGATCTCATGTTTTTTCCATTTATAGAAATATTATGATTTATGCATGATGATTTGTTGAATAATCGTGTTCGTACTATTTGTTGTTGTGGAAATGTTTTCATGGAGAAAAGGATGAAAATGGATGAATTCGGAGAAAATGGAACGTTTTCTTGTTCGTACTATGAATGTCGTTTCTTGTTTATGAAACAAGGCACTAAAAAAAAAGAAAAAAAAAAAGTGAAACGGCCCAAGGAAGAAGGCGCGTGGGACCATGCGCCAGGCACTGCAGGCATGATGCTTGCGCGTGCAATGCACGCGCCCGCGCAGCAATAATGGTGTGTGCATTGCACGTTCCCACGTGGCAATAAAGGCGCGTGCACCGCTGCTTTCCGCACCTAATTACAATTTTGCCCTCCCCTTTGATGGTTATTTACAGTTATGCCTCTTGCCGCTTAAAAAAAAAATTACAGTTTTGTCACTACGCTATTTATTTATTGTTATGCCCCTATTTATTTATAATTACGATTTTGCCCTTGCTAATTATTTACCATTTTGCCCTTAGATTTTAAATTTATTGTTCTAACCTTATGGAATTATGATTTTACGATTTTGTCCTTATGCTTTGATTACATTTTTGTCCTTGTGTGCAATTTGATAAATACTTGTATTTTACAATATTAAAAAATTAATATTATGAATGGTTTGTTAGTCACCAAAGTGGCCAAACCTTGAAGTCTTTTGAATTTTTGATATTGTAAATTGTTTTATTCAATTACCCATGATTAATTGATGCCATGTATGAAATTGATATGTTTCATATCATTATTGGTGTTATGGGTATATTGAAATTCATTTATTATAAGAACTTAAGGATTAATCCAAAAGTTAATTATTTTCTTATAATTCATGAACACGATAGTTGGTAATTAATATGACTTGTTAAATCTGTTTGTATATCCAAAGATAGTAAATAAATTTTAATAAGATATATTTACAATTACCAAATAAAAGTTATTAGCATCATTATGGTTTATATATATTTGTATATCATAGGATCGTCCAAAGAAGAACTATGATGTGCATGTGTAGTTTAGTTTGAATCCGATTAGGTGATATTCTCAAGGCATTAATGTATAATTATTTTCTTGCACATTTGTAGTATCTATACTTGTTTCACTTCATTCGCATGCCTCATCTATTCTCTTATTCAATGGGATGAATTT
Organism: Eucalyptus camaldulensis; assembly: GCA_019915185.1. Lineage (NCBI taxonomy): Eukaryota > Viridiplantae > Streptophyta > Magnoliopsida > Myrtales > Myrtaceae > Eucalyptus > Eucalyptus camaldulensis. Next base: position 6,812,580 of record JAHSVA010000012.1, read on the forward strand.
TCCTGAATGGAGTGAACAAGTTCAGTTTCATTTAGGTGTTCTGGATCTTGATTTAGTGCTTCAAGTTGAGAAACCAGCTGCTATTACTAATAAAAGTAGTGATGATGAAAAGTCTTTTTATAAAGCTTGGGAAAGATCAAACAGACTGAGCTTAATGTTCATGCAAATGACAGTTGCAAACAACTTAAAGACTTCTCTTCCTAAGACTGATAATGCTAAAGAAATTATGAAATTTGTGGAAGAGCGTTCTCAAACTGATGATAAGTTACTTATCGATACATTGATGAGCACACTAACCACCATGAAATATGATGGTTCATGTACCATGTATGACAATATACTTGAGATAACGAATTTAGCAACAAAGTTAAGGATTTTAGGAATGAACGAGGATGAGTACTTTTTAGTACAGTTTATACTTAATTTCTTACCTCATGAGTAATATGGGCCATTTCAAATGAATTACAACACTATAAAGGATAAGTAGAATGTGAATGAATTGGCCAGTATGCTAGTTCAAGAGGAAACAATGATAAAGAATTAAAAGGTTCATTTTGTTCATCTGTCAAGTCATCAAGAAGTTCAAAAGAATTTCAAAAGGAAAGATGGAAGGAGCAATAAGAAATTATTACACGTCCTGAATAACTCTTCAAATGCTTCTCAAATCCACAAGAAAAAACACAATCTTATTAAGTGTTATTTTTGCAACAAAATTGGACACTTGAAGAAAGATTGTCTGAAACGTAAGGCTTGATTCAAAAAGAAAGGTAAGTCTTGTGCTTTAGTATATTTTGAATCAAACTTTACTGAAGTTCCTCATAATACTTGGTAGATTGATTTTGGTGCCATCACTCATGTGTTAAATACGATGCAAGGATTTCTTACGATCCAAACCATAAAGCCAAATGAAAGTTATGTGATTACAGGGAATGGAAACAAAGCTCTAGTTGAAGGCATTGGCACTTACCATTTAATCTTAGATACTAGACATTATTTGGATTTGTTTCAAACCTTTTATGTACCTACATTTTCTCGCAATCTTGTTTATCTGCCAAGACTTAATGTAGCGGGATTTTATTGTAAGTTTGGTTCCGAATCTTTCAGTTTATTTAAGAGTGATACTCTTATTGGAACTGGAACTTTATGTGATGGTCTTTACAAATTTGAACTTGATAATATTTTTGTTGAGACATTAATGACCTTGCATCATAATGTTGGCACTAAACAAAGTTTGGTAAATGAGAATTCTGTTTACTTGTGGCATAAACGTTTGGGTCATATATCTAAGGAAAGAATGCAAAGATTAATGAAGAATGAAATTCTTCCAAATTTGGATTTTACTAACCTTGGGATGTGTATTGATTATATTAAAGGTAAACAAACAAAGCATACTAAGAAATGTGCCACAAGAAGCACAGAGCTTCTTGAAATTATACGTATTAACATATGTGGTCATTTCGATGTTCCATCTTTTAGCAAGGAAAGCTATTTCATTACCTTTATTAATGATTTTTGACGTTATGGTTACATTTATCTATTGTATGATAAGTCTCAATCAGTGGATGCACTTGAAGTGTATATTAAAGAGGTTAAGAGGCAATTAAATAGAAATGTGAAAACAATAAGATCGGATAGAAGCGGTGAATAATATGGAAAGTATGATGAATCGGGACAATGTCCAAGTCCATTTGCTAAGTTCCTTGAAAGACGTGGCATTTGTGCTAAATACATAATGCCAGGTACACCACAACAAAATGGTGTAGCGGAAAGGCGTAATCATACTTTAATGGAAATGGTAAGGAGTATGATAAGTCATTCATCTTTACCTTTATTTTTGTGGATATATGTTTTAAAGACTTCTATGTATTTATTAAATATGGTTCCTAGTAAGGCAGTTCCAAAGACTCCCTTGAACTGTGGATGGGAAGGAAACCTAGTTTACGACACATGCATGTTTGAGGTTGTCAAGCAAAAGAAAGAATTTACAATCCACATGAAAGGAAATTGGATTCAAGAACGACCAATGGTTATTTCATTGGTTATGTAGAGAAATCCAAAGGGTATAAATTTTATTGTCCTAATCATAGTACAAGAATTGTTGAATCTGGAAATGCTAGGTTCATTGAGAATTGTGACATTAGTGGGAGTGAAAGAGTGCATGATGCTTGCATTCAAGAAGTAAGGGTAGAAATTCCTATATCCAAAATCTCTAAAGTTGTTGTTCCCGATATTATAGTACAATCTAACAATAATCGAAAATAACAAATTAATGTACAAACACTCTATAATGGGGATGCCAACATTGAACCTCCAATAGCTGAGTCACAAGAAATAGCATTAAGAAGATCTCAAAGATAAAGGAGGTCTGCTATTTCTAATGACTATATGGTTTATCTACAAGAGTCAGAAATTGACCTAGGAATTAGAAATGATCCAAATTCATTTTCCCAAGCCATAGAATGTGAAAATTCTAATGAATGGTTTAATATCGTGGAAGAAGAGTTAAAATCCATGCATCAAAATCAAGTTTGAGATATTGTTGAATTGCCTAAAGGATGTAAAAAGGTTTGGTGTAAATGGGTCTTTAAGATCAAACGCGACTCAAAAGGCAATATTGAACGACATAAAGCTAGATTAGTTGCAAAGGTTTTTACGCAAAAAAAAAAAAATGCATTGACTTGGAGTTACACCAAATGCAAAAAAAAAAAAAAAGACATTTTCACCAGTCTCTAAGAATGACTCACTTAAAATTATTATGGCTTTGGTGGCTCATTATGACTTATAGTTACACCAAATGGATGTAAAAACTGCATTTTCTTAATGGGAATTTAGAAAAAGAGGTTTATATGGACCAACTTGAAGGCTTTTTAGTTAAAGAAAATGAACACATGGTAATGTAAATTAAAGAAGTCAATATATGGACTTAAACAAGCTTCCCGATAATGGTATCTTAAGTTTAACGATACTATAATTTCATTTGGATTTCAGGAAAACATCGTTAATCAGTGTATATATATGAAGATTAGTGGGAGTAGTTTTATTTTTCTAATTATGTATGTTTATGATATTTTGCTTATTGCTAATGATCTTGGTTTGTTATATGAAACCAAGAAGTTTCTCTCTAAGAATTTTGAAATAAAGGATATAGGAGAGGGCAACATATGTGATAGGAATATAAATATTCCATGATGGATCACAAGAATTATTAGGATTGTCTTAGAAAGCCTACATTGAGAAAATTTTGGAGAAATTTAATATGAGTAAATGTTCAATAGGAATAGTTCCAATTCACAAAGGTGACAAATTTAGCCTTATGCAATATTGAGAGAGTGAATTGGAACGAGAACAAATGAAAAATATTCCTTATGCATCTATTGTGAGCAGCTTAATGTATGCACAAACTTGCACCAGACCAGACATCAGTTTTGTTGTCGGAATGCTGTGCAAGTATCAAAGTACTTGGAATGGATTATTGGAAAGCTACAAAGAAAGTTATTAGATACTTGCAAGGAACGAAGAATCATATGCTTACTTATAAAAGATCTGATCATCTCGAGGTGATTAGATATTCATATTCAGATTTGGTTGGATGTGTCGTTACAAGAAAATCAACGTGTGATTACTTGTTTCTTCTAGCTGGAGGGGCAATTTCATGGAAAAGTTGAAGCAGTCAGTTATTGCTGCATTCACTATGGAAGCTAAATTTGTGGCATGCTTTGAGGCCACTATTCATGAATTATGGTGCAGGAATTTTATTTCAAGGTTTGTAATTGTCGACAGTATTGCCAAGCTGCTGAAAATTTATTGCGATAACCCTGCAGCAGTTTTCTTCTCTAAGAACGACAAGTATTCTAAGGGTGCTAAACACATGGAGATCAAATACTTGTCAATTAAGAATAAGTTCATAAACGAAGAGTGTCAATTGAGCACATTAGCACCAATCTTATGATAGCAGATCCCTTAACAAAATTACCACTGCCCAAAACATTTAATGAGCATGTTGAAAAGATGAGTATTATTTGACATCATTAATGTTTGTATTATGATTGTATTAAGTTTCTATATTTGACACTTTGAGCTCATTTACGTGTTTATGAAATTTCCTGTTTTCTATTTAGTATACATTATAAAAATAGATGATAGTAAACAGGATAGTTTCTTAAGAGACATTATAGTTGGACGATTATTGTACTTTTCATTTATGGATTATGTTAAGTAAAATGCTATAGTTGTAGTGCATAGAAGGGACTATGTCGATTAATGACATACAACCGCTATGACTCACATTAGTTTTCTTTACTTAATTGTGATTATTATGTGTTTGCCAATTTAATGAAAATTTTATAGCATAATGTTATTGTGCACATTACAGTTTTTATTAAACCATGAAAGAAAAATCATATGGGCCAAGTGGAAGAATGTAAGAATTATTGTGGCCCACGTGATATGATTTTATATGGTTTAATAATAGTTGAAATGCTATAAAATAAATAATGTATTGGTTATGAGAAGTTGCAACTCAAATAAAACGAAGAGGTATGACTTTTATGGAAGTTAAAAAGGTGCTTTGATGGAAGGCACCTATTGAAAGAGCGTATAAACAGAGTTCGGTCCTCTCTCTGCGTACGATGAACAACAATAACAAAAAAAGAACTCGATATTCTCTCCTCCATCGATGGAATACATTAAAGAATAGTGGGTTAAGGGAGAGAAATCGGATTTCTTCATTTGATTAAGGTTCTTCGGTTTTCCATAACGATTATCATCTAAGGGTAACGCTATGGATAAAGGTACATTTTCATTTATTTGTGAAAAATCATGAAGATCAAAGATCACTGTTTTATTATGAATTTTCGCACTAAAGAATTATATGAATTGTCTAATAGATAAATCTTTCAATAGCTATTTTGAAGCTTGGAAATATTGAAAACATATCACGTTGGTTCATTTAAAGAAAATCACAAATAGCTCCCTCTTTGTTGTATCAAATTCTCTTGCTTTCCTTTGTGTAAAATGGACTTAATTCTAATGATAAATCTCTACAGTAGGTGTGAATATCTGTGATCTGGTAAGAGATTGATATAATGTTGTGAGAAGTGCTTGGGTTTGTAGAAACAACTCCAGAAAACTGTTGGGGTTTCATGAATCATGTATAGATAAAATTAGCAAAACACAGCAGAAACAAAGATGATATATTTCTATACATAATTATTCGAAGGCGTCGTTTGTGCGTTTTAACAAAAAAATTGAATATAAAAGGGAGTTAAACGAATTACCTCTCAAAGCGGGCTTTAAACGAATTGATTCGGATGTTCTTCAGTTCGAGCCCCATAAACGTTAGACCTATAGTTTAGACACACTACCAATGAACGTCGAATGGAAGAGAGAACTTTCAGATAATTACCACTATAATCACGCTAGCAATCTCATGGAGACAATCCTCTATATCCTTGATGTTTTTAGCCACTGTCCAAATGAGAGAATCCCTTTTTCTTTCTCTTGTACCAACACGCAAAACACACACGCGTTTCTCTCTTTTTAAGCAACCGTTGATCATGCCCTCCATTGTGCAGCATTTAAAAAAAAAAAATTGAACGATCATGCATGAATGATCAGCAACCATTGTTGATCATTTATGCACATAGTTCTACTATTTTTTTTATTATATATAATTATCATTTATTAAACATGCACATGGTTAGCAACAATTGCTGACCATGTACTCATTGATTAATCAATTAAATAAATGAATAAAAAATAATAAAAATACATAATCTTTATGTGTGCATTTGTAATACATTAACATATATTCACTTCGGGCATGCGTGTACATCATATGCAAGTAGCTCGCGACTATAATACAAATTAAATTAAATCTCATTTAATTTAATTTTAAGTCGACTCAATTCAATTGTAGTAATTGCAAACACATTTGCAACATTATTTCCCTCTTGTTCCACGTTATCATAATTGTTTATGGTATGTGACATCTCTAAGTTTATCACTAAACTGGTAGTAAGACTTGTACTAGCACATTAGTACTCCCAAAAAAAAATAATTGTCCCGATTAATCTTTGGGTCCTACAAGTCATGATTGACATCTAGCAATATGTCATGGCTATCCAGATAGTGTGAATGTTTTAAGAACATAATGAATCTGTCAACTTTAATTACAGTGTAATTCAATCCTTCTGTCTTATTATGTCCCAATCAAACAAAAACCATTGAATATTTGTCAAGTCACCAATTCGATCATATGCACAAATCTAATTGACATGCATTTTATTCAAGACATAAACAATTTATTCTCGACTACAACCCCGGCCGAGAATTTTAATGCATTGTTATAATTAGATTGCATAGGACATCATTATTAAACATTTCATGTAACAATGAGACAGATTCTATATTGCGTATACCTGCAACTTCGTATATGAACAAATTATGACCATAAGGTATAAAGACGAATCAACGACCCGGCATTACGTGCATCTGTGAACCATAGTTATTCAACACACAAGTTAACATTGTTCCTCAGGTCTAAGGATTATTTACACAAGACTAAAGCATAGACAATTAGACATTGACCACTCTAAAAGCTTCCATGTTGCCAATCGTTCCATATGCGTTACGTTTAGTGAACTTGTCTAATACAAACACTGTATTTTAACTCAGGCATCACAATATCCAATGACTTGTGACTCATCATTCCCTTAAGTATCCAATACTTAATGGTGAAGTTAAGAACACACGAGTCTCAACAGGATTATTAATATCCACTCAATAATCCATCGATTGGGAACAATTTAAAAATTCAGTCTAACTATGAATGACGGTTTAAGAATAGGTCTAGTTGCAACTAATTTTATGGAATCATTCGTAAATATAAAATAATTGGACAAATAAATGAATATGTCACTGCAATCAATTAAATAATAATGATAGTACAACTGAAATCCCTAATGTGTAACTATTGCATCGTAGCTTTAGGGCATACATCTAACAAAGACTTCAGGTAGATGTGTCATATTCAAGTTGTAACATTTAAAGAATTACAAAGTAGATTCCGGCCTTTCTGGAAAGTTGGAGCTAGGAGAGTGGTATAGGCCAAGTGAAAAGGTCGAATTGTTGTAAGCCTAAGTTGCATTTCTTTTATCCCTTAAAACTCTTTCAATTTCTATATGATAGAAGATTGTGCTTTCGCCCAAGTCCATGCTTGTATAACACCAGTGCCTCTTTTACGTAATGTCTAGCACTCATGAAAAATATATTCAAGTTTGCTAGAACAACAAATTCACTCTCTTGCGGTTATTCGTTTGTTCGTGCCTAATCCATTTCAATATCGAATGCAAAATTTGAGTACACAAATTATGGTGTGTAAAATTATAATTCTTGCAAAGCATATAAGCGGTAAAAAAGATGTTTGCACTGAGATGCTAACTAAAAAACTTTGCATATTCCTTTGAGTGAAATGCATCTACTAAATTATGTCGTGGTCAGAAATTGCTAATCCGTGTTATGTTAGCCATTACATCCTTGGCTAGTAAACAAGAAATCTAATCAAACATATAATTAAAGATATCAAATTGATCCAAAATGGATACCTTTATGTTATAAGATTGAGTTAATGGAACATAGATGATATTGCCTAATTTGAATCCAAGGAAAATGACGTGTAGAATGCATTTACTCAAGTTGATTTTGTAGAAATATCCCACGTCGCTTGACTATGGGATGAATTTAAATATTTCACTTCTGGCATTTTATGGATCTCCATACAAGGCAAGACTGTTGTTTCTCCGGATGTAATCCAATGTCAAAGGTTGAGTGATTTCCTTTTCTTTTTTTTTCTTTTTTTTTTTTGGTCGAAAGCGAAATATTTCATTAACTAAGCAAAAGATGAGAGGCCCAGTAAATTGGCATCATTACATAAAAGGTCCAACAGAGTTTGAGGAGAGAACAAGACCCAATTTGGAGATAAGTAATTTTTCTTGTGGGCTTGGACTATCCAATTTGTTACATGGTTGGCCTCTCTAAAGTAGTGTACTATTTGAATATTTGAGAAAGCCCTCATTCTTTCCTTACACTTGCTAACAAGAGGTTGAGTCTCCCAACTCAACTGTTCATAACTATTCATGGCTTTGACTAGTTGTAAGTTGTTTGACTCAAAAATAAGCACTTTGTGTCTTTTAGAAAAGAAGTAGTTGAAGGCTTCCCATAAGGCTAGGGTTTCAGCCATCAAGAGAAAGGAAGCTTTGAACGATTCAGCGACTCCTCCCAATAGCCTCCCACCCGAATCTCCGCAGATGTAGGCAATGGAGTGCTTTAGCGAATCAGGCAGGTATGTTCCATCTATGTTGATCTTATAAGCTCCTTCCAGCGGTGGAATCCAGATTTAAGGTGTTTCGACTTCTCGATTTCGAGATCTGCGGTCTTCGCTGTTCCCTAAGTTAGCCGCTCGGTGATGGGTCGATCTTCCGTCTACACGGTGCCCAGGTCACAGCTTTGGTAGACCTACTTTGCTTCCTGATTCAACATCAGCTCTAGCGCCTAGAGCTCCTTTCCCATGGCGTGGCTCTCCGCTCAGCCTCCTATATTTAGGTCCACCAACTTTGCTTTCAGATTCGCCGACTTCTAGGCCGCCCAACTCTCTATTCCCAGGTCGTAGCTCTTCATTCAGGTCAATGTTCCTGGTTCCAGGTGCTCTTCTTCCAGATCCTACGGCTACTCTGCCTCCAAATCCTCCCAACCCAAGTCGCAGCTCCGATTGACCTGCTCTGCTTCTTGATTAGGCTTCAGATTTAGCTCTTATAGCTCCTTTCCAGGGCGCGGCTCTCCGCTCGGCCCTCGGTTTCCGAGTTCACCGACTATGCTAGCAGATCCACCGGCTTCTAGGCCGCCCAGCTCTATGTTCCCAGGTCGTAGCTCTTCATTCAGGTCTCTGCTCTTGGTTCCAAGTGCTCTTCTTCCAAATCCGACGGCTACTCTGCCTCCAGATCTGCTCGGCTTTGGATTCAAGTGATTGTAGCTTTTCAGTGCCGCTTGAGTTAAGTCAATGATGGTCGACGTGTCTGGTGCTTTGTCTCAAAAGATGGCCTGGTTTCAGACCTTCCAAATATTCCACAAAGTTGCACCCACCAAATGCAAATTTAGGGGGTTAGTTGTCTTATCCTTGAGTTTACATAACCATTCTTCAATCCATGTTAAGCCCTGGCTTGATATCTTAATGTTCAGCACAGGGTTGCCCCATATTTGTCTTGTCCACGAACATAACAGGAAGAGATGTTCAACCGTTTCCTTGTCGTGATTGCATAATGGACATATGGGGTCAGGTAAGATTTTCCTTCGAAAAAGGTTATCCTTTGTTGGGAGAGCGTTTTGGCATAAATTCCACATGAAAATTCTTATCTTGGGTGGGGTGTGCAAATTCCAAACACCTTTCCAGAGTGGAAGGGGAGGTTGGAACGATGTTATGGCTTGGTTTTCTTAATATTGCTCCGTATTCTCCTTGATGTGGTTGTACCCACTTTTAACTGTATATTTTCCTGCTGGAGTACCAGTCCACACAAGTTGATCTATTTCTGTTTAGGGTTTAATTGGGATAGCCAAGATCTCTTCAGCTAATTGTTCCTCAAAGTGTGCTACTAGAGTCATTTCGTCCCTTCTCCCTTCCTCTTGATCAATGAGTTCCAATACTAAGGAGGGTTCATTAACATTCACAGGACCCTAAATAATACCTCTCTGCAGCCATTTATCTTCCCTGATTTTAATTTTGGATCCATCTCCTACTTTCCACATGACTTGAGGTGCAATTGAATTCCTTCCTAAGACCAAGCTTTGCCATCCCCATGAAGGTCGAAGGCCTTTTTTTGTATGCCAAAAGTCCATGTGGGGATAATAAAGTCCCTTAAATAAGCTGCTCCAAAGAGAAGTTGAGTTTTGACTCAACCACTAAGCCTGCTTTCCTAACATTGCTTTATTGAAAAATGGAAGATCTCTGAAACCCATTCCACCTTTATCTTTCCTGATTTTCAAAGTATCCAATCTCTTCCAATGAATGCCTACTTTCTTTTCATTAGTCTTCCACCAAAATGAAGCAATTTTCTATTCAATAGCCTTGCAAATGGAAACCGGTAGCTTAAATACTGACATTGCGTATTGTGGTAATGCTTGAACCACCGTTTTTAGCAGCACTTCTTTTCTAGCTTTAGAAAGTAGCTTTTCCTTCAAAGTTTCCAATTTTGAGCTAACTCTTCCGAGAATCCAAGCAAACATTTGTTTTTTCGACCCTCCCCAATCTGAAGGAATACCCAGATATTTGCTAGTTTTGTCAATAATAGGAACTCGCAATTCCCTTGCCATATTTTCTTTCAAAGATTGAGGGCAGCCCTTACTAAAGAAGATTCCCGATTTGTTTAAATTTATCTCCTGTCCAGCTACTAGGCAATATTGATTCAAAATCATTGCCAAATTTTGACATTCTATAGTAGTACCACTCATGAAAAAAATTGAATCATCCACAAATGGTAAATGAGAAAGAGTAGGACACCTTCTATTTAGCCTAATCCCTGCAATACTTCCATTATCCACAGCTTTCTTCATTAATGAGGATAAGACATTTACCACAATAATAAAGAGATAAGGAGATAAGGGATCCCCTTGCCTGAGTCCTCTTGAAGGCTGAAAGTACTGAAGATGTTCTCTATTAAATTTAATGTTAAGTGTGACCGTAGTAACACGTTGCATTACCCATCTCACCCATTTCTCATCAAAGCCGGTCTTAATTAAAAATGCCTCCAAGAATCCCATTCCACTCGATCATATGCCTTCTTCATGTCTAATTTAAGAACTGCTTGGAATTTCTTTTTCCTGCTTCTTATTCTAATTTGATGCAACACCTCCTAGACAATAAAGATATTATCCTGAATTTGCCTCCCGCCAACAAAAGCACTTTGTTCTGCTACTATAATTTCTGGTAAGAGAGGTTTAAGTCTAATAGCCAGCACTTTTGAAATAATCTTGTAGCCAAGTTGCATAAGCTTATTGGATGATACTGATCTAGTCTCTCTGGGTTTGGAACCTTCGGGATAAGGGAGATATTTGTTCGATTTAGAGCTGGTGAAAGAAAGCTAGTTGTCATGAAGTTCTCCACCTCCTTAAAAATGTCCCATTTGATGTCTTCCCAATGATGATGATAGAACAGTCCATTAAGACCGTCTAGCCCGGGAGCTTTAGTAGCGCCTAGCTGAAACACTGCATCTGTCACTTCTTTTAAAGTTACTTCAGCTAGTAATGTACTATTCATTTCTTCTGTTACTAGCACAGATATTTGATCTACAATTGGTGCGAAATTTCGGAGGACATAGGACTCATATAGTTCTCAAAAAATTGTACAATATGTTCTCTCAACTGATCTTGCTCAAACAGTCATGTGTTTTCTGCATTTTGTAGCATAGAAATCTTGTTTCTCTGTCTTCTTTGGATGGTTGTCGCATTGAAGTATTTTGTATTCTGATCTCCCCATCTCAACCAACTAATTCTAGAGCGTAACCCCTGGTACATTTCTTCTTGCCTCCCAAGCTCGTCAATTTCACCTTGCAACTTTTTGAAGTGTACCCTGTTGAAGGGATCCAAAATATTGTTTGTTAGCCACTCTAGCTCCTGCTTTAGCATGCTGATTCTCCTTTTTTCGTTCACAAATTTCTTGATTCTCCATTTAGAAAGTGCATTGTGGACATCAAGAAGCTTACCAACTAAACCTTCCTAGGGCTAAGTTTTAGTTTCCCAAAACTTTAACACCACTTCCCTGCATTCTTCACTCTCAAGCCAAAAGGCCTCAAATCTGAAAACTCTTTTTCTCCTAACCTGATTTGGCTGAAGAGAAAGGAGGATAGGACTATGATCTGAGCCTACTACAAGGAGGGCATACGCTTCAGCTTCAGGGTACATCAGCCGCCATTCTATTGTGCATACCACTCTGTCTAGTCGTTCTTTCACATATTCATCCCCTTCCCTATTTTTAGCCTAAGTAAATACACATCCCTTGCTTTCTAAGTCCATTAGTGAGCATGCATCTAAGCAATCTCGAAAAGCAGTCATCCTAAAGTTTTCAACCAATCGCTTCCCCACTTTTTCCCAATAAAACCGCACTTCATTAAAGTTCCCCAAGCACACCCAAGGCAGAGTATTTATAGAGCTTATCTGACACATTGTCTCCCAAAGTTGCAGCCTCTTTGGGTATGTATATGGAGCATGAACAAAGGTAATCCTAATTTTATTACCCTTAACCCCGCTTCACATCTCAAGTTCACAAAACTTTCAGTCACTGAGTCAATTTCTAATAAAATACGATCATCCCACATAATAGCCAAACCTCCTGCCGTACCCACAAGATCAACTACTAAACAACTCTGAAATTGAACTTCTCTTCACTCTCTACACAAACTCAGTTTTATTTTTTGTCTTCATTAGAAAAACTAAAGAGGGCTTGAATTAAGCCTTTAAGGCTCTTAACTCTCAGATTGTCAAGTGTGTGCCCACCCCTTGACAATTCCAACTTAATATATTCATGGTTCATTTGGTGACTTATTAGGGCTAGTCACCACAGCCCATGCTGCAACTTCTTCAGTCACCTAAGTAGGAGTGTCTAAAAGCTAAGTCTCATCCAACCGGCCTTGTATTGGGGTGGTAGATGCATGATCGCTGGCTCTTCTTTGTTTTTTGGTAGAGGGACTTTTAGGTTGTGTGAGGGTTTTCTTTCTGATTCTATCTGAGGTAGTTGCTGGTTGGACAATTGGATTGTTAATATGCTCTGGACCTGTGAGCATAAGAGCTCTTTTCCCTGAGTTATACATGGTTATGTCTTTTGTGATGTTGTAGTTAGGGTTCATTATCATTTGTTCGGGACCTCCCTGCCGAATATTCGGATTAATGCTAAGAGGAATAGGCGACCTTCTTCCATAACTTCATTTTTCCTTGGTTGCTCAGGGGTTTTGGAAACAACCTCTTCTACATCTTCAACTGTTGATACTTCTTGGTTGAACACCTTCTAGAATGGGCTATGATCTAAGGTTTCTGCTTTTAGCTAGCTTCTAAAGCATCCCCCCAACTCAGTTGTGAATTTTTCCTCGTCATAAGGTGTGTCTTTACAATAATTAGCATAATGTCCATTTTTTCCACATGAATAACAAAAAAAAGGGCAATTGTTCATATTTGAAATCTAGCCATACTTACTTATTTCTGTGAAACATCAGTTGTCCTACTCACAATTACTCCACTCTTGCTTTCCCAATATTTTGAAAAGTAGGGCCTCTAGCATCTGTTTTGACATCCAGAACCTTCCCCAGTGAGCTGGCAATTTTCATTATCATGTTTTCAGAGTTCCATTCTAGAGGGAGCCCAAATATTCTAACCCAAAAGGCACATGTCTTGAATTCATAACAATGTGGAGAAGTATCTGGCTCCCAAGCTTTTAATAGCAATAAGTGGTTAGAGAAGGACCAAGGAACTCCCTCCAATACTCGATTTTTGTCCCCTTCATTTCAAGATACAAAGCTGATTTTCCCATTCTCTAAGGGTTTTACTTCTATATTCTCATTTTTCCATGCCTTTTTCATTGCTGTTGTAAGAACTTGGAAATTAATGGTAGGGTTCTTGTAGAGTTGCCCAACAAGGAAGAATCAACATTTTTGAAATTTTTTTTCCTTTGATATTTCCTCATCTAGAATATGCATATCATTCTCATACATCACCTTACCCAATATGTTACAGAGATGGGTGAGACAACCCACTGCTCCTTCCTCCACCGCCATTGCCGCTGGTGTTCTGCCGCTGGAGTTCTCTTGCTGAGGGACCTATCCGTTTTCCCCGATGTGCAGGAATATTGCCGTAAATGGTGAGAAGAAGACCTCGCCGTGAAGATCACTCCAGGATTTTATCCGTTGCCGCTGGTGCTTCTGAAGATCACTTCGGGGTTTGATGTAAGAGAATGTAACATTGAACCATCGGTAAAGATTCCAGCAAGGCCTACAGAATGAAGGGGCTGCGATGCGATTTCTATGGGTGGGGTGATGAGAACGAGAATTAAAGGCTAAGTTATGGTGGGGGATTAGGGTTTATGAAGGTGAGGGTGGGGGCGGCCATAGCTACACAAACGGTAGAGGGGAGCTCCGAAGAGGGAGATTTGCGAAACTGGTCGAGTGATTTCCTTGAATAGTCTTTATTTGGCTGAAATTTTTTTGATTGCTTATGAGAATTTCTAATGCCTTCGGGCAATCATTGCTGTCCGGCGCTTCAAAATATTTTTGTTTCCTCAGTTCGAAATAGTTCTGGGTGGAGAATCTGCTGAAGCGGAGGTTTGTGAAACCGGAAAAATACTTCTCTACCTCAATACACTAGCCATCAGACATCAGCTCCTCAAAATAACTCAGACCAAAATAAACTCCCGATTCACGCTCAAGCGCGTGCACAGCTTCTTTGTAGAGAGAAGTTGTCCTCAATTTCGCCAGTAATCTCAGTAGGCACACAAATATTAGCAGTAATGTAATTCCAAAGCCAGCATCCAAAAAAAAAAAAAAAATTAACATTTCTTTAGCCCATAAATTTTAATTTGAACCATTCAAATTGGTCTTCATGCGTAGTGAATTTTCCAATTTATTCGTTATATGCACTGTACCAGCGAAAACAATAGAATTAATAAAGAAGATGGAGAAGCCAGCACCTTGAAGGACATATTAAAGAAAATCATGATGAAAAACAAACTTAGCATGTCGAAGTACCTTAAAAACCAATTCGAAATGAGACGACCCACTGCTCCATATGTGAGGTGCATGCGGCGGTGTATCACAACGAAATTTCAAGATCTAACTCGTTTGACGGTGGCGAATCTAATGGGGTATTTTTTTTCCTTGAAAGGAAAGTGTCAAAACAGCACTCAACAGCAACGAATTTGGTGGATACAGAGAAACTACACAGGCGCTCAAGCGAGAATAGAAAGTTAATTTTGGCTGGAGTTATTTTGAGGAGCTAATACTTTCTTTTTTTTTTTGGGGTCAAAAGTAACGACTTCATTGAAATTACTTAACCAAGTTTGGATAGAATACATTAAACACATCAGCACATAGTAGATCGAATAGAGCAGGTGGGCGGTTTTCTAACCAATTTAATGGGAGGGAATTGGTTCTACGCACTCTTGCCAGCCAATTCGCGGGTCAATTTGAGTCCCTGTTGCAATGGGCCAAAGAAAGGGCCCGATGCTCTTTCATTTTTAGTTTGGCCCGGTCCACGATGGTCTTCCCTTCCCAACTGAAGTCTTTCGAAGAGTTGCAGCTTTGCACAAGTGGGAGACAGTCAGATTAGAAGATTAGGGTTTCAAGGAGAGCGAAGGGGAGTGGAATGAGGCTGAGAAGTTTTTTTTTTTTTTCCATTTTCACAGAGATCCACATCAATATTCATCACCCGGATCTATTTCGATATGAGAAAACAAAAATGTCTTCAAACGCTGGACAACAATGATCGCCCAAAAGCATTAGAAATTCTCACAAGCGATTTAAAAGTGTTCCAGCCGAACAAAGACTTATTGAAGGATATGACTTAACTTCGGATATTGGATAATATCCCGGAAAACAACAAACTCGCCATGTATGAAGATACACAGACTGTGAGAGGTGTAATAATGCGAGATATTTCAGCAGATTTGATGTTCGACTCGTGAGAATTAGAACAAAAGGATAATTGACATAGAAGCAAGAGCAGGGAACAAGATTCGGACTAAGTCCGTAATTCAATTTTACCAAAACTCAATTGTAGGCCTAACATTGGTCTTGGCTTTCTATTTATAGTGTGTCAACTTTTGAGAAGATTTGAGTACCTTACTCAAAATAAGTTTTAGTAACACCATTATGATATTGGATCCAAATTCGGAGTATGCTAGTGTCATCATCGCTTTTGTTCTTTGAAGTGCAGATCTTTCCTATGCATTTAAAACTAAATCCATGCATTCGATACCTACCCATTAGTGTAAACAGCAACTTTTTAAATTTACTGCAATTGGAATTTTTAGATACGATTTATTATCCAAATTAGAGAAAGACACCGCCTTCGAAAATTCACCCTCATATCTGAACCTAATCCCTTTCGACCATGGCACCAAACCACCCCCCCCCCCTTCCTCTCTCTCTCTCTCTCTCTCTCTCTCTTTCACATCAAGAACTTGAGACGGTGTCGAGAATCATCAGAAAAACACTGCAAGTTACAATTTGCTAGTGTAGCTCCCTTCACTTGATAGATCATACAATCGAGATACAATAACATTGCACTTACTCTTTAACTATAAGCTATTACAATGCTAAACCAAATATAGAGAGGTTTACAGATCAATAGTAGTGAAGATTTCTAGTTTAGAAGGCAATAACAGCATATTACTGCTGTCTTGTCTCAGAAATCTATCAGCTATATATACCTGTCACGGTTTATCAGCTACGGAATCCAAAACTTCAACGGCTCTTTTATAAACCATCAATGGTCTTCTTTCAATGCGTAACTCGCTATCATCAGACCTGATGCACCATTATTTCAATCTATCTCACACTATCACCGTGCAGATTATAAGTGACTAGGCTAACCATCTTCAGTAGGAGCCGCTCCGCACAACCTCGCGCAAAGGCTTGTTGGTGAATCGGATGATGTTGTAGACAGCAGCCCCTGATATCGCACCCATGGTCGGGGCAAGTAGGTATATCCATATCCCTTTGTAATGGTTAGACACAATCGCTGGCCCCAAGCTTCTTGCGGGGTTCATCGACCCTCCTGTAATTGGCCTAATTGACGAGAGAGCACAAATCAATGATCAGTTTTCTCAATTTTGTTCCAAGGTTGCTTTCTTGCTTAAAGAAAGCTTTGAAACAGAAACAAGACTGAAATATAAATGCCTTCGTCTGACCACCTTGGTTAAATCCAAAGTCTATATTTGTCATCATCTTGTATAGACTAATGTGGAAACGAATAGGCATCATCACGACCTTTTGGAATGAGTTGAAACAGTAGAAAGACAAGTTTATTTAAAACTGCAGACAGGACAAGTTAAATTTACCCAGTAAACATCACATTAAGCAGTATAGTTGCACCCACAGCAAGACCAGCAAGCTCTCCAATCTGAACAAATCAAACACAAGATGATTAAACAATGGCATAATTGATTATTCATACAATAAATAATTGTTGCTATTGGATTAAACTACAGGATCAAGTCCAAGTCATAAATAGTCCATCAAGATAAGATTTCTTAACGAGAATAATAATTGGGTTTGTTTATTATGATTAATGTGATCACACGGAATGAACAGCAACTTGTCTTTTATTATTATTATTATTATTATTATTATTATTATTATTATTATTATTATTATTATTTTTCCTAACTTGTATTTTAAATAATAAAGCCAGTTCTTTACGAGAATTACTGAGAAAACCAGTTATTATCTAGGTTGCACCGACACACAACATGGACACGGGATATGACATGGCACGATATATCAATACGTTATTTTTCAAAAACAAAAAATTCCAATACACTGGGACATGTTGTATATTAAATAAATATTTTTTTAATTAATTTGATTTAAATTTATAAATAATTAATTAATTAAAGAAAGAACTTATAATGAATTTACACTCATCATTCAACATACAATACATTTATTTTTTAAACTACTTTTTAATTTTATTTAATAATCCTTTCGATTAAATAAAAAGTCCCCTTGGGGGTTCCACCCCTGCCGCGGCGCCCAGACTCCATTTTTCCCTTTTGTCTCTTTCCTTACCCTCAAATTTTTTTCACCTTTTTCCCCCTGACCACCTGAGACCACCTGACAGCCACAGGCTATAAGCCTGTCACTTCCCCTCCCCCCTGTCAGCCTATCATGTGAAACTTAGCCAAAAGAAAAGAAAAAAGATACCAACGCATGAAGTGAAACTCACAGCTCTACTATCAGTGGCAACACCACAGATGACAAACATGAGGTAGAACGTTGTGATGAACTCGATCACAAAGGATTGCAAGTCCGACCCGGAAGGCTGTGTCCCTGCGAATTGGTCATGACCCCCGAACAACAACCGGAGTGTCCCAGCCACAAGGGTCGACCCGAGTTGCTGCGCCAATACATAAGCTGGTACCTGACAAGGAGGATCGAAACATCATTAGATGAGGGCATAACAGATAGGGGTGTGCAAAATACCCGAGAATCGCCTAGACCGCCCGGGACCGGACTGGAACCGCCCGGAACTGGTGGTTCTTGAGGGAACCGGTCCAGTTCCCGGTTCCAATTTATGGGAACCGGTGGGTACGGGTCCAGTTCCCGGTTCCATGGGCGGATCCACCCGCCCGCCCGCCCACTCGGACCAGACCAGAATCTTTTTAATATTAAAAAAAGAATTACTAAAAAAAAT
Source organism: Eucalyptus camaldulensis (assembly GCA_019915185.1). Lineage (NCBI taxonomy): Eukaryota > Viridiplantae > Streptophyta > Magnoliopsida > Myrtales > Myrtaceae > Eucalyptus > Eucalyptus camaldulensis. The sequence goes on from JAHSVA010000012.1 coordinate 6,831,024, forward strand.
CCTAGATTTCATCTCACTCCCTTCGTCTTCGGCTCCTAATCCTATCACCATTTCGTTGCGTTTACTTCTCCCGCCGTCCGCATCTCCACATACTTAAATTTGGTTTTTCTTTCTATGACTTGCTTTGATGTCACGTAATCGTTCTATGTTGAAAACCAAAATTATTTCGCGTTAAGATCGGTTCCATGGATCCACCCGGGAACCGGACCGGACCGACGGTCCGGTTCTCGGGTGGATCCATGCAACAAACGGGTGGATCCCAGTTCCAATTTTTCGGAACCGGTCCTTAGCGGGCGGTTCCCGGTTCTAGGTCGGAAACTGCCCGCCCAGACCATACACACCGCTAATAACAGATAGGACATCGACCATTAATTATCCGATCATTGCCCAGTTTTAATAAGCTCCATTACCAGATGCACGACTGAGACATGGTAGTTGGAAGCAATCCTGTTATGTAAGAACACCACGTGAGATGTAAAGTGAAAAATTTCCAAAATTACCTGCTTCAGTGGGAATCTCCTGGTGACGGCAAAAGCAATGGTGACGGCGGGATTGAAATGGGCACCGGAGATGTGGCCGACGCAGTAAACCAGGACCATCACCACGAGCCCCCACACAATCGCTATCCCCGGCAGCGTCACCACCTTCTCATTCTTGTTCACCACCACCGACCCACAACCCGCGAATATCAAGAAGTAGGTCCCCAACATCTCTGCTATCAACTGCGAACAGCCCAAGATCACGTTAAAGTCAATCTCGCATCACTCGTGCAGGTTCTATGGCGATTAATTTTGCTCCTAAGTTGCGTCTGTTTTAACTGGAGACTTATGGTAAGGAGAAAATCTTTGGTTTTGGACATAGGCTCGAAACTTCATGTTGATCTTTAGGGCAGGACTGCAGTCCATACTGCCAAATGAATTCCGAAAGATCGATGTTTCAAAAAAATAGAGTACACGTAGTTTTCTACCATGGGCAGCAGGATGCCAAGGAATTACGGATAAAATGGAGAAGCAAGGACATAAAACGAACTTAAAAAGAAGAGGGAAAAGGACTGATTTCTTTTTCTTTCTCTTCTGTTGCAGCACGGGCACGAAAAGTACAGGAAGGAAACGACGGAGGAACAATCCTGGACCTCTCACCTTTTGGAAGAAAGGCAGAGAGAAACAGGAGCCTGCCTCTTCTTTGATTTTGGGTGTTGAGTTCGTGTCCTTCACTTCCACAACATCATGACTTCCAATCTCAGCCATGACTCCCTCTCTCTATCAGAAGAAGAAATATCACTCAGAGAGAGAGAGAGATTTCACTCGACTATGAAGTTTATATAGAGGATGATGGAAAACCCATTTATCGGAGAACCAAGAAACAAAAGCAGAGCTGGCAAGAGAGAGACAGAATACGTATGAATATGTCAGAGCTGGCAGAGCAGAGAGAGTTTGGAACTACTGTGAATGCGCGAGGAGGAGAACGACGACGTTCCCTTCTATGATTTTTTTTGGTAAGGATGTCCACTTCTACGATTTTTTGGCGACCGACGTTCCCTTCTATGAATTTTTTTTTTTTTTTGGTGAAAGATGGTGGAGGGTGGGGAAATTCGTTACCTTCTATTATTTCTCTCTTTCCCATTACTTTTTAGTCTATTACGATTTGATTTGACATTGAGTATTTTTTTTATGCTTTTTTAGAGAGAGACATATTACAGTATGAATATGTTAGAGTCGGTAGAGCTAGCCCTGTTTGGTTCGGCTTTGGGAATGGACTTTACGACTCTAAAGTCCGTTAGCCAAATGAAAACGTGTTTGGTTCAATTTTTTGGACAATTTTGGCAAGATGCAATTACATGTTCAAAGGACTCTAAGAGTTCTTAGTCAAAGCAGATCTAGAGGTCCTTTGGAAATTTGCATTTTCGGAATGCAAGTTTCGATTACTGTTCATCTTCTCCGATGGAAAAAGTGATCGGAGGCCAACGATCGCTGGCCAAGGGGTCGCGCGTGCCGACGACGTGCCGGCGTTTGCCACCTGAGGGTTGCCCGACCTCGACAACTATCGTTGAACCTCAGGAGATGCCTAAGTCACGCAACCTAGGCGACGACCGTCTAGGGGCCAGATTTGATGGTCCAATCGCCAGATCAGTGGTCCGGTGGCTGGACTTAAAAAAATACAAATATTTTTTTTAATTTAATAAAAGTCATTTACAAATGTAAATTTTACCAAACGGTTTTTTGGCCAAAGTTGTTTCTCAATGCAAATTTTACTAAACGTTATTTATATTTCAGAAAACCCAATTCACTCAAATGTATTATTCCCCAAAAGCCGAACGAAATGGGCCCAAAGAGAGTTTGGAACTACTGTGAATGCGCTAGGAGAACGACAACGTACCCTTCTATGATTTTTTTTTTTTTTGGTAAGGACATTCCCTTCTATGATTTTTATTTTTTTGGTGACCGACGTTCCCTTCTATGATTTATCTCTATTTCCCATTACTTTTTAGGTCTTTTACGATTTGATTTGATATTGAGTATTTTTTATATCTTTTCTTTAAAGAGAGACAGATTACTGTATGAATATGTCAGAGTCGGCAGAGCTGGCCCTATTTGGTTTGGCTTTGGGAATGGGCTTTGCGACTCTAAAGTCCCTTGGCCAAATGCAAACGCGTTTGATTCGATTTTTTGGACAACTTTGGCAAGATGCAATTGCATGTTCAAATGACTCTAAGGGCTCTTAGTCCAAAACAGGTCTAGAGGTCATTTGGGAACTTGCATTTTCATAATACAAGTTTCAGTTACTGTTCATCTTCTCCGATAGACAAACTGATCGGAGGCCGACAATCGCCGGCCAAGGGGTCACGCGCGCCGACGACGTGCCAGCGATTGCCACCTAAGGGTTGCCCGACCTCGACAACCATCGTCGAACCTCAGGAGACGCCTAGGTCACGCAACCTAGGTGACAGCCATCCGAGGGCCAAATTTGGCGATCCAGCCGCCAGATCCGACGATCCGGTGGTTGGACTTAAAAAGGAAATACAAATATTTGTTTGTTTTTTTAATTTAATAAAAGTCATTTACAAATGTAAATTTTACCAAACGGTATTTTGGCCAAAGTTGTTTCTCAATGCAAATTTTACCAAATGTTATTTATATTTCAGAAAACTCAATTCACCTAAAGGTATTTGCATTTTTGCAAATACATTCCCCAAAAGCCAAACGAAATGGGCCTAGAGAGAGTTTGGAACTACCGTGAATGCGTAAGGAGAACGACAACGTCCCCTTCTATGATTTTTTTTTTTTTTATTTTGGTAAGGACATTCCCTTCTATGATTTTTTGGTGACTGACATTCCCTTCTATCAATTTTTCTTTATTTGGTGAAAGATGGTGGAGGGTACGGAGATTCGTTCCCTTCTATGATTTATCTCTCTTTCCCATTACTTTTTAGGTCTTTTACAATTTGATTTGATATTGAGTATTTTTTATGTTTTTTCTTTAGAGAGAGACAGATTACTGTATGAATATGTCAGAGTCGGCAGAGTTGGCCCCGTTTGGTTCGGCTTTGGGAATGGGCTTGGGGACTCTAAAGTCCCTTGGCCAAATGCAAACGTGTTTGGTTCAATTTTTTGGATAACTTTGGCAAGATGTAATTGTATCTCCAAAGGACTCTAAGGGCTCTTAGTCCAAAATAGGTTTAGAAGTCCTTTGGGAACTTGCATTTTTGGAATACAAGTTCCAGTTACTGTTCGTCTTTTCTAGTGGAGAAACCGATCAGATGCCAACAACCGCCGGCTAAGGGGTTGCGCGCACCGACGATGCGTCAGTGATCGCTGCCTAAGGGTTGCCCAACCTTGGTGACCATCGTTGGACCTCAAGCAACGCCTAGGTCGCACGACCTAGGTGACTGATGGCCTCGCTTGGGTCGCACGACCCCAAGCAACAGCCATCCGGAGGCCAGATCCGGCGGTCTAGCTGCCAGATCTAGCGATCTGCTGGTTGGACTTAAAAAAAAGTACAATTTTTTTTAATTTAATAAAAGTCATTTACAAATATAAATTTTTCCAAATGGGATTTTGGTCAAAGTTATTTCTCAATGCAAATTTTACCAAACGTTATTTACATTTCAGAAAGCCCCCTTCACCCAAAGGTATTTGCATTAGTACAGATTCATTCCCTAAAAAACGAATGAAATGGGCCTAGAGAGAGTTTGAAACTACCATGAATGTGCAAGGAGAACGAGGACATTCCCTTCTATGATTTTTTTTGGTAAGGACGTTCCCTTCTTTGATTTTTTGGTGATCGACGTTCCCTTCTATGATTTATCTCTCTTTCTCATTACTTTTTAGGTCTTTTACGATTTGATTTTATTTGATATTGAGTAATTTTTATATTTTTTCTTTAAAGAGAGACAGATTACTGTATGAATATGTCAAAGAGCCGGCAGAAGAGAGTATGGGACTACTGTGAATGCACGAGGAGAACAACAACGTTCCCCTCTATGATTTATCTCCTTTCCCATTATTTTTTAGGTCTTTAACGATTTGATTTGATATTGAGTATTTCTTATATTTTTCCTTTAGGGAGACTTTGAAGATATCAGTGAAAATTGCGACATGTAACTGAGAGATCACGAGCCCACCCGCCAGAAATATAGAGACATCATGAATGACGCTTTCAGGCAGTCACTTGCAATTTAGCACTTCATGCTGACCCGTCCTGCCTTTCAATCTGGGCTATTTCTCTCTTTTAGTTTTTAGGTCGACTGAGCACTAGATTACTATATGAATATGTCAGAAATTTCTAGTTCAAGTCATCCGATTAATGCTTTAGATGTTGATATCTTTCCTCGGCAGGGAAGCTCGAAAAGACATTGTATTCATTGGTTACACGTCTATGTAGGTCTCACTATTTGTGTAACATGCACTTCTGCTTGATAATTGAAAGATTTCTTATTGATAGGTCTCACTCTATGGTCACATCACATGATGTGATTGCTATATAGATATCCCTTTTCTAGATAAACAAGTTAAATCTAGGATTCAAAAAATGCCGATCTAATAATCTTATCAAGTAAGTAAAGCCGTGAGCTTATGAAATATTAGCTCGACTCATCATTTGCATAAGATTTCTTACACAAAATTTGTGAGGATGACCCTAAAGTGCTAGGAATTATATACGTTTAGTGTGCATAATATAAACGTATATATATATATATATATGTGTGTGTGTGTGTGCCTTCAGGAATTTTCTAATTGAGCTCATGTACTTTTAAATTTATTTAATCAAGTCATTTGTCTTTCTAGATTTTCTAACCGAATTCCTATGACACAGAATCTGGTTAGAATCGGCTGAGGCGGCCCGTCCTACCACAACCGAATACGACATGGAAAAAATCCAATCCCGCAAGAATCGCTTCAGCATGACAATCTATAGGAAATCTATAGGAAATCGCTCCATTTGTCAACCGAATACAACATGGAAAAAATCCAATCCCGCAAGAATCGCTTCGGCATGACAATCTTTAGGAAATCGATAGGAAATCACTCCATTTGTCATGACAATCTATAGGAAATCTATAGGAAATGACAATCTATAGGAAATTTATAGGAAATGACAGTCTATAGGAAATCTATCGAAGCTAAATTCCATTCACTAATTCATGTCACACTTAACAATCTATAGGAAATCGCTCCATTTGTCATGACAAACTCCATATTTTGAAACTATGGCTCGAGGGACAACTTCAATAAAATCATGGAGATTTCGTAGCTTCCTTTTTTTCATCTTTCTTTTTGTACTCTATTGTTAGTAATATTAGTATAATATTCCAAGAAGCATAATCATTGTTGCACTGTACGACATCGACATGTCCAAATACAAAGATGAATAGGCATATATATATATATATATATATATATATATATATTGCTAATATTTCACTAAGCTAGTGATTAATCCAATGTGTGACGTATGCAGCAAGAATGTTTTGATTGCAATACACCTGAAAACAAGGTCACGTGTGGATTACTTCAAAAGCAACAAGAAACCTTGGGAAGAAGAGAATCTTCAAAGCAATATCAACAATGCACGAATCAAAAACACACCCATTGGTTTAAACAGTATTTTGAATGTTAATAATTCCTTTTTCTCGACAATTTTGAGAAAGACAATTTTTACAAAATCGACTACGTCGTTCATCATCCTTCCCAAAAAGAGTAATAGAACAATGAGGCTTCTTTGAGAGATTATCTGTTCAAATTGTTAATCCATTTTATTAAGCTAATGACTAGTCTATAGTCACGAATTGTCGCGACCAAAATTTCGAGTGAACCACCTAAGGTTTTGCTAATGAATTATTAAGCATAAACTTAGCTCGGGCTCTCCTAAGCCCATACCAATTCGTGACTTTTTTAACAGGCAAATGATTTTTCAATTAAGAGTTGCCACTAATATATTGGTGGGTCAATCAGAAATAAGTAAGGGGATATTTACTTTATTCTATGAACGAGAGATTGTGAGTTCAGGGGCTTGATTACGCTAAATTTCTCTAACGTCTTGAAAAAATATTTTGCAGACAGCTTGAATTGATTTTAATTTACCTCCCTATAACATGTGAAATGATTATGCGGGTGCACAAACCACCAATCTAACATAAAAAAAAAAAAAAAAAAAAAAAAAAAGCAATGAATAAATTGCAGAACTTACCTCGTAACATCAAAAGCCTCGTAACAACAAAAGTATCTACATTGTTAGATCAGAATTCACATCGACATTCTAATCTAACAGTCCTAGATATGATTTCTAATTAACACGCAATTACTTTTTTTCACTTATTTGATGAGAATCATGTTTTATGCAATGCATGCTACTAATCTAACATGAAATGATATGACATAGCAATATGACCTAAGCTACATGACGAAAGTGAAATATTTTGTGTTTTCTTAATGAGCATGCAACATATCGTAGAGAATGAAATTAATTTATTTAAAGACAATTTTTTTGGTATTTTCCATGAAATTCGAAATTAGAAAATTGCGAAAATTATCTATCCAAATTAAGATATCATCCAACTTATATTAAGAATTAGGTTAGGCCAAATCTTAATTTAAACTGGGACATTATCTCAACTTGGTAATCCCTAACCTAAAATACAACCTATCTAGGAAAAAAAATATCTAAACTTAAAAATTAAAAATGAAATTTTATCATAATATGCAATGACGTGCAAAGAATGTCCTGATTCTAGTTTTTTTCTTTTTCTTTTTCATGAAATTCAAAATTAAAATTGACACATAATTAAACGTGCAATTTAAATTTAAAAAACTAACATCCTAGATAAATGTATTTTTTTTGGATTTTTATTTCAAAAATTTGAAATAACCAAATTTCCTATACTAAATATGCAAAATAACCCTAAAACAAGCAATAAACCTAATCCAACTCAATTTTTTTTGGGTTTTCTTTTATGAGAACAAAATCAATTCAAATTCAAATGACTGACAACATATCAAGCCTTGATATCCATAAATTGACCCTTTCTTTTGTTGACCTTTGACTCTTATTTAAAAATAAACCTCCACCTCTCTTCCCTCGTGAACCGACGTGCTCTCACAATGTGTCACCTTCCTCTTTGTCGTCTTCTTTCCTTTGGAGTTGTCTAATTCAGAATCTCAGATCACGTGGCCATGGGTTTTCCTGACTTGTTATTCGCCACTTTAGCTGACAGGTTGTGATAATGGGACAAACGGCGAGGGGCTTCGATCAAGAGGCCCTCGACCGTTTCTGCTGTTCCCTCTTTTGTTCATGTATTATTATCGTCGACCGTCTCTGCTGTTCGCTCTTTTTTTTCGTTGCCCACTCTCACCGTGGAGAACGTGAGTTCTCTTTTTTTTTGTGGCCGTGTGTTTCTGCCGTGTGGCCCCCTCTTTTTGTAGTGTAGCAACACTTTTATAGGCCAAGGATTAGGGTTTTATTTTCTTCTTCAAATCAATATTCACAAATATTTTTTTCAAACGCAATATTTCTTTTTATTTTCCACATCTTTTCTAGATTTACTTTGCAAAAAATGAATATTTGCCACCAATTTTATCACATATCGCCAAAGATTCAAAATTGTAATAGGATTTTTCTCAAATTTAAAATATTGCAAAGATGAGCTCGTCATATCTCCTCTAGGACATAGACTTGGGATAATTTGCTCTCTTCATGAACTTAGTCCAATTTGTCAATTTTTTGGTGAGGCCCACATTTTTAATGATTTGAGCCGCGCGATCTGTGGTGGATCAAGTTTGGATAAGAATCTGCCTCTATTTGGTGGCCCTTTTCCTTTTTGGGAGGGAAGCTTTGTTTGGCTAAATTGATTTTCAGCTTGCTAATAAGGCACTAGAAAAGGGATTAAAGCAAATACCAAGCAACAAGGTACAAAAATCATATAAAATTCAAAATCCAACGAATGAAATACGATTCTTTTAGAGCGCTTAAGTAATCCCAACGGTAAGCACTTACTACAATCCTTTGTGTCCCATGGATCTAAATCCTCCATCTGCGTGGTATTTTTGTAGACGACTGAAAATATTTCAATCATTGATGTCTATACCATTCACATGCATCAATGATTGAGACGAGATTGATCAGATACAATCGAAGCATCGCATTCTTTATCCTAGTCACGCTACATTAAAAGAATGATGGACACAAGACGCCCCTCAGGTGACAACAAAAGAGTTATCATTGACACAAAAAAAAAGAGTTCAATACGACTAGAGAGTAAAACTAAGTTTGTAGACACTAGTATAAACTTGCAAGCATGTGGAAGTAAGAAAGAACAAAAGAAATCTTCTCAATATAACTAGAAAAAACTATTTTCTAAAGTTGTCCCTTTCTGAAATGAGTTAAGCATTTATACGTAAGGGTGTCAAAACCAAACTGAAACTAGAAACAAACCGAATTGAGCCTAATGTTTGGGTGTTTTCGGTTTGATTTGGGTTCCGATTCGTATAATGAAAAATAACCATTTTTTTTTTATTCTTGTTTGAATAGTTTCGGTTCAGTTCAATAGTTGAATATCCCCCATCTTCTTAATTTTACAATTTACACAATTTCTCTCCTTTGTTACTAAACATCTTCTTAATATTACAAATAAGAAAACTGAAAAATCGAAGTGAGTTTTTGATTTGGGCTGTATTGTGTTTAGATCACGATTCGGCTCAAAGTCAATGCACACCCAAATGGTTCAGTTTTTCCTAAAAATTCGAGTTAAACCGAACCATTGACATCCTTATATATACTAAAGAAATCCTAATTTTAGTAAATAAAATTTGAAATTAAAAGAAACAACAAATGGACTGAAAACCCACAAACAAACGGATAGGTCCAGAAATTAAAAAGTAGTTCAAACCCAGAGAAAAGATGTTTGAGGAGTAAAACAACTTAAAATGGGCGTCCACCTTTGGCCATAGTGCATCTTCTGAACTAACTATTCCAGATCGGTATCATGGTCTATATAACTCCTCCCAAGTCAAAAGTTACGCCGTGTTTATCCCAAGATGTATGAATTCTTGTCCTAGATTTACCTAGATTTTTGTTTCTCCGAGCGCTTTAGAATGTGTCCAGCAACCGCATTTACAATCAACCTTCTTGTCGCTAGCTAGGCCATCATCCATAGTTAGGTGGTCATCGATTACATTGATGGATCAGAAGGAGTGGAAACAGGAATGTTCTAAAGTGGGGAGGAAGAAGAAAAATCCGGTGCCTTGGATGATCCTGCATTTCAACTTGCTCTCCCTTTTCTGTAATTAACAAAGTTCACACCAACCCACAAACCGAAAACTTTCAATGCGCATGCATTACATATAACACGCCCTCTCTCATGTACGCTCCCTCCACTTCAATGAGTCGTCGTTAAAACACTGTGGAACTTGACCAGCCGCACTATTGCCGGCCTACTGTTTGACGAAATGCCTAGCTTAGAAAACAGTGATAACTAATCGGGAATTGACCAATTCAAAAGTCTCTGGGATATGATTTTCTTCACATTCTTGTTTGTATGGCCCACGATACTTTAAGGATCCTGCAAAAGTCTCTCATAATTCATGGAAAAAACTGCTGTAACCAGGCCCCTTTAATTGAGTGGAGGACGAAGACCCTCCCGTGACGACCGCCCTGTTCTTTCATGGATAGTCGCCTGTCTTTGAAGATATTCAAGTCCCGTTGCAGTTTTGCTCGTGCAGGATTTATGAAAATACAGAGACATTGATGCTAGTCTCTCATGGTTAGATGATCGACGCAAGTGTCCTTATTTTAGTGTGGATTGGGATTTCAACAAAATAGTTTGTTTCATACTGTAACCTGGGTACCAAAGATGACATTTTTTAGCGAAATTAGAGTGCATTTGTTCCCCAAAAAAAGAATGATTGGGAAAAAATATTTACCTAAAAATAATTACAAGTATTGTTTACAAAAATAAATGAACGAATAAAATTTTCATCATTCACGAAAATGTGTAAATATAATTTAATTATTGATAATGAAATGTTTTTTATCGATTAATCTTTATTATTCCCTTGCCAGGAGAAAGAAAAGGACAAACAACCAGCTCAAGTTGGACTTGGGTTGGTCTTGCTCGGCCTTTTTCCCTAATAATTTAGCCAATAAAGTTCAATTGTTCAACTAACAAGGATCGACCACATAAAAGCTCTATATGTGGATACCTAGCATTGGGCTACATCAATGGCTTGGTAAAATTTTGTTCTTCAAATTTTAAGAAATAATTAGACTTTGCATCTCCAAGCAAAAACATATAATTAGACTTCGCATGCCATGCCTCAAAACCTAATGATAGCGAGGATCAAATGGGAAATTTATCCAATTAACTTTTTCCAATAATCATGACGCATCATTTTTGGATAATCGAGAGTTATGCTCAAGGTACATATGTCGAAATAATCCCCTATAATTTTTTGAAGGTTACAAAATAATTAAAAACAAGCAATAGTGTATTTGAGCGTATAGAACGAGCAACCTATATACATAGGCCATCTAAGTAGCATCGACACGCGATATGAACACAAGATACGACACATAGATACATCATTTCTTAAAAATAGAAAATTCTGACACGCTGGGATATGTTGTATATTAAGTAAATATTTTTATTTTTAATTAATTTAAGTCAAATTTATAAATAATTAATTAATTAAAAAAAGAACCACAATGAATTTACACTAATCATTCAACATTCAATACTTTTATTTTTCAAAATTACTTCTTAATTTCATTTAATTATTTTTTTCGATTAAATAAAAGTGTCTCCTCTCTTCCTTCCCACCCCTCCCCCCCCCCCCCCCCCAAACTCCCTTTTCTCCCTCGTCTCTTTCCCCCCACCCCTATATTATTTTCACTTTTCTCCCCCACCACTGACACTTCCCCTTCCCTCCTATCTCTTCACCCCTTTTTCCCTCGTTTCTTTCCCACCACCTCCATATTTTTTTTTTTCACTTTTCCTTCCCTCCCTCACCACCTAACGCTTCCCCCTCCCTCCTGTCACTTCCCCCCTTTTTTCCCTCGACACTTACCCTTCCCTCCTATCACTTCCCCACTTTTTTCCCTCAACACTTCCCCCTCCCTCATGTCACTTCCCCCTCCCTCCAACATGCAAAATCCTTTTTTATTCTTTTAGTTTCATTCTCAAAACCCTAGCAGCGCCCTTCCTCTCTTCCTTCTCGCCGCACGATCCCTTCCTCTCCTCTTCCTGTCAATCTCTACTTGCTCTCAGTCCTCATCACTGTTCACTGCCTCGCCTGTCACGCATCGATCCTCGAGTGCACACCCATCCCTCTCTAGTCGATTAAATAGCAACGTCCCAAAACGCATCATCGACCCATTCATTTTGATGCATATGTGGAAGCAATTAAATGATCCGCAGACAACAACAAAATGGGATAGGAAAGTAGGGCCACAAATTCTCGAATTGAAAACACAACCACACTTATATATACATAGCCAATCATGACATATATAATGCAAGCTTGTCTATTTACAACGTCTAGAAAACAGGTGGGGTTTCAAATAACTACGGGTCCTCGTCCTCCTCGCCATCTCCCTCCACACTCCAACTAGAGCCTTTAGTAGAATACACCGAAGTTTCGGGGTCTTCAAGATCTGGGTCTACCACGTCTATGATCGAGCCTTGAGGAGGCTTTGTTGTGCCATTTCCAAAAGCAACCTCCGGCACATACAGAGGTATCTCAAATTCCGGTATGGGATCTTCTCTCTAGCCATTCTGAGCCTGGTAGTACCATGATTGGTATTGGTGAGGCACCTTTTTGGGTAGACCCGCATCAACCCAGACTATAGACCTTACCAGCTCATAATTCTAGCCTTTAGGGCTCCCATGCAACGGAATGTAAGATGTATGTTCTATGACTTTCCTTGGCTGACTAAAATGTTCGAGAGGAGTTGCCATTTATGGACCTGAAATGTTATCCCACAATAGGGTGAGATGACGTCTCAGCAAGTTCTACCCCTTAAGACCTGACTAGGAAGAAAATATACCCTGAGGGCTGCCTAAGCACAAACACGAGTCAGAGGACTTACCTTGCTTGAGTCCTCTTTAAGGCTGAAAGTACTGAAGAGGTTCTCCATTGAATTTAACGCTAAATGTGATCGTAGTAACACATTGCATTACCCATCTCACCCATTTCTCATCAAAGCCAATCTTAATTAGGCATGCCTCCAAGAAATCCCATTCCACTCAATCATAGGCCTTCTTCATATCTAATTTAAGAACTGCTTGGAATTTCTTTTTCCTACTTTTTATTCTAATTTGATGTAACACCTCCTGAACAATAAAGATATTATCTTGAATTTGCCTCCCGCCAACAAAAGCACTTTGTTCTACTGCTATAATTTCTGGTAAGAAAGGCTTAAGTCTATTAGCTAGCACTTTCGAAATAACCTTGTAGCCAAAGTTGCATAAGCTTATTGGATGATATTGATCTAGTTTCTCTAGGTTCGGAACCTTGGGGATAAGGGAGATATTTGTTTAGTTTAGAGCTGGTGAAAGAGAGCTAGTTGTCATGAAGTTCTCCACCTCCTTAAAAATGTCCCGTTTGATGTCTTTCCAGTGATGATGATAGAACAGTCCATTAAGACCGTCTAGCCTGGGAGCTTTAGTAGCGCCTAGCTGAAACATTGCATTTGTCACTTCTTTTAAAGTTACTTCAGCTAGTAATGCACTGTTCATTTCTTTTGTTACTAGCGTAGGTATTTGATCTACAACTGGTGCGAAATTTCAGGGGCCAAAGGACTCATATAGTTCTCTAAAAAATTGCACGGTATGTTCTCTCAACCGATTTTGCTCAAACAACCATGTGTTTTCCGCATTTTGTAGCATAGAAACTCTATTTCTCTGTCTTCTTTGGATGGTTGTTGCATGGAAGTATTTTGTATTATGATCTCCCCATCTTAGCCAACTAATTCTAGAGCGTAACTTCCAGTACATTTCTTCTTGCCTCCCAAGCTCGTCAATTTCACCTTGCAACTTTTTGAAGCGTACCTTGTTGAAGCGATCCAAAATATTGTTTGTTAGCCACTCTAGCTCCTACTTCAGCATGCTGATTCTGTTTTTTCCGTTCACAAATTTCTTTTTGCTCCATTTAGAAAGTGCATTTTAGATATCGCGAAGCTTCCCAACTAAACCTTCCTGGGGCTAAGTTGTAGTTTCCCAATACTTTAACACCACTTCCCTGCATTGTTCACTCTCAAGCCAAAAGGCCTCAAATCCGAAAACTCTTTTCCTCTTAACTTGATTTGGTTGAAGAAAAAGGAGGATAGGACTATGATTTGAGCCTATTGCAGGGAGGGCATACGCTTCAACTTCAAGGTACATCAGCTGCCATTCTATTGTGCATACCATTCTGGCTAGTTGTTCTTTCACATATTCATTCCCTTCCCTATTATTAACCCAAGTAAACACACATCCCTTACTTTTTAAGTCCATTAGTGAGAATGCATCCAAGTAATCCCAAAAAGTAGTCATTCTAAAGTTTTCAGCCAGTCGCTTCCCCACTTTTTTCCCAATAAAACTGCATTTCATTTAAGTTCCCTAAGCACACCTAAGGCAGAGTATTTATAAAGCTTATCTAATGCATTGTCTCCCAAAGTTACAGCCTCTTTGGGTATGTATATGGAGCATGAACGAAGGTAATCCTCATTTTATTACCCTTAACCCCCACTTCACATCTCAAGTTCACAAAGCTTTCAGTCATTGAGTCAATTTCTAATGAAATATGATCATCCCACATAATAGCCAAACCTCTCGCCGTACCCATAGGATCAACTACTAAACAACTCTAAAATTGAAGTCTTCTCTTCACTCTTTGCACAAACTCAATTTTTTTTTTTTTGTCTCCATTAGAAAAACTAAAGAGGGCCTGAATTGAGCCGTTAAGGCTCTCAACTCTTGGACTGTTAAGGGTGTGCCCAACCCTTGACAGTTCCAACTTAATATATTCATGGTTTATTTGGTGGCTTATTAGGGCTAGCCACCACAGCCCATGCTGCAACTTCTTTAGTCATCTGAATAGGAGTGTCCAGAAGCTGAGTCTCATGCAACCAGCCTTGTATTAGGGTTGTAGATGCATGATTGCTGGCTCTTCTTTGTTTTTTGGTAGAGGGAGTTTTAGGTTGGGTGAGGGTTTTCTTTCTTATGCTATCTGAGGTAGTTGTTGGCTGGACAATTGGATTGTTAATATGCTCTGGACCTATGAGCATAAGAGCTCTTTTCCCTAAGTTATACATGGTTATGTCTTTTGTGATGTTTTAGTTAGGGTCCATTATCATCTGTTCGGGACCTCCCTACTAAATATTCTGATTAATGTTGAGAGGAATAGGCCGACCTTCTTCCATAACTTCATTTTGATTTGGCTGCTCAGGGGTTTCGAGAACAACCTCTTCTACATCTTTAGCTGTTGATACTTCTTGGTAGAACACTTTTCAAAATGGGCTATGATCTAAGGTTTCTGCTTTTAGCCAGCTTCCAAAGCATCCCCCAGCTCGATTGTGAATTTTTCCTTGTCATAAGGTATGTCTTTACAATAATTAGCATAATGTCCAATTTTTCCACATGAATAACAGAAAAAAGGGCAGTTGTTGATATTTGAAGTCCAACCATACTTTCTTATTTCCGTAACGCATCAATTGTCCTACTCGCAATTCAGCCTCCACTTCTAACTCCACTCTTGCTTTCCTAATTTTCTGAAAAGCAGGGCCTCTAGCATTTGTTTTGACATCTAGAACCTTCCCCATTGAGCTGGCAATTTTCATTATCATGTTTTCAGAGTTCCATTCTAGAGGGAGCCCAAATATTCTAACCCGACAGGCACATGTCTTGAATTCATAACAATGTGGAGTAGTATCCGGCTGCCAAGCTTTTAATAGCAATAAGTGTTTAGAGAAGGACCAAGGACCTCCCTCCAATACTTGATTTTTGTCCCCTTCATTTCGAAATTCAAAGCTGATTTTCCCATTCTCTAAGGGTTTTACTTCTATATTCTCATTTTTCCATGCCTTTTTCATCGCTGTTGTGAGAGCTTGGAACTTAATGGTAGGGTTCTTATAGTGTTGCCCAACAAGGGAGAATCGACATTCTTGAATTTTTTTCCACCGATATTTCCTCATCTAGAATATGCATATCATTCTCATACATCATCTTACCCAATTTGTTATAGAGATGGGTGAGACTACCCACTGCTCCTTCCTCCGCCATCATTGCCGCTGGTGTTCTGCCACTGGAGTTCTCTTGCTGAGGGACCTATGCGTTTTCCCCGATCTGCAGGAATATTGCCGTAAATGGTGAGAAGAAGACCTCGCCGTGAAGATCACTCCAGGATTTTATCCGTTGCCGCTGGTGCTTTTGAAGATCACTTCGGGGTTTGATGTAAGGGAATGAAACATTGAACCATCGGTAAAGATTCCAACAAGGCCTACAGAATGAAGGGGCTGCGATGCGATTTCTATGGGTGGGGTGATGAGAACGAGAATTAAAGGCTAAGTTATGGTGGGGAATTAGGGTTTATGAAGGTGAGGGTGGGGGCGGCCATAGCTACACACACGGTAGAGGGGAGCTCCGAAAGGGGAGATTTGCGAAACTGGTCGAGTGATTTCCTTGCATAGTCTTTATTCGGCTGGAAATTTTTTGATTGCTTATGAGAATTTCTAATGCCTTCGGGCAATCATTGCTGTCCGGCGCTTCAAAATATTTTTGTTTCCTCAGTTCGAAATAGTTCTGCGTGGAGAATCTGCTGAAGCGGAGGTTTGTGAAACCGGAAAGATACTTCTCTACCTCAATACACTACCCATCAGACATCAGCTCCTCAAAATCACTCAGGCCAAAATAAACTCCCGACTCACGCTCAAGCGCGTGCACAGCTTCTTTGTAGAGAAAAGTTGTCCTCAATTTCGCCAGTAATCTCAGTAGGCACACAAATATTAGCAGTGATGTAATTCCAAAGCCCGCATCCAAAAAAAAAAAAAAAAAGAGAACATTTCTTTAGAGAACCATTCAAATTGGTCTTCATGCGTAGTGAATTTTTCAATTTATTCGTTATATGCACTGTACCAGCGAAAACAATAGAAATAATAAAGAAGATGGAGAAGCCAGCACCTTGAAGGACATATTAAAGAAAATCATGATGAAAACAAACTTAGCATGTCGAAATACCTTAAAAACCAATTCGAAATGAGACGACCCACTGCTCCATATGTGAGGCGCATGCGGCGGTGAATCACAACGAAATTTCAAGATCTAACTCGTTTGACGGTGGAGAATCTGATGGGTATTTTTTTTCCTTGAAAGGAAAGTGTCAAAACAGCACTCAACAGCAACGAATTTGGTGGATACAGAGAAACTACACAGGCGCTCAAGCGAGAATAGAAAGTTAATTTTGGCTGGAGTTATTTTGAGGAGCTAATACTTGAAGGGGAGTGGAACGAGGCTGAGAAGTGTTTTTTTTTTTTTTTTCCAATTTCACAGAGATCCGCATCAATATTCATCACCGGGATCTATTTCGATCTGAGAAAACAAAATTGTCTTGAAACGCTGGACAACAATGATCGCCCAAAAGCATTAGAAATTCTCACAAGCGATTTAAAAGTGTTCCAGCCGAACAAAGACTTATTGAAGTAGATGACTTAACTTCGGGCATTGGATAATATCCCGGAAAACAACAAACTCGCCATGTATGAAGATACACAGACTGTAAGAGGTGTAATAATGCGAGATATTTCAGCAGATTTGATGTTCGACTCGTGAGAGTTAGAACAAAAGGATAATTGACATAGAAGCAAGAGCAGGGAACAGGATTCGGACTAAGTCCGTAATTCAATTTTACCAAAACTCAATTGTAGGCCTAACATTGGTCTTGTCTTTCTATTTATAGTGTGTCAACTTTTGAGAAGGTTTGAGTACCTTACTCAAAATAAGTTTTAGTAACACCATTATGATATTGGATCCAAATTCGGAGTATGCTAGTGTCATCATCGCTTTTTTTCTTTCAAGTGCAGATCTTTCCGATGCATTTAAAACTAAATCCATGCATTCGATACCTACCCATTAGTGTAAACAGCAACTTTTTAAATTTACTGCAATTGGAATTTTAGTCACGATTTATTGTCCAAATTAGAGAAAGACACCGCCTTCGAAAATTCACCCTCATATCTGAACCTAATCCCTTTCGACCATGGCACCAAACCACCCCCCCCCCCTTTCCTCCCTCCCTCTCTCTCTCTCTCTCTCATCAAGAACTTGAGATGGTGTCAAGAATCATCAGAAAAACACTGCAAGTTACAATTTGCTAGTGTAGCTCCCTTCACTTGATAGATCATACAATCGGGATACAATAAGGATATAATAACATTGCACTTACTCTTTAACCATAGCTATTACGATGCTAAACCAAACATAGAGAGGTTTACAGATCAATAGTAGTGAAGATTTCTAGTTTAGAAGGCAATAACAGCATATTACACATTTTATTCTTGTGGCTAACCCTCTTCATAGCTTCATTGCTCCTTATATACTTTAGTCTTTCAATATATTTGTTGGAGACCTTCAAGGATAATTAGCGAGCCATTTGAGAGTGGTTGGGAGGTTCTCTGCTAGTATCGGAATGGCTCCTACAATAACTTCACTGACCAGAGTAGGTTTGCTAAAACGTGTACTGCTGTCTTGTCTCAGAAATCTATCAGCTATCTATGGAATCCCAAACTTCAAGGGCTCTTTTATAAACCATCAATGGTCTTCTTTCAATGCGTAACTCGCTATCATCAGACCTGATGCACCATTATTTCAATCTATCTCACACTATCACCGTGCAGATTATAAGTGACTAGGCTATCCATCTTCAGTAGGAGCCGCTCCGCACAACCTCGCGCAAAGGCTTGTTGGTGAATCGGATGATGTTGTAGACAGCAGCCCCTGATATCGCGCCCATGGTCGGGGCAAGTAGGTATATCCATATCCCTTTGTAATGGTTAGACACAATCGCTGGCCCCAAGCTTCTTGCGGGGTTCATCGACCCTCCTGTAATTGGCCTAATTGACGAGAGAGCACAAATCAATGATCAGTTTTCTCAATCTTGTTCCAAGGTTGCTTTCTTGCTTAAAGAAATCTTTGAAACAGAAACAAGACTGAAATATAAATGCCTTCGTCTGACCACCTTGGTTAAATCCTAAGCCTATATTTGTCATCATCTTGTGTAGACTAATGTGGAAACGAATAAGCATCATCAAGACCATTTGGAATGAGTTGAAACAGCAGAAAGATAAGTTTATTTAAAACTGCAGACAGGACAAGTTAAATTTACCCAGTAAACATCACATTGAGCAATATAGTTGCACCCACAGCAAGACCAGCAAGCTCTCCAATCTGAACAAATCAAACACAAGATGATTAAACAATGGCATAATTGATTATTCATACAATAAATAATTGTCGCTGTTGGATTAAACTACAGGATCAAGTCCATGTCATAAATAGTCCATCAAGATAAGATTTCTTAATGAGAATAATAATTGCGTTTGTTTATTATGATTAATGTGATCACACAGGATGAACAGCAACTTGTCTTTTATTATTATTATTATTATTATTATTATTATTATTATTATTATTTTCCTAACTTGTATTTCAAATAATAAAGCTAGTTCTTTACGAGAACTACCGAAAAAACCAGCTATTATCTAAGTTGCACTGACATACGACACGGACACACAATATGATACGACACGATATGTTGATACGTCATTTTTCAAAAATAAAAAATTTCGATACGCTGAGACATATTGTATATTAAATAAATATTTTTATTTTTAATTAATTTAATTTAAATTTATAAATAATTAATTAATTAAAAAAAAAAGAACTTATAATGAATTTACACTAATCATTCAACATACAATACTTTTATTTTTTGAAATTACATTTTAATTTTATTTAATAATCTTTTCGATTAAATAAAAAGTCCCTTAGGGGTTCCACCCCCGCCGCGGCGCCCAGACTCACTTTTCTCCTTTGTCTCTTTCCCCAGCCTTAAATTTTTTTCACTTTTTTTCCCCTGACCACCTGAGACCACCTGACAGCCACAGGCTATCAGCCTGTCACTTCCCCCGCCCTCCTGTCAGCCTATTATGTGAAACTTAGCCAAAAGAAAAGAAAAAAGATACCAACGCATGAAGTGAAACTCACAGCTCTACTATCAGTGGCAACACCACAGATGACGAACATGAGGTAGAACGTTGTGATGAACTCGATCACAAAGGATTGCAAGTCCGACCCGGAAGGCTGTGTCCCTGCGAATTGGTCATGGCTCCCTAAGAACAACAACCGGAGTGTCCCAGCTGCAAGGGTCGACCCGAGTTGCTGCGCCAATACATAAGCGGGTACCTGAAAAGGATGATCCAAACATCATTAGATAAGGGCATAACAGTAGGACATTGACCGTTAATTATTCGATTATTGCCCAGTTTTAATAAGCTCCATTTACCAAATGCACGACTGAGACATGGTAGTTGGAAGCAATCCTGCTATGTAAGAACACCACGTGAGATGTAAAGTGAAAAATTTCCAAAATTACCTGCTTCAGTGGGAATCTCCTGGTGACGGCAAAAGCAATGGTGACGGCGGGATTGAAATGGGCACCGGAGATGTGGCCGACGCAGTAAACCAGGACCATCACCACGAGCCCCCACACAATCGCTATCCCCGGCAGCGTCACCACCTTCTCATTCTTGTTCACCACCACCGACCCACAACCGGCGAATATCAAGAAGTAGGTCCCCAACACCTCCGCTATCAACTGCGAACAGACCAAGATCACTTTAAAGTCAATCCCGCATCACTCGTGCAGGTTCTATGGTGATTAATTTTGCTCCTAAGTTGCGTCTGTTTTAACTGGAGACTAATGGTAAGGAGAAAATCTTTGGTTTTGGACATAGGCTCGAAACTTCATGTTGATCTTTGGGGCAGGACTGCACTAGTCCGTACTGCCAAATGAATTCCGAAAGATCGATGTTTCAAAAAAATAGAGTACACGTAGTTTTCTACCCCGGGTAGCAAGATGCCAAGGAATTACGGATAAAATGGAGAAGCAAGGACATAAAACGAACTTAAAAAGAAGAGGGAAAAGGACTGATTTCTTTTTCTTTCTCTTCTGTTGCAGCACAGGCACGAAAAGTATAGGAAGGAGACGACGGAGGAACAATCCTGGACCTCTCACCTTTTGGAAGAAAGGCAGAGAGAAACAGGAGCCTGCCTCTTCTTTGATTTTGGGTGTTGAGTTCGTGTCCTTCACTTCCACCGCAACATCATGACTTCCAATCTCAGCCATGACTCTCTCTCTCTCTATCAGAAGAAGAAATATCACTCAGCGAGAGAGAGAGATATTTCACTCGACTATGAAGTTTATATAGAGGATGCTGGAAGACCCATTTATAGGAGAACCAATAAACAAAAGCAGAGCTGGCAAGAGAGAGACAGAATGTATGAATATGTCAGAGCCGGCAGAGCAGCGATAGTTTGGAACTACTGTGAATGCGCGAGGAGAACGACGACGTTCCCTTCTATGATTTTTTTTGGTAAGGACGTCCCCTTCTATGATTTTTTGGTGACCGACGATTCCTTCAATGATTTTTTTTTTTTTTGGGAAGATGGTGGAGGGTACGGATTTTCGTTTCCTTCTATGATTTATCTCTCTTTCCCATTACTTTTTAGGTCTTTTACAATTTGATTTGATATTGTGTATTTTTTATGTTTTTTGTTTAGAGAGAGACGGATTACTGTATGAATATGTCAGAGTCGGCAAAGCTAGCCCGTTTGGTTCGGCTTTAGGAATGGGCTTTGGACTCTAAAATCCCTTAGCCAAATGGAAACGCGTTTGGTTCAATTTTTTGGGCAACTTTGGCAAAATGCAATTGCATCTTTAAAAGACTCTAAAAGCTCTTAGTCCAAAATAGGTCTAGAGGTCCTTTGGGAACTTGCATTTCGGAATGCAAGTTCCAGTTACTGTTCATTTTCTCTGGTGGAGAAGCCAATCGGAGGCCGACAACCACCGACTAAAGGGTCGTGGGCGCTGGCGACGCGCCGGTGATCGCCGCCTGAGGGTTGCCCGGCCTCGGTGACCATCGCTGGACCTTAGGTGATGCTTAGGTGACGCGACCTAGGCAACTGATGGCCTTGCCTGGGTCGCGCGACCCTAGGCGACAGCCGTCCGGGGGTTAAATTCGACAGTCTAGCCGTCAGATCCAGCAGTCCAATAGCTGGACTTAAAAAAAAATACAAATATTTTTTATTTTTAATTTAATAAAAGTTATTTACAAATATAAATTTTACCAAACGGTATTTTTGCCAAAGTTATTTCTCAATGCAAATTTTATTAAACGTTATTTATGTTTCGGAAAACCCCATTTACCTAAAGATATTTGCATTTTTGCAAATACATTTCGGAAAAGCCGAACGAAACGGGCCCAGAGAGAGTTTGGAACTACTGTGAATGGGTAAGGAGAACGACGACGTTCTCTTCTACGATTCTTTTTGGTAAGGACGTTCCCTTCTATGATTTATCTCTCTTTACTATTAGTTTTTAGGTCTTTTATGATTTGATTTGATATTGAGTATTTTTTATATTTTTTCTTTAAAGAGAGACTATGAACATGTCAAAGAGTTGGCAAAGGAGAGTTTGGAACAAAGGGAGATCACGAGCATTGAGGGCTGCATCAACCACCCGCCATAAATATAGAGACATCATGAATGACATTTTCAGGCAATCACTTGCGCTTTAGCACTTCATGCTGACCCGTCCTGCCTTCCGATCTGGGCTATTTCTCTCTTTCAGTTTTTAGGTCGACTGAGCACTAGATTACTGTATGAATACGTCAGAAATTTCTAGTTCAAGCCATCCAATTCATGCTTTAGATGTTGATATCTTTCCAAGGCGGGGAAGCTCGAAAAGGCATTGTATTCATTGGTTACACGTCTATGTAGATTAACCAACTAGTCATACTATTTGTGTAACATACACTTCTGGTCGATAATTGAAAGATTCTTATTGATAGGTCTCTCTTTATGGTCACATCACATGATGTGATTGCTATATAGATATCCCTTTTCTAGATAAACAAGTTAAATCTAGGATTCAAAGAAATGCCTATCTAATAATCTTATCAAGTAAGTAAAGCCGTGAGCTTATGAAATACTAGCTCGACTCATCAGTTGTATAAGATTTCTTGCACGAAATTTGTGAGGATGACCCTAAAGTGCTAGGAATTATATACGTTTAGTGTGTATAATATAAACGTATATATATGTGTGTGCCTTCAGGAATTTTCTAATTGAGCTCATATACTTTTAAATTTATTTAATCAAGTCATTCTTCTTTCTAGATTTTCTAACCGAATTCCTATGACACAAAATCTGGTTAGAATCGGCTGAGGCGGCCCGTCCTACCACAACCGAATACAACATGGAAAAAATCCAATCCCGCAAGAATCGCTTCAGCATGACAATCTATAGGAATCTATAGGAAATCGCTCCATTTGTCAACCGAATACGACATGGAAAAAATCCAATCACGCAAGAATCGCTTCAGCATGACAATCTATAGGAAATCTATAGGAAATCGCTCCATTTGTCATGAAAATATATAGGAAATCTATCGAAGCTAAATTCCATTCACTAATTCATGTCGCACTTGACAATCTATAGGAAATCGCTCCATTTGTCATGACAAACTCCATATTTTGAAACTATGGCTGGAGGGACAACTTCAATAAAAACATGGAGATTTCGTAGCCTCCTTTTTTCATCTTTCTATCTGTACTATATTGTTAGTAATATCAGTATAATATTCCAAGAAGCATAATCATTGTTGCACTGTACAACATCGACATGTCCAAATACAAAGATGAATAGACATATACATACATACATGCATACATACATATATATATATATATATATATTGCTAATATTTCACTAAGCTAGGGATTAATCCAATGTATGACGTATGCAGCAAGAATGTTTTGATTGCAGTACACCTGAAAACAAGGTCATGTCTGGAGTACTTCAAAAGCAACAAGAAACCCTGGGAAGAAGAGAATCTTCAAAGCAATATCAACATTGCACAAATCAAAAACACGCCCATTGATTTAAACAGTATTTTGAATGTTAATAATTTCTTTTTCTTGACAATTTTGAGAAAGACAATTTCTACAAAATCGACTACGTCGTTCATCATCCTTCCCAAAAAGAGTAATAGAACAATGCTGCTTCTTTGAGAGATTATCTGTTCAAATTGTTAATCCATTTTATTAAGCTAATGGCTAGTCTATAGTCACGAATTGTCGCGACCAAAATTTCGAGTGAACCACCTAAGGCTTGGCTAATGGATTACCAAGCTTAAACTTAGCTCGGCTTTCCTAAGCCCATACCAATTCATGACTTAAGTTTAAGTTCTTAATATGATTTTTCAATTAAGAGTCGCCACTAATCTATTGGTGGGTTGATTAGAAACCCAAGTAAAGTAACGTACTTTACTCCTATGAATCAGAGATTGTAAGTTTGAGGACTTGATTACACTAGATTTCTCTAGTACCCTTCCTTTTTATTTTGAAAAAATGTTTTACAGACAGCTTGAATTGATTTTAATTTACCTCCCTCTAACATGTGAGGTGATCATACGGGTGCACAAACCACCAATTTAACATCCAAGAAAAGCAATGAATAAATTGCATAACTTACCTCGTAACAACGAAAGCATCTGTAGTATTAGATCAGAATTCACATCAACAGTCTTAGATATGACTTCTAATTAACATGCAATTACTTTTTTTTTCACTTATTTAATGAGAATCATGTTTTATGCAATGCATGCTACTAATGTGACATGAAATGATATGACATAGCAATATGACTTAAGCTACATGACAAAAGTGAAATATTTTGTGTTTTCTTAATGAGCATGCAACCTATTATTATTATTATTATTATTATTTTGGTATTTTCAATGAAATTCGAAATTAGAAAATTGCAAAAATTATCTATCCAAATTAAGATATCATCCAACTATGAAGAATTAGGTTAGGCCAAATCTTAATTTAAACTATGACATTATCTCAACTTGGTAATCTCTAACCTAAAATATAACCTATCTAGGAAAAAAAAGTACCTAAACTTAAAAATTAAACATGAAATCTTATCCTAATATGCAATGACGTGCAAAGAATGTCATAATTCTAGTTTTTTTCTGTCTTTTTCATGAAATTCGAAATTAAAATTGACACATAATTAAACGTGTAATTTAAATTTAAAAAAATTAACATCCTAGATGAATGCATTTTTTTGAATTTTTATTTCAAAAATTCGAAATAACTAAATTTCTTATACTAAATATGCAAAATAACCCTAAAACAAGCGACGAATCTAATCTAACTCAATTTTTTTTTGGGTTTTCTTTTATGAGAATAAAATCAATTCAAATGACCTGACAACAAATGAAGCTAGATAAGGTTGATATCCATACCCTTTCTTTTGTTGACCTTTGACTCTTATTTAAAAATAAACCTCCACCTCTCTTCCCTCATGAACCGACGTGCTCTCATAACGTGTCTCCTTCCTATTTGTCGTCTTCTTTCCTTTGGAGTTGTCTAATTCAGAATCTGAGATCACGTGGCCATGGGTTTTCCTGACTTGTTATTCTCGACTTTAGCCGACAGGTAGTGATAATGGGACAAACGGCGAGGGGCTGCAAGACAACGCGAAGCTGGCTTTGATCAAGAGGGCCTCGACCGTCTCTGCTGTTCACTCTTTTGCTCATGTATTATCGTCGACCGTCTCTGCTGTTCACTCTTTTTTTTTTTTTTTTTGTTACCGACTCTCACCGTGGAGAACGTGAGTTCTCTTCTTCTTTTTTTTTTTGTGGCCGTGTGTTTTTTGTGGCCCCCTCTTTCTAGTGTAGCGACACTTTTACAGGCCAAGGATTAGGGTTTTATTTTCTTCTTCAAATCGACATCCACGAAAATTTTTTTCCAAATGCGATATTTCTTTTTATTTTCCACATCTCTTCTAGATTTCCTTTGCAAAAAAAAATAATATTCTCCACCGATTTTATCACATATTGCCAAAGATTCTAAATTGTAATAGGATTTTTCTCAAATTTGAAATATTGCAAAGATGAGCTCATCATATATCCTCCAGGATACGGGCTTGAGATAATTTGCTCTCTTCGTAGGCTTAGTCCGACTTGTCAATTTTTTCGTGAGGCCCACATTTTTAACGATTTGAGCCACACGATCTGTGGTGGATCAAGTTTGGATAAGAATCTGCCTCTATTTGGTGGCCCTTTTCGTTCTTGGGAGGGAAGCTTTGTTTGGCTAAATTGATTTTCAGTTTGCTAATAAGGTACCAGAAAAGGGATTAAAGTAAATACCAAGCAACAAGGTATAAGAATCATATAAAATTCAAAATCCAACGAATGAAATACGATTCTTTTAGAGCGCTTAAGTAATCCCATCAGTAAGCACTTACTGCAATCCTTTGTGTCCCATGGATCTAAATCCTCCATTTGCGTGGTATTTTTGTAGACGACTAAAAATATTTCAATCATTGATGTCTATCCCATTCACATGCATCAATGATTGAGACGAGATTCATCAAATACAAATCGAAGCATCGCATTCTTTATCCTAGTCACGCTACATTAAAAGAATGATGGACACAAGACGCCCCTCAGGTGACAACAAAAGAGTTATCATTGACACAAAAAAGAAGAGTTCAATATACGACTAGAGAGTAAAACTAAGTTTGTAGACACTAGTATAAACTTGCAAGCATGTGGAAGTAAGAAAGAACAAAAGAAATCTTCTCAATATAACTAGAAAAAACTATTTTCTAAAGTTGTCCCTTTCTGAAATGAGTTAAGCATTTATACGTAAGGGTGTCAAAACCAAACTGAAACTAGAACCAAATCGAACTAAGCCTAATGTTTGGGTGTTTTCAGTTTGGTTTGGATTCCGATCGTATAATGAAAAATAACCATTTTTTTTTATTCTTGTTTGAATAGTTTTGGTTCAGTTCAGTAGTTGAATATCCCCCATCTTCTTAATTTTACAATTTACACAATCTCTCTCCTTTGTTACTAAACATCTTCTTAAATTACAAATAAGAAAACTGAAAAATCGAAGTGAGTTTTTGATTTGGGCTGTATTGTGTTTAGGTCACGATTCGGCTCAAAGTCAATGCACACCCAAATAGTTCGGTTTTTCCTGAAAATTCGAGCTAAACCGAACCATTGACATCCTTATATATACTAAAGAAATCCTAATTTTAGTAAATAAAATTTGAAATTAACAGAAACAACAAATGGACTGAAAACCCACAAACAAACGGATAGGTGCAGAAATTAAAAAGTAGTTCAAACCCAGAGAAAAGATGTTTGAGGAGTAAAACAACTTAAAATGGGCGTCCACCTTTGGCCATAGTGCATCTTCTGAACTAACTATTCCAGATCGGTATCATGGTCTATATAACTCCTCCCAAGTCAAAAGTTACGCCGTGTTTATCCCAAGATGTATGAATTCTTGTCCTAGATTTACCTAGATTTTTGTTTCTCCGAGCGCTTTAGAATGTGTCCAGCAACCGCATTCGCAATCAACCTTCTTGTCGCTAGCTAGGCCATCATCCATAGTTAGGTGGTCATCGATTACATTGATGGATCAGAAGGGGTGGAAACAGGAATGTTCTAAAGGGGGAGGAAGAAGAAAAATCCGGTGCCTTGGATGATACTGCATATCAACTTGCTCTCCCTTTTCTGTAATTAACAAAGTTCACACCAACCCACAAACCGAAAACTTTCAATACGCATGCATTACATATAACACGCCCTCTCTCATGTACGCCCCCTACTGTTTGACGAAATACCTAGCTTAGAAAACAGTGATAACTAATCGGGAATTGACCAATTCAAAAGTCTCTGGGATATGATTTTCTTCACATTCTTGTTTGTATGGCCCGCGATACTTTAAGGATCCTGCAAAAGTCTCTCATAATTCATGGAAAAAACTGCTGTATCCAGGCCCCTTTAATTGAGTGGGGGACGAAGACCCTCGCGTGACGACCGCCCTGTTCTTTCATGGAAAGTCGCCTGTCTTTGAAGATATTCATGTCCCGTTGCAGTTTTGCCCGTGCAGGATTTATGAAAATACAGAGACATTGATGCTAGTCTCTCACGGTTAGATGATCGACGCAAGTGTCCACCAAACAGGAATATAGAATAATTACCGGCGTCATGGTATCTATGATGAAGGAACCATTGCGCCCTAGAAATGTCGTCCGTATAAAATTCTGGGACAATTGAAATGAAGTCTTGTGGATGTTCCATATTGATTGCCGGCATCGCATAAGAATATATTAGTTGTCATGATAAAATTGCTTACTTGTGTTTACTTTGAGACAATTATGATCGACATACTTTTATAATTTACCTAATTGGTACAGTGCAGGTGATTTAATGATTTAGTAAAATAAAAAATGTCATGATTAGATTAGTGAAATGTCTTTACGATATATTATATTGAGTTTGGACAAAAAAATATTTGAAGGTGGAGGATCAAGGTCAGTTGATAGCAAATGGCGCAAATCTGAAAATGAATATGGTTATGTGGTTGCATTAGAGAATATGATTATGAAGAAGTTATTTTAGTGTGGATTAGGATTTCAAACTTAGTTTGTTTCATACTGCAACCTGGGTACCAAAGATGAAATTTTTTAGCGAAATTAGAGTGCATTTGTTCCCCAAAAAGAGAATGATTGGGAAAAAATATTTACCTAAAAATAATTACAAGTATTGTTTACAAAAATAAACAATCGAATAAAATTTTCATCATTCATGAAAATGTGTAAATACAATTTAATTGTCGATAATGAAACATTTTTTATCGATTAATCTTTATTATTCCCTTGCCAGGGGAAAGAAAAGGACAAACAACCAGCTCAAGTTGGATTGGGGTTGGTCTTGCTCGGCCTTTTTCCTTAATAACGTAGCCAATTAAGTTCAATTGTTCAACTAACAAGGATCGACCACATAAAAGCTCTTATATGTGGATACCTAGCATTGGGCTACATCATCAATGGCTTGGTAAAATTTTGTTCTTCAAATTTTAAGAAATAATTAGACTTTGCGTCTCCAAGTAAAAACATATAATTAGACTTTGCATGCCATGCCTCAAAACCTAATGTAGCGAGGATCAAATGGGAAATTTATCCAATTAACTTTTTCCAATAATCACGACGCATCATTTTTGGATAATCAAGAGTTAAGCTCAGGGTACATATGTCGAAATAATCCCCTATAATTTTTTGAAGGTTACAAAATAATTAAAAACAAGTAATAGTGTATTTGAGCGTATAGAGCGAGCAACCTATATACATAGGCCATCTAAGTAGCATCAACACGCGACATGGACACGTAATACGACACGACACAATACGTAGATACGTCATTTTTTAAAAATAGAAAATTCCAACACGCTAGGACACGTTATATATTAAATAAATATTTTATTTTTAATTAATTTAATTCAAGTTTATAAATAATTAATTAATTAAAAAAAGAACCTACAATGAATTTACACTAATCATTCAACATTCAGTACTTTTATTTTTCAAAATTACTTCTTAATTTCATTTAATTATTTTTTTCGATTAAATAAAAAGTCCCTCATCTCTTCCCCCCTCCCCTAACTCCCTTTTTTCCCTCGTCTCTTTCCGCCACCCCTATATTATTTTCACTTTTCTTTCCCGCCCCCACCACCTGACACTTCCTCTTCCCTCCTGTCACTTCCCCCCTTTTTTCCCTCATCTCTTTCCCCCTACCCCCATATTTTTTTTCATTTTTCTTTCCCTCCCTCACCACCTGACGCTTCGCCCTCCCTCCTATCACTTCGCCCCATTTTTCCCTCGACACTTCCCCCTCCCTGCTGTCACTTCCCCCTCCCTTCAACATGCAGAATCTTTTTTATTCTTTTACCCTTTTTTCCCTCGACACTTCCCCGTCCCTCCTGTCACTTCCCCCTCGCTTCAACATGCAAAATCTTCTTTTATTCTTTCACCCTTTTTTCCCTCGACACTTCCCCCTCCCTCCTGTCACTTCCCCCTCCCTTCAACATGAAAAATCCCTTTTTATTCTTTTAGTTTTATTCTCAAAACCCTAGCAGCACCCTTCCTCTCCTGTTCCTCTTGATCTCTGCTAGCTCTTGGTCCTCATCACCGTTCACTGCCTCGCCTGTCACGTCTCAATTCGAGCGCACACACATCCCTCTCTGGTCGATTAAATAGCGATGTTCCATAACGCATTGCCGACCCATTCATTTTAATGCACATGTAGAAGCAACTAAATGATCCCCAAATAACAACAAAATGAGATAGGAAAATAGGGCCACAAATTATCGAACTCAAAACACAACCACACTTATATATACATAGCCAATCATGACACATATAATGCAATCTAGTCTATTTACAAGATCTACAAAACATGGGGTGTTTCAAATAATTACGGGTCCTCGTCCTTCTCGCCATCTCCCTCCACACTCCAACTGGAGCCTTCAGCAGAATACACCGGAGTTCTGGAGTCTTTAAGATCCAGGTCTACCGCATCTACGACCGAGCCTTGAGGAGGATATGTTGTGCCATTTCCAAAAGCAACCTCCAGTACATACAGAGAGGTATCTCAGATTCCAATATAGGATCCTCTCTCTAGCCATCCTGGAGCCTGGCAGTACCATGATCGGTATCGGTGGGGCACCTTTTTGGGTAGGCCTGCATCGACTTAGATTATGGATCTTACCAGCTCATAAGTCCAGCCTCTATGGCTGCCATGCAACAGAATGTAAGATGTTTGTTTTGTGACTTTCCTCGGCTAACCAAAATGCTTGGGAGGAGCTGCCATCTATGGACCTAAAATGTTATCCCACGACGAGGTGAGACGACGTCTCAACGAGTTCTACCCCCTAAAACCTGACTAGGAAGAAAATACGCCATGAGAGCTGCCTAAGCACAAACACGAGTCAGAGTATTTACCTTAACCTTAGATAATCAATATCATTCAAATAACCATTCAATCATTTTAATCAATCAAAGCATCACAACTGATCGAATTACCAATCGACTCAGTTGATTACATATCATCTTGACCTCCCCGTGGTCGGCCCATTTAATACTATTTATAAGGTCCTATCAAATCAAGACTGCTCACCTTAAGCTGAAGATAGATAGTATAGTTCACCCAAAGCTGATAATAGAGTATATTACTCGCCCAAAGCTGATAATAAGTTATTGCTCACCCAAAGCTAATAAATTATATTGGTTGCCCAAAGCTGATAAATTATTGCTTACTAGAAGCTACTAAGGTATACTATTATGTACTAAGGCCCCGGTTATGGGCATGTTTGATTTTCCAATATAAATGAAACCACTCCTTTTAGACAAAAAAAAAAAAAAACTCTCTGGTAGCTAGGAATTGCAAATTCATGGTATCTGGCCCATCATATTTTGGATAGTAAACAAGAAATCTAATCAAATCATATATTAAAAGATATCAAATTTGTCCAAAAAAGATAGCTTTATTTGATAAGATTGAGTTAAAGGAACATGGATGATATTTTCTAATTCGACAGCTAGTTTGCTCATATTTCCAAGGAAAATGGCATGCTTAGAGTACATATACCGATCCAAAATCTTTTTTGAATTTCAAGAATCATAAAGATCAGCTTATTCATCAACTCGAGTTGATTTTGTTGATATATCCCACACCGCTTGACTATGGAATGAATTTAAATATCTCACTTCTAGCATTCTGTGTACCCCAGACATGGCAAGACTGCTGTTTCTCTCTTGAATAGTCTCTATTTGGCTGAAACATTTTAAGATTGCTCATGAGAATTTCTAATGCCTTCGAGCAATCATTGTCGTCCAGAGCTTCAAAATATTTTTGTTTCCTCAGTTCGAAATAGATCTGGGTGGAGAATCTGCTGAAGTGGAGCTCCGTGAAACCGTAAAAATACTTTTCTGCCTTATTCCGCCACCCATCGAACATCAGTTCCTCAAAATGACCCCTGCTAAAATAAACTTCCGATTCACGCTCAAGCTCGTGCGGCTTCTTTGTAGAGAAAATTTGTCCTCAATTTCGCTGGTAATCTTAGTAGCCGCACAAATATTAGCTGTGATGTTACTCCAAAGCCCACGTCCTCTTAAAAAAATTGACATTTCTTCAGCCCATTAATTTTAATTTGAACCATTCAAATTGGTCTTCATACGTAGTGAATTTTCCAATTTATTCATTATATGCACTTTACCAGCGAAAACAATAGAATTAATGAAGAATATGGAGAAACTAGCACCATGGAGGACAAATTGGAGAAAATAATGATAAAAATAGACTCAGTATGTCGAAATACCTTGATAACCAGTTTGAAATGTACAAGAATCGGGGATGGCTCGCAGCTGACGTGTTGATGGCCTCAGCAATATGCAGGAAAGAGTTCCCGGCGTATGAGGTGCACGGATCTGAGAGGCAGTGGTGCGTGATGGCATGTGAGGGCACATGCAGTGGCAAATCACAACGAAATTTCAAGATCTAGCTCGTTTGATAAAAGCAAATCTAATGAGGATATTTGTTTCCTTGAAAGGGAGCAACGAATTTGGTGGAAAATGGACAGCAGCACGGCTGACGTACTGTTGCTACCACCACCGGGGTAAAAGGCTCGATGGGGTGCTTCCTCGTTAAATAAGAGCTTTGATTCCAACACTCTTGTGCGAATCGCCAACTTTACTTTAACCACCGTCAAATAATGCCTGACATTCTCGGAATGCCCCATCTCAGTATCCACCTACAATTCTTGAAAGACAGGGGCTATAGAGAAACTGCACAGGCGCTCGAGCGTGAATCGCTCGAGCGTGAATCGAGCGTTTATTTTAGCTGGAGTTATTCTGAGGAGCGGATGCTTGATAGAAAGTGGAATGAGGCCGAGAAGTTTTTTTCCAGTTTCACAGAGATTCACATCAACAAATTCATCACCTAGATCTATTTCAATCTGAGAAAACAAAAGTATCTCGAAACGCTGGACAACAATAATCGCTCGAAGGCATTAGAAATTCTCACAAGCGATCTAGAAGTGTTCTGGCCAAGCAAAGACTTATTCGGGGATATGACTCAACTTCAAACATTGGAAATTATCTCGGAAAACAACAAACCCGCCATGTATGGAGATACACAGGATGTGAGAGGTGTAATAATGTGAGATACATCAGCAGATTTGATGTTCGACTTGAGAGAATCGACACAGAAGAACGATTGACATCGAATCAAGAGTAAAGATCGGGATTCGGACTTAGTCCGTAAATTCAATTTTACCAAAACTCAACAGAGGGCCTAACAGTGATCGTGGTTTCAATTTATAATGAGTCAACTTCTGAGAAGGTTCGAGAACCCAATGACTCAAAATAAACCTTAGTAACACCATTATGATATTGGATCAAAATTCAGAGTATATGCAATTAAAACTAAATCCATGCATTTAATACTTACCCATAAGCGTAAACAGCAACTTCTTAAATTTACCTCAATTGGAATAAGATTTGTAACCCAAATCAAAGAAGGACACCGCATCCGAAAATACAGCCTTGTATCCGAACCTAATCTCTTCCTTCTATTGCACCGAACGACCATTTTGAAATGGAATCAAAAGCCCACATAAAAAAACCAAAACAACGCCTTTCATTTCCTCACTGTCACCAAAAGTGCGTATGGTAATATTTTTGTTCTTGCAAATAATTTATATTCAAAAAAAAAAAATCTATTTCTATTTCCTAGAAGAGTTTCTGAGTAAAAGAACATGTTTGGTAACTATGCAAATCTTTTTTTTTTTTTTGGAATATAAAAAGAACATAAATGCATTTGATATGATCCTAAAAAAATTTATTCCCAATTTTTTCATTTAATTATAAAAATATTTGTGGAGACTTAACAATTGATTTTTGGATAAAACTGGACTTTTGCAAGGATTTAACCGATCATGATATTTTAAGATAGCCTAAGAAAATCCAAGTTATAGTTAGGCAAAGATGGATGGCTGCAAATGACAACAAAGAGTCCAACTAGTTTATAACTCACAATATGAGGAAGTTGACAATATATTTTTGGGCATTACAATAAACAAATGCATAAACTTTTTGAGCTTTTTAATTGCAAGAAAAAAGAGCAATTGTTGCCTGGTGAAATAGGCAAGTGTCACGGTCCGTGAATTCTTTCGTACTTGTGAACACTTATGAGTGGTGCTTGGGGTTAATGAGTGAAGAGTGAGGATGTGGCATCCTAGAATTTCATGACAACCTCTAGATGTGCTATGAGCCATGGATAGGTGATGAAAGTACCATCAAATTATGTTGTAGCCATTCGACCCATGATTTGCAATAAGTTTAAGGCCAAGCTTGTAATGGATAATTATTTGATGGCAAAAAAATTCCATTCTTGGCTATGTGTTTTATAAGTTTGAATTTATTAATTTATGTTGCAAGTCTTATGGTTTTATGAATTTTAATTAGGTATTTTATAACTAGGATTTATAGTAGATTATTAAAAGAGGAAGCGGGCCAAAATTCTTAGGCCAAGACCAGCCCACAAGACCCCACCATTCGGCCATTTAGGCCTAGCCCACAAAGCCCAAAAGGAAAGGGGCTACCGTTGACCAAGCGAAGAGAGGAATGGAGGGAGAGGCCCGGCCCACAAGGAAGGCCCATCAACCTGCATGCAAATCCCCAAGTGGCAAGAGAAGCTTGCCAAGTGTTTTTCCCTTAGAGCCAAGTGGCATTAGCCATGCAAAATCAAATGATTGCAAATCATTGAGGGGAAAGGAAAGAGAAGGGGACGGATTGAGAGAGAGGGTTACTGAGAGAGAGAGAGAGTGAAATCGAGAGAGGGAGCGCGAGCGTACGAGAGAAGAGGAGGAAGAAGGAGGCCTGTTGCTGCCGATCGTCCACCTAGTCACCGCTGTCGAGTCCACTTTACCCCACCGTGTGCTTCCTGTGTTTTTACTTGGATTAGAGGCAAGTAGAGTCCATTGATCTACCCGTTCTTTTTTGTGTTTGGTGTGTGATGAATGGTGAATCTCGGATGTGGATGAAGTGTGAAATTTCAAAATTATAAGAGTTGTGTTCTAGCCTAGTATTTTGTTTTTGGGAAAAACAGTCCGACCTTTGATGTTTTCGTGAGTTTCATGCGATGTTCTAGTTGGAATCTGACTTCGACTTCTCGATGAAAGTTGTAGAATACTTCTTGCTGATTAACATACTAAAAATTGAGATGAAACGAACAAGTATAGAGATCAGTGAAACCATTTTTCTTTAAAGAAGCTAGACCTGGAAACTGTTATGTTGATCTGTTGTGATTCCGTGGATTTTGTGAAATCATCCAGTCCGAATTTGAGCTCATATTCTTGATAAGAGTTGTAGACAACGTCTTGAGGAGTAACATACTAAAATTTAATAATAAACGGACAAGTATTGATTGGTGAAATGATTTTCTTGGAAATGGTTAGATCTGGAAATCGTCACTGAGGATTATGAAAAGTATGACGACTATAGATTTTGATCTATCAGGAATATAATTTCAATTTCTTCATAAAAATTTTACCTCTAGATCTCAGCTATAACATATTAAAATCTCAGAATTTTTGGAGTTCATTTAAGGGCTTAATTGAAATTATTTCCGAAACTGTGTAATAGCAGTACTGGAATTTCTTTTTCTGTGATGTGTGGATCTATGTGATTGATGTGGAACTTTATTGACATGGTGTTCTTCATGAAATATCTTCCTATGGATCTTTTTTACATCACGTTAAATTTTCAGAATTTATTGAGATTTTTTACTAATTTTTCCAGAATTTTTATTAAAGAAGTGCATTCTACTTTATCCAAAATTTGCTGTATTTTCAAGAATAAATGGACTGCTCTACGAAATATGATGTCTTCAGTGGTTATATATGCTGCATATATGGTGATGTTTGGCATATCATGTGACATCAAAAGATGGTTTAGACCTTTGATATTGTTGCATCAAATGCCATGATGAAAATGAGACATATTTGAGATTATATATTGTGATAATAACGAGACCGTCGGAGGTGTGAAATGACGATGCCTTGGGAGTTTCGAGATGCCCGGAGGTTTGCGCCAGAGGTCCTCGAGAGTTTCGGGATGCTCGAAGGTTTGTGCTGGAAGCCCTGGAGGTTTGTGCCAGGGGGGATTCCTCGTAATGCTAGTTGGGATGCGAGATATCCAGAGGTTTGTGTCGGATGCCCAGAGGTTTATGCTGGAGGCTCCTCGCGACGCTAGGTTGGGTGCGAGGGATAAATTGAGGGATGCAAACATTGGTCCTTGGAAAGAAAAACTGATGAGATCCTTGTGAAAGATAAATATTGAAATTGAATCATGTGCATGGGTGTATGCATATGGCATGATGCACGATCTGTTTATGAAAGTAAATTGATGTTATTTGACATTGACAATGCGATCATGAAGGCTTGAATGGATCTCATGGGGATATATACATGATAGCATGGATGATATGAATCATGGTGAGATATGCATGACTACATGATGATATATGCACAATGGCGTAGTGAGATATGCATGACTGCATGGTGATATATGCACAACTGCATGGTGATGTATGCTTGATAACATGGATGATATGTGCTTTACTCGTGATATCTTGATTGTCTTGCCTGATACATTGTGTAGTTTGATGGATCTTTACTGTTGAGTGGTTGTACTCACCCCTTTGGAGACCAACATTTCAGATTGAGTTATGCCTCTAGTACCTGTCACGCGTGGTATGTTTTATAGATTACCTTTTGATGTCGAGGTTGAGTGCACGAAGCACCCCTGCTTCGGTGTTCATGGTTTGGTGTTTATTCACCTCTGTGTTTTGGTCATGTACAACATGGGCTTGCCTAATGGCCCTGTAGTACAAGAGTTTTTGTTTATCCATGTTCGCCGAGATGGGAGGATGGTGAGGATGCTGCCGCCGCCACCGGCCGATGCACCAGGATGGGTGTAATAGGAGCGTGTGACTGGTGGAGGTTGCCACTTCCTAGCTGATGGATAGATGTACATGTTTGATGTATAGTCGGGTTCTTTTTTAGTTTAACTTAACTGAGTTATAGTCTTGGCCTTTTTGTCATACCAACTTGTGAAATCCATCTTAGTATTTAAATAAAAGTGATCCGGCCCTAAGATGTGTATATATATATATAAAAAAAGTTTGTAGTTGGTGTGTATTGCATTGTATTGTTTGGTTGTGTATGGGTTAGGAAGATGATAAGTATGCTTCCATTAAATGATCTGCGCTATGACCGATTGAGATGGTACGAACCCCTAGGATTTATGGACACGCTACAATTGAAATGGTATCAGAGTGGAATGTTAATAGGACAAGTGAAAAGTTAAGTAAGTAAACGAATTGTGGCAACCCCAAGCGGATTGGGGGCCATGGCGAGGGGTGCCACAGAGGATGTAGAGGGGACGAAAACAACTAGTCCGTGGGAGTGGCGTCAAGACGGTTAATGCTAGGAGTTCTAGGATGGAACGATTATATCACTTAATAGCTTTTAAGGCGGGGTTGGCCTCCTGTGCACAAACTGGTTGGGAGTTGACACTGCTCTCTTGACAATGTCATGGTAGGCCGAAACCAGTTGTTAAGCCTAAAGAGATTTGCTGCCTCACTTGATAGACTAGACGTCAGAGCAAAGCTGGGCATGGTACAATCTCGTACAAAGAAGCATTCACCGTATTGTTCGCTAGAACAACTATAAAAGGAAGGCTAGCTTGGCGAATTCCACTCATCAGGCGCCGCACGGGTTGTTTCGCAGCCAAGGATACTATTAGCTCATGGCATATGGTATTAAAGCTAAAATCCCTTCACTAAGTGGGTAAGTCGGAGAATCAAACTCCTTGCTCCAATGTGGGTTGAACTGAGAAGTACTAGTGGTCTACTTGGTCCTATGAGGGCAGAGAATGAATTGCCAAGACAAAAGGTGCTCGGACAAAGCGCGGCTCTCTAAAGCCCTTAGGATGATAGTGGGGGCACTAGAAAGAGTTAGTTCCTCGCTGAGCGGACAGTGGGTTCGAGAAGAACCGAATCCTCTCTGAATGGGGATAACATACCTAGATCAATCGGTCGGTCAATTCAAAGAAGAGGTCTATTGCCATGTTTTCAACAATGAAAGAACCTCCATTTGGTTGGCTGGGGTCAAGATGCTTAGTAGGCAAAAATGGTGCTGCCAAAAGATGCGGTTGGCAAAAAATGTCACACTTGCCAAAGAAAGGGCAAGTGACCGAGAATGGCTTGAACAGTTGAGATCAAAAGAGGCTACCGATGGAGCAAAACCTGTTTTGTTGGGCGAGCATAACCATTTGATGTGAAATCCCAAAAGTGGTGCATCAATGGTTAGGGGATGCAAGGAAGCGACAAAACATATCGCAATGAGGGCGTTGCGAAATTGAGCGGGGGAGAATGTCACGGGCCATGAATTCTCCCGTACTTGTGACACTTGTGAGTGGTGCTTGGGGTTATTGAGTGAAGAGTGAGGATGCAGAGGGGATGAACACAACTGGTTCGTGTGAGTGGCATCAGGACGGTTGGTGCTAGGAGTTTTAGGATGGAGAGACTATATCACTTAGAAGCTCTGAAGGCGGGGTTGGCCTCCCATGCACAAACTGGTCGGGAGCTAACATCGCTCTACTAACGAGGCCATGGCAAGCCGAAACCAGTTGTTGAGCCTAAAGAAATCTGCTGCCTCACTCGATGGACTAGACGCTCAAGCAAAGCTGGGCGTGGTATGATCTTAGAGAAGCATTCATCGTATTGTTCGCTGGAACAGCTATAGAAGGAAGGTTGGCCTAGCGAATTCCGCTCATTAGGCGCTGCACAGGTCGTTCCGCTGTCAAAGAAACTATCAACCCATGACACAAGGATGAGACAACTGAGGATGGAACCAAATCTGAAGTTGGTGCCCTTATTTACACAAACTCATAACTCGTCAAACCTTCAACCAAATGACATTGGAAACCATGGAGCATAAGCTTATTTTTTTATTTATTATTATTATTATGTTTGGTCGGTCCTACTCTAATCTTACTTTAACACACACTCTCAAACTTTTGCCCTGCCTCCTTACAGGGCATGGGAGTCGAAACCCACTCCTGAAATGAAATTGTCCCCACCCCAAGCCCCCCTGAGAATGTAGGGATTTGAACCCCCCACCTCCCCCTTTCAAGTTGGAAGGGTGGCCACTGGGGCGAACCCTCAATGGTTATTTGACTACTATGAACACAAGACAAATGGTAATGCAAGACGTGTTTAAAACCATCTAGTTTTCTATTGAAACAAAATTGCAAATGATCTCAAAGGATGTCTCATATAGAATCTTAAAGGAAATAGACGTCTTCTCTCAGTAAAATCACCAAGCCGTCGCAACCTAACATTGTCTCTAAAAGAAAATAGCATTCAAGAGTCCATATGATAAAACCCTACGAGCTTATTCAATTTTGAATCCAATTTCCATCAAAAAAATTTCAACTTTTTTTTATGTTAAACTAATTCCAAACAAGAATTAACACTAAAATCTAGTGAAACTACCCAAAATCTAAAAAAAAAATCCTAGATTTCTGAATTTTTTTTGTTTTTTTAGTTTTTTATTCCGAAAAATGGGATCTTGCTAATCTAGATATGGGTCTCACCCAAACCTTATGTCGATTATGTGAAGACGAGCATTAAGTTATGTTGAGTTTGTTTCTTTAAAATAACCTTATTTCCTTTTTTTTATTTCCGGGAATAAAAAAAGTAGAATTTTTTTTTTACTTTGTATTTCTATTCCAAATCTATTCTATGGTCACTTTTTTATTCCGGGTAATAAAAAAATTAATTGACCTACAAAAATAGATTTTAATTATTTTTCTATTATGAGGAACAAAAGAATATAGAAATAGAAATTTTACCAAACACGTCTGCCACTACCATCTCCTTTGTTGTGACGATCAACATGTCCCACCACTCGTATCAGCGCTTCCTCGTCAAGATCTTCTCCAAGTAAGCCCACATTGGCACTTTAAGCCACCACAAGGGCTTCAAGTGAAGTTAGGAGTGAGCATGGTCCGAGTTGGTTCGGGTCACCTTCTAACCCTAGGACCAACCCATACAGTGTCGGTCCTCAATTTTTAGGACCAAGGACCGACCCTATTGAGCTTAGGACCAAGGACCGGACCGACCCAATGGGTTCGGTCCAATTCTAGGGTCAACCCGGGATTGATCGATAATTTTTTTCATCTTATTTTTTATACTCATTAAAAAAGCAAATCTACAAATTCAAATTACACATCCATCGACAATATGGCATTGTGTAACTAAACTATAAATAACAATACATATTTAGCAAATTTAAGATAACACAATAATAGAAATTTTGTATCTGCTAACCGCTCATCGAGATATGAGATAAAATGGAAAGTTCTTGTAATCATCTATCTTTAATATTCATAACATCATATGCAAAAGCGTTTTCCAGCATTTGATCATGTAGAGTCCACTCAACCAAAAAATGAGCTTGACACCACTTGACTAGCAAATCACCGTAGCAACTACAGTACTACTCTACTCTTCAAAAACTTCTATCATTTGACACAAATTGAAAAGCAAAGTGCAACTAAAATTCATTAGTAAAATACAATTAAACCATAAAAAGTTCAAAATACTTAATATAAATCATGAATATATAATTTCACATCTTGTTAATTCACTTGAACTTCTAAACACCTGAAAACAAAACAAACGACACATAATTAATACTCAACAAAAGTTTTAAATTGAAATTACTATTAGTGCTATTAAAGAACGTCTCAATATAATATAACATAACAGATATTTTACTTAGGTTTGAATATATAAAAGAATTATAAATGATATAATATAAAATAATATAATATATAGGGTTGGTTCAGGGTTTGACCGACCCAAAACTCTTAGAACCGAGAACCAATCCGCACATTGTTGGTCTTGGAATTTCAGGACCAATGACCGACCCAATCCCCTTGGGAACCGGACTAGGACCGGTAGGGTTGGGCCGGTCCAAGGTCAGTCCAGGGTCGACCCTAGACCGCTGCTCACCCCTAAGTGAAGTAGTTGGACATCTCTTTGACTAGGTTAAAGAAGTGGTGGGTCCCACTTGATTTTTTTAAAAAAAAAGGGAAATAAAAGGTTGAAAAATCAAAATAAAGCAAAGTGGACGCTTAGCTAAGAGAGCCTAAACCAATTTGGGGAAGAGAAAGGAAAGAAGAGATAGAGAGAGGAAAAGAGAAGGAAGAAGAAAAGGAATGAGATTTCACATGTGTATGCCTTTGGGACCTTGCCAAGCTAACTCAACTATGTAACAAACTCCCAATAAGTGTTCACACCTCTCATTCGTCCAATTGAAGTTTTTTCAAGTTTAAGGCTCACATTTGGGGTCAGGGTAAGTATAACACAATTACTAATACTCTTATACGGCACTTACTTAAGTATCAAAACTTTCCTTTTCACTCACTTGGATGTCAAATTGGAGTAAAATTGCTCACTTAAGTTTCATTTCTAACCAAACATCCTACGTGGTTTTTTTTAATGATTTTTAATCTTTCTAATGATTTTTGATTCCAACGTGGATATTTAGAAAAACAAGTGGAGTTTCTCTTTAATAGAGATGACGTCGTTTCATACGCTCTCTCTCTCTCTCTCTCTCTCTCTCTCTCTCTCTCTCTCTCTCTCTCTCTCTCTCTCTCTCTCTCTCTCTCTCTCTCTCTCGAGAAAAAAATGTTGTTTCTCTTCATGCAACAACCAAAAACGACATCATTTCTCTGCTCATCTCGGACGAGATCGAAGACCTCTTTCTCTTCGATTTCAAATCCTATTCACAAAATTAAAGTTTCTGTCCAAAACTATATCTTCAATGGCCCCACACTTCATTGACCCCCCACTTCATCAATCCCACACTGATTCATCAACTCCATACTAAATCTCAAAACGCCCAAAACCCCTTTGTGGTTTCTCTTTGAAATTGCAAATTAGGGCTTTGAGTTTACTGTTGTGTGTTATTCTTGCTCACTAAAAAAAGACTGAAGAGGCAACAACTTGGAAGGAAAAGTCAAGGGTTGTGACATGAGGCATCATTGCCAACAAAGAGTAAATGTTAGTGATTTTTGTTATTTTGTGTTGATTAACCGACAATGTGAGCAAATTTGGTGTTATTTGATAGAGCCAAAGTGTGGAAAAAGGCAACATATTAGAGAGCAAATATTAGGGGTTTGGGTAGTGTAAAGGTAAGTGATTTAATTCATTTGTGCTTAGATTTTATCAGTTGGTGTTCGCTGGCCAACGATGAAATAATTGTGTATTATGATTGTGGGGACCGATTTAATATTGTTATTTGCTTGATTTTTGAAAATTGATTTATATTATAATATTATTTATTTGCTTGAGCTATAGGGACTGATTGCTATTATTATCTATCTGTGTTGTGGTCCCCTAATGTAGAAACAAATTATATTGTATTTGGTGCAGTGTTGACAGGTGATACAAGTGTGCCTATTAAAGTTTGCTACAATGGAGAGTTTAGGATTAATGGGGAAGAGAATGAATATATTGGCAGGCAAGTCGCCATTGTCCTTATTAGTGTAGGTAAGCTATTATTTACAGACTTTAAAAGGGATATAGGAGACCAATTGAGATGCAAAATGGGGAAATTGCAGTACTAGGTACCTGGTAAGTCTCATAAGGATGGTTTAAGATATTTGCACAACGATAGTGGGCAAGGAATCTTAATTACCTTTTTGTGCATAGTCATGATATTTATGTATATGTTGAACATAATTGCGATGAAGAAAATGAGCAAGCAGTGTTAGAAGCTACTATTGAAACCCAGACTAATGTTGGAGTTGTTTTGGAAGGACATGTGAGAGCAAAAAACACCGTAATTTACATACACGATTTTTGTTAGAGATATTTCAACATCTTAATGATACTAGAGGCATATTTGATGGTGAAGATACACTTGTTGAAGAATCGACTAGAATAACCTTAAGTTCCTAGAAGATTACATTCTCCAACAATGAATATGATGAAACACTTGTGCATATCATTTGCACAAGTGATGTTGACGATGAGGATATCGTACAAGTAAGGAAAGAAGTTAGGGCATTCAAAGAAAGGAAAAAAGCACCAATTAGGCCAGTGGATGAAGGCATTGCAGTAAACAGGGATGTAGGAGTCATGTAGCTGATGGTAATGATTTTGTTCATGGGGAAAGTGGTCATGATGATGGGAGTAACCATGAGGATGATGATGAAGTGGTGCAGTGCAACATAGAAAGAGAAGTCTTTATCCTTCTTATGCTACAACTGTTACAAATCTTGCCTTTTGTGTATCAATGACATTTGATGATGCCAAGCAATTCAAAGATGCTATTGTCAGGTACTCAATCTCTTAACAATGAAATATTTTTGTTAGAAATACCAACAATTTTATTATAGCAAAGTGTGCACAAGGTAATTGTCCATAAACAATATATAGTGCATTGAGTAAGAAAAGTAGTTCATTCCATATCCGGTCAAATAGGAGGAGCATACCCATGGTATTGTATTTGAAAATAAAAGAGTGAGCAATGTGTGGTTGGTGAAGCACTTATTATACATATGGATTATTCGATGGATAAATACGCCGAAAAAAATGTATGTAATCCAGGTTGTACGCTTACATGGTGTTCCTGTCACCATCACATCGGATCGAGACTCGAGATTTACCTCAAATTTTTGGTGAGGTCTCCAAACTGTATTAAGGACTAAGCTTCAGTTTAGCACTACCTTTCATCCGCAGACGGACGGACAAACAGAAAGAGTAATCTAAATACTAGAAAACATGTTGAGAGCATGCGTGATTGATTTTAAAGGAAATTGGGATGAGAAGTTATATCTGGTGGAGTTCGCATATCACAATAGTTTCCAACAAAGTATTGTTATGGTTCCCTATGGGGCATAATACATAAGAATTTGCAGGACTCCTGTCTGTTGGAATGAGGTGGGTGAGAGAAAACTAACAGGACCAAAGTTAGTACAAGCTACTACGGATATGGTAGAAATTATTAGAAATAGACTCAAGACAGCCTAGAGTTGACAAAAACGTTACGTGGATAAGCATAGAAGATCGTTAGAATTTAATGTGGGAGATCACATATTTTTAAAGGTATCCCCAATGAAGGGTATATCACGATTTGAAAAGAAAGGTAAGTTGAGTTTGAGGTTTGTTGGACCTTTTGAGATCCTTGAAAGGATAGGGAATCTGGCCTATCGATTGGCATTGCCCCTTAAATTGTCAAATCTACATGATGTCTTCCATGTGTC
The DNA here is from genome assembly GCA_019915185.1 of Eucalyptus camaldulensis. Classification (NCBI taxonomy): domain Eukaryota; kingdom Viridiplantae; phylum Streptophyta; class Magnoliopsida; order Myrtales; family Myrtaceae; genus Eucalyptus; species Eucalyptus camaldulensis. Next base: position 6,875,038 of record JAHSVA010000012.1, read on the forward strand.
AATGATAAGGAAGTATCATCCTGACCCTACTCATGTACTTGTGTTGGAGAAAGCTCATTTACTATTTTGAAATTGACAAAACATTTCCAGAAAGTCTAGTCTGAAGACTTCCAGAATCTAGCGTCAAAGTCTGAAGATTGCCAGACTTTAGGTTCAAAGTCTATCCACACTAGTAGTTTCCAAACTGAAGAATGAAGACTTATCCAGATGCGAAATTATCTTTATTTCTTCGAGAATTTGATTCGTATGGCTTACAAATGATCTTATGGCTGGATATAGCACCTATACGATTGATTATCTTTATTGAAATCAATTCTGATAATCAAATCTTTTGGAATGCAAGCAAATTTGGAAAGTTCTATTTATGGAAACCAAGATCCTAATTGTATTGGCAAATAGGATTGACGGGCTTTCACCTCAATCTTCAAATGACTCGAGATCTCCTTGATCGATTCTATCCAATGGGTAAATTGGAAGAATTCCTTTGGAAAGTGCCAACGGTCGTGATGGCATAAACGAGTATTTAAGGCAGACTCTCTAGTTGTTCGATAGAGTGCGTGAAAGAAAATTTTCAAAGTCTGAAGCTTACTTGTTCCTTTCTAATTCACTAAGCTCAAAGCTATTTACAAAAGAGATAAACTCATAGTGAGACTTTGTGAGAGATCAATAGAGACTCTTCACTGTGAAGTCGTGGATACAAGACTGTAAAATCTCTTTTGAATTCTTAGTGAAATCCAGCCAATAGACTGTCAGTGTAGGAGAGTGGACGTAAGCTTGATCTAAGCCAAACCATTATAAACCTTGTGTTCTTATTCTCTTCCCTCAACTCATTTATTTTGATTATTAGCTTTATTTATCTATTCAAGTTTAAAACTATTAAAGTCTAAGTTCGTCTGTGTTTTTTGACAAGCAATTATTACTTCTGAATCTTGCAAGAATTTTTATTACACCTATTCACCCCCCCTCTAGGTGTTATTACTAGCTCTTTCAACTTGATCATGAGATTATCGAAGTAGATGAAAAAGTGAGATACATGGAGGAGCCGACGTAGATACTAGATCGGAAGGAGCAAGTCCTCCGAATGATGGTGATCTCACTAGTTAAAGTCTTGTGGCGACACCACAACGTGGAAGAGGCTACGTGGGAAAGCAAGAAGGAAATGAGGCAAAAGTACCATCATCTTTTCAATGAGACGTAAGATGCGCTTAATTTTAAGGACGAAATTCTTTAAGGATGGGAGATTTGTGATATCTGGACTTCGCCCGAGCCTCAAGTACGTAACAGTCCATGCCGCGTCGACAAGTTTGTCGTCGGGCTACGTCATTGGCACCATTCACGGCCACCATTTCATCACCACTATTCCCGTACGGGACCGTCACACCTCATCATGTCCTCGCGACATCACCTCATTTAAATTTTCTTCACGAAACACCACAAGTGAGACCAATGTTCACCTTCATTTGTACGTTGCCAAATTAAGTCCCATGCAAACTTTCCTGCCAACCTATGCACACATCCAATGCAATCAATGAAAAGGAAAGGTTGACCCCAAAACTGCCCCACATCAACCGCTTCTTCCTCATGCAAAACCGAAGGCCTTGACCACCCAGCATCTTCGGCCACGTTTCTTCTTCTCCTTCGGCCAAATAAAGGAGGACTTGGGCTAAGTGCGGCCACATCCTTGCATGAGACATGCAAGGTGTCTCACGCCTACACTTGATTCTTTGGACTGCTTCTCATCTTGCTGCCACCACGAAGTCTCCATTTTGTTGACTCAATTAGTCAATCAGCGGAGCGCACGAAGTAGAAGGGAGACCGCTCCTTCTTCTTCCCTCGGCTACCCCTGCTGTTTCATTTTCAGCCAAGAAGAAACCTCGCCCAAAAACCTTCACTGCTCCGCACATGTTTCGCCGCTCGACGCCGACCACCGCACCACCAACTCCATCGCCATGTCACCTCAACTCTGCTGCCGACCAAGAGAGGTCGCCCCTTCGCCGTTGCTCAGCCCGCGTCACTCGCGGCTCCACCCACAGCTCATATCGCCGTTGCATTGCCTCGCCACCAGCCGCAGCCACAGCTCACATTTCGTGGATTTGAGGCAAGTGAAGGTCTTGTTGTTCTATATTGCGTGGTATTGCCTTACTCTGGTTTCATTCTAGGATTCAGACAAAATTGGGGTCGGATGATTCGAGCTATCATATATTCGGGTCTATCCTTGGTGAGTTGAGCTGGATAAAGTGTGGATTCACCTTGTTGTGCATGTGACGACCGTCGACATGGTCGACACTGGTTCAGGTGTGAGGTTGTGGGTCTTATCGATCATCGAATAGTTAGGACCGGTTTTTTGTATGGTCGAGTCATTGCTGGTCGGTCCGGTCCCACTACGGTCTTGTTTGGAGTTGAAGCAATTGGTGCGTACCGTAATGTTAGGACGATTCGGCGTTGTTTTGCCTAGGGTTCGGATGCTAGGATTCCTTAGGCGAGTCGTTGGAATTGAGTTGGCTATAGAATAGTACAAGCTCCGATTAGAACATTGGCTTTGGTCTTCTGCGTCCATAAGTGATTCGGTCTAGGTTTATGGGATGGCATCAATAAAATCTTTAGGTGCTGCGCCATGGATGGAATTGATATTGTTGCCGTCGATCTATTGTGGCGACGATGCCGCAGGTGTCAGGATGCTTGGAGGGGCGTGAGAATGGTGCCCTTTAGATGTCTAAGGAACGCTATTGAGTCCCGGAGGTCCTTGCGATACCAGGTGGAGTGCGAGATGCCTGGAGGTGTAACGTGACACGCTCTGGATGCACGAGGACTGAAACAAGAAACCGAAGGTCCTCGTTGCCAGGTGGGATGCGAGATGCCTGGAGGGGTGCAACACGGGTCCCTCTGGAAGATGGCAGTAGTTAGAACCAAAGTCGAATCGAGTATTGAATTCTCCGGAATGTCTATTTACTTTTTGGTGTGTTATTTTGTGAAATTCATTTAGAGTCATGGTGATTCAAGTTATTTTGACTTCCCGGCATCACATGTTTAGGATCCCGTCATATGAGTAGTAATAGACTTATGTAATATGGTCTAACAAGCTTTCATTTGCTAAATGGTTGAACTCACCCCTTGTGGGATTATTACATTTTAGAGACGTAGTCATGCCGCTCCAACCCACGTCTTCCACCATGCTCTACAACATCCCTATGGACCTCAGGTGGGATCAGGTGGAGCACGTGGACCCCGAATTCCCAAACGTCATGTTCATCCGGATCACGGTGATCCTTATGGTAAATGCCGGTCTCACTATGGGCCCCGTGCTAATGGGGTTCATAGCATTATACGCTCGAGTCAATAGGCGTACAGTGAGGCCGCTTCCAGTTTCGAATGACGATGACGATGGTTCGAGTGGGGTCAAGTAGGTAGAGGACTTGGGGAAGGATGGTAGCATTTTTGGACAACCAGGACGTGATATAAAGACAACTATGTGAATAGGCTGCAGGGGGGTCAAACAAAATTTTGGGTTAGCTAGAAAATGGGACTTTTTGGCCTTGATGTACCGACCAGAGTTGTCCGGAATATAAATAAATAAAAGTGTCTGATTTTATATTTCGTGTGCATCATTTTAAGTTGTGATGGGATATTCGATACATGCTTCCGCAATGAAAAGGATAATAAGGACAAGGAAACGCCGTGGCGACCCCAACGGGTTGAGGGTCGACACATTTATAGCATTGTAGAGCCATGGATTTTGATGGGAGCCATTTAGGTGCAATAATTTTGTCGAAGTAAGATTTTAGGGTTTTGCGAGCAAGTTTCAAGTTGAGTTTAGGTTTAAGTAATCACTTCGAGTGAGTAATTTGTTAGTGCATTGGAGTTGATTTGTTAGCATTAAGGCATAGTTTAGTTGTTTCGTAATCGAAGTAGATTTTATTTGATTTTAACATTATTCCTCGATTATTTGATAGAGCCACAGGTTTGACGATACGATTATCGTTTATTGTTTGGCCATAGGTGACAAGGTGAGTGGCACTATATCTTCATTCATACTTTTAGGTTCCTTGGTTAGCAGCTAGTAAAGTGAGAGCGCTATCAATGGGAAACTTTTGGGAGTGGTATCTTTGCGTATGACTTAAGAAAGTTGTGTATTAAGTTGTTACTAATTGTTAGGTTGGCTGAGTTCTAGTTATATATGTTCTTTTTGGTGGATTATAGAAACTATGATGTTGTAACCAGCCTATTGATATATCTAATATGTGTCTATATATCTATATATCTATATATATATATATATGTTGATATCAGGTTGTTGTTTATATTTGGAGTTGTGTCCTTTATGTAGAAGGATAGTTGTGTCATCCCTATTATTGTAGTTTTAGGTTGTGACATCTTTTAGTATCAGAACTCAAGTTTTGATCTTTCTAGGTATAGATAGGGGATGTTATGAGATTGAGTGATGGATTTTAGTGCGTTAGTCTTTTAGCTATTAAGGTGTTATTTCATTCTTGGATTTAAGTGATCATGCACATTGATTTAAAGACGGTTGTCTTGCTTCGTATGAGTAACAAAGGCAAGTGAATCACTACCCTTTACACAAGAAATATGAGTCAAGCTTCTCGAGGTGCGGTTTTAAGGAGAAGACTAGAGGACCAATTGATAGGAGTCTTTACCTACCTGAACCATGGAAGAGAACCATAAGCCATCTCCTTTGAATGAATTCAAGCAGGTGATGATTCATTGATGTCATCAAGCAAAATAATTAAGTGGAGATGGAGTAACTAGCTCAAGCACCTTTATGTAATTCAAAAGGCGAAACCACCTACTATGATATGAAAGCTAATCCTCTCACGGCTAAGCATTGAATTAAAAAGATTGATGGGATCTTTAGAGATGAGTGTTTTCTCAAGGATTGGAAGATTAACTTTGCCACCCAATATTTGGAGGGTGAAGTAGAGTTTTGGTGAGATGGAATGAAGCCAACTCTTGGAGGTAGGGATGCTACTATATCTTGGAGAACTTTACGAAAACTTTCAATGCTTAATTCCTTTTAGTGTCATTCTAGGCCAAGATGAAGGGTGATTTTGTGTATATATCTCAAGGTGACTCCATAGTTTTGGAGTATGCAATCCACTTTAATCAGTTGAGTAAATTTGTAGAGCATTTTGTGGGTAATGATGAAAATAAGGCCGATCCTTTCTAAAGAGGGCTCCGACCTAAAAATAATTCTGCACTCACACGTTTAGTACTAACAACTCATAAAGACGTGCTGGAACAAGCAATCAAAGTGGAACAAAGTATTTTGAAGCACGACACTGAAGGAGCACCACAGCCCAAGAGGTTTAAGCTGCAAATATACAGGATAGTTATACCAATGGTAGTGGAAAGTGAAAAGGTTTCAGTTGACCAAGATAATTCAGAAATTCGAGTAATCAAGGCCGTGTAATATATGTGGAAGGTATCATAGTAGTAAGTATCGCCAGAAAGTAGGAGTGTGCTTCTTATGTGGGAAAACAAGACGCATGCAGCAACATTGTCTTACACAAAGAAATTCTACCGTTGACAATAAATCATGATATTTGTGCAGGCGACAAGGGCACCTATCACACAATTGTTCCATGCGGAGGAAGGACCCTTCAATTGGTAGGCCCCAAGAGAACCAATAAAGACAAAGTACAAGTAGTAAAGTTTTTGCGATAATGAAGGAGGATGCGGCAACATCTAACGCAATTGTTGCAGGTAATATTTCTATTGCCTCGCAATATGCTTATGTGTTATTTGATTCCAGTACTACGCATTTATTCATTCAATTAAATTTGCAAAGGAACTTGACGTGTTGCCTGACCCTCTTGAATATGAATTGCATGTTGATACTCCTACTAGCAATTTCTTGGTTGCTCATTATGTGTTCAAGACACGTGTGCTTTAGATTGATAATGTTGAAATGTCTGTGGATCTAGTAGAGTTTTTTTTTTTTTTTCCTCAGATCTAGTGGAGTTAAATATTCAAAATTTCGATGTTATTATAGGGATGGGTTGGTTATCTACATATCGTGCTGTTGTTGGCTTTTTTCAAAGAAAGTGATATTTAAACTTCCGAATCAACCTATATTCTCTTTTTCGAGAAATTGTAAAGACACTTTTTCAAGGTTGATCTTGGCTTTACAAGCAATGAGACTTTTGAGAAAAAAAAATTATAAGCGCGTCGATGAAAAGCCCAACTCATTTAATCAAAAATAGAATCAAAAAATCAAAATGTCACAATAAGCGATATAAAGATGCTTGCACTGAGATGCTAACTAATGAATTCAGCAGTTGCCTTCGACTGAAAAAACATCTACTAAACTAGGTGGTAATTGGGAATTGCTAATCGGTGTTATGTTGCCCATCTCGTTCTTGGATAGTTACTATAAATCTAATCAGATCATCTATTAAAAGGTATCAAATTCATCCAAAAAAAGATATCTTTATTTGATAAGATCCAGTTAATTTGAACATGGATGATATCGCCTAATTTTTTTGCTATGACAGTCATAAAGATAGCTCATTCATCAACTCAAGTTTATATTTGTTGAAATATTACACATCGTTTGACTATACCATGAATTTAAATATCTCACTTCTTGCATTCCGTGCATCTCCTTACATGGCCAGATTGTTGTTTCTCCTAATATTATCCGATGTCAAGAATTGAGTCATTTCCTCGAATAAGTCTTTATTTGGCTGGAACACTGTTAGATCGCTCGTAAAAAATCATTATGCCTTCCTGCAACCATTGCTGTCAAGATATTTTTTTTTCGTAGGTCTGAAACAGACATGGATGGAGAATCTGTCGTCCGGAGCTCTGTAAAACTAGAAAGATACTTCTCGGCCTCATTCCACTGCCCGTCGAGCGTCAGCTCCTCAAAGTTACTCCAGCCGAAATAAACTCCCAGATCACGCTCAAGCGTGTGCTAAGCTTCATTGAAGGACAAATTTATCCTCAATTTCGCCAGTATTCTTAGCAGGCGCACGGGTATTACCGGCGATGTAACGCCAAAGCCTGTGTCCTGCAAGAAGAACTCACATTTCTTTAGCCCATAGGTTTTAATTTGAGACATTCAAAATGATTTGAATTGATAGTAAATCTTCCAATCCATCCATTACGTGCACTTTTCCAGCAAAAATTGTAGAATGGATAAAGAAGATGAAGAAACTAGCACCTTAAGAACCGGTCCAAAATGTACAAGAACCAGGGACGGCTCGCTGAAGCTGACATGTCGATGATGTCAATAATACAGTGAAGGATTTTTCGGATGTAAGGTGTGTAGATTCGAGGGGTAGCAGCGCAGGCCAGTGCGTGCAACAGCAGATCATAGTGAAACTTCAAGATCTGGCTCGTTTGAGGGCAGCAAGTCTGATGATGGAATTTGTTTTTCGGAAGGAAAGTGGCGAAACAGCACTCCAGGGCAGCGGGGTTTGGTGAAAAATAGACACCGGCGTGGCTGACGTAAAGTTGCTACGACAATCGTTGTAAAAGGTTTAATGGGAGCTTTCTCAGACAAGAAGAACTCTGATCCCAACACTCCTGTGCGAATCGCCAACTTTGCTTCGACCACCATCGAAATGGCAGTGCCTGACATTCCCGAAATGCCTCTTCTCGATGCCCACTTGATCTTAATTATCTTATAGATCTTGAAAGTGGGGGGGCCACAAAAGAAGCTTCACAAGCGTGAATCGGGAGTACATTTTGGCTGGAGTTATTTTGAGGAGCTAGTGCGCGACGGGCTCTGGGATGAGGTCGAAAAGTATCTCCTGGATTTCACACGGCTCGATGACAATTGATTCTATCCAGATCTATTTCTACCTGAGGAAGCAAAACCATCTTAAAGCACTGGACAGCAATGATCGCCCGAAGGCATTGGAAAATTTAGTGTTCCGGCCAAATAAAGACTCGTTCGAGAAAATGGCTCAACTTCCGACAAGGGATAATATCCATAGAAACAACAAAGTCGCCATGTTTGGGGATACACAGAATGGGACAGGCAAAACGATGTGAGATATTTCAACAGATTTGATATTCCACTCGAGAGAATCAAAGCAAAAAGAAATAGTTGACAGAGAATTGAGAGCAGAGAACAGGACTCGATTCGGACTTAGTCCGTAAGTCCAATTTAACCAAAACTCGATTTAGGCTCTACGCTAACCGTGCCTTTTAAAGTATTGAGAGTCAACTTTTGAGAAGGTTCGGGAACCTAAGGGACTCAAAATAAATTTTACTCAATACATTATGACATTGGATTAAAATTTAGAATATACTAGTGTCATCATCGTTTTTGCTCTTTTAAGTGCAGATTTTTCCCATGCAAGTGACCCTAAAATCCATGATAGACTGGAGAAAAAAAAAAGAATAGTAAAATCCATGCATTTATACTTACTTATGAGTGAAAAAAAATCAACTTTTTAAAATTATCCCACAATATCAACGCTCTTGCTGTTTTAGTGCAGACTTTTCCTATGCAATTAACACTAAAATCCATGGCAGACAGAAAAAGGAAAAAAAAAACACTAAAATCCTTACATTTAATACTTACACATCAGTGAAAAAATCACCTTTTAACATTACTACAACTGGAATTTGATATAAGATTTGTTACTCAAACTAGACAAAGAAACGTCATTGCATTTGTTCTTTTAAGTGCAGATTTTTCCTACGCAAGTAACACTAAAATCCATGACATACCGAAAGATGAAATAAAATCCATGCATTTTAATACTTTGCATGATTGAAAACTTCCACTTTTTAAGATTATTGCAATTGGAATTTTGAGATAAGATTTATTTCCCGAACTAGAGAAAGAGACATCATCACTTTTGTTCTTTTAAGTGCAGATTTTTCCTACACAATCAAAACTAAAATACATGACATACCGGAAAAAAAAAAAAAAGGACACTAAAATCCATGCATTCGTACCATGAGTGAACACATCAACTTTTTAAGATTACGGCAATTGGAATCTGAGATAAGATTTGTTTCCCGAACGAGACAAAGAGACGTCATCATCGCTTTGTTCTTTTTTTTTTTATCGCTTTTTTCTTTTAAGTGCAGATATTTCCTACACAACCAACACTAAAATCCATGATATACGGGAAAAAGAAAAGAGAAGGGGGGGGGGCGGGGGACACTAAAATCCATGCATTTAATACTTTTTTTTTTTTGAGAAAACATGCATTTAATACTTACCATGAGTGAAAACATCAACTTTTTAAGATTACTGCAATTGGAATCTGAGATAAGATTTGTTTCCTGAATGAGACAAAGAGACGTCATCGCTTTGTTCTTTTTTTTCTTTATCGCTTTTTTCTTTTAAGTGCAGATATTTCCTACACAACCAACACTAAAATCCATGATATACGGGAAAAAGAAAAGAGGAGGGGAACACTAATATCCATGCATTTAATACTTACCATGAGTGAAAACATCAACTTTTTAAGATTACTACAATTGGAGTTTGAGATAAGATTTGTTTCCCGAACTAGACAAAGAGACATCATCGCTTTTGTTCTTTTGAATGCAAATTTTTTCTATGCAATTAACACTAAAATCCATGACGTACCGAAAAAAAAGAAAAAGAACACTAAATTCCACGCATTTAATACTTACTCATGAGTGAAAACATCAACATTTTAAGATTACTACAACTGGAATTTGAGATAAGATCTGTTACCAAAACTAGACAAAGGGACATCATTGCTTTTGTTCTCTTAAGTGCAGATTTCCGGTACGCAATTAAAACTAAGATCCATGACACACCGAGAAAAAGAAAAAGGAAACTAAAATCCATGCATTCCGTACTTTACCCCTGAGTGAAAACATCCACTTTTTAAAATTACCACAACTGGAATTTGAGGTAAAATTTGTTCCCCGAACTAGACAAAGAGGCAGCATCTTAAAATCGAGCCTCGTATCCGAACCTAATCTCTTCAGACCATTGCACCGAACCACCATTTTGAAACGAAATCAGATCATGTCAAGAACCATCAGAATGAACATCGCCCGAGTCCCTGTGGCGGTCCACGGCAACGAAATTCTGGGACAATGACGATGATGAAGTGCTGTAGATGGTCCGTATCGATTGCTGGTATTGCACAGGAATAAATTATTACCATGATATAAATTACGCCCGACTTGCAGGGAATAATTTGCCCGATTGGTATAGTGCAAATGATTAAATAAATAGGTAAGATTATAAATATTATCATTGGATTAGTGAAATGCGATACGGTACATTACTTCGAGTTCGGACAAAAAAATTCCGAAAGTGGAGGAATAACCTCAATTGATAGCAACCGGCACAATTTCAAGTTGTGTGGTTGCGTTAGAGAATATAATTATGAAGAAGCTACTTAAATGCAGATTTGGGTTTAAGTAAAATTGTTTAACATGTACCGATATGAAATTTTTTGGTTAATTTCGAGCCATGCTCAGGGTATACTGTTGAGATAATCCCTCCACGATATTTTGAAGGTAATAAAATAACCGAGGGCTATTAATGTGTATTTGAGCGTGCAGGACAAATGACCTACACATATACTCAGGCCATATGCAAATAATGTTAACAACAGAACGCGTAAAAGCATAGAAAGGCTTTGAATCTGCAAAAGGAGAACAAGCTATTGGACGGAAACTGTACCTAAATTTGGAAAGACTTTCGTAGGAGAACAAGATGTAGAACGAGATCCATTGAAGTTGGAGAGAGAGACTTATACAAGGTGAACAATCTATAGAACACAATGATATCAATTTGCTTGATATAACCTAGGAAGTAAGCCCAATGGTCTTTTTTTTTTTTTTTTTAATTTGCATCTGCTACCTTCTGCTATCTTCTGCTGATGAAGGAGCAGAGGAAACCCTTAGGAATGGTAATATTTCGGTTACTTTAGGAAATTCCCATCTGCTGATATTTGGTAGAGAGAAAAGCCTAACCACCTTTGCAAACTCACCGATGATACATACCTTAAACCACCTTCAACAAACGAAGCACGAGTTGTCGGACATTTGATTTTCATGACGTGATGATTGTCAGAGAGTGTATGCAATCTAGCAACAGATACCCTCAAAACAGGAATGAAGAACCAAACCATGATTAACAAACTCTTGCAGAACCAGGTGAGGCGCGAGCTCTTCAAGGGAGTACCGATCATAAGGAAGAAATGATTCGCGCGACATAGGACTTCCATCCACCGCCAGCGGTTTGTCAACTGAAACGGGGACGACCAACAAAACTTAGTAACTGAACCTCGGCCATAGAGAACTCACTTGACTATTGCCGAGAAGGTGAGAATAGGTGAGGTTCAATTGTTTTACTGAGCAATCCTTTCCCTTTTCGAGGCAATGAATAGCTCATTTTATGGATTCCGTGTATCTCTTTTTCACTGATCTACAACCGCATGGTATGCGTAGACTAAAAATAGCTGCACCAGATAAAACTAGACGCGTACTAATTGAATATTGGAAGATTGAAAACCTTCTCAAAAATCGATTCCTGTGCTATGGAATTCCCACTCACTACACAAGGACGATACTCACGTTATCTTTACGGATCAAACTCATGTGAATTTCTATTCTCAATCAAGAATGCAAATGCTTGGATGGAAATGCAAGGTACTGGAGTATGTCTGTGCAGGGACTAACTGTGTCAAACTCTTCACTTCATTTAATAGATGTACAAATTGAAGGACATTTGAGCAGAAGATGGAGGACTGGCTTTTGCATATTAGAATGTGTTATGGTGCTTATTTACTCATAGCAAGTAACAGAAGCTCGGGAATGTGAGCTTCATGTACACACGGTACAGCACAGCCGGCAGAGCAGAAATGGCCATGCACAAATTCAAGATGATGATATTACCGGGCTTTGGTGATAAGGTTGATTTGAGCAGCTCAATATGTCATCTCAGAACATTGTCTAGAAGTACCAAGACTAGATGATAGCATTGGCAAATGCCATTGCTGTGCAAGAACTTTTCGGGAGCTTAAAATGCACACAGAGCCCTCTGTAATCTAGGCACCGCATAGCAACATCAGCAGATCTGTCTGCGGATAAAAGTGAAGATACCTCGAACGATGTCTCTTTTCGCTCCATATTGCACATCCTGATAAAGCAGTTCCATGTACAGAACCTAACAGCTCATTTTTCTGACTCTTCCTCAACGAGGCCCCATGAAAAGCAGTCAACTTTAACCAAAGCATTCGCCTACCTTGTCAAATCTCCTACGACGTACAACGAAAGCTAATTTTCATGTCACGATCCCGAGCATACAGATTTCATGCATCATTTCCAGTTTATCAAATTCATATTTCTCCAAGGCTCTGCACGACCTGTGTAAATTTAGTCACCTCGTAACACCATGTCGTCCTTAACAAGTGCAACTTACTCATCTTCGTGATGAAAAGAACTCATAAACAATCTAACCAGAATGAAATGGAGAACCCAGAGCCGACAGTGAACTCCAACTGGCTACAGAGGAGGCCGAAAAGAACTGACTCTAGCCTGTTCCGATATCATATGGTAATACACGTTACCATTGACACCGTAAAAACAAACTAGCATGCCAATGCTTTGAAGGCCACAATTCCACACCTTAAAGTGGAAGTTCCAACCACAAACCACGATAACATCGTCGCCAAACGGCAAACTCTGCCAAAAAAATAAGTGCTCCATCCAAAACTCTGCGATAACAACGTAATCTTGCTACAGTCGTGGGAATTCAGACAATCATGAAGGACTTCAAGAAACCAGCTTCGAGCTAAGCCACGCCTGATCGATATATGACTGGTGCAAAATACAGATACGACCACAACCCGCCGGAATCTTACAATCTTGCACGCGCCTGCGATATGGGAAGGTCAACCTCGCCCCTCCTCCCTTCCCCGCGCCCACCCCCTCCAAACCCAGCAAGCACCAGGACCCACCTCAGATATGTGCAAGAGTTACTCAAAGACAATATAACAGTAGTTGCACACGGTGACCAAAATGCGGTTTCAAATCCAAGAATTGGCAAATCCGGACGATCGGGAAAGAGGAAGATTCGGCTCGGGTCTCTAAAAGAACCGGCCGGAGAATCCAGCGGATCTGAGCTCGTCACACACAGACGGACCGGAGCCGAGTAGCCGCCGACGCGGCTCCAGGAGACGACGGCGGAGGCGGGGTGGGGGCGGGGGGGAGCGAAGGAGAGTGGACGGCAACGGAGGAGAACGGGTAGTGTGAGAAAGGGAGGGAAATTTTGAACTGTCTTACAAGCGGGACCCCCCGGACACGTGGCAATCCCCGAGCGGGGTGGCCCACGGCCGACGTGGCAGACCAGATCTAGACCCAACATTCTCTCAGAACATCCGACCCTCCCATCCGAACCCGAACCTGATTCTTCCGACCGTTGCACCCGAACCTCCCGTTATGAATTGAAATCAAAATCCCTCTTCAGAACCCAAGCCAAACGCTTCTCTCATTTTCCTCTCTCTCTCTCTCTCTTTCTTCAAGAACCAGAGGATGGTTTCAAGAATCATCAGAAGAACGCCGACCAAGTCCATCAAGGACTGCCGCGGCCGCCGCGGCCGCAGCCGCCGCCTCGGGAAGAAGTCCCCCGTCAAGAACGCCGCCGCCGCCCCCGGCTCCTTCATTGCGACGATCAACAAGTCCCTCCACTCGTGCCAGCGCCGCCTCATCAAGATCTTCTCCAAGTTGGCCCATATCGGCACCCCGAGCCGCCGCAAGGGCTTCAGGGTCCTCCAGAAGGTCGCCGACGAGCCGCCGTCCTCCCTCGCCGGGGCGAGCCTATGCAGATCCCTCTCCTTCGATGCCGAGAATCACCGTCTCCCGCCGCTGGTGTCGGCCACCAAGAAGACCGTTTTTCTCGACCTCGACGAGACGCTGGTCCACTCGCAGACTGACCCGCCTCCAGAGAAGTTCGATTTCGTTGTCCAGCCGACGATAAACGGCGAAAGGTTGAACTTTTATGTGCTCAAGCGCCCCGGGGTGGATGATTTCCTGCGCGTGATGAGCGCCAAGTTCGAGCTGGTGATCTTCACGGCCGGCGTGAAAGAGTACGCCTCGCTGGTGCTCGACCGGCTCGACCAGAAAAGGTCGCTGATATCGCACCGGCTGTACCGGGATTCGTGCGAGGAAGTGGACGGGAAGTTCGTGAAGGACTTGTCCAAGATGGGCAGGGACTTGCAGAGGGTGGTGATCGTCGACGATAACCCGAATGCTTACGTGTTTCAGCCGGAGAACGCGATCCCCGTTTGCCCGTTCGTCAATGATCTCGACGATGTCGAGCTTGGAAAGTTGGCCAAGTTCTTTGAAGGGACTGATAAGTTTGATGACATGAGGGAGGCTGTGAAGCAGTACAGAGCTGAAGAAGATTTCAAGCTGGAAGTGATGGGTTTGATGACGTGAGGGAGGGCGTGATTCAATGTGACTACTTTGTCTTTTGTTTGTCTAACTGCTGGTAAACTGAACGAACAGCGGATTGTTCAATTCCAATCAGATTCAGAAACAAAGCTTGCAAGAATTACTTGAATGAAATTTATTATTTATTCACTCGCGCTTTAGCGGTTTCTTTTCTCTCCTTTTTTCTGTAAATCCACTGGGTAATACAGATTGCGGGGAGGTTCAATTGTTTCACAGAGCAATCTTTTTCCTTTTCGGGGTAATGCATAGCTCTGTTTTACGGATACTATGTCGTTCCTCTTCGCTATCAACACCCGCACTGTATGTGTCGACGAAAATAGCTGCACCAGAGAAAAGCAGTGTACACTGGGCGAACATTAGAACATTGAGAACCACCTCAAAAAATTGATTCCTGCACCATGGAATTCCCGCACACTACACAATGACGATACTCACACTATCTGTACAGATCAAACTCATGCAAATTGCTTTTCTCAATCAAGATTGCAAAAGGTTGGATGGAGATGCAAGGAACTGGAGTATGTCTGTGCAGGGACTACTGTGTCAAAACCTTCACATGATCTCATAGACGTGCAAATTATGTGACGGTTAAGCAGAGGACGGAGTCCAACCAAAAAACAAAAGCGGAGGACAGAGGACTCCGCTTTCAATCTCAGAAGACGTATGGCAGAGGACGGAGGACTGGCTTTCGATCTCAGAAGAGGTATGGTGTTTCTATACTCGTCACAAGAAACAGAAGCTCGGTGACTTAAGTTCCATGTACACACAGACAGAGTAAAGACAGCAGGGTGGATTTGGTCATGCACAAGTTCAAGGTGATACACAATGGCTTTAGTGATGGATCTGAGCAGCTCAAAATGTAATCTCAACATTATCAAGAAGACATTAAGTGAAAACATCAGCAAATGCCATTGCGTGCAAGAACCTTTCAGGAATTCCACAGAGAGCCCTCTGCAATGTATGCACCGTGTAGCGACATTAGTGGATCTGTCAGCGGATAAAAGTGAAGCTGCTTGTCAAAAATTGCTTCGTTTCTTTATATATCGACACACTGGTAAAGCACTTTCATGTACAGAACGTAACAACTAATTTTTCCAACTCCCCCTCAATGTGTAAATGCTGATTGTTCTGACTTCCCTCCTTCTTGGTAAGGAGTAATTTTTCTAACCACAAGGCAGCGTAAAAGCAGTCCACCTCAATAAAAGCATATGAACATCTACCTTGCCAACTCTACTGAGAGATAAAATTAAGCAAATTTAATGTCTCGATCTCAAGCATACAAATTTCCTGTATCATTTCCAGTTCATAAAGTTCATATTTCTCCTGTACAAAAAGAAGTTAATATTTCCCCTAGGTTCTACACAAACTGTATAAATTTGGTCACCTCATAACACCATATTGTCATTAACAAGTGTAAATTACTCATCTTTTCGATGAAAAACTCATAAACAATCTAATAGGAACAAACTGGAGAAACCAGAGACAACAGTGAACTCCAACTGGCTACAGACAGTGAGCCTCCTCTGTAGTAGGGTTGTAAAGAGAAGAAGAACCGAACTGAATTGACCCGACCCTACCTGAGGCTTAAACAACTAACTCTTGTTGGTTCCAATATCAGGGTATTAAGCGTTACCATTGACATCACAAAAACTAAGTAGTATGCTAATGCTTTGAAGGCTACAATTCCACACTTTTAAGTGAAAGTTCAATCACAAACCACAAAACATCGTGGCCAAACAACAACTCTGCCAGAAAATAAGTACTCCATCCAGAATTTTGCAACGAAATATCTTGACTCATGGGAATTTGGACAATCATGAAGGACTTCAAAATCCACCTTGGGGCTAGCTGGGCCTGATTGATGTATGACTCTGGTGCAAAATACAGATATGATCGCAAACTAAAATCTTACAATCTTGTACAAGCTTATGAATGATGGAAAGGTCGACCTTGCCCTTCTTCCCTCCCCTGAGCCCACCCCCACCCAAACCAGCAAAAACCACGACCCACAGATATGTGGAAGGGCCAATCAAATACATACAAGACAGTATAATAGTAATTGAACATGGTAACCAAATTAAAACAACAACAAATGGTGAAAGAAATAACAAAGTTACATCCAAAGCAGCTCATGCTTTTTTTAATCCTCTGCATCTGAATATTCCTCAGTCCAGAAGGCTAAATGATTAAATGAAAAATTTCGGGGACTGTATTGGCATGGCAGTGCAACATGCTTATCCTCTACCTCTTTTCTATTATCTCAGAAGCATGCATACTATGACAAACATATCAGGCACCTAAAACTGCTACCAACAGCTTATGAAAAAATACTTGGTAGATTTCATCATTCCTTTTCCATCAGCTTATGAAGGATATAAGGAAAAGGAAACTTAGACTATAATGACAAAAACTGTATGAGGAGGACAAAACAAAAGAGAACAAGAATAAAATCCTAATGTCTACCCAATGGCATTTGAGCCCTTAGTATTCAGATGTGAAGATCTAACCAGAGTGACTAAGAAGAAGCCTGCAGTTGCGTCAGAATTCTCAGGTTTCTCATACTCGAATTTCGCACTTTGGTTCAATACACTCATTGGAGCCATCCTTAAACATAGAATGATAACCATCTCATAGAAGAAACTAGGATCTGGGCAAAACAAATCATCAGCCTGCATAACAGATACATCTCCAATTCACACCACGTAGCAATTTTTCCCAGAGACCTGAAACTGGAAGTGTACTTACCAATGAGGTCATACAATTCCACAGCACTACTTTGGATTTGAAATTCCTCAAATAATGCAATAAACTCAGCAAAAATCTCCTCCATTGCGGTGATGGTTTGGATAGAGGCAGCGAAAAGTTCCAATTTTACAAGCAAATGTTGCACCAAGACAGCTAAAGCTGATAAGAGCTAACCCTCTACAATCTCTCACCGGATCATGTAGATTTCTCAAAAAACAACAACGAAACAAATTCAGTAGCCAAAAAGAGATGCATCCAATGCATCAGCTCATGAACCGAAAGCACAGTACATTCTGACATTTCTTCGAATCTCTCTCTCAAACCTCTTATAACAAACAGAGCTAACAAAGAAATGGAACCCAAAAAAACTGGGCACGACACAAAACCACCAAAAAAACAAGAACCCAACTCCCTCATCTCCTCTCGAGCTCATTCAATCAGACAAAATTTGCCGATCTTTCTCCGTAATCTTTCTCGACCCAGAAGATAAAACGCCGTAGAGACGGCGGATCAACAATCATGAACCGCAAAGAAAGACCTGGGACGGCAAGCGCCAAGCCTCGGCCTTGCTGAAGCACATGTCGTCGAGGGCGTCGCTGCGGCACCACCGGCAACGCGGGTTCTGGGCGCAATCGGGCCTCGACCCGAGATTGGTGCACTCGGGCACTTGGGCGCTCTTCCTCCGAAGCGACAAAAGATCGCGGCTTGAAGCGATCTTGCCGGGGATCGAAGGGCCGGCGAGGTGGGCAGACGAGAGCTGGCCGAGGCCGGCGAGGGTCAACAAGAGGAGGACTAGTAGTACCGGGATTTTCTTGGAGCCTGTTGTGGTGCTTCTTCCTGCCATTGATGGTGGATCGGTCTTGCAGGAAACTGGAGATGGTCTTCTTGCCTTTTGCCAACTTCTGCTGTGCTCCTGATGAAGAGCGGCGGAATCTTTGGCTTTTGGGTCAAAAGAAAGCAGAGCAAATTGTCGGTTGAAACTTCAAGCTTTGCTTGCAGCTGCAGGTAATTTTTCACTTGAATTTTGACCACTCTCCATTTAATTTGAGTTTACTTAATTATACTAATGATAGATATTTAGATTCTTTTAGAGAAGTAATGCAACCGGCTACCATTAATTAGTGTTAAGTTCGTTGGTTATTTGGGGACGACGGAAATTGTAACACTTAAGCTTTCTACCAAGGTAAAAAAATTTATGAATTTCCAAACATAATTAAGCTAGGATTTGAACAAATCAATTTGTTTGTCATGCGTGTTTTTTGGACAATTTTAGCAACTTGATGTCAGCAAGCTGTGGCAACTTTCCAATCACCATTGTCAATAGCAGTGCTATGGTACCAATAGCTGTGAATTACAATTGTCAACTGTAAGAATAATTGCGGTCTACATGATGTTATTAATCAATGGTAATAATTATATAAATGTTTAAACTTTTTGGCTATAAAATTTTGCAAGTCTTATGAAATTGATAAAAAAAAAGTACAATTATATTGAGAAGTAACTGTTTTTTTAAGAAGTGCAACTCTTGTGAAAGTTAAAAAATACTTTGATGGAATGCGCATATTGGCTATTGATATCATATATAAATGGAATCCGATCATGTTCCCACCCACAGCTTGAAAAGAACATTATATCCAATCATCTATCAAATAAAATATGTTAACAAAAAAATGTGAGTTAAAGAAGAGAAATTGGATTCCTTCATTATTTCAGTTTTCCACAACAAATATTTTCAAAGAAATTATTCGAGATAAGGTATGTTTTTGTTCCTCTTATCATAAAAATCATGAAGACCAAAAATTTCTTATTTTTTATTTTTTCACATTAAAGAATTACATAATTGCTAACATCAACGTCAGGCCAACTGCTTACGTCTTTGACAAAAAAAAAAAGATTGTGGCTTGTCATAACTACAAATGCTTGACCTCATGACCATGATCAAGGTAGCATGAACTCAAATTGAGGATTTGAAACTGTAAATTCGATTTTTGCTTCTAAAAAATGAGAGTCCAACCTCAAATCAAAGCATGTTTGCTCGTGGTAAGACATTGGATGAGCTTAGAAACGGATAAGTATACTTGCGATGTGCGGTCAAATATAATGGTGGCAGTGGCAATGATGGACAAGTTTGGTGGTGGTGGTGGTGGTGGTGATAGGTACGATGGTGCTCATGGCCGAGGGGGCCAAGTTCATGGTGTTCGCCGAGTCTGATCTTTGGCGATGGAGGTCCATTTTGATGTTGGGGGCAATGAATCTTTGATTCAATGGAGGTCAACAAAGACCATCGATAGCAATAGGTGGTGACAATGTATTTAGTGCAATCATAGGTGTTAAAGTGGGCAATTGGGTAGCGGCCAATAGGTGATTGATCAGCAAGAAATAGAATCATGAAGGATGTGACACGAATGCTATATATAAATTATTGGCAAGTTAATAGGATCAACATCATGTCAATTAATAGGGGTTGGCTTATCTAAAATAAATAATTATATATATAGTGATAACCGATGATCCGTCAAACTTCTTATGGGAGCCCAATCTTAATAGTGCCTGGTGGCACATTTGGGCTTGTCAGTACCTCAAGGGAGACTAGCACAGGACCCCAACACCATAGCCCCCATTTACAACACATTAGCAAACGCGAATTTTGAACTGTTAACTTCGGTAATGAAGGAGAGACTCTTAATCAATGCAACTATCCGCGGTTAGATTGAAGAAATAATTATATTGGACAAGCCTAAGTTCAATAACGTAAAAAAGAAATTAAGAATGGCATTGTACGATTGAAAAGAGAAATGTGGAGAGAGCTAGTGTCATATCCTTGACGACAAGTGATGGTTGGTGCGTTTGGAATTTTACAAACAAAGATTGAGCAGTGCTACAAAGCTTATCTTATCATTAGGAAGAAAGGGGCAAATCCGACAATATCCAAAATTAGGGGGGGAGAAAACCATAATTTCGTTAAAATAGGGGGGGCTCGCCCCGCCGGCCGACCGAAATCCAGAGACTCCACGCAAAAGAAAGCGTAATGACTCCATAACATCTCCACTCTCTCTCTCTCTCTCTCTCTCTCTCTCTCTCATCTCGCAATTCAAACGAAGCACGAAAATCCCCGGAAAAAGCCATCGCCTTTGTCGCCTGATCGCCGATCAGCCGGCCTCTCCTGACGAACCCACGATTCCGCCGTCTCCGGTCGATCGAATCGCTGAACGAAACGGGGGTGGGGGTGGGGGTGGGGGTGGGGGGGTCTTCTTCCGTCCGTTCGATTGATCCTTCCGTCTGCCGATTATTCCGGCAGTTCCCCTTCGAATCGCGGTCGCCGGCGTGTATGCCGACTCCGCCGGTGCTCGTCGGAGGAAGCTTTTGATTCGCGCATCCCATGGAGGGAGCCAGCTCGAATTCCGGCGATCGAGCCGCAAAGGTTGAAACTTTGGGCTCCGGGGTCTTCAGCTCCGTCGCCCCCGATGCGGATTACCAGGTTTCCGATGCTTCGCCCGTAAGTGGGCCTTTTTTTTGTTCCCCCTTTCTCCTCCAGCTCTTGTATTCGCTTTTGGGTAGTTGAATTGGTGATCCTTGGGGTTATCTGTTGGGTTATGCAAGTGGTTTGGTGATTTCCATTGGGTATTTGGAATTCTGTCTTATGGGCCGAGAGAATCTGTCCGGTGTTTCCTTTCTGAATTGTGATTGTTTTGATGTGCTGGTCGGGCGACAAGTTTTTTTTTTTTTTTTTTGTTGGGCGACAAGTTCGATGTGCGATATTTGTGGTAACACCTCTACGACTAATGTTTTTTTTTTTTTTTATGGGCAAGACCCTCTCTGATGCTTTTTAGGCGTGAGCGATCTAGGGGGCAAGATGAAAGGAATGTGTTATTTGGTGAATAATGGTGGAGCGAGCTATGTGATTGTGAATGATGGTTTACATATGATACTGCAAATGGTTTGGTGCAGATTAGTTTAACAGATTTGAACTTTGTCGTATCACGAGGATCAGGAATAGACAATTCTAGTTTCAAGTCTAGGGATTGTTCAAAAACTGCTTTCCCTTACTCTTGAAAATTTTTCAGAGTTGGTTATCTCTACACTTCGTTTTATATCCTCAACAATAACACGTGAGACACATGAGTGGAACATCAGATAGCGATTGGCATTGAGCCTGAGAGGCTAAAAGGGTCTATTTGGCAGTTTGTTGTCCACTGTCTTTCACAGCCAAACTTCTGGAATGTTGTACTTTTTTATGCGTAAAGTGTCGGCTTTTAGTTCTTTGATGTAAATTGTGTATGTTTCGTGCAAGCTTTCTACTGAAGATATTTCTTGTGGATACTGACGCAAATAAGTTGAAACTAGGTAAACTTACTATTTGTTTTCCCCCCTAATGTTGATGACAGGATGGAGGTGCTGTTGGCAATCTATGGGTTCATGATGCTCCAATAGCTGCAGTTGATTCTACAAGTGACAGGGGTTCAGCTGCAAAAGGTGAGGCTGAACCATTCCAGAGAAGTAACGAGGAGGACAGTGAGAAAGGAGAATCAAAGATTATTGATCAGAAGCCTGGAAAGTACTTCTATTATGATGCACCACTTCAAGAAGATACAGGCATGTGGATACCAGTTTCCTGTCCACCTATGTTGGAAACTCATCGAGAAGATTGGACTAGAAGTTTTTACACAAATGGGGGTTATTTTCCAGAAGGGGACTTGGGGTGGAACCGGTACATCATGGAAGAAAAGGAGCTTACTATGTGGGATGTATTAGTTGAAATGTTACTCGCAGCCCGAGGCAAAGTAAGTGCTCTTACTTCAGGTGATATTGGTAGTAGGTTTTCGTGGATGTCTACTCATCTGCTTGAGCAAGCTTGGCAAGAAATGGCTCAAACTCTCACTGAGGCTAGTTTTGGAAATGTGAGGGAAATTCTTGAGGCAGAGCCGCCAACATGGATGGCAGACAGCAGTGCTTCTGCATGTATGCTGTGTAGTGTGCGCTTTCATCCAATCATGCGTTCTAGGCATCATTGCCGATTCTGCGGAGGAATTTTTTGTGGCGAGTGCTCTAGAGGAAGGAGTTTGTTGCCTTTAAAGTTCCGGGTTAGTGATCCCCAGAGAGTGTGTGATGTCTGCTGCGTGCGGCTTGAGTCTGTCCAGCCTTACCTAATGGATAAAGTAAGCCACGCTTCTCAGTTTCCGACCCAAGATCTGACAGACCTTAGTACTTTGAGATCCTGGATCAATTTTCCTTGGGGACAATCAATGGAACATGAGATTTACAAGGCAACAAATGCAATCCGAGGTTATAGTCAGGTAGGGGCAAGGTTCAGATGATACTGTCTACCTTATGATTCCATCTGTGTATTTCTTAGAACAGTTGGCTAGTATTGCTGTTGCTACTTGAAAAATAAATGCTTTCTATAGTGGACTTAACCTTTGACAAGGGAGGCCATTTTCTCATTATCGTCAGTGAAGCGGTGATTTAATTTTAGATATGTTTTAATTTTAGATATGTTTAAGATCTTAGTAAAACTATTCCTTAAGAGTTTTTCATATTATTGGTGCAAGATAAAGTAATTAAGAATTTTTCTTCCCTTTTTTGTATACTTTGGCGTTAAAATTAGGTTCTCTTGCACTTCTCGTGTGGTTATTAAGCTTATTATATGATGCATTCTGATTGCTTAGGTGGGTTCACTAAAACCTGAGAAGGCAATTCCTGATGCCATTTTACGACAAGCAAAAGGCCTTGCAATAATTACTGTTGCAAAAGTTGGTATGATGGTAACCTACAATATTGGAACTGGCCTTGTGGTTGCTCGTAGGGAAGATGGCTCATGGTCTCCACCTTCTGCAATATCTTCATGTGGAATAGGGTGGGGAGCACAGGTAGGCTCATTTTATCGTGTCCCTGGATTATGATTTCATCAACCTTAAAGGCCAAGCGTCGGAACCAACAAGTGTTTTTGGCTTTCATCCAGTCTGCAGATTAACCACATGAATCAATGTGCTCAAAATGATTGTTTAGATAATAAACACCAATTTGATTTTTTACTCCATCCAGAATGCTTGACATATTGTCTGCTTCATTTCCATGGTCTCTGTGAGAATTTTCCTTTGTAAATGTCTGGTCCGTCATCCTTCTATTTCATGGAATGTGCCATTTGTTTCTCCTTTTCTGGAACTCTATCTAAGAACAGTATTTCTCAGGATAAGAGATTTGGACTTTTTGGTTGATTACCGTGTTGCCATTGAGTTTTCAAGTTCCTTTCTGCATCTCCATTCCCTTTCTCTGAATTTGTGTTTTGCCTTTTTGTGGAAGTAGGAGAAGTCACTGAGCCAGAGATTGCCCTTGTGTTACTGATAATCATTCCCTTTCTGTTAACATGTCTTATCGCATTAACAGCTTCTGCTTGTGTGGCTTAAGCTCAAGCAAAGAAGTCTTGCATAAAACATAAAAATCAACTAAAGAATTCTTTAGTTGATTCCCCTTCCTCCCAAAATGATAACAACAATAATAGTAAAAATCAAATACATAAATGAAAAGATTATCCCTGCAAGAAATGTTTGATTTTGTGTTATATTTTTATGTAGAGATATACTTATTCCAGTCAATAGTAACCAGTCAAGGGTGATTGCAGGCTGGAGGAGAATTGACAGACTTTGTTATAGTGTTGAGAACAACCGAGGCTGTGAAGACATTTGGTGGGACTGCTCATTTTTCAGTTGGGGCTGGTTTGAGTGCAGCAGTTGGTCCCATTGGAAGGGCTGCTGAAGCTGATGTACGAGCAGGGGATGGTGGCTGTGCTGCTTGTTATACGTACAGCTGCAGTAAAGGTACTCTTCTATATAGCTATTTTTCCTTTTAAACTGTGGAGTTGTCCACTGGACTGATTTTTGGGGTATGTATACATTGCTATGCAAAAAAACATGGATAGTATCCTATGATATTAACCATTTAATGTGATGGTAATTTCTCTATTTTTATTAAGTCCTGAGTGGATGCAATAACAGTCTCGGGACATAGAAAAACTGCTCATTTTGAAAGGATCTTGTTCTCTTACTTTCTTTCTTCCTCATTTGTCCCTGTTGCTGAGGTGAGCTATGCAGTCTAGCTTATATGGCATGGGTATCTGTCCTTAGGCAGTCATGTAAAAGACTATTCTCGATTACTTAAAATGCTCTTGCACAAATGCTATTTATGTATTCAATAAAATGATGATACTCTTTACCTTTTCAAGCTATGTGAAGCTGTTTCATTAGATCATTGGTTGAAAAAGTTTCTACGAAGAGCACTTCTTGAGAAGCTTGCTTGTGGCCCATTTCTTAGTGCCAAAGAAAGGGGAAAAGAGAGAGACATTAGTTGAGAAAGCTTCTGCAGGGATAATTTTGAATAAGCAATCATTTGAGAGAACACTGAGCTTGATTAGTCATAGATCCTACTTAAATTGGGACGCTCATAGGAAAATGTTGGAGAGGTCTAGAATTTGTATTTCTCATTTTCCTATCATTTCATTGCCAGCAGTCTGTGGGGCTCATTCCGCTTTCTGAAGTTCTTTAATTGTTCTCAACTTTTTCATAAAATAATTGGCAGGTGCTTTTGTTGGATGTTCCCTTCAAGGCAGTGTTGTGACAACGCGGACAAGAGAAAATTGCCGATTTTATGGCAGCCAGTCTATAAATGCATTGGACATACTACTTGGTTCGTTGCCAAAGCCGCCAGCTGCTGCCATCCTTTATAATGCGCTCACAGACATGTATCAAAAGCTGGAGTGGTCATCACCATATTAGTGCCGTACACCTTGGCCAATTGTCCCTGATACTGCCTATGGAAATCCTTAGCTGCAATTCTTGCCACTGTAAAGTTGTCTATTCTTATGAAGTGTACAGCATGTTCAAACTCATTGCTTCCCTCTCTTCCTGTGGGGGTTTCTAGAGAGGAATATGTAAATAGTTATAATTGCTGGGATCAATCTTTGGAATGTACATATAGCTATCCGTTTCATATTTGGTGTTTACTCGGGGTATCGGGGAAGACGAGCAAAAACCACCCTTCTTTTCAGATTTTACTTCTGAAGATTGCTTGGGCATGTCCTAGATGATGGAGGAAATTTATGTGATTGTTCATGATGAACCCAGAAAAACAGGCTGCGTGGTCCCGACCTGATGTACATCTCTTCTATAGATCTTGTTCAGTACTGCACCGCGCATTAGACTCGAGTCAATGCAATGTAGAGGAAATCAACCCCCCTCGCTGTTTCGAAGTAGTGCATACAGGTCATTGCGATTTCTTGTTTATTATCTTGTCGTGCGAGATCTATGTTCCCATGCAATTTCTCTTGTTAGTCGTCAAATGGTGGGGGAATCGAGTGTAATTAGGAAGGTAATAATGTGAAGAAGGAATAGGAATTGGCTCAATAAACAGACCAAGACTAGGCGTCCAAGCAAAAATTTATGTCTTGACCTAATGTATGATCGAAGATTGACCTGAGAAACCAAAGGGAGAATGGAGGCATGAGGTTGCGGAGAACCTGTGGTTTGTTGCCCGTTAAATCCATCTCATCGAAGACAATGGCAATGCGAGAGGGAACACGGTTTGCTCCTGCAAATTTTCCATCTGGAATTGAGAGCCCGATTGTTCAGATGGCTAATGGCCAGAAGCCTTATTCATCTACAAGTCTCTGCCTGACTAACGTAGGACTGGAACATAAGGAGGCCGGTCCGGTTTGACTAGCACCTCGTGTGGAATCTGCACTTGTAGGTCGAGCAGTTTGCCATGGCAGCAACAAAGTCGTGATGAGCAAGCTGGCGAACCATATCAGGAAGCGTCTGCTGGTTTGAAGCTCTCACAAGTCACAGCTCAAAATTAAAAACATTGCCATGTACTTGAAGATCTTGGAATGACAAGTTTTAGCCTGATCAACTAAGGAGCCAGCAAAAGTGAAATCTCTCCAACACGGCACATGTAAGCACTCTTAAGATCATATGGATTGAACTTTGCAACCAACGGCCCAATGGCCAGCCACGCACAAAGCGAAAACAAGGGAAGATAAAAAGATTCTGAGCTGCTCGGCTTGCACAAATTTGAAAGAAAATGTGGACCAAATTAACTTAACTCAGGAGCGAAGCCACCCAAATATTTATAACTTAATTTTTAGTTGTCCTTTTGCAAGGAAAATAAAAGGAGGAAAAAAAAAAGAAAGAATAAAAACAGCTGCTCCTAAACACTTGCATTTCCAGCCCGCATGACTACTGCGACACCATGATTTGAACCATGTGAAAAAGTAGAAATTTGCACAAAATAGAAGCTTCCAGCCAGTCCAAAGAGAACTCTGCCTTTTCATCTGCATTGACCACGTCATATCATCAGGCCAAAGAGGGAATTCAAACCTCAACAGCATGATGTTAGCCCCACCAACCAGTTAACTCATGAGTCTACCTGGTTCTGGCGTTCCCAAGCGTGAGTTCAAGATCATCAGAAGCATCTTCATGAATCCTCTCGCCCTCCCAGGGCTTCACCAAGCCTGTTGCGTTACTCCCGAATGCAAACTCAGTTGCCATACTGTCCGACATGGGAATATCTGACGTGAGGTCAGCACCAGCAGCAATTGCTGGAGAACACGTCCCACTCTGCCCAGGAGTCCACATCCGAGACCCTCCACCAGAAAAAGCTTCCTCCTTAAACCCGAAAGGATTTCTAGCAACGAGGCTGAATGTGGGAGAAGATGGCCCACCAGTAAGCCATCCCGAATCAGGTAAGACCTGACGGCCAGGGCTCGGCGGAGTGGATGAGGGGAAAACAGAGTTATGCTGTCCAGTCCAGGTCATGGAAGCAGCGGCGTGATCCCAGTGGTTTTTGGCTCGGGGGGTTCGGGAAGTTGGAGAGCTTAATGGAGGAGTAACTGGAGCACTAATTGAACCCCCAGGAATGAAGAGATGATGGGGTAGCTTGGATGAGGCTGAGGATGAGCCTGATGAAAGATTCTTCAGCCACGGAATGAGAGAATCCGCGTCAGGATTACCATGGGGATGGCCAGGGTATGGTGATCTGGCAGGGCTCGGGAAGGATGATGAAGCAGGACTAGGATTGTAGGAAGCACAGGGGCTTGGGTGGTACGAGGAGCACGGGCTCGCTGATGTTGATCCTCCCATAATGTCCATACGTTCCAAAGGTCTGCATCCCTGAGCAACAGCATTTAAAATGGATACATCAAACAATCATCTAAAGTAGTACTGCCGGAATATGTGCATTTCAAGGTTTGAGGATGACAAATTAAAATCCCGAACTCCATATATACGACTCATTTGAGAGACGCCATGACAACGATCACTTGACTTAATCAAATTTTTGCAATTTTCTAATTCATGCTTGCTGGGAGACATTCCCCTTCTTTCACAGAGACCCTTAGAAAACCAAGTAACAAGCAAGTCATCCAGAAATGTAACATAGAGACATTCCCTTCTGTCATAGGTAAAGTACGTGATGGAGAAACCTGGCAGAGTTCCTACTCCATAATAGACTTCCTAATGCCCTATCAGCCTCAAAAGCAGATGGTGCTCATGGCAAGCTAATGTACCATTTTATGACTTATTATTACGGCTGGTAAAGTCTAATAAACATACTTTTCCACTTCAACTAAAATCCATCATCATGTTCCTCAAGTTCCTTTACCGAAATGCATGTCATCATATGGGAAAAAGCAAGCAGCGCAACGAGAGAGGGGAATAATCTCAATGCTCAAGTGTAAATTCAGCCAAACAACCAACGAGGGCACAACTGTAAATTGACCACACGGACCAGGACCCGAGACCTTTTTCTAAAGCGAACACAGCAACGTCAAACAGCCGATATCTTTTAACGGTTGACAAATGGTGGCCATTAAAGTAAACCCCCCCTAAAAGAAAAAATTAAAAAAAAAAACCCATAATCATTTTCCTTAATCCAAAAGAGACCTCCCTAATCCCACACATTTCATACGCTTTTCTCTCTGCCTTGCGAATTCACACAAGGAAAGAGGAATCCGAGGAGGACCCCCCAAAAAACTCTCCTCCAAAATTCAACCATCGCCACCCAAAGCAGCTTTTCTCCACCCTTACCCTCCCTCTCTTTTCCTACCCTTTACTCTCTCTCTCTCTCTCTCTCTCTCTCACTATCCTGATGAACCCGGGAATCTCGGATAATCATTGATGGACAAAGAGAAATTGGGAAATAAGAAAATGGGGAAAAAACTAGACGTTACTCGCGCTCATTGGCTGTCCGGGCCAATGACCAAAACACCCCTCTTTGATTTTTACATGGGACGTCTGTTCTGTTGGGTGTCTTGCGTCAGGTCCTAAACGCTACTGCTGCTCTCGCAGCGGTAGGCAGTGTCTGGCGCAGGTAACGGCGATTCGCAAATGCAAAAAGAGAGAGATACAAACCAACAATCTCTGAAAACGAAGCCCTCCCAGCCCGAGAAAATCCACCAGGAAAAGAGGGCAAAAGTTCTTCCGCGTCATTAAAGACGACACGGCCAAAAAAGAGACAAGAGGAAAATTTCGAGGAAAAAAAATGGAAAAAAAGAAAAAGGGGTTAATTAAAGGAGCTTCATTTCGCGTGGAAGGAAGAGAAAGTTCCCTGAATTTCAGACCGGGAGAGACGGAAACGCCCCTGAAAGCGCCTCGAATTTTCACTCTACGCAAAGGGAGAAGGTGGGGGGGAAAGCGAGGCGGAGGGGCGGGGGACATTCTCGTCACGCGAGGCCAACGATTTCGCTGCGGAGGCTGCTCCCTTGCCTTCTTCTGCGAAAAGGGTCTCTCTCGGATTCAGAAATTTTCAGAAGCTTGTGTAGAGAGAGGAGCTCTCTCGTGTCTCGTGCACAAATCGATCCTCGTTCAAGCACACATCGAGTTAACCCAGATTAATCTCTCGCTAATTCTCGACAAATTCTAGTGCAATCATACGTTCATCACCTTAGACGAAGCAATGACCACACCAAAAAAAAAAAAAGCAACTTAGACGAAGCGAAACGAAGTCCGATTTAAGTTCAAGCACATGCATTACCGCGCGCCGGTCACGCTCACCGGCGGAGCCTCGATCGGCAGATCGATCGCGGCTCCGCTCATCATCATCGTCACGATCATCGAAAGGACAGCAGAAAGCCCGTGCAAAGAAGTGGACGAACAGAGGGAGAGAGAGTTGGGACATGCTCTCTTCACTCTCATTTCCAGCTTTCCACCTCTGCAAAATCGCGCATCGCCGCGATCTAAAGCTCTAAACGAAGAAGCAAGTCGCGGTCGCGGTCGAGCGACCTGCTGTCTTCACCTCTCATTTCGAGCCTTCTCAAGACTACTCGGCGACGCCGCCGTCGGGCGCGATCTAATTCGAAGAACGAAAAGCAAGCGACGGTACGGAGGGCGCCGCCGCGACGGGCGCGGGGCGGGCTGGCTTTACCTTGCGGTAGGTGGTGCCGTCCTCCTCGACAGTCCAGCCGGCCTCCTTGCAGAGGGCCTTGAGGACCTCGTTGTTGTCGCAGTGCTTGGGGAGCTTGTAGTTGCCGTACATCCGGAGGCCCGCGAAGATCTTCGCCGCGATCGCCCGCCGCCGCCGCTCCCGCCGCTTGTTGTTCTCCCTCTCCTTCCACGTCGGCGTCCTCGTCCCCGACGTCATCTCCCCTCCCCTCGCTCCCCTGGCTCCCCTCTCGGCGGGCGGGATTTTCCCGGGAAAAGTCGCGGATTTTCCCGAGAAAGCGGACGGCTTTTTTTTTTTTTTTTTTTTTTTTTTTTTGCTACGGCGGAAGGGCGGAGGGGCGGCGGATTCTGTTGGAGAGGCCGGCGACGGGACTTCCTGAGGTTTTTGGGCTTCGGGAGGGAGAAGGGAGGAGGCTGGGGGAGACTAAAAACAGGAGGGCAGCGAAACTGCCCCTGGGGAAGGGGGAGAATTACGAGAGTGCCACTGCGGGTGCGGGGTGGCTTTTTTTTTCTTTTTTTTTTTTCTTTTCTTCCCTCCCCGCGCGGAGTTCCGGAATCACGGGGGCGGCACGTGTCCCGCTTCGGCTTTCCGGAGGATGGAAAAAGCGAAGAGAGAGGGAGGGGGGGGGGGGGGGGGGGTCCGTCGTGCCTCGTGGATGCTGCTGCTCGGTGCTCATGAGGAAAGACAAGCCGTGTCGTTTGATTAATCGTGAAGCTTTAAAAAGTAAACTTCTTTTTTTTTTTTTCTTTATTGTGTCTTCTAACTTGTTTTTAATTTCTAACGTTATAGTTAATATTACAAAAAATCTCATAGTGATACAATTATAATAATTTTATCATGGATTAATTTTTTGATCACCAAATGACTTAAATTGGTATGTTTGTAATAAATTTACCTTGATAATTTCCGTTAAATTTTATCATAAAATTATTAAGTTGAATATTACGTAACAGTTAATAGATATATCAATTTAAAGTTTTACCCCATATTTATCATAATGTATCCATTTGCATTTTTATAATATTATAGAAAATTGAATTTGTTACAGATGTAGTGGGTTTTTTTTGTGATAAAAAATATTAGTTTAGAGTTAATTTGTTGTTAACATACTAGTGTAGGGTTTTTTTTCATAGTATTAATCCTTATAGTTAATACAACACTAGTTTGATTGTCAAAAAATGTAAATTATATATAAACAACATTACATGACGTGTTACGCTATGCATTGATGTGATTGAGGAAGTTATAGAGGTTGGCATGTCGAGTTTCGTGATACAATGATGATCTCGTGAAGTTTTTCTTTTTTCTTTTCTTCATCGAAATGATCTCATGAAGCTAGAGTTGCATTAAAGCCATTATATATGGATAGGCGATCCGGGACGAATCTACATCAAAATTTGTTATATTTGTGGGTGGCATCATAAGAAGAAGCAAGTCGATCCCAATAAAGATGCTTTTGCAATTTAATGTTTATTATCATACTTTACGCAATGGCTATTGAATTTAAGAGTATTAGACAAGGGACGAATGCGAAGGCTTAACTGGAAATATAAGGTACCACGACTCCTATTAATAAAATTACAATTACACATCTTACAAAAAGCATTTCTGAAACAATCATATGAAGCGACCCCATTTGTCAGAAAGTAATGAACAACGAGTAAAGACATTTCAATGTCTCCTCACGAAAATGGGATTCTACTAACACAAATCAAGATGGACCATCTTTTTTATCGCTCGAGGACAATGTTGGCAAACAAGCCACCGAGTGTAAAGAAAGAGCACTACTATTAGGATCTAAACCTTAACGTGAGCTAAAAAAGCGAGATACCTTGACCACGGTCGAGCATGCTCACGAGAGAAAGAATACTATTAGGATCTGAACCTGACCGCGAGACAAAAAGCGAGATTACCTTGACCACGGACGGGCATCGAATCGTCGACGGTTTCGGACTTTATCATTACCAATTTCTCAAAAATCAGAGGCATTTCCACAAAAGGGTACAGAAGGGAATTCAATGGGGGGGGATCAAATTGGGGGCGATATGATTGAAAAACGGGGGTGTGTCGAGAGGGGATCGAATGATGCCAAGGGGGTGTGGTGGGGGTGGGGTGCGAGTGGGTGGTGTGGGATTGCGATAGGGAAAGTTGCTGCTGCTCCTACTCTCGGGTCAATTCAGAAGGGAGGGAGGGAGGGTGATGAGATGGAGGAAGAGGACAAGCCCCCGGTCTCCCACTTTGACCGCAGGTCGCATTCAAGAGCCCCCTCCACGTCTCTCTCTCCTTTGAAACCGGTTCCTTCTGGGGCCTCTTTTTAAAATTGGAACTGTGTTGTTGACATCGTTTCATTTCTTTTTGGTTATGTGCTAGAATCTTGTCCCAACTCAAACCTTCCATCTTGTTCTTTTCCTCTCTCTCTCTCTCTCCTTCTCAGCAGTGACTCATATGCTGTGTTTGGCCTATGTCCATGCAAAGACAAAGGTGAGGGAGATGAGGCCATTGTGCATTGATTGTGCTCTGTTTCTTAAATCTAATTGAGGTGATCAGTTTTAGGATACGTTGGTTTCTATTCTAGAATCGGAAACCGGGTGATTCCCAATTTATGGAATCCAGAACCGGCCCATCTAATCTTTTGGTGTAATTTTTCCTTTTTGACTTATTCCATGCAAGACCGCATGTACTGTTGTATAATCTAAGCTCTCATTTTTTTTTATAGTGTTTTAGATCTTTTAATCAATGAAAATCTTAATGGAAAGACACTAAATGTGTGATAAAATATTATCAAGTATCATTAACTTGCTAATAAATAAAAGTATTTGTCCACTGACCAAAAAATAATAATAAAATAAAAGTATTTTCCAGTCTAGGTGGTTTGATGTACATTTGAAATCGAGAAATAGATCAACAATCATTAATTCTAAAACTCAGAAATTGAGAATTGCCCAAAATAGGCTCCTTTGGTCCTATCCAAGCCCTAGATCTAATGGTTGATATGCACTCGAGCAATGCTCTCAAAATATGTAATAATACTCATGGAATTTTTTTTCCGTCTCACACCGATTTTTTTGCAGTTGGTTTTTCGTAAAATGTCAATAATTTTAATGCCAAAGTAAATGTTGATGGGTCGTGCGGGAGGTGGTTTTTAGTCTCCCATCCTTACTTGGGAAAATGACATGAGTGGTCCTTGAATTTTGGTTTGGTCCAACGTGCAACATTGCCCCTAATTTTTTAGTTTGTTTGATATGGTTCCCATACTATTGATAAATGTTCGATGTGGCCCTTGCTTTTGCTCTAATGACAAATCGAATGCTATTTAATGACGTTGAGTATTATACACTAAGTTAGGTTTCTAGAAGATGATGAAGTCAATATATCTATCTTCTCTATCCATCTACTTTAGAAAAAAAAGGGAAAAAAAGAAACCAAAGTTTAACATGTCTGCCATTATTTGATGACATCGATTATTATATCCTAATTTGATATGGATATCTTACTTTGGATAATCGACATCTAACTTTTTTTTGTTATTATATATTATTTAAACCTAATGAATTTGAATCCACACAGCAGATTCTGTTGACTTAAATTGAACAGTATGATCTAAGTACTAGATCGAACATTTATCAATAGTTTGTAAATCACATTAAACAATTTCTAATTCCAATGATGATGTTACACGTTGAGGTAAAGTTAAGAAATCATCAATGCTATTTTTTCTTTTTAATTCTGCAGAACCAAATGGCTCTATTTTTGTCCCTAGGGTTCTAACATAAATTTCCACTGCCTTTTTTATTATTATTTTCTGACATGACGTCATAATAAAGGTAAGTATGCCATTGCTATCAACTTTAACCTAAGCCTCGACTCTGTTCACAGCTATCGTAGGCTAATAAAATAATGTTGCGTCTACAAGCACGAAACCTCATCAATTTTGCCATCCCTATAGTTTTCACTTCATGAATACGTTGACCTTGAAAGTACAAATTATTTTTAAAATTAACTATAGTAGAGCTCCTCCTCATTGGAACTAAAAAGGGAAAAAAAAGAAAACTACATGGGCTCTGTAACTAAATTAGCAAAAAATTTCGTTAATCTAAATTATATCGCATGTAAAAAAGTTTCCCGAGCCACCTTCTATCCAAAAAATAAAGGAATTGTTACTAAGTTCAGTTGTCATATATATTTTAGGGATTATTTTCTTTAAAGAAGACAAGAAATTTTTGTATGGTCAAAAATTCCCTTTTTAGAAAAAAATTGGCTTTTTAACAATTTCTTTAATTTTTTCTACAAAATGAAAGAGATGATGAAAAGAGGGACTCCTAATTCATGCCCAATCTCTTTATTTTCCTCGTACTAAGTGTGGATATTTTGGCAGGTAATTATTGTCTTTAATTTAGCGCATTTTAATTCGCAAAAAATAAATTATTCAAACAATATTTTTCTAAAAACGATTACTCATATCACTTGAAATAACTAATAAATGAAAAATATTTTTATCATTAATATCAATTTATATATAAATATTTTTCATGGAAAAAAAATAATTTCTTGTTTATTCATTATTGTAAGCAATTCAATTGATCATTTTTTTGAAAAAAATATTTTTAGAATTATTTATTTTCTGTGAAATAAATGCACCATTAATAAAGAAATGTGAAATAGTATTAAAAAAAAAAGAATGTCAATAATATCGAAGCCTAATTATTAAAATAAAGTCCCCTCTTATTTATTCATATATAATTTCTTAATAGTAGGGGCACTCGGATGAGATGAAGGGTCCCTTTCGTTCTAGTCTTTTTGATGCTTTGTCCCCAAACTGCGACGGTCCACGCACGTGCCCCACGTGCACGGGGGCCGATTGTTGATCAATTATAAAGCTACAATAGCGTTATAATTCAAAACCCTAGCGTTTCCCATCTTTGAAAAATAGGAAAATTATGTTCAACCGAAACATTGCATGACCGACACGACGTAGCGGACCACTCATGTTGCTCGCTCGATACGCGTCTTCATAAATTCTTGGTTTCAGACTTTGGAATTCTCATTTTCATTTTGGTTTGTTGTCCGTTGACACGACACGCCAATGCGACACGGCGGGAACCAGCGCATTAAATTCCTTTTCCTCTAGGAATAGACATCTGAGATATTGTCGCGGAGTTACTTGTAAGGAATGGTTCCGCGTCTTCACTGGTTGGAGCGGCGGAGCACTTGTCTGCATAAAAACCCGATTTGTCCTGTCAGAATCCGTTACAACTTGCGACTTGTCAATGATGGCGACTCCCACATCGGTGCTGTGTGAAACACCGGACTAAATGAGCATTCGTCAAGATTCCGACCTCTCGCAAGTTCATATTGCTCACTCCATACGCGTCTCCGTAAATTCAGGCTTTCGTACTTCAAAATTCTCATTTTTCATATCAGCAGATGCCAACGCTGTGTGGCGTGAACACTTGCATTAATTTCGTAGCAAAGTACTTGCTTACATGCCATGTCCAAGTCTGTTACAGCTTGCAACTTGTCGATGAAGGCGATTCTATCACGTGAGTACCGCGTGAAACATTAGTCTAAATGAGCATTCGTCGAGATGCCAGCCTCTCACAAGTTCAAAACCGTCGAGAGGTCCCAATTCCCAATAAAAGTTTTCTCGTTACGCTCCGTTGCTAACTGGTCTAAAAATTTAAGTTGTCAAATGAAGAAATGGTTTATTGTTTTAACATTGTAATACTCCTAAGCTAGGTTGGATTTTGGTCTTAATCTAAAATATGGAAATATTCAAATGGGGAGACAAATAGGGGTTTGGATATATTTGAAATAAGGATATCCTGCTCTGATATCACGTGAGATTAACCGTTCTAAATGTCTAAGCTATCAGGTGAAGATATGGTTCATTATCTAAATATTCAAATACGAAACCGTATATATATCTCGACTATATCGAGTGCAAGCATTCCGTGCGTGTCGATGTTGGGCATCATATCATGTGGAGTTTCACGTGGAACAGGCTCACTCGATTCCGGTGAGGCAGGGGGGTGTGTGCCCCCGCGGCGATGGGGTCGTGTGGGGGGTGGGGGGGACCGCCATGTTGCGGCGATCTGGGGAAATGATTAAATGGGGGGGCTTTGAGGGGGGAGGAGGGAAGAAGGGGGGGTTGGGTGGGGGGTGGGGTCAGGTCACGCACGATATGCCTGCCACCCACGAGGCATTCCCTTTTGCCCCTTTTTTGACGAGGGGCTTTTTTTTGTATGTTTGATTTTCTCTTTCTTTCTCTCTTTTTCCTTTTTTTTTTTTTATAAAAAAATTTTATAAATTTTTATTTAATTTTCCTCCTTTTTGGTTTACTATTTGTTCTTTTGTCTTGTTCTCTTTTTTCTTTGGGGTTTTTTTTTTTTTTTTTTTTGCAACCAGGGCGGTTGGTAGGAGGTTGGAGAATGGGATTTTGCTGGGGCTGGACTATGGATTGGGCCGTGGCCCATTTGGTCAAATTGTGTCCGCGTGAGCCACCGCCATCTCTTTTTGGGGAAAACAATGAATGCCCATGTCCTTAGAATTTTTCTTTTTTACCATTTGTACTGAACTTTTTTGTATTATTTTCGTTGGCGTTTAGTCCCTTCGAAGATAAAGAGTAAGTCCCAAGCTGATGACCTGCGTAAAACAATTGTAATCACTAGAGAGCATTGCCGGACTCTTGAAAGAGTCGGTCGAGGTTGCCGACCTCACCGCATATTTGGGCAAGGGGGGCAGTGTTCGGGATCAACAGCGCGTGTGCGGCAGAGGTAAGGGTGCTCTGCGAGCGGTGGGGAGGGTTGCAGCCTGCGCCTAGGCACGATAGCGAGAGGTACGACTTTACCAACCTGATTGATGTCGAACAGTTGGCAAAAGTTGAAAGATCGGCATCGTTATAACTCTTTATTCTTGCGTTCGCCTCAGCCTCATTCCGAGCAGGCATCAAAGTACAAAATTACAGGTAACTTTTATGACGATAGGATCCCATACGTAACGTGGCTAAATTGAAGGGCGTCATAAGCTCGTCCGTGCTTTCTAACCAGGCCCAAGGATGGGTTAGCCCAAGGATGGATTAGCCCACATTGGATATTTAATCTCCATGGTTCGGCCTCAATCGAGGATTTATATGATCTGTTTGGTTTAATATGGATGGATGAGGCAATCTGAAGAAGGTGAAACGAAGTATATCGAGGGTGCATTTGTTTCGTGAAAAATTCGACATATCTAAAATGTAATTATTTTTAAAGAAGTCATTTAGAAAAAATGGCAATATTTTTTTAGGGGTTTTTGAAATCTGAAAATGAACTTGGAATTATTCCATCATTTGGCAATGATAATGTACTTTTATTTTATTTATTTCCTAAAGAGACATGCAATATTCATGTGGCATAAAAGTTACACGTGCGATATCATTAAATTTTAGATAAGGTTGTTGAATTAAAGTTTTATGACATAAATACTTTTATAGATTGTTAAATAATGGGATAATACCTTGAAAAACCTCAAACTGGTACACTTGTGACAAATTTACCCCAAACTATTTTTTTGACCATAAAAAACTCCAAACTGGTAAACTTGTGACAAATTTACCCTAACTGATTATAAAAAACTCTAAACTGGTACATTTATGACAAATTTACTCCAAACTAATTTATTCGGCTGCAAAAAACCCTAAACTAATAAATTTGTGACAAATATACCCTATGCTAAATTGGATTAATACTACAAAAAAATCAAAAAAAATTGTAAACTGTGACAAACAGAACGTAAAATCCCAAATTGATATACTGGTTAACTGTCATGTGTCATTTAACTTAATAATTTGAGAATAAAATTTAACGAAAACTAACATAGGGTAAATTTGTCACAAGTGTACCAGTTTGGGATAAATTTGTCAAAAGTATACCAATTTGGGGTTTTTGGTGGTCAAAAAAATAGTTTGGGGTAAATTTGTCACAAGTGTACCAGTTTGGAGTTTTTTAGGGTATTATCCCTTAAATAATTTATTTTTTCTCTTATGGAACTTAAGCTCAAGTACTTAGGTCCTAAGCCTTAGGGGACTCGGGCCTGACCGATGAGGTTCCCAAGCCCAAACATCTAGGTCCTAGTCACAAGAGCTAGGGTTTCTAGGGCCTAGCCATTATGAACTCGGGCACTAGCATCGAGGACCCAAGCCAAGTGCCCGTGACTTGGGCATGGAAGTCGGGTACTTGAGCATTGCCTGTTCGCAATTTGGACATGGGCAGTAGTATCCCAACCCCTGCACCCCCCCCCCCTCTCAAGAGACCCGAGCTAGGGTTTCTAGGGCCTAGCCATTATGAACTCGGGCACTAGCATCGAGGACCCAAGCCAAGTGCCCGTGACTTGGGCATGGAAGTCGGGTACTTGAGCATTGCCTGTTCGCAATTTGGACATGGGCAGTAGTATCCCAACCCCTGCACCCCCCCCCCCCCCTCTCAAGAGACCCGAGCTAGGTCTCTATCTTGTGCGCTCTGAGGTCTATACTCCAAGCAATGATTTCTTATCAGATTTTAGAAGATGATTTCTGGTTTTTAAAAAAATGTAATCATTTAAGTATAGGTTCTCCATTGATTTTGAAAATATTTCCCATCAACTCATTTTCTTAAGCAATCTAAATATTGAAAAATGAGGAAAATGTGTTTTGACAGAAAGTTTTTCGCGAAGCAAACAGAGTCTTAAGTGTTAATCAAATATATTCAAAGTCTCTGCTCTAACGGTGTATGCTCAATTTCCAATTGATATCGTTGTGAAAGTTCTCGAGTTCGATTCCTTGCACCTTCTTTCCATCCATTTACAGATTCCTTTCATTATGTCTGATGGGCTTTTGACAGTTCTTTGCATTGGGTTGCATGCTTAAGGTCTTCATCATCAAATCAGTCCTTGCATGAGAGGGAGTGTTAAAAAGATATGAAACATTATCATTTTTTTTTTGTGACCGAGAATCCGCCAGAGCCTGTCCTTATCAGCTTACGCCGAAACATTATCATGTTTCATACTCAAATAGAGCTAAAACTTCCTCCATCTAATGGCAAGCAAAGTGCTCCGCATGAGCACGACTTCGTTCTTAGTTTAGAATCGCTAGTAACGGGAGGGTATGCAATTTAAGATAGGGGTCGAGCATTGTCGAATAATATTATTCAAGTTTGGTATATGGACTATACCAACGTTAAAACTCCAAAGATCGATAAGGATTTTGCAAAAAGAAACGCCATAATGGCATGTTCCATATTAACTTAAGATTAAGGAAAATAAAAAGTAAGACAAATGTAGAAACTTAAATTCTAACGCTGACTTTCTTTCAATATTTGGCATAATTATAAAAAAAACAAGTCATAAATTTCTTATACATATATTAATTTAGTTCTAAATCTTTTAATTTTACCATTTACTTTTAATAAAAGAAAATCTCAATTGAATCGTAGATATTTTAACAATTTATCAATGTAATCATTTTGATTAATATTAGCCGAAAATTGCTAGCATGAAAATTGCTAGCATGTACGTTGATTCTTCTACATATTATAATTGGTGTTGACATTGACAATTTTTAAAATTTTCGAATATTTCCTATTTTTTTTCCTTTTCTTTTTCATTTTATTTCCTACTAAGTAGAGCGTGGGCCCTCATTTGTTGTCGGCAAGGGATGAATTACTCTTCTTCCATACTTCTGATGCTTGGGGATGAATTACTCAGAGATAAAGTTCAACTGAATGATGCAAAAATAAGGACTGCCCTCGACCACCTAAGCACTCTCTCCACAAGTCGCCTGTCAAAGACAGAATGAGCAGACAGAATCTACAACGGTCTGGGCTGTGAATGATCCAGGAAGCTGATGAAACTAGGAATGGTTTCAACCGACATAAAACCTCTTCGACTTCGCTCCGACTACACTGCACAAGCAAGACTCTTTGATACCGACTAGATGAAACTCTAGTCAATTGCGATGGTATGATGGTGCTCTTGGTGAGGTATGTTCTGGTATTGGTGTTGATGGGAAAATCAAGCCAGTGTCTGCTGGATCTCCAGAGGTAACTAAAGCTGTTAGCCATCAAAGACAGCAGCTTACAAAGAATGAAGGACAGAGCTGATCAGATACAGTAGTCGAAACTGATTTTACAGATCATTGGGAAGGAGTGAGGCTTCGTAGCTGGGAAGATGTAGCTACAATCGAAGACATTAAAGCTTTGCTTTCTTGATTTTGTATCTGCAGATGCCAACATAGTTAGAAAGGCAGGCATGTGATAGCGCAGTCTGCTCAGCAATGCAGATGTGCCATTTGATCTTTGACCTCCAAAAGAACTCTAATGAAGTGAGCCAGATGCTCATGATGGACCAAAGTAACATTCCGAATGATGCAACATCGGAAACAGCGAATGAAGGGCTTGTCTTCACGGATGAACAAGGTCCATCATTCTTTTTTCGCACAGATGCATGACCCACTTCAGTCCAAATCATAAGATTCAACAAATGCAGCAACACTTTGAATTTCATGCTGGTGCTCAACAAATGGAAGCAAGAGAAACAGACATGCTAATCAAAATAACATCAGGACTACTGCGAAGTCCATGCACTGTCTAAGAACTTGCAAGTAAGTAAGACAACCAATTTCATAGATGAACTCAAGAAATGCAGCAAGCCCACGAAACCAACCTGCAGATAAAGTATAACACAAGGAGAAGTGTGTTGTATCGCAATGCACTGTTTACGCTTCTCAGATAGAAATGCCAAAGGAGCAAAATGTACTAACCTAATGAGTCTAGGAAAGCTCAGAGATCAATCATCAGCATGCAAAATACACAGTGATCATCAACCCTTGATCATGGCAAATTTTTGCTTCAGCTCTTATTTAGACACAACAAAATACGAACTTATCAGATGAAAAGGGACAGTACGGTCATCCCATGTGTAGATTAAACAGATGACCAAAGAAATCTTCATTCAAGTACGCTCAACCCAAAAAAAACCTCTGTAAAAAGCTGTATGCAGGAATCAAGAACAGAGTCAAGATGTGGAGTAACTCTGCCATCTATCGCTTCCCACTCATTTCATCCTAGATTTTTATCTGCTTCACCGTCGACCCTTTTCATCCCCAACTCATTTGAATCTCAAAGCACGATTCAAGATCAAGTTTTTTACTGGAATCGGATCATACCCAAATTACGCTCTACTTCTTGCCTCCCTTCTTGGCCGACCCGGTGTTCGTCCTGTGGATCTTCCGCTTCCGGGTGAGGGCGAACTCGCCGAACTTGTGGCCGACCTTGTCCTCGGTGATCTTGGAGCGGACGAAGTTCTTCCCGTTGTAAATCCGCATGGTGGTGTTGACGAACTCCGGCAGGATGGAGGACCGGCGCGACCAGATCTTCTTGTTCGAGAGGAGGTCCCTCCGGTCCTTGATCTTCGACAGGAACGCGTCGACGAAGATGCCCTTCCACAAGGATCGCGTCATTCCTTCGCCTTCGGTTCGGGCCCTTGCTTCCCGGAACTGAAAGAAGAGGAAAAGAACGACAACAGAGCCACTGTTCAGCGGATGAACAGCGAGAAGAGGGTTGAGAGAGAAAGGGCGACGGACCTTGAGTCCGACGGCGACGGCGACAGGTGGCCGGAGCTGCGGAAGCAAGGAAGCCGAGTTCAGACGTACGGAGAGGAAGAGAAGAGGATAGAGGCGGACAAGAAACGAAGAGAAGGCTTAGGGTTCTCCTCGCTTCTCCTTCGATTCTTAGAGGGGTATTTTAGTAAATTCATTATCTTTTTTTTTTTTGTGCTGATTTTTTTTTTTTTGGTGCTGGAGGAACCGCTATTGTGGCCGGCAACTGTTCACGTAAACACCAGGTGTCAATAGTAGGAAAACCACCACCCTAGCGACACGCGTAAATCACCAAGCACTTCAGCCTCCTTGCTTCGCAGAGGCTTCAAACCTTGACCTCCACCGGGGAGAGCAAAGGCCCTACCATCGACGTTGCAACGGCCGGTGGTAAATTTATTATCTTTTTGTAATTGATGAGTGCCTTAAAAAAATATTCTAGCATTTTTTCCTTTTCATTAACTTAAAAATTTACATGTGTCTTAAATTAAATTAAAAAAGAAATTATGGGGAGTTTGTTTGTGAGGTGGAATTGTTCCGTTTGGCTTCATCTTTTTTTAAAGTTCAAAGCCAATCACTTGACCTCGAACAAGTCGTTAGGGCAATAAATTTGTCAAAATATATTATAGGCTCATTTCTTACCCCATATTTGATGGGCTAGGTTGCTATATAGGCTAATTATATTAATAAATGTGTCATAAATTGATTTAAAGCCAACTCCATGGGTCATAAATGAATTTAATATCGGTTTTAAATAGTATCACAATTTACCTGACTTTTTGGTAGACTTAAGGAGTTTTTGTAACATCTCTCCAAAAATAGGTTCATTGTAGACTAAGTTTGTAAGCATACTTAAGAATCTTATACTACTGTTTGGTATGACTATTTAAAACTAAGGATGTTTTGGTTAATTGTGATAGTGTGCTCTACAATTGCCACAATGTGGAACCCATGCATGAGAATTTCACCATTTTAAAATTTTATATGATATGAGTCAAAGAATGGAAAATAATTTGGCAGCTAATTGGCAATCTCTATCTTGAGGCTGAGGAAGGGCCATGCATGTGGGATATCATACTTGTCACAAATTCTGTTTACATTTTGCATGACTCGTATCATAGGCAATTTTTCTGGTCTTACACTTGCTCACTCCATACTTTCACCTTAGGGTGTGTTTGTTTCGTAGAATACATTTTCAGAAAAAACGTTTTCCACATTTTTTGGTGTTTGATTTACTCAAAAAGATCAGTTAATAGAAAACGTTATCCTGGTCAAGAGAAAAAAATTTCCTATCAAAGCTTAAACTTAGGAAAATCATTTCCCTTCAAAAAAATCGGAAAACGTTTTCCAAATCTACCAAAACTTAGATTTGGTGGTTGGTTTAAAAATAATTATTCTTATAAAATATATTTTTAAAAAATTCGAATTTTTTATTTTATTTTTTATTTTCATTGATGTCGATAATTGTTCGGTACCTGCATTGAAGAAAAGTCATAATTGCTACATTATCTTTAATGAGTTTGTTTATATTTCTAGGCGTAGTGATTGTTTCTAGAGATATGACAAGATATAATGAGATAAAGTGAGATATATTGATTGTTTTGTTAGTTTTTAGATCTTATATGGAACACTAGTTGTTTTTATGTGGAAGAGCAAATGTCATGTAACAAGTCCATATTTAGGGGAATCTTGTAATTGTTTTTTTGTTAAGGTGAAGTCAATCTACATCTATCTTTTTATTTTCCTTACGTGAGTTGTGAACGTTTCACCTTCAAAGTACTTCCTTAAAATTGGTATTAGAGCACATGGTTTGTTATCATGGCCTCAACAAATAATCAACTTCCTCTTCAATACCCTCGTCTTACCAAAGCCAACTATGGGTAACTGAGTCATTTGAATGAAAGCTCTACTTGATACTTACGATGTGTGAAAACTTGTCAACACTAGCTATGATGAGCCAGAGGATGAAGTTATCTTGAACCAGATCCAGAGGAGTGCCTTGGAGAAGGTTCATTCGAAAGATCAATATGCCCTGCCCATCATCTATCAAGTTTTAAATGATTTCATGTTTAAAGAGGTGTCGAATGCCACTACTGCTAAAGAGGCATGGGAGATATTTCACAAACAACATCAAGGAGTACAGAAAGTTCAGAAAATTCGCCTTCAAACCTTGAGAAGCAAATTCAAGGTAATTCATATGAGAGAATCTAAATCAACTTTTGATTTTTTCACAAAATTTTTGGCAATTGTCAATCATGTGAAAAGAAACAGAGAAGACAATTTAGATGTTTGTGTTGTCAAGAAAATATTTCGATCCTTAGACAAGAAGTATGACCACAATGCTATTGCAATTGAAGAATCCAAAGATTTGGATGCAATAACGATCAATGAGCTTATGGGTTTATTACAAGCCCATGAAGAAAGGTTCAAAAGAAAAAAAGATTAAACCGGTGGAGGAACTTCTCCAAACGCAATTAACCATCCAAGATGAGAAGGAGAAAAGAAAAAATCCCATGCAAACTCGTGGGACAAACCAAGATTGTGATCATGGTTGAGGCCAAGGTCACTTTTAAGGAAGAGGTCGTGGACGAAGCAAAGGAAATGCCGCTCAAAGTAATGGTAGATATCAGTATCAAAGGGATGATCACGAAAAAGGAAAGGACTTGACAAGCCAATGGTATGATAAATCTAAAATTTTATGTCATCATTGCAATAAAATTGACCATTATGCTTCTGACTATTGGAACAAAGAGAGTGGCGGAGCAAATGAAAAGACAAACTTGGTGAATGATGTCGATCAAGTTCTATCATTAGCATTCATAGAAGATGAATGAGGACAAAATAATACATGGTATTTGGATACTGATGCAAGTAACCACACGTGCGCGCGAAATGAGATGTTTACCAAGTTAGGTGAGACAATTAAAGGGAAAGTCTCTTTTGGTGAGTGATAACTCTAAAATTCTTGTCGAAGGCAAATGTACAATTCTGATTCGCATGAGGAACAATGCATGTTAGTTTGTTTCCAATGTCTATTATGTCCCGAAAATGTTAAATAATATTTTGAGTTTGGGATAGCTTTTGGAGAAAGGCTATATTGATAATATGAAGGATCTTAGTCTTGTACTAAGAGACATGAATAATAAACTGATTGCGAATGTGAAGATGTCAAAGAATAGGATATTTATTCTCAATATAAGGAGTGATATGTCTCAATCTCTGAAGGCGTGCATGGATAATATTTCATGGTTGTAGCATTTGAGGTTTGACCATCTCAATTTGGCAGACTTAATTTGCCTTTTCACAACAAACTGGTTTATGGTTTACCACATATTGATTATCTCAATCAATTATGTGAAGGGTGTGTTATCGGTAAGCATTTCAAAATTAGATTTTCGAAGGAAGCAACTTATTGAACGAAGAAGTTGTTTGAGTTGATTGATTCTAATGTATGTGGCCCAATCACTCCGCGCTCATATGGTAATCAACATTTTGCTACTTTTATTGATGATTTTTACTTTGAAAACTTAGGTATATTTTTTAAAAGAAAAAAGCTGAAAGGGAGAGCGGTTATTTTATCAAAGCTTTGACGACTAATCATGATAGAGAATTTACCTAAACCATATTCAACAAATTCTATGAGGATCATGGTATTCAACATTTCTCGATGGCTCCGTATTCTTCTCAACAAAATGGCATAGCTGA
Source organism: Eucalyptus camaldulensis (assembly GCA_019915185.1). Classification (NCBI taxonomy): domain Eukaryota; kingdom Viridiplantae; phylum Streptophyta; class Magnoliopsida; order Myrtales; family Myrtaceae; genus Eucalyptus; species Eucalyptus camaldulensis. The sequence goes on from JAHSVA010000012.1 coordinate 6,919,949, forward strand.
ACAGAAAAATAGAACCATTCTAAACATGGTTTGGAGCATATTGAAGAGCAAAAATTTGTCTAAGGAACTTTGAGCCAAAGCTGTCTCGTGTGTGGTCTATCTTAAAAATAGATGTCCCACATTTGGATTCAAAGGCATAACTCTACAAGAAGCACAGACCGGGAGAAAACCAAGTGTTTTACACTTGAGAATTTTTGGGATCATTCCATATGCTCATGTCCTAGACCAGAAAAGATCAAAGCTGAAAGATAAGAGCAAAGAGCTCATCTTTATCATGTATGACTCATCATCCAAAGTCTATCGATTATTTGATCCTAACACTTTGAAACTGTACATAAGCAGAGATATTAAGTTTGATGAAAATAGCACATGGAAAGAAAATTAAAAAGAAGAAGTGAGTGCGCATGGTGATGCCGATCAAATGGAGTTAAATGATCATTCTTCACCTTCTTCTCCAATATCTTATTCAAGTTCATCATCACCTACCTCTTCAAATGATGTCAATGAACCACTAGTGCCAAGATCAAGGAGATTGTCTGACATTTATGAAGCTACCGATGAGTTTCACCTTGTATGTCTTTTTGTAGATTGTGAACCACTTGTTTATAATGATGCGGCCAAAGAAAAAAAAAAGGAAAAAATGTCATGATGAAGAAATTGATACCACTGAGAAGAATCAAATACGAAAGCCTATCGATCTTCCAAAGGACAAGAAATCGATTGAAGTCAAATGGGTGTACAAGGCCAATAAGAACAAGAAAGGAGAAGTGACAAGATAGAAGGCTTGATTAGTTGCGAAGGAGTACAAGCAAAAAGCTGAAATCAACTATGATGAAGTTTTTGTCCTTATCATCTGCATGGAAGCAATTAGATTGATCATTTCTGTTGCTGTTCAAAATGATTAGCGAATTTATCAAATGGATGTCAAATCAGCATTTTTGAATGCCATCCTTGAAAAGACATTTGTGTTGAACAACCCGATAAGTTTGTTGTGATTGGTTATGAAGACAAAGTATTGAAGTTAAAGAAAGCTCTACATGGGCTAAAACAAGCACTAAGAGCATGGAATTCCAAACGTGATGCGTATTTCAAGGCGAATGGATTTTCACAATATCCATACAAACATACACTTTATTTTAAGCAAGAAAAATGTGATGTTCTACTTGCCTGTTTGTTGATGACCTTATTTTTATAGGAAATAATCCGGCAATGATTGATGATTTTAAGGCATCAATGGTTAAAGAATTTGAGATAACCAATAATGATCTCATAAATTATTTTCTTGGGATCGAAGTAAAGCAAAGTGCCGAGAGGACTTTTATTTTCCAAAAAAGATATGTATAAATTTTCTTGAAAAATTCAATGTGAAGAATTGTACTCCGGTCAATACATCTATGGAATGCGAAACCAAGCTTTCGAAGTTTGATGATGGTGTCAATGTTGATTCAACATATTATAGAAGCTTGATTGGAAGTTTGAGATACTTGATATGCATGAGATTGGATATTATGTATAGTGTTACAATTATGAGTCGATATATGAAGAATCCCAAGTCATTTCATCTTAAATCTATAACGAAGATACTTCAGTACATCAAAGGTACTACTTCTCATGGCCTACACTACTATTGCTCTGAATCCTTCCAACTTAAAGCTTATTTGAATAGTGATTGTGGTGGAGATATTGATAATCAAAAGAGCAAACATGCTTTATATTATTCTTGTCTGACACTGCTTTCACGTGGTTATCAAAGAAGTAACACAATGTCACTTTATCGATATGTGAAGTTGAATATGTAGCTACATCCTCATGTAATTGTCATGCAATATGGTTGAGAAGACTACTCAAAGATATTCTTATGGAGCAAAAGCAAGCAACTGAGATTTTGTTGATAATATTTTTGCTATTGCATTGGTGAAAAATCTAGTTTTTGATGAACGAAGCAAACATATCAATGTCCGGTATCACTTTATTCAAGAACAAATTAAAGAGAATGAGGTTGAAGTGTTGCATGTGAAGACGGGAGATCAAGTAGCAAACATTTTCATTAAACTTGTCAAGATTGATGCTTTCCAAAAGTTCAGGAGCCTACCTGGAATGATCGATGGAAGAGAATTTGGTTTAAGGAGGGATGTTAGACATTAAACCAAATTCATCGGCACCAATAACTAGTCGCTATCCGCATTGAAGGAAAATCATAATTGTTGTGTTATCTTTAATGAGTCTATTTGTATTTCTAGATATAGTGATTGCTTTTATAAATATGATAAGATATGATGAGATAAGCTGATACATGGTGATTGTTATGTTAGTTTCTAAATCTTATCCGGAATGCTAGCTATTTTTATAGGAAAGAGCAAACGTTATGTAATAGATCTATAAATAGGGGAATCTTGTAATTGTGTTTTGTTAAGGTGAAATAAATTTGCAAGCCTATCTATCTTTTTTCTCTTCTTAAGTTGTGAACATCACCTTTAAATTACTTCCTTCAAGGCTAGCGTGCCTAGAGCCTCACCAAATTGGGCAAGTTTGCAGCCTCAAGCTACAATGCTCGAGCTTGCCCGAGGCTGACAAGTTTGTGGTGAGGCTTAACCAGCGAGTTGTGAGCCTCGCTAGATCAAGCAAGCTCATAGCCTTCGGCGGTAAGCTTCTAGCCTCGCCAAATCGGGGAGCTTGCAGCCTCTAGCAACAACTCAAGCTCAACCCTTGTAAGCTAGCCTAGAATGAACCGCCAAAGGAAGCAAAAGGGATGGCACCGGAAAGCAGAGGAGCGAATGAGAAGAAGAAGGAAAAGAGAAAAAAAAAAATAGAAAAAAGATGAAAAAAAATAGAAAAAAATTAAATGCAAAATAAAAATAATATAAAAATTCAAAGTTTTTTAAAACAAACATTAAAAAAATTCATTTTTTTTTTTTTTACTAAGATAGAGTGTGGAATCATTTTCTAATAAAATCCAAACAACGAAAAACATTTTTGATTATACATCACTAAACAAAGGACAACAAATCATATTCATGGAAAATGTTTTTCAAGAAATTATTTTCCTTTATCATTAAGATTTTCGTGAACAAACGCATACTTAGTATCGATATGAATTTTCTTAGATTGGGTTAAGTATAAAAGTGCTTTAACAATATGGGTCGCAGTCAAGTATGAGTCACTATATTTATATTGTATGAAATAGATCAACACATGTTAAATAAGTCAATTTGGATCAAATCATTTTTTACCTGATCCAAATTCGACTCAATCCACCTATTTGACATGTTTATGGACGGTGATGTTACTGGCTCTCCACATCTGGCTATTAAAGGTGTCCAAAAACCCGACCCAACCCGACCCGAACACGAAACAAGTACATGTTTCGGGTCTTAATATTGTTCGGGTAATTGTTATGAAACAAGAAAATAAACATGTTTTGGGTCGGGTTAGGGTCGAAACATTGTTCAACCCTGAACATATTATTGGCTCCATGTGTTTGAAACAAACACGTTCTCCTCGCACCCAAATCTAAACACTCTTCACCCAAACACATTATTGACCCTTCGGACGCGACGATTGCGCCTTCTCCGGTCGTTGACTCCGCCGCCGCCACCGCCAGCATGTTGATCTCACTTGCGTGCTTTCGACGAGCGACGATTCCTTCGTGTCAACCTCCGCTCGCCACCGACTTTCCTGCTGGATTACTGTGCATGGCGATGGACTTGTTTCTCCGCGTGAGTTTTCAGATGCTTTGCGCGTGCTTCCTTGGAGTCGAAGGGAGGCTAAGCGCTTGGATTTTGCTTTTTGTTTGTTTCGGTGATTTCGTTTATCTCGATCGCAGTTTGTAGGAGGGGGTTCTACTTTCTTCCCTGCGTTGATTCTTTGCGTCTTTTTTCTGCTTATTTTTTCTTTTGCTGTTAGTAACCCGACTGTGCGCAGTTTTCATGGAAATTGCAGAATCTGCACCGACTCCTTGCGTTTCCTTAGCTTTTGAAGTAGTTGGTTGGGCGTTGGGGTAGTGATTTTGGTCTAGATTATGCTAGCCGTGTGGTTGGTTTTGATGAAGCATCTTAAAAGGGGAAGCTTTGCAAGCACCCGCGAAATTGCATTTCGTGTTTTTGCTAATGGAATGAACCGGTCAACAGAGTTGCAAAGAATCTGCGAGGTGTAATTTCACCTAACGTTGATTCTGTCATTTTTTTAAGTAACTATTCGGTTCTTCTGCATTGGGTTCTTACAGAGTTTTTTATTTTATTTTTTAACCAAAGGGTTCTTACAGAGTTTACCATCTGTAAAATGTATAAGATTAATCATTCTCTGTAGAGTAGATGCTCTTTTGAGGTCTGTTTGTTTCGCGGAAATTGGGTCATTTTTGGAAAATATTTTCCCATAAGTCATTTTCCAAGAAAATGACAATAATTTTTTGATATTCGGCTAAAACTTGAAAATGTTTTGGAAAATATTTTTCGGTGTTTGGTAAGGAAAATATTTTCCACTCCTCAAATTGGCGAACGCGAGCGTCAAGCTCAAGGCTCGCCAGATTGACGAGGGCAAGTTTGAGATCGACAAGCTTGAGATTCACTTGGTTCGATGATTAGCCAAGAAAGAAGAAGATGGAAAACAAAGAAAAGAAAAAGAAAAAGGAAATTAAAAACAATTAGAATTAAAAAAGAAAAAAATTAAAAATTAAATCGAATAGAAAAAGGAAAGAAGAAGAAAAAAGGGAATAAGAAAGTGAGGATTTGTAAATGTGTGAGATAAGATAGATCAAGTGAGGAAAATATTTTCCACTTTTCAAAAGTGGAAAACATTTCTCCTACTCTATAAGACTTTTTTCCTTTGATGGAAAATATTTTTCCCAATGAATTCATTTTCCATGAAACGAACGCCGAAAAATCCGGAAAATGTTTTCCCAAAAATTATTTTCCACGAAATGAACGGAGCCTTGGTTATCTACAATTTTATTAACCGATCATCATGGTTTGGAAGCATGTTGATGTACCTGATTTTTGTTTTGTTAACTCCTTCAATAAGGAAATAATATGCGATTAGAAATTTGTTCTTGAGAAGTTAAATGGCCTTTTACTTCAAAAAAATTATACTAAAGAAAAGGAAGGTGGGAATAAATAAAAAAAGAAGAAGAGGAAGACCCAAAAACCCGACCCGACCCGAATTTTCAATGTGGGTCCAATGTGTTTTGGATCGGTTTGGATCGGGTCATAGTATGTGACCCTTATGATTTGGGTCAAGTTGAGTAACATCAAAACCCGACCCGACCCGTTTACACCCCTACTGGCTATCCATGGCCGTCAGCTTCACTCATCTAGATGACACCACTGGCGCTTCAAATTTGGTCATTGATGGCCATCGATGCCAGTTGCGAACCTTGCTTCGCATGGCCAGTGACACTATTGTCTCTCTAGATCTGATCATCCATGGTTGTCTGCACGACTCACTTTGGTGACCTGTTGAGGAGTTGTAAAAGATCTTTATTTTTCTTTTCTCTGTTTTCTTCTCCCCCTTTCTTGTCATATGCCATTTTTTTTTATTGCCTCTATCCATGGATGTCTACAACTTTTAATGCCCTCTCTCTTAAGTCGACCTCTAATGGCGATTATCACTGCAACTCAAGGTCATGTCGCAACCTTTGTGACGAATAGGTATGGCCCAATGTCGACATTTAGATCTAGACGCTCGACCTTCACTGCCATTGTGCCTCAGGATCTGGAGGTGACGGCCTTCTATGGCTGCCAAGCTTGACGTTGTGATCGAGATCTCGTAAGTCATAGAGGAGTCGTCAAACTTGAACCGTTTTAAGTTGGACTATGTCTAGTGTGAAATCGAGCTCGACTAGATTTGGAGATGGACAAGCTTGAAGCAAGTAAAGGGATGGCATGAGAAAGCAGAGGAGCGAAGGAGAAGAAGAAGGAAAAGAGAAAAAGAAAAAAAAAGAAATAAGAAGAAAGAAAAGAAAATAATTAAAAATTCAAAGTTATTTAAAACAAACATTAAAAAAATTCGAATTTTTTCTTGGCTAAGATAAGTGTGGAATCATTTTCTAATAAATCCAAACAATGGAAAACATTTTTGATTATACATCACCAACAAAAGAACAAAAAATCATATTCATTGAAAATGCTTTTCGGGAAATTATTTTCCTTTATTATTGAGTTTTTTGCGAAACAAATACACCATTAATATTGATACGAATTTTCTTAGATTGGGTTAAGTTTTAAATTGCTTTGACAATATGGGTCAAGGTCACGTATGAGTTGCTATATTTATATTGTATGAAATAGATCAACACATGTTAAATAAGTCAATTTGGATCAAACAATTTTTGACCTGATCTAGACTCAACTAAATCCACTTATTTGACATGTTTAATGGACGGTGACCTTGCTAGCTCTCCACATCTGGCTATCCATGGCCGTCAGCTTCACTCACCTAGATGACACCACTGGCTCTTCAAATTTGGTCATCGATGGCCATCAATGGCCCCATTTGATTGAGCTTTAGGGGATTTTTTTTTTTTTTTGGAAAAATGAATACTTTTGGGACTTTGAACCTTTTGGGGAAATGTGGGCTATTTGACTTTTTTTTTTTTGGGGTACTTCTTTGATTAATGTTGGTCTTAACAAAACTAAAAGCCCAAACCAGGTTATCAATATGAAACTATTGAATATTTTCTCCCTCTCAATGATTCCACGTTTGGTGTGGGTAAACTTGCCCAATACTCCAAAATGTTCTTTTTAATATTTTGTAAATATTGTGTTTGTGGATAAATGCGTGGATTCATAATTCTATTTCATCTAAACTACCACAATTTAATTTTTAAACTAAATCTCTCTCATAAACAACACTTCCAAGTATATCCAAAACTTGACTAAGTATATATTAATCGATTTCCATTATTATATCATTAAAGTATTTTCCATTTATTCATAAAAATCAAATATCTTGTAATAATGCAATTTTGCAAAATCTCTTGAATGTTAATTTTTCACAGCCAAAATCCATCAATTAGAAAAACGATGAATTTTGTTTTTCTGTATATTGAGTAATTGATATCCGATAAGTTCCAGTAACCTCCCAAGGTACACAAGCACGTCCGACTGATATAATTTTGCTAATATTACTATTTTTGGACAGAATAAATAAGAGAATTCTTTATTTATTTATTTTTATTTTCTGAGTTTTAACTATACGAATATTACGACACATCTTTTATTCTAGAAAAGGTTTGATCAAAATAATTGTACGTATTGCTATTCCTATCGACCGTGCCCAAGACACATGATCATTACCGGCTCGCGTGAACGTCCATGAGAAAATTAAGGGAAATTTTATGAAAATATCGATCTTCCAAAACAAAAAAGAATAATAATAAGACGATTTCAACACAATCATCCTTAATACGAAGCCATGAAACTTTCCTCTAGTCTCCCAATTAGACTAGCATTACATATATAGTCAACTTCTCTCGTTAAAAGAATCTCACTGACTGTGTTTTTGACACACTTATCAAGCAACTCAATATAAAGAACTTTAGTAATTTTCAAGCAATGTCCAGTTCATGTGTTATGTGTAATTATAATTTAGAAAATTGGAACGTTACTCGATTAACTTTTCTCAAAAGTATTATTAAAAGAAAAAGCAAGGAGGGTTTGGCCATTTATTCTCACTCCTGTTCTAGTCAACTTGCCCAGCCCCTAGTTTCGCAGACCCAGCAGCCAAAGCAAGGTATAATAAATGCCTAAGCTAACGCTAATTGAAAATGATGTGCAAGATAGAGTGGGCAAGAACCAAGAAATCTCTTTTGCTTTTGGCTTTTGAGTTAGAGCCTTCCTTTTTTAGAGGGCTAAGAGAGGAGCTACACGCCACAAAAGCGGATCAAATATGTTTGTAGCTTAGGTTACAATTGATGGCTGTTATTTTCACTGGGTAGGTCTCATTTATTGCATCCTTTTCTTTGGCCGGGGAAGAGGCAGAACCATTTTTATGTAATTTAATTATTTGTGAGTGCTCTTGTCCATGTTTAAAGCATGGGGTTTTTTTTTTAAAAAAAAAAGCTAAAATATCTTTAGTTAGTAAAAAAAATGAATAATATTACGCTTTTACACACTAGGATTATATGGATATGGTAATATCCATATAATATTTTTGCACATTTGTGAGTGCTATTGTGTTGCGTGTAGCCGCATTGATTTTATTACGTATATATGAATCATGGTAAAATTGATTATTTTAATATATTTCTATCATTATATGTTCTGTTTTGTTATGCGTAGTCAACTTAATTTTATTACTTTTATATCAATCATGATATAGATATTCTAAAATGTTTCTCTCAATTCATAATTGTTGTACATAGTCAATTTTCTTGAATTCAGAAATATTGTTTTGATATATGTTGAGATTTCAAAAGATTTTCTTTTCATTTTCACTTTCTTGGCAAATTCCCTAAATTTGTATTTAACAAGAAAATACTCCTTCAAAAATATTTTTTTATTATAATATATGAAGATTTCTTGGGGGGACAGAAGAATTTTTCCCTCAAGCAATGCTCATCATTATGCATACAGGAAAACACTTCTTTTTACAGGCTATCTATATGTATATAGTAAAAAAAAAAAAAAATAGTTTTCTGGTAAGCAAAACGAGTTTTAAAAAATTAATAACCTAGATTGATATTCATAAGTTGTTAAATCAAGGCATGTCAAGAAAGTCGTAAACTTAACTGTAACTTAACAACATCAACCTATACTTTTATAGTGACTTATTGAAAACTCTAGATAAGCAAGTCTAACGTCAGTAGACTGAATCATATTGATCATACGTCATATATCAAATCCAAGCACTCTTTCTTTATCTGAATCAAGATAATTAAGTGATGTTAAAAATGGGTTATCATTGTCAATTTGAACATATATGGATTGAACTTACGATAGGGTCTCAAAAAATTCTCGAATCCCTAAATTTGGAGTGCTCTTGAAAGAGTCAAGCTGGCTCTGAACTTACATGCCTATGACTTCGTTATTCTTATGAACATTACTCCATGGGATTCTTAACCACATGAGATGTCCAGTTCACTACTATTCAAGCATTTAACTTCCTCTTCAAGATCCCAAATTTAGGAGCTTAAAAGAAAAGGGAGGGAACAAAAGAAGCAAAGAGGAAAGCCCCAAAAGTCAAGTGGGCATACTTTTTTGTGGGCATTGTCCCTTCCAATCGTTCTCTCTTTTTCGCCATGACCCATTTGAATTTTCTCCCTTTTTGCTCTCAAGAGAATGTGATGAGTAGTAGTACCTCATACAAACTTACCAATCGAACACGGCATCGTGGCTTCGCATGAAAAGGTGCGTACTTTTCATCGCAGGTCATTGATCAAGAGAAACTTGATGATTGAGTCGTGGAATTTCTATCGAAATATTGTCGTTCGATCTGTCTTTCGTTCTAATTTAGTAAAGGAGAACGCCCGAACCTTTTCAGTGATGATTTCATCGAGTATACATACATAGTATCAGCCGACCTTATCTCGCTGTAAAGTTAACCTAGTTGATCGTATAGAAGCAAAAATAAACTCTAAACCATACCAACATCCGTGCTCTCTCTCTCTCTCTCTCTGCAATTATTCACCAGTCAAAGCAAGCCTGGTTCAGCTCGAACCAGACCTGCCTGAACACCTTGATGATGAGCTCATGATGCTCGTCCGAATTCAGCGTCAAGTAGCAAGCCAAGAGCTCCTCCATGTCCTCCGTCCGCCGGATCCGCCTCTCGACGATCATCTCCATCATCGACTCCCGGAAGTCTCTCTGCGGGTGGTACGAGCACTTCACCACCGCGTACCTCTCCAATCTGTTGGCCTTGGCGACGTCAGCCTCGCCGCCCTTCTTCGCCGTCTTCGTCCTCACCCTCGCCGACTTCGAGCTCGCCTTCTTCGCGTCCTCGACCGGGGACCGCGGCCTGCGCACCTCGATCCTGGCGGCTCTCGGGGAATGAACTCGGACCCGGCTGCGCCGGGGTTGCTCCCTCCTGCTTATGTAGAGGGATTTCCTCTGTTTCTCTCTGCTCGTGCTGTCGCCCTCGCTTGTTTCCTCCGGTTTCTGCATCTCTGGAATCGATTTCAAAGGAAATTCACAGTCTCCAACCGATTTTCGCAACGAGGCCGAATACTTGGACGGAACGCGGTCCTGATTCTTCGCTTCCAAGACCTTTCCATCGCTCCTAATTCCGTGTTTGTGTTCCCTTTTGACCTTCCTCCTCCTTGGAGTCTTCAGCTCTGCTTCTCCATCTGCGCTCTCTACTTTTATCTCGGGCATGCTCCTCGATCTCCTCCGACTCTCTCTCCTCCTCCTGATACCCGACACCATCTCTTCGAAATTTCCGGCCTCCTCGTCCCCGTCCGATCTGCACCAAATCGGTCCGAGCGTATCTCCGCTGAAGTCCCCTTCCTCGTCGAACGTCCTCTCCCCTCTGAAGGACAGCCTCCAGAAACCACCGTCGCCTTCCAGGAGCCGACCCTCTTCTTCCCCCTCGACCCCGCTCCGCTTCGGAGTCGAAACCACCTCCTCCGACGGCGAATTGTAATGCCTCGTCGCCGCGGGGCTCGAGCTCCCGGGCCCCAGAGCACGGTGGTGGCGACCGTGGCGTCGGTCGGTGCGATGAACCCCGATCTTGCTGAGCTTCAAGAGCCAGGACGAGAGCAGGGAAGGGCGGGGCGAGGAGGCCGAGTCGGCGCCCGAGAAGGGCTTGGTCCTTCGCCTGGCTCTCGATCTGCCCAGCTTCATAATTCGGGGGCGTAAAGCTCTGCTCTTTGAGCCTTTGAGGGTGAGCAGGATGGAGCAGTTTGCAGGGGAGGAAGAAACAGAGGAGGTGGATGGCGATGGCGAAGTGATGGGAGTGGGAGGAGGAGGAGTTAGGGAGGACGGTTAGGGGGGGGAGGACGTGGGATCGAGTGTCGGGTTTTTAGTGATGAGAGAGAGAGGGAGTTGCTCTTCCTTTTTCAAAAGAAAGGCCCGCCATATATCTTGTGACCACTTTCTCTTTCTTTCCCTCTTTCTCTCGCTTTTTATGTACTAGGAAAAAGATAGGGGAGAAAACTCTCTCTCTCTCTCTCTCTCTCTCTCTCTCTCTCTCTCTCTCTCTCTCTCTCTCTATGCATGTATGGATATGCTCTTATAGCTAGTCATCACATTATAAAGGTATGGATTGTATATACGTCCCGCATGTCTGAACAAATTTATTTAAGAGATAAAAAGCGAAATATATCCCGCCTCCATATTTTCGAAATTGAAATTACTTTGATGTTAGTTTGATGTTTGTGCCGTGGCTATAGGTTTTTAATGAGTTTTGAATGCCAAGGTAGTATGATAACATTTCTTATTAATTATATAAAAGGAAAAGAGATTGTACATACCATATGCATACCAAGTAAATAAAATTTCCGGTTATTAATATTCCAAAAGTTTAGACTTAAAATATGTGTGTGTGTGTGTGTCGAGCATTGGCAAATTGTAAATCACACACGATAGATGTTTGGTTTTAAGCTATTGATGTAACCCACAACTATTTTTGTTAGGCTAGCCTGTCATCCTAGCTACATCAAGATTTAAGTGGGGAGCAGCTCTCAAGGTCAATGATACACTTAAGCTCAGGCCCCTATTTCGTAAAGTAACAAAAGTTTCCTAAGATCGAGAATAGATTAGAGAATCGAACTTGTGACTTCACACTTGCAAATTTCTAGACCATCACCCATTGACTTGACTTACGACCACTATGACGATGAACATGCAGTCACTCAACCATCTTCCTTACAAAAATAAAAATAAAAATAGCAATGTCGACAATTGGAGGAGATAGATACGCAGCATCTCTTTCAACTTACAAGAGAAAACATTGTTTGACTATTAGTATTTTAAACGACATACTTTTTGGCATTAGTATATAGTTTATGGCCACCACAATTGACATTTCATCCACATTGGAACTTAAAGATCGGCGAGGGTGATCCTGGTGGTCCCCGGCGGGGTCGATTTCTCAGCCTCAAATCGGCTTTTCTGGCTGTTCTCTGGCCTCGATGTGTCCATGTCGTACCATTGTTTTTCGCAAAATGGACTATAAGTCCATGCATTCAGAGGTAGAGCCACCATTGTCGAGGAACACTAGCAACAAGTGTCGCGCAACAATAATGTGACACGATGCTCATTAATTTCCTTTTTGTTATAGTACAATAATATGGTGTCTTAATCACGTGCATCTTATCATAATCTTTATATAAAGTATCGCATAATTTGAAATCTCAGAATAATTTAGAATCGAGGGGTGACTTCCTTCTTTTTTTGTGTTCAATCCAATGGCTATCGGGTCTATAGAAGTCCCCGTCTTTCGCTTTTCTTTTCCAATTTTATTATTTGATGTCTTATTTCTACCACTTTTTCTCTTAATCGAAACAACCTGGTTAGTGAAAATGAGAGAGAAAAAAGGAATCAACCAAAGTTTCTTTGGGAGCTTACTGGCCTTGGATACTCGGAAAGAAAAATCTCTAATCTTTTCTTGTCCCAAAGATATCCATCTTGGAAATGGAATTAATTAAAGGAAGGGAATGCCGACAAACAAATACGGGGGTGAATTTGTCTTCTCGGGCAATTCGATTCGGTCGACTGTTTTCGACATGAGGTTTGGAGCCAGAGCCTCACGCCATGGAAGGAATGTCTTGTTTTCAAATTAGCTTAAAATAGTAATTAAAAATGTAAATGTTACATCCAACTTAGGTTAAATGTGTCTTGATCGAAATATGGTCCCTTTTTTTTTATAATATTTTGAGCATCCCAACACACTTAAAATTTTCATGATGTATAGTTAAATATTTATTTTTTGATCCAATGGCCATCTATGTACCAAGAAATGATTATATAGGAATCACAAAACTAAAGGTAAAATAAGGACTTCGAAAAGCAATGCATTAATACCTATGGAAAATTGAAAATGATGGTACCTAAGGGGGATCCCATTTTTTAGGGTTTTACAACAATGTCAATGTGACACTTTTGCAGATGTGACAATCGTCTTGTACTTCGGGATGACTCTGCCCATGCTTCCATCTCCAGACCAGAGGAGTCCATTCGAATCGATGGGAAAAAAGGAATACTCTCTTTAGAGCCATACTCTGTCGGTAGCTTCATTCGAAAAGGCAATAGCCCGGCTGATTCGGATCGAATTAGCTCCGAAAGTCGGATTGACATCTAAACTATCGTTCGAGCCTACCCATCACGTAAAGCATTTTGAAAAATTCATGCAATGGCCGGGCAAAAGATGGTAAGCCAAGCTTTTTCATGTAAGGGTATTGTCCAAAATCTGTCCACTCATCTTTCAGTGACGGGCTTGGGCCGACCTTCTACCTATTCATCTACCTCTAGTTTCTTCCCCACTTATATGTAGGCCTTTTTTTGCATTTAATTTGCACTTAATGACATCTATTATTTGCTGAGAAAAGGGAACTTCCGTTTTCAATCGTTTTCTAGTGTCATATGCTTATCCCACCTATAATTAGGAGTTGGCCAAGTTTAGCCAGGCAAGTAGCCGTAGGCTGCCGCCCCCCTCCTGATCGCCCATATTCATTTTTATTTCCATGTTTTGAATGTTCAATTGCAATGTGGAAAGCAAGGTTGGTTTTTGGACAAACAAGCAGCCACCCTCACCGCCCTGACAGCCTCCGCCGACCACCACCGGTCCCTGCCCTTGCGGCCGGGTGGATCTCTCTCTCTCTCTCCTTCCATCTTTAATGTCCAACTCCATCTCCAAGTCATGTGCTCGCCACTCCATCTAAAAGCGCGATGCATTGCCGAGCCTCATGCCATCAATGGACACATGAATGGGTTGACGAAGAGAAATAAGATAACATTCACAAACAATATTAATTGTAACTTCTATTTGAGACATAAGGAACACTTGCAATTCTTTTTTTGTTGGCAAAAAAGAAAGCAGAAAAAGAAACTATAATGCGGGAAATGGGATACACATATGGATTGAAAAGAGAAAAAAGCCAAATGGATATTTCTGTTTTTATGAAAACGAGATAGCTCAGTAAATAAAATAAAATGAAAATTTAAACTGAAAGGATAGATGAATGTTTAATTTATCTTTTGCATCAACGCACCACTTGGTGAAGCTAGAAATTTGATCGGGGGAGGAAAGAAGGGGGAAATTTGGAACACAAGTAATTTATTTTGTTTAATTAATCTTTTTCATTAATGGATGCATTAAATGACGATAAAAAAATGTAGAAAAATAGGAAAATGTAGAGATAGATTGCTGAACCAAAATAGACTAATAAGATCAATGTTTAACTTTTTGATCTCAAGATGATTCAGATTTCCATATAAGGCGACCAAAATTGATAGCATTAATACAAATCAGGTCTGTCGTCTCCAGTAATAGTGAGATTTCATTATCACGACCCTAAAAAAGCTTACTGATTTTTATTAAATTCACTTCAAGTGTAATCAAAATATTTATTGTTAGATTGTTGACATGTATAAGAAACTCGACCTATAGCTGTGTATGCAAATTGAAACAAGAAGTCTAAGTGTACATAGATTGTAAGTGTAAAAACATGCTAAGTTTATTGTTCGAGTAAGTTTAACTGTAAATCTCTTCCACGAATTACAATATCTTTTGCTCTGAATAATCTCGACTCTTGATGGCCACTATTTATCGAAATTAAATGAATAGAGTAGAGCTACAATTATTATTATTATTATTGTCGTCGTACTATTGCTATTATTTTTCCTTTGCCCAAGAGCTAGAATTAATTGGGTATATAATGCCTGCACAACAACTGAGTAATTTTCTGTCTAGTGGAGCACAAGTATTGCGCGACAATCACTGACTAATTAATGATCCAAAAGGCGATTTTCCTTTTTTACTATCATTATTCACTCGTAGCCTTAAAATCCATGCTATATCTTTCTAATAGGGGAAATAAAGAAAAAGATCAAGTAGGCTTTTCATTTATTTTCCGCAGGAATGCCTTACAAATCGAGGAAAGATGTTGTCTGACGATATGTATAATGATCCTATATGTTCCATTTCTCCGATTTCAAACTTTTAATCAAGTGATGGAGCTGGGATTTAGGTTAAGGTGGAGAATGTTCAACAAGGAAATATCAAGTGAAAATAAAATTTATGCGCAGTAAAGAATAAGGAAGTTAATAAAATACAAATCTCGATTTGGAATTTAGCAAATCTTTCGTAGAACTTTTCTATATGAACTAAACAAGTATTTGGACAAGAAAAATAATTTTCTCTTGATGACTATAGATTAATAGCTATATATAACCTTTATAATTATGTCTAACAAGAAATTTCAACTAACATATTCGATTAATAATTACTTCATCTGTATTAACATAGTGCCTTTTAAGAATAGAACCCGAATAAGATAGATTGCCATAAGTACACCGGCTTGTTTATCTATCAATAAAAAATCGTGGTTTCTTCTAAGAAAAATACTAAGAATACAAAGAAACGGTGGGGTTATTCACACTCCCATTTGGGCTAAAATGCTCAATTTTTAGTTAACTCTCCGAAATATCATCTCTCTTCGATTCAAGAAAACTAACCTTATTTCTACAGTCTCTTTCATCAATGTTACAAAAATAGATGAAATCTTGTCATTATCTTCATTATATTCGTGTCGGCTATGCACTTCATCTTTATAATTTCAAAAATATTTCAATATGATTAAAAAGACTGCCTTAATAAAATAAAAGAAGAAGAAGAAGAAGAAGAAGAAGAAGAAGAAGAAATTGTGTCAATTTACTGTATCGGGTCGGGCACATGTTTCTTTTTGTGAATTCGTAATCTTCTCCAATTCGTGTAAGACATTGCTGGTTCTAACGTGCATAGATCCATACTGTGTTTACCACTTTGTCTGCGTGTGGTTATCATTGCAATTTTTAGCCAAGTAGAATTCCACGTTAAAGAACCAAACTTACTCAATTTTCCCCTTTTTTAGTAAATCAATATTTTCTGAACACACTCTGAGTTCTTGAAATCCAATCTAACTCCAGTATCAAGACATTTTCTCGTTCAGCTCATTTTCGCGATATCGTAACATTATATTATGTCTTGGATTCAAATAGAGTAGCTGTCGCTATCAACTTATATTTAGTAATAGGTTGTGTTTGAAACTTGCTAGTAACGATCTCATTTTATTAGGAGAAAAAATTTTCACAATTCAGTGAATGTCCTCCCGATGTTAGACTTGATTCAACCCAAATATGCCTCCACCCATTTCGTAAACTTATGGATTTCCCTGTGTTAGGTGATAAATTGACTTAATCTCTACTATATTAGAAGCAAACCAGACGAGAATCTCAATATCAAGTCATCAGATTTTTAATTTTTCTAATCCAGTTGTTTAACTCGAACATTTTATAGCTTTTCAGATGAAGTTCCTTTGGCTCCAAATCCAGTTCCTTGTAATTAATATATCCATCAAAACCGGCAAAAGTCCGATCGAAAATTGTCATTTTGGCCCTGGCTTACTGCTTAATGCGCTGGACTAAAACTAGAGATCAACTCTTAAGAACAAGATTTCCCAATACATGTTGCACTTAACTTTTCCACAGTAAAACTGTTGCTGATTCCAATAAATAAGTAAGCTCACTTAACTGGAGCCGGATGGATTTGATTAGAAAATTTATGCAAGTTCAAGAATTTAATCACACAAATTAAAAATTTTGAGGGCTTTCATTAGGAAAAAAGTACGTAAAGTTCAGAGATCAAAAGTCACTTCTCCTTCCCATTTCATCCAAGGTAAACTAGTTACCCTTGGGGTCTATAATTTTCCCCAATTTGATTGGTCCGTGATTAAATAAGAAAACTAGCATTAGCTAATTAGATTAAAGTAAATCCAAAGCATCTTTCAACCTTAAAAATATTTACCTAAAAGCGTCAATATTCAGTCTGCCTAATACGAATGAATAACGACGGCCTATGGCACTACTAAACAAAACAGAACGGTAATTCAGAGATTTGAGGAATCACCTTGAACTATCTCAACTCCTCCTACATTATGATTTTTATCCATTTTTTTTATATACACCGACATAACTGAAAAGAAGAAATCTTCTGATTGATGTAAATTCATAGATCATGAACTACTGTCATCACTCCAAATGATTGAACAATTTTTCATAATTTGATAAACAAATCTTTACCCAATTTATAAAATATAAACATACATAGATATGGGAAAAATTATCCAATCAATCCCAATTCTATTATATGAATGTCAGTCTTAAAATTTTCAACTTTGCTAAGTTAGTCGTAAATATTTGCATGAAATTTAAATGTAATTTTTCTAGTCAATTTTCACCGGATATCACTAACGTGAGGACCCAATCGTTTCCAACCATCCAACATGGCACGCCGCCACGAATTGATCGAGAGGACTATATTGGAATTTCACGTAAAAATTTAGGACTAGATTTCAAAAATTGAAAAAATTAAGACTAAATTGAAATTTGTATAAAAAGTTTAGGACAAATTGAATAATTTTCCTTCCATATTGTAAATAAGCAATTAAAAAAAATCCTTACGAAGTTAAAAATTCGTGGAATATATATATTCATATATTTATACTTTTGAGAAACTTGTAGGTATAGATTTGGAATATGGAATCGTCCCTAACACTCTTTGACCAACCAGCACGGCCCAAGTTTAGTGCAACCAACGATGACATGGAAATGAAGAATGATTGCATTCCAACTGGAGTAAAATAGAAACATCATGGAGGCATCACTTTGACTGAAAGAAACCCCCAGAGAGTCGGAATACTACTCTCTCAGACAATCTTGCATAATAAATATGTATTTGCCTATTTCATCTAGGACTTATTATTTCTTCAATAATTAGCTTGATTAAATAAATAGGCAGTGCATTTTATGAGTTCATTGTTTTTCATATAATCTCATCTTTAAAATCTTGACTCGAAATAGTAGTTTCAAATTTCGACCCATTCTTGCACGTGGATTTTTCTGTAAGTACTTGTGTATAGCACGCACTCTTTGTTTTCGAATTACAGGCGTCACGATTTCTATAGAATAACATGTTTTGCATACTTTAAGAATTTTTTAATGAAGAAAGCAAGATGAGAGAGATCTCCTCGCCTTGCGGGAAAGGATAGATATATGCTTTGCCCTTTTCCTACCTCACAAGAAAGTTTGGTTGATTGAAAGAGAGTTAAAGATATCAATTTGCCACCCAAATGCACCAAACCACAATAATCAAAATAAAGAGAAAAATAAGAAAAAGCAATTGTATAAAATATGCATGTCTAGAACGACTTCAGATCTTCTACCTCATGGGGAACTGAAAAAGCAATGTTTTTTTAGAGAAGAAAAGATAATGTTCCATGCATACACAAAGTTGAATTCCCAAGAGAAAGACTGTCCTTTGGTCGAGGTTCCTAGCTAGTCTTCTATTCCATTTACAAAAGAGCCCGCCCATGCTTATAAAGAAGATCAGATACATACATATAGAAGCTCTGCTCTTCTGCTTGGGCTTGTCTGTCTGCCCCTCCCTCCCTCCCTCCCTTGTTAAATGGCTGAGCAGGGGAGGCCGAGCTCCTTGCTCATTCTGATTTTCCTGGTCTACCTTTCATCTGTGAGTGCCGATACGACGGAGTATGTGACGGCAGTTGGCGACCCAGGAATGAGGCGCGATACGCTGAGGCTGGCAATAGAGTCATGGAACCAATGCAATGAGGTTGGCGAGGAAGCTCCTCGCATGGGAAGCCCGAGAGCTGCTGATTGCTTTGACATTTACCGAGCCATTCCTAAGAGAAATGGTCAGTCTCTCGTTTTTCTGTTTCAGTTTCATTTTCATCTCCTTCTTCATTGATGGGAATCCTGTTTTGCGATCCTCTGCTGATCTTCTGGTATGTGTCCTTGGTTCACTTTGCTCATTATATCCTGAGCCAAGCAGCTTTAGTCATATGTATAAGTATTTGTCTGTCGATTTTCGCGGTTATTAAAACGTGTTTTGCTTTGTTCTTTAATGTGACATTCTGTTCTGGTGTGTGAACGAAAACGACTCCTACATTTGGTCTGTATCTCCACTTGTGTTCAAATGCAAAGAGTAGGAAAATGTTCTCTAAAAGTAACTTGCAAGGGAAGCACAGTTATGTAAGCACTTGGTCGATGACATTAATAATCTTCTGGATTTGTATTACTCCATCTGATGTCGGCCTAAAGAAAGTCATTCTCAGATTTGGTAGTGCGTCATCCAAATTCAGCGCTATCAATTCACTTCCTGGATTTTAGCACAATGTAATTCATCAGTGCAATTGATGAGTATTGCTAACCTCTCATTCTTCATCTATGACAAATTTCTTGTTCTGCTTTCACTATCTTTTTCTCTCTTGATATGAGCGGCCATAGTTCAATTCTTGACGGCATTTGCCAATTGCACCTCATTTTGATACAGAAAAAAATTGCTCCTTGTGCAAATTGCTGCCCTACATACTGGTCCACAGGATCACGGAGTTAGACAACAGGCTCGCAGTCGGAGACCCTTTCCCGGGACTCCATGCCGAAGCCCTGTTAAATCCAAACCTCTACGCCGCACTCAAGGAGCTCTACTTGGGCGCAAAATGCCAGGTCGAGGACACCCCAAACCCGTGGCAGTTCTGGATGATCATGCTCAAGAATGGCAACATGGACACGTTCGCCTCCAGGTGCCCAAAAAATGGCCACAAGGTTGGACCCTTCGGCCCCGACACCGCCTTCCCTTGCTTCGGCAAGGGATGCATGAACCACCCGCTGATGTATCATGACTACACAACTTTGCAAGGCACTAATTTGACTACTCTTAAGGGAAGGTTTCATGGGTCATGGGACTTGGATGCTGTTTTCACTGGCAATGGTAATAATAATTCATACTATTCTGTGACGTGGGAGAAGGAAATTGGGAAGGGCAAGAGTTGGGTATTTCACCATGTCTTGAGGACTTCAAAGAGGTATCCATGGCTGATGCTTTACCTCAGATCAGATGCCACCAGCGGTCTCTCTGGTGGGTATCACTACCCCACCAGAGGAATGTCCAAAATTGTGAGCACCTCCTTTTTCCTTCCATTTCAAGTCATATCATAAGGAAAGAAACGAGATTTCATTTGGTGCTTCTAGTACTGTTGCTGCAATTTTAATTTCTTTTCGGTGTTAGGAGAAACCGAATTCTAGCATAGCCCGTTTGATGAACCGTCTCAATCATGTCCTTCTGGTGCAAGTTATGTTAGAAGCAAAAAAGATTCTTAATTGACCAACTTTAGCTTGCACTCAAACCAAACTCATCATAATGTTCTCGTTACGCTACACAGATTCCAGAATCACCAAACTTCAAAGTGAGGTTCACCCTGAATGTGCTCCAAGGTGGGGGCCCCAACAGCCAATTCTACCTGATTGACATTGGAAGCTGTTGGAAGAACAATGGCCAGCCGTGCAATGGGGACGTGACCTCTGATGTCACCAGGTACAGTGAGATGATCCTGAACCCCAACACCAGCGCCTGGTGCCACCCGGACAACCTCGGTGTGTGTCCCCCTTACCACACCTTCCGTAACGGAACCCAGGTCCACCGCAACGACACTGCTCGGTTCCCCTATGCCGCGTACCACCTGCACTGCTCACCAGGGAACGCCGAGCACCTTGAGGAGCCCTACAGCTTGTGTGACCCTTACAGTAACCCCCAGGCCCAGGAGATCCTGCAGATTCTGCCGCACCCTGTGTGGGCAGAGTATGGGTACCCGACGAGGCAAGGAGAGGGTTGGATTGGAGACCCTAGGACATGGGAATTGGATGTCGGGAGGTTGTCTCACTCACTTTACTTTTACCAGGTTGGAACTTTTTTACTCGATACATATTTCTCCTTTTATATAAAAATAGACCTGATCATAAGTTTGATAGTCTGTTGGGCCTACCCATATTTGCCTGAGCCAACAAGGCCCTAGGACAAGGAAATATACGTTCTCACCTATCTTTTTCCCTTTTTAGCTTCAATATGTGACACGGGCAAATTATTATTGCAGGATCCAGGGACACCAAGTGCTAGGAGGCAATGGATGTCTGTAGATTTGGGGACTGAAATATTCAAGGATCCCGATCAGGTTGCCGAATGGACCGTTAGTGATTTAGATATTATTGTGCCCAAGAAGATGGTCACAACATAGCCTGCATTCGCCTCCCTTTTTGTTCTTTTTTCAGAGGGAGGAAAATTGAAGGGAACAAAGAGAGTTTCAACCCAAAGGGTTGTGTAACATTGAGGAAAACCAGGCCAAACGAAAGAAACTCCGGGCTTGCTAGTGAGTTTTTGTTTTCCTCCTATTTAATGAAGCAAACAGCGAATGCACGGCTCGTTCCAAGCATCGAACTTGGTTTCTTAATTTACTAATCACGTGAATCCGAGTGCGGATTAGTCCGACAGCTTCTTGGTAGGGTGCGGGACAAGATACTAGGAATCTTTAGTCACTAAAGAATCTGTGGCTAATGCAAGAAAGTTTGTTCTAACAAATCTGTCTGAATTTGCCTTGTCAGTTTTCATTGACATTAGTTTACTCCCTCTGGTTTACAAATCCTTCTCAGTCCGTCCTCTTTGCCAGGAATTACATCGCAGAGTTGATGACGATCGACTCTTATGTTCATATGCGGGTGGGGGCAAACTTTCCTAATTACAGCGCCTAGTCTCGATCACAACCGACTCAATTTAATTGGTCAAACCATGATTTGCCGGAAAATGCTGACCGGACAAGACATGATTGAACTTCTGTCAAATTCGAAAATGAAATAGGCAGGGATTTAGGGGTGAACCAAGGCAGATTTGCCTAGTGAGCAAACTGAAACAAATGAGCATGGAAGAGAAACAAGAGTGTCTGCCTTGAGGACACATAATTAGGGGTGATTGGTTCTCAATCCGATCTAGTTTCACTTAGGAACCAGGAACCGACCGGGAGGATCGGTTCCCATTTTTTGGGACTATGGATTGAATCGAACAGTCCTAGGATTGGAAACCAGCCACTTGAATTATTACAATTTTAGGGTTTATTGCTATTTTTAAGAAATTAAAAAATATATAAATCTTTTAAAAAAAGTCCATCTGATCCGGTCCAGTTTCTTCCCGGAACCGAGAACCGGACCGAAAATCACCGGTTCCAATTTTTATGGAACAAGAAATTGGACCAATGCTTTTAGGAATCGGATCAAACCGGCCAATCCGAACGGTCCAACATGCTCTCCCTTAAGCATAATCCTAGTTCCAATCTTCATCCTCACCAGTCAATCCATGGAGGTTTTGATGCCCATTTACAACGCTGGACTTACCCAAAAGCCATTTCCAGAAAGCCCACACACCATTTTTGTACACTGAGATATTGAATCTGCTAAAAAACAATGCTAACTAGGCCCATATAGTGTTTTTCCTTTGAAGATCTTCTACAGAATAGGAGTGTTCAGAGCTGTTTTCCTTTGGAGTACAAGAGGTATATGTATACTAAAAAGTCCTAAGTAAACTCTAATTAACATATAAAATCCAAAATCAATGGGGAAAAAGAAAAAATAATAGTCTGAGAATACGTAGATAAAGAGGTTTGGAAATATAAAAAACCACATCCCCGAACCATGAAAAACATGAATTTTGTGACCAAAACAGCCCCCAACGTGTTCCTCAATTTGGACACAATATATTCTCCGATCGAGCCTTTTCAGACTTGTGATCGGGCCTCATTTCTTCTCCTGGATCAAAAGTTTGAGCATCTTTACTAAATTGCACGGTTCGAGCTTGACCTTTCGAGATATGTATTCATTCGAGTCTTTACATTAAAAAGATTGGCTCAATCAGAACCGGCGGTTTCTAATTCCTCTGCAAATTTTTCTTGTTTCGTTGAGCAAAGTTAAAATGCAAATTCTATTCTTCAGGAACAAAAGAAGGAGTCGGACCTCTATATTCAAGAAGTCCGCATGAAATAGAGGCGGTCGACCCATTCAAGATGATGGGTCAAAATTCACATTAACTGTAATTTGGGGAGAGGCCCAGTCAAGAATTCTAGACGATTTGGCCACAAATGAAAATGAATTTGAAATTAGAATTTTAGGGGCTTCAATGACCAAAATGATAGTAGAGCTGTTCATTTGACTAAGAATTGGCAAAGACAGGAGCTAACATAAAAAACTTTCCTAATGAAAATGCTTGATCAATTACATACAGTATCTTTTATGGCGTATGTAATTGATCAAGTAGCTTTTATGGCGTATGTAAAATTTCCCCAAATTCACATTAACTGTAATTTGGGGAGAGGCCCAGTCAAGAATTCTAGACGATTTGGCCAAAAATGAAAATGAATTTGAAATTAGAATTTTAGGGGCTTCATTGACCAAAATGGTAGTAGAGCTGTTCCTTTGACTAAGAATTGGCAAAGATAGGGGCTAACATAAGAAACTTTCCTAATGAAAATGCTTGATTAATTACATTATCTAAAACTAGATGCACTAGAAGTCCTACAGATTGTTGTTAAAGTGTAATTTAGTCTCCCCGTTAGTTTGTCGGGTTTGACTAACAAAAAATTTAAACGTTACATTTTTTGGAATTTTTTAATATATATGGCGTCAATGTGGTGCTAACTAAAATAAATGGAAAAAGATAAAAAAAAAAAAAATTGGTCTTACTCGTCTTTTTTATGTACATGCATGTGCGGTGTTCATTGGGATCAAACCACGATTCTAGTATTTTCCGACCCTATCATCCAATCCCCTTACCAACAGGGTCACATGCCTGTTGGCAAAACAAGAAAGCCAAAGATTAAACAAGAAAAAAACACAAACAAAACGACAAGAGTGCAGATTGAGGGCTGGTGGAGGGCTGGCTCGCTATCCCTATCCCCCGCTCCCACCCACGAGAGCCTGCCATTGCATAGTGGTGGCGCCACCACCGCTTATTGGTCTTCGTTGCAATCTTCATTATAAAAAAAATGGCCATTAGAAAGAGGAAAGTAATAAAAAAAAAAGTTATTATTTTTTATTATAAAGTAAGAATATATTGAGCTTTAACCAAATTTATACAAAAGGTCCGGCACTAAAAACGTACACTCATTATAACAAACTAGTTAAAACGAGTGGAAAGGTGCCGACAAAAAAACAAAAATTAAGTTATTTTTCGTTAGTCAAATTACATATAACTAACAAATGAACTTGACTGTACCAATTTGATAAAACTAGGATTTAATTTGTAATTTTTGAAAAGTTTTTGGATTCGATTATACTTCCACGATAAGTTTTAAGACATTAGATATATCTATCTATACTATCTAATATGATGTAGCAATCTTTGTCAAAGGGCTAAATGCAATGCTATATTTTGAATGGATTTTACAAGGCTACAAATTCGACATTTATGATATTATTATAGGGCATTTGATAACATTTTTGTTTTCTTTTACTTAGGTCGAGCCATACCTAGCCATCATCAAGGTCTAGCAACCAACTAGAGGAGGAAGAAGAAGGAATAAAAAGAAAAGAAAATGACATTGTTTAGAAATTGTTCTCGGGAACAAAAACT
The DNA here is from genome assembly GCA_019915185.1 of Eucalyptus camaldulensis. Lineage (NCBI taxonomy): Eukaryota > Viridiplantae > Streptophyta > Magnoliopsida > Myrtales > Myrtaceae > Eucalyptus > Eucalyptus camaldulensis. Next base: position 6,944,540 of record JAHSVA010000012.1, read on the forward strand.
AGTAAATCGTTTTTATTTATTATTTTTGTTTTAAATCTATTCCCCAGCCACTAATATATTCTAAAGAAGAAAAAAATTAATTTATGTTACTAAACGGATTTCTCTTACAAGAAAAAAATAACAAAAAAAAAGAAAAATAGGATAATAACCAAACATACTCTTACTATTGCAATATTAGAGACTAAGTTTTAGATTTTGTATACAAAATGCAATCGACCCTTTCAACCCTTTTAATGATACAATAGAAGTTTTAACTTCCTTCTTTTGTGTAATAATTATGTAGTGTCTGGATCAGCTTCCACGCACTTCAAATCCTCGACAAGTCCATCTCTCTAGGAGTCTTTAAGGGCGTGCTCCTACACGTTGCAGCATTCATGGTTTGACTCTTGGAATGCTTCTAATGAGACTTGAACTTAATACCACGAGAGAAAGAGCAAACTCCCTTGCATTTGAGTTAACACCTAGTTGGTAAAGTGCTGTTGTTTCAATTGCATATCCTATCCCCTACCGATTTTTCCAGGACTCTCTGTTTACACTTAACAATTAACATATGGTAGTTCTCATTTTCCCCCTTTCCTGCGAGATTTCAAGTTGAGAAAAAGAAATTCAAGGAGTATTCAAACATAAGAAACGCAACTTCCACTATTTTCCCTTCATGAAGACGATTTTGTGGTCAAGCATAACGAAGCACCAACTTCCACTTTCTCTACGACAGCCTCTTGCATTGTTTGATCACGAAACTTCCTTGCTCTTTCCTCTATCTGATCATGCTCGTTGTCTCTCACACGAACCCCCCAAAAAAAAAAAAAATCATTAACTAGGGTTTTTCGTTGTCATCTATCTTCTTGTCTCCCCTCTGCTTATTAGCCTAGAAAATCGTGAAATCATCGACCATCTTTCATGTCTCTATCAAATTATCTAAAACGCCCGAAGAATAGTCAAGTTCTCATCAATTCAACTTTGTGTGGCATGAACTTAGAAGAAAGTGAACCTGCATCCACCTCACCCCATATTATTTTTCCATGGAAACAAATGTCCAATGCCTACAGGTTCTTCTGCCCTACCAAGGGCATAAAGAATCACCAATCTTCCACCTAATTCTGAGGTGTCAATAGCAGTTTGGGACCCCATCACAATCAAGTTGGGCAGTCTTGATCATATCCAAAATTCATTTCTTGGCACTCAGTCTCTTTAAACCACCCCCGGCCCCCCGCCCCCCCAACCCATTTTCCTCAATTTTAAAACCGTAAATACCACAATTCAACCATAGTGCATGAAATCCCAGATGGGATGGAGATTGTTATGCACTATTAGTGATCAAACAAGAATCATGCATTCCTTTCCCCTTCTTAATCATGTCCAGCCATCATGACATCCAACTAGTTAAGTTCCCCACTTGGGATGAGCTCTCAATTTGCCAAGATATTGGTCCACGTATCATCACAAGATTGCCAATTTATAACATTATCCAATGATGTGTTAGGTGTGTGGATCAATAGTGATTCCACTTCTATTTTTTTTCTTCCGTTTTTTCCCCTCCACCTTCTGCCTAATTAGATCCATTGAAGTACCATGGCTCAATCATGGAGAGGCTTGGCCCTCCACCTCACTCCAATTTGGGTCCAACTTCCAAGACTACCAAACCACTGGAGGACCCTTCCAACAAGAAACGATGAGAAAGCTATCAATGAAGATATCTACATTATCCGTGCGATTTGATATGTTTTTCATAATTTCATATTCAATTAACATGAACACTTGATCGATCAATATAGAAGTAACTTGCACGATTTGCATTTTCATCACCATCAACTGCATTGGTCAGGATGGCTCAATGTAGTCCTCAAAAGTCAGTATCAATATTGTGAATGATAGAGAAAGTAAGAAGGAAGAAACACTAATGGCGTCCAAAGAAGTTGCTAGTGCAGCACCAACCCCACAAGAAAATAACATAAAGGGAGGAAAAAGAAGTGTTACAGCTAGCAATGGCCTCAGCGCCATGTCGAGTCGGGCCAAGCCCATTTAGAGAAGCGGCACGGCCGTTCTTGGCCCAGTACATAAATGTGCCCTGCCTTCATAGTTTGTACCGGAGACTTTGGGGCTTTATGTTCATAATGATGTCATGCTTGCTTTTGGTACTTAAAAAAATTAAATTTTAATTGAAGCGCCATTGTTAGCTTTTTTTATTTATTTATCGGTCCTACCATATTCCTACTCTAACTCTCACTTTCAGACTTATACCCTGCCTCTTTGTAGAGCATGGGAGTTGAAACCCTCATTTGAAACGAAATCATTCTCACTCCAACCCTCAAGAATGTGAGGATTCGAATCCCACCTCCCCCTTTCATGTTGGAAGAGTGGCCACAGGAGTAAACCCCCATAGTCAACAGCCATTGCTAGTTAAGGCAATACAAAATTGAGGAAATAAAATCATTTGAGAAACATTAAAAAGAAAATTCAAAGAAAATGCTCAATCATGAACTTTTTATGATGAGAAAGCCCATCTTAAGTACCTTAGGTCGATAAATTCCGTGCTAATAAGTACCCATTAATAAAGTAAAATGCGAGTAAAAATGCGGGCGGATCATCCAGGTATAGAATTCTTGCTATTCGATAAAATGGGAGATCGAACATGCGCAGAAGGCGGAGGACACAAAAGAAAGTTGGGAGATTTTGCTTGACCTTTCTTCAGGGAGCCATCCATGTGGGCCTCTTTGGGGGGCAAAACATGATGGCAAGCAAAGTGCCAAGCACACTGAGGAATCCAAACGAAGCAACGCCTTCGTCGGATTCAACTTATCACATCTTGAAATCGCAACGCCATCAAAAAGAAAATCTACTCGCCTTTGCCCTTGCCACGAATCTTCCTAAAGTAGCATTTCTCACTGAGCAGGTTCGAGATGCTTTGGTGGGTTCTGACAATGGAAAGAAGCAGGGAACCATTGAATGATTCGACCCATTGAATGGTGTCGACCCTCCTTTTTTCCCAATGCAAGCACAGTTTTGTTTTGACCATTGTAGAAAACGTACGACTGACGTTGCCAAAATTTTCAGCGCTTGGTGGCATAAAAAATTGAAGGATACTCCTATTAGGGGAAATTTCCCAGAAAGCTGAGCGAGCAGTGAGAAAATTTCAACCAGGAGCGTTCCATTTTCCAGGAAAATCATCAGAAATGTTGAATAAGTCCATGATATGCAAGAACTTCCCCGTAGAATGTAATTTAGTTCCTTCCTGTCCTAAACCAACCACCCTCTTACTAGTCTCGCGCGTCGATGGACATTCTGGACGAGGTGATATCCTGAATCAGCTTTCCAACAGTACCATCTCCGTTCTATTCATCTTGGTTATGGATGTGGAAAACTAAAACGAAGCCGAATGTCTAACCCGAACTCTATGTTAACGATTCTTCTAGAGCCAAGCTCGAGAAGTAGAGCACCGAGTAAGTGCAGATACCTTCCTTTTCATGATAAACTCTATCGCCGAGACAATGATGATTTCGACATGGAATATTTTACGCCCAGCAGATGATCGATCGCGACTATGTAAATAGACAGCATACGAAACCCCACAGATGCAGGGATTGAGAATGGAAAGATCCAACACATCAAGAGCAAAATGTTTCTGCCATAATGATATAGCTATGATTCCTCTCATGAGCTTTATATTTCAATAAAAGAATTTCGTATATATGAACAAGAATAAGAAAACTTGAAGATAGCATGAGCTCTATTATTACCCCTACAAAACGGACACAGGGATCGACATCCGTACCGAGACGTCATTGCCGAAACCCGAATCCCTATTCGCGGTAGAGTTTCCCGAGAATGCGTATCCCACACCCAAGCCTCCAAAGTGTAATGATGCGTTCTCGCACCTCTGAAATACTCTTGCTAGCGATGCCGCCTTCCTCCTCGCCCTTTTCGTTCCTGTGAAGAGCAAAGACTGCAGCAACCCGGCCAAAGCCGGATCCTTCACCACTCTCTCTGTGGCAGCAGAGCCACCAGTCCGGCAGAGCTCGAGCAACGCTGCAACTGCGTTCTCTTTGGCCCTTGGGGTCCCGCACCGCATCATCCCAATCAAACCCGAGATGGCTGAATTCTCCTTTCCAACCGCTTCTGCCCCCATTGGCTGCCTAACAATCAAGGCCAATGCGCCTGCAGCTTCCTCTGCAACCACCTCGTTCCCCAAGGCGCCCACCAGTGCATTCACAGCCCCTGCCTCGATCATTTTAAGGCAATTTTCCACATGCGTTGAGAGGTTGAACAAAGCAGTAACAGCATCCTTCTTTCCTCTGGGCGTCCCCTCTCTCAAGAGTCCTGCTAGGGCCTCAACTGCATTGCCCTCATCTGCTATTCTCTTCTTATAGTCGTGAACAGCTGAGAGGCTGAATAATGTTGCTGCAGCATTTTCCCTCGCTTCTGTGGTTCGGCCAATCCTTAAGACGTCCACAATGGACTGCAAGCATCCCTTCTCATCCATGATCCTGCTTTTGTTCTTGTCATAGATCGACAAGTTGAGCATTGCTGTGACAGAAATCTCCTGGGCAATGGGACTCGGAGATGAGAGCAATTCCCGCAAATGGGGAATCGCCCCAGCTTCGGCAATGAAAGCTCGGTTCTCCTTCCCTGTCTTAGCTAACAATCGGATCTCTTTGGCAGCGATTGTCCTCGCACCCTGAGGCCCACTTGCCAGCTGGTCAACAAGAAGTTTTGCTGTGGCTTTATTAGCTTCAAGGGCGGCTTGGCCAGGCGAAGCCGCTGGAAAAGCTTCTGCTGATATATCTATCATCTCTGGGGGGTCATAGGGGACACCATGAGCTATGCACCACTGCACAATCAAGTTCCTCAATGCTCGGTTTGGGACAAGACGGTTGTGAGCAAGCATTTGACCTGTCTTGGGACAGTTACAGTGCCCTTCTTCCATCCATCTGGATATCGATCTCCGATCATATGTCTGGCCTGTTGAGACGATAACTGGGTCCTGCATCAAATCCAACGATATTGGACAACAAAAGTCCTTTGGAACTGTGACGAAGGTATCGGCAATTTCCTGCGCGATCAACCCTTTCCTCTGTTTCTTCGTATTTCCGCATCTCATTCCAATATCGTCCTCCTCGAACCCGCACAAAAGAAACCTGCAAAAGCGGGTAAGAGCAACGAAACCTTGAAGGACTGAAGCCGGAGGGTCGATGTCCCCTTCATAATTCATAATCTGTTCCTCCAAGAAATCAATCTCGGCCCTAAAACTTTTTGCGTTGCTAATGCCCAAACTATCCAAGAAGAAGACCCGCAGCTCAACTGGATTAGGAATCCGCCCGTTCTTGAACTCATTCAGAAATGCGAAGAGCTGAACTCTCAGCTCCTCATCATGCTTATCGGCATAAAACCGGGTCCGTCTCGATTGCTTTTGCAACAACTCAAGTTGCTCCCTGACATCCTCGCTCAATTCGAGGTTCTTCAACGGGAAAACATCCAAGAGCGTGCATATTTCCTGATTCAGATCGTGGAAATGACCCGAAATCGAATGATTCTGGGCCAAGAGCCACAACTTACTCGATTCCGCGCAGTGATCGAGCAATATCTTCGACCGATACAGCAACAGATAGAGCTCCTTCAAGCAGAGGACCGCGGCCGAAGGCAAATCCGACCTCCCATACCTCCCATCCCTCAGGAACTCCAAGAGCACCACGAAGACCTCGATCTTGCGGACCAAGGACCGCGAATTCTTGCGCTGAAAGAAGAGTGATTTGCTCGTGTGGCACGAGACCAGCTCGCTGGAGATCGACGCGAGGGTTTGTATGAGGGCCACGTCGCTGAGGTCCACCGGGACCAAGAAAGCCTCCAAGCACGGCGACCTCCGCCGCCTGAGCGACGAGAAAATCGCCGCCGTCGCCATTTCTTGATATCAAAAGACGCGAAATTTGACAAAATTGTCAAACAATTCCCACCTCCCGCGAGATGGGTACGGAGGGTTTTCGCTCTACGCTCCCTTACTGTCGCTCAGAAACAGATCTTGAGAAAAAAGAATTTAACCCGCCAAGAATCAAGAATCAAGAATCAAGAACGATCCTTATTCTGCAATTATTGAACCAGAATCAATATTACCCTCAAATCCCCGGGTAACCCGCGATTTCCGGCCAAGAAAAGAATGAACCGAACAATGGCAAAGAACCAGGGGGTCGATGGGAGAGCCAAGAACCGAGACGCTTACTCTCGTATTGCTTTGCTGTTTGTTGCCGATGAGGTTTGGTGCACTAGGCGAGAAAGAAGACGAGAGAGAGAGAGAGAGGGAGAGAGAGGGATGAGGGGGGGTTGAATTGAATCTTTCGGGGAGTGAAAGGCGAAAGGGGCTTTGGATTTATCAAGTCAAGGCCCCGGAAAAAGGATGATTATTATAAATAAATAAATAAAAAAGGAAAGGGAGAGAGAGAACAGAGAGAAAAAGGTGGATGAATTGCGCGTTTCGGAAGAGGGAAGAGAGAGAGAGAGAGGAGAGAGAGAGATGGTGGCGGAAGGCTGACTTTCCAAAGCAGCCTCTTCATCTGGTATTGTGATGGGGACTGACGAGGACGATGATGTCCATTCATTTTCCCAACCTCTCTCTCTCTCTCTCCCTCTCATCGACATCCTCCCTTCCCCTCCGCTCCGCCGGATCCCACCTCTCTCATTTTTCCAACAATAAATTATAATAACGTTGAGTGATAATGGCAATAACTGACCACCAATATTTGGCCCGGCATGTGATGTGGTTTATAATCATTAAATTTGTTCCGTATGATTTTGCCGATTTTAGCCGGACGTGCAATGCCGTCCTTGAATTTTTAATTTATTCTTTACGGTCTCTAGATTTTTAGTACATGTTTGATTCAGTTTATAAATTACGTGAAAATGTTCGATGCTGTTCCTCCATTAATTTAAGTTTATGGACGACATCGAAAATTTGATTAATTATGTATCCAAATTTAGGGACCATGTTGAACAAATTAGGAGTTTGAGAACAATATCGCACTTTAGGCAAAAATTCAGTAATCATATTATATATTGGATTAAAGTTTAAAAACTACTTATGACATTTATTGTTGCATTAAAGTGATTGATAATAAACCAAAATATCGAATACCCAATATGTTCTCAATTTTCAATCACACGTGATCGAGTTGCGTACTTTTGAAATCTCCAATTTTAGCTCTGGATCTTGTCGTTACACTCAAATTAGACCAAATTATGGTTTACGATGTTAAGCATCCTAAAGAACAAGATGGCTATCAAGTATCCAAAATATGTTTGACCCTACAATGAATGCCAAGATTTGACTTTGAATTGATAATCGAAGTTAACAAAATTTCTAGGTGCGATACTAACGAGGTTGTGTAATACCTCGTCTTGTACGTCGAACTTTATTATCAATTAGCATATGAAATATCGAAACGACTAATCTAAAAAGTCAAAATTCAAATTACGCAAGCCTATGATTTTAAAAATGCTTCTTTTATTTTTAACCACAAGTTTGACATTTTGACTTTTTTTTCTTTTTTTAATTTTCAATGTCGAAATGATGATTGAAAATTTGGTGCTCCCTTAAGATGCGAGTGGAGTGTGGTTAATTACTTTTTTGCCTATTTTACCTTGGAAAGATATAAAGTAAAACCAGCATTGGATTTTGCTTGAAGCGTTGACAAAGCAAAAGCGGGGGACCCCACGCACTGTTTAGGCGCGTGGACAGCTAGAGGTCATCGAACTGGCGCATTACTTCGGTCAAGGGGTTTTCTTTTTCCTTTTTTCTTTTTCTTTTTTTTGGGGTGGGGGCGGTGGTCGACGGCAATTTTTGCAGCTTTGCTTCAAACTCACAAAATCCAAAAAACAAGTGGACGAAAAGAAAATTCCAAAAAAGAAAAAAAGAATTTCCCCAGTATTTTAGAAAAGTTATTCACTTTGAATAAATATGGAAAGAAATAATTTACAAGCAATGTGTATCACGGTGGCCTTCAAAATATCCGACGTTTATTGAGTTTGTTCTGCTATTACAAGTAATTATAGTTGGTTAATATCATTAAAAATTATGGAGTTTTATATGGGAGACTTATCAATCTCAAGCTTTTTAATATCCCATAAGAAGCACTAACTTGTACTTTTAAACAAGGGATTGCTTTGCTAAAATAAATTTGTATGGTAGAGCTTATTATTAGTAGGCCTAATCCCCTTACGTCTAATCCTGGTTTTGTCCTGAACTCTTTTATATTTTTTTAAAAAAAATCACTGACTTTAACTCTAATCTCAAATCTTTCATGAACTTTTTGTGTAAGAAAAAATCACTCACTTTCAATTTAGTTTCAAATCTATCTCCATTAACCATCTATCCAAAACTCACCATTAGTTGGTTAACATGGCAATTCTACGTAGGTAACAAATTCATATCAGTAACGTGGCATGTGACTTGAAGTTAGAGTTTTCTTTTTTTGGACAAAGAAAAGATCACGATAGATTTTGACTAGGCTTAAAGTTAGATTCCTTTTAGACCAAAAAAAAAAAAAACAAACAAACAAACAAAAAAGAAGAAGCTTAGAGAAAAATTGAGATTTGACTTAAAGTTATAGGCTTGCTAGCTTCCACGAGTTCATCTCTAAATCACACACCTATAGGAGAGGGTTCGCTCTGATACTATATTAAGACAAACTCCTTTAGCTCATTAGGTATTTGTCTATCTTAACTCATTTCGTATCAAGTCTCATGATTTTGTCCTTTAGCAAACAAGTAGGCATTTTTATAGGATGCCATCCATCTCGGCAGTACATTCATCTCAACATGTTTAATATCAGAGACTATTATGTCAAAATGGACTTCTTCTAAATTAATTCTAGTTTTATATATAAAATTCTAGGAGGCTTTTCACATGTTTGGTACACAATTTAGTTCAATCATGCCCTATTTAGCATTTTAAAATTTCGCTGAGAGTCGAGCCTCAGGCCCTTTCTCCACATTGATTGCTTCCCACCCCTCAATCGGATCAAGTTTTTACAAACCATCTCTCTTCTCACCTTCATCAAACCGATTGTTACACACACACTCACTCTTCTTTTTCTCCCATTCCATGCCCTATGATCCACTTTTATTGATAGAGGTTGCCACCTGCGATTGAGATGAGTGACCTCACATTTGAGGTCATGCGACTCAAATCAAAGCTCACACAACTCAAACCTAAGGTTGCGCAACCTAGAGTTTGAGCTTAAGAATTGCCACTAATGGAGGTCACCGCTTGCAATTGAGGTGCGTGACCCCACATTTGATGTCATGCAACTCGGATGGGACGTCGTGGCACTCAAGCTCGAGGTTTTTTTTTTTTTTTTTGGTCAGTTCTACTCTATCCCTACTCTACACTCACTTTCAAACTTTTACCCTACCTCCCACAAGGTGTGAGAGTCGAAACCCACTTCTGAAACTTACGCTTCCTCACTCTATCTCCCTCCGAGAAGGTAGAGATTTGAACCCCTCACCTCCCCCTTCCATGTTGGAAGGGTGACCACCGGGGTGAATCCCAGTGATTACTCAAGCTCGAGGTTGCTTGATCCAAATTGAAGCTCAAGTGCTTTCATCAAAGCAGGTTGCACGGTTGGTCATAACCTCCATTGGAGTTTTGTCGGAGAGATGTCGGCAACAATTGATGGTGTGACATCTAGGATAACAATGCCATGATGGTTGGCGTGTGCAAAATGATCGACGATGAGGATATAGAGAAATGAGGAAGGAAATAGAAACAAATCAGATTTTTTTTTAATTATAAAATATCGGATATTATTGAGCTTGAATTCCAAATTGTCAATGATGGACGATTTTCATGGAATTGACATACCGCGTCTGCTGAAAACCCATGAAATGGAACTCCAAACACCAACAGGACCATGTTAAGTCATTTTTCAAAAAAAAAAAAAAAGATCAAGAAAAAATTGAAAAAATAAATTCATAGATGATGTTGAAAGTGCATGAAGAATAAATTCCTCACTAGTAAATCCATAGATCAAGAAAATTTTGTTGACATTACATGTTGGATTCCAAAATAATATAGCTCATACATAAATCTAAAATGATACGACTCGGATGTTATGACTTTTAGAAATTTCTCGTGTTGCATTCAAAATTAATTAAGATCGAATAGTCAATTGAATTTTACTTTTTTCTTTAATTCAGATTTTGCGATACATGCACCTTGTTTTTTTTTAATCCCAAACAATTAAAAAGGTTTGGCAAACACAAACTTTGACTCGTCAAATTCGCATGCAATTATTATTTTTATTTTTTTTTCATAATTTTTAGATACCTTGTACTTGGATTCAATCCTAAACAGACAAGGCATGCACATGGAAGGAGGGGAAAAGAAAAAGGACTCCCACAAAATCCAGTTGTTCGCGAAGGTTCTAGACCGTGCCACGTGTCGACGAATGGGACGCGTGGCAAATCCGTCGACGAAAACGTCGACAGACTTCACGCGTCCGGCCGATTGTGAAGGCGTAAAAGGCCCTCGTGGCTTTCTCCTATTCGCGGGCCGACTTTACTTTGTCCCCCGTTAACTTCCCCGGCAATGCAGGCCCGCTGCGGTCGCGCCACGTCGCACCAGTCAACGGAAAAGGTCAAAGCAAAAGACGGTCCCCGACGCTGCCCCCAATTTATTTATTTTTTTTGTCGAAAACGGTGCCCCCATTGGCCAGGTCCCACGGTTTTTTGGTTTTTGGTAAAGAGTTCCCATGGTTTTTCGTTTTCCCCATTTGGATTTTTTTTTTTTGAAAGAGCTAATGTCACCCCAAGAAAATCCCAAATTTATACACCCTTGCTGTATTTCCTCTGAATTAATTTGGGTATAGACGAGAAATATCAAACCTAATTTTTGTGTTAAAAAAAAAATCTCACATCACTAAATTTTTTTTACCGAGACATCCTTTAAAATCTGCTAATATTGCATTAGGAGCCCTCTCGAGTTTTAAAAATCTACCATAATCCCAATTTTTTTTTTTCGTGAATATTAGTTTGGAGTAAATATAATATGAGATATAAAAATTAGGGTTTCCTTTTTCTTCTTGACATGATATGTATGAATGGAATGATTTGAAGTTTTTCGTATTATTATTCGTAAAATAACATTTACCAAAGCGATAACAACACAAAAGGTTCTTGAACTTTGGTTTTAATGTGTAGTGTAATTCCTAAACTTTTAGTTTTTCAGTGTGACCCTTAAACTTTATTTCAATATGTAATGTGATTTTTTAATTTTTATTTTGTTTAATGTGGTCTTTGAGCTGAATTATATATGTACATTGCACTTTGCAGTAAAGTTCGAGGATCATATTAAATACAATAAAATTTAGAAATTGCTTTGCATATTTTACCAAAATACATCAACTATTTGTATTATAAATGGCAAAAATGAGAGAGATAGAGAGAGGTGGGAATGGAGGGACTAGATTAGCGTGGAATATAAGGGGATCAATAGTGAAAAGGATGGAGGGGGGTGACGTGGAGGTTTGGGTGCCGTGGGATGCATTTGTGGATGACGACGCCACATGCATGACTATGACTAAATCTGCGGTTCCGCGGTTTCCAGGTAGGCGCCGGCTCCAACTGTATTCAGCGTAAGCCGGGTCAGCCGTGATAGGGCAGCACGCGGAACATGTTACCATCCATACTCTCTAAAATTCTAAGCCAAAAAAATAAAATAAAATAAAAATTGATATTCAGAAACGTGTATCAACTTTTCAATTGCGACTTTGAAAATTCAAATACATCTTCGATTGTGAACAATTCTTTATATATATTTACAAAAAAAGATAGCATTAGCTCCATAAGTTGATCACCATACGATTCTCGTGACGCAATTGTTTAACGTCCGATTACTTGTCCTACTCATTGTTGGGGAATTTCTCCGCCACTAGTATGAAGGAATGGCTGTAGAACCTGTTACTCTCTCTCTCTCCCTTTCGGTGGTGTAGATGTGCCTTGGACAACCTTGTCACGAGGCTGCCAATGGTGTCACAATCTGCAAAATGGTTGTCCATTGCCATAGTTGCTATTGTCATTTGTCGAAGCTAAACACACACGCGCGCACAAAAGTATCTTTTGTCATTTCCATTTTAATATGTCTGATGCTGCAAATTCATATTTTCTAAAATAAAGGATAAAAAAGTGATAAGGTAGCGAAAATTTATATTCGCGTTTCGTGTTTTCCTTTGTAAGTCTACATAGAGGCTCCCCCAATTAGGGAGCAATTGAACCTGATTCATTACTTTTTATTGACTAAGGTTGATGGTCAAAATGCCCTGCAACTAAGACGAAGGTTGATGGTCAAAATGGCGCAAGGGAAGCAGAGCGATGACTACGATGGTAAAGGAGGGTGATGGAGTGAAGGGTTGGGGAAGAAGGACCAAATGGAAAAGAAGAGAATAGAAGAAAGGAAAGAAGAATGGGAAACTAACACGTCTAAACAGTCCAATTTACCTGTACCAATGTGCCACCCTTTCAAGAAGATAAATTAAATATCACCTAAATTGAAAGGATCACCAATCTTTTTAATATTATAAATGTAAACTAGCTATTTATGTTGGAAGGCAATATGGACAAATATAATCCTCGGAAGTGTGTTTCCCATGATAAAAGGGACATTCGGAGTTTTTTAATTGTAATAATGCCTTGGAAATTTTCATAAGGTGATTTCGTATCAAGCGGATCTGAAATTCAGCTTTCCCAAGCATGTAAAAATAGAAAAATAAAACGAAGGAATGAGCCCGTATCCAGAATTGTCCTTGTAGCGTGGTCAAACCTCACTTAGAAAGAATCAAAGCTTCTACAACAAGCATAGAAATGTAATTAAACCAAAGTAATGGGTGAGAAATGTAATTTTTATTTTGAAAATTGAGGTTACAATTTTATATTACCAGACGACATTGCTAAGGAATAAAAAAAACCATATAATAGGGGAGTCTTCTCGTCAATCAGAGATGAATTATTCGAACAAGAATATTAGCTCAAAAAAAAAAGAGATGAATTAGAGATTAAAATCCAGAAGGTAATGGAAGATCAATGGTACTTAATTAATCTATTTTTTTTCCTACTCTTCTGGGTCGGAATAAAAAATAAAATTTTAACCAACATTTCATAGAACAGAAGGGGCGCACCCAGGTTCCTCTCTATTTCGTTTTTCTTAATTTTTTTTTTATTTTATAAAAGCTTTAGGGTAAAAAATTCTGCATAAATTTATACTATATTATCTTCAAAATGTGTAAATATCAGTAAAATCCAAATTGATATCCCATGACATCTTTACCCCAACCTAATTTTCATCAAATAAAAATTTCCAAACCAGTACTCCATGGCACATTTCACCCAAACTATTTTTCCTCTCACAAAAAATCCCAAAAAAATATTTTGTAGACAAATTTTATCTTCCACTAGTATGCCATCCTAATTACAAGACGGGAGACTAATCATGAAAAATGAAAAACACACACACATATGGACACCCATTTATGATTTGTGAGATGAAAATCAATTTAAGGTAAATGTGCCATATATGAATTGATGTAATGTAGAAATTAGTTTGGAACATATATATTACGGGATACAAATTTGAAAATTTTTATGGTATTATCCCCTACGGCGGTATGTCACGTCAACAACTTTTGAGGCGGTAACATATACCCAAAAAAAAATCCCCCCCCCCCCCCCCCCCCCCCAAGAAAAGCACCTTTCATCTTACAAACGCCACAAGAAAATCAACTCATCCTGCCTCCCACAAAAGTCATGCGTCTCCTGCCTTGATGTCCCCTTCCGGCAGCAAAGCATCTTTCGATTTCAATCTCATCTCAACGCACGCTTACCGACCGACCACGGGGATCCCAAAGCGTGACTGAACAGAGAGCTTCCCGGTCAAGATGGTTAAGCTGCTTTCGCCACAAAATTCCTGGAGTTCATACGGCCCACCGTTGACAAACCCGTCCCTTTCCCCATCCCTGCCCTCCCTCTTTGGAAATTTCGGTAGCCCGTTGCAGAGGGCACGTCGCATCAGGACGTTAATTTAATCTGTCTTTCCTTCTTCCACGTACGTGAAGGACGCGCACCTTCTTTGACTTTCTCGCGCGTTCTCGCTGGTGGCAACGTGTGCGCTTCGATTTGATGAACGGTTGACTGACCTCAGGGCCGGCCCCTCTCTCTTTCCTAGTCTTCACCCTTTTGCATGAACGAGCTGACTTTTTTGGGAGAGGATTTGGGATGACGTTGCCGTCGGATTAGCTGCATGCTGATGGTCGTGGAGCAAAGGGGGGAATTTTGTTTTTACTGAAATGAGTGCCGCTTTTGCGTAGTTTTCTTCGCCTTTCCGGTAGCTGCAATCGAATTATTTCACTCAGTATTCATCTTTAACATGCCGTAGGTAGCCTCTCATGCTTGGATTGTCGGTTCGAGTATGAAATGGCGCCATTCCGGAACTCGTTGGCCATCGGCCAATGGCCTTGAAGATTTGATGGTTCAGGACATTGGTCGTTTTCTTGAAAGGGAACTCTTTCTAGTCTAAGAATCTCACGTGGAGTGCAAACTGAGACGGGATTTTCTCGTATACTTTTCATATATTATGGAAAGAATTTTCTCATTAACATTCAGATTTGACGGGTTCAACAAACAGCTAATATAGACTATCAACCTCCGTCTATAAGAGGTGAGCATGATTTTAGGGTAGAATTGGGAACCAGAGAACTAGACCGGTAGGAACCGGTTTGGCTCCTGGTTCCACATTTTCAGAAATCTCCAATTCCTGGTCCACAGGGACCACGAGCTGGGAGGGGAACCTCCAAAGGCCCCCTCTTCTCCATTTCAATTGAGTACTTCACTTGCTTTTATAAAATTTGTGTACAATATAACCAGCTACTGATATGTACAGATTAGAAGCATAAATGCTCTACCATCTTCACAGACGTCATACTTCAACATAGCATGTTCTCTTAAGTTACACTCTACCATGATGACTGATTTATGAACTAACTCCTCAACCTCCCCCAAGATAATAAGGGCTCTCCACAGAGTAAAAAGCCCCATCAACCTTAAAGAAAAGGACTCAACTTTCAAGCACATCTTTCAGCATTCACAGGTTTCATAGTTAAAATTTGGACCAATGTTTCATGAATGACAGAGAACTGAAGTTCTATAATTAAGGTTTTATGTTACGTATTTTGAATTTTTTATTGTTTATTTTATTTTGCGTATCCATCTTTTATGAATTGTTGCCATTAACAAATGAGAAACTTTAATTTTTATTGTTGTATTCACTTTCGTTTTGCTTAACTAAAAATGAAATAAAAAGAAAATTAGGAAATAGGTCGGTACCTAGGTAGATCCTAAAACTTATGACAGAAAGTTCTAAAGTGCGAAGAGTAGGTTTTAGAATCCTTTGGGTAAGTTCCAGATGGAACCCCTCACCCGTACCATCTGTAGCAACGGACTGCGGCCTAAGTACAAAATCCAGCATATCTATTTCTATAAGTTTTAAGGACCCCCCTCAAGGGGTGGACCAATCGATCAACAAGCACGCTTAACACAACTTTGCTCCACACGGGTTGCGATCGGCATAGAATATATATTGGTCTCACCAGATCCAACCACCGCTATGAAATCTAATCCCTACACAGTTCCAGGTGATCAATTCAGTTGGATTGAGGGACAGAGAGACCAGATGTAGCAGAGTAGTATGGAAACTGTCCCACAAGTGGATAGAGAACCCCAGCTGGGTGATGTTGATGAAAGGCCGTTTGAACAGAGTCAGGGCAGAGGGCGACAAAAACACATGTAGGTCTCATCTAGACAATAGTGGTCCAAGAGATAAGGCTGGGGATTGATGATCATGCTGCGTGCAGTTTCTATTTTGTTCCTGTGGCTTGCTGTTGGTCATATGAGCATACATGGTTGTGGGTTTCCGCTCCTTCTATAACCCCGTGATGACCTACATATGTTCTTGTCTTGTTTTGGGATGCCTCTCAGGGCTCTACTCATGTGATCACATCACTCTCCTTCTGTTTCATAATAACGAAGAACCGACATTAGGAACCCTGTTGAAGGACATGAAGCAAATGGGGTTTGCGCACCCTGTTTCTTTAGGAGGTCTTTCCTGTCCTCGCCGAAACAACAAGGACAATTGAGGATTTTTAAAAGAGAGGACACGGAGGACTCTCTTGCTGTTGCAAAGTTTGGTTACGGATAGCGAGCTTGCCAAGATCAAGATTTCTATGAAAAAATAATTTGAAAGAAAAGAGACGTGCTTTTGTATTGAACAAAGCTTAGCCAATAATGTACGCATGAATGGAAGACCTTGGACTATTTGAAGATTGGTTCGGCACTCCCGGGGCTTGAAAGTACCAGTCTTCACTAATTTGGTGAGGTGAATATTCGTGCATGTTACTTTCAGAAGTAGTTAGTATCCCACAGCTACACACAACTTCATAAGCAAACGAGTTGACAATAGAGCAGCTAACGTCATCTAAAAGACTACTGCCTTGCTAGTCTTCAAAGCCACTCCAACCTTCATTGGAATGCACAGGCCTATAAACAGGAGATAATAGTCGCAAAGTTGTGGGCCAGAAACATGGACTCTAGATGCATCACATAAGCTCGGAAGATGATAATGCAGCAAGGAGAAATGCTTTCTCAATGAAAAGGATATTGAAGGACATTTGACTGAATATAATTCCCAACTGTAACCATCTAAGATATTTTACATAGATGTAGCAGAAAAGAATCATTGTTATTGCCCCACTTTGCTTCTGTTTTCAGATGCGTATTCAATAAACCACAGGGCTTGATTAAGTCCGGATTTATGAAACCAATGACAAGGGACCAAAAACTGATTCTTGTGTCAGGCTGGTAGCAGGTACTGTGCTTAACCAATGGAAATGAGCAGTCGCCACCTCTACTTCTAAATGTCAGCACTTTGCAGACTAAGAAGTTCACACAGAAAACAGCGAAAACCAAATGCTTGGGAAAGAAACAACGTGACCCAGTGAAGATTATTTGTGCCCACTAGAAGGAAAACTAACAACATCGAAACCATGGTACATGTGATGTTTTCCTCAGAATAACTCATAATTGAATAAGTCCAATTTGTCTTCCAAGCATCAATCAACTAACAGATCACAAGAATGATCCACAACAAAGTGCAAGCAAAACCAAAGCCAGAATACCAGATGGTGTGTTTAGTCTACACTTACTGTTCATATATACCAAAATCACATAAGACTGGAAAAATTATAGGAAGGGCCTATTAAGCACGACATAGCATCATAGAACCGCAAATTTGGACAAAAAATGCATGAAAGACAGCCACAGATCTGACTAATAATAACCTTAGAGGAAACCAAAATCATGGGTTAGTGGTGTTTTCTGTACACAACTATCAATATCTGACTTCCACAAAACAGCCTGAGCCATCTCCACTTGTCCTTCAAACGATTTACCTTCCCCCTTCCAAAACACTGAGCACACAACTGTGCATGAATGATCGAATGCGTCCACATTGTTATATGGTTTAAATGCAATTTTGATCATCATAGAAGGCTTATATGAAGAAGAAAAAACATAATTACAAATTGAGAACCCTATCCCAAAAATAAGAAGGTGCTTCAAGTGGCGTCAAGGTCGCACCTACCTTTATTCTTAGGTTTGTTGTATCATCACCACCTTCAAGTTTACTAGATCTGTGTCGTCACCATCAGACACTAAGAAGTAAATGGTACTACCCACCAAAGTGGTCCTTATCTACCGGAGCTTTGAGTGGCGAATTTTGTAAAAAAGTTTCCCAGGATTTTCTCGCGAGCCTCTGTAAATATTTTACAATATGCTATCTAAGCGTATCTCTACATTCCAAGGATTGGAGTAGTGACTTACACTCTAGACATTATTATATTTTCTGCTGCTTAATTTCTCTTTCTCCATTCTGGCAGATAAGGACAGACTGGGAAGAAAACCTTTAAAACTTAATAAAATGTACAGGTATCCAACTATCTATGCAAAAATTCAGGAGCCATCTCGAGTGTATCTTTACTCAAAGTATTTATATAATCAATGCCATACATTCAACGTGATAAACCACTCATCTGGAGATAAAGCTCATATTGGTATAACTGCACTCTTTAAGGACTATCATATATGTTAATAAGAAGCTGATCTTTGTGTGACCTTAATGATACACGTCTGCAAATGTCTCCTTTATCTCCAATCATGTAAGAATGGTATAAAAGAAAAGAAAGAATTGAAAAGCAAACTCGCAAGGAAAAGATGAAATTAATGAAATTCATTAAAAATAAACTGAGCTAATAATTTCCATTCCTACAACTTCCAGTCAATATACCTCACCTTATTATTAAATCTAAACAGCCAAAGACTAATAAAATCGACTTTGAAACTAGCAGAAAATTCTTGTAGATTTTAATGAGTTGAAGGCAGCTACAGATTTTACATCCCAAGCGTTCCCAATCAATTATCTCGAAGACTTACTTGATAGACACCTCCCACAGGTAACAAGCTTCAGCAGTGCGTGTGGCCTCCTCGTTCTAATTTTCAAGCGAGAGAGCTGCAAATGCAACAGATGAGTAAGTAACACAATAGGCTAGTGTACCTTCAGTCAAAACTAAAGCACTCGCAGCATGTTCCGCCCACGGACAAGACTACTAACTCTAGAAACTCGATCCCCTCGCTTATTTGTCTTGTTCATAAGAGGAGTGAAAAGATGTAGATTCCCTCAATAAAGAAGTTAATACTCATAGACAGATAGCCGGTTCATAATTCTATGAGAAATAATCATATGTACACAACTCACAATTACAAACAGCAAATTGCAACAAACCATATCCCAATTGAGTTTATGCTCAAAAACTATATTTCATGCAGAATATAATCTTGATAAAGGTCACTGGTATTCCTGTTTTTAATGCCTCTACACCGCTCAAATCTGTTATTGGCATAAATCTCACTATTTTGAGTACATTAACAATGGAAGCTTAATCAACGCAAAATTGGTGAAAGATAAACAGCCACTGCGTGTGGAGCAAATTGATGGCCTTCTGAAGCTCCAGAACTACAAGTTGGAACTCTAACTATGAACAAAAACAAACCATGGTTATCCAGACAAATTCACTAATTGAGTTGGGTACCAAATTTGTTACCAAGACCTGACCAAAAAAAGTGCTGATTTTGATTCCATGAAGGGCAGAGACTACCCAAGAAACTGTGAAATGTAGTGAAGAAATTGGCTTTGCAATTATTCAAGGTTGCCTTATTCAGGAAACTTGAACCAACAAAGGGGAACAAGCTCGTACCAAGATTTCCAAAAAAATTTAAATATAACAAAAAGATAAAGCTTATGAAGGTAGGGACGAACATGAAGGATTCCCGGCAAACAAACCCATGAAGGCCTGGAATCTGATTAATTGACTAACCTATTTTCAGTTCCAGGCTTTTGGATTTGCTTTTAAACCGTGTCCTTACCTTCTACTAATATTCCCATTAAGCGTTAAAAATACAAGGTACTCAATGACGGTTGAGTTGGGATAGTTTCCATTTATCTACTATCCAATGCCACCTCAGTCACAATTTCATATTTTGAAGATATAAATTAAATGAACTAAATATGTGCATCACAAATACTGAAGAGATTTGATGTTTATTACCCCACCATCAAAGGAAATACAAACAATATCAAGTCTATCGATCATTACCTTTTTACGAGTTGCTCTAGATGTTTTCCAGCAAAGCAAATTTCTAGACCTCGGTTCAAGTCTCCTGCAATGTCGAGAAATCATGCTTTCCCATCAATCAACAGTATAGCAACAGTATATCAACAGTATATCAACAGTATAGCTGCAGACATTGTACCCCCAAACTATACATTTCATCATATGGTTCTGCTCACAACTCAAATCACTACATTGCCATTTGAAACTGCATTTTCTTCAAGGGCATATGAAACGAACTGGTCATTAAAATATCCAGTTCTAAAAAGTTTTGGCAAAAAGCAAAAAAATCTATCGTACATTCCATTTTGGCAACTGGGACACAGAAGTACATCCTATTTGGCAAATTCATTTTTTCTTGTTTTAATTCCAATGTACATCCTATTCTGGCAACTGCCAATTCAGCATGTGAAACCGAGTAATTGGAAACAAACTTCAATCAGGGAAAAAGATAAATGTAGATTTTCAATGAACATAAAAGAAGCACAACACTTACAGATTCTCTTGTTCAAGCTTTTCGGCGATGGAAACTGCTTTGCGTCTTGACCAGCTACTATGCTGTGAGCACCCTTCAGCTTGCTGTATCACATGTGCAAGGGATACCTTGCCTCTCACAATGCTCTGGCCTGGGTTCCTTTCACTAGATTTTACTCTTCCCACGGGGGAAGCTACTTCTAAGCCTCTTTGATCAAATTTCACATTGTTATTGACATGCCCATTTTGCGTAAGCTCTCTAGAGGAAGCTTCTAGTTCAACTATTTCACTTTTACCCACTTCAAGATGGGGCTGACCGCTGATGCCAGTGGAGTCTCTGATCTGAGATGAACCGTTCGTAGGTGCAGGTAAGCTTAGAGGGGCATTAACTTCAGTTGCTGTATCTTTATTTGGCTCACATCTAATTTCGATTGTCACCGGTGACGCAAGAGCAAACTCAAATGCTTGCAAGATGTGGCGCCCAAATTTCTCTGCTGTATTTTTCGTCAGATGTGAACTGAACATCAACTGCACAGTTGGAGCTGCAAAATTGAGCCATTAAAAGGCAATACAATTAGACTTAGCAGTACAAGCAGAAAACATAGATTTTCCTTTGTGCCCTTGACTACATTCTGCTAATGGACGCTTTTCTTTCTCGGAAGGAAAAAACTATACATATTAAAAAAAAAAAAAAATGCCACATGAGAATCCAGCAAGTATGGATGTAAGTGCACCAAAACAAAGAAAATACCTAGAATGTATGACAAATTTTGAACCAAAACACCAAACCTTACGTTGAAAGGTAACGATCAGCTATGTAAAATCTGCTGACAAAAACGTAGCGACCTTTCCATGTGGCATAAAGAAAATCAAGCTTTAAAATTTGATAGGATAACATATCAGTAGTATTCATAAAAGAGATTCGTGTCAATTTCGAAAACAATTTTTGACCAAAAACCCAAAAAAAAAAAAAAAGGAAAACATTTATTCAACTCAACTAATCCTACATTGGGGGTAACTGGTTCATAAAATGATCATCTATGCCATTTATACATTCTCAATATCAACCTAATCTGCGTTAACCACCTAGCTTATTCCATAGATAGGGGTTGGGACTATTCTCAATCTTGCATCATTGAGTTTCCCTTGAAAGGAACAATATAAGGTCGCCTGATTTCTTTGTTTCTGTCTTGATCAGTTCTATTCTACATTTCTCTTTCAAGCCCAGGATCTGTTTCGAATTTCTATCCCCTAACAAAAGATATAACCACTTCAATTTGCCTTTTCAAATATGATCTTAATTATCCAAGACCATGCTCATAACATTCTCTTCTCACCTTTAAACATCGTTTTGACTCTTTGTAGAACGTTTACTCAAAAACCTCACTATTCATTAGCCCATTGCGGCGAAACTTAGTCATTATAGGGCATCACCATTTTGCAATAAAGCCTCCTTGATCACTATCCATATAGCTCAATATTTCCCCCATTCCAGCCTAGGCTAATTTGCATAGTTGCTTCATCAATTGCAACAATATAAGCTTATGATGATTGATCATAGCACTTCTTCTTGCATGTCATGTGAGTCCCTCCATGGTGTAGACAACAAGTGACGAACTCATGCTGGTTTGCAGGCCAGAAAAATAAGAACCTCACTCGTTCCTCTTTTGGTCCAGAGTAGTAGCAAGTTGCACCGTGGATTACATCTTTGACAAGTGATCAATCAGCAAATCATCTTTTCTTCAGATATTCTACATCATCGTCTCGTCACTTTCTTGTGAGTATTTATTATTCATGTATATCAATTTTCTTCAAGTCTCTCACACACCAGCAATATCCTCCCATTTCCAGCCTAGACTAATTTGCACTCTTGGTTCATCTATGGCAAAAATCCAAGCTCATGGCATGATACATCATGGTGCTTCTTCTTGCAAGTCATGTGAGTCCCTCCATGGTAACTTGTGCAGGTTCACAGGCCAGTGAAATAAGAACCTCACTCCTTCCTCTTAAAGTCCAGGTACTAACAAGTTGCACCGTGGCATACATCTTTGACAACTGATCAATCAATAAAACATGTTTTCTTCAGGTATATCTCTAAATCATTGTCTTGTCACTTTCTTCTGAGTATTTTTTACTCATCTACATAAATTTTCTTCAAGACTCACACACCAGCAATCCCTGCGTAGTCATTTATGATTTCTTTCTCGAATCTTCTAGTATGGGTCCCAAATATGTTTATGAGACAGTTCATTTTCTATATCACTGTTCACTTAGATCCTCTCACACTTCCATCAAAACCTTGATAGCAGATGGGTATTAAATACACCACCGCCCTAAACCTCGTCTTGTGAAATACCATAGGAATTCCCTGGCACACCTTTTTAATTCTAAATTCTCACTTCAGCTGATTCATTAACCAAGTCATGTCAAGATAAATTCGCTCTAGCTGCCTTATTAAGGCAATACTTTGATGACCATCTTCCCTTATGCTCATCACTTTTTCCAAAAGTAACTATGAATTATAAAATTTCCACTCAAAGAACACTTGCACCATCCCAGATGTAAGATCTTCACTTGCTATAAAGAAAGTATGTCAACTAAAACATACTCGAAGATTGAAGAAATAGCTCATCCTTAGTCTATTCATCACCACCTTGTCACCCATATATCCTCATCTTTGACAGATTTTGAGCCCATGCTCCTCTCGAATAAAGGCAATACAATCTCTAGATTTCCAGCTTTGATAAATGTCTAGCCAAATTCCCCAGTGATACCTCTCTTACAAGATGAAATCGGTTTGGAGTTACAGCTATGACATTTGAATCTTAATCTTTTGCTCTAGAGACTGGAAAATGATCCATATACTGCATGGGAATATTTTCTTTTGTGAGGAAATTTATTGTATCCTTAATAAAATAAACCTCAATGATTCCTTCATTATAACAAATGGGTACCACTTCTACCATCCCGGATGTCAGGTGTCCACTTGCTAAAAAGAAAGTACATCAACTAAAACTTACTTATAGATTGAAGAAATAGCTCACCCTTAGTCTATTCATCACCACCTAGTCACCCATATATCCTCATTTTGGTAAAGTTTTGAACCTGTGCTCCTCTCAAATGAAGGCAACACGATGTCTAGATTTCCAGCATTAATAAAGGTCTAGCCACTCTCTTACAAGATCAAATCTGCCTGAAGTTCTAGCTATGACATTTGAATTTCAATCTTTTACAGCATGGGAATATCCTTTGTGAGGAAATTTATTGTATCCTCGATAAAATAAAACTCAATGATTTCTTCATTTATAACAAATGGGTACTTTAATCTAGAGATACTAAAGTTTCATGCTTTTCAATTTGAGTATTTCCCGCTTATATTTGATTGTCAATTGAGGTGAGAGACAACAATTCCTCTCTTTGCATACATGTTATAATCATATTTTCCATCAATGTCAAGATCATATATTCCACTTTTCTCTAGAATTTTGTGAAGTCAAAATTCAATAATACACAGTTCTTAAAAATAGAAACACCTTTCACTTATATTGCCAAATTTGGAACAACAAGAAACATTCTGATTCATGACTTGTATTATAACTCCAAATGCTCATATTCTGCTTGTCTACAAATCAAAGTTGAATAAGCATACAATTCAAATTACAGGTATAAGTTAAAGGTCCTTAAGATCATTTACTTCTTCGTAATATACTTCTGAAAAGCAAAATGGTGTGACTTCAGACTCATATCCACAAAGTCACCTCAATGGGTGTCCAACTATAATGTAACATAAAAAAAACAAATACGCACTAAAGAAGCAGCTGTTAACCCTATCCAGATTGGCTGCCCAAATACAAATCGTATTTCATCTTATAGTGGCTAAAACAGATTCTACAGTGTTAAACATCCTCCAAAATTTATACAGGTGAAAATCTAGGATCACTGAAGAATTTGAAGTAAATTACACCAATGCTCATTCAACAATGTGGTGACTTACCCTCAAACGGCTGACTGTTATCTTTCAAATGGGTCACTCTACATAGATCTCAAAGTCTTTCAATCAAGTTTCTACAACCACTCAAAAAGAATGATTGAATCGAAAGAAATTAAAGTATAGTGGCCAACTAAGAGTAACCCAATGATTCATAACTTTCCCAGAGTCCACTATAGAATATATTGTTGATTGCAATTAGCAAAAGAACGTACCTGCCCCAAAACTGACTGAAACTAACTTCCCTTCATGATAAAGGAACTCCTTTATGCTATCACTTTGGATCCTCTCAAGTACTTCCAACCATATGTCTTGGACACTCTTATATGTCTTGCCAATAACAGGCCTGCCACTTGTGCTTACACCATCGGCTTGTGAAGATGCATGCTGAGAAGCCAGGCCAAACCTACTTTTTCCAGCCAGGTCTACTTTAAAACCCTTGCTTTCGTTGCTGTTATGAATTCTAGAGGAACTTCCAATATTGGCCTTTTGCATTCTATCATTTGCAGAAAAGCCTCTCTTGTTAGTATGCATGACAGCATGTTCGCCAGCTTGCCCAGCTGTCTCTCTAAAACCTATACTGCTCGCAGGCATAGGACTGTGATTAAAGCTTGTTTCTGCAGAAGAATTAGGCAACAGGTACTGTTGATCAGGAGCCAGCTGCAATAATGCGGCAGTTAGCCACGTCAATTTATCATTGGACATCCTCAACTGTTTTTCAGCTTCAGACAAAGTTTTTAAAGCTTGGCGTAGTTTTTCCATGTCTTCTTTGGTTACTGCAATCGATAAGTTTTGTTGTCAGGAACAAATAAAGGACTAAGACAACTACTTCTGAACCATGTATAAGCATACGGTGCTCAAATTAATGTATAAACATCCTCAATGAAAGATACACCATTTATATTCCTGTATACTCCAAGTAATAAAGTTGCATTATATAAGGGAAGCTCGATAAATTTATTGTGAATTGGCTTAAGTGGACCAAATACAGTGTGACGTAAAAAGCAGCTTCATGAATAAGCAACATCCTTTAGAACCTCAATATTAATTACCAGAACAACTAATGAAGTTAAAAGGTGGATCAACAAAATGGAAGTTAAAAGCTCTGTTGAACTTGGATTAACACCTTAATCATGTGGTATAGAATCAAATGGATGAATTGGTTAATAAGCAGAAAGGCAACACCGCATGTCAAAGTTGATCAAGTGTGTACAACACTGATGATAAATTCAAACTCACATGGCTGTCGTCGAAAAAACTTCCTTCTATGCCTTTCTTTTGTCCAATCATAGCTCCCCGCCAGTACATCTGTGATCACTGTAGCTAGCTGTGACATCAAGGCTAAGGGTTCAACACCAGTTTCCATTATCGCTCTCAAATTCTTGACAGTGTTAACTGTGTCCGCTGATAATGCCAAATCAAGAAGATCAACCAATTTCTCATCACAGATGAGCCCAACCTGAGATTTTTAGATAAAACAATTCATGAATAACCAGTAAATTGACAGTAAGGGAAGGTCATGCATAGAATGTTTACCAAATCCTGAAAACAAATTTGAGGGCATGATCCATAGATGAACAAGGCACGACAATTGTGAATTGAGACAACAGAAACTTATTTGAAAGCTCAAACTATTAGATGGAGGCAAGGTTTAATATCTAAATGCCCTAATAGTTCCTCTCACACATAAGCTGAGATTTGGCCTAAAAGTAAGTGTTAAAAGTGATCTAAAATGGGGAGGCAAAGGAGCAGGGCTAAAGAGATTAAAACACAACATTGGACCTCCAGCTCTACTATCAGGTAGAAGTTGTGGGAACAGTGCCAACTTATCTAAATGCACATATAAACACAGGGTTTACTATTTAAACCTCTAGAAACCTTAACGAATCATAATGCTCACATTGATCACTAATTAAGGCATCATGTAGAAGAAAAAAGAATATTCATACAGAAAGGGACAGAGTTAATTTATGTTAAGCAGTGAACGGTATGGAATTTCAACAACATTTTTTATCAACTGCAGAAAAGAAGTAGCTCACCAGTTCCTGAACAAGCGCAACAGAGATTCTCTGCCCAAGCAAACTTAATTGTTCTAGAGTCATCAGTGCATCCCTTAGTGAACCATCTGATCGTGATGCAATAAGCTTCAGAGCATCAGCATCAATTTGTAAATCCTCTTTTGATGAGATCCATCGTAGAGTATATATGATATCAGCATCTTTAATCTTTGGGAAAAAGAATTTCTGGCACCTAGATATTACCATATGAGGTAAAACATCAAGACTTGAACAGACAAGAATGAACACCAGCCGCCTCGGTGCCCGATCAATGACCTTTGATATAGCACTCCAGCAATCAGAAGAAAGAGTATCACAGTCATCAAAAATGAACACTCTGTATGCTGAAGGCAGCTTTGACACAATCATGCTGTCAAGGAGATCCATAATGCTCTCAAAATCAAAATTACTAACAGGACCAACTTCCCTTATATTCTGACTTTTTCCCTTATTATGAGCAATACAGGAACCGCAATACCCACAAGGTTTTTGATGCTCTGAGGATTGGCAATTCAAAGCTCTAGCAAATATGCGAGCACAAGAGGTTTTTCCAGTGCCATGAGGTCCGTAAAACACATAGAGTAACCCAATCTTTCGTCTACTGACAGCATTAGAGAGAGCTTGCACCACCAGATTCTGTCCAACAAGATCTCTGAAAGCTTGAGGCATGTACTTTTGGGTCAGATTTTGGTGCCGATGCTGCTGCCTTCTTGGCCTGCTTCGGTTGCCTGATCTAGCTTCAGAAGCAAGGTCAGAATCCTTATCATGTTTCAGCAGATGATCAGCAAAAATACCTAACTCTCCAGAATAATCATGCCCCCTATCAACATTTTCAGTGCTGTCCTGCGACCCAACGAGTAGAGGCAATGCTTCCGCATCGTATTTCGTAGATGAGCTTGCACTGTCCAAATCCACCGGAATGTTAGCAAGACCTCTCCTCCGAGAAGCTGGACTCCCTTTCTTATCTGACATGCCACAAGACAAGCTCCTTCCTGCCTTGTCAAGAAATGTTCTGCCTCTGTCATGTATTCTTGACCAGTTCCACGGGATCCCACACCCATTCCTAGGAGCTCTGGTGACATTTTGCCCCCCATAATCTTCTTCTTCCTCCTCCATGTGACGTGTTGGGCGGGCAGAATCATGAGCTAGAGAATTTGAAGCCACAGACATTTCATTATGAACTACAGTATCTCTGGAAGCTACCGCAGCACGACTTCTTTTAGCCCCACGGAACTTGCGCCTTTTCACCCTATTAGAAGTGCTACCGTATTTGCGAGTGCCATTTTCAGGTTCCACGCTAAATTTCTCCATTCTCGAACTTCTTCCTTGAGGATGAATGTTAGAAGATGCCAAATCATCACTATCTATCCGAACATCATTCAACTGCTCGGATAAGGTCCTGACTTGAGAATCTTGAACACGTTTTCCCTTTTCCCTGTACTTCCTTTCTCTAGAATCAGATTTTCCGGAAAAAATCTCTCGAAGAGACTCATTTCCCTCCATACCTAGGATAGGATCCTCATTCCCTCCAATGAAATCCTCTTTACTGCTATTCCGAATGTGTTCCCTCCTCATTCTTCTAGAGTCACGCAATTCGCTCTTGCTACTCTGCTCACTAACTTCCGGCGCCACATCATCACCTTCATTATCCTCTCCAGGATCAATTTTTGATGTCATCAGACCGGCAAACTGTGGCGAGCTTCCTGAGAACCTCCTTCCTTGCCGCGGCCGCTCAATGCCAACCGACCTTCTTCCTTCCTGAATGATATCGTTCCCACCATGCCTGGCGAGGAGGTCGGCCACGGAAGGAGAATGCCACGAGGGAGGACTAGCAGATGGGTCCCTGAGAGATCGCGACCTCTGAAGGAGGTTGAGATCTCTCATCAAAGACCTGTCAGCCAACATGGGGCTGTGCTTGTGCATATGGTTCTTCAGATGAATGCAATTAGTCAAATGGATGTGGTTCCGAAGATGGTCGCTTATGTCACCATTCACATCCTTAAGGATCCTATTCCGGACGGCCCTAGTCATCTTAAGAACATCAATGCCGCCCCCGAGGCAGAGTATCTCCGTCGATAAAGAAACAAATCACCGGGTATCGCATTCTCCGAAGTTCGAATTTTCGTGGCCGGATCCTGCAGGAACGTCGAGAGTTCTGCTCAAACCATCACAAAACCTCCCCGGAAACGAAGCCGAAATTCGTCAACCTCACCGTCTCCCCATGACAAACGAGACTCTCATTTCCTTAAAGTCTCTCTTTTTTTCCTTAGTCAGAGCCCCCAACTCCTTCCAGATTCCGCTGAAATTCGCCAAGCTCTTCGCATGGATAACGGCTACCCTCTCCAACTCACAGGCTCAATCCCCATAAAGACAGGAGCTTTAATGCTTCTCGGGCCATTTCGCCTTCTGGGTACCCGAGCTCAACACGCGCACTCGACAGCCCGACCTCCTTTTCTCCTCCCACATGCAAAACGGCGAACACCCGGAAAGCCAAACTCGCTCCGCTCCGACCCCTCCGCGCTTCCGAAACCCTAGAAGAGATCCAACCAACTACATCCGCCGCCGGAGAAGGAGGACAACCCAAAACGGGCAGAAGAAAGGAAGGAAGGAAGGGAGAACCCGAGGGTGGAAATGCGAAGGAAGCAATGCAGCAATCGCTGACAGCGCGAAAAGGGGACGAGGGAAAGAGACCGAACGCACTCGAATCACCCGAGGCGAATCACGGAAAGGCCAAAATCCGAAACCAACCCCCGATCGCGAACTTCACATGAACTTCACGACGCTTCGCTGTCAACCCCACGAATCCGCTCGGACCCAACAACGCAGTATGGCCCGAGAGTTATGAAGAGAGAGAGAGAGAGAGAGAGAGAGAGGGAGAGAAAGAGAGGGAGGGAGAGGGACAGCCTCTGTTCTAGAGAGAGAAAGAGAGAGGGGAGAGGAGAGAGAGAGCTTGAGGTGGGACTGGACTGGAGTGGAGTGAGATCCGTTGCAACTCTCTCCCTCTCGGACAAGACGACGACTGTACAGGCGGTGCTGTCCCGTTCGTTTCGTATTTTCTTGCAGTGCGCCTTTTTCTTTCTTTCTATTTTTTTCCCTTTTTTTCCCGACAATATAAATTCGATTCGGAGTATTATTTCCGTATTTTTTTGGATTTTTCCTGGGGTTTTTGCTTTTTTTCCATCTTTTCTTCAGAAATTTGAAAAAAGTTTTGACTGTTCAATCTGTCCGGAGGGTTTCAAAAAAGCAAATGATTTGAAAGTCGATGGTGACGTCAGCATGTGGGGGGACCAAAAGGGTGTGGTCTTTTTCCAGTTTGCACAAGGTGTTTTTCTTGCAAGAAAAAAAATAGAAAAAAAAATAGAAAAAAAGAAAAAGGGAAAATAGAAAACAAAAGTTGCCGTTTTTTTGGACTGACGTATTTATTTCAGGATGATGGCATGTGCCCGAACTGGGACACCAGGAAATGTCTTTCATTGTTTGCTTCCGGACAGTCCTTTTGTGAATGAGTTCGAAATCGATTTTTCAGGGGTTAAATTATCCAGACACGGTCCAGCCGCTACCCCCTAGGGTCCCCGGGGGAGCGCTGCAACAGTAGGTATGGGTCCAAGCAAAGCGAACTCTAGTTAGATCGTTACAAATTAGGTTTCAGTCTTTAAATCACGTGCAAAGTTAAGGAGGGTTTTTCATAAAGAACGACAATTCTAATTATTGGAATTTTGAATCTAGTGTCGCACCGCCCAGATTCAAGTCCCTTATTAGAGTCTTGGGTCTACGATGGGGATGAATGTTTGGCAACTAGGGTCTTGAGTCTAGCTATAGAAGATTATTATAGGGGCCAACAGTACTATCGATGATGGGTGTTGAGAGTCAACATAAATTGAGAAAAAATCTAAGGACTTTTAAATTTTGCTGATAAAAAAATTTGAATATCAAGTATTGCCTATTGTATAAGGTCTTTTGACAATTGTTTTTGCCCAAAAAAAAATTGACCCTATTGAAGATTAGTTGCAAGTGTCACCCATTGCTCAAAACACTGCATTCTTTCATCAAAACTAAAAAACTTGAATGCCTAGTCGTAACCTCTCGATGTTGATGGCAATCTCTGTCGCCTCCCTCAATGCTCGAAAAAGCTTATTGTCCATAAACATTGACTTATGTGATTTCACTGGTTATGTTTAATGAGATTATATGACAAACATCTTTGTTATAAAAAAATTATTTACATTAAGTGCACGCGGCGAAGAAAATGCATTGCAATCCAAATGAATCTCTATCATAAAGAAAGTGGAAAACTTTTGAAGGATTTCAATCCCAAACTCCTATCAAGAAATCCCGCAACACATTCACATCATTTGCCGACACACATTGCAAGTTGAGATTTTCATGACACGGTTCAATAGAAGCCAAGTAATTCAAATCCCTCGAACCGTGATTGATCAAATCTCCAAAAAGCTTACTCTTGCCTGTAAAATTGATATCGCAATTTCTCTCTCATGCAGTCGCATTAATTGAAAAGATCACAAAAATCTTTGATTAAACCTAGTAATCATATTTACTGGGGGATAATGAAATTAATCGTAGTAAATTCACGGGACTTTCCTCGTTGGTTTTTGGGTGTTTTGTAAAAGGGAGAGTGTCTACTCAATCCCACCTCAGCAGCAGGAACTCCGGACCCGACTATCGATGTCGAGTCACGTGCGCGCCCCCTCTTCTTCAGGCCGTCCGAATCATTTCTCGACGTCAAAAGATGCTCCCCTGCCCCCACCTCGCTTATCTTAATGACCACCGCCGGCGCCGGTCGCCTGCTTCTCGGACCACCGCGAGAATCTAGACTCTCTCCATTGTTTAAGAGTTTCGTTTTTTTTTTGTTGTTAGTTATCTCCCTTGGGATATTGCAAAGGCTGTTTTTTTTTTTTTTTATTCATATGAAAGTTTTGGGAATGACTCGTTAAGGCTGCATTTGGTTCGGCTTTTCAAAAGATTTGGAGAAAATTTGAGGTGTTTGGTAATTTTTTTTTTTAGACCTCTTTCACGAAATGCTAATATTAGTAAAGTTGAAAGCTCAAAACAAGATCTTTTTATATTTTTGGAAGCCCATTTCTTAGGGTTAATAATTTTTGTTTTCCTTCTAAAACTACTTTTACTAATTTTTCCTTTTTCAAATTTTGATCTCATAACAATTGTTCATCTTCTCCACATAGATTATTGGCGAAGCTCCTATGCAAGGTCAATTGACGATTGTTGATGGTTGCTGATGATCCTCGAATCCAAGCAGGCCTCGTATGGGGTCGCACAATCTTTGCAAGGGGCTACTTGGGGCTGTGCAACCCGCAACCCTTTGTGACCCAAATGAGAGCTGCTTAGGTTGCTTTGCTCAAGGGCAATGGTCGCATGACCCCAAATGGCCCTTCCTAGGTTTGCCGAGGGCCACTTAAAGTCGTGCAACCTTAAACGACCACTGAAGTTAGATTTGACTCACTAGTAGCCCAAGCCTCTCGCCGGAGCCGATAGGGAGTTTGAGTTTTTTCTCATTCTTTGTTCTAAATAAAAAATAGAAAAAGTCCTTTCCATGAAGAATTTTTCCAAACATTATTTAACCAAAAATTGCTTTATGATAGACTTTTAAATTACAACTTAACAAACAAAATTTGTTCCATTTTGACTTAAAGCCCTTTGTATTTCCACCAAAAACAAGCCAAATGTTACCTAAATATATTTGTTTTAAAAATAATCAGATCTTTTATATCATTAATTTTGCATGCATTGTGGACAAACGTATTAAAAACTATAAAATTTTCTAGACTGACTACACAATAATTGCTTTGAGGCATGCATTAATAAAATTATTTTCTTCATGAATTGTATAAATTACTCTAAGAACCTAACGTTAACAATAATACATCGGTTAATTTGTGCACGCATGAGAATAGTTGAATTGAAATATCTCATATAATCTTGAAAAACCTCAAAATAAATTGTGAATTTTGATAACCCTCGAGATTGACTTAGTGCTTAGCAAACAAATGGCATTGGTGTGAAAGTATGCGTAAGCTGCAAGTTTCAAACTTCATCGATTTCTAAAGATTTCATATTTACAGCAACTCTATATATATTTTTGCACTTTATTGAAAGATACTATCTTACATTTATTTTTCATGATAAGAAATATATCTCAAAGAGGTAAGTTCTCAAGCAATAAAAACTCGCAATCATGACGTGTCCTTTCTAGCACCTAACCTATTAATAGATATTGTCCCGATATGCTTGAACGCCAAGTTCATGATTATTTTGATGAGATGGTTTTAAGGTATACTTTATTTTATTTTCTTTTATTTTCGTTCACTTAGACTTGAAAGTTGACTTAAAGCGTCACTGATTTATCTCTTTCTATCTAAATGCAGAGGCTTCATTAAAATAAAATGGGACCCTTTGGATTTTATATTTTGTTTTGGCATATACATTTTTTATCTTCTTTTTTTTTTTTGGCTAAACGTTGAGTTGCCCCTTAATTGGACAATACCGCTAGCAAAATAATATTTACATAAATGGTCCCCGCTAAACTCGTCATCGAATCTCAGTGGACCCTTTTCAAATCTGGTCAAGATTGAAGTTGTATTAATCAATTTTTTTTAATCACTAGTAAGTCCAACCGAATATTCATTGATGTGACTCAAATTTGTTAGAGCATAGTTTTCTTACAAAATCACCTACTAATCCAATGTGAAGGGAGAAAGTTTTCCTTTGTTGAAGTCCAATTTGTCATAATGTAAGGGAAATTTCTAAAACGGGTGAATGAGACTTAAGAAAATTAAACTTGATATCCGTAATTTTGATATCATTTAAAACATTAGCTTGCATTCATTTTCTCCCAAAATTTAAAATATGAGCATGAATTTTAATATATTTTATAATTTGATGCTCATATTAAACATTGCCTAGATGGTATACATATTAAAGTGCACTACTATAGACTAAAACGAGAAAACCAGGACATAGATCCATGTCAAAAACTTCATACGTGTATCAAATTGATGTGAATTGAAGACTTACAGACTAAGATGAGATTATAAGCCCTAATATCATAATTAGATCAATATGATTTTCTAAGACTCGGTACAACGGAATCTGCTTAACTATCAGGAAAAAAAAAAGAGACTATTGCTAAGTTGGTCAATTCGACTACAGAAAGAAATTACTAATTTTATGAATTAGAGTACAATATTTTTCTCCTCTTTGCTGAGAAGTCAGGCTCAGGACAAAGTCGACACGAAAGAGCCACCCATGAAAACACACGAAATATTCTGTCTGGCGGATTTGGCAGGTGATGGATTGGCCTTTCTTTCGTGCATAATATGCTCTGCCAACCTGAATTAATTTTTTATTTTCCTTGGCTGGAGGAGCCAAAACGTCGACGGGAACTGAGCACAAATAGAACCTGTGGCGAGGATCCTATATTTCTTTTTTTGGTCATATCGCCAAGGATCCTATGATGGGTCCAATTGGAGCCGATCTTTTTATACGTTAATGATTATGACTAATTGTAAAACAAAAATATGATTAAATCCAATCAATTGAAAAGAAGAATTTAGTTAGGAACCGTCAAAACCTCGTTAGCACTAGTGATGACTTCAAATCCGTTTAGTATTAACTATAACTAAATTGTTCTTGTGCTGTGAAGTGCCGTAATTTTTCTGTTTGGTAGTATGTACATTAAAGTTACAGCGCTTCTAAAGTGGGTGAGATAATTTCTTAAAAACTATTATAAGA
Organism: Eucalyptus camaldulensis; assembly: GCA_019915185.1. Classification (NCBI taxonomy): domain Eukaryota; kingdom Viridiplantae; phylum Streptophyta; class Magnoliopsida; order Myrtales; family Myrtaceae; genus Eucalyptus; species Eucalyptus camaldulensis. The sequence continues at coordinate 6,978,577 of JAHSVA010000012.1, forward strand.
TACTGTAAATTTAAAAGCATTGTAATTATGAAGTGTTCGTCAGGCACTTTGTAAAAACCGTGGTACTCATATTCATAGTTAAAGTTATTGTGAGGATGTCATATTAAATAGCGTCTCGTCCATTGCCAATTTGGCAAATAATTAATGACTCGAGACTGAAAACTGTACCAATCCAATAGAGAATGATATGTTACTTATATCATGACCATGATGGTGACATAGCGGAAGGCTCACACGAGGGATAAGAAGAAAAAGAGACAAGTTAAGTGTCTCCCCTGACAATAGTTATGTTGGTCATCCATCTACATCAACCCAAGATTCAGATTGATCTCTCCGCCTTTCTAACAAAAATAGATGCCCCCAAGGAGAGAATAAAAAACATTTCTCGATAATCACTATACATTAGTCATCATTGATCAGGCATTTATAAAGTCGGAACGTTTAAGTTTGCTTGGTCGTATGATAATTGCTATACATCAAGCATCGACTACATGTACTCTCGAGACTCGAAATCGATCCGGATCCTGAAAACCTCGAGCAACCCTAATAACTCCACGACGCCTGATGAACGTGAAGAATTGGTGGCAATGTGAAGAATGCCTTGAGATAGCTAGGCTCATAAATATGAGCACTGTACTTCACAGGGGTGGTTGAGAATAGGTGACACTGTGGCGGTGTGAGAAGTGAATTGGGGGGACTTTTGAGTTGTCGAATGTTCGCCTATTAAAAGCTTCTAGGTGAAAAAGGAGATGAGGTCTTCACGAGGCATGGTTTAGGGTTGAATTGTTCTCTGTCTCTGTCTGTCTCTCGGATCTGTAAATAGTTATATTTTTACATAAATCTTTTATATGAAATTTCGAAAAAAAATTAAGTTAAGATTAATTACAATGTTTGCATTCAAATTTAATGAATTCTGCGATATACTTTAAACACTTCTTATTCTTTTAGTACTAAGATCTTACCATGCGCGCGTACAACTGAAATTTAGCGATCGACTTATTCATGTAAATACATGTTGCATCAACGGTAGAAAATATTTTTTTATTTATTGTAGATTATTCATGTTACTCTTGTGGAGCAACCTTGAAATATAGCTAATTCCCACTGTGCTTTTAACTTGGGTTTCTTTTTTCAATTTTTTATCTGAATTTGCTTCTTTTCATTTTCTTCTTGTTTCCACTTTTTTTTTTTTTTTGGGGGCTGCTGCTTATGCTCATGTTAATTAGCATAAAAGCATCGATCCACTAAAAAAGTGCACAAATCATTGAACAGTCACGTACATTAATTGTTCGCATGCCAATCAAAACTAATGATTTAGCCCATTAAACTTAATTATTTTATTGAAAATTAGAGGGTGGAGGGCATCATTTCATTTAATTGGAAAAACACCTCGGTGTCTAGTTCCAAAGGAACAACAGTCTCGATAAGCGCATCGATCTCTAGTTATCATCATTATCATTATTATTATTTATGAGCATGTGGGGTAGTGCAGATCTCTGATCTTGAGAAAGAGCAGCTAAACAGAATTTTTGTCTTTTACTGATTGTTATTTAGTCGCTTTAATTAATAAAAATAAGAAAATATAAGGATCACAATTGATTAATCAGCTCGTGCTATGGCACACCTTTGCGGCGAGATAGCAGTGTCTTTCCTCCAAAAAAGGGAAAAAAGGTAAATAATTGTAGATGTACTAATACGGATCTTATAAACTGATCTTATATTTAATGTATTATTATTAAGCCGACTATCGGCATAATTCTTTCATACTAATTCATCATTAAATGAATGATGTATATATTTAAAGTTAATTACGTAACCGAGCTCATCCGCACAACGAAAGTATCAAATATATTATTGTAATAATGGATTTTATAAAAATTGGCTGGTAAATATATATTGAGCTTGATTGTGATTATTTTCTTTAGTACTATTAAATACAGGAAATAATGCGGCATAAAAGATAATTATAAAACTGAAATAATAACTTTTTTTCTTATTTGATTTTTGTTTAGTGGACTAGCTGTAGCTAAGTTTACTTTTATGGAGTCTCATCTTTTTACAGAATTAATATAAAGAAACTTAAGTTAACCCAAAAACTTAATGAGCCTAAAAGTCTATATATGCATGTAAATGGGCCAGAATGAGCCCAAATTAAGAAAAGGACTCACATGAAATTGGGCCGGTAATGGGCTAGCTATCTAAGCCTGATATATATGTGCAACTGTATGTGATTTCGTGGTACAAAAACTGCTGGGTAGAAAGTTTTTCATAAGCGGTAATCAGTTGGGTTAATATTATGAAAAACCTCAAACTAATACGCCAGTGACAAATTTATCCTAAACTAACATTTTGATTACCAAAAACATAAAATTAGTACACTTATGACAAATTTACCCTTCGTTAGTTCGGTTAAATTTTACAATCAAATTGCTAAATAGAATGATATCTAATAGTTGACAAGCATATCGGTTTAGGATTTTACTCTTTGTTTGTTATAGGTGTATTGATTTGTGATTTTCATGATATTAATCTAATTAATGAAAATTAACAAAAGGTAAATTTATCGCAATTATACTTGTTTATAATTTTTGGTGGTCAAGAAATTAGTTTAGGATAAATTCGTCACAAATATATCAATTTGAAAATTTTCATGGTTAAACAATTTATTTGAGATAAATTTGTTATAAGTATACCCGTTTGAGATTTTCATGATATATAATCGGATGATGTGTGTGTATGTGTGTTTTTTTTTTTAATACCTACCTGGCAATTCTACAACCGGCGTATCAACGGCTTACAACTAACATATCAATGGTTAGCATGGAAGATGGTTAATGTAAGAAATGATCCCGACATATAATGGCCTAGAGACAAAATCTTGAAATGGTAAACTAAAAGTACATTATGCAATTCCAGTGTAAGAACTCACTTGATTTTTTTTTTAGTCAAGAATTTGGAAGTTCTGCTCTGGGTGACTGAAATTTTGTAAATTCCACTAAATTTAAGTGACCATGGATGAAATTTACCCTCGTTCAAGGGAAATGTGAGGGAAAGATGAGATGGAGAATTGCTTTGAAGATGACCAACTTGTTCACTACTTGTTTCGGTGCTACAGGATTCTTGTAGCCGGAAAATGTCTGACGGACGTGCGAAGATGTGTTCGGACCGGCAATTTCGTTGGGAGAGTAGCTGGTGAAGCGCCCTCCTCACTTCTCGACAAAATCCCCGGTCAAGTTTCTTTTTTTTTTTTTTTTTTGACGGTAACAAGAAAAACTTCATTCATGAAATAGAGAAATTACAGTAGTTCAACATATCAGTACACAGTAGGTCAAACAAAGCAGGAGGGGGGGGAGTGACCCAGTTTGCTGGAAGAAAATTTTGGGCTTGAGCCTTTGCAACCCAGTCAGCAGCCGCGTTTGTTTCCCTTTGATAGTATTGGATGGTGAGGGTTGGGAACAGGCGGAGCAGAGCCCTAGCTTCGGCAAAGAGAGCGGCGAACTCCCATGGAGTGCGATCTTGGTCAAGGATGGCTGCGACGACGGTAAGAGAGTCGGATTCAAGAAGGAGGCTTTGCTGATTTCTGCTAGTGGTGATGAGAAATCGAAGGGCAGAAATGAGGGCTTGGGTTTCTGCGTGCAGGGGCGAGACAAAGAGTGTTCGGTGAGCAGAACCATCAATCAGCTTCCCAGAGGAGTCTCGACAGAGACAAGAAACAGCAGCGCCGTCTGTGATCGTGGGAAAGGATGCATCAATATTGATTTTAAGCTTACCAGGAGGCGGAGGACACCATGACAGGTCCAAGGGGAGACGCCGGGGAATTGGTTTGCCAGCTGATCGAAACCCAGAAGAAGAAGAGGCCGCATCGAAACCCCCGGTGAGTGAGCTATTTCGCTGGATTGAGAGGTCTGGCTGGTGTATCTTCTGACAATGTTGTTGCTGCGAGGTTTGATGACAGCGATTATATGAACGGGCATGGGCCAGTGCAGAAACTACGATGTGATCTGGGTTGGGTGGTCGTCGGCGGAAGATGAAGTCGTTCCTGGCTTTCCAAATGTGCCACAGGACATATGCAATTTGCGCATAAAACTGTAAGTTTTTCTTCTTATCAAAGATATGTAATAGCCAGGCTTCAAATATGTGGTGTTGATCATGCTGAATAGGACATGGTAGATAGGCATGAGTCCAAACTTTCTTTGTCCATGAGCAGTGTAGAAATAAATGTTCAGTGGTTTCAGGGGTTGGATTACTATCACGACAGAGTTGACAAATAGGATCTGCAATGATGTGACGATAGTAGAGATTTGCAGCAGTGGCTATAGCATTGTGACATAGAGACCATAAAAAGATACGCAATTTTGGGGGTGCTGGTATCTTCCATATAGTGGCCCAAAAGTGCTTAGGGGTTTGAAAAGATGAAGAGGGCTGGTGTTGAAGGACTGTTGTTGTTACTGAGTTAATTCGGTGATATCCATTTTTGACCATATACTCACCATTTAATCTCCCTGTCCATATCATTTTGTCTTCAGTATAGTGCGGACTGATGTGTACTTTTAGAATTTCAGCAACTTGATGCTCATCAAAACTTTTGGATAATAGAGGAATATTCCATGTCCGAAGGTCTGGACAGATGAAATCAGCCACCATTTTAGGCTCATTCCTAGGTGCTGGTCCCCCAATAATGCCTGTAGACAGCCATTTATCCTCCCTGAGGTGAATGTTCTTCCCGTTTCCGACTAACCACTGTAGATTTGGTGCAATAGAGTCTCTGCCTAGCAATAGGCTTTGCCATCCCCAAGAAGGTCGAGCTCCTCTAGTTGCATGTGCAAAGTCTGTGGAAGGAAAGTACAGCCCCTTAAGAAAGCTAGTCCATAGAGCAGTAGGTTGTTGATATAGCCTCCAAGCCTGTTTAGCCAATAATGCTTTATTAAAAGAGATAAGATCACGAAAACCCAGACCCCCCGAGTCTTTTCGAGCTTTGAGAGACACCCAATTCCGCCAATGGATCCCTGTCTTATTTCCCTGAGATTGCCACCAAAAGTTAGCCACCTTCTGTTCCATAGCCTTACACAGTGAGATGGGTATTTTAAAAATCGACATAGCATACTGTGGTAGAGCTTGAACTACTGCTTTAATCAAGATTTCTTTTCCACCCTTCGAAAATAATTTTTCCTTCCATCCGTGTAGTTTAGAGTGAACCTTTCCCAAGATCCAGGAGAACATTGCTTTTTTTGATTTCCCCCAGTCAGAAGGGATGCCGAGATATTTGCCAGTCTTTTTCATCAAGGGAACTCTGAGTTCATTAGCAAGAGACTCCTGTACAGCATTAGGACAGGTAGGACTAAAGAAAACACCAGATTTATTTCGATTAATCTCTTGTCCCGATGCCCAGCAGTATTGAGCTAATATATTAGATAGATTCTGACATTCGATCAGTTTCCCGTCAATAAAAAAGATGGCATCATCAGCAAAAAATAAGTGTGAGAGGGTAGGGCACCTGGGATTGAGTCTAATGCCTGAAATTTGACCCATGTCCATAGCTTGGTGTAGTAAAGTTGAGAGAGCGTTCGCCACTAAGATGAACAGATATGGCGATAATGGATCGCCCTGTCGCAACCCCCTCTTCATTGGAAATGGAGGAAGGGGTTCACCATTAAATTTGACACTCAAAGAAGCAGTAGTGACACACTGCATAATTAGGTGAACCCATGTGGCATGAAATCCAATCTTCAAGAGATAATCTCGCAAAAAATCCCACTTGACCTAATCATAGGCTTTTTTCATATCAATTTTGAGCACCCCCTGAAAATTATGCTTGCGTTTCCGAATGCGAAGTTGATGCAAGACTTCCTGGACTAAAAGAATGTTATCCTGGATTTGGCGACCCTTGATAAATGCACTCTATTCTGTTGAGATGAGGGTAGAGAGTAACGGCTTCAAACGATTAGCTAAGACCTTCGAAATGATTTTGTAGGAAAAATTACATAGGCTGATTGGCCTATATTGATCCAAAGTTTCAGGGTGAGAGACTTTCGGGACCAAAGTGAGATAAGTCTTATTAAGGGCCGGGTTGAACAGACCTGAACAGAAAAAATTTTGAACACAACTAACAATGTCGGCCTGTAGGATATCCCAGTGCGCATGATAGAACTGACCAGTTAACCCATCTGGGCCAGGTGCTTTGGTAGCCCCTAATTGAAAAGTTGCTTGGCGGACTTCCTCAGTAGTTACTGCAGCAGTAAGACCAGCATTCATAGAATCAGTGACTATTAGTGGGCATTGATCAAGTATTGGGCCATAGTCTCGGTTACCCACTGATGAGTATAAAATTCTGAAAAAAGTGTTGTGTCATATCCTGTAAAGTCTGACTATCTCTGACCCATTGTTGATCTGTAGTGAGTAACATGCTGATGCGATTGCGCTGTCTACGTTGAATAGTCGTAGCGTGAAAAAATTTAGTATTCTTATCACCCCACTTGAGCCATGTAACTTGAGATCTCATGGCCCAATATTGTTCTTCTTGCTGCCACAAGTGCTGAATTTGAGTTTTTAAGGCATTTATCCGTATTTGGTCATGATGAGAGGTGGTTGTGTTTGTCAGGATCTGAAGTTGGTGCTGCAGAACATTTATTTGGCGGTAGCTGTTCTTAAACTTTGACCGGCTCCAATTGGTAAGGGCTGCTGATACCTTTGTTATCCTCTTTGTTATATCACAAATCTGTAAAGGATCAGTTTGCCATGCAGATGATATCACGGATCGACACTCCGGTTCTTGTAACCAATAAGACTCAAAAATAAAGCCCCTTCGATGCTTGGGTGGAGTGACAGACGTCGTTAACAGCAGTGGGCTATGGTCAGATCCAATGGCAGGGAAAGCACAGACTTCAGCTGCAGGAAAAGTAAGTCGCCAATCCATAGTACAAAAAGCTCGATCTAATCTCTCTTTAACTAAAGCAGCCCCCGCTCTATTGTTGCACCAAGTAAAAGAGCATCCTTTACTTTCAAGGTCCATAAGTAGGCAGTCATTTAACATTTGATGAAAAATTTGCATTCGCTGATTTGAAGGTAATTGCTTTCCCTGTTTTTCCCATGGATACATAATCTCGTTGAAGTCCCCAATGCATAACCATGGTAAAGTATTAAACTGGCTTATAAGTTTGAGGGCTCGCCATAAAGATTGTCTCTGCTGAAAAGCTGCAGGTGCATGCAAACAAGTCAAGCGCATCATTGGTCCACTCTCCCCCTCCGCACAAAACATATCCATATAGTCTGGAGTGTGTTGATCCAGAGAGAGGTAAATATGATCTTTCCAAAACACAGCAAGGCCACCTGCGATGCCTAAGGGCTGTTCCAAAAAACCATTCATATAAGTAAGTTGTTTTTGAAGCTTTCTGAGGGTCGGTTCTCTGTTTTTTGTTTCCATAAGGAATAGAATATCCGGCTGTTCCCGGGCCACCAAAGCCCTCAGGGCTTGAATTGTCAGGGGATTGCCCAACCCCTGACAATTCCAACTTATAATCTTCATTTGTCTTTTGGTGGCTTATTAGGGCCAGCCACCATAGCCCAGTTGTTAGGGGATTCAGCTTGAAATATTGGAGCCTCCAAGAGGTATGATTCATCAAGTCCCTCCTTTAACATAGTACAGCGTTTGGCCTTTTTTATTGGCCTGGCCTTTTTTATTGGCCCTGACTTGGTACTCAGTTTACTGCTCCTTACTTTTTTGGTCTTCGGAGAGTGCTCTAGGTTTTCCGACGCCATAACAGGAGAAGTGGAGACAGAATCCCGGTGTATGGAAGTGGGGGCAGCACTGTACTGAGCAGGGAGTGGACGCCAATTAAGAGGTTCAGCCACAGTAAAAGATGGTACCTCCTCCAGATACTGGACAATCTCTTTACCTTTGTTAGGGGGGGTTGTTTTGGTGGAAGGTCAGTCGAAGGCATTAGAGGGGTTTCGGGAACGATATCTTCTGCTTCAGGACAGGATTGATGGGAGTCATAAAAGGTATGCCAGAAGGGGCTGTGCTCCCTGTTCTCAGCCCTAAGCCAGTGACCAAAATACATACTATCTCTGTGTTCAAAATTTGCTTCATCATATGGAATTTCAGGGCATCCCATGGCATAATGTCCAAGTCGACCGCATGAGTAACAGTAATGCGAGAGTCGTTCATATCGAAAATCCAACCAGAAGGTTTTTCCTGCAACACGCATCAGTTGCCCTGGTTTAAGAGGTTCATTAAGACTTATATCAATCCTTGCACGGATAGACCGAAGAGAAGTACCATCTCTACCATCAATCTGGACTGCTTGAACCCTACCAACATGGCGGACAGCCCTTCGAATAATTTCCTCTATGCAACGTTCTAACGGGAGACCAAAAACTTGGACCCAAAAGGTACATGTAGAGAAATCATAGCAGTGCAGGGGGTATTAGGAGTCCAAGGCTTGATAATAACAAGGTGATTTCCAAAGTGCCATGGCCCATTATCTAGAATTCGCTGTTTTTCTAGTTCAGTTCGAAATTTCATAACGAATATCTGAGATTCAGGTTGTGTAATTTCCACAGTGTCGACTCGCCAACCGCGCCTCATAGTACTTTGGAAAGTCGGAAGATTTATTGAGTTTTGGGTAAGTACCTTGCCAACGAGGATGAGTTTGCATTCCGCCAGCTTATCTGTTGGAGGCGCTTCATCACAGACTTCAATACTCTGTTTTTCCCATAGGCGGCCGAGACGAGCACACAAAGCGGCCAGTCGTGCATCTTCCGGAGTATGTGGATGCTGGGATGGAGGTTCCATGAGCGACGTACAGTAAAACAAGGGTATAACATGAAGCAAAGGACAGCGCTCATCCTGATGAAAGGAGATTGAAGCTCAAAAGGAGTTGCATGTAGGGCCGATGACAGAGGAAAGTGTGATGGAGTAGATTAGGGGCCATGCAATGAAAGTTGAAGGAGTGGGATAGAGAAAATGGTGAGGAAAGACATCGCGATGATGAGAAGATGCAGTAATTGAAGAGATAGCAAAGAGGAAGTAGGAAATTCAGCTGGGAAGAAAAGGATGAATGAGAGAGATTAGGGTTCGGAGGAGAAGAAAAAGGGAAAAACTACCCTGAACGGTAGAGAGAACCTTGACGGATGGACTTAGCCTTCCATCACGACGGCTCTACAGCTTTTGCTACACATGTTATTTCTAGGAGAATGATGTTGAAATTATACACATCTGATTCCTTACTTGCCTTATCCATATAGACGCAACGGGGAGCCATATTGCCAAAGGTTCCAGCTAGTAATCGTCTGCGACCCTTTGGCTTGGTTGACAAGTCTGGCCAAGCCAAAGTCCTCCAATGTCGCATCGAATCCCCGGATGGAGCGTGATGTTGGGAGACTTTATTTCCCTATGAACAGCGTACTATGTGCAATCTTCATGGATGTATAGCAATGCTCTCTTGCAATTCAGTACCTCTTTTGCCATCTCATAAAGCTTGATCTCTCCATGAACAGATGAGAGTCTAAGCTACAGGACACGAACCGTAGATAAGGACTTCCTTTTCTTGCGATACCGCCTAATGAGTCGTACAAAGTTTCAATTGTCCAAATTGACCGTTGGTTTTCACTTTCATCACGTACACCTTCTTTCCCTGTCGAGGTTCCGGAGCAATATTCTTGATAGCAGCATAAGGATTAGAACTGGTCATGTAGCCTTTGTATACTCTTCCTTAACTCTCTTTCCCGGCGAAACTATCGGTCGCCGGGACAGACTTACTGTAGGAAAACTTCTTGGGTCTTGTCACTTGCTCAAAGATAAACATCAGCTTCTTCTCAGCATCGTGGATCCTGCTGTCAATTCCCAAAATCTCTCAAGGTTCGATAGGCATTTGGAGATTCTTGAGTTTCTCCAAAATTTAATAATAGAGCTATTATTTATTAGTTGGCGATGTGTGATGGGGATGCATTTTGAGTGACAATAGGAATTTTGAGAGAACATGATCACTAACTAAGGCATAAATGACACGCCACCAGCCAAAGATTAGAATTGAGATGGATGGAGTTTATCATTTAGGCTTAAAAGAACACGACCAACCAAGGATAGAAGATTTTGGGATTGGAGAAATTCATCATCAAGGCTTAAAGGAAAACTGCTGAACAATGATAAGGGATTTTTGGGGTCATCACCAAAGAAATTTGGATTAAGAATTGAAATAAGAAATTCACTCGCTTCAGAAAAATCTTATGAATCAAATAGTATGGTTTTGACCAACAGCATATTGGAAGAGTCCATCCTGGATGGGTGGTCCTTGTACATTCAAATTTAAGTCTAGTTTGCCTACAAATGATATTGCACCTCCTTTGATAGAGGGATTCTACTAAACAAAAGAAAACGACTCTTGGAAGTCGATCGACAACTATGAAATCAACAATAGTCTTGTGAGTTGACAACTAGCATGTAGAATCAATATCTTCAAGTTTGGACCCATTAAATCATGCTGTGGCGGAAAGTTGTTTTTGCTTGAATGAATAATGATGGAGCGGGATAATTGATGAATTTAGAGCTGGGCTTGAGAATTGTTCCATCGAATTCGGTGTTCCCACGGCAGTTGGGTAGTCTTAGAAATGTCTTTTATAATTCAAGACAGCAGTTCTAAACTCCTCATGAGGATGGAACTTCACAGCTCAAAGCACATGATTTTCAGACATGCTGGGCTTATGCCATTGCTTTTTTTTTTTTTTTTCCCATTGTTTTGTCACAGACCATTTCTGTCACTGCTTCAGTATCTTCTGAAGGAATCTTGCTCGTGGGCTTTCGAAAAAAGAGTCCAGCTTGGAGGCGGCACATCGCTATCCACTTCCTGCATCCAACTCCCCAAAAGGCATAGAGATTCACTACCAGCACAGGCCGAGCCACTAACCACAAGCGCTTGCACCTTTGGAACGAGGCGATGGAAATGTGGCCGATTTCACCACCCAATTCACCTCGTTATCGGTTCTAAAAGTTCGAGAACGTGCCAACTGGCTAGCCTTTTTCCTCGCTCCTACTGGATTTCTAGTCCCGGACAACTTGTCAAGAGGCTATTTGGCTCTCGCGAGGGCGAACCGAGACCCTTTTAACTCTTTTATTGCATTTGTGGCTGTGGAATTTGATACTTTCTCCGACAATTCTACCAAATTCTTGGGATCTGCAAAACGGACATGTTGACATAGACCTAAATAGCATCTCATCTGCCAGTTATTTGTGTGCTGATTGGTTCAAGGACGAAATCAGGAGTGGTGGATGCATCTATTTGACGATAACATGCGACTCAAGCACGCAAAATCTAAGTGTCCCCATGATGGATTCCGACGTTCCAGTCCAGAAAGACATGCTGCCACTCTCTGTTACATCGTTGACTCGAGAAGCTAGTTTCTATAGTGGGTAACCTTCGGTTTCTCAGCCATGACCGGGTTGGATTTGGAGCTCCACACTCTCCATACTAGGGAATTTTTCTAACTTGCAAGTTTCTTCGCCAACAGTCACAAATCCAAGTTCAATACGAAAGAAGGGCATGTCTGGGGGGAAAAACAAACTACAACAACACTAGTAAAAATTTATGGGGGGAATCAAAAGGAAAGCAGCTGAGATTCGTATTCGCTTGGATACTTGAATTACTTAAAGGGAATATGTAAAGTGCAACTAATCGTAAAAGTTATGAATTTATATGGTCATGCTGTAGAAATGTAGAACACAATACAAAACTCAAAAATATGTGTTCAGCTCTTAACGAACTGCATGAATTAAAGAAATGGGGAAGAATGACCAGTTCAATACGAAAAAACAATATGGCAGAACGATCGATTGGTATTTAATTCATTCAATCTATTCCCTTATAATAATCTCGCAAGTCCCTCCATACACTTGCGCTACTGGCAGTACACCCGATCATAGGCTTAGCTCGAGATGGATGTATTTTAAGAATGGCGGTTACGTCAATAAAAATGTATTTAAAGTGGAACATGGGACATGTTCGGACTCTTGCAATGGCAGTTGTTTTTGACAGAATCACAAAAGGCTACTGTTGAAGTCTCTGTTGTTTTTCTTTGCATCACACTATATTACTATAACAAGCAATTATCGATCCGAGAATCCAAAGTGTGCAATCATCGTTTCACGCACGGCATCATCGAAGACTTCTAGGCTTTTTAAAACCGATTTATGATATTTTTTATTAGTTAATAAGGAGAGGCTAGAGAAAATAGAGGTTGGATTATGAAAGCAAGTTTAAAAGGTAAAAAAGAAAACAAAATTATTTCATATTTCAATCGTAAAAGGAACTACAATTTAGTAGCCATTTTATGTATGTTTTGAGGTGTCTAATTTTCGAAATTTGCTTATATTCGCGATGGTTGATACGATTTTGAGCTTGCTTGATAGTTGTAGGGTGCGTTTGTTTGTACTTCTATTTAAAAATTGTTTCAGTGAACAGAAATAGAAAAAACTATTTCTGTTCTGGAGAACAATTTTTGACCAAAAAAACGCATTTGGTAAACTTGTTTTGGAAATAAAAAAAGAACCGAGAACAATTCCACGGCATATAGCTGCATGGATTGGTCCAAGGATTACAAGGATACAATCATGAGTGGCGGGCGGACCAATGTTTATGATAACGTACAATTCTAGAACGCAGAACTTGAGCGTCACCTGATAGATGCCGATGCCACGGGTACCGACATAAATTCCTCCGCTATCTATGATATAGTCAACATGACAGAAGTATTTGCCGGGAGTGGGTGACTTTGGGTTTCTCGGCTGTCACAGGTATGTTTTTTGAGTTGCACACTCTTAAGGCATGGGAACTCAGCTCTAATGTGCAAGTGATGGCCGGAAAAAAGAGCAAGTTATGGCTGTAGGCTATCTTAGGCTTTGGTTCTTTTATATTGCTCATTCTTGTTCTAGCGTTTGTTTACTTTCGTCACCGTTCCAAGAGAAAGAGAACCTGCATGGGTGGAGAAGAAAATGATCCAGCGATTGAAAAAGAATTTGAGCAAGTGTCGAGGCCCAAGAAATTCTCCTACAAGGATTTGGTTGCAGCAACTGGCAATCAAACAATTACGTGGAGAAGGGGGGTTTGGTAGAGTCTACAAAGATTACTTGACCAACTCAAATGTTTACGTCGCAATCAAAAAAATTAACCTAGGGTCAAGTCAAAGAGTGAAGGAGTTCGCTACCAAAGACCATAAGCTGGTTTCAGCACAAAAACTTGATCGAACTCATTAGATGGTGTCATGAGAAAAAGTAATTCATCCTTATATATGAGTTGATGTTTAATGGTAGCCTCAATCCTCATCTATTCAAAGAACAGACCTTCTTGCCATGGGAGTTGTAGTACAAAATTGTGCAAGGCATGGCCTCGGCATTGCTTTACTTCCATGAAGAGTGCAAACAATGCATCGTGGACCGGGACATAAAATCTAGCAATATCATGCTCGATTCCGATTTCAATGCTAAATTAGGAGACTTTGGTTTGACTAGGCTAGTTGACCATGCTGAAGAGTTACAAACAACAGCATTAGCTGGAACTAGGGGCTATTTGGCTCCTGAATTCGTTTATACTGGCAAGGCAAGTAAGGAATCGGATGTCTATTGGTTCGAAGTCGTCCTATTAAAGATAGCTTGTAGAAGAAAGGTCCTCGAGCCAAGGATTGAGGAAGGCCAAGTCCAACTGGTGGACTGAGTTTGGCAACCGTATGGGACTGGGAGGCTACTTGATGTGGCAGACTCTAAACTTGGTACCAATTTCAATGAAAATCAATTGGAGTGCTTGATGTTTAAGGGCTGTGGTGCGCTCATCCAGACCACATTGCCCGTCCTCCCATAAGAGAAGCATTAAATGTTCTTAACTTTAATGCACCGCCACCTGCTCTCCCATCAGAATTGCCAATCCTTGCACACCCGGTGCCTTCACCCGCATTCACTCTAACATCGATTATTTCATCCCATGCCACCTCGACCAGCAGCACCAAAATGTCCACATTTACTTCTTGTGTATGATCCTCTTATCCAGCTTCCTCTGCATTGCTCCCAAATGCAGGATGAATTCCTACTTTCGTATAATTTTCGATAATTAGTTTGACTTGTAAATTGCATTTGAAATTTGGTTTCGGATATTATCCGTTTCTTATAAATTCCTTCATGTGTACCTTAGTGTTAACTCTTCATGTTTAAACTTCCATTTGATCTTCAGGAATAAGTCTAATTAGAGTTTTCCCTGCAAAATGGACCATTGCTTATATTATATTGTCCTTTCATGCTTCATCAAAGTTAAAACTCAATGCAATTCATAGGTGAAGGACTTTAAAAAGATTTAGGGTTGGAAATATATTGTGCCCGTTCATTGCCTGAACTCCTCGGTCTTAGTCGAACTTCTGTAAAATTGTTGTTCTCTTGTTGCAAATCGAAAGCCTTGGTTTGCCCCATTGCATTTATTATGCAAGTTTTAGGATTTTCCGTGTTTACACCCCAAGGTGCAAGTGCTGATCATACGTAGGCTTGGTTATCGCTGAAAAATGAACCTCTTATCACTTTTGGTGAGTTGGACGCAGGAACTAGGTGGAGATCCTTTTGTTGTTGTGAAACGAGCAAGATTCCCTCCCTTCAGAAGATGCTGAAGCAGTGAGATGAATGGTCTGAGATAAGATAATGGAGAATAATAGCTATGAGAGATAAATAGGACATTTCTTTATATTTCAATGATTTTTTTTTCAGTGTAATTTCGTATATTTCTCTATAAATCAGCTTATTTATAGGCTTTATTAATGCTTATCTAAAGTGGGTAATCAATTTGGATTGATAAAAAATATGTACAATCAATAGAGATAAATGCACAATTTTGAGAGATATGAACAATCGAGTGAAATATCCTAATTGTCTCTAATAATAGAAATGCCATAAGCTATCAATACTTGAACATCTTGTTCTTTGAGCCATGAAGTTCCCTTGTCAAGGGATGTTAGCGATTCCTATCTTGATTTAGAAGAGACATTTCAAAGACTGCCCAGATAGTGCTTGTTATTGAATTTTGGAGAAACTTAAGAACGTTAACTGGAATTAAAAGCACACTACAAATGGTGGATTTTGTCGATAAGGAACTTTTTTGGTTTTTTAGCAGAGAAGCGTTTGAAAAAAAGCATATCCATTATCGAGAGTTGTTTTTTCTTTGGAATTGACAACAAGATTGATGACGCTGACAGCAAGGATTCTACTCTAATAAATCATTAGAAAGTTCTTCAATTGCTCGATCGAGTTCGTGGTGTGTACTACTTAGCTTTTCAGTTCCCAAAAAAAGGTCAAAAACATTAATAAAACAAGGCAACGAGTTTATTTATCAGTTTTATATTGTTAATATTTTCTAAAATTTTACAGAAAAAATAAAATTTTCTAATTCTCTTATTCATTATTTTATCCATTTGTCAGTTTATTATACACTTTTTCCATTCTCATCTAATATGTCGGCGGATTTTCAATCTCAGACCTAATTCAAAATAAAAATCATAACTTAATTCTCATCTCTCCTCCTCTCGCCTGCTGCCACTAGCCATTTTATCCCTCCATGGCCGCCGTTGCTGCACGCCGCCTCCACTTTCGGCGGATTAATGGAGCTTTCCCTTTCATTTACACCGCTTTCATCTGACTTTCCTTCGCCGTGTTGGGGCTGCTGTGAAATTTACCCAAAAAGGTAGTATTTCAGAAGCTGACCAAAGAAGATTTATGGGTGAAATGAAAACTTGCACAAATTGAGTTCGCTCGAAAACACAAAAGGGCTGAATGTTACGAAATTGATTATTATAATGATGTCAGAAACGAGACTTTGAAGATAAAGAAATTTGGAATTGGTAAAAGACATATTTGATTACAATAATCCTCTAGAATTCTTCTTTTTCATAGTAAAAATATGAATTTCTTTTCTGTTCTTGTAAATTTTAATAACCGTTCGGAAGCAATGCAGGAATATTATAAAAATGACAGATGACTTTCTTTACAGGTAACTTATGATAATTTACCCACATTTTTATGACATTATAACTTGTTATTAAGAGTTTATAGATTACCAACTTTGCACTAACTTACCAACCTTTGTTTGCATAACTTTTTAGAACTTCAGATTTACTAACTCTTATGAAATTACTAAACTTAATTAGAGTGGCTTACCAATTTTCGTCAACAACTAGTTTTCGGTTACTAACTCTTATTCATTAATAAACATTGATAACTAACTCATATAAAAATTAGTAACACAAAATTAGTTGGCAACTTAATAGAACAATAGTTGATAATTAATCTAACTATGTTTTGCAATTTTTAAAAAGAATTGGTAAGTTTAAGGTATTGTAAGCTTCCCTTCCTTTTACCCGTTTTTCATGCAATTTGTTACTTTCCAAAGAATTAAATCATATAGGATGCAAAGCTCCCTTTTTTTAACCCTAGGCGGATGAAAAAGATCACCCGATAGATTTCTTGAATTTACTGGGGTCATTTGTGGAGAGCTATTTTTCTTTTTCATCTTTTGGGTTGCGCAATAAAACACTGAAGACTATGACCCAGTAGTCTCCTCCTTTTATTTATAGCCTTTCAAGTGCCATTTGTCTCCTTTGGCCTCCTTTCCGAAAATACATTGAAAGATCTATGGGCGTATGTTGATCAAATTCACGTGAATAGTTGATCAGGTGGATCTTAGGATGGGAAGACTCCCAGAATTAATGGTATAGATTGATGTTGGTTCAATTTATAAGATATGCAGTAACTTCTCTTTTCGATCACTTTCAATTACTATTAGTTCTTAGTTTCACTTTCTTTATGGAGATCTTGTCTTCTCAATTATCGAAAGTGTTGAACAATATTTATAGCCAGGGAAAAGCCTTATTCTTCACTATCATACAATTCTTTCTCAAGATTTTCTTCTTTGGAGTGGTTTTCATTTAGAACATTGTTTGTGGCCTATTATCTCCAATGAGAGAGAGAGAGAGAGAGAGAGAGAGAGAGAGCCTTCAACATTTTTTTTATGATTGTAGCCTATTATCTTTTAAGGATAAATGTATCGAAAATCCTAAAAGTTGTCATAAAAGTGCAATTAAATTTTATAACTTTCAAAAAGTACAATTAAGTCCTAAAACTTATTACAAAAGTACAATCGAATATTAAAATTTTAAAAAAATGCAATCAAATTCTAGCAGTTATCAAATTGGTCAAATCAAATTATTTTATTAATTACACTTTTTGAAAGTTTAGAATTCGATTACATTTTCATAACAAATTTTAAGATTTAATTATGCTTTTTAAAAGTTTTACTCAATTATATTTTTTTGATAAATTTTATAAGGTTATTCTTATTCCTATCTTCTACGTGAAATGAGGTTTTCTTCTTTTGACAAAATTCCCATCTCCACTGCCAAATGGAGGGACAAGATCTACCCATTTGTTGCGTCAAACGTCAGTCAAACCCCGCGGCAACTAGCGGTCTTGCAAGGGCCGCGTTTTTGACCGAATAACCAAAGTCTAAAAAGTCTCCTAAACCCTAGTTTTTTGTCATGTTGTTTAAGTGCAATTGTTTTTCTTTGCTTCATTTGATATTTACTAACAAAAACAGTTTTCGATCCCATTTTCTAAAATTCATAATCATCTTATGTTTAACACAAACATAATATATGACTCTACTTGATATTAGAGCGGTCTAGACTTCTTAAATATGATTTACAAAATGCACTTTAAGTGATTTGTTGAAAGAGTGACTCTTTACACAAGTCTGTTATATTCAAGAATGAATATTAGCTTTGACACATTTCTCTTATAAGCCAATTCTATAAATTAGATATGGTAGGTCTAACATTTCATAGCAAACAAAAAAAGTCTAGCCCTTTTAAAAATAAAATAAAATTAAAGACTATTCTCTAGAACCCACGTTTATTGACCAATAAAGAGAGTCGACAATTTTTCAATGGGATTGATTTTTCTCGTTGGTGGCGTGCGCAGCCATTGCTTCGGAATCAAAATTTCTCCTAATTCATTGATTATGAAATGCCCTCTCCACATTTGTTGACATGGCTCCTTTAGATTATATTAATACTCGCGATGATTATTTTTCTCTTTATACACTTCAAGTCTAGAGACTAGTCGTCGTGGAAGCGTGTGTTGACTCTCTCCGTTTCGTTAGCATTAAACCGTTCCGAGATTGATCGCAAGTTGTTCAAGAACCAAAAATCCTCGATCAAAGCGCAAAAATGCTGTGCTGAGAGTCCCTGAATTCAAGAGCAATCTTGAAACCTCAACGAGGATGGAACTTCGCAGCTCAGCAGATATCACGAGTTTCAAGACCAGAGAGCTTCAATCTCTCCTGGTCTTGGTTCTCTCTTTGGCCGTTGCCTTCACGGCTTCAGCATCGTCCCAGGGCATCGATTTCAGCTTCCAGATTTTCAACGATAGTATCCTTCAACGCCAAGGCAATGCGACACATGATTCGAGCAGCTTCATCCAAATTACAGAGGCCAATCGAGACAAGATCCTCTCTGCGAGTGGGGGATGGGCCACGTACCGCGACCCGATGCGCCTTTGGGACAAGGCGACCGGGAATGTGGCGGATTTCACCACCCAATTCACCTTCGTCATCAATTCGCTAGGAGAGTCAAGTTCCGCCGATGGACTGACCTTCTTTTTTGTCCCCAGAGGGTCTCAACTCCCAGTTAACTCGTCGGGACAATTCCTTGCTCTTGTAGATCCGAACGGAGATCCTTCCAACTCTTCTACTTCGTTTGTAGCAGTTGAGTTTGACACTTTTCGCAATAACGATCCCCATTTCAATGTCGTGGATCCATATTGTTCACAATCACGAGTTGCCCATGTCGGTATAGACTTGAATAATCTCACTTCCGCAGTCTCAAGCTGTGTTGATTGGTTCACGGATAAAATCATGAACGGTGGGCGGATCAATGCTACGATAGCCTACAATTCTAGCACGCAGAACTTGAGCGTTCTCATGATAGATGCTGATGCCACGGGAAGCAACATAAATTCCTCTGCCATCTACAGTATAGTCAACATGACAAAGTATTTGCCGGAGTGGGTGACTTTTGGTTTCTCAGCTACCACAGGTACGTATTTCGAGTTGCACACTATCGAGGCTTGGGAATTCAGCTCTAATGTGCAAGTGACTGGAACAAAGAGTAAGTCATGGCTATGGTCTATCTTAGGGTCATGTTCTTTCATTTTGCTCATTCTCGTTCTAGCCTTTATTTGGTTTCGTCAGCGTTCGAAGAGAAAGAGAGCTTACATGAGTGGAGAAGAAGATGATCCAGCAATTGAAGAAGAATTCGAGCAAGGGTTGGGGCCCAAAAAAATCCCCTTCAAGGACTTGGTGGTGGCAACCGAAAATTTTGCAATTGAACGGTTGCTTGGAGAAGGGGGCTTTGGGAGAGTGTATGAAGGTTACCTGACCAGCGTGAATGCTAATGTCGCAATCAAGAAGATTAACCCTGGGTCAAGACAAGGGATAAAGGAGTATGCCTCTGAAGTGAAGACCATAAGCCGGCTCCGACATAGAAACTTAGTCCAACTCATCGGATGGTGTCATGAGAAAAAGGAATTCCTCCTCATCTATGAGTTCATGTTTAATGGGAGCCTCGATTTTCATCTATTCAAAGAACGAACTTTCTTGTCATGGGAGAAGCGGTACAAAATTGTGCAAGGCATAGCCTCAGCATTACTTTACCTCCATGAAGAATGGGAACAATGCGTTGTGCACCGGGATATAAAGTCCAGCAATATCATGCTCGATTCCGATTTCAATGCTAAATTAGGGGACTTTGGTTTGGCTAGGCTAGTTGACCATGCCAAAGGGTTACAAACAACGGTGTTGGCTGGAACCATGGGCTATATGGCTCCTGAATGTGTTTATACAGGCAAGGCAAGTAAGGAATCAGATGTTTATAGCTTTGGAGTCGTCCTATTAGAAATAGCATGTGGAAGAAAAGTTATCGAGCCAAGGGCTAACGAAGGTCAGGTTCGGCTAGTGGATTGGGTTTGGGAGCTTTATGGGACAGGGAGGCTACTTGATGCTGCAGACTCGAAACTTGGTACCGATTTTGTTGAAAAGCAACTAGAATGCTTGATGGTTGTAGGTCTGTGGTGCGCTCATCCAGACCACACAGCCCGCCCTTCCATAAGAGATGCGTCAAATGTTGTCAACTTTAACGCCTTGCCGCCTCTTCTCCCGTCGAAATTGCCAGTCCCCACATATCTAGCACCTCTACCCACGTTCTCTACGGAATCGATTGTTTCCTCCAATAACACCACGACTAGCAGCACCGAGGTGTCCACATTCAGTACCTCTTCCATGCAATCCTCTCGTTCAGCTTCCTCCGCATTGCTCGCAAATGCAGGTTGATTTCCTACTTTCAGTATATTTTTTCTAGGGCATTATATATTGAAAATTGTTTCGGATATCATGTGTTTCATATTAATTCCTAATAAAAGGCATGTCTTGTATTTCTTTTTCTTTTTTGTGATAAGAAAATTTATCTTAAATATGTAACTCTCGATTAATAGGCACTCACTGTTGCGAAGTGCTTTTTAATCATGGAACCTACTAGAAGATATTGTCGTGATGTGTTTAATATGCCAAGTTAATGAAACTTTAATGATATGATTTTAATGTAAACTTTTTTCACTCAGATTCAAAGTTGACTTAATTGATGTGTTCGAGAGAGTTTCAATTTCTCTAAATCAAAAAGAAAAAGAGAAAAAAAGGGACAGATTCGAATATAAACACCCTTGATTGCGCCGGATCCCTCGCATCTCAATGGACACTTTCAAAGTCGGTTGGGAGAAAAGTAGTATTGATCAAACTTTATCAGCCACCAGTTGGTCAAACCGAGTAGTCCTTAGTGGGGGCTCAAGTGGGTGCCGTGAACATGAGTCTCTCGACAAACTAGACATGTACAGTTGATGGAAGATGGCTTTGGAACATAAAGGTAGCATATGAAGAATAAAGATTCGATAAATAGAATTAATGAAAGTTTGGGATTACAAAGTGCAATTAAGTCATAATATTTGTTAAATTAATCTAATTAAATCATTTTATTAATTACATTATTTGAAAGTTTAGAAATCGATTATACTTTCATGATAAGTTTTAAAGCTTCATTATATTTTTTAAAAATTTTACTCAAAATTTTAAGATTTTTAATGTTCTTATTCCTATCTTCTACGTGGAACGAGGTTCTCTTCTTTTGACAAAATTCCACATCTCCGCACCTAAATGGAGGGACACGATCAACCCATTTGTTGCATCAGACGCAAGTCATGTTTAGATAGTCAATTGACAAAGCCCCGGGACAACTGGCGGTTTTGCAAGGGCCGTGGTTTTTGACCGAATAATAAAAGGCCAAAAAGTCTCCTAAACCCAACCTTTTTGTCTTGTTGTTTAAGTACAATGAACCCGTGTTTTTCCCTGTATTATATAACATCTACTATAACAAACAGTTTTCGATCCCATTTTCCGAAATTCACAATCATCTCACGTTTGACAAATGCAAAATCAATGACTTTGTTTGATAATTGAGCAGCTCTAGACTTCATAAATATGGTTTACATAATGCACTTGTAAGAGATGTGTCCAATTATAAGTGACTCTTCACACAAGCCAGTTATATTCAAGTGTGAATAGCAACTTGAGACATTAGTCTTATAAACCAATTTAAACTCAATAAGTCTTGACATTTCGGAGGAACAAAAAAAGTGTAGCATTTTGATTTAATATCCTCTAGAACTCATGTTTAATGACCCAAAGGAAGTCAGACATATTTGGACGGGATTGATTTTTCTCGTTGGTGGCGTGTGTGATGGGAGAACGGTAATAATTCGAACAATATTGAATCAACGCAGTGGAATAAAATAATCTCCCATCTTATGTAAACCTAATATGAATCAATATAGTAGAATAAAATAAATATCAAGCACGCAAACACAAGACAGTTTTTTAACGTGGAAAACCTCATCGATGTGAGGAGATCAAAAAATCACGGGACCGGAGTTCACCCAAAAATCTTCACTATCAACAAAATTGGATGAACAATATTCTTCTCTAGCAAATATTAGAGGTACATAGTAGCAAAGATCTCAAGAACATAATTTTTGACAATACACATGAATTTCATAAGAGATCAATGATAAATCTAACAAAAAACGTAAGTTTTGATCAAGCCACGAAAAACCTGGAGCTTCAAATGAAAATCAAACCGTTCATATTCGAGAAGATTGCGCTACGAACATGTTGACAAAATTTCAGCTCAATTGGACCACGAATTGACATTTGATGTCAGCTTGATGTAAATCAGACTTTGCCTCAATCCCCAGATTTTCTACTTTCTTTTTTTCTCTTCTTATTACGTCCTTTTGTAGCTACCACTTTTAAAGATAATAAGAAATCATATTTCTCCATATGACTTATCATATGGACTCAAGCCATTTTTGGGCTTGCTTTGCAATTGAAATTTCTCCCAATTTATTAATTATGAAATGCCCTCTCTTGTTGACATGACTCCTTTAGATTATATTAATACTTGCGATAATTCTTTTTCTTTTTTATACACCGTGTTCCCTTTTTGTATTTTAAGTCTAGAGATTAGTCATCGGGGAAGCAAGTTGTCCTAAGTCCAAAAAGCTTTGCCGAGTCCCCCTTTTCAAGAGCAATCTAGAAACCTCAACTGCCATGGAACTTCGCAGCCCAGCAGCTATCATGAGTTTCAAGACCAGAGAGCTTCAATCTCTCCTGGTCTTGGTTCTCTCTTTGGCCGTTGCCTTCACTGCTTCAGCATCGTCACAGGGCATCGATTTCAGCTTCCAGATTTTCAACGATAGTATCCTTCAACGCCAAGGCAATGCGACATATGATTCGAGCGGCTTCATCCAAATTACGGAGGCCAATCGAGACAAGATCCTCTCTGCAAGTGTGGGATGGGCCACGTACCACGAGCCGATGCGCCTTTGGGACAAGGCGACCGGGAATGTGGCGGATTTCACCACCCAATTCACCTTCGCCATCAATTCGCTAGGAGAGTCAAGTTTCGCCGATGGATTGACCTTTTTTTTGGTCCCCAGAGGGTCTCAACTCCCAGTTAACGCGGAGGGACGCTTCCTTGCTCTTGTAGATCCGAACCGAGATCCTTCCAACTCTTCTACTTCGTTTGTAGCAGTTGAGTTTGACACTTTTCGCAATAACGCTCCCAATTTCGATGTCGTAGATCCAAATTGTTCAAAAGTTGCACATGTCGGTATAGACTTGAATAATCTCACTTCCATAGTCTCAAGCTGCGTTGATTGGTTCATGGATAAAATCATGAACGGTGGGCGGATCAATGCTACGATAGCCTACAATTCTAGCACGCAGAACTTGAGCGTTCTCATGATAGATGCCGATGCCACGGGAAGCAACATAAATTCCTCTGCCATCTCCAATATAGTCAACATGACAAAGTATTTGCCGGAGTGGGTGACTTTTGGTTTCTCAGCTACCACAGGTTCGGTTTTGGAGTTGCACACTATCGAGGCTTGGGAATTCAGCTCTAATGTGCAAGTGGCCGGAACAAAGAGTAAGTCATGGCTATGGTCTATCTTAGGGTCATGTTCTTTCATTTTGCTCATTCTCGTTCTAGCCTTTATTTGGTTTCGTCACCATTCGAAGAGCAAGAGAACTGACATGAGTGGAGAAGAAGAGGATCCGGCGATCGATGAAGAATTCGAGCAAGTGTCGGGCCCCAGGAAATTCACCTACAAGGACTTGGTTGTGGCGACCGACAATTTTGCAATTGAACGGTTACTTGGGGAAGGAGGCTTTGGAAGAGTGTATGAAGGTTACTTGACCAGCATGAGTATTAATGTTGCAATCAAGAAGATTAATCCAGGGTCAAGACAAGGGATAAAGGAATATGCCACCGAAGTGAAGACCATAAGCCGTCTCCGACATAGAAACTTAGTCCAACTCATTGGGTGGTGTCATGAGAAAAAGGAACTCCTTCTTATCTACGAGTTCATGTCTAATGGTAGCCTTGATTCTCATCTATTCAAAGAACGATCTTTCTTGCCATGGGAGAAGCGATACAAAATTGTGCTAGGCATAGCCTCGGCATTACTTTACCTCCATGAAGAATGGGAACAATGTGTTGTGCATCGGGATATAAAGTCTAGTAATATCATGCTCGATTCTGATTTCAATGCTAAATTAGGGGACTTTGGTTTGGCTAGGCTAGTTGACCATGCCAAGGGGTTACAAACGACGGTGTTGGCCGGAACCATGGGCTACATGGCTCCTGAATTCATTTATACGGGCAAGGCAAGTAAGGAATCGGATGTCTATAGTTTTGGAGTTGTCCTACTAGAAATAGCTTGCGGAAGAAAGGTTATTGAGCTAAGGGCCAACGAAGGCCAGGACCAGTTGGTGGATTGGGTTTGGGAGCTTTATGGGATTGGAAGGCTACTTGATGCAGCAGACTCGAAACTTGGTACTGATTTTGTTGAAAAACAACTAGAATGCTTAATGGTTGTAGGACTCTGGTGCGCTCATCCGGACCACACTGCCCGTCCCTCCATAAGAGAAGTGTTAAATGTTCTCAACTTTAACGCCCCGCTACCTGTTCTTCCATTGAAATTGCCAGTCCCTACATATCTGGCACCTCCAGTCCCTACACTGGCGCCTCTATCGACATTCTCTACAGCATCGACTGTTTCCTCCCATAAGACCACGACCAGCAGCAGTGAAGTGTCCACATTCACTACCTCTTCTATGGCATCCTCTGGTCCAACTTCCTCTGCAGTGCTCCCAAATGCAGGATGATTTCCTACTTTCGATTTATTTCTGGATAATCAGTTTGACTTGGAAATTGTACTTCTAAATTCGTTTAGGATATTATGTGTTTCATGTAAATTCCTACTAAATGGCATGTCTTGCATTTCTTTTTTGTGATAAGAAAATTTATCTCGCATATGTCACTCTTGATTTATGGGACACTCGCTAATAAGAATTGCTTTTTAACCCCGCAACCTGCTTAATGGTATTGTCGAAATATGTTTAACACGCCAACTTCATGAAAATCTTGGTGATATGGTTTTAATGTATATATTTTTCATTCACTTAGATTCAAAGTTGACTTAATATGTGTACTCTAGAGAAATTCAAATACTCTAAATCAAAAGGGAAGAGAGAAGAAAGGGCTAGATTTAAGTATGACCACCGTTGATTGCGCCGGATTCTATTTTTTTTTTTTTTTTTGCCATACGTTTTCTCTTCTATTTTTTTTTTTGTAAAATAATATGATAAACAAAATGGTCCCCAAAAGCTTTTCTTGCATCAGAGCGGACGCTTTTCAAAATTGGTTGGGAGAAAAGTTAGTATTGATCAAACTTTATCATCCACCAGTAAGTCAAACCAAATAGTCGTTGATGGGACTCGAACGGGTGAGATCCCACTTGGCGTGGGGGAGGGGGAGGGGGAGGGGGGGGGGGGTGTTAAGAAACCTAATCATGTGATGGTAAATTTTTCTTGTGGGCTTTAGTGATCCACTCATCGATGGAGTTGGCCTCTCTTGGGCAATGGCCCACCAAAATGTTTGAGAAGTGGACTGGACAATCACAACACATAGGGTATGTTCAGTAATCATTTTGTTCTTGAGAATAATTTCTATTTAAAAATAATTTTTTCTACTTTTGTTCCTTAAATGAGTTTCTAAGCGTTTAAAAATATTTGATAATTATCTAAAATTTCTATTAGTGGAATAAAAATACTTATAGTACAACCTCAAATTCTTTCATTATTTAGAATTTATTTTAATTTTTAAATAAATTTATTACATTTCTCTCTCTCTCTCTCTCTCTCTCTTTTCCTTTTTTTATTTTTCTTCTTCTTCTTCTTCTTCTTCCTTTAGCTTGTTGCTGACCTTGGCCATGGTCAATGATTAAATAGATGAGGGCTAGCGAGGCTCAATCTCGTCGTGGCTGGGCGAGCTTAGCCTCATTTGGAGAGTCTCAAGTCAACAAGGCTTGGCTTTGTGAGGGCCAACGAGGCTAGGCTTCCCTTGGTGTTGCAATCTAACCCTCGGGGGGAGGGAACGGATTTAAAGGTATTGTCTAAAGAATGGATCTAAGGCCCATGATTAGGCACAGACTCTCCCAAGCTCATACCTCGAGTGACATTGAGGTATTTTTAAAGATTTTTGTAATAAGAAGTTGCCACTAGCCTATTGGGGTTGGCTAGAGACCAAGTGAGATATGAGAGTGTACCTCGCTTTCTACGCAACCAGAGAATCTAAGGTCAGGGGTTTAATTACACTAATTAATCAATTAATGCCATTTCGGTACCTAATTTTGTTCATTTTAAAAGAAAATATTTTTGTTAGGCAGTTTGGATTAATTTTACACATATCCACTAACATGCGAGGTGATCATGTAGGTATGTAATTATTAAAGTAACAATCATAACTACAAATATTCTAATTACAATAAAAATTAAACACGTGCAATTAAACATAATTAGATATGCAAATTAAACATATGATATAATAAATATACGAGCAAATAAAATCCTCATCACACTAAGAATGCAAGACATAGCAATTCGTAATCAAACCCTACAATTTTTGGATTTTCGAATTTTTATTTTTATTTTTTAAATATATATTTTTAATTTTTTTTAAAAGGTGAACCAGGTCGGGTCGACCGGGTTCGGCCCGGTCAGCGTGGGTCGGGTCTGGTTGGGGGCGGACCAGTCAGCCCGCCCAAATGGGCCAGGCCCGACCAGCCCTGGTCGGGCATGCGTCCAGTTGAGGGTTGGGCCCCAACCAGAGGGCCCAACCCCTACCAAAAAAGGCTCCTCGCAACAGGCCCAAATCCTTAAAAAAAAACAAAAAAAAAAAAAAGGCTGAGCGGGCCGGATTTGTAATCTGGCCTAGCTCAGCCCGCGGCTCCTGGTCCGCGACCACTTGGTCGCGACCGGAGAAACCACGGCGGCGGGCGGCCCGGGCAGCCTTCCAGCCAAGGCGCGGCAGCCCCGCCTCGGCCAGGCGGGGAGGAAGGGCATCGGTCGAGCAGCTCCCGGCGGTGGCAAGGCTTCCCAGGGGATTTTCCTCTGCGGTCCTCCCCCTCGACACGCTTGCAGCAGCCTCACCGCGACGGAGGCGACCACGATGAGCGACGTCGCCCGCCACCGTCCGGCCAAGGACGCGTCTGGGCGTCGCCTCAACAGAACGAGACAACCCACGGACGCTCGGTTTTAGCGAAAAACAGAAGGACAAAAACTAGATCTCTTTGAAACATTTTGTCGAACGGGTGAAGGGCGCTAGCGGAGCGCGAGGCTTCCGACCCAACCGGGACTCGAGGTAGGCCGGAGATCTTCAGTAAATGACCAGCAACAAACGGCGACCTAGCCAGAGACCTACGGAGGCTGGAGCTCGCCCGAAACGGACGGAACGAGCTCCGGCCGGCTCGACTCAAGAACTGCGCACCAGGCGTTCGAAAGAATGCCAACCTGGGTTCCGAGGGACACGGCGGCGATCGGCGTCGGCTGAGCGGCTCACCGGCGGTGGTACGGCGTCACAAGGGCTCTCGGCTCCTTCGCTCCTCCACCAGCTTGCTCCTTTTATCCTCTTGTTTCCGCTCTTTCTCTCCCTCCTCTCCGTTTCTCCTCTGTCGAGCTCTCCCCTTGCCCCCTTCGGTTCTCTCCTGTTTTATGCTCGGCCAGCAAGCGCGCATGGCCCCCTGCCACTGCCAGCTGCCTTGCCGGTCTGACTCCGACCCGGGATCATGCTGCGCGATCCGCTGCCCCCTCTGCTCCCTCGCCATCCCTGTCTCTTCTGGCTCGTACTTTGCTTTATTTCTTCTTTCTGCAGAGAGCGTGAGGGAGAGAGAGAGAGAGAGGAAGAAGAGAAGAAGGTTGGGCTGGGGAAGGAAAGGAAAAAGAGGGGCTGGGCTTGGGCCAAGCGACAAAAGATGCAGAGGAGAAGAGAATTGGAAATGATTGGGCCTACCCCGATCCCCCTTTTTTTATTATTTTTTAGCGACGGTTTCCTAATTTTGTATGTGATTAAGTTTTAAGTAAACGGTGAAATTTAGGTGTTAACGCTTGGGACCGGCGATATTTCGGTGAGGTTGTTAGCATTTGCCTGGCCGATTACCAGCCATGGTTGAGGCTAGTGACTAACAAGAGGAAAAAGAAGGATAAAAAATAAGAAAAGAAAAAGGAAGAAAAGAAAGGAGAAAAAAAGGAAAAGACTTTAGTGCATGATTCTATTATTTTGTTATCTAGAACAAAAAAAGAATAGAAATTTGTTTAGTAAATTTTTTGTTCCTCGGAACAAAAATCCGTTTTTTGTTCCTGGAAACAAGTTTGGAATAGAATCAAGAAGTTAAAAAAAGTTACTTTTTGTTCCCTTGAATAACTTCTAAAATCAAGCCAAAGTTTCTTTTTTTCTCTTTTCTTTCATTCTCTCTTCTTCTTTCTCATTATTGGTCATTGACCACGGCAACGGTTGATGACCAGCTAGGCGAGGTCTGGTGAGACTTGGCCTCACCCATCGGCATGAGAGCAGCCTCGCCTTGGCCTGACAAGGGTTGGCCTCACACCATTTGGGCAAGGTCAAGTTTTGTCAGTGGCTAGGTGAGCTCACCTGACCACTAGTGAGGCTCGGCCTCGCCAGGCCTTCCTACAAGACTCGGCCTCGCCATTGCTCGCCTTGACCTGGGGAGGCTCCGATGAGCTCACCGGACCTTGTTCAATCGGTCGCCAGCCATTATCATGGCTAGCAACTGACTAGGGAAGAAGAAGAAGAGGATGGAAAAGAAAAAGAAAAAAAGAGAAAAATATAATAATATTATTAAAAAATTAAAAGAAATTCTACTTTATAAAAGAATTTGAGATTTCACAAAATACATTTCTATCATGAATATTAAATTTTGGACAGTTATCAAACATTTTCAAATGCTCAGAAACTTGTCTAGGAAAACAGAATCAGGAAAAATCATTTATATTAAAAAATTATTCTCAAGAATAAAATGGTTACTATTATGATATTATTATTAGGAATAAAGAAACATTTTTTTTTTCTATATTTTGATTATGTTCCAAATCTACTTTCAAGAATAAAAACTTTACTAAATGTATTTTTGTTTTTTGTTTTTCCTGTTTTGGAGAACACAAGAATAGGAATAGTTATTGTTTAGTTGATTACCAAAGAGGGCCTTAGTGTCCTCACATGACTAATTCACCACTGGATGATGTGATATGTACATTTGGAATCAATCATGTAATCGAGTCTACATGTCGAAAATATATTAATTCAACATACTTCTTTAATCAGAAAAGAAAACAAACAAACGTACCTAACGTAGTGGTTGAACTAGAGTTTCTTACCATTGATAGA
The DNA here is from genome assembly GCA_019915185.1 of Eucalyptus camaldulensis. Taxonomy (NCBI): domain Eukaryota; kingdom Viridiplantae; phylum Streptophyta; class Magnoliopsida; order Myrtales; family Myrtaceae; genus Eucalyptus; species Eucalyptus camaldulensis. The sequence goes on from JAHSVA010000012.1 coordinate 7,007,998, forward strand.
AAACAAAAATGACATTATAAATTACCATAAAAGTGAAATAATAAGAAAGTGTTTTTTGGTTAGTGGAGTAGATACCTTTATATCATGGAGTCTTTTCTTTTTTGAGGATACCAAAACTTAACAATCCCATAAGTATTTCACTTAGAAAGAAAAAAAAAAAAAACTTAACTTCACCAAAATAACCTAAGGAGCTTCAAAGTCTAGACATGTAAAGGTCAGAAAATCGGCAAAATGGTTTTGTAACTTTGGGAGAAGTGGTGCCTGCTTCCAAAGGGGGTCGCAACCCATTTACCGAAGAATAAATTGGAAATCATCCTTTTTTTTCTTTAGTCGCTTTTATGAATAGATGAAATGAGCTTTTATTTCGATTTTAGCATAATTTATATATTCGGACTACCACAAAACTGGGCTAGCGATGGGGGCTGCCTACTAGCCTAACATTTATCTGTAACTCCATATAAAAAGTTCAAGTAAAATTGACTTTGATCATGGCTTATTTTACGTGGGCCGTAGTGGATTTTTTCTTCATTGAAAGAAAAGAAAAAGAAAAAGAAAAAGAAATAGAAAAGACAGGTCTGTCAAAGGTTCCAGCCAGCAGTGTCCTCTGCGACCCCTTTGGCGTGGTGGACTAGCCTGGGCAGGCGCAAAGTCGCTCCGATTTTGCACGGAACCGGAATGGGGCATGATGTTGGTAAGATGTTATGTCCCTATGAACAACGCAGAACTCAACTTCTTCGTTGACACGTAGCAATGCCGAGGCTATCCCTTGTGCGATTCAGTACCTCTTTTTCACATCTAGAAAAGCATCGCCTCTCCTTGAACAGATGAGAGTCCGAGGTACTGGACATGAACTCTTAGTTAAGGGACCGGTTCCTTTTTCTTTTAGACGCGAGAGTAAGAAAGAGAACAACTTCCAGCAAGCTTTCAATTTCACGTATATTTTTTTCCTTTTCTCAAGTATTAGCAAAAAGTCTCTTGCTAAAAAAAAAGTATTAGCAAAAAGTCTAACGTTGACTAAGTCGGATTGCCAGATTCTAGCTGCAAGTCGCCTCTTTTCAAAAGGGAGACATCAAATAAAGAGGTTGAGATTTTTCAACCATTGTGTGCTGTCATCGGACGAGAATTTGAGGAAAAAAATACGGTTGAGGATTGACAACCCTTGTCCAAATTGAGGCAACCGGAAAGCGGTGGAGATTTTCTATTTCGCTTAGGTACTTGAATTTACTTGATGGGAAAATGTGAATTACCAGCTTGTGGCAACACTAATCGTAAAAATTAAAAATTGATATGGTTATGTTTTAGAACCGTAGAATGCAATAGAAGAATAAAAATTACGGTGTTCAGCTCTTATTGAATTGCATGAATGAAAGGAGTGGGCAAAAAACAACCAGTATTAGTAATTAATTCGTTCAATCCATTTGTTGGTATGCGTAGTAAAAACCCGATACTAGGGGTGTTAATGGTTAAAGTTTCCATGATGTCCAAACCAACCTGAACATGTTTGCTACATGTGTGTTTGCAAACTAAATTGTATAGTATCGATTCAGTTTAGGGTGCACTTGGATGGAACCAGAACTCCTCGAAAGTTTTGGTTCAATCGGTTTGGGTAGTTTCAACACCCTATCCAATATTGTTATCTTGAAGATTGCCAAGAGGGTGTCTTAGTTTGAATTCATTAACATATTCAATTGGATTTACTTCAACTCAAAAGTTTAACTCAATGAGTTAAATGACAATTAGGATAATATTAATTGCTCCACGATATACTAATTATTCGATGTGATTTTTTTAATACAATGCAAACGTGTATCTCGACATTATTCCCCAACGACACGGCAATAAAAATCCGTTGAACGTCAAAGATCGGAATATGATGCTCCGTTGCTGATGGTCAATTGTTTTTTCTTTTGACCGAATAATATTGACAAAGCCTCATGAACCCCACCTATGGTCATGATTGTTGATCTAGTACGATGAACTCGTCTTTTTCTTTACATTCATATACTATTGCCATATCAAGCCATTATCGATCCAATGAATTAAAAGACAACTAAGAGTCTGTTCGTTTTGCAAAAAATAGGCCATTTTCGGAAAATATTTTTCCAGAAGTCATTTTTCAAGGAAAATGAGAATATTTTCTGATGTTCGACTAAACCTAAAAATGTTTCGGAAAAAAATTTCCGGTGTTCGGTAAAGAAAATATTTTATAATACTTTACCACTTAAGTATGCATCACTTATCAATCTATAAATTTATCAAATATGAACTTGCCTTTAAACCCAAGCAAACTTACTTTATATCTTTGTTCCCTCATTGTCGCCAAACGCTCATCTACTCTAAAAAAAGTTTGTATGGATTTTAAAAAGAAGCAAAAGAGGAAAAAAGCAAAGTATGTACATCCTTTATGAAAATCTTCCAGTTGAGTTGCTTGTTCTCCCCCTGCGTCTTTTGTGTTCTAATAAACAAAAGAAAAAAGAAGCAAAACATGTAGAGCCATTTACTTGAGCAATGTACAATTGCAAGGTAGAATAAATAAAGAAAATGATAAGTAAGAGTGCAGAGCGTGAGCTTGAGATCAATGAGCTCAAGGTTCACCTGGCAACGGCCGATGATTAGCCAAGAAAGAAGAAGATGGGAAACAAAGAAAAGAAAAAGAAAAAGAAAGAAAAAGAAAAAAAGAAAAGGAAAAGAAAAGAAATAGAAAAGAAAAAGGAAATTAAAAATAGTTTGAATTAAAAAAGAAAAAGAAAATTAAGAAATAATTTGAACAAAAAAAGAAAAGATGAAAAAGAAAAGGGAGGAGGAAGTGAGACTTTGTAGAGGTGTGAGATAAGAGAGATCAAGTGAAGAAAATATTTTCCACTTTTCAAAAGGCTTTTTGCATTTCATGAAAAATATTTTCTCTTAATTTAGAAGACTTTTTTCTTTTCATGGAAAATATTTTCCCCAAGAAATTTATTTTTTGTGAAACGAATGCTGGAAAATCCGAAAAATATTTTTTCAAAAATTATTTTTCGCAAAACGAACGGAGCCCAAGATAATATTAATTGCTCCATGATACACTAATTAATCGATATGAGATTTTTCTAATACAACTCGAATGTGTATCTCGACATTATTCCCTGACGACATGGCAATAAAAATCTGTTGAATATCAAAGGTCAAAATATGATGCGCTGTTGCTGATGGTCAATTGTCTTTTCCTTTGACCGAATAATATTGACAAAGTCTCATGAACCCTTCTGTCATGATTGTTGATCAAGTACGATGAACTCATCTTTTTCTTTGCATTCATATACTAATGCCATATCAAGCGATTATTGATCCACTTGCTAAAAGCTCGCAATCATCTTAACACAGGTCATAATCGATGACTCCATCTGATATTAGTGCAGTGCTAGACCTTTTCAAGAACGGATTACAGAATTGATTTATAAGAGACTGTTTCGGAAAATGTATGGTGCTTTACGCAAGCAAGTTTTATTTAAGAATCAATAACAGCTGGACGCATTGATCTTGTAAATTTTATAAGTCTAGCATTTTGAAGCGAAAAGAAAAATCTAGCATTTTTATGTAATTAAAGACTATGCTGCACTTGTTTAGTGACCAACAAAGAAAGTCGACAATTTTCAATGGGATTAATTTTTTCTCGTGGGTTACGTGTGTGATTCGAGTCTTCGCAGCGGAATTTTCCTAATTAATAAATTATGAAGTATCCCCTAGATATTTGTTCACACGACCTTTTAGATTGTATAATTCTTGCGATGTTTTTATTTTATTTTATTTTAAACACATCGTATTCTTTTTTTAATTTTACTTTTTAAGTCTAGAGACTAGACCCGTTAAACGGGTGGGTCGGGTCGGGTTTGGGTCGGGTCATAAATGGTCCGACCCAAATCGACCCATTTAACCCGTTTATGACCCATTTATTATAGTGCAAAATTTTTGACCCATACCCGATCCGACCCATACTCGACCCATACCCGACCCATTTAACGAAACCTAAAAAAATTTATATATATATTTTTAAAATGATATTGCTAAAATGGTTTTATACAACACAAATTTAATGGATAATTTTTATAATTTTTAAAATAATTATTTAAAAAAAATCGAATTTTAATTATTTTTTTAATTAATTTTATTTTTATTTTTAAGAATATAATTTTTCTTTTTTCTTCTTCTTCTTCAGTTAGCTGCCGGCCACGACGACTGCCGGCGGCCGACCATAGGTGAGCCTCGAGCTCGCCTGGCTCGCCGACGCCGGCGAGCTCAAGGCTCGCCAGATCTGGAGAGCTTGAGCTCGCCCGACGCCGGCGAGCTCGAGTCTCGCCAGATTCGGCGAGCTCGAGCTCGCCCCACGCCGGCGAGCTCGAATCTCGCCAGATCGGCGAGGCTCCAGATCCAGCGAGCTCGAGGCTCGCCAGCATCGGGCGAGCTCGAGCTCGCCCCTCGCTAGATCTAGAGAGGCTCGAGCCTCGCCGGACGTCGGCGAGGCCTCCGCCTTGCCAGATCTGGCGAGCTCGAGGCTCGCCGGTGTCGGGCGAGCTCGAGCTCGCCCCTCGCCGGATCTGGCGAGGCTCGAGCCTCGCCGGGCGTCGGCGAGGCCTCCGCCTCGACAGATCCGGCGAGATCGAGCTCGCTCTACGTCGCTCGCCGCCGGCGAGCTCGAGGCTCGCCTGGCCAGTTGCCGGCCATTGCCGTGCCGGCGACCGGAGGAAGAAGAAAGAAAAAATAAAAAATAAAAAAATAAAAAAATAATTATAATTATAATTTCGGTTTTTATAAAAAAAATTATAAAGTTAAAGAGATGAGAGAGATGGTGAGGTTTTGAGTTAAAATAAATAGGTTCATTTTTAATGGGTTAATAAATGGGTCATAAATGGGTCAACTCTTTAACCCATTTAAAACCCATATATCTTAGTATTAACCTATTAAAAACCATTATAGGTGCTTTATGAAAGAAAGCTTGACTAATGACCCATTTAATCATAAATGGGTCTATAAATGGGTTGCATCCCATTTAACACCTCTACTAGAGACTAGTCGTCGGAGAAGCCTCGTGTTACTCTCTTTTTCGTTTCCGTTGAACTGTTCCAAGATTAATCGCAAAGTCGTTCATATATATGTGCATGTAGCAATGTCAAAGCACCAAAAAGCTGTACTAAGTTCCTGATATCAAGAGCAATGTAGAAACCTCAACGACAATGGAACCTTTCAGCCCACATATCCAAAGTTTCAAGAACAGAGAGCTTCGATCACTCTTAGTCTCGGTTTTTTGTGACGGCCCAAGTGGCAGTGCTTGAGGAGGAGGGATGGTGGTGTGTCCACGCCTTGGTCCCTGGACGTGCGCAGGGAGGGGGCGCGTCTCCTGTTCCACATCGCATAGGGGGAGTCCTGGGCTAGTTTATAAGATTTGGGTTCTCTTATCTGTGTAACGCATTTTAAAACCGTGAGGGCCGAAAGCCCAAAGCGGACTATATTACATAGTGGGAGGCTCGGGTCCTTACATCTATGGTCATCGGAGTAGCTATGTTTATCTCATGGAGTTTCATCTAGTTACATAAGTATCATTTAAGATTAACAACTTATAAATACCCAAAAATGTTATTATATATATAATATAATATGAATGGGCCAGTAAGGCCTTGCATGGTAACACTTCTCATTTCTGTTCCTGGAACAGATTTTTTGTTATTCTGTTCCTGGGAACAAAAAAAGAACAGAAACGTGTTTGGTTGCGTTTCTGTTCTTTTTTTTGTTTTTTTGTTCCCGGAAAAAAAATTGGAGCAAAAAAAAGAAACATAAACAAGTTGTTTCTGGAGAAAAGAAACACTTCTTCAAAGCCAAAAAAGAACAAAAATGAAAAGAACAAAAAACAAAAAACAAAACCAGAACACACCGGCTGAAGCTTCGTTCGTGCGAGCTCTCGACTGAAGCTTCGTTCGTTCATGCTCTCCCTTTTCCAGCGTCTCTCCCTTCTCTTCGGCGGCTCCCACTCGGCTGACTCTTCGGTGACTCCTCACTCCGGCGACTCACCGGCTGAAGCTTCCGAATCCAGGTACGTTTCTGGTGCTCCTCCTTCTCCGGTCGACGATGGGCTTCACCGAGGCAGATCTGGGACGCTCTTTTGAGGCTGCCGACGGCAGATCTGGGACGGCTGCTCGCTTAAGCCTCAAGCGAGCGTTGCTTGCCCAGATTTGCGGCAGATCTGGGATGGTTGCTCGCTCGAGCTGCTCGAGCGAGCTGCTCAAGTGACAGAGTAGCTCTGCTAGCTCGAGCAGCAGTAGCTTGAGCGAGCTGCTCGCTCGAGCTGGCAGAGCAGCTCGAGCAGTAGCTCCAGCGAGCTGCAGCTCCAGCGAGCAACAACTGGTCTGCCAGCTACAGCGAGCAACTGCTCACTCGAGTTGGTCTGCCAGCTCGAGCAGCAGCCAGCTCGCTCGAGCTGGTCGGCCAGCTCGAGCAGCAGCTAGCTCGCTTGAGGAGCACGGACTGACACTCGATCGATCCATTCAATAGGTGGATCCTTCAATTCCGTAGGGTCTTCGAGTGATGTTGTGTTGTTGCTTGATTCCGTTTTGGAAGGGGGGGAGAATTTCAGTTCATCGATTGGATTGGGGTTTCCTTCGATTGTTGTTTTGTTGCTCATGGTGATGTGGAATGGATAGGCTGGTGAAGCACGTGGCGAGGGCGTTCAACGACGATTTCACCACCAAGGGAGAGAACCAGCCGAAGTCGGGGCGCAGCGTGGTCATGCTGTATCGTAAGAAGGTAATAACCAAGGGTAATGTTGCCTTGTGTTGGTTGAATTTCATGGTTGCATTCTATATGTAGCATTACTATGTACTTCTTGTAGCTCAAAATGCAACTTATGATCTGTTTTACACAAGTTAGTTCAACAATTTTCATTTTTGTCATTATATAGTCTTCTTGGCTTACATCTCTTGAGAATGATTTTGTGTTTGACATATATAGTATTATGTTATTGATTTAACTCATAACTCATATGTTGCTCAACCGATCAAAGATTAAATGGCATTTGAGAGACAGACATGCAATGTGAAGTGGACCGAGTCTGTAACCAACATATTTATTGGGTTGTTGGTGGATGAGGTCAAAAAGGGAAATCGGACCACTTCTACTTTCAACAAAGCGGGGTGGAGGAATATACAGACTGAATTCGTTAGACAAATAGGATGCCAATATAGCATGGTCCAGATGAGGAACAAGGTAAACAAACTGAGAAAACAGTATAGCAGTTTTCAAAAACTTATGTCTCAGTCTGGATTCGGTTGGGATAATGTCAATAAAAGAGTTATTGTCGATGATCCAAGCATATGGGAATCTCACATCAAGGTATATATATATATATTTTAACTTTTTGGTCATTTTGATGTCATTATGTATATTAATTTTAAAATGTATGATTATATACCTCAAATGTCATTATTGACAAAATTGTAGGAGAATGTAGATTGGGCAAAATTCAGGAAGGATGGATTTCCCCAATATCCCGAGCTATGTATTGTATTTGGTGGTACATATGCTACTGGGGAATATGGCATTGGAAATGCTCAAGATGTGACGGTGTCGGAGGAAGATGACAATGGTGATGGCAATGCAGGTGGTGATAACAGTGGTTACAATGCATATGGTGACAACAGTGGTGGCAATGCCTATGGTGATGTTGGTGGTGGCCATACAGATGACTTCGGTGATCACCACACTGATGACCGAGCCTTTACACCAGAAGATGCTGGAACTTCAACTCGTGGAAAGCACAAATTGGATAGGACTCCAAATACTAAGAGGAGAAGGAGGAGTACCAAAAACAGTATTGATGACACTTGCAAAGCTATCCGAGAATTTTTGAAAGTTAAGTCCAGTCAATCTGGTAGTGGCTCTGCGACCTCTGGGGTTATGCCATCACCTGTGGATCCTTTCTCCGTTGCTGCTGTGATGGATATTCTGCTTACTATGCCTGAGATGGACCAAGATCTTTACAATAAAGCAGTGAATCGAGCATGCGATAGTGCCTCATGGAAGGTGGCTTTCATTAAATCCACACCTGAAAGGAGAAATAGACTTCTTTATCATCTTTAGTAGATTTATGAATTAAGTGGGGTAACGTAGAGATTGTATAACTTATGTTATCTATTAATATGTCGTTTTAAGTGTTGAGACTCTTCATACTTATATGTAATGGCATATTCTATTGAGACTATGACTTATGTTATTGATGTTTTTATATTTTTGTGATGGTATAGGTACTATGGAAGATGGATCAGATAGTATATGTAGTGAAGAGGTAGAACAAGTTCAACAATTCTTGGATGAGGATGATCTTGCTGTATTGCTAGCGTGGTTGTGCACGGTTGCAATTGACGCGTCCGTGCATACAATAGAACCTATTAAGGACAGCAAATTATTAGGATCCGAATGGATAAGGGAGATTATTACTGGACATTCAGATAGGATATATGAAGCCTTCAGAATGGAGAGGCATGTTTTTATGAATTTATGTGATTTGATGAGAGTAAGAGGTTGGTTAAAAGATAGTCGATATATTAGAATAGATGAACAAATTGGGATGTTCTTATCTTTGGTTTGTCATGGTAGCTCAAATAGAAATTTATGTGAGAGATTTCAACATTCTGGACAAACGATCAGCAAGTATTTCAGCAAAGTGTTGAAAGCAATTATCAAACTTTCAAAAGAGATAATCAAACCACCGTCCTTTGATGTCATCCCTCAAGAAATTCTTATGGATCCTTGTCATAAGCGCTACTTCAAGGTATGATTTCTATATCAACTTTATACCATCAAATACATGTAGTTCATAATCTTTTATAATCTTAGATTGGTAATAAATTGACAGGACTGCGTAGGTGCTCTGGATGGCACCCATATAAATGCTATTATCCCAGTGTCTCAGCAGGTTCGATTTAGAGGTAGGAGAGGGACTACCACACAGAACGTGTTGTGTGTTTGCTCATTTGATATGAAATTTACTTTCATGCATGCTGGATGGGAATGATCTGCCAATGATTGTCGAGTGCTTTCGGCAGCACTCGAAACTCCTCAATTGCAATTTCCCCTACCACCACCCGGTATTTACTTTGTTTATATTGACATTTGTGATTATATTATGGTTTAATATCATAACAAATTTATATATATCATGTTGTAGGGAAATACTACGTGGCAGATTTCGGTTATGCAGTACTTCCGGGATTTTTAACTCCTTTTAGAAGGGAACGGTATCATCTCAGCGAATATAGAGGGAGTGGGAGACGGCCAAGAACATCAAAAGAGTTATTCAACTATAAGCACTCTTCACTAAGAAATGTAATTGAGAGGTCATTTGGGGCATTAAAGAATCGCTTCACCATTTCGGTTATGCAGTACTTCTGGGATTTTTAACTCCTTTTAGAAGGGAACGGTATCATGTTCAAAATGTTTGTCTTCACTAACCATGAACAAAATAAAATTAATGAGCATTTCATAAGAATGAAAATTCAATATCAAGTTTAAACTTTATTAAAGAAAAGCTTCTTTTTTGTAACACTTTAAAACATAAATTTTTTGTCGTTTACTAAACGTGTTTCTGTTCTTTTTCTATTCTAGGAACAGAAATTGACTGCAGTTACCAAACGTGTTTCTGTTCTTTTTTTTTTTTTAATTCCAAGAACAGTTTTTTTTTTTTACACTTGCCAAACGCATTCTTTTGTTCAAAAACTGTTCCCCGGAATAGAAACACTTTTTTTTTTTTTTATTTCTGTTCCCAGGAACAAAAAAAGAACATAAGTGTTTCCATGCGTGCCCTAATGGGCTATCTATCTAAGCCTAACATCTATATGTGTTCATCTATGTAAAATTGAAACTTGATCATGGACTAATTTATGTGAGCCATTGAGGACTATTTTCTTCTTTGCAAAAAAGATTGATTGGTATTCAATTTGTTCAATTTAATCCCTAATAATACGGCAATTAAAAAATCTATTGAAGGTCGAAGGTCAAATATATGGCTCAATCACTGACGGTCAATTGTTGTTTATAAGCGAATAAACAAAGCCTAATATTGACAAAGTCTCTTAAACCCTTCGAAAAAAAAAAGAAGAAAAAAGGGGGGGGGGTATGGTAGACCTAACCTTTGGTAATTGTTGTTCTAGTACGATTTAAACTAGTGTTTTTCTTTGCATCATATGGTATTACTATAACAAAGCAATTAATATGTTTAACACAAGACATAATCAATGATCTCATATGCTATTAGATCAGTGCTTGACTTATTAAAACTAATTTACTAAATTGGTATATACGTGATCCTTTGGACTGATAGCTCTTTACACAAGTGAGTTCTATTAAAGCATCAATAATAGCTTGACACATCGCTTTTGTAAATCAATTTTATGAAATCTGGCATTTTTATGTAATTAGAGACTATCCACTAGGGCACATGTTTAATGACTAATGAAGAAAGTCGAATTGTTGAAAATTACCCAAAAAAATCCAAACTTTACTATATGGATGTCAATTCAATTATAAATTTTCCATTTTGACTCATGTAGGGAGTCGAAACTCACTCCTGAAACTTACTTGTCCCCACCCCACCCCCCTGAGAAGGTGGGGAGTTGAACCCCTCACCTCCCCCTTCCATGTTGGAAGGGTGGCCACTGGGGCGAATCCCAGTGGTTATGTAGTCCTAATTCATTTGACAATATTTCAATATAATTCATTTGGCCAATTGTCGATGGAGAGAGGGAGAGATGGTGATGTTGAGAGGAGGCGATTTGATGATGTGAGGCGATTGAGATTTCATTACTTTGCTTCTGGGAAAAAAATGGAACCAATTTGATGATTTGAGACGATTAAGATTTCATTTTCTTGAGGTTGCAGATATGAGCGAGGGCAGCCACGTAAGAAGAAGATGAATAGTGGTGTGGAAAGGATAAGAAAAGGAGAAATAAAAGAAAAAAGTTGAGAAAAAAAAAGAAATTGCCAAACCAGGTCAATTCAGTTTATTTCTCCTACGTCAGCTGTCGGCCTCGCCGCATCGAAGGACCATCATTTTAATCGTGTTCCTTTTTTTTTCCTGTTTTTTCAAATCAAGAGACTAGTCATATTTTCAAATCAAGCGACTAGTCGTCGGGGAAGCACCTGTGGACTCTTGTCAATTTCGTTCGCATTGAACCGTTCCACGGTTGGTAGCCATTTCTTCCGCAAAGAAAAGTCTTCGGAGCACGCCACGGACCACCTATATACGCAGGTAACAACGTCAAGGCACCAAAAAGCTGTGCCAACTCTCAGTCTTTCCTAGCAAAAAGAAAACTCCCAGTGTTTCCTCAAAGAGTATGGAACTTCGCAGCTCAGCAGATATCAAAAGTTTCAAGACCAGAGAGCTTCAATCGCTCTTAGTCTTGGTTCTCTCTCTAGGCTTTGCCTTCAATGCTTTGGCATCGTCACAGGGCATCAGCTTCCAGACTTTCAACAATAGTATCATTAGATGCCAAGGCAATGCGACAATCGATTCCAACAACTTCATCCAAATTACACAGGACAGTCCAGACAGCATCGGGTGGGTCACATACCACGAGCCGATGCGCCTCTGGGATAAGGCAACTGGTAACGTGGCGGATTTCACTACACAATTCACCTTTGCCATTGATTCGAAAAACCAATCATTTTTCGCCGATGGATTCACCTTCTTCCTTGTCGCCAATGGGTCTCAACCCCCAAATAACTCGACTGGAGGTGCCCTCGGTATTGTAAATTCCCTTGATCCTCAATCTGCTCGGTTTGTAGCCATCGAGTTCGACACTTTTTACACCGAAGTTGGTGGTAACTTTGGTGGTGCGATCAACGACCAGAAATGTTCACAAACTCCACTGAATGGTGAAGACTCACATATCGGTATAGACTTGAATAATCTCACTTCTGTGAATTCTACATGCGTCAATTGGCTCAATGATAAAATCAGGAGCGGTGGACAGGTCAAGGCTGTGACTACGTACAATTCTAACACGCAAAACTTAAGCGTTCTCATAATGGACGCTGATCCCACGGGTACCAGCATAAATTCTACGGCTATCGATTACAAAGTCAACTTGGCTGAGTATTTGCCAGAGTGGGTGACTTTCGGTTTCTCAGCTTCCACAGGTTCGTGGTACGAGTTGCACACTATTGTGGCATGGGAATTCAGTTCTACTGTGCAGGTGGCTGGAAAAAAGAGCAAGTCATGGCTATGGTCTATCTTAGGCTCAGGTTCTTTCTTTTTGCTCATTCTTGTTTTAGCTGTTATTTGGTTTCGTCACCGTTCGAATAGCAAAAGGGCTAACATGAGTGGAGAAGAAGATGATCTAGCGATTGACGAAGAATTCGAACAAGTGTCAGGCCCCAAGAAATTCACCTACAAGGAATTGGTCGCGGCAACCGGTAATTTCGTAGTCGAACGGTTGCTTGGAGAAGGGGGCTTTGGTAAAGTATATGAGGGTTACTTGACCAGCGTGAATGCTAATGTTGCGATCAAGAAGATTAACCCAGGGTCAAGACAGGGGATAAAGGAGTATGCTGCCGAAGTGATGACCATAAGCCGGCTACGACACAGAAACTTAGTCCAACTCATTGGATGGTGTCATGAGAAAAAGGAACTCCTCCTTATTTATGAGTTCATGTCCAATGGTAGTCTTGATTCTCATTTATTCAAAGAACGATCTTTCTTGCCATGGGAGAAGCGATACAAAATCGCGCAAGACATAGCCTCGGCATTGCTCTACCTCCATGAAGAATGGGAACAATGCGTTATACACCGGGATATAAAGTCCAGCAATATCATGCTCGATTATGATTTTAATGCTAAAATAGGAGACTTCGGTTTGGCTAGGCTAGTTGACCATGCCAAAAGGTTACAAACGACAGTATTGGCTGGAACCATGGGCTATATGGCTCCTGAATGTGTTTACACAGGTGAGTCTAGCAAGGAATCGGATGTCTATAGCTTTGGGGTCGTTCTATTAGAAATAACTTGTGGAAGAGAAGTCATCAAGCCAAGGGCCGAGGAAGGCCAAGTCAGGCTTGTGGACTGGGTTTGGGAGCTATATGGAACCAAGAGGCTACTTGATGCGGCAGATTCAAAACTTGGTATCGATTTCGATGGGAAGCAACTAGAGTGCTTGATGGTTGTAGGGCTATGGTGCACTCATCCAGACTACACTGCCCGTCCTTCCATAAGAGAAGCATCAAACGTTCTCAACTTTAACGCTTCGGCACCTGTTCTCCCATCAAAATTGCCGATCCCTACATACCTGGCGCCTCTATCAGCATTCTCTACGGTATCAATTGTTTCGTCTCATGCCACCTCGACTAGCGGCACTGAACTCTCCACATTTACTACCTCTTCTGTACAATCCTCTTATTCAGCTTCCTCTGCATTGCTCCAAAATACAGTATGAGTTCCTACTTTTGGTATATGTTTTCCTCGAAATTTTATTTTGGATATTATTTGCTTCATATAAATTTCTTCATCCCTTCATATTTAAACTTTCAATTGATCTCCGGGATTAAGTAAGGTAGTATGTATCTTCTTTGATGGTTTTATTATCTGTTATCAATATAATTATTGGTAAGTTATCAAAGAGTTGTTGGAAAAACGGGTGACTAGTGATTTTTGTTTTTCTTTGCCATTAATTATCAGAGAAACATCTAATTATATGGCTTAGCTCGAGATAAACATCCTTCAAGTAGTGATTAGGGCAATACAAATTTATTGAAGATTGAACATAGGTCATGTTTAGATGCTCAAATGACAAATAGCTCGTCACAACTGATGGCACAATTGCGGACGTGGAAACTTAGCTTAGGGAGCGAGATAATGGTTACATTACTCCATATTCGAGGTTCAGGATACTTAAACTCAACATAAACAATCATAAACCATACTTTGCGCATGCAAAGAGATTCGCATTGATGACCAGCGGATAGATTCACGACGGCTCCTGCCAGCCTCCCGGTGGGTCCGTCGTTGGGCGGCTAAGAACAACGGGTAAGGTGGCTTCCAGATGGTTGCGAGGGTCGGGGCCCTTTGCGCGTCGCGATTATAATAGGAGACTCAACTGGCAACCCACTGTGTACTCTGGCAATTGGCCATTGTTTTGACCAAACAAGAAAAGCCTAATATAAAGATAGAAGGGGGTCCGGTAAACCCAACCTTTTGGGAACACGTGTTTTGCTTTGCATTGTATAATATTGCTAATAATAACCAATAATCGGTCCTACTTTTCAAAATTGACAGTCATCTTCCGTTTAGCACCGTGAATAAGCAGTGACTTGCTTTGATATTAGACCAATGCTAAACTTCTTAAACATGATTTATGAAATTAACACATGAGCAGTGCCCTGGACTATGGATAGCTCTTTACACATTTACCATTCATTAAAATTTTGTCAATGAAGACCGTTAAAAATCTACCTATATGGACGACATAAAGCAAATGGTGTTGACGTGGCACTCATATAGCTTAAGTGAAATAAAAAATAATGTTTTGGCTGATAAATTTTTAACGAAACTTTGATGAATCGTAAATGTGTTACATAAGTACAAGTTTTGAGTTTTTTTATATCACAAAAAAAGTTTAAAATAAATGTGTCACGATAAATATAATTTAGAGTTTTTGATATTGTAAGAAAATTTTAGGATAAATGCATCACACATAATTTGTAGTTTTTTTTTTTTTTTTTAATGATTTCTTTCCTTTTGTACAATCGTGTACTATCTCTTTTTTTCCTAGTCTAAAGTCTAGTCGTCAAGGAACTTCTGTGGACCATCTCATTTTCGTGTACATTGAATCGTCCCGAAATTGATCGCAAGTTGCTCAGGAACCAAAAGCCTAGGTCATTAGGACCCACCACGTTCACCTATATGAGCATGTTTCACTGTTGAATCATGCTAGAATTAGGAGGATAGTATGATAAAATCTTAGTTTGTCCAAAGGAGATGGTGCCTATCAGTACGTCTTCGAAGACAAGAACCGAATAAATCGAACTGCTCGGTCAGAATTAGTAGTCCAGCGGGGGGATAACGCATTTGTTTTATATCGGAACATGTAGGAATATCGTGGAGGCCTCTATAGCACGTTGCTATCCAACCTAACTGAAGGAGACGGGCATGATATTTCTAGAACAAGTTGTAATTTTGATGAGCTTTCCGAGTCACCTGAATCTTCAACCCTATCAAAGGGGTCGCGTATCTGATATTCAGAGCTTCTCTTTTCATGGCCAGTTCGTGACCTATCCGGCGGTCCAACAATCAGGAAATTTCTCCATTCGATTTCTTTTGTATTTCGAATTTGTTCGCGTGAACGAACTAAATCTCTCGTTGTTTTATCGGAATCTAGTTTCAGAGAGCTTTTATGGAATTCTTTGGAAGCGTGACGTGATTTGCGGTTGGGTTGGGTAAAGTCTAGGTTTTTCCCTTGTTTGGATTTCACACTGGAAATTGTATTTTGCTTATATATCCTATGTCTTGAACAATTTCCATTTTGCGCATTGAAACCCCGGTATCACAGTCCGTTTCAGCATCGATTTAGGGCCCAAAAGTGGGCTGAATACACACTGTACAAACCGCTCCATGGTCTGGACAACGGGCATTCAGCCCATTGTTGGTCTTTTTAGAGTTTTCCTGCGTCAATTTCAATATTCCTTCGATCCAAAGCTCATTCTAACATCCAATAACATATTAAATCCTATTTATTTCGTGAAAAATATTTTTTGAGAAAACGTTTTACTCATTATCTAGCATTTGAATACTTAGGAAAATGAGTTAAAGGAAAACGGTTTTTTGGGTCAACGGAAAGTCTATACTTAATTTAGGAAAATGATTTTCTCCTTAAAAAATTGGAAACCATTTTTCAAAATATGACTAGATATTGGTTCTTAGATCAAAAACTTTACGCTTGGGTATGGGAACCCTAATGCTCATTGCTAGGGCCTCGGCATCCAACATCGAGTGCCAGGGCTTGGGTCTATTAAGGCCAAGTTCACAACCCTAGTGCCCATGCTTGGGTACCCATGCTTGTGCTTGGTCCATCAAGGCCGGACTTCCCAATGCTAGTACCTTGGTGTCTAGCGGTCCATCGAAGCTAAGCCCCTAGGCCTTGGCACTAGGGTTGGGTCCACAAAGGCCGAGCATAGGACCCAAGTACCCGTGCTTAGCTCCCCCATGTTGGAGCTGACGTCCATCAAGGCCAACCCTAGATGCTTGTGCTTAGGAACCCTGGCACCCGTGCTTGGGTCCATCAAGGCCATGCTTAGGACCCTAGTGGCTAGCTTTGAGTCCATTAAGGTTGAGCCTAGACCTTGGACCTCAGCGCTCATGTCTAGATCCCCATGTCCGAGCTTTGGGTCCAACAAGATTGAGGCCTGAGACTTCGGTGTCCGTGCTGAGATCCATTAAGGCCATCACACTCGTCTATAATGGAGGAAATTGGTCGCAAAGCTTGCTCTTGCCTTCACATTTCTGATTGACCATCCTGAAATCTTGGGGGAGGTCATCACACTCATCTATAACGGCGAGCCTACTCACCTTCCTCCCATGCATCGCTTGAGGGAGGACTTCCATGAGTTCTGCCTCTTTTTCTATGAGGCGTTGGACTCGTTCATTAAGAACTAGGGTACCACCTCTTCTTACCTTAAAGTAGAAGAAGAGCTCATGAGAGGTGTTGACTACAATCGACATCTTCAATAGCTTCACGACGGATGGCGCCAGATCAGGGATAACACCTAGAAAATAATGGAGCAAATCATAGCCTACAAAGATGAGGTGGTTAGGGAGCAAAAAAGCATCCAAGCACGGAGTGCCAACCATGGTTTTCCTCATGCGATACCTAATTTGCTGACCATTCTTGAAGAGGAGATTGTCATAAGCCAACAAGTGAGGACGAGCCTTGGAAAGAGGGTCGTTGCATGTCAGGATGCTCTCATAGATTTGGATGAAATCAACGCCTGGATGGAGTTGATCCTGGAGGGGAAACACCTCACCTATCACCAAGCCGTCAAGGAAGCCGTCAAGCAGAACATAGAACGACGCCTAGCCAACTTTGTTTCAAGGTTCAGGTGCCATTTAGGCTTCGAAAATTGTTTCAGTATATTTTACTAGGGCATTGTACTTTGAAAATTGTTTCAGATATCGTGTGTTTCATATTAATTCCTAATAAAAGGCATGTCTTGTATTTTTTTTTTTGTGATAAGAAAATTTATCTTAAATTTGTAACCCTCGATTAATAGGCACTCACTGTTGCAAAGTGCTTTTTAATCATGGAACCTACTAAAAGATATTGTTGTAATGTGTTTAATATGCCAAGTTAATGAAAATTTTAATGATATGATTTTAATGTAAACTTTTTTCACTCAGATTCAAAGTTGACTTAATTGATGTGTTCGAGAGAGTTTCAATTTCTTTGAATCAAAAAGAAAAAGAAAAAAAAAGGGACAGATTCGAATATAAACACCCTTGATTGCGCCGGATTTTATATATATTTTTTTGTAATACGTTTTCTATTTTTTTTTTATAAAAATAATATGATAAACAAAATGGTCCCAAAATCCTTCCTCGCATCTCAGTGGACACTTTCAAAGTCGGTTGGGAGAAAAGTAGTATTGATCAAACTTTCATCAACCACTAGTTGGTCAAACCGAGTAGTCCTTAGTGGGGCTCAAATGGGTGCCGTGAATCTCTTGACAAACTAGACATGTACAGTTGACGGAAGATGGCTTTGGAAGATAAAGGTAGCATATGAAGAATAAAGAATAAAGATTCGATAAATAGAATTAATGAAATTAAAATTAACTTTATTTTCCACTTTATTATGTTGATTTTTTTTTTTTTTTTTAACTTTCAGACGTAAACTACTGGAAATTATTTCTTGCAGAGTAATGTTCTTTTTGAAAATAGCTGATATGATTTCTCGTGAATTTACCTATTTAGAGAATTTTTTGGTCAAAATAAGTTTTAATGGATTCGATTAGAAAAACTAGAGAAGCCAAATAATTGGGTTTCGGTACATAACAGATCCCGCAGGGCATGGGGAGGAGGATGAAGAGACCCAGTTATGCGATAGTAAATTTCTCTCGTGGGTTTTAGCGATTTAGTCATCGATGGAGTTGGCCTCTCTAGGGAAATGACCCGACAAAATGTTTGAGAAGTGGACTAACCTATCACAACACTTTAATGTCTTCCTCCACAAGTCCCTACGTGGCAAATACACCATTAGATGATGTGATATGTACATTTGAAATTAATCATGTAATCAATTTATCTACATGTCGAAATTATATTGGTTCAACATACTTCTTTCGACAAAAAACAAACAAACATATTGGACATATCGGTTGAATAATATTTCTTACTATTAATTGTAGGAAACAATATGACATTATAAATTACTATAAAAGTGAAATAATAAGAAAGTGTTTTGTGGTTAGTGGAGTAGATACCTTATGTTATGGAGTGTTTTATATTTTGAGAATACCAAGGCTTAACAATCACATTAGTATTTCACTTAAAAAGAAAGAAAGAAAAAACTTAAGTTCACCAAAATAACCTGAGGAGCCACAAAGTCTACATATGTAAAGGCCAGCAATATCTCTTGTGGGCTTTAATGACTCAGTCACAGGAGTTGGCCTCTCCAGGGAAATGGTCCACCAAATTGTTTGAGAAGTGGATTAATCCATTGCAGCACTTAATGTCTTCCTCCACAAGTCCTCGCATGGCTAATTCACAAATAGATGATGTGATATGTTGTGGCATCTCAAAATTCAAGTCATCCTCTAGAGAAATTAAAGCCTATAATTAGGTAATGAAATTACCTATGATCTATGTGTTAGCCATTAGTTTTCTTAAGGCTATGTGTTATTGTGCTTGTGTTTATGAATTTTGAATTTAGGACTATAGGATAAATTAATAATCTATGCTTGGCTATGCACCTCATAAATTAAATTCCTATAAATATTACAAGATTTTGGCCATGTAGAATTTAGTAATTTAATTCTTAAAAGAAAGAATAAGAAAGGGGTAAAATTGATTTTAATTGGGTTGGGCCTTAGGCCCAATAGCTTGAGCCTTTGATGGGCCAAGCTAGTCGGCCCAATTAGGCCCGCGAAAAGGGGGCTGTCACCGGCCCAAAAGGAGGCCCAAGAGGAGGCCCAAGCCCATCTTGCACGTGTTGTGACAAGTGGCACAAGACTCTCATGCATTGGCTTAGGGAAGAAGGCCATGCATTGGCTGGTTTGTAGGCAAGTAATCATGAGGTTTAAGGGGGAATAAAAGGGAAGGAAAGGAGAGAGAATGGCTGGTTAGCCATTCGGCCAAGAGAGAAAGGGAGAGAGAGAGAGAGAGAACCATGCGAGAGAGAGAGGAAGAGGGTGCGGCCGAGAGAGAAGGGGAAGCCGAGAGAGGGAGGAGCTCGACCGTCGCCGTCCATCCGCCGTGTTCATCCGCCGTGTGCTGTCATTTTCTCCAGTCTAGAGGCAAGTGGGAGTCCTCTAGCTTCTCTTGCATGCTTGTGTGTTGTTTGCATGTTGAACTTTTGGTTGTTAGATGGGAAAAACCGAAGCATGGATGAGTTGTGTGTGAGTGGTGTGGCTGTTTTTGCTCGGATCGTGTGAGTCAGTAACTTGTGTGAGCTTGCATGCATGTTTAGAGTTCGATTTTGGTTTCGATCTCTTCATGAAAGTTGTAGCTAACATCTTGTACTACAACATACTAAAATTTCGTGGAAAATTATGGATATTTGAGGGGTCAAACTCTCATCTTACGGAGATGTCAGATCTGGAATGTTTTCGCATGAATCCGCTTGAGTGAGAATGTTGTGAGAGCTTGCATGCATGTTTAGAGTTCGATTTTGGCTTTTGTTTCTTCATAAAAGTTGTAACTAACATCTTTTACTATAACATACTGAAATTTCGTGGAAAATGATGGAGATTTGAGGGGTTAAAGTCTCATCTTATGGAGACCTCAGATCTGGAGAGTTTTTACTGACCTTTTGCTGGATTCATGGTTGCATGTTGGTTTTTGTTGAATATTACTTCGGTTTCTTCATGAAAGTTGTAGGGAACATCTTAAAATATAACATAATCAAATTTTAAGTGAAATGAACAAGAATAGTCTAGTAAATCGACTAGATCTTGAAGACGATGATTCTGGTGATGTATTCCGAGACACCCGAGACTTCAAGGACCTAAAGGATAACTATATTCTGGTTATTTGACCTAGATCTCTTCATAAAACTTGTAGAGGACATCTTGATGTATAACATATCCAAATTTCAGAGGAAACTAAAGAGAATAGGTGGGTGAAATCTCAATATTTCGGTGATGTGTGCACTCGATGATGCGGTAATGGATCCAGAAGCTTCGTGAGGTTGTATAAAATAATATAAAAATAATATGGCTTGGAGTTCTTCATGAAAGTTGTGTGAAAATGTCTTGGCTATCATTCTGTAAAATTTCGTAATTTTTGGAGACCGTATGGATATTTTAATCAAATTTCTTCAGAAACTGTGCGTGCTGGTTTTATCCGAATATTATGTGCTGTTTTGTGGAAATTGTGAAATAGTGTGAAATTCAATTTGGCCATGAATTTTGCATGAAATTGTCATCCTATTGCTTTGTTTAATGATTGATTGAATTTTTATAATTTTGGATATTGAATTTAATATTTATTTATTAAAAATAAATAAATAAATAAACAAAAGAAAAATAAAATAAAATAGATTATTTTATTGGCCATAAATTCCATTAATTTTATAAATGATTATACCATGTTGCATTGTATGATGACGTCTTGATGTATGCATGACATTGAATTGAGATGCATGTGTGAATTCAATGTTGAACATGATTGTTGGTTGCCATTGCATCATATGCCATGCTAAATTGAGACCGAAATTGGTGAACATAAATAATGTTAAATGAGGAGATTGTTGTGGCGGATGATAATGCCCCGGGAGTCGGGATGCCCAGAGGTTCGAATGAGTCGATGCCCTTTGGATGCCTGGTTGTATTATGAATACATGCCCAGAGGTTTTCCCCGGGAGTGTTGGGATGCTCGGTTGTATTATGATACATACTCGGAGGGTGAGGGGTTGTATCATGATGCATGCTCGGAGGGTAAGGGAAACCATTTTCATGGCGAGCCCCGGAGATTCCTTGTGATGCCAGTTGGGGTGCGAGATGCCTGGTTAGAAGGGTAAAGGCCGGATGTCCGATTGTATCTTGGATACATGCCCGGAGGATACCTCGTGATGCCAGTTGGGATACGAGATGCCCGGAATGTGTGGGTGCCGGATGCCCGGTTGTATCTTGGATACATGCCCGGATGGTTCTCGCGATGCCAGGATTGGGCATGAGTGATGAATGTGGGATGCAAACATTGGTCCTGAGAAAGAGAAATGTGGCAGTCCAATATGAAAAGATGAGATTGAGAAATTGAAATGGAAATATGCATGATGATATGCATGATGATATGCATGATGACGACGACGACGATGATATATGATAAGGCATGATAACATGCTTGATGATATGCATGATGATGATAATGATGATGATGATGATATGTGATGTGAATTAATGATGATCACCCATGGCATAACATGCTTGATGATATGCATGATGATGATGATGATGATGATGATGATGATGATGATGATATGTGATGTGAATTAATGATGATCACCCATGGCATAACATGCTTGATGATATGCATGATGATGATAATGATGATGATATATGATATGGCATGATGACGTGTAATGTGATGATGTCATGATGATGATGACATGTATGATATAATGATGCCATGATGATGATATGTGTGATGTGATAATGTCATGATGATGATGACATGTATGATATAATGATGCCATGATGATGATCACATGTATGATATGATGATGCATGATAGTATGCGC
Source organism: Eucalyptus camaldulensis (assembly GCA_019915185.1). Taxonomy (NCBI): domain Eukaryota; kingdom Viridiplantae; phylum Streptophyta; class Magnoliopsida; order Myrtales; family Myrtaceae; genus Eucalyptus; species Eucalyptus camaldulensis. Next base: position 7,029,963 of record JAHSVA010000012.1, read on the forward strand.
ATGGCTTCAAAGTAAGTAATGCCTGCAATGCATGTATGACTTGTGTGATGCAATGGGTGGTTATTGGATTCATTTACTTGCTTAGTGGTTGTACTCACCCCTTTGGGGACCAACATTTCAGATTAGTAGATGGATTGAGCGGTTGGATATGACCGTAAGAAGGAGGATAGCAAATGAGGGAACTTTTGGGCGCCAACACTAATCGATGGACTCTAAAGTAGATGACTGTTGGAAGCGACGTCGGTCATCTTTTGAAATATAGCCAAGTATAGAAAGACTATGGCATTTTGATGTATCGACTAATGATGTCCATCAAGCTATGTAAACAAAAGTGTACGGCTTTTACCTATAAATGTTTAGTTGGTGTGCATCGTTTTTTTTAATATAGGGATGTGAGTTTGTTGGATGTGCTTCCGTATATGAATTGCACAAGGGACCTATAAAAAAAATGTAAACCCCCTATGTTGTATGGACCCGTTGCAATTGAAATGGTATCAGAGTGACATGATATAGAAATAGTGAATGGTAAGCGAACTGTGGTGACCCTAATCGGATCGGGGGCCGTCGAGGGGTGCCACATATGTACATTTGGAATTGATCATGTAATCTATTTTGTCTACATGTCGAAAATATATTAATTCACTGCATTTCTTCGGACAAAAAACAAATAAACAAACATACTGGGCGTAGTGGTTGAATAATATTTCTTCCTACTAATTGTAGGAAACAATACGGCATTATAAATTACTATCAAAGTGAAATAATAAGAAAGTGTTTTTTGGTTAGTGGAGTAGATACCTTATGATATAGAAATCGATTGCACTTTTATGACAAGTTTTAAGGTTTTATTATACTTTTTAAAAATTTTACTCAAAATTTTAAGATTTTTAGTGTTCTTATTCCTATCTTCTACGTGGAACGAGGTTCTCTTCTTTAGACAAAATTCCACATCTCCGCACCTAAATGGAGGGACACGATCAACCCATTTGTTGCATCAGACGCAAGTCATGTTTAGATGGTCAACGCACAAAGCCTGGGACAACTGGCGGTCTTGCAAGGGCTGTCGTTTTTGACCGAATAATAAAAGGCTAAAAAGTCTCATAGACCTAACCTTTTTGTCTTGTTGTTTAAGTACAATGAATCCGTGTTTTTCTCTGTATTACATAACATCTACTATAACAATTTTATTAGTCCTATGGGTCAAGCTTTTTGCTGGCAGAGAATTTGCTATTCAGCTAATGTATTAGTCTCTTAAAACTTCTCTCTCTACAGGATTCGTGTTAAACCAAAAAATGACTAGCAGTTTTGAAGTGATATGGATGGAGCCCAAGTACACACAGTGGTGTAAGTTTTCACTTTCAAGGTTTGGAAGGGCCAACAACTAGATTGGAGTTTTTCAAAGACATAGGAGAATCGCCAAACTATTTTCCCATAATCCTCTTTCCTTTTTTGGTTACTGTATCAACCACCTATCAATCAAGGGATGTGCTAGATATTTATCCTCTTTTATATTGAAAAATGAGGTTAGTAGACTCAGTACTCATTTCAACTTCTGAGTGCAAAGCATGCGACTCTAAGTTGCATGGCATAAGAAAATCTACTTCTTTCTTAGAGCTTGGCTTAGATGAACAATGCATGTGACCAGTAGATGATTTTACTTTTGAATGACTATAACTTTTGTCAGATTCAAATAGATTTGGAAAAAGAAAATTTGTGGCATGAGATGATTGCATCTAAGCAGCAGAGGAGCAAAAGTGCAGCATATTACTATCTGTTCTGTCCTGTTGGTTGTAGCTGTCGGTGATTTTGGAAAGAGACCGCACATAACAGCCTCTGCTATTTTTCTGTAACTCTGAAGGCCACTCTTTATGGAACTTGACAGATCATTAGCACCCAAAAAGCTCAATCTGGACAACAGAACCCTGTAACAAGGCAAAGAATTTGAAGTAGTCAAGCAGGACTGCAACACCAACCCCCCCCCCCCCCCCCCCCCCCCCCCCCTCCTGATTTTGAAAGTCACGATTCATGTCAAAGTGCATTATCTATCTCTTAGCAAAAGTGTCTTTTTAAAGTAGCTGCGAGAGTGGTTTTGCTGTTGTATACTGTATGTGCCTACATGGTGGACGGCTGAAAATTCACAGTTGATGAGTTATCTAAACAAAGAGGTTGCTACAGTTTAGTAAGCCTAGGCTCTACATCACTGATCGTTCCAGCTCTATACAAGGAGATTGTCACATAACTTTAGGGTTAAGTTCATAATGCATACACAATAAGTTTTGCATTAAGTTCATAATGTGTGGGCATTCGGTTGAATAGCTTTAGTAATCCGATTTTACAAGGATAACAGACTTATGGAAGTATCAAAGGTTGTACTCTAATTTTCTTGAAAGTGACAAAAAATAAAACCTAGATAGTGAGCCAAGATATATAACTGATTTGCCGATTGAAGAGAATTAGAAAGTTACCTGGGTTCTAGCAACCTTGTTATCCCAACAAAACCAAGTTGGACTTCCAAAGTTTGCATATTTATTTCCATTTTGCACAACATATTCCAGGTATGACTGATCCCCAGTTGCATGATAAAGCCAGCTAGCAGCCCATAAGAGCTCGTCTCCATAGCCAGTCGAATTATAGTATGTCTGCACTTCTAGGATGCTGACACTGTACAAAGCTCGATATTTATCAGCAAAAGTGAACTTTTCCTTTTGTGTAGTTATGGACTTTAGCATGAACATCCGAAAGTGATAGGCCTTTGGTTTAGAGAACATAAATTAATATGACAATGCAGATATATGTACAGTTTGGTCTGAAGGACCTTGATTTTGTGAAGACGTTACAGAACAATCTTTTGCAAGCTGAGAATTGGTTTTGGTGCATCTGGCACTGCTTAACCGTGAAGATGTATCTTCTTTGTGCTCGATTATCTGCAGACCTGTTTCTGAACCCCGTTCGTTGGCCACCATTTCAGTTGTAGTCTTTTTGTTTAAATCTGCTGAGGTTTCAAAACTTCCGCTGAAGCTGATTTAATCACTTTAGAAACCTTGACTGGAGCTTTCCCTGCCTTTTTCCCATTTTTAGCCTGACAATTAGCATAACCAAGTTGCGAATGAGAACGTTTGGTGAATTGAATGGTTAACTCAAAGATGTCGTCTAATGAAGATTGTACACTAACCAATACATTCGTCACGTTGAAGCAGTCTTTATGTAAGCTGTTGCAGAGAACATTTGTTACGTCTTGAAGGGCTGTCTTCTTATTTCGCTTTGCAGGTGCATTTTTAGCGGCAGTGCCATTCCCATCCGACACTGCTCTCTTTGGTTTTACTTGCGAAGTATGATTCTGATCGTGCATATAAATGAAGCATTGGCTAAGGCTGGCCTTATCTGATCTGGCTTCTCCAAGTCACATTCCACAACTTCAAGCTTCTCTACAGCTAGGCTAAAAACCAGAAAATAGCCGTTATTTGTTATCACAGAGTATCTTATAAACAATAATGGATTTATAAATGAAGATTACCATAAGAAACGACAATGTAATGGTTGAAAAGACAGTGCTAATGAAAAGTCATCAGCATATACCTCTCAATCCTCTACTTAAGCTTCAACAAGAACTTCTCATTGTCTTTCTCAGCTGTCTTCAGCAACCTCTCCAACAAGTGAGAGCAATCCCTTAAACATTGGCAAAAAATGGAGAAGTCTAATGGACTTACCACATATATTCATTCCGCTTTAACTGATAAACTCTATTTACCGACGATAATCTCCTCATCAAGACAATCCATATCTAAAAGAAGAAGAATAAGAAGAGATTAAATAAAATATTCATTTATTAGATATACAAAAAGAATTACAATATATAAAGATATAAACATCACTTACCTAACTCAATTTTTTTTGCATTCTTGACGCACTCTTCAATATCAATCGGTACACGAACGGCTCTCAACTAATCGTGAGTGCAAATCAAAGCTTCCACTACTTTGGGAGTTAAAGAACTTCGAAAGCCATCAAGTGCACGACCCGATTTACTAAAAGTTGACTCTGAAGCAACAGTAGTTACGGGAATAGACAAAATATCTCGAGCCATCAAAGAAAGGATCTTATATTTTTAGCCAGTAGTCTTCCACCACATCAAAAAATCAAGATCGAGGACTTTTTCATTTTTTTTTTCTTGATGATACTTATCAAGCTCAGATTTGTTGTTATCGCACTCTTGTTCATTCGAGTATAAAAATATTTTCTTCCAAGCTTGGGCGTCATACTTCTTTATTCCTTCATTACTACCCGCACCGGCATTGGAACCACTACAACTTGCACCCAAATTATGGCTACAAAAATTTCGATAACTTGAAATAAGAGAAGATTGCTCATAAAATTTATACAAATGCTCCAATGTATCCTTCACCTTGTAATGCATCTCTTTAATTTTCGATTCATCATAATAAATTTGTCCATTCAATAAACTCACATAATTCAAATTGACTCTAGGATCTAACACAACCGTAATCAACATCATCATATTCACTTTATCCAAGCTTTCATAATATTTGTCAAATTTTGCTTTCATTTTTACACCCATAATTTGAAGCTTAAGATCCGAAGCAACGACCACATTTTTCAAATATCTATACAAAAGAGTTATCCCTTCAAAATAATCATTTGAAGTAACATATGTGAAAAGGGCTAGTAACATCATCTAGAGAGGGGTGAATATGTGTAAATAATTTTTTTTTTGCAAGACTTAGTAAAAGTAAGTTGCCTTTAGAAGATAATAGACTAAGAACATAATCGGCTTTAAATAGTTATATAAAGACACAAATTAAAGTAAGGAGTTCATGGAAAGAGAATAGAAACACAAGTTTTATAGTGGTTTGGCTTAGATCAAGTCTACGTCCACTCTCTCGCATTGACAGCCCACTAACTGGATTTCATTATGAATCAAAAGATTTTTTACAGCCTCACATCCTTTGACTTCACAGTGTAGAAACTCTACTATACTCTTCCAAAGTCTCACAAGTGTTTGCTCTCTCTTTTGAGTACAAATTAAGCTCGACAATTGAAATAGCAAAGAACTAGGAAGCTTCGGACTTTGAAAATTTTCTTTTCACACACTCACGAATAACTGAAGAGTCCGCCTTAAATACTCTTTCATACCTTCACGACCGTTGGCACTTTTCAAAGGAGTTCTTCCAATCTACCCAATGGACAAAATCAATCAAGGAGATTTCGAGTCGTTTTAGGAATGTGATGAGAGCCCATCAATCCTACTCGCCCATACAATCAAGATCTTAGTTTCCATAAGTAGAACCTTCCAAATATACTTTGCATTTTAAGAGATCTTTATATCGAACTTGATTCCAATAAGAATAATCAATTAAGTAGATGCTATATCCAGCCATAAGATCTTTCACAAACTATATGAATTGAATCCTCGAAGATAAGCCCGCATTTGGATAAGTCTTCACTCTTCAGTCTGGAATCTGTCAAAGAGGTTAGACTTTGAGACTAAAGTCTGGCGGTCTTCAGACTTTGGCAGTAGAGTCTGAAGTTCTTAAGATTATAACACTTGAGTCTACAAGTCTTCAAACTAGACTTTTGGAAAGGTTTTGTCAATTTCAAAACAATAAATAAGTTTTCTCTAATAATTTCCCCATTTTTTATGGTGACAAAATTTTCTTGCAGATTTGAAAATTTTTGACCTGTAAAGCAACACTTAAGCAAAACATGATATCTTATAAAAATAAGTTGATTAGGACCTAGATAGCATCGATTCTGCAATCACAAAAAAACATGTTATTCCTGCAAGATAAATATCTATCCATCCACAATCAAAATCACAAACTTAGTTACTGCAATCATAGAAAAGATTCAAAATCAAACAACAGTCAAGGTCCAAAGTGCACCAGTCCAAAGTCAGTCCAAAATACCAAACAAAAGGTCATCAAAATCAAACCAAGCAAAAAGTTTTACCAAAAAATATCCAAAAGATAAGTCAAATCAAATCTACTCAAACTCTCCCCCTTTTTGTCATCAGCAAAAAGTGGAGAAAAAATTTAAAAAGAGTTTAGTTAAATCATGGCTGTTTAAGGATGCAAATGATATGGACATCCCCTATAGACTTGACAGTCTCCTCAAGCTTCTTTAGGTCCTCCTTCAGTTGCTCAATATCTTCACCCTTTGTAGTAGCTTGAACTTGAAACTTAAGGGCTTGTACCTGATCATGTAGTGAGACTGAAGTGGCTTGATGTGCTGTTGAAGGTTCTGAAATTCACACTCGATCCCATAAAGCTAAGCTTTTATCTCCACAAGAAGCTCAAACAGTCTTTTAAAGTCTGCTGTATTATCTGTTTGATGGAACCTCAGCTAAAACATCAAGATGTGGAGATGATGCCTCAATACCAGCTTTAGGAGATTGAGAGGCATATACATGCTCTGGATTTATTGGAGATCTACTAACATCACTAGTAAAAACAGGTGAAGAAGTACCTCTTTTGTCAGCAACTCCCCCTGTTTCTGTGCCTTCAAGTGGAGAAAAGTATTCTTCTTCCTATTCTTGCTCTTCTTCAGCACTAAGGTGATGTTTTTCTCCTTCTTCTCCTGCATTTTCTCTCCTTGTCTTGTCCGATTCGTTTGACAAGAATACAACAAATGTTGGTTTAAGAGAATCATCTTGACCTTCTTCTTTTTCCTCTTCTTCTCTTCCTCTTTCTTTTTCTTCTGTTCTCTTTTCTTCTCTTTATTTGTTCTCTGTGTCCTTTGACTTCTCAAAACTAACAAAGCTCCTCAAATTTCTTAAGGCAAAAGCAGAGAGAGTAACATCATTCTCATCTTCTTCATCCTGTAAGATAAGGGCTCTCCTCTTTTTGATTGGTGCACTCATTGTCTCTTTGCCTTTCCTCTTCTTCATTACAGAGTCCTGCTTAGTTTTTGCAGAGGATTTCTCCTTTAGACTCTCCAAGGCCTTATTTAGCTCATTTAGTCTCATTTTGGAAACCATCTTTAGTCCAACTACCATTGGAGCAATGGTTGGAACACATAGAATTACAGGAGGCTAAATGTTGAAATGTTTGAACAGTCGAGTAACAAGAGTAGAATAAGGAAGTTGACCTTTGTCCTTCACAATTGTTCTATATATGTGCATTAGGATAGTGTGAGGTAGTGAGAACTTGAAACAGATATTGATTGCATACATCAGCTTTGCTTCAGAGTGAGAGACATCGGTTTTTGAAGTAGATTTGGATCTAAGGTAGCTGATCACAATCTTATGAAGCAAAATATTGGAGGCAGTCATCCTTGAGTAAGAAATCTTGCCTTCAGCAATCCTATCTCAAACAAGCGCTAAAGTTACATGACGAATAGATATACTGATTGGTTGGAAACTTTATCTTTCCACACCAACTACATCTGCCAAGCTATCTACATCCACCACAAAATCTTTGTCCCTGACCGTGAAAGAAAATCTATTCGCATCTAGAAAAGATAGATTTGAATAGAAATAGGCGGTCAATTCGGGGTAGGTGACGAATGTCTCTAAACAAAATTGTTCAAGTTGAAGGACCACAAACTTTTCCCTCAACTTCACCTTCAAAGAATCAAGAAAATCAAAGTCTACACTTCTAGGGTTCATCACCTCTCTCTTCAACAATTTCAAATAAGTCTTTTTGTGATCCTTTGAACGAAATAAGTCAGTCCTTTCACCACAAACATTTATAGTGACACCCATTCTAGGCTGAAAATTTGTATACAACCTCTCATCATCATCCTTCCCTTCTGGCTAATTAACAGTACCAAATCGTGGATCACTTGGAAAGTTGGCAAAAGTCATTGCCTCCAAACCTACGGGCAAAATGCCCAACCCTTCCATTGTTATCAAAAAATGAGTCTCATTCTTGTACCCTTTCTCGCTCAATAACTCATCAATGAAAGTCATTACAGTACCACCCTCCTTTAACTTAGAGTAGAGTTTATAGAGAAATTCGGGTTTTAGTGTTCTTATGGGTTTAGCGTCTTCAATGATCTCTTCTTCATCATATTGCTGTGGAGGATTTTGAGTCTCTTGCTGTGAAGATTGACAAGGTTGACAATGTTGTTGTTGTTGCAGCTGTTGAGGAGAATCTTCCTCCTCGGTTAAGTCAAAGTGGGTAGGACCCTCTAGCATGTACTGTGGTCCCCTGTTCGCAATTCTAGAAGACTTCCTCTAGAAAGACATTGTCATTGTCTTGGAGGATTTCTAGAACTCGCTCATTGAAAAATGTGAAAACTTTTTTTTTATCAAACTTGAGAGAAAATGAGATAAAATAGGATCTCTGTATTCTAGGGTTTAAGTGAGTGTAAACGAAGAAGAAGAATTTTGACGGTATATAAAGCAGATGAAACGGGGTATACAGATTGTCATAAAGGAAAAAGTGAAAACTACCTCTTTTGAAAATAAAAAACTGCCATAAATTCAAAAACCGAAAAAGATAATTACTAAAAATAAAAATATGTAAGTAGCGATTCAAAAAATAAATGTACATTTTCAAAATTTTATCCAAAAATTAAATTACTTGCAAAGAATTAACTTACAGTCGCAATTTTTGGATGTTTAGAGTCTGATCATCTTCAGACTTTAACTGATAAAATGTATAATGTTTAGTCTGGTGCGAATAGACTCAAATAGACTTTTCTCTAATGGCTTTGTAAATATGTCTGCTAGCTGATTCTTCGAGTTAATGAATCGAATCATTACTTCTCCATTCTGAACATGATCTCTAATGAAATGGTGTCGAATTTCTATGTGCTTTGATCTTGAATGAAGAATTGAATTTTTTGTTAGATTGATCGCATTGATGTTATCGCATTTGATCTTGGCGCACGAATCTTTAATTCCAAAATCTCTTAGCTGTTGCCTTATCCACAAGATTTGAGGACAACAGCTCTCAAGAGCCACATACTTTGTTTCTGTTGTTGAAAGAGCTATAGAACTCTGCTTCTTTGAGAACCAAGACACCAGCTTGTTGCTCAGCAATTGACAAGTACTAGAAGTACTCTTTCTATCGACTCCGCAACCTGCTAAATCTGCATCTGAATATCCGATGAGAGTAAAGTCTCATTCTTTGAGATATCACAGACCTAGCTTTGAAGTAGTTGTAACATATTTGATTATGCGTTTTGCAGCACTAAACAAAATGTTAGGTCTAGAAGCAGTAAGATAGAGAAGTGAATCGATAATACTCCTGTAGAGCTTCTGGTCAACTTTCTTTCCTCCTTCATCTTTATCCAATTTCAAAGAACTTGACATTGGTACATTATTCTTTTTGCAATTTTCCAATCCGTACTTCTTGATGATATCTTTTGTATATTTTTCTTGATGAATGAAAATTCATTTATTCAATTGTTTGACTTGTAATCCGAGAAAGAAAGTTAATTCTGAAAGAGCTAGTATGAGTATCTAGAGGGGGGTGAATAGGTGCGAAAATCGATTTTGCAAAATATAGAGTAAAACTTTTACTTTTAACCTGAGTCTAGTTGACAATGGACTTTGCAGAGAAAATCAAACTCTAATAATTAAATAGAGCTACGAACAAAGTAAAAGAGTTTAGGGAAGAGAATAAGAACACAAGGTTTATGGTGGTTCGGCTTAATCCAAGCCTACGTCCACTCTTCCGCAGTGACAGTCCACTGGCTGGATTTCACTATGAATCAAAAGAGTCGTTATAGTATCATGTCATTGATTCCACAGTGTAGAGACTTTGCTATAGTTCCTCAAGGTCTCACAAATATCAAAACTCTCTTTTGAGTACAAATTTATACTCAACAATTGAATTAACAAAGAACAAGGAACTTCAGACTTTGGAATTTTTCTATCGCGCACACATTTGAATAACTAGAGCGTTTTCCTTATATATTCCTTCATACCTTTATAACTGTTGGCACCTTCCAAAGGAGTTCTTCTAATCTACCCATTGGACATAATCAATTAGGGAGATCTCAAGTTACTTAAGGAATGTGATAATAGCTCACCAATCCTACTCGTCCATACAATCAGGATCTAGGTTTCCATAAGTAGAACCTTCCAAGTATACTTCACCAATCAACGGATCCAAATTACTTGAATTAATTTCAAAACGAATAATAGATCTTGAGATGCTATGTCCACCTGTGAGAACTTCTTTAGCCGCTCGAATCAAATCCTTAAAGAAATACTCAATTCTGGATAAGTCTTATTCGACGGTCTAGAAATTGTTAATGAGGACAGATTTTAAATCTTAAGTCTGACAGTCTAGTGGTCTTAAGACTTTGACGAAAGAGTTTGCAAGTCTTTAGACTAGACTGATGAAAATGTTTTGTCAGCTTCAAAACAAATAAGGAAGTTTTCTCCAACAATCTCCCTATTATGGTGACAAAACTTTTCTGTAGATTTGGATACTTTTGATCTGCAAGACAATACTAAAGAAAACGATGACACCTCATAAAAGATAATTGGATTAGAATAAAGATAGTATCAAATCTGCATCCATAGGAAATGAGTTAGTCCTGTAAAAACAATGCTTAAGATACTGCAAACGATCAAAACACAATCCAAACCATCAAAACACAGTCCAAACCAGTCACAACCAAACAAAAGTAAAGTAAAAAAAAAAGTCAAATTAAATCAAATGTGCATCAACTTCTCCCCCTTTTTTGTCAGCATTAAAAAGGTAGAGATGAAATAGAGATTTGGATAAAATTAAGATTGTTTTGGAACGTGAACAAGCTGAAAATCTCCCATTGACTTGATAGTCTCCTCCGACTTTCTCATATCCTCCTTCAGTTGTGCTATTTTCTCACCCTTGGCAATTGCTTGAACTTGAAGATTAAGGGCCCAAACTTGATTGAGCAAAGAAACTGAAGAGGCTTGATTAGCATTCTACATATTCTGAAATTCGCATCATAAGGCATAAATCTGACCTCGCATCTCCATAAGAACATCAAGCAATCTTCTAAAGTCTGTTGAGTTGTCAGTTTGAGTGCTTGCTTTAGCATGATCAGTTTGTGGAGTATTGGCAGATGATGGCATCTTAGCATGAGCACCCAGACTTGGAGATGAAACCTTATTACCTTCTTCAGGAAATTGAGTGGCAGATACATCTTCTAGATTGGCAGGAGAACGACTAACATCATCACTAGTAAAAACAAGTGAAGAAGTACCTCTTTTCTCAGCAGCTACCCCTATTTCAGTGCATTCAGGTGGAGAGAAGTACTCTTCATGCTCTGTCTCTTCAGTGACATGATGACCTTGTTCTCCTCTTTCCTCTACTTCTGCAATTCTTTTTTCCTCTGTCGCTTTCCTCATCGTTTCCCTCTCTTCACTCCTCTGCTTTGTTTCTTCTCTGTCTTGATCCTTTCTATCCTCTATCTCTGGAACAAAACGTTGTAAGTTCCTTAAGGCAAGAGCGGAAATGGTGATTACTTCCTCATCTTCAAAATCCTGCAAGATGAGTACTCTTCTTTTCTTGGAGAGCTGTCATGGGCTCTTTGCCTTTCTGTTTTGCAACCACAAAGTCTTGATGAGTCTTGACAGGGGCCTTCTCCTTAAAGCGCTCTAAAGCCTTGTTTAGCTCATTCATATGCATTTTTGGAATCATTTTCAGTCTCACCACCATTTGATCACAGGTTCGAACACACAGAATTTTGGGAGGTTGAATTTTAAAATGTCTAAATAGCTGAGTAACAAGTGCTGAATAAGGAAGCTGGCCCTTGTCCTTCACCATTGATCTATACATGTGAAACATTATAATGTGTGGCAGAGAGAATTTTTTACTAGTATTGATAGCATACATCAGCTTCACTTCTAAATTGGAGATGTCAGTGTTTGATAAGGATTTGGGTCTAAAACAGTTAATCACAATCTTGTGAAGCAAGACATTTGAGGCATTCATCCTCAAGTACGAAATCCGGCCTTCTGCCATTCCATCCCGAACAAGCTCCACAGTCGCACGACCAATAGACACACTAATTGATTGGAACATCCCTCTCTCTACTCCAATCACATCAGCGAGAGTGTCCATATCAACTACATAATCCTGGTCTCTAACATTGAAAGAAAATCTATTTGCATCCAAAAAGCTTAGATTGGAATAGAAATACACAGTAAGTTTTGGATGAGCCACTGTTGTCTCAAAGTAGAATTGTTCAAGTTGAAGTAAAGTAAATTTCTCTTGCAACTTCACGTTCAGAGAGTCGAGAAAATCAAAATCCACACTCCTTAGGTTCATCACCCCTCGCTTCAGCAACTTAGAGTAAAGTCGCTTATGTTCCTCAGAACGAAACAGATCTGCTCTTTTTCCTCGAATATTCTCAGCAACACCTATTCTAGGCTTAAAATAAGTGAACATCTTTTCATCATCATTTCCATCAGGTTGACTAAGTCCTGCAACACGTGGATCACCTGGAATATTCGCAAAAGCTCTTTTTGTCGAGCCCGCAGGAGCAATTCCCAAATGTTCCATCGTTTGTAAAAAAATGGGTTTCATTTCAGTACCCATTTTCTTTCAAAATTCATCAATAAAGTTCAATGGAGAACCTCCATCCTTTAAGGTAGAGTAGAGCTTGAAGGTAAAAGTAGGCTTTAGAGTTCTTACAGGTGCGGCATCCTCAATAATTTCTTCCTCTGCTTGTTGTTGCTGAACATTTTGTGGTCTAGCCTGAGGAGAATGGTGTGGTTGAGAATGTTGTGGACTCTGCTATTGCATTGGAGATTCTTCTTCCTCGGTCAGATCATAGTGTGTAGGCCCCTCACACATATGTTGTGGTCCCCTGCTTGCAATCCTTGAGGACTTTCTTTGAGAAGACATTATCACAGAGGTCCATATGCAGAAGCTACAAAACTCGATTAGTAGAAACTTGATTTAAAGGTTTGAAAAAGTTTCTAATCTGTTTTCCCAAAACACATAGTGTGCATAATTGAGACTTTTGATACGTCAGGTTGGGAAGTCCACGAACAAGTTTCTTAGAGGAGATCTTGGCAATTTGCTTCATGTTAACATGGCCAAGCTTTCGATGCCAAATGTTTGTTTCGTCTTGAATGGATATTAGACACTGAGAACTTTATGGTTTTATATCCAGAAGATAAATATTCCCATGTCTTCGTCTAGTAAAAGATTAAGAAATTTTTTTACTAGTTCCTGAACAAGTGCCTTCTTGGAATTTAATTTTAAATTCTTCCACTAAGGAGACATTGTTGATTATGAGACTTCCAATTTTCACAGTCCCATATCCAACAATCTTTCCTTTGCTATTTCCACCAAAAGAAAATTTTCCACCATTTATTTGCACAAGTTTTATAAAACAACTCGAATCTCTAGTCATGTGTCTAGAACAACCACTATCCAAATACCACTTGATCTTTTTCTTGATAATGACCCACAATTATAAAAGGAACTTAAGCTTTCTTTGGTACCTACATCTTCTTGGGTTCAGGGGAGTTAGTATTAAATACAATTTTTGCCCAATTCCTCTTAACAGGTCTCCAAACCTTCGGACATTCTTTTTTGAAATGTTCTGAGTTGTTATACTTTGAACATTTGAGAACACTTCAGCCAACAGGTTTTATAAAAATTCTTTGAAAATGATTTTTGTAAAAATTTTTTGTGGGTCTTTGTTTGATTCTTTCTTTTACTTTTGGAAAATCGATTAGAGGAATGGTTTCTAGAGTCATACCTAAACCAGATTTGTTGAAATAGGGTTTTTGTACTAAAAGAATCATTTCAAATTTCTTAGATCCTTTTAAAAACCTTCTTGTGATATTTAAAATGTCATCTTTCAAAAAAGTATTTTCCTTCGAAAGAGGATCTACATTTTCTTTTAAATTAACAAAATTTTTGTCTAGATTTTCAAACTTTTCTTTCCAAGAAGTTTCTTGTTGATTCATTTTAGAATTTTCCTTCTTTAGCTCGAAAATCCTTTTAAGAGATGTTTTGAGGTTAAAAAAAAGTTCATATATATATATATATATGTATATTGAGACTTTAGCAGGAATTTTTAAATTACTAATCTTGACTTCTTTGTCTGAGTCTGAGTCTGATTCTGAATTTGTCATTAAACATATGTTGAAATATTTTTCATCACTTTCTTCGCATTCAGTATTGCTCCATGTCTTTGCTTTGAGAGACTTTTTGTATTTCTCAGTTCTTCTTTTCTTTTTCTTCAACAGAGGGCGATTGGGTTTGATGTACCCATTTTCCTTGCATTTAAAACAGATTATATCTTTGTTGATTTCATCATCCTCAGCTGATTTGTTCTGAAATTTTTGGGTGCCTTGCTTTTTCCAATTGAATTTTCTTCCATTTCTATTCAATTTTATGAATTTCCTTATTATGAGTGCTAGTTCTTCATTGTCCATGTCATCTTTTGAATCTGTATCATCAGAATCATCTTTAGATTTTAAAGGGTAGAAGTACACCACAAGTGCCATAACTTGGCACGCCGGGACACTTAAGTGCCATAACTTCAAAACGGTACACTTAAGTATCACTTTTTTTTTCGAGTGGGACACTTAAGTGCCACCTCCGGCGACCCTTGTCGGAAATCCTACGTGGCAATATTTTATTATTATTTTTTGCCTACGTGGCTCGCCGGAGCTCCAAATCAGCATAAAAATTAAAAAAAAATTTAAATTTTTTTAAAAAAAGTAAATTTTAAAAATTTTAATTTTAAAAAATTTTCAAAATTAAAAAAAAAGAAATTTAAAAATTTTAATTTTAAAAAATTAAAAAAAATTAAAAAAATAAGAAAATTTTAAAAATTTTAATTTTAAAAATTTTAATTTTAAAAATTTTAATTTTAAAAAATTTTAAAAATTTTTTATAAAAAAAGAAAATTTTAGAAATTTTAAAAAATTTAAAAAATTTAAAAAATTTAAAAAATTTAAAAAATTTAAAAATTTAAAAAATTTAAAAAATTATAAAAAATTTAAAAATTTTAAAAAATTTAAAAAATTTAAAAAATTTAAAAAATTTTAAAATTTTAAAAAATATTAAAAATTTTAAAAAATTTTAAAAATTTTAAAAATTTTTAGAAATTTTAATTTTTTTAAATTTTAAAAATTTTAAAAAAATTATAAAATAAGAAAATTTTAAAATTTTAATTTAAAAAATTTTAAAAATTAAAAAAAATAAGAAAATTTTAAAAAATTAAAAAAAAGGGGGGGTGGGGGAGGCGACAGCGGTGGAGGTGGCGGCGGTGAGGGAGCCGGCGGCGGCGGCAAGGGAGCCGCCCCGTTCGGCCTCCCACCCCCCCCTTTTTTACAATTTTTTTAATTTTTCTTAATTTATAAAAAATTTTAAAATTTTCTTAATTTAAAAAAAAATTAAATTTTCTTAATTTTTTTAAAATTTTTGAAAATTTTCTTAATTTTTAAAATTTTTTAAAATTTTTAAATTTTTAAAATTTTCTTAATTTTTTAAAATTTTTAAAATTTTAAAATTTTCTTAATTTTTTAATTTTTTTTAATTTTCTTATTTTTTAAAATTTTTAAAATTTTTAAAATTTTCTTAATTTTTAAATTTTTTAAAATTTTCTTAATTTTTAAAATTTTTAAAATTTTCTTAATTTTTAAAATTTTTAAAATTTTCTTAATTTTTAAAATTTTTCTTAATTTTTTAAAATTTTTTGAATATTTTAAATCTAATTTAATTAATTTATATACTATTATTTACACGTGGACGTGAAACGGCGTCGTTTTTGCATTTTCTCCGCCACGTCAGCGTGCAAAACGACGCCGTTTTGGACCGAGCTCGCCGGAAAGTTGCCACGTCAGCCATTTGGCCGGATTTTCGCCGGAATGGCACTTAAGTGTCCCATTTTACTCCGATGATGGCACTTAAGTGTACCATTTTAAAGTTATGGCACTTAAGTGTCCCGGCGTGCCAAGTTATGGCATTCCAGGTGTCCCGCACTCGATTTTAAAGCAAATGACTTCTTCCATTTAGGATCTTCTTCCTCATTGATTTGCTCCACTTCATATGATTGAAGTGTGTCAATTAGTTCGTCTATTGAAAGAGGCATGATCCTTTGGGTTTCTCTTATTGAAGTCTTCACATGATTCCAGTCTTTGGAGAGTCCATGCAGCAATTTATTGACCTTCATTGGTTCTGAGATTAACTGTCCTTGATATATTAGACTGTTTATAATATCTATAAAACGACTAAACATGTCAGTGATGGATTCTCCTGGCTTCATTTTGAAGACTTCATATTGCTTAAGTAGAATATTGACGTTTGTTTCTTTAACTCGATCAGTTTTTTCATAGGTAACGTGCAACCTATCCTAGACATCTTTGGCTATTTCACAAGATGAAATTCTATTATACTTAGTAGGAGATAAAGCACAATATAAAGAATAGATGGCTTTAACATTAAGAGCTTGTCTCTTGGTTTTTTTTTCTTGTGCCATTTCGCCAACGTCTGCAACTTCTTTTCCTCTTTCTAAGATTGATGTAGCTTTGGGAATAATCCCTTTTTCTACTACTTCTCATTCCAGGGGATCTTTCGATCTCAGAAATGCATTCATCTTGTTTTTCCACACATTGTATTCATTCCCATCAAAGTAAGGAGGTCAGGTGTTGCTTTGGCCTTCAACCAAACCTGAAGCCAAAATACTAGCTATAGATTTTTAACTCAAAAGTAAAAACACTTTAATATAATGAGCACACAAGCTCTGGTACTAATTGAAAGGGCAAGTAACAGCACCTATAGGGGGTGAATAGGTGTAAATAAAATTTTTCGCAAGATTTAGTAAAAGTAAGTTGCCTTTAGAAGATAATAGACTAAGAACATAATCAGCTTTAAACAATTATATAAAGCCATGAATTAAAGTAAGGAGTTCAAGGAAAAAGAATAGAAACACAAGTTTTATAGTGGTTCGACTTAGATCAAGCCTACGTCCATTCTCCCACATTGACAGCCCACTGACTGGATTTCACTATGAATTAAAAGAG
The DNA here is from genome assembly GCA_019915185.1 of Eucalyptus camaldulensis. Lineage (NCBI taxonomy): Eukaryota > Viridiplantae > Streptophyta > Magnoliopsida > Myrtales > Myrtaceae > Eucalyptus > Eucalyptus camaldulensis. The sequence continues at coordinate 7,046,917 of JAHSVA010000012.1, forward strand.
ATTTTACAGTCTCACGTCCTTGACTTCACAGTGTAAAAACTCTACTACACTCTTACAAAGTCTCACAAGTGTTTGTTCTCTCTTTTGAGTACAAATTAAGCGCGACAATTGAAATAATAAAGAACTAGGAAGCTTTAGACTTTGAAATTTTTCTTTTCACACACTCACGAACAACTGGAGAGTCTGCCTTAAATACTCCTCCATGCCTTCACAACCGTTGGCACTTTCCAAATGAGTTTTTCCAATCTACTCGTTGGACAAAATCCATCAAAGAGATCTTGAGTCGTTTTAAGAATGTGATGAGAGCCCATCAATCCTACTCGCCCATACAATCAGGATCTTGGTTTCCATAAGTAGAACATTCCAAGTATACTTTACCTTTCAAGAGATCTTTCTATTGAACTTGATTCCAATAAGTATAATCAATCGAGTAGATGCTATATCCAGCCATAAGATCTTCCATGAACCATATGAACCGAATCCTTGAAGATAAGTTTGCATCTGGATAAGTCTTCACTCTTCGGTCTGGAACTTGTCAGTGAGGTAAATTTTGACACTAAAGTCTGGCGATTTTTAGACTTTGGCAGTAGAGTCTGGAGTTCTTAAGACTATAACGGTTGAGTCTACAAGTCTTCAGACTAGACTTTTAGAAAGGTTTTGTTAGCTTTAAAACAATAAAGGAGTTTTCTTTAACAATATGAACTCCCCGACATCCGATTGGTGGCATCATAGAATACTTTTATAAATTTTGAAAGAATAATAGCATTTTCCCAACCATCATCACTAGAAATTTCATGATTAAGCTCACTTACGAAAGATAGATCGTCTTCTTCCATTCTTTTGAAAGTTTTTTTGAATTTTATGGCAGTGTCTAACATGAGGTAAGTGGCAATCTAGTGGCAACGTTAAGAACTACCTAATCTTTATAAGTGAACCATTCACTCTCAATGCAAGATTGAAATGCTTTGGCGCTCATGGGAAAACTCCTTACATACCTAATCACATTTCGGATATGTGCAATGGAGTCACGTACTGTAGTTAAGCCATTGCTCACAACCAAATTTGATATATAAGCTGTACACCTCATGTGCAAAACACTACCATCTAACATTAATGACATTTCTTTCAAAAGTTTTTCCCTCAAATAGCTAATTGCAACATCATTCGAGCTAGCATTATCCATAGTGATTGTAGATACCTTTTTTTTATTCCCCACTCTTGAATGCATTTCTTTACCATTTTTCCAATCTCCTTACACTTGTGAGTATGCATCACCACAAAATTGATAATTCTTTTATACAACTTCCAATTTTCATCAATAAATGTGCAGTGAAATACAAATAATTCAGATTTTGAATGGAACTCCATGTATCAGTCGTGAGTACGATCCTAGAATTAATCTTTTCAAAATAAATCTTCAACGAAGTTTTTTCATATAAATATAACTTCATACAATATTTTGCCACTGTGAAACGTGATAAATGTTTGAAGAGAGATTGCAACTCACTGACAAATTCATGAAATCCAACACGCTCAATCAAGGAAAAATGTTGCTCATCAATGATGATAAACTGAGCAAGCATTCGTCTGCAATGTTTTTGATTAAACAACCATGTCGATAAGACGCTACTAGTTCTAGAATCTTCTCTTGCCTTGCTAGCCATGTCTACATTATGTGATGCAAATAGTTTTTGCCTCTTATATACATTACGAGAAACCTCTTGCATGTGGTCAAGTGCTTCTTCATTACTGAAGTACTGTTAGCAACACGGTACTTAAGCATGAACCCACAATGATTACATTTCACTTGATATGTTTTTCCATTTTTATCATTGATTCTTGCATAATGATTCCAACATTCGGATGTATATTTCTTATCATGCGGAATATGAGAACCAAGTACCTTATTTGTGACACTCATGGTAGGGGGTGCCTCTTTTTCATTTTCATCGCTAGAAAACTCTAATTCCGTGATTGGAGTCATCTTGTCACGTCCCTTCACCTCCATTACTATGTTATCTTGATACATTAGCTTCACACTACACAATAATAATAGAATATAATTAAAAATTTCAAAATAAAGAGCAAACTAGAAATGAAATACCACTAGAACAAGAATGTCTAGCATAGAAATGTGACTCCCTTCATACCAGTAAATCAAGGAAGCAATCACAAAAAAATGAGACCATTAAACTTAGCAAGAAACTTGGCTTACCCAAAGAAAAGGTAAAACAATTGATTGTTGGATGTAGTTAAATTTTTTACACTAAACTAAATGTCGCTCGTATTCTTTTTGTATGCAGAGATGCCCCAGAGTGTACCCAATTGCAGGGTGTAAGCACTCATTTAGTAGGATCAGGAAACCAGGACAGCCTGTCGAACTCAAATGGAGCAATTCACGTCTCTTCAAAAACTTAGAGTTCGCAAAATGTCTCCAAAAATTACATGAAACCCCATATGCCAAGAGAATAAACTCATGGAGGTCTTCTAGATGGAACTGTGGTCTTGCCATAGGAAATATGAAATGGCCAATTGTATTGCCTGGTCTAAGGAAGCTTTGAGTAGTTCTTTAGTTTAGTATTTACAGTAAATGGCTTATCATGGTGCCTTCTCCCTTTCTTAGGGAATTGTATCGTCGATGATCTGACCAAGTAGGCTCTATGATTTTGAAGTGACTTTTCTCGAATAAAACGTAATTTCAATCCCCACTTTTAATGAGCTTGTAGTTAGAAGTAGATCTCCTACTTTGAGCTTTAGCAGAACAAAATTGATCTCCTACAGGAAAGGAATTTCAAGATTTTGGATCGACTGGTGTACACTTCCATTGTAATAGATATGAAACTAGAAACTTCATAACTAGTTTGATATTATTATGACCTTTCACAACGAAATTAAGTTAACATGTCATATAAGGAACCTTAAGGGGTTGCTCGAATGGCAAACATATTCATCATTCTCACTGAAAACTTGGTTTGCTTGCACATTCTCTTGGGGCCAACCAAGGGTATAAACCTATGTGTCCGATAATTACCCGCTGAGTGTATGATGGAGGACTTTCACACGCAATGGGTATTAGTTAGGTGCTCAAAGAGCCCCTAGCACCCATTAATATAAAAAGAAAATTAACAACTAATATAACAATAGCCTTTATTTATATTTTTTATTTAAAAAATTCAAGCGAATAAAAGCAATGCATTACTTTCAAAGAAGGTAAAAAATTCGAGGACTGAAATTGTAGCGAACTAAAAGTGACTTCCCTTAATATTAATGAGTTATAGGTCCACAATAACAACAAAGCGAGGAGGTAGTCGAGATTACTAGCACAAAAGGTGAGCTGTGAGTGGTGTCAGGGATAGCTAGGTGAGTGGCTTCGGGGGAGGCTGGGCAAGCGACGTCGATAGTGACTAGGCTAGTAGCGTCGGGGCGGCTAGCTAAGCGGTGAGCGACGAGCGGCGTTGGGGGCGACTAAACAAGCGGCATCGGGGGCAAGGCGAGCCGCTTCGGGGGAGGCTCAGTGAGCGGCATTGGGGGTGATTGGGTGAGTAGTGTCAAGGGCAGCTGTGTGAGCGGCTGGGTGAGTAGCTTTGGGGGAGGCTTGGTGAGGGGCATTGGGGGTGATTGGGTGAGTGGCGTTAAGGGCAGTTGGGCGAGCAGCTTCAAGGATGACTGGTGAGCAATGTCGGTGGTGGCTAGGTGAGTGGTGAGCGTCGTTGGGGGCCGACTGGGCAAGCGGTGTCGAGGGTGGCTGGTTGAGCGATGTCGGGGGCAAGCAGCATCGGGGGCGACCGGGTGAGCGGCGAGTGGCCTCCACCGAGGGGATGGGCGATGTCCACCGGTGGCATTGATGGTGAGTGGCGAGGTGAATGAGGGGTGATGGTGTTCAGCGGCGGCATTGAGGGCTAACGGCTGAGCGGCAAGGTGAGAGAGGGGTGACGGTGTCAAGGGAGGCAAGGGCGGGGCAAGTGCGGGCCGATTGGTGTCTAGAAGTGGGACAATTGTCATTCGGCGATGGTTGAGCAGCGAGGCAAGCAAGGGGTGACAGTGTCGAGAGAGGCATGGGCAAGGCGAGCGCGGGGTGACTAGTGTCCAGCAGCATCTGGCGGCGGCATCGAGAGTTAATGACGTTTGGTGGCGGTGTCAAGGGCGAGCAACATTCGGCGGTGGCATTGAGTGCGAGTAGAGTCGACGACAAGCAAAGATAGAGAATGGGAGAGACTCAGAGAATAGTGAAAGTGTGAAGTGAACTAGTAAATGGCTTCACATGTGCATCTCTTCCTCTTCTTTTTTCTTTAATAAAGTCCATGAGAGTGGGGGACTTCCATTGTCTATTGTTCTTTGTAGATGTGGTCCCAAAAGGTACTTATTATTATTATTATTATTATTATTTGTTTAGAAATGGCTTATGACAAGGATTATGTTGCTGTCATAGTTTACTATAGTGGAGATTTTGTGATTTGGAAGAATGAATGGAGTATGAGGGTGGAAATGAGGGCACTATCTTTGTTGATATAAAGAAGGCTTCTTATATAGGATTTGTTAGGATATAGTGACCTATTTGCCTTGTAAAGTTCAAAAGTTGTTGTACTATATTCCTAGGAAATGTTTAAGAGATGGTTTAAGAAGCTTAAAAGATGATAATGGTTTTAGGGATGTCCTATACCATTATTTTCATGGCGAACAGGTAAAAGTATACATTGAGTACGATAGTGATAGTGACGACGGAGATGATGACAGAGAGAGCGTCCAAGAAGAACAAGAGGGAGATAGTATTCAAGGTAGTACTAAGGTTAAGAATGAAGGAAGGCATGATAGACATGATGGAGAGAAGAGGGGCGCAGATGCAATTCATCAAAGTGATGGTGACATAGATGGTGTCACAGTCACTTGATAAGATTGGGAAGTAGCTTAATCCAATGATGATGATGATAAAGGGTTGCTTGTTGAAAATTTCATAAGTGATGATGATGATAAGGAGCTTACAGTCAAAGAAAAAACAAAGGGATTTTTTGATAGATAGGTTTGCGGCTTTGCAGGTATCTAATGAAGTTCCAAACAAGGCCGAAGCCCTGCGAATACTGGTGCTGCTAGCGAGGAGACTAATTATGAAGAAATTATTGAGAATACTACTTCTTAGGATGAGATTAAAGAAGATCAAAAAGCTGTGCATAGAAGGAAAAGTAAGTTTCCTTCTTATGATCCATCTATTGCCTCTCATACTTTGTCAGTAGATATGAAACTTTAAGATGCGAAACAATTTAAGAAAGCTATACTGAAGAACTCCATTGCTACACAAAGGAATATTAACTTCATTAGAAACACTAAGACCTTTGTAAGAGCTAAGTGTTCACAGTAAAATTGTCAATGGAAGATCTTATGGCACATTTGTTAGAAAAAGTGGATCCTTCCAAATTAGAGCCTAACAAGAGGAACATACTTACTCCATTAATTTTAAAAATAAAATAGTAACAAGTGCATGGTTGTCCAAGCACTTTTTCGATCTGATTAAGCTGATGCCCCATATGAAGAGTACTGAGTTCAGGATGCTGGTGAAGAGCATGTAGGCATCAATGTATCCTAGAATCAATGTAAAAGATCGAAGCAAAATGTGATGAAGATACAACAACGGATGTGGACAGTTGTGGGATTATGCTTGGGAGTGTAGGCTGCAAAACCCTTCGAGTAGAGTATATGTAGAGGTCGTAGAGAGGCCACTTCTTGATAGTGGGACCAAGTTCGATAAGTTCCATGTGTGCTTTCATGCATGCAAACATGAATTTTTAAGGGCTTGTGTAAGGGAGAATTGCTGGCTGCAATTGGAAGAGATATGAATAACCAAATGTTTCCACTAGCTTGGACTATTGTGAGGATAGGGTAGAGAGAAAGGATAGTTGGTCACGGTTCCCAAAAAATCTAATGAATGATTTGGAGATAACAAATGGAGAAGGGTGGGCATTCATGAGTGACCAACAAAAGGTAATGTATGTTTTCTGAAAAATCTGGTTAATTATTTGCTTTTTTATATCAACATGCTATTTACTTACATTTCTTATTTTTAATTTTTGCAGGGATTGGTTCCGGCAGTAGCTGAGTTGTTGCCCCTATGTTGAAATCGAATGTGTGCGCGACATATATACGTAAATTGGGCAAAGACCTATAAAGGGGATAAGCAGACCTATAAAGGGGATAAGCTACTGTTGTAATTTTGGTAGCTAGCAAAGAATACGAATATGATTGACTTTAGGATGGCCAAAGAAGAACTAATTCAATTGACAAAGAAAGGTTATGATGCACTATTTCAACATAACCGAAGTATTGGTGTTGGACATTCTTCAACGAGGAATTCAAGTGTGATAACATCGATAACAACATCTGTGAAGCATTCGATGGGAGGATAAAAGATGCTAGATGCAAACCAATCATCTCGATACTTGAAGATATACGGGTAATGGTCATAACTCGCTTGTACAAACAAAGAGATGAGGCTACAAAGTGAACTAGGCAATGTGGTCCTAGGATTGCTAAGAAATTTGATGGGAACTTGGCTGCAAATAGGTATTGTCATCCCATTTGGAATGAGGGTGATAGATATGAGATGATGAAGGGTTCTAATAAGTATGCTGTCCATTTAGGTATGGAGAAGTGTTCATGTATAGCATGGCAACTAAGTAGAATTCTTTGAGCACATGCCATATGTGCCATCCAATTAAAGGGCCATAATGCAAAGAATTACATTGATGATTGGTATAAGAAATCGAAATATCTTACTTTGTACTAATTTATGATGTAGTCAATTAGAAGTAGCAAGTTTTGGGAGCCAACAGATTGTGAAGCACCTCAACCTTTGCCATTAAAGAAGAAAATGGGAAGACTAAAGCGAAAATGAAGAATAACGGAGGGAGAGGTCTCAGGTCAATGTTCGATGAGTAGGACATGTGTAAAGATGGCGTGCTCTTATTGCCATATAGTATGGCACAATACTAAATGTTGTTAATTAAGGAAGTAGCATGAACAGTTGAGGCCAGCCAAAGGGCCAAGTGAAGGGATAGTTGGAGAAGGACAAACAAAAGAGCAAAATGAGTTGTCTGTTCTTCAGTTGACAACAAGAAGCCTAGTAAATCATGACATTTGCGTTTATATTGCTTTATGGTTTGGTTTATTACAAACATGTTCATAGATACAATTGGCATGTATGTAATGTTTTTGTCTTTGTCAGGTCACGATAATGACACGTGAAGGACTGGCCGAAGTCCTTGCTGTATCTAAAACTAAAGGGCCTATTCGAAGAAGGTAAGGTGGAAGACAGTCAGTTGAAGGATTGGCCGAAGTAACGGAAGAGCTAGTTAAATCGACTGTTCTTCAATAGTAGAGAAAAAAAAATCTAGTAAGTTCAATAATTTGAGTTTAGTTTTCCTTTACGTTGTTATATGTCCTTTGCTTTATTCTCAGCTTCAAAGAAGGCAAACTAAAGCTTAACTACCAATAGAGGGCTCAACTGAAGGATCACAAGATCTATCACAAGGTTCACCACAAAAGCCACTAGAAGGGTTATCACAAGGGCCACCACAAAAGCCAACAAAAGGTGTTACTAAAGTTAAAGGGCTAGATAAGAGAACAACTAGAAGAAAGCCAAGTCAAGGGTCGGCTATAAGAAGGCCATCTAGAAGACGCCTAATTGAAGAATTAGCTGAAGAAACCATTGCTGTAGTTAAACAGCCAAAACAAGAACCCAAGTAATCACAAGCGAAAAGAAGGGCCAACCAATCACAAGTACCTAAAAGTGACAATCCCCTTCAAACAAAATGGGCTCTTGGGAATAGGCTTAACGATATGATTAAGGCCTTTATATAGATGAGCGTATTGGAACATTCATTCTTAATATAAGTTTTGTTGGTTGCATTTAATTTAATTTATGATGCAAACTTTTGTTGATAATTGAGTTTTCTTTTTGTAGCTTGGGAGAAGTTTGGAGGTTCTTATCTCTCAAGGCCCAACTCAATAATCAACATCTGCACCAACAAAGCATAAGACATTAGCTACGCCAACAAGAAAGAAGAGTAAGAATCAATTCAGCCTATGATAGTTGCAGCTCCTTCTGAATCAGTTTAGCTTAAGACAGTTACAACTCCATCAAAATTAGTGCATCTTGAGACAGTTGAAGAAGAAGTCGCACGTGTAGCTAGAAAAAAATGCAAGGATTATGAATCAAGTGAAAGTTCCATCAAGAGGAGCACGAAAGAAGGCGTTGTGTATATTGGTGTGGATTTTTTTTAATAGTTTGTCATTGAGTTTGTGAGACTTAATTTCAATATCAATGGAACGATCTTGTTGCTTGTCATTTTTGCCTTTTTCATTTTTTTTATTCTGCTTTTACTTATTGCTTCTAGTGGTAGGTCTATAGTGGTGGTTGGGATGCTCGTGTGGCTGGTGGCGGCGGCTAGTGAAGCCTGGTGATGGTGGGTCTATTATGGAGGTCGGGTTGGGGGTAGATGTTGCACTTAGCTGGTGCAAGTGTCTAATGTGCATAGCTCGCATCGGTCCTTTTTGCAACAGACCCACCACCCACCATTAGTAGTGGTTGCTAATGGTGGGTTTATGGTGGTGGCTGTGTACTGGTATGGTGACTGGGATGCTGTTGTGGCTGACAGCAGTGGCTAGTGGTGGTTGTTGATGCCTAGTAGTAGTGGATCTATTATGAAAGTTGGGTTGGGAGCTTGTGCTGCAGTACGCACATCTTGCACCAGGTAGTATTGGTGCAAGCTAGTGCAAGGCACCTTGCACCAGCAACTTGTGTAGCAGCATACTACCAGCACAGTGGTGGCTAGTGATGGCTCAAGGTGGTGCCCGGGATGCCTGGTGTGGCAGATGGTGATGTCTAGAGGTCGATGGTGGCCAATGGTGGGCGATGGTGGTGACTAGTGGTAATTGGTGGCTGTGCAATTTATAGATGAAACATATAAAAAAAATTGGCATTTAACTGATTACATTCTAAAAAACTTGGCTCATAAATATTCACTTTTAACCACAGGTGAGACTTAATGTGGCATCCTAAAACTCCATGGCGACCTCTAGATGCCTTACAACCTTTGGAAGGGAGATGGACGCATCATTGATCTATGTTATGGTCTTTAGACCAAAGAAATGTAATAGAATTAATGGCCGAGCACCTAATGGGTGAATATTTTGTTGGAAACATGTTCTATGCCCATGTGAGATCCAGATTTATTTGATGAGGAAATTATGTTTATGGCCATGAATTTTATAAGTTGGACTTTATTAATCTATGTTACAAAGTGATAATGCTAGTACGAGTACCTAGAGGGGGGTTAATAAGTTTATAAAAATTTTCTTGAAGATTGCACAATACTTAGACAGAAAAATCAATCGTAAGACTGAGTAAAGGAAAGAGAGAATTGAACACGCGGTTTATAGTGGTTCGGCTTGATTCAAGCCTACGTCCACTCTTCTGCATTGACAGCCGATTGGCTGGATTCCACTATGAACAAAGAGATGTTACAGTGTTGATCTTCCTTGATTTCTAGGTGTAGATGATCTACTACACTCGCTCAAGGTATCACCAAGTATGAACACTCTTTGTGTATACAATTTCGCTCGAACTGTATTGACTAACAATCAAGGTTCTTCAGACTCTGGAATTTTTCTATCAATCACACACTTAAAACAACTAGAACGTCTTCCTTTTATACTCCTTTATGCCATCATAGCCGTTGGCACTTACCAAAGGAATTCCTCCAATCTACCCGTTGGACGGAATCAATTAAGAAGATCATCCGAGCTATTTAAGGAATCTGATGATAGCCCATGAATCCTGTTCGCCCATACGATCAGGATTTTGGTTTCCAAGAATAGAACATTCCAAGAATGTTTCGTCGACCATCGGATCTTCAATTGTTCTTAGATAAGAATCAAAGAATCCGAAATGATTATCCAACCAATGGATCTTTTCCAGAGGATAGGATCGAATCCTCAACCATATACTTCGGCTTCGGATTTCCTTCGTCACTGGATTAGAAAGACTGTCAGTGAGAATAGTCTTGAGTCTTGAGTCTTGAGTCTTGAGTCTTGAGACTTGAAATTACAAAGTTTTGAGACTTTAAACTATCGATATCCAGACTAGACTGATAGAAATGTTTTGTCAGCTTCAAAATATTCTGGAAAGATTTCTCCAACACAAAGTATTATAGCCATTTAAATTTGTAATTTAAGTGCTTTGATTAATAGAGATTTAGTTAGTTTTTAAAAAAAGGGTTAATTCTAGATTTATTTAAGCTTGGGTCTTAGGCCCAAGAGTGTTGGGCCTAAGATGGGCCAAAATGGCTGGCCCATAGAGCCCATGAGGGGCCGTCGATCGCACGAAGAAGGGGGGGGGAAGAGACCGGTTGCATGCCTCCCCATTTGTCCTAAGAAGATGGCCAAGTGTCAAGCCATGCAAGAGTAATGATGGCTAATGATGGGGGGAAGGAAATTAGGGGGAAAAGTGGCCGGTTTAAGCGAGAGAGAAGGAGAGAGAGAGAGGAGAGTTCGTCCAAGAGAGAGAGTGGAGAGAAAGAGAAGGAAGAAAGGAAGAAAGGAAGAAGGGAAGGAGGAAGGAGGAAGGGCCGTGCATCGCCGTCCGTCGTCGCCGTGTCTTGCTGTTGTGTTTGCCGTCCGCTCGGTCTAGAGGCAAGTGGGATCCTTTGATCTACTCTTGCATGCTGTGCTTAGTGTGTGTGATTGAATGGTAAAGATTTAGGAGGTTTAGAATGTGAAAAATTGAAGTTATAAGGGTGGTGCTCTAGCCTAGTGTACTGTTCTTGAGAAAACAACTCGACTTTGGATGTTCTAGTGACTTGCATGTGATGTGCAAGTTGGATTTTGGCTTTGACTTATAAATAAAAGTTGTTAAGGAATTCTTGGAGTTATAAATAAAAGTTGTTAAGGACTTCTTGGAGTATCACATACTCAAATTTGGGACAAAAAAAAACAAGTATAAGTGGGTGAAATTGTTATTCTTTGGAAAGATTGGATCTGGAAATTTCGGTATTAGGAACAGAAGTTTTAACCGCCTATATTTAATTACCTAGGAAGAATCTGACTTCGATGTTTTCATGAAGTATCTACCTCATGGTCTTGACTATTACATAGTCAAATTTCATAATTTTTGAAGGTCATTTGGGTATTTAATCAGAAATTTTTCTAAAACTATGCAATCTGATGTGTTCGGACCTTGTAAGTTTCAATGCGTGGTCTATACCTTTTTGTATGAGATTCTTTTGGAAAATTATTCTGCATGAAATATTTTTATTTATGTCTTGCCTACAACATATTCGAATTTCGTAATTTTTGAAGTTCATTTTCCTATTTAACCAAAAATGTTTTAAAAACTGTGCAAGTTGGACTGTTAGAATAGTAGTGCTGTGATTCATGGTCTATAACGAATTATATGGGGATCTTTTGGTGAATGTTCTTTATGAAATATATGCCCTTATGTCTTGACTATCACATTTTCAAATTTCATAATTTTTGAAGTTCATTTGGGTATTTAATCGAAATTTTTTCTGAAACTGTGCAAACAGAATTGTTCGAATTTCGAAATCTGCAATGCATGGACCGTACCCAACTTTGTAGAGTTCTGTTGGCATAATGTATTTACGAGATAACTACCTTTAGGTGTTTTTTATAATCTATCAAAATTTCATAATTTTTGGAGTCCAGTTATGCATTAAATTGGAAGTATTTTCGGAATTGTGTATGATGCTTCATCTGAACATTCATATATTTTCAGAAAAATAAAAGAACTTGTTTCATGTGATGTGATGTATTGTGTTGCATATATGATATCATATAGCATGGTACATAATGTCAAAAGTTGAAATAGACCTTGTTTTCATCACATCATGTGCCATGTTGATATTGAGACACAAATATGAATATGAATTATGATGAATGAGGAGACGGTCGGAGGTGTGAGCCAACAATGCCCTGGGAGTGTCAGGATGCCCGGAATGTTGGGGTGCCGGATGCCCGGAGTGTGTGCCGAGGGATACCTTGTGATGTTAGTTGGGGTACGAGATGCCCGGAATGTGGGGGTGCCGGATGCCCGGAGGTGTGTGCCAGAGGTTCCTCGCAATGCCAGGTTGGGTGCGAGCGATAAAATGTGGGATGCAATTACTGGTCCCGGGAAAGAAAAAATGTGGTGACCCAATTGAAAGATAAAAAGTTGAAATTGAATCATGCATGGTATGGTGATATGTATGCATGGCTGTATGATATAATATGTATGAGTGCATGGTGGTATGTGCACATAAGGCATGGATATGCATGAATGCTTGATGATGAGTGCATGGTTGTATAGGCACCTATGGCATGATGGTATATGCATGAATGCTCGATGATGAGTGCATGGTTGTATATGCACCTATGGCATGATGGTATATGCATGAATGCTTGATGATGAGTGCATGATGATGTATGCACATATGGTATGATGACATATGCATGCCTGCAAGGTAAGTTATGCTTGGATGCATGAATGATATGTAATCTACTATGATGCCATGATTGTTCTGTGTGATGCATTGAGTAGTTTAATGGATATTTTACCTGTTGAGTGGTTGTACTCACCCCTTTGGGGACCAACATTTCAGATTAGAAAGATACCTCTCTCTCTCTGGTCACGCGGGGTACCTTTTATGGCCTTCCATCTGACGTGGAGGTCGAGTGTATGGAGCTTGATTGTGCCACCATCCCTGGTTTGATGTTCATACGGGTTCTGGTGCTGGTGATGTATGATATGGGCCTAGTTGGGGGCCTGGTGATCCAGGAGTTCTTGTCTGTCCACGTCCGTCATGACAGAGTGATGCAGGGGATGTTGCCACCGCCATCGCCCGATGCACTAGGATGGGTGTGATGGCCCATGTGAGGAGTGGGAGCTGACGTTTTTTTAAGGATAGCCGACAGTTGTAGATGGAGGGTTATACGTGATCGATATAGGGGGTCGAGATCTCTCTTTTGAGTTGTAGCCAAGTTTAGCTAAAAGTCTTGACTTTTTTTTGGTTGTATCGACCCAAGATGTCCATCTTAAAAATGTAAATAAAAGTGGCTCGGTTTTATGTTTTCCTTCAATGTGTAGTTGGTGTGCATTGTACCATCATTAAGAGAGTAGAGGGATGGTGAGACTCGTCTTTAATTTCACTATGAGTTGCGCTAAACTCTTTAAAAAAAAAAATGCCTATGGACCTTAGTCCTTCTTTAAATCCCTTTATATCAAAGATATGTATCTGGTATTCATTAGGTGGAGCGATAGGTATTTGTGACGACCTTGTCGGATCGGGGGTGCCACACTTAAGTGATCATTTTTAATAATAACTTGACACTTAAATGATTTTTTTTATCACAAATGATACTTAAGTGATCACTAAATATAACTTATAGCACTCGAGTAATCACTCATGTCTGTCTTATGTATATGCTAGTTTGCAGCAAACTAAAAAAACTGCTGGTTTATATTTTCAGTTCAACTTATGGCAACTACATTCAATTCAATGTTTGCTGCTAGTTTACATTCAGTTCAAGTAAAGAAGTCACCACAACACATTGACCTAATATACATCCATCCTTACCGGTTTATATTCAAGAATAATAAAAAAAAAATATGGTATAAACAATATCTCATTCATTCATTCATTCCATTTCTTTGACCTCCCCACAAGCACAAGAAGTAACACATAATACATATGACAGTACCCAAAAAAAAAAAAAAAAAAAGCCACAATGGTCTTGTGGATACCACAAAACTTTTTCTCATCTTCCGAAAAAATAAATTACATTTGATCCAAAAAAAAGTACATTTGTCCACTCATTTACAATTATGGTAGTCGGAGAAACTTTTTCTCATCTTCCAATACTTTACATTTCATCATAAAATAGGATAGACAAAAAAGAAGAAAAAACAATACAATAATAAATGCTTGGTAATACTTCCGTTCAATTTTCATCATTGAAATTTCATTCTTCAAATAGTTAGCTGAAGATGCTTGAGTTTGCATTGATCGACATTGTCCAAGTCGTTTACAAGTGTAGATGGAGGTTGATGTCGTCCATGAAGTAGGTCCAATATCATCTCTATGGCTTGGTAAGAGAATTTCGCATCGACCCATTTGAAGTATTTGCACTTTGACCATTTTTTATATCGGGCACATCCATAGAATCTTCTCTTGAGAATCATACGAGTTCATGATATTCTTTTTGGACTTGGTAACTCACAAAAATAGAAACACTTGCATTCTCCTTTACTTCAGCGAGAGGAATTTGAGCCATTGTTGAAAGTCCCGCTCTCCATTTCCAATATTCAACTGTAGAATTTGGGACAAATCGAATTGGGGTTTGGGATTAGGGGTCGAGCGCTTCAATGGGGATTTTGCCTAATTTAAGGTTTTCGACTTAGGACAATTGGGGAGACAACGTCGTTTTGGTCGATTTAAGAGATTTATTTTGGGCAGCTATAGAAACAACGTCGTTTTGGGTGAATCGGAGTTGAGTTAGTTCTCTGGCGAGCCACCTAGGCAAGCAATATTAATATTGAATTGTCATGTAGGATTTCTAGTTGGATTCGCCGAATGTGGCATTCAAGTGTCCAACTTTTCAAAAAATGTGACATTTAAGTATTACTTTTGTAACTTTTGGTACTTAAGTATCTTCTTATGCCAAGTTTTAGTATTTGGGGTGTTCTTTTGCCATATAAAAAGTATAAGTAAAATTGAAACTTGACCATGGACTATTTTACGTGGGTCATTGTGGATTTTTTCTTCTCTGTAAAGACAGATCTGTCATTCGGGAGTCATATGGTCAAAGGTTCCAGCATAGTCGTTTGCGACCCCTTCAGCGTGGTGGACTAGCCGGGCCAAGCACAAAGTCCTCCAATTTTGCACGGAATCTGACTTAGGCAAGATGTTGGTAAGATTTTATGTCCCTATGAATAACGCAGAATTCACACTCTTCATTGATACATAGCAATGCCGAGGCTATCTCTTGTGCGATTCAGTATCTCTTTTTTCACATCTAAAAAAGCTTAATCTCTTTTTGAATAGATGAGAGTCTGCGGAGCTGGACATGAACTCTTAGATAAGGAACGAGTTCCTTTTTCTTCTAGATGCGAGAATAAGAAAGATAAAAACTTCCAGTAAGCTTTCGATATCATGGATTTTTTCTTTTCAAGTATCAGCGAAAAGTCTAACTTTGACTTGGCTGGATGTGACTAATGACAATGTATGTGATATTTGCCAGATTCTAGCTGCCAGCCGCGCCTTTTCAAATGAGAGACATAACAAAACATGGTTGAGATTGTTCAGCCATCGTGTGCTGTCATCCGAAGTCGATTTGAGGAAAAAACCACCGTTGAGAATTGACAACACTTGTCCAAATTTAATGTAATTTAAGGCAACCGGAAAGTAGTAGAGATTTTCTCCTCGCCTAGATACTTATATTTTCTTGATGGGAAAATGTGAATTACCAGCTTGTGGCATAACTAATCGTAAAAATTAAAAAGCAATATAGTTATGTTAATAGAACTGTAGAACGCAATAAAAGAATAAAAGATACGTGTTCAGCTCTTAATGAACTGGATGAATGAAACGAATGGGGTAAAGAATAACAGTATTAGCATTTAATTCGTTCAATCTCTATGTTGGGGATACGCAACAAAAACTCAATGTTAAGGGTGTCAACAGTTTAGATTTTCATGATACCAGAATCGACCGGACCATGTTTGCTACATGTGTGTTTGCAACCTGAACTGTTTAGTACCTCGGTTCAATTCAGTCTGAGATGCAAAAGAGAGACTTTCTTGGAGGGCATTCTTTGGGAGGAAGACAAAAATGTTTGTGTACCCATTTTCTTTATTATCTATTATCCGAATAAGAAGGAACCCAACCTGAAAAGACCAGAAGATTACGGTTTGGTTTTGTCTGGATATTTTTTATACCTGTAACCAATACCTTCACCGAGAAGATTGTTAAGAGTGAGTTTAAGTCCAAAACCATTAACATGTGTAGTTAGACTCATCTTAACACAAAAACTTAAATTAATAAGTTATAGATCAAGTAGGATATATTAATTACTTTATATTACACAATTATAGATTTGAGACTATTCTAACGTGACTCACGTTAGTTTCAACACTATTACCATATCAAGCGATCTATCAATCCACTTGCCAAAGCCCGAAGGTCAAATCTGTTGAATGTCAAAGGTCAAATATGCGACTGTCGCTGATGGTTAATTGTTTTCTTTTTTTGGTTGACCGAATGATATTGACAAAGTCTCCTAAACCCAAACTTCTGTCATTTTGATGAAGTACAATGAACTCGTCTTTTTCTTCGCATTCATATACTATTGCCATGTCAAGCGATAACAGCTGGACGCCTCGACCTTGTTTTTAAAATTAATCTTATAAGTCTGGCATTTTTATGTAATTAGAGACTATCCTGCACTTGTTTGATGACCAACAAAGGAAGTCCACAATTTTCAACTGGGAGTATTTTTTCTCGTGGGTTACATGTGTGATTCAAGGCTTCGCCACGGACTTTTCCTAACTAATTAATTTGGAGGTGTACCCTACATACTTGTTAACATGACGCTTTTAGATTGCATTAATTTTTTATGTGATTCTTTTTCTTTTAACGCTCCATATTCTTTTTTAATTTTATTTTTTGAACTCTAGAGACTAGTCGTTGGGGAAGCTCTCGTGTTACTCTTATTTTCGTTTCCGTTGAATTATTCCAAGAGTGATTGCTAAGTTGTTCAAGAACCAAAAGACTAAGCCTATTGGGGCCACACCATGTACATATATACGTGCATGTAGCAATGTCGAAGCACCAAAAAGCTGTGCTAAGTTCCTGATATCAAGGGCAATCTTGAAACCTCAACCACAATGGAACTTCTCAGCTCAGATTTCAAAATTTTCGACACCAGAGAGCTTCGATCACTCTTGGTCTTGGTTCTCTCTCTAGCCATTGCCTTCACTGCTTCGGCATCATCACAGGGCATCGATTTCAGAATGCAGAATTTTAACAACGATGACATTCTGAAAGATAATTCATATAAAATCTGATGCGGAAATTCATAACAAATTAAGGATCTTTGATCTTCATGATTCTCACAAATAGATGAAGACATACCTTTATCCATAACGCTGCGCTTGAACTTGATCCAAAAGAAGAAATCCGATTTCTCTCTCTTAACCCACTAAATCTTAATGTATTCAATTGATGAAAGAGAGAATACGTTCTTTCTGTTTTTGTTTTTTGTTGTTCATATGTGGGTAGAGAGAGGACCGGACTCTATATATACGTTCGTTGAAAGGGTGCCTTCCATCAAAGCGATATACCCTTTCGTTTTATTAGAGTCGTACCTTCTCGTAACAAATAATCATTTATAGCATTTCAATAATTATTAAACCATATAATAAATCACATAATATGGGCCACAATAATTTTTACATTCTCCCACTTGGCCCATATGATTCTCCTTTCATGGTTTAATAAAGACTATAATGTGCACAATAAGATTATGCTATAAAATTTCATTAAATTGAAAATTACATAATAATCACAATTAAGTAAAGAAAACTAATGTGAGTCATAGCGGTTGTATGTCATCAATCGACATAGTCCCTTCTATGTACTACAACTATAGCACTTTACTTAACATGATCCATAAATGAGAAGTACAGTAATAGTCCAACCATAATGTTTCTTTAGAAACTATCCTGTTTAACATTCATTTATTTCCATAATGTATACTAAATAGAAAACAGGAAATATCAGAAACACATAAGTGAGCTCAAAGTGTCAAATACATAAACTTAATACAAACATAATACAAACACTAATGACGTCCAATAATGCCCATCCTTTCAACATGCTCATTAAATGTTTTGGGCGGCAATCCTTTTGTTAAGGGATCTGCTATCATAAGATTGGTGCTAATGTGCTCAATTGACACTCTTTGTTTCTGAACTTCTTCTTTGACAGACAAGTATTTGATCTCCATATGCTTAGCACCCTTAGAATACTTGTCGTTCTTAGAGAAGAAAACTGCTGCAGAGTTATCACAATAAATTTTCAGCGGCTTGGCAATACTGTCGACGATCACAAGTCCTGAAATAAAATTCCGCAGCCATAATCCATGAATTGTGGCCTCAAAGCATGCCACAAATTCAGCTTCCATAGTGGATGCAGCAATAACTGACTGCTTCGCACTCTTCCATGAAATTGCCCCTCCAGCCAGAAGAAACAAGTAACCAAATGTTGATTTTCTTGTATCGGCACATCCGGCTAAGTCTGAATCTGAATATCCAATCACCTCAAGATGATCAGATCTTTTATAAGTGAGCATATGATTCTTCGTTCCTTGCAAGTATCTAAGAACCTTCTTTGCAGCTTTCCAATGATCCATTCCAGGATTACTTTGATATCTGCCCAGCATTCCGACAGCAAAACTGATGTCTGGTCTGGTGCAAGTTTGTGCATACATTAAACTCCCCACAACAGATGCATAAGGAATATTATTCATGTGTTCTCGTTCCAATTCATTTTTCGGACATTGCATAAGACTAAATTTATCACCTTTCTGAATTGGAACTATTCCTGCTGAACATTTACTCATATTAAATCTCTCTAAAATTTTCTCAATGTAGGCTTTCTGAGACAATCCTAATAATCCTTGTGATCTATCACGGAATATTTCTATTCCTATCACATATGTTGCCTCTCCCATATCCTTCATTTCAAAATTCTTAGAGAGAAATTTCTTGGTTTCATGTAACAAACCAAGATCATTAGCAGCAAGCAAAATATCATCAACATACAGAACTAGAAAAATAAACTTGCTCCCACTGATCTTCATATATATACACCGATCAACGGTGTTTTCCTTAAATCCAAATGAAGTTATGGTATCGTTAAACTTAAGATACCATTGTCGGGAAGCTTGTTTAAGTCCATATATTGACTTCTTTAATTTACATACCATGTGTTCCTTTCCTTTAACTGAAAAGCCTTCGGGTTGGTCCATATAAACCTCTTCCTCTAAATTCCCATTAAGAAAGGCGGTTTTAACATCCATTTGGTGTAACTCCAAGTCATAATGAGCCACCAAAGCCATAATGATTCTAAGTGAGTCCTTCTTAGAGACCGGTGAAAATGTCTCTTTATAGTCAATGCCTTCTTTCTGAGTAAAACCCTTTGTAACAAGTCTGGCTTTATATCGTTCAATATTGCCTTTTGAGTCGCGCTTGGTCTTAAAGACCCATTTACACCCGACCTTCTTACATCCTTTAGGCAATTCAACAATATCCCAAACTTGATTTTGATGCATTGATTTTAACTCTTCTTCCATGGCATTAAACCATTTATTAGAATCTTCACATTCCATGGCTTGGGAAAATGAATCTGGATCATTTCCAATTCCTAAGTCAATTTCTGACTCTTGTAAATAAACCATATAGTCATCAGAAATAGCCGATCTCTTTTCTCTTTGAGATCTCCTTAATGCTATTTCTTGTGACTCGGCTATTGGAGGTTCATTATTGACATCTTTAGAAGCTTTGGGTATAGGAACTTCTACCCTTACTTCTTGAATGCAAGCATCACGCATTCTTTCACTCCCACTGATGTCACCATTCTCAATAAACCTAGCATTTCCAGATTCAACAATTCTTGTACTATGATTAGGACAATAAAATTTATACCCTTTGGATTTCTCTGCATAACCAATGAAATAACCACTGGTCGTTCTTGAATCCAGTTTCCTTTCATGTGGATTATAAATTCTTACTTCTGCTTGACAACCCCAAACATGCAGGTGTCGTAAACTAGGTTTCCTTCCCGTCCACAGTTCAAAGGGAGTTTTTGGAACTGCCTTACTAGGAACCCTATTTAATAAGTACATAGAAGTCTTTAAAGCATACATTCACAAAGACAAGGGTAAAGATGAATGACTCATCATACTCCTAACCATTTCCATCAAAGTACGGTTACGCCTTTCTGCTACACCATTTTGTTGTGGTGTACCTGGCATTGTGTATTGAGCACAAATACCATGTCTTTCAAGGAATTTAGCAAATGGACCTGGACATTGTCCCGATTCATCATACTTTCCATAATATTCACCGCCTTTATCAGATCTTACTATTTTCACTTTTCTATCTAATTGCCTCTCAACCTCTTTAATATACACTTCAAGTACATTCACTGATTGAGACTTATCATGCAATAGATAAATATAAGCATAACGTGAAAAATCATCAATAAAGGTTATGAAATAGCTTTCCTTACCAAAAGATGGAACATCAAAAGGACCACATATGTCAGTATGTATAATTTCAAGAAGCTCTGTGCTTCTCGTGGCACCTTTCTTAGTGTGCTTTGTTTGTTTACCTTTAATACAATCAATACACACTCCAAGGTCAGTAAAATCCAAATTTGGAAGAATTTCATTCTTCACTAATCTTTGCATTCTTTCTTTGGATATATGACCCAACCGTTTATGCCACAAGTAAGCAGAATTTTCATTCACCAAACTTCGTTTAGTGCCAACATTATGATGCAAGGTCATTAATGTCTCAACAAAAGTATTATCAAGTCTAAATTTGTAAAGACCATCACATAAAGTTCCAGTTCCAATAAGAGTATCACTCTTAAACAAACTAAAAGATCCAGATCCAAACTTACAATAAAATCCCGCCACATCAAGTCTTGGCAAAGAAACTAAATTGCGAGAAAATGTAGGTACATAAAGGGTTCGAAACAAATCCAAATAATGCCCAGTATCTAAGATCAAACGATAAGTGCCAATGCCTTCAACTGGAGCTTTGTCTCTGTTCCCCGTAATCACATAACTTTCATTTGGCTTTATAGTTTGGATCGTAAGAAATCCCTGCATCGTATTTGACACATGAGTGGTGGCACCAGAATCAATCCACCAAGTATTATAAGGAACTTCAGTAAAGTTTGATTCAAAACATACTAAAGCACAAGGCTTACCTTTCTTTTCGAACCAAGCCTTACATTTTAGACAATCTTTCTTCAAGTGTCCAATTTTGTTGCAAAAATGACACTTAATAAGATTGTGTTCCTTCTTGTGGATTTGAGAAGCCTTCGAAGAGTCATTCAGGATGTGTAGTCCTTTCTTCTTGCTCCTTCCACCTTTCCTCTTAAAATTCTTTCGAACTCCTTGATGACTTGAGAGATGAACAGAATGAGCCTTTTGATTCTTTATCCTTGTTTCCTCTTGAACTAACATACTAGCCAATTCGTTTACATTCCACTTATCCTTTATAGTGTTGTAATTCATTTGAAATGGCCCATATTGCTCATGAGGTAAGGAATTAAGTATAAATTGTACTAAAAAGTACTCATCCACATTCATTCCCAAAGTCCTTAACTTTGCTGCTAAATTGGTCATCTCAAGTATATGCTCATGCATAGTACGCGAACCATCATATTTCATGGTGGTCAGTGTGCTCATCAGTGTACCAGCAAGTGACTTATCAGCAGTTTGAGAACGTTCTTCCACAAATTTCATAAATTCCTTAGCATTGTTAGTCTTGGGAAGAGAAGTCTTTAAGTTGTTTGCAACTGTCATCCACATGAACATTAAGCTCAGTCTGTTTGATCTTTCCCAAGCTTTATGGAAAGATTTTTCATCATTGCTACTTTCATCAGTAATAGCAGCTGGTTTCTCAGCTTGAAGCGATAAATCAAGATCCAGGACACCTAAGTGAAACTGGACTTGCTCACTCCAATCAGGAAAATTTATCCCATTAAATAGGGGAACAGATGAGGCGTGCGAATGGAGTGAAACAGGTACAGATACTGCAAATGTGCAAGAAAATACTCATACATTAATGCTTTGAGAATATCAACTAATCAGATTCAAACTAAACTACACATGCACATCATAGTTCTCCTTTGGGCGATCCTATGATATACAAAAAATATATAAACCATAATGATGCTAATAACTTTTATTTGATAATTGTAAATATATCTTATTAAAATTTATTTGTTATCTTTGGATATACAAACAAATTTAACAAGTCATATTAATTATCAACCATCATGTTCATGAATTATAAGAAAATTATTAACCTTTGGGTTAATCCCTAAGTTCTTATAATAAATGAACTTCAATATACCCATAAACTCCAATAATGATATAAAACATATCAATTTCATGCATAGCATCAATTAATCATGGGTAATTGAATAAAATAATTTACAATATCAAAATTCATAAGACTTTAAGGTTCGGCCACTTTGGTGACTAACAAACCTTTCATAATATGAATTTTTTTTTTTAATATTGTAAAATACAAATATTTACCAAATTTGCACACAAGGACAAAACTTAATCAAAGCATAAGGGTAAAATTGTAAAATCCTAATTCCATAAGGGCAGAATCATAAAATTATAATTCGGGGCAAAATGGTAAATTACCAGCAATGGCAGAACTGTAATTATTAATTAAACAAGGGCAGAACAGTAAATAAATTGTGAGAAGGACAAAATGGGAATTTTAAAAATGATAAAGGGGCAAAAATGTAAAAAAAGGGCGCGCGGGTACGTCAGGCGCGTGCCGAGCACGCGCCTAATCCGCCGCGGGCGCGTGCCCCGCACGCGCGCGTCCAACGCGCAGGCGCGTGCGTTGCACGCGCCCGCAACTGCGCGGGAAGCCCGCGCGCGTGGATCCCACGCGCGCAGCGCTCGCGCGCGCGTATGGGCGCGTGGCGCGTGGGTTCCACGCGCTTGCAACCGCAGCGCGCGCGTGGAGCCCACGCGCCTTCTTCCTCGCGCACGGACGCGATTCTTCGCCGGTTTTTCGCCGTTCCACCGCCGTTTCGCCGCCCGTTTCTTCTCCGACAGCCCATCCCAGACACAAATAATTAATGGGTTTTGAAGAGCATGCCGGCATGACCACATTGGTCCAAGTTTCAGAGAAAATGACCAAAATTTGGCCCCAAATCAAACCAAAGTTTCTCAGAACACAAAACCTCCACCACCGCCGCTTCCGCCGCTCGATTAGCCTCCGGCGAACACCGATATGCCGGAAAAACTCATGGCTAATGTTCCTCATGGTCTTGCGACGGTGTGGGTCCGAAATCAAGTGGTGGGTCGCCGGATTTTGCCCGGAATCGAAGAGTTTTTATCTTGCCCTTAAAATTCCGAATTTTTCATTTTCGTCCATTTCTGTCCTTTTCCACTCGCACACGCACAGTAACTTTTCTTCGCCATTTTAGTTCATGTAAAACGTTCAATCATTCGGATTTCTTTTAACAGAATCTTCCAAAATATTTCAACAACAACAAATGCTACGAACAGGATCATTCAACAAATCATCATGCATAAATCATAATATTTCTTTAAACGGAAAAATCATGAGATCATAAACCAACCTGGCTCTGATACCAACTGAAAGATAATTCATATAAAATCTGATGCGGAAATTCATAACAAATTAAGGATCTTTGATCTTCATGATTCTCACAAATAGATGAAGACATACCTTTATCCATAACGCTGCGCTTGAACTTGATCCAAAAGAAGAAATCCGATTTCTCTCTCTTAACCCACTAAATCTTAATGTATTCAATTGATGAAAGAGAGAATACGTTCTTTCTGTTTTTGTTTTTTGTTGTTCATATGTGGGTAGAGAGAGGACCGGACTCTATATATACGTTCGTTGAAAGGGTGCCTTCCATCAAAGCGATATACCCTTTCGTTTTATTAGAGTCGTACCTTCTCGTAACAAATAATCATTTATAGCATTTCAATAATTATTAAACCATATAATAAATCACATAATATGGGCCACAATAATTTTTACACATTCAACCCCAAGGTGATGTAATGGTTGATCCGAGCAGCTTTTTAATCCAACTTACGAAGACTAACGAGGACGTCGACTGGAGCAAGGGGTGGGCCACGTACCATGAGCCAATGCGCCTTTGGGATAAGGGGACCGGGAACGTGGCGGATTTCACCACCCAATTCACCTTCGTCATCGATTCGATGGGAAAGTCGATATTTGCTGATGGATTGACCTTCTTTCTTGTCCCTGAAGGGTCTCAACTCCCAATCAACTCGGCGGGACTCAATCTCGCTCTTGTGAGTCCAAACCGCGACCCTTCCAATTCTTCTGCTTCATTTGTAGCCGTCGAGTTCGACCCTCTTCCCAACAATTCTGACGGTGTTATGGACCCGAATTGTCCACATGTTGGTATAGACTTGGATAATCTCACTTCCACGAACTCTAGTTGCGTCAATTGGTTCAGGGATAAAATCATGAGTGGTGGGCAGATCAATGCTACCATAACGTACAATTCTAGCACTCAGAACTTGAGCGTTCTCATGATAGACGCGGATGCCACAGGCACCGACATAAATTCCTCCGCTATCTATAATATAGTCAACATGACAAAGTATTTGCCGGAGTGGGTGACTTTCGGTTTCTCGGCTTCAACGGGTACACTTTCGGAGTTGCACACTCTTAAGGCATGGGAATTCCGCTCTAACGTGCAAGTTGTTGGAAAAAAGAGCAAGTTATGGCTATGGTCCATCTTAGGCTCAAGTTCTTTCATTTTGCTCATCCTTGTTCTAGCCTTTATTTGGTTCCGTCACCGTTCGAAGAGAATGAAAGCTCACACGAGTGGGGAAGACGATGATCCAGCAATTGAAGAAGAATTCGAGCAAGTTTCGGGGCCCAAGAAATTCTCCTACAAGGACTTGGTCACATCAACCAATAATTTTGCAATTGAACGGTTGCTTGGGGAAGGGGGCTTTGGGAGAGTTTATGAAGGTTACTTAACTAGTGTGAATGCTAGTGTTGCAATCAAGAAGATTAGCCCAGGGTCAAGACAAGGGATAAAGGAGTACGCCACTGAAGTCAAGACCATAAGTCGGCTTCGGCATAAAAACTTAGTCCAACTTATTGGGTGGTGCCATGAGAAAAAAGAACTCCTCCTCATCTATGAGTTTATGTCTAATGGCAGCCTTGATTCTCATCTATTCAAAAAACGAACTTTCTTGCCATGGGAGAAGCGGTACAAAATTGGGCAAGGCATAGCCTCCGCATTGCTTTACCTCCATGAAGAATGGGAACAATGCGTTGTGCACCGGGATATAAAGTCTAGCAATATCATGCTTGATTCTGATTTCAATGCTAAATTGGGGGACTTCGGTATGCCAAAGGGTTACAAACAACGGTGTTGGCCGGAACCATGGGCTATATGGCTCTTGAATGTGTTTACATGGGCAAAGCGAGTAGGGAATCGGATATCTATAGTTTTGGTGTCGTCTTATTAGAAATAGCCTGTGGAAGAAAAGTTGTCGAACCAAGGGCTGAGGAAGGCCAAGTTCGGTTGGTGGATTGGGTTTGGGAGCTGTATGGGACTAGGAGGATACTTGATGCGGCAGAGTTGAAACTCGGTACTGACTTCGATGAAAAGCAATTGGAGTGCTTGATGGTTGTAGGGCTGTGGTGCGCTCATCCGAATTACATTGGCCGTCCTTCCATAAGAGAAGCTTTTAACGTTCTCAACTTTAACGCTCCACCACCTGTTCTTCCATCGAAACTGCCTATCCCATTCTCTCAACCATCAAACGTTTCGTCCCATGCCACCTCGACTACCGGTACTGAAGTATCCACGTCTACTACCTCTTCTATACAATCCTCTCATTTAGATTCCGTTGCATTGCTCCCGTATACAATGTAATCCACGTCATTCAATAATCATTTGAATTGTACACTGCAAATTGTAATTTGAGATTTGATTACGGATGTTATCTACTTCATATAAATTTCTTCATATGTCCCTCTGTATTAGGGGTGATCGGTTCCCAGTTCGGTCCGGTTCCACCTTAGAACCGGGAACAGGACCGGGAGCACCGGTTCCCAAAATTGCGAACCGTGGACCGGACCGTTTGTCCTAGGACCGAGAACCGGACCGGACCATCGGTTCCGGTCCGGTCCGGTCCGGTCCAAAAAAATCAACTCTACTTTTTTGCACTAAAGAACTAAAGAGTGACCGCGTTCTTGACCGATCAGTTCAATTCGATTCTCGGGCAATTCAACAAAACTAATCACACGTGTTCCACGTGCAAAATATTCAAACTTCACTTGTGTGATTCACGGGATCTCTTGAAGTCTTAGTCCCACGTCGAAACTATCAAGGAGATTTTTTCTATAAATAAAATAGTAACAAAAAAGATTTTAGTGGTCTCTTGGCCACATAAGAGGTTGCTACCTTAAATTGCAATTTTGGTTGCAATAAGTTATCATGTTTATATGTTTTATTAATTCTATGTATATAAATTATATATAAAAAAATGTGGTTCGGTCTGATCGGTCCGGTTCGGTCTGGTTCCCACCTTGAAACCGGGAACCGGACCGACCGGCCACCGGTTCCAAGATTAGGAACCGGGGACCGGACCGCCGACCGTGGGAACCGCCCAAAACCGACCGGTTCGGTCCGGTCCGGCCGGTTCCCGGTTCGGGCGGTTCCCGTTGCACACCCCTACTCTGTATTAATCCTTCATGTTTAGAATTCCATTTGATCTCCAGAATTGAGTAAGGTAATATGTATCTTCTTTGGTGGTTTATTATTTGTTATCATTTGCTAGAGTTTCCTAGATAAAATTAGTGTAACCAACTCCCCAAATCCATAATCTATAGTTTGTGGAAGTAACGCGGTTAGGTTAGTGTTCAGTCTCATTTAACTACTACTAAACCACATATCAAGTTCTGGTCGGTAGAGTTTGGGAGAGCTAGTGCAGAGGGTAAATGCCATATTGAAACAGGGTTATAAAAACCCACCTAGCAATTCCTCAACCCCCTTGAGCCTGTGCTCATCCGTTTTCCGAAATAATAGCGCTGAGTACTATTCTTGCCTCTACAACACTAACCATTGTTTCCAATAGGCAAAAAGTACATGCGCTTGAAGATCAATGTTGCAAAATTTGGGGTCATTTCGCTTTGCTTTATAATGCTAAACCATCTTCTAGTCGCTTTAGGTTGGAAAGAGTAACATAGAACTGCAATGAGATGGCTTTAAGCGTCAACACCAACCGAATGCCTTCACTCATCGTTAGCTGCATCAGTTTGGACAGCTTCAGTCCATTCGCCACGGTCGCACGCCACATAAACATTGAAGTGTATGTGATGCCACTAGGCCCAATCCCTTTTGGGGAACATATGCTCCAACAAATCCAAACCTCACTCTGTCGGAGACTTTCGTATAAGCCGAGAATCCACAAGCTATAAGCGCATAGATGGGATTGGATGCGCACTTGCTGGACTCAGTTGAGCAGCCTCATAGGTTGAGCTGATTCACTCCGTCTAAGACAGGCATTACTCAAAGTGTTGAAAGTAAGCAAATCAATATGGCAACCAAGTTTCAACATTGTGCGGCCCACGGAAAACTGGAAATCAACCAGTCTCAAACAGCACAGATAACTCGAGACGACCCTTAGATGAAAGAAGTCACGTTTAATTCTCAATAAATGAATCCGCTCGATCGTACGTATTGCAATCGAGAAACATGACATCTGTGCCGTGACCCCTAATGGCAGGGCAAAATCCTTGGCTTATGGCAAAGGCTTCATCTTGCTCATTCTCTCGAATAAAAATAGGGCATCATCAAGATTTCTCGGGTCATCACTCACCAGATTTGCACGTTCTCTCACATGATTCGAGAACTGTTAATTGATTTGCCAAACCAGACTCTTGGATGGAACACGAAGGGCTTTGCAGATGCATGGAAGGAGTTGACGACTTACAGAGGGAAGGCGAGAGTGGAAGGCGAGAGTACTCGTACATGCCTTCAACTGCAAGCTTTTTTTCCAACATGTAAGGATAAGGAACCCATCCAGCTCCACATCTTGACCTGCCAAAGTTGAGATCCTCAAATCTGTACAACCTCCGATAATCTCTTTTCAGTTACTAGACCAGTCAAACATGTGGGTCAGGTCGAAATGGTTTGACCCAAGTTGAGCCATTTATATGCAATGTAAATTCAGCGATCCATACCCGCTCCAAACCCGACCCATATTTATGAAGCACATTAAAAACGTCATTTCATGGCCAATGAACATAACATCAGCACCTTTAACGTTGAGCAGTCCATGAGTGGTCTCCTCTTGCAAGTGCCTCGTTCAAATTACCATAGTTGTGCTCCATGAGAAGTGGATTCACCAATTCAATCATTGATTCAATCAGTATCCAAACTTGCAACTATGCAAGACAAAGTAGTACAGAACAGTGGTGTTTGATTTGAAACGCTGGTTCCTGAAAGTTCACATCATATCTAGAACATTGATGTTTTTGGCTAATAGGGGCAAATAAGAGATGACAATTATTCAGTCAAGCCAGATCATTTAAGCTAGAAGTTGCAGTTAATTACTCAAAGCCAGGAGTTATACCATTAAGATTTCGAGACATAAACAAGATATTGAGCAATTTATATAAGTGGATGTAAAATGCAGGAGCAAAAAAGAGGACAATAATAACCAGATATTTAACTGACAAAGCCTTTCATGTTCACCTAGTAGTTCATGGGCGTCCCCTGCAATGCAGGGTCTAGGGAGGTGTTTGATATATGAGGAACAAAGACATTACTCAGAATTGATAGAACATTGTTTAAATCGAAATACTATGGGTAAGAAGCCTTATCCAGATGAAGTCATCACAGTCTGGGACATGAATTGACACATATCCAAAGGATTATTACTGCTAAATTTGCAAACACGGAGAGACATGGATGTCACTCACCCAACTCACCAGAACGAAGAATGAGATCAAGAAAGCCAGAGACAGAGCGATGCAGTCATGGCTAGACTCTCGCCGTATCCTCAATGAACTCGAGAAACTACAGGCCATATCGAGAGCGCTCGGAGCAGAGCCTCCATGTTAAGCGTCCTTGTCTCGGAGCTACAGTCCCAGCTTGAGTCCACGGAGGCCTAGATCCAGGCCCAGAATAGGCACGAGCTCGAGGCAACGAAGGCAATTGACGAGCTCACTGAGGCACTAGATCGAACACGTAAGGAGACGGATGCGCTCAAGCAGATCAACAAGGGGCGGCAAGTGAGGCAGAACCTCAAGCAGGTACTGCATGTGAAGCGACAGAGGCTGCAAGTGAGAACGAGGGAGCCATGAAGTGGGGAGCGGGCGAGATCCAGTGAGGGTCATAGAAGGAGAGAGTATTGCAAGTGGGTTGGGCTATGGGTCACAGTCCAAACTCATTAAAATCCGTAGTTTTGTCGGCCATACTACTCCAAAGATAGCGGCCGGGAAGAGATAGGGATAGTAGTTGTTGAATGGATATTTGTATTATGAATTACGATAATGAAATCAGGGATCATGAAATGAGAGTGCAAATCAAATAGTAAGATTCAATAAAATATCTAAATTTAATATTTTGTGTGATGAGCATACATATTATACTTTACAAAATATTTCAAGCAAGAACCATAATCTATGAAAAGAAATCACAAAATCGGGGATGACTTTTCCATGCATAAAATAATATTATTTGTTTTACCGACACAAGGATCACATCTATAAATAAACAGATCTTTATTGGTCGTTTCTTTTATAAGTATATTGCAAAAAATCAAAATTTACATGTGGTGATTCCGTAACTTTCACAATATAGAATCAGAGGGAAATGGGACGAATGTAACTTGATATGATAGTTGATAAACGTACAAGAAACTTTGAATCGGTCGAATAGATAGAAATGTCTTGAATTGTAATTCGCCAGTGAATTGATCATTTCGCTCTCAATTTGAAAGGTCACTGATGGGAAGAGAAGGAGCGTGGGCTTATACTTGCTTGGTATGGCAAGAGCCATGAAGATTCAGACGGAAAAAAAAAAACACAAAAAACTCCAAATTATGTCTATTACAACACATTTATCCTAAACTCATAAAAAAACCCCAAACTATATTGATTGTGACATATTTACCCTAAATAAACTTCAAACTTGTACTTATATGACACATTTACCCTCCCTCCATCAAGGTTCCATTAAATGATTTTTTAGTTAAAATAATGTTGTTTTATTTTATACATTGTCATATAGGAAGATTTTTAATAATTCTCATTGATAGAACTGTGAAAAAGGTTAAATGTGTCATAAAAGTGCAAGTTTAAGATTTTTGATATCACAAAAAAAAAAAAAAAGATATATGAGGTGAATGTGTCATAGTTAAGTAGGGGTGATCGGTTCTTAATCCAGTCCAGTCGCATCTTGGAATTGTGAACCAAGCCAGAAGGACTGGTTATCGATTTTTAGAACTAGACCGGACCAGTCAATTCGGTTCGATTCCTAGGCAATCCAATAAAACCGTCAATTCACAATAATGTAGACTTCATTCTCTTGTAGTCCGAAGCTTCTAGGGTTAGGGTTTTCCTTGTCTGACTTGCTCGAGGAATCCACATGAATAGCGAACCCTCGTTCCTTTAGGGTTAGCGTTTTCCTTGTGTGACTCGCTCGCTAGGGTGTCATTTAAAAGTACACCTGAAATACTTTCTCTTTATTCATCTTTGTGAAAATAATTACTCAATATCAAATATAAGGAAAATTTCAAAAAAATGACCTAAAATATGGTTGCTTTCTCAAATGGGGGCTCATATTAGACCCCATCTCAATTTGGGCCTTGAGTGGCCTTAGTCTTAAATAAGGTTTTAAGAGTAATTTTCAAGGCGTGGCTTTTTTTTTTTTTTTTTTTAACTTTCTCCATTCCTTTTTATTTTCCACCTTTCTTTTGTTCATCTTCTTCTTCATTCTTTTCTTTTTCCCCACTGTGCTAGATCTCGCTCAGCGTCATGAAGTTCCCATGTACTGGTGTCACCTACAGTCGCTCCTCTATCTAGTGTTAGCTCGACGATGCTGATCACCATCTTCTCTCTTCTCACTTGTGGCCATGGTTGTCGTATCTTTGAGCACCCCACCATGGCCATGGCCACTTTAGTTCTAAGCTCTTGACCTTGGCCACTTGATCTCCAAGCTGGTGGCTGTAGCTATTATAGTTTCATGCTCATGGCCATGGCCTCTCTCTCTCTCTCTCCATCCATCCATTTGGCTAGAATCGGTCGGCGATGTTTATGCGTGGAGTTGTGATTGGAGGTGTTCATTAGACTAGCACACAAAATCTTGGATTTGCCCGATGCACAAGAGAATTATTGATTTAATTCATTAAGTTTGTTAATTTGGAGTCCCTTTTTTAGGGCTAGAACTTAATGTGGAGTTTATTTTAAACTCAATTAACATGATATGAAGTTCAGTTGTTGGGGCTAGATCTATTGCCTAAATGGGGTGAATAGGTGATATTGCGGAAATTAGAAGAATTTAAAACTAATATTGCAAAAATATAATGTTTGGTGATAGAATGTGCAGTGGTCAGATCTTACCAGGGTATAATTAATTACATCACAAATAAAATAAAGAAAGTAAGGGATAAAAAATTGCACACAAAAGATTATAGTGATTTGGCTTTGATAAGCTTACGTCCACTTTTCCATGCTAATAGTGTATTAATTGGATTTCACTATACAAACCAATAAGAGGTTACAAGTTTTGAGCAATGATTACTTAAGCTCGTGTGAACAACTCCTCACATACTCTCAACCTCTAAGTGATTATATAATATTGCTCATAGAGACGAATTTATTTGATTGGAAATATTCTTTAGACTTTGGAATTATAAACTTTGATTATCTTGTGTTCTCTCATTCCCTTTAGCTTCGAGACCTCTTTCTATACTCCTCCCTATCCAAGCTGACCATTGGACATATCTTCAGGAATATTATCCAATCAATCTACCCATTGGCCTAGATCTTACTTAGAAGATTTTGCTGCTCATACAGCAGTTTGGATTTCCATAAGTCGAGTACCTCAATTTGGAAAGAATACTTCCCCTCAAATCTAACGTTCTAGAAATCCAAATCTTTGAGAACGAGTATATTGTCTCATTTCCTAGCCGTTTGACAGAACATATATGGAAGGAAATAATTAAGCCACAATCAGACTTTCCACCTGGAAAATACTTATTATCAGAATCAAAGTCTTTACTCCGGATAAGCTTTGTCAATTTTCAAAATTATTTAGGGAATATTTTCCCAACATTAGTTGGAGGTTGAAAAGCAAGTGCAAATAGAAAGCTGTTTGAATTGCATCATGCATTTTTGGTTCACCATTAAACATTGAACTCACTTTCTACAATGGAAAAGGGGGGGGGGGGGGGGGGGGAGAAGCCATGGGCTCAAGCTAGAAGCTAGAGTGGCTATGGCCAACAACTCGGAGATTTGGTGGTTGTGGCCATGGCTTAGACTTTAGAGATATGGTGGCCATGGCGGTGAGTGAGAAGAGAGAGAGTGGCCATTAGTGTAGTCGAGCCAGTGGTGGATGGAGGGGAGGTCGTAAGTGACGCCATTACAAAGCCTCACTGGTGACTTTATGATGTCAAGCAAGATCGGGGATCAAAAGTGGGAAAAAGAAAAGAAGAAGAGGACGGACAGTAGAAAGGGAAAACAAAGGAAAAGAGAAAGAAAAAAGAAACCAAATATCCTAGATGAAAATGTCCCTAGACATCGCTTAAAAAATGTCATCAGAATCTATTTGAGACTAAGCTAGCCATTTTCGGGCTTTATTTGAGAAAACAACTTTATTTCATGTCCTTATTTGAATTTTTTCCTTAAGCATAATTTAGAATCACAAATCGATAAACCCGTACTTGTTGCTTGAATGTGGGCCACATGACAAAGTTTTGCCATGCGTTAATTATAAAAACAAAGAAAAGGGCTACATGATTAACACAAATCTGAATGTTATCTCAAC
This sequence comes from Eucalyptus camaldulensis, assembly GCA_019915185.1. Classification (NCBI taxonomy): domain Eukaryota; kingdom Viridiplantae; phylum Streptophyta; class Magnoliopsida; order Myrtales; family Myrtaceae; genus Eucalyptus; species Eucalyptus camaldulensis. The sequence continues at coordinate 7,079,811 of JAHSVA010000012.1, forward strand.
CCCAATTTGGATACCTAAAATTTTTCGCTCTAAAGGTGAAATTCACATTCCATGAATATTAGGGATTGTATGCGCCAATAACGTCAAAATTCAAATCCTATCACACAAAAAAAGATTTATTTATTTATTTTGGTTTTGCTCATTTCTTCTATGTAAATATGTATGCAGTGCTCACATGAATCAAACGCCGGACCTTGTACTCTCTGGCCCCACCCCCCAATCCCTTTATTAGTATGATCACATGCCTGTTGCCCACCAAAAAGAAATTTAAGTTGCATAGTTCCATGTTAATATACCTAACTGGATTTTCTCCCATTTAGCAATTGCAAACATTGTAAATGTTTGATCCTTGATCCTACATATAATTGTCAATGAAGTGGTTGGAGCTCTTGAATTCTTCAAAATGTATCTAAATTGGACCTTTCAACGTCGGATTATATCCCAGGCCATGATCAAGCTAACCAAGGCCTAACTAAGGCTCATGTTATGGAACTAAAAGGCTAGGCACGGCCATGGGCTGTCTCTGTGTTAGGCTTGGCCCATGGCCGAATCAAGGGGGATTTACGCGAGCCTCCCCCATTCTCGACATGATCCCGTCGCCGTCTCGCTCCCAATCACCTTGATATTTCCCACCTTTATTTTAGCATGAACCTAGTCCTTCTCACAACTAAGTACCATCTTCAAATTGAAAAGGATTGTAGGTAACTGAAAACTAGGGAAACTAATCAAAGGGATATGAAAACGGAGATGACTGGATGTCGCAAAAGGAGATTTCGTGCATGCTAAAAGGGTGAGTTGGTGAGTGTATGTGAGGGAACCAAAAGAAAAGTAAGGCGACGAATAAAAGACAGTCTTTAAGATGGAAAGGAGGCCTCTATGAGTGACTAGTTATGCCATTCAGATTGTCGAATGCTCCAAGCACTTTTGTGAGACTCATTAATAAAGTTCTTCGTTCCTTTATTCGTCGATTCGTTGTTTATTTCGACGATAGTCTTGTTTAAAGAGAGTCTGGGGAGGAGCATGTATTTCATCTAAAATTGGTCTTTGAAGCCATGAGGAAGCAGAAGCTGATGGATTTATGAGATGGGCTTAAGGCCCGTCCGCCCATGCTGGGCCCAAAAGGCCCGGCCCACAGGAATAGGGCCCGTGGAGGGGGAAGGTATAAAAGGGAGGAGAGAGAGAGAGATGGCACTGGTTGGAAAACAGACGTACGTACGTCCCTTTTCCCACGCTCTCTTTTTCTCTCAAAAACAAAAGAAGAAACAGTAAGACAAGGCATTGTTCTTCTTCCCTTTAAGGCGCCATCGGATCGAACAGGACCAGAATTTCTTCCTCGATCTTCAGCATTGGTGTTTAATCTGTGGCTAACAAGGTACGCTCGAATCTGTGGTGTGCTTTACGATCGGTGATACGTGTAATTCCCGAGCTTCGCTTCCACTTGATTTTAGGGGTTTGATTTAGTGTCGAATCCGGTTTTCGGGGATCAGTCATTCCCAACATTGGTATCAGAGCCAGGTTCACGTTTTCCCGATCAATTTGATGTATTTTGATTAATTTTTCGCGAAAAATCTTCGGCCGTACGGATCGAGGCGAAAATCCCGACACCCGAGCGCTGTTCGGCCATTTTTCTGAGTTTCAGTAAGTCGGAATCAAATTCTGAAGGCACAGGGTGAAAGGCGACGTCGAGACGAGTTCGGCGACATGTCGTGCATCGCCGGACGACGCTGCACGCGCCCACACGCGCAGCCACAAGCCGTTGCGCGTGGGCGCCACACGCCTGAAGCGCTGGCTATGGCCAGCGCATGCGCTACACGCGCCGGTGACGAACCGGCACGTGCGCGTCGGCGACCGGCGAAACGGCACGCGCCGGTCCGCGGACCGATGCATGCTGACATCACGCGATGACGTCATCCAACGGTCGGTAATCGCTCGGATGACGTCACCGATGACGTCATCACCGGCAACGGTTGGCCGGCCGGCGACCCGACCCGAAGGCGAATCGACCCGACCCCCGTGGACGCCTGGCACGTGCGCGGCATGTGCCGGCTGACGTCTTCGTGACGTCAGCCACCGCACGCGCGCGGCACGTGCGGTCGGTCCGTCCGACCCGGTCCGGCCGGCCCGTCCGGTCCGACCGACGCGACCGGTCCGACCCCGTGCCCGTTGACCCGACCCGTTGACTGACCGTTGACCGTTGACCGACCGTTGACTCGAAAAAAAAAAAAAAGGAATTTGTTTCTTTTTCAATTATGTCTGTGTGGGTAGTAGGTAATCCATTTTTTTATTCTGCATTTGTTGTATGAATCATGGAAAATTATGTATTTTCCATTTTATTTATTGTGGATTATAAGTGATCCATTTTTAGTTCTGCATTTGTTGCAGGAACTATGATGCGTTATGCACGGATACCTGCAATCCCGAGAACGGATGAATGAAGAGCTACACTGAAAAGGCTGATGAAAGAATTAGATGATTATCGGTGGCTTGATGGTGATTTAGTATCACACATGGTCAAGGTCAATCAGATGATACAGGAAATCATCTGGAATGGTTATCTTATGCCGGATTTTGAGAAGGTGCCGGCTTTGATGAACACTCTTCTACCTAAATGGCAAGCAGTGTTAGATCGGCTATGGGAGGTCAACGTGGTCCCGGATTATAGGAGTCTGGTGGAAGTTTTTGTAAGAGAGTACTATAGGATTGAGTTGGCCAAAACTTCAACCCTTAGATTGTGCGCTACGTGGCGCAAATGTACCTTCAGTTTTCTTAGATGTTTTGGCTGATAGATTAGAAGGGACATTCCCTATTTATTTCTTTGATTAATTATGTAATGTTTACTACCTGATTGTTGTTGATGTAGCAACCGATATGTTAGTTGTATCATGTGAAAGCATTGTTATTTTATTCGATGTTAGATAATATTTGCTTTCTGTTACTGCTGATTGCTGTGGGTAGTTAGCTGTGGGTAGTTATAGAAGTTTTTGTAACTTCATAGAATTGATTTTGCATATGACAATCATATTAATGATAGTTTTAAGTTAGGATTTTTGGAGGATGATTGGAAACATAGTGACCTTTTGATTCTGAAGCCTTACTTGAAATTATTTATTAATATGATGAGTCTATGCAAATAGGGATGCATAAATGATAGGCATTAATTATTCGTGCATGTATGTTTGATGTGTTCAGAACGATAGTTCAGCAACTAAGAATGTAATTGCTGATATGAACGGCTACAATTGTAAAATATTGAATATGAAGATTCAATATGTGCTGGAAAAGCAAGAAGCACTAGAAGCTCTTGACCATGTTATGGAAGATCTTGAGGATGCTGTGCGCCACCTTGAGCTGGTAGAGGACCACTTAATGGCATGTGAGCCGAGAATAGATATTTGCAATGCTAGTTCTAGCTCATAAAGGGTTTTGAGCTCTAAGCGCAAGCGTATTGATTCGTTCAATATGTGGGAATGCAAAGGATCAAGTCCTTATTGCAGGAAATAAAGAGTTAACCAACACAAGAGAGGAAAACGTCCTCAAGTTAAGAAAATGTCAAGGGTGAGGTGTTACAATAGTGACAAGAAAGGTCACTATGCTCGCGACTGTCGTGAGCCAAAGAAGGTAAACACCTTTTGTACATTTGAGAACTTTGATCATGTGTCAAGTTCTGAATTATTGGCTGAGTCCAATCCTTTGTGGACTGTAGATTCAGGAGCAACAAACGATCTAGCGAAGGATAAAGGATCCTACGTGGAATTCCGACGAATACCAACTGGAACTGAGTGGATCTATGTGGAAAACAACTCCAGAGCTGAAGTTAAAAGGGATTGGCACCTGCCAACTGAACATGTGTGGTGGACGCAACTTGTTCTTACATGATGTTCTAAATGCTCTGGAGATTCGTCGAAATTTAAGTGTCCGTTTTGCTGTTTGTTAAGCTTGGTTTTAATATGAACTTTCATAATAGAGCTGTAGATTTGTATTTGGATACAAACTACTATAATAGTGGTCACTTTCTAGATGGTTTTATTGTACTAAATGTTGACTGTGGTGATGTCAATATTTGTTATTCCCTTGTTTCACGTCTCCTACTTCATATGATAATGATGTGAATGTGTGGCATGCTTGACTTGGTCATATTGGCCAACAACATATGAAAAGACTAGCCAAAGAGGGCTTGTTGGGCAATATTGAATAAGTTGATTTGTCCATATGTAAGCATTGCCTAGAAGGGAAAACGACAAGGAAACCATTTGGAAAAGGTAAAAGAGCTAACGTTCCTCTGCATTTAATCCATTATGACGTTTCTGGTTCAATGAATGTGAGAAGAAGGCATGGGACTGTTTACTTCATCACTTTTAATAGATGATTATACTCGATTCGGATGTGTCTATTTGATTTCTCATAAATCTGAAGCATAAGTTGTTTTCAAAAGGTTTATGAACTTGGTTGAAAATCAATTAGACAAGAAAATAAAAGCATTTAGATCCGATCGAGGTCAATAATATTTATCTGATGAGTTCAGAAAATTATGTGATGAAAAAGGAATAGAAAGACAGTTGTCTATTCCACATACTCCTCAACAAAATGGTGTTGCAGAGAGAAAAAATAGAACCCTACTAGAAATGGTTAGGTCCATGATGGCATATGCTAACTTACATATCACTTTTATGGAGTGATGCGTTGTTAACTGCTGCCTAAATACTTAACCGGGTGCCTTCCAAATCAGTTAGTTCCACTCCATATGAGTTATGGATAGGTAGAAACCGGACTTAAGTTTACTTAAGCTATGGGGTTATGCTGCCTATACTCATATGTCCTCTCACAAGTTTGGGAAATTGAGTCCCATATAAAAGTAGAGTATTTTAATTAGATACTCCGAACACTCAAAAGGGTATGTGTTCGTAGGTAAGCAGGAAAGTGGGAGAATAACTGAATTTTGAATCACGAGATGTCACATTCTTAGTGGATGAATTTCCTTAGAGGGGCGAAATAGGGGAAGATTACTTCCTATTTGAAACCTTAGATCAAGATAATGATATTAATGGAGTTCATCCAAGTGGGAGTAATATGAGATGTAATGAATCGAATTCAACTCATTCTCAATTGCAACCACCTGATGTGACGACATCATCATTACCTAATCCAAGTGGGAGCATAATGGGGAATGATGTGCTAAGTGTACAATCTCCCATACGGTGAACAAGTCGCCAAAGTATTCCCCGTCGACGTTTTGGCATGGAAGGGGAAACTTTTATGGTTGCTCCACAAGATGAGGATGAGCCAAGAAATATTAATGAGGCTTTGAATTGCCCTAGTAAGGAAAAATGGATTAATGCAATGGAAGAGGAAATGGAGTCAATGAAATCAAATCAAGTCTGGGAACTGGTTGATCTGCCAAAAGGACGCAGAGCTATTGGGAACAAATGGGTTCTCAAAATAAAGCGAAAGGCTTATGGCTCGATTGAAAGGCATAAGGCTCGCCTTGTGGCGAAGGGGTATAATCAATAGGAAGGAATTGATTATGAAGATATTTTTTCTCCTATAGTAAGATTTGCCTTGATTCGCATAGTTCTGGCAATAGTGTTTAGTCTGGATCTTGAGTTACATTAAATGGATGTAAAGACTGCTTTCCTCAATAGAGAATTAGAGAAAGAAACATATATGGAACAACCTACTGGTTTCATAGTGAAAGGCCAAGAAGAAAAGGTATGTCGACTTTGGGGGTCGATATATGGCCTTAAGCAGTCGTCAAGACAATGGTATATACGATTTCATAATGCCATAATGGCATATGACTTTACAATGATAGATGAGGATCATTGTGTATATATCAAAAGATCCAATGATTAATTTGTGATCATATCATTATATGTTGATGATATACTAATTGCCGGAAGTAATATGGAGCTAGTCAATACTGTCAAAAGTTGGTTGTCTTCCAAATTATGAATTGAATGATACGAGATTGTAAACCCATTGACGCTCCTATTGCAAAAGGTGAAGGATTGAGCCATAGACTGTGTTCAAGGACTCCACAAGAGAAGGAACAAATGAAACATGTTCCTTATGCTAGTGCTGTTAGAAGCTTGTTGTACGCTATGATGTGTACAAGACCTGATATATGTTTTGCAGTTGGAATGGTGAGTAGATACTAATCCAATCCAGGTCAAGCACGTTGGAAAGCCGTTAAGTGAATACTGAGGTATCTAAAGTGGACTGCTGATTATATGTTGAGTTATTATGGAAAGGATCTGCGACGCTAAGGCTATTCTGATGTTGATTGGGGAGGAGATTTAAATGAAAGGAAATCTACCTCTAGGTTTGTTCTCTTACCGAATAATGTCACCATGTGTTGGAGCAGTAAGAAACAAAAGTATATAGCCTTGTCCACGATGGAAACTGAGTTCGTGGCATTATCAGCAGCAGTATAAGAAGATGTTTGGCTTAAGAGATTATTGGATCATTTAGGTGTTATTGGAAGTGCTGCAGATTTGTTATTAGTTAACTATGATAATCAAGCATCGAAAGTGTACACTAAAGACCCAAATATCATGGCAAGACCAAACATATAGATACCAAGTATAATTTAGTCATGGATATGATTGCACGAAAAGATGTGAACTTAGAGTATATACTACGCATAGAATGGTAGCAGACCCTATGACAAAGCCAGTACCTAGATATGTGTTTTGTGGCCATATGAAATCTCTAGGACTGCGTAGAGGCTAATGTACTGAATATTATAATTTTTCCCTAAGTGTTCACATATGATGAATTTATGTTTTTCATCATTAATGCCTATGAATCTTTGTTTGATCTTTATGCATCTTAATGCTCAGTGCATTACTTTAAGTTAGAAGAAGTATGTCGGACAGATGAGATTAGCCCACTCACACGGGTAATCGTCTCTATTTACTATGTGATGAATAGAGATAAGACTGTTTTTAAGCTTATTATCTAGGTGATAATCGAGAGCTCAAGCTTAAAACACGTATGTCGCCTTAACTGGATGTTAAGATGATGACATAATACTTACTATGTCCGAGAGTAAAATACCCCACATATTTTACTTTATCTGTCTATGATGCCAGATGTGAATTCTGATGAATTTTGTAAATGAGTAGATACGTGAACTCAAGTTAGACATTGGGTATGTCTGAACTATCATCTGTACGGTATTGAAAGGTGTAGACATATGCTCCATGGGAAAGGAGTTAATACCGTAATACGTATTTCATACTACGTATGCATGAGACGACCAATAAGAGTGGCAAAAGTTTGATCTCAACTTTTTATGTCGTGTGACTCTTGAGGAAGAGAGTTCCTCAATTTCTTAGTCCCCTCATGACTCTTACTTATTCTCAAGATTTCTATTTAGTGTTTGCTATCTTAGGATGTTGCCAATGGTCATGAGTTTGATTCGATCTAATGGGGCATTTCTAGAAAAGCAAGCTGGACTGAAAAATTGAGTTTGAAGGAAAGAGGAAGATCGATTTTGGAGAATCACATTATAGTTTTGTATTCACCGGTTAACCAATTATGACTGTCTTTGTGATAATTATAATTGTGAATACAATATATATATCATTGTTTGAAAAGAGATCAAGAGAGATATAAATGTGATCGATCAATCTAGGGTACTGCATACTAAATCTACTCGAAGTGAAATGCCCATTATGAGCTGCTATATATTCCTAACAGATATATGGCAACGAGCTCTCAAAGTATGCTGGTCGCACGGATTATTCACCGGTATGAATGTTGAAGAGAGGTAAAGAGAATTCTGTTTGGCCCACCATGTGCGAGTGGGAGATGATGGATTTATGAGATGGGCTTAAGGCCCGTCCGCCCATGCTGGGCCCAAAAGGCCCAGCCCACGGGAATAGGGCCCGTGGAGGGGGAAGGTATAAAAGGGAGGAGAGAGAGAGAGAGAGAGATGGCACTGGTTGGAAAACAGACGTACGTACGTCCCTTTTCCCACACTCTCTTTTTCTCTCAAAAACAAAAGAAGAAACAGTAAGACAAGGCATTGTTCTTCTTCCCTTCAAGGCGCCATCGGATCGAACAGAACCAGAATTTCTTCCTCGATCTTCAGCATTGGTGTTTAATCTGTGGCTAACAAGGTACGCTCGAATCTGTGGTGTGCTTTACGATCGGTGATACGTGTAATTCCCGGGCTTCGCTTCCGCTTGATTTTAGGGGTTTGATTTAGTGTTGAATCCGGTTTTCGGGGATCAGTCATTCCCAACAAAAGCTATATGCGAAAATGGATAAATGTCAATTATTTTCAACAAGTATCGCATTCTTGGGATGCCGATCAATCTAAGGTGGAGCCAATAAAGACTTGGCCCTAGCCAAAACCGATTTTTGATGTGAGGAGTTTCATGGACTTGCATCCTTCTATTGATGGTTTGTGAAGAATTTCAGTATCGTCATGGCTCACATTATTGAATGCATGAAAAATGAATATTTTGAATTGATATAGGCTACTCATAGTGCTTTTGAATTGATCAAACAAAAATTTTGTGAGTCCCTTACTTTTGCCGTTTCTGATTTAAATAAAGTATTTGAAGTTAAATGCGATGCAAGTGGAGTTGGCATCAAAACTATTTTCACCCAAGTTCAGAAGCCTCTAGCATGTTTCAGTGACCTAAGGGAAAGGGTTTGGGCGACCTGCGAAGGGAGATCATAGTCCCAGCTGTTGAGCTTGGGGCCAAGTATTTTTTTCATTGGGCCTGTGGGTGGTCGGCTACATTTTTGGAGACCGTTTCCTGTCACCGAGGAGTGAGGTAGTGGGAAGGGGTCATCTCTCTCTTTAGCTTCACTAACGTATATGAATCACGATGATTGAATTGAAGAAGTATCAGTGAAGCTACAATGATTTGAGGGTTGGAAGAAGAATCGGATCGCTTTGTAGATATCGGGGGTCAGGTGAGTTTGGTGCTGAGATTTAGTATGGCGCAAGACTGTCGCTGAAAACTGAAATTGAGAAGGATGCCGAGTCTCAGATGGAGAGAGAAAGAGATGGTGATGGCGATGGCGAAAGGAAGCGAGTGAGATTTTATTACTTAGCTTGCGGAAAAAATGGAACCAATTAGAGAGGAGATGAAGAGATCGCATGTATGGGCGAGGGCCGCAACTTGTGGCCACATAAGAAGAAGATGAATAGTGGTGTGGAAAAAGCCACTTCGCGCGCTCAAGGTTGAAGAAGCCCAATGAGAAAAAATCGATGCCGTCATGCCTCCAATCCGAACGCGGGCATGGACATGTCTTGGGGGCGGCAATCTCTGAGTGCCGAGTGTTAGACAAAATAATTAATATGCAGAAGCCAGGATCGTTTATAGATAAACCTCCAGCCATTGTTCTTGTTCTCGTTCGTCTGAAAAACCTGAAAATACAAAGAAAATTGGGCACACGCTACTAACCCAATTCACTCTCGTACTGATGGTGTATTATGAATGAGAGAGTTTGAGTTAGACCCTTGTGATTACCCGTTAGAATGAACGATCGTTCCTTTTAAACCGTCTTCCATCAAGACGGTTACCAAATAGGCGGTTGTCACAAAAAGATACGTATGTGGAAAAAATGTATGTAGAATAACCGTCACTTTAAGAGAAAATGAGGGTCCGGAAATGTGGGATCACAAAATAAATAACATTCTCCCACTTGATCCCATCATTTTCATCATATAGATTATCCAACTAATTCCACGAAAACTTTATGCTTAAAGAAAAGAAACAAAACACATGGATCATGGCGATATGTCCTCTAAGAACGAGTAATATCTTCCATGTATCACAATGCATCTTATTCCTTTAATATCAGCTTATATGTGACAACATATCTTAATGAATAAACCCTATGTTTACTCCACAATCAAGGTTAAATGTTATTCTTATAAACAACATAATGTGTACACCAAAATTGAGAATCAACATTACAACTAAATAAGAGTTTCATACAACAGAAATCGTTCACATGATGACAAATTACATTATGGGACCTACTCTCATACTTGTCACATGATCCTTATACTTCATTGGTGGCACGCCTTTAGTTAAAGGATCAGCTATCATCAATTCAGTGCTAACGTGTTCAATGACCACTTTATTCTCCTTAACACGTTTCCTTATGGCTAAATACTTAATGTCGATATGCTTGCTTCGACTGCCACTTTTGGCATTATTAGCCATAAAAACTGCAGCTGAATTGTCACAGTATATTCTTAATGGCTTAGAAATAGAATCGACAATTCTAAGCTCAATAATGAAACTCTTCAACCATACACCATGTGAGGTAGCCTCAAAACAAGAAACGAACTCAGCCTCCATAGTGGAAGTAGCAATTAAAGTCTGCTTGGCACTTCTTCATGACACGGCTCCGCCAGCTTGTGGCATCCCAGAAATTCAAAGCCAAGCCTTAAGGTGTGTTAAAGTCTTTAATTAGGTGTTAAATTTCCATGACTTATGTTTTGGCCATTAGTCTTTTAATTTGATGATTTGTGCTTGTGATTGTGGAAATTTAAATTTAATAGATTAATAATCTATGCTTGGCCACATGATTTAAATTTCAATAATTAAAATATCCTAAGACTTTGGCCAAGATTGAAAATTGAAATTTAGAAATATTTATAGAAGGAATTTCAAAAAAAAAAAAAGAGAAAAAGGGGTTAAAATTCGAATGGGCCTTGGACCCATTGGCCTAAAGCTTGGTGGGCCAAGCTAGTCGGCCCATTAGAGCCCAAGAAGAGAATTCGACCAGCCCAAGGAGGAGTGGCCGGATGGGCCTAAGCCCAAGCCCAAGCAAATTTAAATTAAAACCCAATAAGACAAGTGGCAAATGACAAGAGCATGCATTGGTTAATCTTTAGGCAAAGCAATGATTGCAAATGATGGGATTAAGGGGGTATAAGAGGAGAGGAGAGAGAGAGGAGTGGCCGGATTCTTTTGGCCAAGAGAAAGGGTGCGAGAGAGGGAGAGATTTTGGGAGAAAGAGGGAGAGACCGAGAGGGGAAGGAGGCAGAGCCGAGGGGTGCCGCCGTTCGTTCGCCGCCTGTTCGCCGTATCCTGCCGCCGTTCGTCATCGCTTGCTCATCTTAGAGGCAAGTGGAGTCCTTAACTTCTCTTGCATGTTTGTTTTGGTGGTTGCATGTTCGGTCTTAGGTGTGATTTGTGCGAAAAACCGAGGTAAGGGTTGGTTGTTTTCAAACCGTGTGACTGTTCTTGTTCGGTTTGTGGAAGTCAGTAGCTTGTTCGAGCTTTCATGTGTGTTTGGAGTCCGATTTTGGCTTCGATGTCTTCATGGAAGTTGTAGCTAACATCTTGTAGTATAACATACTGAAATTTCGTGAAAAATTATGGAGATTTGAGGGGTTAAAGCCTTGTTATACGGAGACCCCAGATCTGTGAAGTTTTCGCTGACCTCTTGCTAGATTCTTGTTTGCATGTTGATTTCTGTTGAAGATTTGACTTTTATGTCTTCATGAAAGTTGTAGGTAACACCTTAAACTACAACATACTCAAATTTGAAGTGAAATGAACAAGTATAGCCTAGTAAGTCGGCTAGATCTTTGAGACGATGGTTCTGGTGATGTGTTCCGAGACACCCGAGACTTCATGGACTTAAATGGTGACCATAATTTGGTTATTTGACCTAGATCTCTTCATGAAACTTGTAAAGGACACCTTGTTACATAACATACTCAAATTTCAGAGGAAAAGAAAGAGAATGGATGGGTGAAATCTAAAAATTTCGGAGAAGTGTATTCTGGACGACGCGGTAGTGGTTCCAGAGGTTTCGTGGGGTTGTATAAATTAATATAAAACGAATTTGGCTTAGAGTTCTTCACTAAAAGTGCACGAAAACGTGTTGGCTACCACCCTGTAAAATTTTGTAATTTTTGAAGGCCATATGAGTATTTTAATCGAATTTATTTGAAAACTGTGCAATTCTGGTCATTATCCGAATATCATGTGCTAATTTGTGGAAATGGTGAAATTATGAGAAATTCAATTTGGCCATGAATTTTGTATGAAATTGTGATCCTATTGATTTTTTTAGTGATTGTTTGAATATTATGATTTTGGGAAAATCATAGATATTAAATTTAATATCTATTTATGAAAATAAATAAATATAATAATAAAATAATAAAATAATAAAATAATAAAATAATAAAATTGGATTTTTATTTGGCCATGGATTCAATTCTATTTGTGTGGCATATGTGTGATGAGGTCTTTGCACATGTATTGGATTGAGATGCATATGTGATAAAGTCTTGGTATGCGTATGATATGGTCCTTGTACATGTATTGAATTGAGATGTGTATGGGATAAAGTTGTGGCATGTGTATTGCATATGAATTGAGATGCAAGTGTGAATTCCATGTCAAGTGTGATTTGTTTGATACCATGCCAATTGCCATGTTAAATTGAGATAAAGAAATGGTATATGTGGATGATGGAAAATGAGGATGTGGTTGTGGTGGATGATGATGTCTGGTGGCCTAGTGGCGTAATTCCAGAGATTCCCTGGGAGATTCAGGATGCCCGAAATGTGGGGGGCCGGATGTCCAATTGTATCTTGGATACATGCCCGGAGGTTCCTCGCGATGCCAGGATTTGGGTGCGGGATGCCCGGCCAGGGATTGTAAATGCCGGAAGCCCTGTCGGAGGTTTCTGCCCGAAGGGAATGCCTCGTGATGCTAGTTGAGATGCGAGATGCCCGGAATGTGGGGGGCCGGAAGCCCGGTGGCCATGGGATGGCTGGAATGCTGGGAGCCCTGTCGGAGGTTTCTGCCCGAAGGGTTGATGATGAGATTGATGAATGGGTGATGTGGTGATCAAAATTGAAAGATAAAGATGAAAATTAAACCATGACATGATATGATATGCATGATGATATGCATGATGATGATGATGATGATGATGATGATGATGATGATATGTGATGTGATATGATGATCACCCATGATATGATATGCATGATGATGATGATGATGATGATGATATGTGATGTGATATGATGATCACCCATGATATAATATGCATGATGATATGCATAATGATGATGGTGATGATGATGATATGTGATGTGATATGATGATCACCCATGATATAATATGCATGATGATATGCATGATGATGATGATGATGATGATGATGATATGTGGTGTGATATGATGATGCATCATAGTGTGTGCCTGGCTTCAAGGTAAGTGATGTCTGCAATGCATGTGTAATTTGCATGATGCATTGAGTTGTTATTGGATTTCCCTATCTGCTGAATGGTTGTACTCACCCCTTTTGGGGATAACATTTCAGATTAGCAGTATGCCGTTTCCTGCCGTCACGCGTGGTGTGTTTTATAGTCTACCGTCCGATGTAGAGGTCGAGTGTGCGAAGATAGATTGTCCTTCTGTTCCCGGACTAACTTTTATCCGAGTACGTTGTCTAGTGATGTATGACATGGGCCTGGCTGGGGGTCATGTCATACAAGATTTCATTTCTGTGCACATTCGACGGGATGGAGCTATGCGAGGGATGCTGCCGCCACCACCACCTGATGCACCGGGTTGGGTGTGAGACCTGCGCGCGATGAGTAGGAGCTGGATCTCTTTTGATGTAGATAGTCGACACTTTCGATGGGGGGTTTTTGTGCTCGCAATATGTTGAGGGTCGAGGTCTCTTTTTGAGGTTTTAAGCTGGACATGGCTGAGTCCTAGCTTTTCCTTGTTATGTACCGACCCGAGAGTAGTCCCATCTTGAAAATATATGTAAATAATGTGTCGATGTTTGTTTATAAAAATCCTGATGTTTAGCTGGTGTGTATTTATATCATGGATTGGTAGGGGGATAGATGGTGATGTTTAATTTGCTTTCGCTATGAGTCACGTTGGGACCGATCGTTTTAAAAAAAAAAAATGTGTATGCTAATCAGGACGCTTGTTCGAAAGAAAGAAAGGTAATAAAGTGTAACACCAGAGTTTGTGGCGATCGCCGAAGGGTTCGGGGTGCTACAACGCTCCTTTTTGGTATCAGAGCGAATGGTTATAGGTGGAGTGATAAGGAGCCTCATTTGAGAATTGAGGAACATGATGACAATGCACACCATAGGATCTAAAATGAAATAATTGAATAACGGGTGATGAGTATTCACTCGTAGATCCCCAGTAGTTTATTTTGGATTGCCTTTAGGTGCCAGTAACATGTATTTGTTACTTATGTAGTGATAGTAATTGCTTTGAGTGGAGGCAGTGAGTCTCAGATTATTCCTGAGGCAATGCTTGGAAATTGCAGGAAAGTCATGGTGCGAGTTTGAAGTGCTCATCCATCGAGAGCTGAAGCCTCTGCTGCAAGGGCTGAACCCCGAATGGAAGATATCCTGCAGGCATTAGCCAATATTGGAAATCTGATGGAGAGGCAGGCGCAGCAACAGCCTGGAGCAGAACGCCGTACTCAAGGACTAGTGGAGCAGTTTTTGAAGCTGAAGCCACTTAAGTTTAATGGAATGGGAAGTCCTGAGGAGGCAGAGCATTGGATTGATGGGATGGAACGAATTTTCCGGCTGTTGGACTGTACCGATACTAAGAAAATAGTCTTCGCAGAGTACCAGTTGGAGGGAAATGCGAAGTTTTGGTGGAGAGCTTCGAAGGATATAATCTTTCCACCAGGTACTGATGTGAGTTGGGAGGAGTTTGTTAGGGCTTTCAATAGGAAGCATTTCTCTTATTGTGCTAAGGATAGGAAGATTATTGAATTTGTTCAGCTAGAACAAAAGGGATTGACTGTAGATCAGTATGAGGCTAGATTTTCTGAATTGTCTAGATATGCTCCTAGATTGATTGAGGATCAGGAAGAGAAGGCTAAGAGATTCCTGAAAGGGCTGAGGACTGACATTAGAAAGCAACTGGTGCCTTTGAACATAAGGGATTATAATGAGATTTATGAAAGGGCACAGTTAGTGGAGCAAGAATTGTTGAGAGAGCGGTCGGAATTTAAGAAACCGTTGAATTTTAGTGATGTGAAAAAGGGGAAGAGACCTTATTCTAGTCAAGGTCAAACCTGGAATGTGAAGAAGAAGGGTAATTTTGGGGATTTTGGAGGGGCAAGGAGTGGTCTGAATATAGGGAAAGCACCCTATCAGCCTGATAATTGCCAGAGGTGTAATGGGAGACATGGCCCAGGACCTTGTACGGGACAGCAGAAATGTTTTGGCTGTGGACAAGTAGGTCATCTTAGGAGGAATTGCCCACAAGAGAGGTCGCAAGTGAGTGTTGGCTCGGTGCGACAGGGATATCAGAGTGCCGTTAGGTCGAACCCACAAGGAAATCCTTAGAGACCGCCTGCACAAGGAAGGGTGTATGCGATTACCCAGGAGGAAGCGGAAGCTTCCAAAAATGTTATCTCAGGTACGATTCTTATTAATGGTGAAAAGGCATATGCATTGTTTGACACGGGTGCAATGCATTCGTTTGTGTCTGAAAGATATAGATGTTTGAATAAGATAGAAGTTATGCCGCTTGAGACACCTCTTTGTGTTTCCACACCTTTAAAGGATATGGTATTGTCTACGTTGGTGTGTGGGAATTGTAAGATATCCATGGGAGGAAAGGACATGGAAATAGACTTGGTTGTAATGGCTATGTATGATTTTGATGTTATTATAGGAATGGACTAGCTTCGTAAGTATCGGGCTAGAATGGATTGTTATAGAAGGATGATTCAATTCGTTTTACCTGATCAGTCTAGTTGTGAAATTTTAGGAGGTCAGACCCATTTGCCTATAGCACTTATCTCGGCAGTAGAAGCATGTAAGTTACTTGACGAAGGATGTCAAGGGTACCTAGCCATAGTTAGAGATTATGCAAAGGAGGAGCCTAATCTCGAGGAAGTTCGTGTAGTTAACGAATTTCAAGATGTATTTCCTGAGGAATTGCCTGGATTGCCGCCAGAGCGGGAGATTGAATTTGAAATTGAATTAATGCCTGGAATAGGACCAATATCAAAAGCCCCATATAGAATGGCCTTAGTTGAATTGAAGGAGTTGAAGGTGCAACTGCAGGAGTTGCTTGACAAAGGATTTATTAGACCAAGTGCTTCACCTTGGGGTGCACCGATCTTGTTTGTGAAAAAGAAAGATGGATCGATGCGGTTATGTATTGATTATAGGCAGTTGAATCAGGTGACCATTAAGAATAAGTATCCTTTGCCTAGAATTGATGACTATAGGCAGCAGAAGCATATGGAATGTTGTACATTTGTTCCCTTTCTAGATCGTTCTTCGGGCATTGGTTCAAATTGAATCTGTCACCCTTTACAATGGGTGCTATACTTGGTGAACAATCTTTCATCCGAAATCTCTCTAGGACTTTATTGATATAGGTTTCTTGAGATAGTCCTAAAATTTCTCGAGGTCTATCTCTTTGAATCTTAATGCCTATGACATAAGATGCATCACCCATATCCTTCATGTCAAAACTCTTAGAGAGAAATTGTTTCACCTCATGTAACAACCCCTTATTATTGGTTGCAAGTAATATATCATCCACATACAGCACAAGGAAACAAATTTTGCTCCCACTGACCTTCTGGTATATACATTGATCCATGATATTCTCTACAAAACCGAATGAAGAGATGACTTCATGGAACCTTAAGTATCATTGGTGGGATGCTTGTTTCAGGCCATATATAGATTTCTTAAGCTTGCACACCAAATGCTCACCTTTACTAGAGGGGAATCCTTCAAGTTGTTTCATGTAAACCTCCTCCTCCAGTTCTTCGTTGAGGAACGCCGTTTTCACATCCATCTGATATAATTCCATATCAAAATGGGCAACCAATGCCAAAACAATACGAAGAGAATCTTTCTTAGATATAGGAGAAAATGTCTCCATGTAATCGATTCCTTCCTTTTGAGTGAATCCTTTGGCAACGAGTCTAGCTTTATATCTTTTAATGTTACCTAATGAATCATTCTTAGTTTTGAAAACCCATTTACAACCAATGGCCTTCACACCATTAGGTAACTGAACCAAATCCCAGACTTCGTTAGATGCCATAAAACTCATCTCTTCTTTCATGGCATTGTACCACAAATTTGATTTATCACTATCCATGGCTTGTGAAAACGTTTTGGAATCATTCTCATCTCCAATATTGTAGTTAGACTATTGTAAATACACAATATAATCACTAGGAATTGTCGATTTCCTTATTCTAGCAGATCTTCTCAATGTTGCATCAACATTCTCTTGAGGAGCGTGTTGTTCAACTGGTTGTTCAACAGTTTCTGGTAATTGCTAAACAGTTGGATCTACTAGATTAATATCAGCAGGTTGTGGAACTTCAACGATTGGTTGTTCAATAGCCGGTTGAACTGAAGGGGCATTATGAGCAACGACCAACCTTAAACTTGAGGTGGAAGGTTGAGTATCTGTATGATCTTTCTTAGGATCAAGGTCCTTTGATCGATCGCTTCCACTAATCAAGTCATTTTCAAGAAATTTAGTATTTCTTGATTCCACAATCCTAGTGGTGTAAGATGGACAATAAAACCTATATCCCTTAGACCTTTTGGCATATCCAATGAAATACCCACTTATAGTCTTTGGGTCCAACTTCTTTTCTTGTGGATTGTAAACTCTCACTTCAGACGAGCATCCCCAAATGCATACATGTTGTAAACTCGGTTTCCAACCTTTAAATAACTCAAAAGGTGTCTTTGGGACAGCCTTAGTCGGAACTTGGTTTAATATGTACATTACCATCTTAAGTGCTTTAGTCCACAAGGACTTAGGAAGTTTGGAGTTGCTAACCATACTACGCACCATGTCCAATAAAATTCAATTTTTTCTTTCCACTACACCGTTTTGGTTCGGAGAACCATGCTCTTGAAGAAACTTTGCAAATGGACCAGGTACTTGTCCATCGTTAGTGTATCTACCATAGAATTCTCCAACCTCTATCTGATCTCATGATCTTAATTTGCTTACCGCATTGTTTCTCTACTTCCGCCTTAAATACCTTAAAGACATCTAATGCTTCATATTTATTATGAATCAAGTATAGATACATATAACGTGAGTAATTATCTATGAAAGAGATGAAGTATTTCTGATCACACGAGTCCATATCCAGACTACATATATCTGTATGTATGATTTCTAATATTTCTATACTCCTCTTGGCACCTTTCTTCGACTTGTTGATCTGATTTACCTTTATACAATCCACACAAGTATCACAATCAGTAAAATCTAAAGTACTGAGTACTCCATCATTTACCAATCGCTTAATTCTTTCTTTGGAGATATGTCCCAATCTCCGGTGCCACAACATAGAGGAATGTTCTTTCACAACACATCGTCTCATACCAGCATTATCATGAACATGCATTGCATCATAATAGGCATTGTCTTGCAAATTAATTCGAAAAAGACCATTAGACAAAGTATCACTCCCAACAATTTCATATTTAAACGATAAACTGAATGTCAAATCTAAAAAGTTAAAAGAGTAACCCAAAGGTACAAGTCTTGAAATTGAAATTAAGTTTCTAGAGAAACTTGGAACATAAAAGATCTTTTCCAAATTTAAAACAGAGTCACTATTGAGAACTAGTCAGCATGTCCCAATACTTGCCACATGCGAACGCATCTTATTTCTTGAATAGATGCTTTGTTCACTTTCCACTGGCTTCTTGTGGTTTTGAAAACCCTGCAAGGAATTCGAAATGTAGATTGTAGATCCAGAATCAATCCACCAAGTATTGTGACTTACATCAACCATATTAGATTCATAACAAACACAAGAGATTGGATTATCTTTCTTCTCAAGCTAGGCCTTAAATCTGACACAATCCTTCTTAATATGCCCCTT
This sequence comes from Eucalyptus camaldulensis, assembly GCA_019915185.1. Classification (NCBI taxonomy): domain Eukaryota; kingdom Viridiplantae; phylum Streptophyta; class Magnoliopsida; order Myrtales; family Myrtaceae; genus Eucalyptus; species Eucalyptus camaldulensis. Next base: position 7,098,696 of record JAHSVA010000012.1, read on the forward strand.
CTATTTACAAAAGAAACATTTGGATTGTTTCTTAATGTCAGCTTGGGGAGGTATTTTACCTTTTCCCTTATGCTTGCCATGGCCCTTTATTCTTTCCTAGTGTTGCCAAATGAGCACCTTCTCCTAATTCCATAATTAGTCTTTCCTCCTCTTGAACACACATGGTCATAAGTTCATTAATTGACCATTTATTCTTATGTGTGTTGTAAGAGATCTTGAAAGGTGTATACTGTTATGGCAAAGTGTTCAAAATATAATACACAAGAAAAGATTCGGATATCTCAACCTCAAGGTTCTTAAGCTGAGCCGCAATATCCCTCATTTGCATGATGTGCTCACGCACACCTTTAACACTAGTGAGCTTTATTGATGAAAACTTCATAATTAGGGTCATGGCATGCGCCTTCTCAAAACTCTCAAACTGCGCATCTATGGCCTTCAATAAAGCCTTAGCATTGCTATGTTGAGCAACTGAACCACGAATACTAGGAGATATTTTAGCCTTTATAAACATAGCACAAACACGGTTAGATTGCTCTAATTGGTTATAAAGGGTTATCTCAGCTGCAGAGCTCGAATCAGTAGAAGCAGGTGGTTCATCTTTTCTTATAGCATAGTCAATATCCATCCAACCCAATTGAAGAAGAACTGACTCTTTCCAAACTTTATAGTTCTCACCATTCAGTATAGGAACATCAAACTTAAATTTAGAGAAATTCACAGATTGTAAAACCGCATATCAAATAATCATGCCTGTGTGACAAAATTTGAGGCATAATATACATAATCATGTTTTACCAATGTAAACATGTCACAAATATGAATCACATAACATAAAAACTGCTTGTGGGCTAAGTTTTTAATTTAAATAGATTCATAATTACTTCATGAAGAAACTACCATATTATATGCCTTTTCTTAATCTCTGTGAGTAAATTAAGAAAATAATATGATATTTCTTCCTAATTAATCATATTAATATAATGAAAATTCATGTGGGATAAAATTCATCATATTAATATAATTAATTACAATCAATGTCCATTTCTAAATATGATCCGGAGGCTCTTAATATATAATTTAATTAATTAAAGATGTTGTTGCCACTCTAATTAATTAAATATATGGACCATTGGACATTTAATTTCATGCATAAAATACTCATAAAAATGCATGAAATGACATAATAAATAAATACATCAAAGGCATAACAGTAAATAAATAAATTGGTCAAGGGCAAGATTGTAAAAACATGAAAAATTTGGAGCAAAAGCATAAAAGGAGCCGTGGGAATGGGACATCAGGTGCGTGCTGAGCACGTGCCAGAATCCATGCGGGCGCGTGCCCCGCACGCGCTCGGTTCCCAGCAACTGCCGTGCGCGTGAGATCCACGCACCAGCGGTTGCCGCGCGCGTGAGAGCACGTGGCGTGTGGGTTCCACGTGCCTGCAACCGTAGTGGGCAGTTCCGCGCACGTGAAGGCGCGTGGCACGTGGGTTCCATGCGCTTGCAATTGCAGCACGCGCGTGGACCCCACGCGCCTTCTTCCTTGCGCGAACAAAAGCTTTTCCTTCGGTTTTTCGACGTTTTCAGCCGAGATTTCAACCTCGTTTCTTCTCCGGCAGCCCATCTAAGACTAAAATAAATAATGGGTTTTGAAGAGCATGCCGGCACGACTACATGGGTCCAAGTTATAGCGAAAATGACCAAGAAATTGGCCTCAAATCTAACGAAAAACTCCAAAAATGCAAATCCTCAACCACCATGACTTCCGCCGCCTGATTAGCCTCCAGCAAACGCCAATATACCGGAAAAGCTCATGGCTAATGTTCCTTATGGTGGCGACCGTATGGGTCCGAAATCAAAGGGTGGGTCGCCGGATTTTTCCAGGAATTGGCGAGTTTCTTTCTTGGCCTCAAAATCCGAATTACTGTTCATCTCTAAAATGCCCGAAAAATACACCAAAAATCCGAGAAAAACAAGGTAGAGGCACTAAACATGCTTTGATACCAAATGTTAGACAAAATAATTAATATGCAGAAGCCAGGATCGTTTATAGACAAACCTCCAGCCATTGTTCTTGTTCTCGTTTGTCTGAAAAACCTGAAAATACAAAGAAAATTGGGCACACGCTACTAACCCAATTCACTCTCGTACTAATGGTGTATTCTGAATGAGAGAGTTTGAGTTAGACCCTTGTGATTACCTATTAGAATGAACGATCATTCCTTTATAAACTGTCTTCCATCAAGGCGGTTACCAAATGGGCGATTGTCATGAAAAGGTACGTATGTGGAAAAACCGTATGTCGAATAACCGTCACTTTAAAGAAAATGAGGGTCCGAAAATGTGGGATCACAAAAAAAATAACATTGAGTTGCTGCTGGGGAAGCGGCCTACGATGGCGGAGGATGCTATTCGCTTCAAAGAAGATTTGCTGTTTCGGCAACTCCATTTCACCAAGTGAACCGGATATGCAAAAGCTTTCTCTCCCTCTCTCGTGGACACGATCTGTATTTGGTCTGTTTTAGCCAAGGATGAGTCATGAAATTTGAATGACGAAATCACGAGGAAGCTTGGATGCAAAGCACATTGCTGAATCAATGGTCTGATCATGAAGCATATACATCGTTTTTAGATCTAAAATCATGCCAAAGTTGAATCAAAAGCTTGTTCTTGGTGCTGCACATCACCCGTTCACTAAAATGCCTACAGGAAAATCGATTTTTTTTCATATATATATATATATATATATATATATATATATATATATATATGTTGGAGCTCAAGATTGATTCGTATTCGTGTTCATATTCGTTGAATCCTCTTTGCTTATTCGTGTTTTCCTTTTTTTTTTTATGTGATTTGATGGAAAAACCTTGCTCAAGTTGGTCACGTACAAATTTCCCATGCAAGAATACCCCATCGGAGCTACCTATGGAAACTGAGAACCTAGTTTTATGGGCGACCTATTCAACAAAGATTAAGATCTTATCTCTCAACAGTACTCAAATTTTCTTCATACAAATTCGTCTAATGAGTTGGTTGGAGAATGATCCTTTGAATACTATCCAACAATTAGTTTGGAAGTTGAGGAGTATAAAACAAGACCAAAGTGCTGAAGAAAACGTAGGAAATTCTAAAGTCTGAGTGGACTTTGATCCTACATATTTGTCTTTCTTAAACTATAAATTGTAATCTCAGAGAAGCACTAAAAGTGTAATTGAGTGAGATAATGAGACCTATCATGTACTTGAGTATTATCATATGTAGTTGTAACCTCTGACTGATTATCAAGTGGAATTTAGCTAGTAGGCTGTTAGTATGAAAAAGTAGACATATGCTTCATTTAAGCTAAACCACTATAAAATTTATATGCAATTTTCTCTATTTCTTTACTCTTGTTTATCACTTATAGTAGACATTTGCACATGGGTGATTATCCCATTATCACGATCAAAGTTGAGACTTTGATTTCACTTGATTATGAAGTTACTCATCTTAACAATTAAAATCCACACAAATTTGTTAAGAGTTTTTAAATTCGCCTATTCACTCTCCTCTAGGTGACATTGCCAACCTCTAATAATATACACTATGATAATCAAGGTGTGATATATTTGGCATACAATTCGATTTATCATGAAAGAATGAAACATATCAATATCAAGTACTCTTTCATCCGAGATGACCTAGCGAAGGGTAACGTTGTTCTGAAGAAGATCACTACAACAGAGAACCTAGTGAACATGATGACCAAACCTATTTGTAGAGAGTGAGCACCTATCGGGGAGTTGGAAGAGTAGTATGAATGATGATCACTATAACTTGATTTCAAATATTGAGTCAAGATAGAGAATTATTAAATTATGTCTCGAATTTGAACTTGTGTACACTTTTCCATCTAGAAGAAGAAGAAATCCTCTGTCATTGCAAGATCAAAAAACAAGGGTTCACATATTCTATTATATATATTTACTTATTTTTTGGTGGTGGCGTTCTCCGTGTTCATCACCAAAGAAAGACTCTTGCTTCCATATTACTGCACGATATCAGAAGGGTTTGCTATGGAGAGGAATAAAAAGACATGGGGTTTCTTCTTGACAGTAACCACACAATAGAATTCTTAGAAGGACGAACGAGAAGGATGGACGTGATGACACTGTGACACTCACTCTTGAGTTCTATACACAATGATTTTGTGCTTTGGATTTATATCTAAATTGAGTTGTTTATTTATAAATACTTTAAGTTCGTGTTTAAATCTAGGTGTGAGAAACATTCCGAGCGTATGAAAGATTGTAACTCTGAAATTTGGATTATAGTAAATTATTTGCTGCTGACTTTCTCAGTGAATGTAGATGTCGATACTTGAATCAAATCATATAAATATCTAATATCCTTATGATTCATCGTTTATTTCTTTTATTCTATCGCATTGCCTAATTTGCAACATCTTGTCGTTTTCGCATTAATATTTACAACAATATATTATAATACATCAAGGCAGCACCTCATAACTAATTAATTAGAAAAAGTTGCTAGACTGTGAAGCACTGATTTTGCACGCCATGCATGAGAAAAATCGAGCCCATTGAAAGTTACTAGACCTCTTCTCCCCACAAAATGTTAGGCTTAATTAATCTGGTTTATAAAACTGGTTTTCAAAAGTATTATGCCAAATTATTATCGATTCTTGAATATAATTCACTTGTGTAACGAGACCAATGCCTATTACAGCTGTACATCATTTTCCAGTGAATGAGCCCTTTCGCAAACCATTTATGTTGTATTTGGCAATATATTGCAAGATAAAACATTTTCCTATTTCAGTGACTTTAGTGTGCACCTTTGGGGATGATGAGTAAGTGGTATAGAACTATGAGACTCAATGTTAGTCATTTAGGTATCAAGATAGGCATGCTTGACTTACTTTTCCAAGTCTTCATCACTCAATTCAAATCAACCATTTTCCACCGATTTGCTTGAGATGTCAATTTCAATGAAGACTTGGAAAAGTAAGTCAAGCATGCCTATCTCGATACCTCATGCCAATTTCAATGAAGACTTGGAAAAGTAAGTCAAGCATGCCTGTCTTGATACCTCATGTCAATTTCAATGAAGACTTGGAAAAGTAAGTCAAGCATGCCTATCTTAATACCTAATAGACTAACATTGAGTCTCATCGTTTTGTACCAATTACTTATTATTACCAAAGGCTAACTAGTGGTTCATGAATACCAACACTCGAACCAAATCAACCGTTGTCCACTGATTTGCTTGACATGTCAATTTCAATGAAGACTTGGAAAAGTACGTCTAGCATGCATGTCTTAATACAAGTTACTTATTATCCCCAAAGGCTAACTAGTGGTTCATGAATACTGACACTCAAATCAAATCAATCATTTTCCATTGATTTGCTTGACATGTCAATTTCCATGAAGACTTGGAAAAGTAAAATGCCTACAAGAAGATCAAATTTTTTTTTTTTAATATGTTGGAGCTTGAGATTGATTTGTATTTGTGTTCATATTCGTTGAATCCTGTTTGCTTATACGTGATTTCCTTGTTTTTTTTTTTTTTAATGTGATTTGGTGGAAAAATCTTGCTCGAGTCGGTCGCGTACGAATTTCTCGTGCTAGAATACCCCGTCGGAGCTACCTATGGAAACTGAGAACCTAGTTTTATGGGTGACCTATTCAACGAAGATTAAGATCTTATCTCTCAACAGTACTCAAATCTTCTTCATACAAATTCGTCTAACGGATTGATTGGAGAATGATCCTTTGAATACTCTCCAATGGTTAGTTTTGAAGTAGAAAAGTATAAAACAAGACCAAAGTGCTAAAGAAAATAGAGGATTAGAGTGAAAAAATTCCAAAGTTTGAGTGGATTTTGATCATGCGTATTTATCTTTCTTAAACTATAAATTGTAATCTCAGAGAAACACTGAAAGTGTAGTTGAGTGAGATAATGAGACCTATCATGTACTTGAGTATTATCATCTATAGTTGTAACCTTTGATTGATTATCAAATGAAATCTAGCCAGTAGGCTATTAGTGTGGAAAAGTAGACATAGGTTTCATTTAAGTTAAACCATTATAAAATTCATATGTAATTTTCTCTATTTATTTACTCTTGTTTATCACTTATGGTAGACATTTGCACACCGGTGGTCATCCCATTATCACGGTCAAAGTTTAGACTTTAATTTCACTTGATTATCAAGTTACTCATCTTAACAGTTAAAATACACACAAATTTGTTAAGAGTTTTTAAATTCGCCTATTAACTCTCCTCTAGGTGACATTGCCAGCCTCTAACAATATATACTATGACAACCTAGGTGTGATATATTTAGCGTACAATTCGATTTATTATGAGTGAATGAAACATATCAATATCAAGTACTATTTCATCCGAGATGACCTAACGAAAGCTAACGTTGTTCTAAAGAAGATCGCTACAATGGAGAATTTGGCAAACATGATGAACAAACCTATTTGTAGAGAGTGAGCACCTGTTGAGGCGTTGGGAGAGTAGTATGAATGATGATCACTATAACTTGATTTCAAATATTGAGTCAAGGTAGAGAATTATTAAATTATGTCTCAAATTTGAACTCGTGTGTACTTTTCCATTTAGAAGAAGAAGAAATCCTCTGTCATTGCAAGACCAAAAAACGAGGGTTCACATATTCTATTATATATATTTACTTATTTTTTGGTGGTGGCGTTCTCCGTAATCATCACCAAAGAAAGACTCTTGCTCCCATATTACTGCACGATATCAGAAGGATTTTCTCGTCCTTATGTGCTGACGAAAAGGGTTTGCTATGGAGAGGAATAAAAAGACATGGGGTTTCTTCTTGACAGTAACCACACAATAGACTTCTTAGAAGGACGGACGAGAAGGATGGACGTGATGACACTGTGACACTCACTCTTGAGTTCTATACACAATGATTTTGTGCTTTGGATTTATATCTAAATTGAGTTGTTTATTTATAAATACTTTAAGTTTGTGTTTAAATCTAGGTGTGAGAAACATTCTGAGCGTATGAAAGATTGTAAACTCTGAAACTTGGATTATAGTAAATTATTTGCTGCTGACTTTCTCAGTGGATGTAGATGTCGATACTTGAATCAAATCATATAAATATCTGATATCCTTATTATTCATCGTTTATTTCTTTTATTCTATCGCATTGCCTAATTTGCAACATCTTGTCGTTTTCGCATTAATATTTACAACAATATATTATAATACATCAAGACAACACCTCATAACTATTTAATTAGAAAAAATTGCTAGACTGTGAAGCACTAATTTTGCACGCCATGCATGAGAAAAATCGAGCCCATTGAAAGTTACTAGACCTCTTCTCCCCCCAAAATGTTAGGCTTAACAAATCTGGTTTATAAAACTGGTTTTCAAAAGTATTATGCCAAATTATTATCGATTCTTGAATATAATTCACTTGTGTAATGAGACCAATGCCTGTTACAGTTGTACATCATTTTCCAGTGAATGAGCCCTTTCGCGAACCATTTATGTTGTAATTGGCAATATATTGCAAGATAAAACATTTTCCTATTTCAGTCACTTTAGTGTGCACCTTTGGGGATGATGAGTAAGTGGTATAGAACTATGAGACCCAATATTAGTCATTCAGGTATCAAGACAGGCATGCTTGACTTACTTTTCCAAGTCTTCATCACTCAATTCAAATCAACCATTTTCCACCGATTTACTAATCAAATTCATCACTCAATTCAAATCAACCATTTTCCACCGATTTGCTTGACATGTCAATTTCAATGAAGACTTGGAAAAGTAAGTCAAGCATGCCTGTCTCGATACTTCATGTCAATTTCAATGAAGACTTAGAAAAGTAAGTCAAGCATGCCTATCTTAATACCTAATAGACTAACATTGAGTCTCATCGTTTTGTACCAATTACTTATTATTCCCAAAGGCTAACTAGTGGTTCATGAATACCGACACTCGAATCAAATCAACCGTTGTCCACCGATTTGCTTGACATGTCAATTTCAATGAAGACTTGTAAAAGTACGTCAAGCATGCCTGTCTTAATACAAGTTACTTATTATCCCCAAAGGCTAACTAGTGGTTCATAAATACCGACACTCAAATCAAATCAATCATTTTCCACCGATTTGCTTGAAATGTCAATTCCAATGAAGACTTGGAAAAGTAAGTCAAGCATGCCTGTCTTGATACCTCATGTCAATTTCAATGAAAACTAGGAAAAGTAAGTCAATGTATAGATGTAACAAGCATTGGTCTTGTTATACAAGTGAGTTATATCCGAGAATCGGTAATAGTTTGCCATATTACTTTTGAAAACCAGCTTTATAAACCAGATTTATCAAGCCTAACATATTGGGGGGAGGAAAGGTCTATCAGTTTTCAAAGGGATTGATTTTTCATGCATGGCATGTATAATCAGTGCTTCATAGTATGGCAATTTTTTTCTAATTAATTAGTTATGAAGTGCCTCCTCAATATATAAACATATTAACGTGGGAACAAAAGGATCTTACAAATAAGTTAATGCGATAGAACTAGAGAAATAAAACGAGAAACAATAAGGACAATAGAGATTTTCATAATTCGATCTAAGTATTAGTACCTATATCTACGAGAAGAGCTAACAACAAACAATCCATTATAATCGAAGATGCAGAGTTTATAATCTTTCATACACTCAAGTGTTTTCTATACCTAGATTTAAGCTCAATGGTCAGTGGAGTAGCTATGTTTTTATTATGGAGTTTTTTTTTTAAGACAAATTACATAAGTATCATTTAATTATATTATATTATATTATATTATATTATAAATGGGCCAGTAATGGACTATCTATTTAAGCCTAACATCTATATTTGTTCATCTATATAAAATTGAAACTTGATCATGGACTATTTTATGTGAGCCATTGTGGACTATTTTCTTCTTTGCAAAAAAGATTTATCGGTATTTGATTTGTTCAATCTAATCTCTAATAATACGGCAATTAAAAAATCTATTGAAGGTCGAAGGTCAAATGTGTGGCTCAGTCACTAACGGCGTTTTTAAGCGAATGACCAAAGCCTAATATTGACAAAGTCTCCTAAACCCTTCGGACCAAAAAAAAAAAAAGGGGGTCCGGTAGACCTAACCTTTGTTAATTGTTGTTCTAGTACGATTTGAACTAGTGTTTTTCTTTGCATCACATGGTATTACTACAACAAAGCAATTAATATGTTTAACAAAAGACATAATCAATGACCCCATCTGCTATTAGATCAGTGCTTGACTTATTAAAACTAATTTACTAAATTGGTATATACATGACGCTTCATATCGATAACTCTTTACACAAGTGAGTTATATTAAAGCATTAATAATAGCTTGACACATCACTCTAGTAAAACCAATTTTTATAAAATCAGGTTTTTTTTATGTAATTAGAGACCATCCTCTAGGGCACATGTTTAATGACCAATGAAGGAAGTCAAATCATTGAAAATTACCCAAAAAATCCAAATTTTATTATGTAGGTGTCAATTCAATCATAAATCTTTCATTTTAACTCTGTAATCCTAATTCTTTTGACAATTCTTCAATATAATTCATTCGGCCAATTGAGACTGACAATTGATAATGATGCCAACTATTTTATGTGATAAGGTTGGCAATATGAGACGCATGACAGGCTGTTTGATTTTTTAATTTTACTGTTAATGGTTTCAATATTCACTCTTTTTTTCAAAACTTATATTGTTTTGACTTTTTTATTCATTTTCCTGACTGTTCATCTCCTTCGGCCATGAGAGACCCTGAAACTCATCGGGAATGGCTTATCGAGTATGATGGTCGGTTTTCGGCTAGTTGGGTTTGGACGACCTGCGAAAGGAGATGATAGTGCCACCTTTTCTTTCGTTGGGCCTGTGGGTGGTCGGCTTCATTATGTCTTCTTCGAAGTCCATTGTTTGGAGACCGTTTCTTGTCACTGAGGAGTGAGGAAGTGGGAAGGGGTCTCTTCAGCTTCACTAACGTATGCGAATCACGACGATTGAATTTAATGAAAACCAGAGAAGCTGCGGTCATGTTACCAAACACCGAAACGGAGAAGAAGACCTGAGTGCCGATGGAGAGAGGGAGAGATGGTGCTGGTGAGAGGAGGCGATTTGATGATGTGAGACGATTGAGATTTTATTACTTTGCTTGCGGAAAAAAAATGGAACCAATTAGAGAGGAGATACAGAGGTTGCGCATATGGGCGAGGGCGGTCACGTAAGAAGAAGATGAATAGTGATGTCTTCTTGGCAATGAAGTGGAAGTAGATGAGATATAAGGAAGATGATCAATAATGGTGTGGAAAAGAAAAGAAAAAGCAAAAAGACAAGGAGAAATTAAAGAAAAAAGGTCAGACAATTATAAAAAATTACAAAATCACGTCATTTCAATTCATTTATTATCCACCCGAATAACAAAGCAAATGAAGAGATAGTGAGGGAAGAGAGAAAGTAACCGGCTGACTATCATCGTACTTTGGATTTTTAAAGTATCTAATTGACTATCATCATACTTTAGATTCTTAAAAATAAGTAGGATTAAACTCTTATTTAAGCAATTGTTTGGCCAGCCGGCCACTTCCTCCCCGTTTCCAGGGAGGAGCTTCATCATGTCCTTGAACTGCACCCAAGATTGATTACCCAGGGAAGGCTTCACGGGGATCAGGAGTGGGCTCCTATCCCCGAAAGGGGGCTGTTGGCCGGGGTACCTAATGGGGACATTATCCCATATTACTCACCCCTCACTTGCCTGTAAATGACTTGTGAGGAGGAGCCCTCCCGGGATATCCGATTCAGGAGGAAACCTTTTAAGGACATGTTTAGGTCCTAGCTTTCAACATATATCGAAGCAAAATCAAATGTACCATTTTCCACTTTATTTTATAACCACATATGATATATGATATTAGAGGATCGTTGCGCATAATTCTGCCACATATAAACGCGTAGAAGGATTTCTCCTTTCTCTTCCTATTTTCTTTTTGGTAACTATTTCCCTATTTATTTAGTCATTAATTTATTTTATCTTCTTTCCAGCCACCACCACATGATGAAGTACAAAGAAGAGAAGCCCACTTAATGAGCTCCACGCGTATGCTTCGTAAAAGCCCTAGACTTTCTTTTGGGCCACCAACTTGGGCCTCGAGCCCATAATTATGAGGCCCAATTCTTAATTAGATGATCACAACCATCCCTCTTTCTCCCAAATTGCATGATTACCAAGATCACGCTTTAGAGAAAACATTCTAATATTTTTTTTATAAAAAATTTAAAATAATCGATCGATCCATATCCCTCAGCGGGTCATACGATCAAATCAAATATGCATAACTTTCCACGCAGCTACCCCTCAGATGCAAGATATGTTTAATCTAATCGCACATCGTGACCGAAATTTCTTTAATTACCCATGACACAATGTACCACTTACAAAAAGTAATTAATTAAATTAAATTAAATTAAATTAAATTAAATTAAATTAAACTAAGCCTTGGGAAGAGAAATCTCGGTTGACTTTTCGGCACCGAAAAGTAATTAATTAAATTAAATTAAATTAAAAGCAGGAAACGGCAGAGTGGGACACGTGTCGGGGCGCGGGGGCGGGGAACAGAAGTCGAGGCCGGGGCGGTTAATCCTCGTCAGTGGGTCACACGTGTTCTGATGTGTCGCGCGATTGGAGAGGGTGCGCGGGGGGAAGATTTTTTCCCGGCTTTTCTTCTCCCCCGAGGGGCTTTTTCCAGCTTTTTGGGGACCGTTAGTGGGCCCCGCGTGAGGGGGAAAAGGTGATTTATTTGTGGGCTGCTGACGTGGCGATAAGCCGCGCTTATCTGAAGGAGGGGGAAAAGTATATGCAATGCAATTGCGATGTAGGTGCATGAACTTGGTGGTCGCACGTGGAGGTCCACGTGATTTGAATACCTATGGAGAGAGAGAGGAAAAAAAAAAAAAAAGCTGAAAAGATGGGCATGAAATGAGTAGAGTGGAGCGATCAGTTGTATTCCTTTTTTTTTTTTTTTTTAAGTCAGGAGACAAGTCGTCGTGGAAACGTGCATGGGACCCTGTCAATATCCTTCACATTGAACCGTTCCCCAGCAAGTCCTCCGAAAAAGAAGTCATTGAAAAACGCCACGGACTCCAACAAGCTGTGCTCAGTCCCAGATTCCTAGAGTAGAGTAGAAACCTCAAAGAGAATGGCACTTCACAGCTTGGCAGACATCAAAAGTTTCAAGATTGGAGAGCTTCGATCGCTCCTAATCTTGGTTTTCTCTTTGGCCGTCGCCTACACTGCTTCGGCATCGTCTCAGGGCATCGATTTCAGCTTCAAGACTTTTAACGATAGTGTCCTTCAACACCAAGGCAATACGACGTATGATTCGAGCGGCTTCATCCAAATTACGGAGGCCAATCGAGACAAGAATTTCACTTCGAGTGTGGGGTGGGCCACGTACCATGAGGCAATGCGCCTTTGGGACAAGGCCACCGGGAATGTGGCGAATTTCACCACCCAATTCACCTTCATCATCAATTCGCTAAACCAGTCGCTTTTCGCTGATGGAATGACCTTTTTTCTAGTCCCCGAAGGATCAAAACTCCCGCCCCGCTCAGCAGGAGGTGCCCTGGCCATTCTCAATCCATTCCGCGACCCTTCAGACTCTTCTGCTAAGTTTGTAGCCGTCGAGTTCGACACTTATAACAACGGCATGCCGACGGACCCCCCTTGTCCATTAGCTCCACATATCGGTATAGACTTGAATAATCTCACTTCCGCGATCTCTACATGTGACGCTTGGTTCTACGATAATATCATGGGAGGTAGGCAGATGAAAGCTACGATTACGTACGATTCTAGCACGCAAAACTTGAGCGTTCTCGTGATGGACGCCGATCCCACAGGTAACAACCCATATTCCCTCGCCATCTATCACATAGTCAACTTGACTGAGTATTTGCCGGAGTGGGTAACTTTTGGTTTCTCTGCTGCGACGGGTGACGTTTTCGAGATGCACACTATTCGAGCATGGGAATTCAGATCTACTGTGCAAGTGGCTGAAACAAATGTGACGATTCCTACAGCTGAAACAAATTTGACGATTCCTACAAATGGTACAAAGAGTTCGAATGATGCTAAAAAGAGCATGTTATGGCAATGGTCCATTTTAGGGTCTGGTTCCTTCATTCTTCTCATTCTTGTTTTAGCCTGTATTTGGTTTCTTCACCGTTCTAAGAGCAAGAGAGCTGACACGAGTGGAGAAGAAGATGATCCAGCGATCGATGAAGCATTTGAGCAAGTGTCGGGTCCCAAGAAATTCACCTACAAGAACTTGGTTGAAGCGACCGATGGTTTTGCAATCAAACGGTTGCTTGGGGAAGGGGGCTTTGGGAGAGTGTACCAAGGTTACTTGACCAGCGTGAATGCTAATGTCGCAATCAAGAAAATTAACTCAGGGTCAAGACAAGGGATAAAGGAGTATGCAACCGAAGTGAAGACCATAAGTCGGCTCCGACATAGAAACTTAGTCCAACTCATCGGGTGGTGTCACGAGAAAAAGGAACTCCTCCTTATCTATGAGCTCATGTTTAATGGTAGCCTTGATTCTCATCTTTTCAAAGAACAAACCTTCTTGCCATGGGAGAATCGGTACAAAATAGCACAAGGCATAGCCTCAGCGTTGCTTTACCTCCATGAAGAATGGGAACAATGTGTCCTGCATTGAGATATAAAGTCCAGCAATATCATGCTTGATGCCGACTTCAATGCTAAATTAGGGGACTTTGGTTTGGCTAGGTTAGTGGACCATGCCAAAGGGTTACAAACAACAGTGTTGGCCGGGACGATGGGCTATATGGCTCCTGAATGCGTTCACACGGGTAGGGCAAGTAAGGAATCAGATGTCTATAGCTATGGAGCCGTCTTATTAGAAATAACTTGCGAAAGAAAAGTCATCGAGCCAAGGGCCAAGGAAGGCCAAGTTCGACTAGTGGACTAGGTTTGGGAGCTATATGGGACCGGGAGGCTACTTGATGGGGCGGATTCAAAGCTTGATACCGATTTTGATGGAAAGCAACTGGAGTGCTTGATGGTTGTAGGCCTATGGTGTGCTCATCCGGACCATACTGCCCGTCCTTCCATAAGAGAAGCATTAAGCGTCCTCACCTTTAACACTTCGCTACCTATTCTCCCATCGAAGTTGCCAGTCCCTACATATTCGGCGCCTCTATCCACATTCTCTATAACATCAATTGTTTCATCCCAGGCCACCTCGACCAGCAGCACCTAAGTGTCAACATTTACTGCCTCTTCTATACAATCCCCTCATTTAGATTTCGTTGCATTGCTCTCAAATGCTGGATGAATTCCTACTTCTGGTTGTAATTGTAGTTTGAAAATTGACGTAAGATATTACCTATTTCTTATAAGTTACTTTATGTGTACATCAGTATCGACTCTTCATGTTTAAACTTCCATTTGATGTCCAAGAATAAGTCAGTATGTATCTTCTTTTGATGGTTTGTTATCAGTTGTCCATTGCTAGTTAGACTTTCCGATCAAAATCTACCATTCTCTACTGTCTTTTCATGCTCCAATAAAGTTAAAAGTCAATACAATTAATAAGTGAAAGCCTCGAACAAACTCAGGGTTGGAAACATATTGTACGCTCTCATTGCCTGAACTCATAAGGTGAAACTACTTTTTAAGTCTTCTTTTAGTATGTCTTAATTGACCATTTGTAAAATATTCTATCCCACTGCACCAATTGAAAGATCTATTATTCCCCCATTGCATTTGTTATGCAAATTTTAGGATCGGGAAGGTATTCAAAGTCGGACAAAGTTAAGTGCATCATTTTCTTTTGCTCGTAAAAAGGAGGCCGAAGAAGCCAAATTGTTAATTAACGACAAACAACACGGGATCCAACAATTAAAAAAGCTAATCCAGAAATTTGAATAAATAGATGGAGGGAGAGTACACATACATAAAGTCCATTTGAACTTCATTTGCAAACAAAGTTAGATACTTTAGCACCCTCTTCCCCGTGCAGATCGAACCGAGAACAATAGTTGAAATTAATGAATGGCAAGCTGTAGAGTTGAATATATAAAATGATCCAATTGACAACGTTAGATAAACCCAACACTTTTGTCATTTGTTCTAATGCAATGAACTAGTGATATTTCTCAGGATTATTCAATGTTATTATTATTAGCATTATATCAATCCCCACTTGCCAAATACTCCCAATAGCCGATGTCCCACGCCACCGTCCCCTGGACAAGAGATGCTCTATGGGACATATTCCACTTGCTAATTACTCCCAAATGGGTAGTGATTCCAATTTGTTTGGAACCTAGAACTTATCTTGTATAGGTTCTTATAAGCACTATGGAACTTGGAATGTTAATTGCACAAGTTCTCATCCCGTACGCTCTTGTAACTTTTTGTCTTAAGAAATTATTAAATAGAAATTGTCACAATTCTAATTAACATCATTATCAACATTCCGTATAAAAGTGCGCTAGATAATACAGTATATTGTTTGTGCTACTGGCCAATGAGGCCGTCACACATCTTAAAGTGACATTTTCAAAGAAAAGAGAAAATCGCGATTAATTAAGGACATATATATTTACTTAAAGGAGTAATCTACACAGTAACTTTTGCCTTGTATCCTTTACCTTTCTACTTAGTTTCTTTGGCTCTTTCGCACATCCCTCGTATAGTCAAGTACTTTCCATGGTCATTTTTTAATTTGTCCTTGATGCCAACCTCTAGAGTTGCCACGTTCAACAGCTTCCTCGCGGTGGGTCCGCTGTTGGACGGCCGAGAATAACAAGTGTGACAATAAAAGTGATTCTATCCTAAGTAATTATACTGGCAAATCGGTTGATATTCCATTTGGTAATAAAGTAATTGGATATAAATGGATATTAAAAAAGAAGCGGAAAGTCGATGGCTCCATTGATAAGTATAAAGTACGTTTTGTTGCTGAAGGATTAGACAAAGAGAGGGTCTAGACTACTACAAGAATAACATCAGTTAGGATGTTGATTGTTGTAACTTTGCTATATAATTTGGAAATGCTTCACATGGATGTGAAAACTATATTCTTGAATGTGATCTCGATGAGGAGATTTATATGAAACCGGTTGAAAGATTCAAGGTCAAAGGACAACTATACATGGTGCGTAGATGCGTCAAATCTATATGTGGACTTAAAAAAGCTCCTAAATAATGGTATGATAAGTTTGATTGTGTGACAATCCAAAATGTATATATACACAATGAGTATGATAAATGTGTGTACACCAAATCCACAACAGTTTGATGTGTACTTAGTTGTTTATATGTCGATGACTTACTGATTATTGGAGATATTGCTAAGGTTATCAAAATCACTAAGAATGTTCTCTAGAAGAACTTCGAGGTGAAATACTTAGGTGTTGCATATGTATACTCGTCATCAAAATTCTAAAGAATTTTGACGATCTAGATTTAACACAATCTCATTACGTTGAAAATGTAATTGAGAGGTCTAAAAAGTTTGGCTTTAAAGATGCAAATAGTCCTATTCTTCCACATGTAACTTTAAACAAGAATATTGGAAACAATATCAAGCACATGGAATACTCTCAAGTAATCGGTAGCATCATGTACATTATGAATTGCACTAGGCCAAACATCGCGTACTTAGTAGGAAAACTAAGTAGGTATAAGGTAATCCTAGTCATGAGCATTCTAATGTTCTATTAAGAGTTTTAGGTTATATGAAAAGAACCAAATATGGCAAATATCTAGCTATTTTGGAAGGCTATAGTAATGCCTACTGGGTTTCGGATTTTAATGAATTGAAATCAACTAGCATATATGTGTCTACACTAGGTGCCGCAATATTGTGGAAATCCTAAAAACAAACTCTAATAGTGTGTTGAATGATGGAATATTGGTTTGTTGCTTTGGATAAAGCCACTAAAAAAGTAGATAAAAAAGTAGAGTGGCCTTGAGAATTTTTAGAGGATGCTCTATCTGGTCAAAACTTGTGCGTGCGATATACATCCACTTTGACAATCAAGTAGTGATTGCAACGGCACATAATAAGATACATAAAGGTAAGTGTAGACACATTCGTCATAGACATTATACCATAAGGTAGTTGCTCTCGAATAGAATAATTTATTTGCACTTTGTGACATCAAAGGAAAACATTGCAAATCCGCTAACAAAAAGATTGTCATAAGAGCAAATAAATTGAGCATCAAGGGGAATGTGGTTAAAAGGCTTAACTCAATAAAGAGGTTCCATGATGGAAACTTAACCTAACAATTGGTGATCCCACGGACTAGGTTCAACTGGAAACTCTAGTATGTGCACTATCTCTGACTCCTATGATGCAATAGTACTTCCTACAACGTTTTGAGGATATGCTATGCATCCTAGTAAGGTATAGTTAAATATCTTTAATAAGAATGCACCTATATGAGTAGAACTGGCTAACTCTATGAAAATATTTAAAGCTAGATTTTCTAAAACAAGCATGAGTCCCAAGAGGTTTTGGGCCGAAAGAATGGACACAGCTGAGAACCAATCTTGAATTGTCGATACTCTGTGTGAGGTCTATTGTTTGGGCTTACATCAACAAGGTGATTCAAGACTTAGTTTGATAGACTTTTGCTAAAGAGGGGTCATAGCAAAAGCTACCCATCTTGATGCAGTTTATCTCCATAAGCATACTTGGAATTTTTTTTGAGTAAAAACAATGTTTTGTTGAGCTATTAATCTGGGGGATTGTTGTAACTATATGTTATTAATGGCTCAACCTTTAGTTCATGTATCTCTCCTGTTTGTGCAATAGTTTTATGAATGCATTAATGAATGAAATAATGGACACATCTCTTAAGCTCTCTTGTAGCAGTTTTATGGACGCGTTAATGGATACATCTCTCAGCAGTCATGCAACAGTTTTAAGATGTATCTTTAGTTTACAATAATTAACTTATGAATCTTCTTTAGTTCGTGTGAGATAGTCATTCTGAATTAGAATTCTTCTTTAGAAAATTGCTCGTGCCGATTTCTAAATCCCTAAAACATTGCTACTAGAATGTGGGCCATGTGTCAAAATTATGGAATGTCTTGCCGGGCGTTTATCATAAAGGCGAAGGAAAAGGTTATGTGACTAGCACAAATCGAATGTTATCTCAACCCCTTGATACCTAAAATTTTTCGCTCCAAGTGTAAAATTCACATTTGACCAATATTAGGGATTGTATGAGCCCTGCATTAATATATCTACTGCATTTTCTAGTATTTAGCAATTACGAATGTTGTAGATATATGATCATTGATCCTACGTGTAGAATGACAGTCGATGGAGTGGTCGGAGCTCCAAAATCCATCAATATATATGGAAATTGGACTTTTTCGACGTCAAAATCATATCGAGAGCCATAATCAAACTAACCAAGGCCTAACTAAGGCCCATTTTAAGGTCCTAAAAGGCTAAGCACGGCCATGGGCTGTCCATATATGAGGCTCGGCCCATGTCGAATCAAGGGGGTCTCACGTGAGCCTCCCTCATTCTCGTGCTTGGCTGTGCATGACACGGGGCATGTCATTCTCGACATGATCCTGTCGCCATTCTCATTCCCAATCACCTTGATGTTTCTCTTATCTAGTCTGGCATGAACCTACTCCTTCTCACAACCAAGTACCATCTTCAAATTGAAAGGATTGAAGGTAACTCAAAACTAGGGAAACTAATCAAAGGGATGTGAAAAAGGAGATGGCTGGATGCTGGCAAAGGAGATTTCGTGCATGCCATAAGGGTGAGTTGGTGAGCGTATTTGAGGGAACCAAAAGAAAAGGCAAGTCTGGCCGTAAAGGAATGAATCGAAGAAAGAAAGAGATCTGTTGGGGGCATCATCATCAGACTCGGTGAGAAAGAAAAGGGAAGAATGAATTAAAAAAAAAAAAAAAAAGGAGTAAGAGAGGAGATCATTCGCGTGGAGATTAGTCTGGATTTTCTTTGAAAAGGGTCTTCTCCACCACTTGACAAAAAGGGTCCTCGGTATGAAATCGATATGTGCGCGTGGTTCACTGTTGAATCATGCCGGAATTAGAAGGATAGTATGATAAAATCTTAGTTTGTCCAACGAAGATGTTGCCTAGACATTTACTAGTAGGTCTGTGAAGACAAAAACCGAATAAGTTGGAGGTCTGCTCGGTCAGAATTAGAAGTCCAGCGTGCAGTTGCACGAAAATGGGGATTACGCATTCGTTCTTTGTCGAAATATGTTGGAATATCGTGGAGGCCTCTACAGGACGTTGTTATCCAACCTAAACGAAGGAGACGGCATCATAATTCTAGAGTCCACGTTTTGTGGCAAGCTCGTGGCCAGTTTGATGCTCGGTCATTACAGGGAAAGTCCATACTTGGCTTCACGAGAACGGTTAGTACGTGCTCTCATCCATTGTTGTAACAAGTTGTAATTTTGATGAGCTTTTCGAGTCACCTGATTCTTCAACCCTATCAAAGGAGTCGCGTATCTGATATTCGGAGCTTCTCTTTTCATGGACAGTTTGTGACCTACTTGGCCAGCCAACAATCGGGAAATTTCTCTGTTCTAATTCTTCTGTATTCCGAATTTGTTCGTGTGAATGGACTAAATCTCTTGTTGTTTTGTCGAAATACATTTTCTGGGAGCGTTTATGAAATTACTTGAAAGCGTGACGTGATTCGCGGTTGGGTAGAGTCTAGGTTTCCCCTTGTTTGGATTTCGCTTTCGAAATTGTATGGCTTATATCCTTTGTCTTGAACAATTTCCATTTCACGCATTGAAACCCTTGTATCACACTCCATTTCAGAATTGATTTAGGACCCAAAATTGGGCTGAATACACACCGTACAAACCGCTCCATGGTCTGGACAATGGGCATTCAGCCCACCGTTGGTCTTTTTAGAGCTTTCCTGAGTCAATTTTCAATATTCCTTTGCCCCATAGCTCCTTCCAACATTCAACGACATGTCATACATTCATTTAGAGTAATTTTAATGCAATTATAACAGGCGAAAATAAGAAAGGTCGAAGGTCAATCTATTATTTGATTCACTATTCAAGCTGGTTTGCATTATTGCGATTGACTTTTGACGATTGTTCATCTTATCGTCACTCATTGCATCCTTAACTATGTTTATACGAATATGAACTCGTCCTAACCTCTATTTTGCAAGTTATGAAAGAATTAAAATCGAATAATTGCCGGTTTTCTATGACGATGTTTTCTAGCCCAGAGTTTAGGCGATACTTGAATTTACTTAATGGGAAAAATGTAAATTACCAGCTTGAGATATAACTAG
This sequence comes from Eucalyptus camaldulensis, assembly GCA_019915185.1. Classification (NCBI taxonomy): domain Eukaryota; kingdom Viridiplantae; phylum Streptophyta; class Magnoliopsida; order Myrtales; family Myrtaceae; genus Eucalyptus; species Eucalyptus camaldulensis. The sequence continues at coordinate 7,119,133 of JAHSVA010000012.1, forward strand.
GAGTAAAAATTAAAAACTAATGTGGTTATGTTTTTGAAATGTAGACAAAACACAATTAAGAAACATAAAAAATATTCGCGCAGCTCTAAATGAACTGCATGAATTGTGAATTTTGCACCATGACCAATCAAAAATTAAAGAAATAGGTAAAGAAGTCCAGTATTATACAAATAAGCAGTATGGCAAAGTGATGGCTTTAAGCGTCTAACACCAAACCGAATGCCGTTACTAATCATTAGCTGCATCAGCTTGGATAGCTTCGGTCCATCCGCCACAGTTGCGCACCACATAAAACATCAAAGCGTAAGCGTTGCCACTGGGCCGAATCCCTTTTGGTGAACACATGCTCCAACAAATCCAAACCTCACTGCATTGTAGGGGTGTGCAATCGGACCAGGCATATCTGGAAACTGGACCGGCCCACCCGAAAAATAGGGTTGGGAACCGGTTCCCGTTGAAAACAATCCTGGAATCAGTTTCCAAAATTTGGAACCGGTTTAAACCGGTCCGAGAACAGGTTCCGAGTAATTACCCACCCGGAAATAGGTTCCCGGACTGGTTCTCGAATCAGTTTTGGAACCGGTTCTTTGACCGGTTTTGTAAGTAGAGGTCCGAAATCCTTTTATTTCCCCCGATTTATATTCTTACTCCCACAATCACACGACGTTTTTCCTCTTGATTCTCTCAAACACGCACAGCACTCCTCATTTGTCGTCCCTCTTCCTCACTTGCTTCCCTCCCTCATCAGATCCCTCTCGCACCGTCCGATGGAAGGACGGTGTTCGTCGCCGCCAAATTCTTTTGTATTACATGGATTTGCTCGCCTAATTTTTCTTTTGTAGAAGGAGTTATGCTAGTAGCTTCATGTAGTTGTTGTGGGAATAATACTAATATTAGACCTATGTTTATTGCTAATTATTTGCCTTATGATTTTATTTATTATAATTAGCCCTGTGGATTTTTAATTTTTCATTTAATCAAAAATTTCATGTATTTATTTTATTACGAGTGCTTAATGTTTCAATACAAAATATGAATATTACGTTATTTTCTCGCGTATTAATATAAAATTCGAAGTCATATAGGATATCAGAAGATTGCAAAACAGATTCCAGTGGAAACAGGGTTGAGCCTGGAACCGAACCGGAAAAACAGGGTGGATTAGGTATAGGGTCCAATACAAACAGGGTCGGTATAGGGTCCAGAAAAAGGGAACCGGTTATAATAGGGTCGAGTACAAGGTCTAGGTCTAGACCCTACCCATCCTGGATCCGATCACCCCTACTGCATTAGAGACTCTCGCATAAGCCAAGAATCCATGAGCTATAAGAGTGTAGATGGAAATGGATGCATACTTGCGGCACTTGATTGAGCAACCTCACAGGTTGAGCTGATTCACTCCATCTAAGGCAGGCATTGATTAGAGCATTAAAAGTAACCATATCAATTTGGCATTCGAGTTTCAACATTTTATGGACCACGGACAACTAGATTGTTACTAGATATCTAGCCGACACAGCCTTTCATGTTCACCTAGTAGTTCATGGGTGTCCCCTACAGTGTAGGGTTTGGGGAGGTTGTCGCAACCTAACATCGAGCGCACCATCTAGGGTTTGACTAACGAATTACTAAGACTAAAATTAGCTTGAGCTCTTCCCAACCTATATCAATTTACGACTTAGGTTCAAGTTTTTAACATGCTAATGATTTTTATTTAGGAATCGCCACTAATCAATTTATGGTAAGTCGATTAGACATCTAAGTTAAATAATGAGAGAATTATTTTACTCCTCCAAACAAGAGAATTTGGCTACAAAAACTTAATTACACTAGATTTTTTTTATGTCTTTTTAGAACTATTCTTTTCATGAAAAAATGTTTATCATGTAACTTGATTTCATTTTATTACTCCCCAACATATGAGATGACCATGTGGGTGCACAATCTATTAATTTAACACCCAATAAAATAATAAATAAATTGACAGACTTATCTCCTAGTAATGAAAACATCTGCAATATTAGCTCAGAATTTACATTAATAACCCTAGATATGATTTCTAATAAGCACGAGTCAATTTCAATTAATCTTTTGAGATATTCTCTCATTTAATGAATCATAAACTACGTGCAATGCAATGCAATGATGCACAAAAATGCATCTATAATATGCAACCTAATATGTAAACTATATGTCATGCGACATTACTTACGCGACCTTATTTAAATGACGGGTAAATGTTAATGCAACTATCCTAATATGTCACACATTTAAATGATCTTAAACATACAATGACTAAATGACGTGCAAGGGATGATCTAATTTTATGTGACACATGCATGATATATATATATATATATATATATATATATAAATTAAAATTCGAAATCAAAATTACCCAATAATTAAACATGCAATTTTAATTAAAGAAGAGAAAATCAAACATCCTAAAGCAATGTTTTTGGTATTTTTATTTTAAAAATTCGGAATAAATAAAGAACCTAATCTAAACGTGTAATCTAGCCTAAAGCAATTAATATTCTTGCAAGAATCAAATCTAATTCAAAGATATTATTTTCGGGGTTTTCTTTTTTAAGAAAAGCAATCAAACAATGGATAGATACTTAATTAAATAATGTAATCCACAATCTTACGTTATCTATCTCAATAAGGACACAACATAAACCAACGATCATATCCAAGTTATTATGGATATTGATCGAAGTTTTATCCGTTTAAATTTAGAAATTGGTAAATCAATGATCATATCCGAATGGTTATGAATAAGATAGAAAATTTTTCGTACCCCATGCATTGTATCTTGTGGTTAGAGGTCGGGACCGTCCAGGTACGTTGTTAAGCTAGGAAAATTTCTTAAGTTGAGGGTATCTCATGGATTATATTATTTTAGTAAATATCTATCAAAATATTCTAACATCTAACAGAATATATTAGACAATTGCCAAATTTATCGAATCACTCAAATAAGGCAATAAGATATTGCAAATATACTAGAGATGTGTATCTGACCTAATTTAAGGATTTTATTTCCAAATTCGAATGCAATGCAATTGGACCAGAAGGCGGCAAGTGGTGGGTCGACGGCAGTGGTGTGACGGATGGCTCGCATGGTAGCGGGCACGATGTCGTACAACCAAGGATGTTGACGACGATAGCGAGACTACTGAATCGAAATCAAGGATCACGGCTAGGGCGGTGCAGTGGTTGGCCATGTGGGGCGCCATTCATTCATCGATGTAGCGGTTCCCGGCCAACAACTGCTCGTCACTATGGTCCAAACCTATAGAACAATAATCCACAGACCGTGAATGGGACGCCGGTGATGGATTGGGCTGCGACGGGGGTTGCGATCAACGTTGGTCGTGTCATGGGGCTCTTGGTCTGGACTCAGTGGCGTCGGCAAGGAGAGTCGTAGGGGAGGTCTCAGTGTTGTCGAGGAGATCTTGCGTGGACGCTTGGAAGATTAGGGACTACAGGTTGCCACCTATGAAGCACGGACACGTTGCTAAGGCTTCCATGTCATGTTCGACACGTGTCGATGTGTCCGACACGCTTGGACACGTTCGGACATGTGGTCAACGCGTGTCGAGAAATCCGACACGTGGTCAACTTTTCTCGACACGCTTCGACATGCGTGTCCGAGAGAGAGATTGTTGAAGAAGACGATGATGGGTAGAGGTGAGGCCAAGGAAGAGGCCGAGGAAGCGGAGATGAGGCCGCGACAGCGAGAGGAAGTGCATAAACTGAGGCGAGGCTGCGATGGAGGGCCGGCGGCGAGGCTACAGCTGCTGCGAAGGAGGAAGGGCCGAAGGCGACCGAAAGAGCTGAGAAGATGGTGAGGAAGAAACTAAGGGGGCGGGGGAGCTGGTTGTGGCGTGGGGGAGGGGAGGGGGGGAGAGAGAGCAGGGGAAGAACGGGAATGGAGGGGATTGATGGGGGGCACAGCCTCGCAGGGGAGCAGGTGGTGGTGTGGGGGGAAAGGGAGGGGGAGTGGGAGAGAAGAGAGGAGAGAGGGGAAGAAACCGATAGGGATGGGGGCGATTGATGGGAGCGCAGGTGATGGGGGGCGCAAGGAGCAGGTGGTGGCGTAGGGGGAAAGGGAGGGAGAGAGAGAGAGAGACGAGAGAAGGGGAAGAAACCGAGGGGGTTGGGGGTGATTGATGGGGGGCGCAGGGAGCAAGTGAGGGCGTAGGGGGAAGGGGAGGGAGAGAGAGAGTGGGGGCAGATCCGTAGAAATCGAAGGGGGGAGGGGATTTTGGGAGTGGTGTCATGTCGCGTGTCATGTGTCGCGTGTCGGTGCTACATAGGTTGCCATTAGGAACTCGGTGAATGTGTCGGGTAACAGCAGGAGCTCCCTTTAGAACATCCTGCGTTTCTCTTCCGGGGTGAATATCCTCCAGGTGTTGCCATGAATTGAAGGGAGCTCTACGTAGATTCCCCACATGTGTGCATCCTCCATAACAAAATAAAAAATAATCATGATAAAGAGATCTAGACGTTAGACATTGATGCAAGAATTGGAGGCAACATTGATGCAAGAATTGGAGGCGCGTGATTTTTGTCCGTGTTGCTCTCCGACCCCTCCTTTTGCCGACTCAATGTGGCCGTCTGTTTTTCAATTGTGTAGCCTCCAAAACTTTATCGTCGTTGCTCACGGCCAGGTGAGGAGTGAAGGCTGCTGCTTTGTCATCGGAGAGGATCGTGGCCAAGCTGGTAGTTGTCAATGCAGCAGACAATCAGTAGCAGGGTCGGCGTCAAGGGGCCGCCACGAACTCAGCAAAGTCACGGCCATGAAGAGGTCTTGACTTGACCGTGACTCCTTCACCTCTCTCTTTGCTCTCTCAAAAATGTTCTTTCAATTTGCTCTGAAAATTCTAATTTGCCGACCTCTAACTTGTGAGGCATAATGTCCTATATATAATGCAAACCTAGGTTTAAACTTGATCTCATGGGCTTGTAACAGGCTGAATTAAGCTCAAGACCTATTTTAATTAATTCCCATGGGCTGAAATTAGATCGAATTAAATTCACTTTGGCCCATCTCCCTATGTAATTTTCGGCCACCATAGGCCTCTAGTGCTAGCTGAATTTTGGCTTCTCTTGCATGTTCAACTTGTCAAATTTCAAGCTCAAAATATAAACTAAATAAAAAATGCTCCTAAAACTATAAGCTATGCCCTTTAATTCTAATATTTTTGTTTAGTGATTAAAAACTAATTTCTAATTTTCTATGCAATAAATGAATAATTGAGTTGCCAACATTTATGTATCAACAGAGATGTTTAATGTACGAGTAACAAAGGCATTACTCAAATATGATAGAATATTTTTTAAATCAAAATACTACGAGGCTGTCCAATCTCTCCAGCCGTATCGAGTAAAGTTATCACAGTCCAAGACATAAATCAACACATTTCCAAAGGGTTGTTATATCTAAAGTTGCAGACATGATGTCACTCACCCAACTCACCAAAATGAAAGATGAGATCAAGAAAGCCAAAGACAGGATGATGTAATAGCCAGGAGGTTTGCCTAGAAGTAACCATCCTTGAAAGAGTGCGTGTAACAGGGGATAGCCCTGTTTTTGGTGTTTGGTCAGGGAAAATCGTAAGGCAATGATAACTAGCTAGGCAGTCAAACTTTACTCCCTTGGAATTGGTTTAGCCATAGGGAAACCTACGGCTAGATTGAACCTATTGCAGCTGCTATTGTTGTTTTCTTGATCTACCAATTGGTTAAGGAAGTTTTTCGAGATGAAGGTATCGGCAACAACGTGTTTTATTGCAGGACAACTTATGATATTCATATCGATATGTTATTCATAGGATAATTGTCTGGGAAGCCTAATTTGAATTGATTTTAACAAATCCCTCGTTATTGCTCAGACCAAGTAATAACAGGATCCTTATTAGTAACCTAATATTTTCTTAGAAAATATATTTTGTTCCCCTATTACTTCCTTGAAATAGAGAAGTCCTGACTAGACACCCAAAGTTATGGGGCTATTTTGCCAAGTTCCTTAGAGAGAGTTGTCTCGCGCCACGGCTAGACTCTCTCCCTATACTTGACGAGCTTGAGAAAGTACAGGCCATATTCAGAGTGCCCAAAGTAGAGCTCCATGTTGAGCGTCCTCGTCTTAATTCCACAATCCATAGAGGCCTCCATCCGTGCCCAAATGAGGGACGAACTCAAGGTGACAAAGGCTGTTGATGAGCTCCACAATCCATAGAGGCCTCCATCCGTGCCCAAATGAGGGACGAACTCAAGGTGACAAAGGCTGTTGATGAGCTCATTGAGGCACTCGATCGAACAAGTGAGGAGACGGACGTGCTCAAGCAAGAGATCAACATTTGGCATAAAAGCCGGGAATTTTCTGGGATTTTTGGTTAATAATAGAGAAAATAGAGGTTGATAAGAATAAGGTTAAGGTTGTACCAGAATTGCCTCCACCAACTAGCAAGAAGCAATTACAAATGATAATTGGGAAAATCAATTTTCTTTGAAGATTTATTGCTAATCTATCTAGCAAGATAGAGGTGTTTTCTCCTTTGTTGAAATTGAAAAATCAGAATGAATATGTCTGGCGAGAGGAGAATTGGCGTGCTTTTGAGAGGATAAAAGCACACTTGACTAGTCCTCCAGTGTTGAGCAGGCAGGCCTCTAAATCTCTGTGCGTCAGCCACTGATATTATAATTGATAGCATGCTGGCACAAGAGAATGACGAAGGCAAAGAGCAAGCGTTGTATTACTTCATCAGGATATTGAACGATGCCGAGAAGAGATATACTACTGTTGAAAAGATTGGTTTATCATTATATTTTGCATGTACGGAACTACGGCATTATTTGCTGCTAGTTGTCATTCGTGTGATATGCAAAACCGCCGTTATTGAGTATATTCTTATGGGGCCTATAGTGAAAGGTTGAATCGCAAAATGGTCCTTCACATTATCTGAGTTGGCCCTAGTGCATGTATCGATGAAAGCAGTAAAGGGACAAGCCATAGCTGATTTTATTGTGCAGTATCCATCTATTCAAGTTGAAGACTTCATAAATGAAAGTCATGCACAGTTGGTCGCATGGTTGTTGCACTTTAATGGTCCGTCCACATCTACTACATCAGGAATAAGGGTTTTGATTATGTCTCCAAGGGGGCATAAAACAAAATTCCAGTTTAGGCTAGATTGTAAATGCTCTAACAATCAAGTCGAATATGAAGCGCTTGTAGTCGGCCTCTATTTGCTAGCTGACATGAGTATACAATCGATCAAAGTGATGGGTGATTCGACAGTGATAAAACAATTGAGAGGAGAATATCAATGTCTTAATGAAAATATCATTGAGTATTACCGCAAAGCAAAAAATTGTTAGCTAAATTCCCGACTCGAAGCTACTACATATACTGCGATATCAGAATGCGAAAGCCAATGAGCTAGCTCAAATGACATCTAGTTATTGTATCACAAAGGCATTGGCCTACACTTTAATAATTGAGATAAAAACTTTGCCACTATCTCAATGAATTATGGTTGCCAAGTACAAAACAAAAAGGGATGGGCAAGATTGGAGGATATTGATAATAAGGTATTTGAAAAATCCCTAATCACGAGACAAGAAGTTGAGAAAACAAGCACTAAAATATGTACTCCTAAAAGAAGAGTTATATCGACATACCCTAGAGGGAGTATTGTTAAGGTGTTTGAATAAAAGGGAGACAATGTTGGCAATGACCAAGATTCACGAAAGAATTTGTGGGGCTCATCAAGCAGGTATTAAAATGAAATGATTGTTAAGACATCATAGCTATTTTTGGCCCACAATGACCTAGGATTGTATAGACTACACGAAAGGGTGTAGACCTTGCCAAATACATGGCCCAATCCGGCATGTCTCGACCACCTTATTGAAACCAATAGTGAAGCCATGGCCTTTCAAGGGATGGACGATGGATATCATCGATATATGCCGACCTCTAACTTGTGAAGCATAACGTCCTCAGCTTCATAGTGTCATACATTGCCGTTAAGCAAGATACACCCGCTGTCGAGTAAGAAACATTTTTACATACTTCTGGCCACTCATTACTTTAGTAGTGTCATACAAAAACATGACCCAAAATATTGTGAGGGAATTCATCGAGAAGCATATCAAACATCATTTTGGCATTCCCAAAACCATAACGGCTAACCAAGGGATTGTCTTCATGGATATCGAAGTTCTCAACTTCAAAGAATCAAGCGGAATAAAGATGACACATTTAATACCATAGTATGCACAAGCCAACTGACAAGCTAAGGCATCAAACAAAGTCATTATTAACTTGATAAAGAAGCATATCAAAGAAAACCCAAAGGAATGGGACATGACTTTGTCAATAGTGTTATAAGCATACCGCACATTGAAGAGATTGACAATACGGACAAGCTTGTATTTTTTTACCTACGACCAAGAGGCGGTCTTGCCACTAGAAATCACAATGCAATCACTAAGGGTTAGACTACAAAGAGAGATTTTGCTAGAGGAGTATCATGAAGCAATGTACATGTAGTTGGATGAACTAGATGAGGTATAATTAACAGTGCTAGATCATGTGATTGCTTCAAAGAAGAAAGTGGTAATAACTTAGAACAATCACTTGAAGGTTAAATTCTTTGCTTGGGGGATTTGGTTTGGAAGACGGTTCTACCATTCGACACAAAAGCCGAAACATTAGGTAAGTGGTTGACCATTTGGGAAGGACTGTATCAAGTTATTGACGTTTTAAGTAGCAACACCTACAAATTAACAAGCTTAGAGGGGGAAGAGTTGCCGTGTTCCATCAATAGAAAATATTTCAAGTCGTTCTATCCTACAATGTGGGAAATGAAGGTGTAACACCATCGATGCCAACCTCGTAAGGATTGGCCATAAGATTATGAATGGATCAACCATGGGCCTTTGGCCATGGGATTGATCGGTTCGATCGTTAAGGCATCAAGGATTGGTCATGGTCCGACTGACCAACCGACATATCACGAACTAATCGAGTTGTCGGCCGTGAATTTTGTACCAATCATACTGATAAGATATGATCACCAGCTCATAAGATGACCTTTTGATCACGAAGATTGGTCATGGGATGATTTTGGATCGGTGGATGATCATGGGTTGATTCAATCGATCGTAGTGCATGGCCGCAGGTGATTCCGTCCAGCTATGCACTAATATACGAACGATTCGACTTGACCAAATGTGATCATCTTCCGACCGAAAATGCATCATTCCCTATTTAATTCTTAGTGATTTGAAAGGGATATTGAATTGGTGATGTCCAATCGTGGATTAGTAATGCGCCGACCATGAACCATATGGATGGATCGGGTGTCAATCGAAATGAGCTCAGGGACAGACCCAGCTATTTCTTCACTAATCTTAAGGTCCATGAGTGCCTTCACTTAGTGCCAAGCGATGGGTAGCATTAGGATTAGCTTGAACCAACCAAAGGACAACTGACCTTTTAGGCCAACCGACCGTCCAAAGGAATGGTTCAAATGGGGTGTGTGGCCGAACCTCAGGCGTATGTGATTCAGTTTTTCGAGGTGAATCTAATGATTCCTTTTCTGGCCTTAGAACCTACTTAGATGATGGATTTCTCCGAACCGCTTTCTTGAGGAAGAAAGTGACAAAATGGAATTCTTTAGAACACCCTAACTTCTTCATGAAGGAGGTTGACTTATCATTTCACCTAAATTGTTCTAGATATAACCATGATTATCAAGGATTTACCTTGGGAGTTAAGCAAAGTATCCAAGCCAAATGTCCCAATAAAAATAGGACACAATGGAGCAAATTATGGCTATCCTATAGCCTTGATGCTACCTTGAGTTTCATAGGTTTTGACGTCACAGTTTCTTGAAACGACTGGATCTTTTCTACTTTCCAATTTTATAGAGCTCTTTATGCTTCGAATTTGGAGAAAATGTCTTCATGAAAGTTGTTCAAAATATCATTATCTATAACATATTTAAATTTCACATTTTTCTGATGTGGAATGGTTGGGACAAAAGCCCAATCAATTACTGTATAGAACCTACCTAATATAGTGAAAATGGTAACCAAGTGGCTTTCTCGAATTTTTATAAAATTATCCCTTACGAATTTGAACATGCTTCATGAAAAAAAAATTTAAATGACATCCATATATATAACATATTAAAACTTAAAGAGTTTTGTGAAGATTTGGATTTCGAAATGAGTCTCTCTCTCTGACCGTTGAAACTGCTCGACTGATAAATTTTTGGGTTGTGTTCAATGATTTGTTGCTCTTTCCACAGAACAAATTTAGCTTGGATTCCTCCTTGAAAAATGTTTTCTAAGGTCTTCTGTATAACATATTGGAATTTTATAATTTTTTGAGCCCGTTTGGTAAGGTAATGGTACTGATTTCAAAAGTTGCTCAAAACTATTTTTATCTTAAAATGGGAGAACCACACGTCCAACTTGGAGAGGAAGGTGGCTACACACCTAACTTGAGGAAGAAGCCAATCTAGAGTCTACTTGGCTTGAAGATAAGAATGTATTAAATGCTTTTGAAGCTAGCTAATTAATGATCTTAATGAGTCATATGCTCATGTGGTTAACTTGCAGAACAAGTTATTCAAAGTCCAAGTTTCTTGGTGACCAAATCTCGGGTAAATCTTAGGGTATGATGACTCTAAAATGTAGCCTTGATGAACAAGGCAAGGACCAACCAATTAGAATAAGACATTAGGCATTAAATGGGCTTATGTGTCCCTTAGGCATCATAGAAAATAATGAGTCTAGATTGAGCCTTGGAGAGCAAGCAAATAGGTGGATCAATCACAAGTTAATACCAAAGGACCTAGGTTCCAACTCAGGAAGATAGGTAGGCCAACTTGTCATTTAGGCATAATCATGAGTTTGCATAAAAATCTAAGAGGAAGATGCCTATAAATAGGAGAAAGCATCCTCACATTTTAACGAGGAGCCATTCTCTCCATTTCCTTTCCCTTTCTCTCATTTCTTTCACGCCCTTCTCTTTCAAGCCACCCTAGACGCCAACTGATAGCCAAAGAAGCATATTGGAGCTAGGTCCAAAAGGTAGTAAATAGATTTTTCTAACTCTTTGATAGAGCGATGTGGTACGTCTATCGATTTTAGGATTATGTCATCGTTTGCTCGTGTTGGCTTTGTATTGTTATGCTTATTGTTGCATCGAGTAAGTTCATGATCTAGAGTGAGTGTCAAGCATACCTGGATGTCAAAGAATGGCCTCGGTGACTTCGGATGTTTGCCAAGGTGGGCGCTCGACTCACACTTGATCCTAGGACAATATTGAGGTGTGTTGTACTCGGGACAAGTCAGGGGTTGATGCAGAAGCCATAGTGATAGTTCCAAGTCAAGACCATAAGGCCAAGTTGCATTTGGCATGAGTTTAATTTAGTAAGACGTAAGAGTCGTTCATTGATTCACTTTGTATGGCACGCCTTCGGGCTTTTCATCTAGCTAAAAGTTCAAAGATAAAATGAATTGATTGATACTTGAAACTCATGGACACACAATGGACTTATATGAAGATGCTGGAGGATGCCGGGTCTTTGCTTGGGGTAAGATGTTTTCCCAAACAATGGAAAAGTGATCGTATGACCTGAGGAGAGACCCTGTGAGGAGCTATGCATAAAGGGTAAGCAAGCACTAAATTAAAAGAGAATCCTTCAACTTGCTTAACTTTGTGATAAATCTTGTGAAAGTAGACTAAATTAATCCTATCATGAAATGCAAAAGATGTATAAATGAATTTGATAATCTATATGATTTTCCATCTATTATGATGCTTCTGAACCTTAATGATGCAACGCAAATGAAGAAACTTATAAAACCATTTAAAAAAAAAAAACTAGTTATAACTGGCAAAGCTGTAATGAAAATGCTAACGTTCCTTTCATGAGATGCACTGATTGATTTCTTTGTACTTTACGAATGAGCGTTGGGACAATAAAATTTAGCTGGCCTATGAAACACACTAATTAATTTGCGAAACAACAAAATCAATTTAACCAAACAGCCCCGGTTTCGAGCACGAGTCACATCACTCCCCGGTTTCCATGGCTAAGATATGGTTGCGAAGGTAATATTTCGTGAGAGTGACGGTAAACTTCAACACGATTTTTTTCTTTAATTTGTTGACGGCCCTTTTTAAACCTTGATATGGCACCAACCGAGTATAAATAAGTTCTGAAACTTGTACTAAATTCAAATTATTTCATGAGAGTGACAGTGACATTGAACATGATTTTTTTTTTCTTATATTGTTGATGGCCCTTTTCTGACCCTGATATGGCATCGATTGAATGCTGCATCAGCATTGAGAATTCATTTTCACAAGCCAAATTTGTTACAATGTAATTATGGATAAAGATTTCTTTCTCATAATTCAACACACGAAATGTATGTATGATGTAACATATATCTATATATATATATATATATATATATATATATATATATATATTACTCAAAAGGGTTTTATTATTTCATTCTCATGGCACTTGTTAAATACATTTAGTAAGAACTTTTATTTTTCAGAGCATTGATTGCTCGTACGCAAGAAGAATAGGGCAGTTATAGTACACATGGCAATTTACTCAGGAAGCGACGTGGATTTATTGTACATGCGTAATTGCCACATTGGATCTCTACCGGCAACATTCGGACATAAAGCTAAGGGCGCGTTTGGTAACGATTCTGTCCCGGGAGCTGATTCTGATCAGAACTGATTATTTTTTATTCTGTTCCCGGGAACTGATTCTAAGCATTTTAAGCCGTTTGGTAACTATCCAAAATTTCTGATTCTAGAATAGAATTGCGTTTAGTACTATGTTCATTAATTCTGTTCCAAATCAATTTCTTTTAATTTTTAAATAATTTTTTTACTTTTTTCCTTTGTTTTCTTTTCTTTTTTTAATTTTTTAATTTTTATCTTTTCATTTTCCTTTTCATTTTTCATTTTTTTCTTTTCTTTTTCTTTTTTTTTCCTTTTTTCTTTTCTTTTTCTCATCATCTTCTTCTTCTTCTAGTCGGCGACCTCACCGGGGCGTCGCCGGCCCTCGTCAGCCGAGCCTTGCCGGCAACCGAGCGAGGCCGAGCCCTGCCGGTGGCCAGGCCGACCTCGTCGGGGTTGGGCGAGGCCTGTCAAGCCACCAGCGGGGCTGGGCGTCGCAAGGCTCGCCCAACCCCTGCCCAGTCTCGACAAGGCGAGCCTCGCCCGGCCCCGGCGAGGCCTCGCCTAGCCCCGGCGAGGCCCGCATGGCCACTGGCGAGGCTCGGCCTCGCCAGATTTGGGGAGGCCGAGCCTCGCCGGTGGCTGGGCTTGCCTCTGGCGAGCTCGCCGGACCGGTGGCGGCGGTGGCGGACGGCGGCCGACAGCAGCGGTGGCGGTGGATGGCGGTGGCAGACGGCGGACGGTGGCGGGCGGTGGTGGACGGCGGTCGCGAGATGGCCGAAGGGAAGAAGAAAATTTATTGATTTTGATTCTCAAATTCATTCCCGAAACAAGAATCAACTTTTTTTTTGTTCTTGATTCTATTCCCAATCTGTTCTCGGGAACAAAAATTTTACCAAACGCGATTCTAGACCGAAACTGATTCTGGGAACAAAAAATCAGAATTTAGCTCTGTTTGGATGGTTACCAAACAGGGCCTAAAGGGGCCAAATTTGGATGTAGAGCAAAAGGTGGTGATTCTCTACAAGACCAAAAAAAAAAAAAGGTTCCCACCAAAATTAAGCCTTGGTATTCCTCTAGAGTATTAGCCCATTGTACGGCTTCCCTTGCTTTTTTCAGTTGCTCTTGTACCCGAGACTGGCTTCACTGAGCACACAAACTGTTGAGGGCGAAGTTCGAGCAAACGATACATTCAAGCATCGGAATCAATTTGAGGGCGAAGGAACCATCGAAACCAACTCGATGAGGCTTGAGGAGGAGACCTGGGAAAGGGCTGCCCACCCTCTGTACAGACCCGAATGTGGTCTACACAGGGGGCGATCAGCCCTTTAGTTGGCCGTGAGCTACGATCCCGAGTTGGCTCATCGCCAATCACTAAGTCCTGCACCGAATATGGACAAGGAATTGAAGTATTCCAAAAAAATAAATAAATAGATATTGTATGCGGAGATTCCATGATAAAATATTACTAATTTATGGTGTTGCAACAAACTCTTTCCATATGAAGGGGAAAAGATAATAGGTTCATAGGTGTTATCTAAATAGCGGGTCTACAACACTTGATTAAGTGCGGGCTCTCCCAAGCCCTAGCCCAACGTGATGTTGGTGCATTCGATATTATGAGGATTTTCAAATGAGAAGTCGCTGCTAACTTATTATGGTCAGTTAGAAACTAAATGAGACACTTTCTACTTAATTAGAGAATCTAAGGTTGGGGACTTGATTATACTAATTGATCATCTAGTGTTTTTTCGGTACATAATCTTATTTAATTACCAAAATGTTCAGGCAACCTTTTTACTAATTATAAGTCTTAGGTCCTAAGATTCTATCCCTAACTAGGTTAAAGGAAAACAACAATTAACATATTGGAAGTGTGCAATCAAGTGATAATTGAAAAAAAAGAAAAAGGTGCAAATGGCAACCTAACATTTGTCTCTAAGAACATTCAAATCCTATTGTAAAATCTTTAGAGCTTATTTAATTTTGAACATAATAGTTTACCAAAGATTCCACAGCTCTTTTTATAAAAACATGCATAAAAAACCTAAAGTATGCGAACCAATTCAAAACCAATTCAAAACTAGAATTGATACTAAGATATAGAAAAACTACCAAAAATCTAATTTCTAAACCTTTTCCTAAATTTTAGAAAAAACAAAGTTGGGATTTAAAATTTTTCCCTTTTTTAATTTTTAGAATATTATTTTCTTAAAAAATTATTTAAAATTTTTAAAAATATATATTTTTATATTTTAAAAGAAATTATTTTTTTAAAACTAACAGAACCAGAGTCAGTCCGGTCCCCGAGATCTAGCCCATCCCAGAAAGAAAAAAAAGGCCCGGCCCAAGAAAGTAAAATAAGCCCACTATGTGCCTAGTTCAACACTAACTGAGCCGGTCCCTAAAGCCCTAAAAACCTAAACCCAGGAGTGGAATTACAACGGCCCAGCTGTCAAGGGACCAAAGGCATCCGGCCGGGCTCCTTTTGCCCGACCCGGTGACCCAGTCCACGGTTCCCCGACCGTGACGTACCCAAGTCTTCAATTGGCCGCGAACGAGCGGCGCGGTCGCCGCCGGCCCCAAACTACGACGACCCAACTAACACGACTCGGACTCAGAACCGTGACAGATCCGACCCCTCCCCATTTGTTGAAATCGGCGTCACGGCACGTACGCGGCCGCGAATGAACGCGCCTGCCAAGCCAACTCCCGGCCCCCTACGAACGTCGCCCCGCCATGTACCTGCTACGGCGCGAACAAAGGAAAAGATGTAGCAACGACCAGCGTTCCACGAGCAAACCAAAATCAGAGAAAGAGTTCACGGATCTAAGCGAGGCATTTTCACAAACAGGTGGCGCGCGTTACCGAATCTCAAGGTTTCTGGCTCAACCGGGAGCCGAACCAAGGCCGGAACTCTTGTCAAGCAACCAACAAAACAGGCAGAGGCCGCTCGGCCGACCGTCGGCGCCGGATTTTGCGTGAGCCGGACGGCCGGGAGCTCCGGCCCGTAGTGTCCGAAACAGAGCAAAGCGAGACGCCGAATGGGAAAGAAAAAAAAAAAAACAGTGGGGTCGGTCGGTGGTAATCCCTACCCGGCTCGGCGGTGGCGAACGGGAGAGACCTCGATAGATCGGACTACGTGCGGTCGCCTCGCGTGCCTCCAAGCCGGAATCCTCGGAAAATCGGCCCCCAAATCCGTTGCTGCAGAGAAGAGTAAGCGGGGTGAGGAAGGAAGAAATAGGCACGCAGGCCGGGCCGGGCCGGGCCGGGCCGGGCCGGGGAGAGGGGAAAATGGGCCGGCCCGCGTGGTAAAAGAAGAGGGAAAAGAAAAGAGGCCGGGCCATGTTTAGATATTGATAGTAGGAGGTCGCAACTCGCGGCGATAATTGCGGACGTGGGAACTTAGCTTAGGGAGCGCGAAAAAGGGAAGTACATTGCTGCAGACTTGAGGATCGGGATGCATAAATTTAAGATAAAACTTTCGTAGACCATATTCTACACATGCAAAGAGATTTTGCATCGACAGACGGTAGACAGATACACGGCGGCTCCTGCCAGCCTCACGGTGGTGGTCCGGTCATTGGGTGGCTGAGAACAACGGTTGTGAAGATGGCTTCCAGATAGTTGCAAGGGTCATAGTCCTTTGCATGTCACGACTATATAAAAGAGACTCATATAGAGATAGAAACCCAACCTTTTGTAATATTGTTCTAGTACAATGAACTCCGGTTTTTTCTTTCCTCTTTTTTTTTTTATTGCATAATATTGCTAACTAAAACTAACAATCGCTCCCCCTTTTTTTTTTATTGCATAATATTGCTAACTAAAACTAACAATCGCTCCCAATTTTCAAAACCGGCAGTCATCTTACGTTTAAGACATGCGTAATCAATGATTCCGCTTATATTAGAGCAATGCTAAGCTTCTTAAAAATGGTTTATGAAATCGGTACATGAGTGGTGCCCTAGACTATAAATAGCTCTTTATAAGTGAGGCATATTCAAGAATTAATAATGGCTTGACATATCTCTTTTGTGAACCAATTTTATAAATTTGGACTTGGTATATCATTTTGGTCTTTACCAAAAAAAAAAAGTATATCATTTTGGATAATAAAAAATTCTGAATTATGCTCACCTTGACATATTTACTTTAAACTCTTTTTTTTTTCTGTGATACAAAAATCCCAAACTTATACATATATAACACATTTACCTTCTGTCAAAGTTTTGTTAATAACTACCGTTAAAAATCTATCTACATGGACACCAAAGAACAAATAGTATTGACATGGTGCTCATATGACTTAAGTAACATAAAAACAATGTGGTGTTGACTGAAAAATCATTTAATGAAACTTTTACGGATAATAAATGTGTTAGATAGGTACATTTTTGCAATTTTTAAACATTTTATATCATATGAAAATGTTTAGGGTAAATGTATCACGGTAGGTATAGTTTGAGGTTTTTGATGTTGCAAAGAAATCACAGTAAATGTGTCATAATTGACATAATTTGATATTTTTAATGGCTTTTTTCATTTTCTACAACCGTGTTCTTTTTTTTTTTTTCCCAAGTATAAAGTCCAGTAGTCGGGGAACCTCGTGAGGACAATCTCATTTTCGTGTACATTATATTATTCCAAAATTGATCACGAGTTGCTCAAGGGCCAAAAGCCTAGGTCATTGGGACCTCACTACGTACACATTTATGAGCATGTAACAATGTCATAGCACGAAAAAAGGTGTGCTGAGTCCCTGAATTCAAGTGATCTTGGAACCTCGGGGAGGAGAACTTCACAGGTCAACAGATATCATGTGTTTCAAGACCACAGAGCTTCAATCACTCTTGGTCTTGGTTCTCTTCCTATTTTATTTTTGGCCAACTATTTCCCTATTTATTTACTCGTTAATTTATTTTACCTTCTTTCCATCCACCACTACACAACGAGGTACAAGGAAGAGAAGCCCACTTAATGAGCTCCACACGTCTGCTTCCAAAAAGCCCTAGACTTTCTTTTGGGCCACGAACCTGGGCCTCGAGCCCATAATTATGAGGCCCAATTCTTAATTAGATGATCACAACCATCCCTCTTTCTCCCAAATTGCATGATTACCACGATCACGCTTTAGAGAAAACATTCTAATTTTTTTTAATAAAAAATTGAAAATAGTTGAACGATCCATATTCCCCGGTGGATCATACAATCAAATCAAAGATGCATAACTGTTCACGCGGCTGCCCCTCAGATGCAAGTATGCTTAATCTAATCGCACGTCGTGATCGAAATTTCTTTAATTACCCATGACACGATATACGACTTACAAAAAGTAATTAATTAAATTAAATTAAATTAAACCATGGGAAAGAGAAATCTCGGTTGACTTTTCGGCAACGAAAAGTAATTAATTAAATTAAATTAAAAGCGGGACACGTGTCAGGCCGCGAGGGGAAGATTTTTTTCCCGGCTTTTCTTCTCCCTTGAGGGTCCCATGAGGACACATGTTGCGCTCCGAGTGCCTTTTTGTTTGTCAGGCTGGAACATTAGACGTACTTAATATTTTCTCTCCCCCAAGGGGCTTTTTCCAGCTTTTTGGGGACCGTTAGTGGGCCCCGCGTGAGGGGAAAAAGGAGAATTATGTGTGGGGGTGCTGACGTGGCGATAAGCCGTGCCTATTTGAAGGAGGGGGAAAAGTATACGCAATGCAATTGCGACTAGTCATGTTGTTTTTTTTTTTTTAATCAAGAGATTAGCCGTCGTGGAAGCACGCGTGGGACCTCGTCAATATCCTTCACATTGAACCGTTCCACAGCAAGTCCTTCGAAAAAGAAAAGTCATTGGAAAACTTCACGAACTCCAAAAAGCTGTGCTTAATCCCAGATTCCTAGAGTAGTGTAGAAACCTCAAAGAAAATGGCACTTCACAGCTCGGCAGATATCAAAAGTTTCAAGACTGGAGAGCTTCGATCACTCCTAATCCTGGTTTTCTCTTTGGCCGTTGCCTACACTACTTTGGCATCGTCTCAGGGCATCGATTTCAGCTTCCAGACTTTCAACGATAGTGTCCTTCAACGCCAAGGCGATGCGACGTATGATTTGAGCGGCTTCATCCAAATTACAGAGGTCAATCAAGACAATAGTTGCTCTTGGAGCGTGGGGTGGGCCACATACCATGAGCCGATGCACCTTTGGGACAAGGCCACCGGGAATGTGGCGAATTTCACCACCCAATTCACCTTCATCATCAATTCGCTAAACAAGTCGTCATTCGCTGATGGAATGACCTTTTTTCTAGTCCCCAAAGGATCAACACTCTCGCCCCACTCAGGAGGAGGTTTCCTGGCCCTTGTCAATTCATACGACCCCACTTCAGACTCTTCTGCTAAGTTTGTAGCCGTCGAGTTCGACACTTTTATCAATGGCATGCTGAAGGACCCCCATTGTGCTCCACATATCGGTATAGACTTGAATAATCTCACTTCCGCGATCTATTGCTGTGACCCTTGGTTCGGCAATAATATCATGAGCAGTAAGCAGATGAAAGCTACGATTACGTACGATTCTAGCACGCAAAACTTGAGCGTTCTCGTGATGGACGCCGATCCCACAGGTAACAACACACATTCCCTCGCCATCTATTACATAGTCAACTTGACTGAGTATTTGCCGGAGTGGGTAACTTTTGGTTTCTCTGCTGCGACGGGTGAAGTTTGCGAGTTGCACACTATTCAAGCATGGGAATTCAGATCTACTGTGCAAGTGGCGAATGATGCTAAAAAGAGCATGTTATGGCAATGGTCCATTTTAGGGTCTGGTTCTTTCATTCTTCTCATTCTTGTTTTAGCCTGTATTTGGTTTCTTCACCGTTCTAAGAGCAAGAGAGTTGACACGAGTGGAGAAGAAGATGATCCAGCGATCGATGAAGCATTTGAGTAAGTGTCGTGTCCCAAGAAATTCACCTACAAGAACTTGGTTGCGGCGACCGATAGTTTTGCAATCAAACGGTTGCTTGGGCAAGGGGGCTTTGGGAGAGTGTACCAAGGTTACTTGACTAGTGTGAATGCTAATGTCGCAATCAAGAAAATTAACCCATGGTCAGTGTTGGGATATAATACACGGAAACAACAGAATCTTGCAAATTACGTCAATGCGAAATCACCAAAGAAATAAACGAGAAAGTCAGGACACCGGAAATTTATGTGGTTCGGTCCGAGTATCGGTACCTACGTCCACGGGGAGAGCCAGCAGCAAATAATCTACTAAAATTGGAGAATTAGAATTTATAATCAGTCAATCGCTCAAGTGTTTCCCGCACCTAGATTTAACCCTAAGCCCTAAGTATATAAATAATAACTCGCTTGGGTATAAACTCATGGCACAAATTACCGCGCTACAAAACTCTCTATGTACAACTTGCGGATCTTCTTCAAGCGGCGTGGACGTCTTCTCACGTACGTAGGAATTCGCCGGACATTGAGCGGCTCCTCTCTTCGTAGGTTTTATTTTCCCTTTTATATGTGTGCCCCAAAAGTGGCCCACCATCTTCTCTTCCAAATTCTTACGGATGCATGCAGAGGACTTCTTTCTTCGGATGTGTATTTGTTGACTTTTGGGCCCCACCTGGATAAGAAGAATTCGGCCATCCAAAGAAAACAAAACCTACAGGAGACTTCGGTGTAGACGTCCAAAGAAGAAATACTTCTTCAATTCAGATTCCGCAACGGCAAAGAAGAAAGTTTCCCTTCAAATATTTAATTTTATATTTCTTCTTTTCCAGCGAAAAACTCGAGACAAAATTTTAACAGTCAGGACAAGGGATAAAGGAGTATGCAACCGAAGTGAAGATCATAAGTCGGCTCCGACACAGAAACTTAGTCCAACTCATTGGGTGGTGTCACAAAAAAAAAAGGAACTCCTTCTTATCTACGAGCTCATGTCTAATGGTAGCCTTGATTCTCATATTTTCAAAGAACAAACCTTCTTGCCATGGGAGAAGCAGTACAAAATAGCACAAGGCATAGCCTCGGCGTTGCTTTACCTGCATGAAGAATGGGAACAATGTGTCCTGCATCGGGATATAAAGTCTAGCAATATCATGCTCGATGCCGATTTCAATGCTAAATTAGGGGACTTTGGTTTGGCTAGGTTGGTGGACCATGCCAAAGGGTTACAAACAATAGTGTCGGCCGGGACCATGGGCTATATGGCTCCTGAATGCATTCGCACGGGCAAGGCAAGTAAGGAATTAGATGTCAATAGCTTTTGAGTTGTCCTATTAGAAATAGCTTGTGGAAGAAAAGTCATTAAGCCAAGGGCCAAGGAAGGCAAAGTTCGACTAGTGGACTAGATTTGGGACTGGAAGGCTACTTGATGCGATGGATTCAAAACTTGATACTGATTTTGATGGAAAGCAATTGGAGTGCTTGATGGTTGTAGGCCTATGGTGTGCTCATCCGGACCATACTGCCCGTCCTTCCATAAGAGAAGCATTGAGCGTCCTCACCTTTAACACTTTGCCGCCTATTCTCCCATCGAAGTTGCCAGTCCCTACATATTCGACGCCTCTATCCACATTCTCTATAACATCAATTGTTTCATCCCAGGCCACCTCGACTAGCAGCACCTAAGGGCGTGCATGGAAACATTTCTAAGAAACGTTTCCAGAACACTTCTGTACGGAAAGTGTTCCCAGGAACAAAAAAGGAACAGAAACGCGTTTGGTTGCGTTTATGTTCTTTTTTTGTTTTTTTGTTTCTGGAACGAAATAAGAACAGAAAAAAGAAACGTAAAAAAGTTGTTTCTTTTGAAAAGAAACACTTCTTGGAAAGCACAAAAGAACAAAAACCAAAAGAACAAAAAAAACAAAATCGGAACAAAGGAAGAACACCAGCTGAAGCTCTTCTCCTCCGTGTGTGCTCGTGGCTCTCGTCGGCTGAAGCTTCATTCTCCCTTTTCCGGCGTCTCTCCATCTTTCCGGCAGCTCCCACTCGGTCTATTCTCTCCGGCGACTCCAGGTACGTTTCTCCCCCTTCTCCGGTCAGCGTTGCTCCCCCTTCGGCACTCCTCCTTCGGTCAGCGTTGCTCCCCCTTCGGCGTGACAGATCTGGGACGGCTCGCTCGAGCCTCAAGCGAGCGTTGCTCGCCCAGATCTGCCGTGCCGAAGGGGGAGCAACGCTCGCTCGAGAGCGAGCTCGAGCTGTAGCTCGATCTGCAGCTGCTCGAGCTCCCCCTTCGCTCGCTCGAGAGCGAGCTCGAGCCGCAACTCGCTCGAGCAGCATCTCGAGCGAGGCTCGATCGAGCAGCAGCTCCAGCGAGCTGCAACTGCTCGAGCAGTAACAGCTCGAGCGAGCTGCTGGAGCAGCAGCTCAAGCGAGCTACTCGAGCAGCAGCTCCAGGGAGTTGCAGCAGCTCGAGCGAGCTGCTCGAGCAGTAGTTGCAGCTACAGCTCCAGCAGCAGCAGCAGCAGCAGCAACTGCTCCTCTGTTCGGGTTCTCATCCTATGCACCATCTTTCTAAAGCACACCGCAGCTGCTGGCTTCTGTCTTGCAGATATAGGTGAGATGATGACTCGCCAGTTTTCTTGTGGGCAGGAGAATCTCAATTTATTGGAGGAGTTGTGCGTTCAATCCAAGGCCAGCATGCTGATTACTTTGGGCGGCGATGTGCCTGTTGATGAAACAAACGAAGGAGACGACCTTGAAGCTCCTCAGTTTGTCATGGAAAATGATGATGACATGAAGGAGGACTTGGACCTCCTTGAGACGACTAGGCCACGTAAAAATTCCCAGGTTTTTATCTGTCAAGTTAATGTCTAGGCTGCCTGATGTGTTATTATCTCCAAAAAGGGAGGAAAACGACACCCTGAATTGTGAATATGAGTTTTATGCGATGGAAGATGATGAGGGTGAAAATCATGACGATGCCATCAACCGTCCCAGGGTGGGGGCTTTCAACCGGAGCATGAGTTTTGCAGTGCAGCAACACGACAACGAGGGCGAGGGGATCTCTTTCGGAGATATGAGCGAAGATGAGTGGGTACTATTCCTTGAAATCTTCGAGAAGCTCTTGCTCGAGGTCACGGAGAACGCTAGATGCAACAGCTCGAAGCAGAGGTTGGGAACTTCTTGCGACTTCTGAGGAATCACCAAAGCAATAAACGATTTAAAGATCAGCAAAAAGATAGAAAGAAGCTCGGACACAGATCGCTTGTAATTATTGTGGACTAATTTTCCTTTTCTGTTTCCCAAATGACTTACTAGTATAGATTGTAGATAATGACCATTTGGGGCCCGACGTGAGAGGAAAAGCGATCGGCAAGTTGCCGTCCTTTCCTTTTTCTACTGTCTCACGCGGTTTCGTCCTCATTTTGTAACTATCACCATGCAATTATATCAGTGTGTATTGTATTGTGTATAAGCTCATTGCCCCGTTTACATCAATGTGTGTATGTTCACTCTGATCTGCACAATCAAATTTGAGGGGTCTAGTTTTCTGGAGCATGGCAGTAAAGCTACTCCAAAAGTCCTGTCAACTGGTGTTGGTGCATCTCTAGCCCTGTTTTGACTTTAGAATGGCAAACCAACTAGACAGTAGCTGATGCAAACATCGAATGTTTTTGCTTTCTTACCAGGTTACGGCGCACGTACGGGAGAATTTTTGTCGTATTAAGAATAAATTAAATAGATGACTACAGAAAATTAATGAGCATTTCATAATAATAAGCATTCAATATCAATTTTAAACTTTATTAAAAAATTTAAAAATAATAAATAATAAATAAAAAAACAGAAATTTTTGTCGTTTACCAAACGTGTTTATATTCTTTTTCTATTCTAGGAACAGAAATTGACTGCAGTTACCGAACATGTTTCTGTTCTTTTTTTATTCCAAGAACAGTTTTTTTTTTACACTTACCAAACGCGTTCTTTTGTTCAAAAACTGTTCCTCGGAACAGAAACACTTTTTTTTTGTTTCTGTTCCCAGGAACAAAAAAAGAAACAAAAGTGTTTCCATGCGCACCCTATGTGTCCACATTTACTGCCTCTTCTATACAATCCCCTCATTTAGCTTCCGCTACATTGCTCTCAAATGCTGGATGAATTCCTACTTCTAGTTGTAATTGAAGTTTGAAAATTGACGTCGGATATTACCTATTTCTTATAAGTTACTTTATGTGTACAACAGTATCGACTCTTCATGTTTAAACTTCCATTTGATGTCTAAGAATAAGTCAGTATGTATCTTCTTTTGATGGTTTATTATCAGTTGTCCATTGCTAGTTAGAATTTCCGATCAAAATCTACCATTCTCTATTGTCTTTTCATGCACCAAGAAAGTTAAAAGTCAATACAATTAATAAGTCAAAGCCTCGAACAAATTCAGGGTTGGAAACATATTGTGCACTCTCATTGCCTGAACTCATAACGTGAAACTACTTTTTAAGTCTTTTTTTTTAGTGTCTTAATTGAACATTTGTAAAATATTCGATCTCACTGCACAAATTGAAAGATCTATTATGCCCCATTGCATTCGTTATGCAAATTTTAGGATCGGAAAGGTATTCAAAGTCGGACGAAGTTAAGTGCATAATTTCTTTTGCTCGTAAAAAGGAGGCCGAAGAAGCCAAATTGTTAATTAACAACAAACAACACGGGACCAACAATTAAAAAAGCTAATCCAGAAATTTGAATAAATAGATGAAGGGAGAGTACACATACATAAAGTCCATTGGAACTTCATTTGCAACAAAGTTAGATACTTTAGCACCCTCTTCCCCGTGCGATCGAACCGAGAACAATAGTCGAAATTAATGAATGGCGAGCTGTAGAGTTGAATATATAAAATGATCTGATTGACAATGTTTGATAAACCCAACACTTTCGTCATTTGTTCTAATGCAATGAACTAGTGATATTTCTCAGGATTATTCAATGTTATTATTATTAGCATTATATCAATCCCCACTTGCCAAATACTCCCGATATCCGATGTCCCACGCCACCTTCCGCTGGACAAGAGATGCTCTATGGGACATATTCCATTTAATTACTCCCAAATGGATAGTGATTCGGAACCTAGAACTTATTTTGTATAGACTCTTATAAGCACTATGGAACTTGGAATGTTAATTACACAAGTTCTCATCCTGTCCGCTCTTGTAACTTATTGTCTTATGAAATTATTAAATAGAAATTGTCACAATTCTAATTAACATCATTATTAACATTCTGTATAAAAGTGTGATAGATAATAGAGTATATTGTTTGTGCTACGGGCCATTGAGGCTGTCACACATCTTAAAGTGACATTTTCAAAGAAAAGAGAAAATCGCGATTAATTAAGGACATATATATATTTACTTAAAGGAGTAATCTACATAGTAACTTGTGCCTTGTATCCTTTACCTTTCTACTTAGTTTCTTTGGCTCTTTCGCACGTCCCTCATACAGTCAAGTACTTTCCACGGTCATTTTTTAATTTGTCCTCGACGCCAACCTCTAGAGTTGCCACGTTCAACAGCTTCCTCATGGTGGGTCTGCCGTTGGACGGTCGAGAATAACAAGTGTGACAATAAAATTGACATGATGGCCGAGAATAAAAGTATATGCAATGCAATTGCGATGTAGGTGCACGAATTTGGTGGTCGCACGTTGAGTTCCACGTGAGTTGAGTACCTATGGAGAGAGAGAAAAAAAAAATCTAAAAAGATGGGCATGAAATAAGTGGAGTGGATCGACCAGTCATGTTCTTTTTTTTTTTTTTTTGAAGTCTAGAGGCTAGTCGTCATGGAAGGGCGCGTGGGACCTTGTCAATATTCTTCACATTGAATTGTTCCACAACTTAAGTAGTATAGAGATGGATACGCGATATACGACACGATACGACACATAACATGTCATTTTTTGAAAACAAAAAAATTCCGAAACATTATGACACGTTATATACTAAATGAACATTTTTATATATACATAATAATTTAAATCTAATTAATTTAATTTAATTTAATTTTATAAATAAATAAATAATTAAATTTTAAAAAATCTCATGAATTTATGAGCCCTCCATGCTGCCAAAGCGGCCGCACCTTTTTAGCAATTCATTCAAAATTTCAAACACAGGAAGCCTTTACTTTCCCTGGCCTTGAGTCAAATCCCTCCCTTCCCCCCTGCTTCCAATTAAATTCCGCGGTTTCCCCAGACGCCTCATTATCACCACCGCCCATTTCCAATAATTCAAAAAAAAAAAAAAGCAACACTGCAAATTTGATGATCCAACGGTCAAGATCGAATTTGGCTCGAGGCCCATGGCCAATCATGCGCTCCCAAAAACGTGCCCCTCCCCTAAAAATCAAAATAATTTAAGAATTTCGACCAAAAAAATAATTTAAGAATGACAAAAAAAGAAAGAAAGAAAGAAAAGAGGAGCAAGGACGGGAGCGCGTGATGATTCGTCTTCTCTGCAACTGCGACGTCAACACGCACCGCTTCAAAACTCCCCCACCGCTTTTGACGCGAATAATCTCCACCATCTCCATCTCCACCACCACCATAAAATCCTTCGATTCATTGCTTTTCCGACCCGAGATCTCTCCCAAGTTCCCAACTTTCGTCCCATCCTGACATACCCGTTTGCTCCTTTCGCCGGAATTCCAGCGCCGCCACCGCCGCGAGCGCCGCGTAATGGGGCAGGTCCCATCTTCCACCTCCGCCTCCACCTCCCCCGAGCCCAGCCACCGCGGCAGGATCTCGTCCACATGGCGGCTCGACTCACTGCTGGGTGCGATAGCCACGTGAGTCCTCCACCTCCGTCAAGAACACCAAACCCCCGCCCGCTCTCCGGCGGCGTGTGGCTGTCCGAATTTTTTGTATAACTCCGTACTTGTCGGAATCGCATGTCAGAATTTCGGACTCATAAGTCGAAGTATGTCAGGAAGAGTGGATCGCGTGTCGGAGCTTGACATAACGTATCGGAGTATTGGAGGGTCGGACACAACTCGAAGGCTTTCGAGTATAAGGGTATGCGATTCGTCGCATGATGCGACAACGATGTTCCCCATAACGTGGTTCTGTCTTTAGTCGTTGAGGCTTTTCTTCCCAACATCCACGAGCAGCGCCAATCCACTCGTGGCACGACCCCCACGCTTTTCTTCAACACTGACCCCAGACCCGCC
This sequence comes from Eucalyptus camaldulensis, assembly GCA_019915185.1. NCBI lineage: Eukaryota > Viridiplantae > Streptophyta > Magnoliopsida > Myrtales > Myrtaceae > Eucalyptus > Eucalyptus camaldulensis. The sequence continues at coordinate 7,146,050 of JAHSVA010000012.1, forward strand.
TCCCCGAATTTGCCTTCCGACTTCGGACGGTCGTCTCGCGTCGCCACCGCGAGGCTGAATTCCCCGGTCGCCGTCGCCGGCGGCCGCCAAATGACCCGAACCCCAGTTCGTGGAAGTCGTTTCTGGGCTCGCTTGTGCCCTGCTTCGAAATCTCTGCGTAAAACAGGTCCAAATTTTCCATTTTCGGCTTGCGTAGATATTGTTATTCCTTTGGCCCATCATTCATCCGTAGGAGGTGCAAATAGTTCGGCAGATTATCTTGTCCCGTGAGCTGTGGGTTTTGACAGAATCTTGCTGCCAAAGAATGTCTCTGTCCTGTGATGACAAACTCTAGTCTTCGATGAATCGATGTAGTTGGGCGAAACTTGAAATGGGACAGAAAGCCGGTGAATGATTTTTGAGATGACTAGAATCGATGTTGCGGTGCCGATCATCAGCTTCACTTCTTGCTTTGATGAATCGATCATCCATTTCTTCTCTTACTAGCATGAGCTATGGTTCCTTCTCTTCATTTTTCTTCCTCTAAACTCCAGATGGGTGAGTCGAGTTCTGCAGAACTAATCGGTGAAGGGGTTAAGTCCTCTGTATTGGCAATTATGCATCTGTGAATGCATAAATTGGATAGAACAAGAATTCATGTTCCCTATTGGAAAATGACTTGTCAAATTTTAGGTACATAAGAGTGGCAAGCTATGTAGCACGGACACGCGACACACGACACGACACGCGACACGTCATTTCTTAAAAAGTACAGAATTTCGACACGTTCCGACACGTTATATATTAAATAAATATTTTAATTTTTAATTAATTTGATTCAAATTCACAAATAAATAAATAAAAACTTATAATAAATTTACATTAATAATATTAATAAATCTATTCATAAAAAAATTTTAAAAATATATTAATAATTAAAACGTGTGCATACTTAAAAATATATTTTTTATTCTAACAAAATTATTTCCCTCAAATCCTCTCTCCTCGTTTCTCTCTCCCCTCTCCCCCTCTTTTCCCACGCCACCACCCCAAAAGCCTCCCCCTCGATTTCTGCAGATCTACCCCCACTCTCTCTCTCCCCCTGCCCTTCCCCCTACGCCCACTTGCTCCCTGCACCCCCCATCAATCGCTCCCTGCCCCCTCGATCTCTTCCCTTCTCTCTCTCTCTCTCTCTCTCTCCCCCTTCCCCCCCACGCCACCACTTGCTCCTTGCGCCCCCATCAATCGCCCCCCTCCCCTCGGTTTCTTCCCCTTCCCTCCTCTCTCCCCTCCCCTCCCCCCTCCCCCCAACGAGAGGCTACGCTCCCCATCAATCCTCCTCCATCCCCGTTCTTCCCATGCTTTCTCTCCCCCCCCTCCCCCACGCACACCACCTTCTCCCCGCCCCCTCAGTTTCTTCCTGACGATCTTCTCAACCCTCAGTTTCTTCCTCACGATCTTCTCAACTCTTTCGGTCGCCTCATCGCCGTCGCCTCCGGCCTTCCTCCTTCGCCAGAGCTGCAGCCTCGCCCCCGGCCCTCCATCGCAGCGTCGCTTCAGTTTATGCTCTTCCTCTCACCGTGGCCTCACCTTCGCTTCCTCGGCCTCTTACTCAACCTCATCTCTCTACCCACCATCGTCTTCTTCAATAATCTCTCTCGGACACGCGTGTCGAAGCGTGTCGAGAAAAGTTGACCGCGTGTCGGATTTCTCGACACGCGTTGACCGCGTGTCCGAACGTGTCCGAGCGTGTCCGAGCGTGTCGGACACGTCGACACGTGTCGGACACGACTCGGAAGGCTCGGCAACGTGTCCGTGCTTCATAGGTGGCAAGACATCAGTCCATCCAGAGCCGACTTCACGACAATTTTAGTATGATGGATAACTAAATCTTTTATACGCTTTACCTTTCGATGCTCCAGCGAAATCCTAGCGCACGAATGGAATGCTGTGTAATGGAACCTAAGAGCGAGACATACTAAAATTGTTGCAATTAGGGCATGGGAAGTGTAACCATGGGTGATGACTTCGTGGAAGTGGAAGAACAGGAAGGATGATGAGGTCTTTTTTTATCATATTAGGTTGGAGGAGAAATTATCCAATCTTAGTAACTTAGTTCCTGAATTAGCAGATCTCAGTGCCTTAGTCATCTCTTTTGTTAGCCAGAAATTGAGAAAGTAGGGGCAAGCAGCTAAATGTCATGATGATGGTGGTTGTTTTATGATGCGTACATCTATTTAATGGTGTTAATTCATTCTAATAACTTGACTGTAGAGTGCAAATGAAGCTACATTGGCGATGTTAGCCGTAACCCCAGAGATTTCGGTGACACACAGGAGTTTTATTAGCTAGTATTCTGCGATCCACAAGGATGGTATACCTTCTCTATAATGGTATGTTCCCTTGGGCTCCCTCTCTTTGCCATATTCAAGAAATGTGAATGTTATGTCACTTTCTTGAAGTCTTAAGTCGTTGAAGGATGAAAAAAATTTATGTTACCCATCATGCAATGTATAAAAACATGACATTCTTAAAAATCATGGATCCAGCCTTTCCTTTTCATGTGCTTATATCAACTATGGCATGCTAGATATGCATCCCAATAACTCCTGATTTCCTTTTCCACCATTGACTACCTCCTGGGCTTGTGATGGTGCTGTTATAGTATGTTTCACCTCCTGTATAGTCTTTGCTTCCTCTTATTGCCAATAGCAAGTATTTTTTGTGGTCTTCAAGGGGTAATTTTTTGGGAAAGTTGGTTTTTTACTCTTCAGTGAAGTGATCGATTCTATTTAGAGATGGATGGAGGTGCAAGCACACCCATACACCCATGGAGATATAAACTGGCTTTTTGTAGCTTTATTATCTACTTTGAAGTCTCAATCATAAAAATTGATACCAGATGGCTCTTTTTTTGGTTCGATTACCCACTCAAAATATTTCAATCATATCAATTTTGTCAAAGAGCAAACCGCACCAGATTTGTAAACATATACAACTTTCTTTTGGCTTGATTACCTGTTACCTAAGATACTTTTTCTTTGGTCGAAACTTAAGATACTTTACTGACCTTACTTCTGAACAAGACTCCCTAGAAAAAGCTTCTTTGTCCTTCTTTCTTGGCAATTTCTGAAGGGTTCTCAAATTTGACGATTACATTATGTGATATTGGTTTCTAGTTTCAAAGGTTGTCTTGCACTCCGCTACTCAGCCGATTTCTTTGGGCATATGTGATTACAGTGAGAATGATGTACGCCTTTCAAAATTTCCAAGTTCCAGCGAAGTTCGCTGCACTAATATACTTTCTAAGGCTATCTACGAAGAAGGATCTTTAACGAGCAATTTTAATACTGAATATCATGTGTAGAGAGCATCAGCCACCTACATGGTCTACGTTTGAAATTGTGCTCTTGTAGTGGTACTTTTGTTTAATTCCGAGTGTCCTCAGGAAGGAAAAGACTTAGTGAAAAAGGAGCTGGCTACTTCTTCCCAAGAGCTAAGAATATTCTCTTGGCCTGTGGTGTGGATCTTCTATAAGCTTATATGGAGTTAATGTCATTACGTAAATGCTAATTAGAGTAGTCCCTGCTAGCAATGTGCCTTGAACTACTCTGCTCATTTTTTTTTTCTTCTTCCAATTTTTTTCTCAATATGCAGGGATAACAGAGACATGTTCTTCGCTAACATACATGACTCTCTATGACCCACATTTCCATTTTTCCTATCAGCCCCTTCATTTTCATGTTGGAACATATCTCAATTCAGTTCAAAGACCAAGAGGCATATGTGTCAGCAAACCGGCATTACATGTTGAATTGAGGAAAGTTGGCGATGATTTTATTAGCATTGGGACAGTTCTAACCAGAGGTCGATATGACGAATTGTCGACTCTGAAGACGAATCCTTTGTTTCCCTACCTTCAACCTACGATGAGGGAGGAAAAATTGAAAAATCTCAACAAGTCGGTCAAAAATGAGAGAACTTCACGCATTGTTTGATGCTCTGAAATTTCATGTACAATCCAATAAACACAATGAGAAGAACAAACGCTAGATGAATCTTGTCGGCGATACACTTGCATTTACATTTGCTGGAAATTTTTTCGGATAAATCTTGGCATTGACCGGTTGGTATTGGTGACTGGTTAGCAAAATCATCAGAGAAAACAGAGTAAGCAAGATCATAATACCCATCAGAGAAATCGTAATGAAAGGAGATTTTGGACTAACATGCAAGAGAAAAGAAAGAAAATGGCCAAGAGAAAAAGAAAAAGAAGAAAAAGGAAAAGAAAAGAAAAAAAAGAGCAGCAGACCTACTATCTGAGATGCCCTATCTTGATGCGCGACATAGGACCCAGAATACTGCGCATCTGCTTCAATTCAACGCGGTTCTTGCCGAGAACGGCCTTACCCTTTAGCCTTACGCTTGTCCAGTGGGATTGCACAGACAGGCTTCGCCGCAATAGAACTCATGGTCGGACGAGTATTAGCGGAGAGAGAAAGAGACAAATCTCTAGACAGCAACAACAGAGCAAAAGAAGACAGCAGCGAGACAAATCTCTTGACAGCAACAAGAGAGCAAGGAGACAGCAACGAGAAGCTTAGAGACAGAGGGGAAGAGAGAAGTGAGAATGGGTGAGGAAGACTGGAGACTATATGTACAATATGCAACGTTCTAAAATAGGAAACTCCGAAAGTTTTTGCACCGAATATTTCAATTTCTAATTCCTATGTTATGTAAATTTTATGGTACTTGCCCTTCGACTTTTCTAAGCTTGAAATGACTAATGTTTGTACAAGATTTTTAATAATTTTTGGAACAAAAAATTTCAATAATATTTATATTTTCACAGGAAAGTGAAAAAAAATTACCTTTTATGCCAAGATCATTTTGTACGTGCTTTTGGCAAATAAAATAAGTATTTGCTACCACCCATCATTGCAGCGAGGATGGTAAGGCTGCTGGACTCCACGCTGGAGGTCCCAGTTTCGAAGCCCCTGCGAAGCAGGGAGACTGAAGCGCTACGTGATGTCTTGCCCGGGGTGCGTGGGTGATGGTTTCTTGCGTGCCTCCCCAGGGTTTACTCCCCGGCTGCCGGCCGTGCGGTGGGTTCCCTGGGTCACCAAAAAAAAATAATAATAAGTATTTGCTTTCTAATGGACAATGATTCAGTTGGAGACAATTTATAAGGAAATAATTAATAGAATGACAATTTGTGATCTAATATATAAAGAAAAGGAATAAAAATAATACTTTTTCTTTAAAAAAAATGAAGTTTCCTCGTTTGTTGAGAACTACTATTAAAATTTTGGATTTGACTATAAATATTGATGGTATTTATATTTGTAATCCATCAATGAAAAAAACCCACTGGAGAATAATAAGTGGTACAGAACGATGAGACAATAGTGATTTTGGGATCAAGGCAAGCATACTTGACTTACTTTTTCAAGTCTTTGTTGAAATTGGCATGTCAAGCGAATTGGTGGAAAATAGTGGATTTGAGTGTCAGGATTCTTGAACCATTAGTTATGCAGGTCAATTTGTGAGTTCCCATCTTGCTCAGGCCTTTTAGTCGATGCAAGTCAGTCAGTAAAGACTCGTAAATGGATTTTCATTCTAAGTAATTTGATTCATGGAGCCATATTCCCTCTTAATTATTTGAGAAATAAAAGAATCTATGATGGGGAATTTTTATTTTTTTGGCTTGTTCTTTTTTTTTTTTTGGTCTGAAACGATGAAACATTTCATTCAAGAAGGACAGAAGTTACAACCCATAGAAAGGGCGTCAATACATAGTAAAGTCATCAACTCTGAAGGAGGAGATGTGGACCAAGAAGGTGAGAGTGAAATACGGGCTTGGGCCTTAGCGGCCTAATCAGCTGCAGCATTAGCTTCTCTTCGGCAGTGTTGAATCCGCAGGTGGGGGAAGGAGAGATGCAACGCAGAGACATCTGCAACAAACGCTTGGATCTCCCATGGTGACGAACGGCGATCGTTGAGTATCTCCACAAGAGTCAGATAGTCAGACTTGATGATTAGGTGAGCTTCTTCCTTTCCCTGTTCTAGCAAATAAGTGAGAGTGGAAATTAGGGCTTGAACCTCGCATTGCAGGGCAGAAGACGCATGAACTGTGTAGCTAAATCCGTCGATCAAAACACTGGTGTGATCCCTGAGGACACACGCGATTGCACCCATGTCAGTAGCGTAGGGAAAAGCCCCATCAATATTGGCCTTGAAGCTACCTCGATCTGGTGGAGTCCAAACTCGATTAGGGTTGAGCAGATAAGATCCTGCATTGGTTGATTGCTGCACAGAGTTGCTGTACAGCTTTGCTTAAGCAAGTGCCACATCTACTAGCTAATGAGGAGCGGTTCGTTGATGTCGAAAAGTAAAATGGTTGCGCGCCTTCCATAATTGCTAGAGGATGGAGGCAATGATCTCCTTGGAAGGTAAACCTGACTGGTTTTCAAAAACGTCCTCAAGCCACGCATCTATTCGATTTCTTCTGTAGGCTGAATGATCAATTTGTACTCTAGAGTGAGACCAGATTTTTGTTGTCCATGGGCAAAATAATAGAATGTGTTCAGTGGTTTCAGGTGTGTGCATAGAACAGAACTGACATAGAGGTTCCTGTAAAATGTGTCTTCGGAAAGGGTTAGCTTTAGTAGGGAGAGCATTATGACATAATGACCAGATAAAAACTTTAATCCTAGGGGGAGTGTTGAGATTCCAGATATATCGCCAGAGACGGGCTGATGGCTGATAAGAGGATGAAGCTAGATTGCAGTTTGTAGGGTGACCTGATTGTCTGAGGATGTGGTAGGCAGATTTAACTGAATATTGACCTGTTTGTGTGCCTGTCCAGATGAGATGATCTGATGAAGGAGCATGACTTAATGGGATATGAATAATCTCCTTAATTATGTGCCGATCAAAATGTTGTTGTAGAAGAGGGATATTCCAAATGTGCTCGTGAGGGACTATGAAACCAGCCACTAGTTTTGATTCTGCTCTAGGAGCTGGTCCACTGATGATTCCAAGGGTAAGCCATTTATCCTCTCGGATGTTGATTTGCTGTCCATCACCGACAAACCACTGGAGCTTAGAAAGTATAGCATCTTGACCTAAAAGTAAGCTTTTCCATCCCCAAGAGGAATTAGTCCTATTCCTTGTGTGCCAAAAACTGCTAGAATGATAATATAGGCCTTTAAAAAGTCTACCCCATAATGAGGATGGGTTTTGAAAAAGTCTCCAGGCTTGTTTCCCTAAGAGGGCTTTATTGAAGGTTAGTAGATCTCGAAAGCCAAGGCCTCCTTCTAGCTTCCTTTGTTTGAGTAGATCCCATGCCCTCCAATGAATACTAGTTGTAGTGCTGCATGTCTGCCACCAGAATTTAGCGATTTTCTGCTCAATAGACTTACATATAGAAACTGGAAGTTTGAATATGGACATTGCGTATTGCGGGAGTGCCTGCACTACCATCTTTAACAATATTTCCTTTCCTCCTTTAGAAATAAAGTGCTCTTTCCAGCCTTCAAGTTTGGCACTAACTCGACCCAAAATCCAAGCGAACATATCCTTCTTGGACACACCCCAATCAGATGGAATACCCAAATACTTGCCTATCTTAGATATAACAGGAACTCTTAACTCTGCAACGAGGTTTTGTTGCAAAATAAAGGGACAGTCCCTACCATAGAACGGACCAAATTTGTTTCTGTTTATAGCCTGGCCTGTAGCAACACAATACTAATGTAAAATATTGGCTAGGTTTTGGCTTTCTAGGGTACTTCCATTCAAGAAAAATATGGCATCATCCACAAAAAATAAATGGGAAAGGGTAGGGCAGTACCTATTCAGTTTGATTCCTTTGAGAGTGCCTGAGTGGACAGCTTGATGTATGAGAGTAGATAACAGGTTGGCTACAAGGATGAACAAATATGGAGATAGTGGATCCCCTTGTCTTAGACCCCTTGTAGGATGGAAGTACTCCAAAAATTCTCCATTAAATTTAACACTGAATGTTGCGGTGGTGACACATTGCATCACCCACCGAACCCATTGAACATGGAACCCCAGTCGTTTAAGATAGTCCTCTAAAAAATCCCACTCAACCCGATCATAAGCCTTCTACATGTCTAACTTTAAAACCGCTTGAAAATGTTTCTTTCGTTTACTGATTTTTAAATGATGCAGAATCTCTTGCACAACCAAAATATTATCTTGGATCTGTCTACCTGTGACAGAAGCACTATGTTCTGTTGAAATAAATCCTGGGAGCAATTGCTTTAAACGGTTTGCCAACACTTTAGAAATGATTTTGTATATGAAATTGTATAGACTAATAGGGCGATACTGTTCTAACCTTTCCGGATGTAGAACCTTGGGGATGAGAGTAATGAGAGTTCTATTGAAAGTAGAGGGCATCACTCTTGAACTGAAAAAATTGTTGACTGATGTGTATATGTCCTCTTGAATGATATCCCAGTGGTTATGATAGAATAATCCATTGAAACCATCCGGTCCTTGGGCTTTGTTGGCTCCAAGCTGGAAAGCAGCCTGTTTAACTTCCTCCCTAGTAACAAGTGCTGTTAAGCTTGCATTCATTTATGCTGTAATGACCTGGGGGCATTGCATAAGAACAGGGACATAATTTCTATAACCAGTCATGCAATAAAGATGTTGGAAATGTGTTTGTGTGACATCCCGATTTTCCAATTCTATTTTCAATAAATTGATACGGGCATTTCGTTGGCACGCATATAGTCCTTTTCCTTGAGTCGACCACTCATGTGAAAACTAATATATCGGGTGAAGCTATTAAGAGTTTCTAATGCATCAGACTCGAGAATTTGACCCGGAAGCGACCTTTCGGCCGAGCTAATCTGCAAGGGTCATTACGACACAATTAAAATCGATTAGAGATCGGAGATAGGTCGACTCGATAGAGGCATGTGATCAGGTGTGGGTGATTCCACCAGATTGCACAATTCTTGTCGATCGACACTGGACCGACTTTTCTATCGATTGGGTACCCTGTGTTCGTATTTGAAACCTTGAGATTTCCCCGACAACCGAAAGTCGCCAATGTTTCAAAGATGTACATTGTGGCTTGAGATGATCAACCACAGGTCAAATGCATAAAAATTTCTAAAGGCTACCCGGTAGGTTGGGCCGCACTAGTATCGTGCCAAAGTGAAATTAACCGTGGAATTGAGATCGAATTCAGAAATTGGAAGTCTGGGTGTGTCACAAATCATTTCAGGATCATTGAATCATCTTCGGAAGATTTTTCATGCAATCAGAGTTTTTCAGTAATTAAATCAGAAAATGGCTAATTTGGCTCGAGAAATTAGTAGGCCCACTTTTGGTCGTACTTTTGGGACTTAAGTTGGTTCTATGGACAAGTGAAGATATGAATTGAAGCGTGGTGACATTGGGTTAATTTAATTGAGCTTCAATTGGATGGAATTGATTGAGAAATGATTGAATTAAATGTACAAGATTTTATGCCCTGGCGGAAAAATAAATTGCACCCATTGAATGATGTTGTGGGAGAGGAGATAGTGGAAGATGACATCATGTAGGTGATGTCATGCTGATTGAAGCCAAGCGAATGGGGTGTTGACAAGTGGCAAGAGCCCATTGGCCCTCATAAAGTGGGGTTTCTCTCTCTCACCTATCAACATCATCTTCTTCGGCAGAAGTCCACCACAAGTGCCATAACTTGGCACGCCGGGACACTTAGGTGCCATAACTTCAAAACGGTACACTTAAGTGCCATTTTTTTTTTTTTCGAGTGGGACACTTAAGTGCCACCTCCGGCGACCCTTGCCGGAAATCCTACGTGGCAATATTTTATTACTATTTTTTGCGTATATGGCTCGCCAGAGAGCTAAGTCGGCCCTCACTCACCAGAAACGACGTCGTCTGCATAATAAAAGCCCCAAATATTCCAAAAACAACGTCATCTCCCCAAATGCCCCAAATCTAAAACCCTAAATTGGCCAAAATCCCTATTGAAGTGCTCGAATTGAAGTCTCGAACCCTAATTTTCATTTGCCCAAAATTCCTTCGTCGAATCTTGGAAATGGAGAGCAGGACTCGCAGCAGCGCCTCAATTTCCTCTCACCGAAGCGAAGGAGAAGGCCAGCGTTTCTGTTTTTGTGGGTTATCGAGTCCAAGGAGAACATCGTGGACTCAAATCAATCTTGGGAGAAGATTTTATGGATGCGCCCGATATAAAGAAGTGTCGAAGTGCAAATACTTCAAATGGATCGATGAGAAGTTCTCTGACTGAGCCACAAAGGTGATATTGGATCTACTTCATAAAAGACATCAATCTCCATCTGTGTTCGTGGACGACTTGGACGATATTGACTCAATGCAAGCTCAAGTGTCTTCAGTTAAACTTTTGAAGAATGAAGTCTCAATGCACGCTCAAGCATCTTCAACTAAACCTTTCAAGAATGAAGTTCCAATGATGAAAATTGAACGAAAGTGTTACCAAGTGTGTATTATGGTGTTGTTTTGCTGTCTATTGTACTTTATGATGAAATGTAAAGTACTTGAAAATGAGAAAAAGTTTCTCCGACTGCCATAGTTAAAAATGGTGTTGTTGTGGAACAAGATCATTGTTGCTTTGTTGTTGTTTGTGTTGTCGTATGGACTTGCCATAAGTTTACCATCATCTTCTCTGTTTTGATGCAGAATCATCTTCTCTATTTTGATGCAGAGCAATATATACACAAGACAAACATGAATGATTACCCGAGTGCCATAAGTTGTATTTAGTAATCACGTAAGTGCTAGTCGCGATGAAAAAAGGATCACTTAAGTGTCAAGTTTAAAGTGATCGGTTAAGTATCACTTGTAGTTAAAAGTGAACAGTTAAGTGCCAAGTTTTTTTAGAATAGGATCAGTTAAGTGCCAATTTTTTTGTGGGTTTTCTGTAAAAATTGCGCTAGCCACCAGCACCGGCGACACCACCAACCATCACCACTAGCCACACTACACACTAGGCGCTCCAGCCACCATAATGCTGGTGGTGTTGCTGCACAAGATACTAGTGCAAGCTGAGCCTTGCACTAGTTTGCACCAGTACACATGGTGTAAGATGTGCAAACTGCACACTTGTACCAGGTGTAGGTGCAGATGCTTAAGCCTATAACCCCCACCACAAACCAATAATCACCAGGCATCACCACCAGCCACACCAGCATCCCAGCCACCACATTAGCACCCCAAGAACAAACTAACTACCACCAAACATCACCATCCACCATCACCAGATACACCAGCACTCCAGCTATCACCACAGAACACCAACAGCAGCAGCAACAAGTAAAAGCGGAATCCATGATAAACAACAACATAAATTGACAAGCAGCACAAGATCATTTCATTGATATTTCATCAAGTCTGAGTTTGACAACATCAATGAATGACAAACTAAAGAAAAGTTTCAAAACAAAAGATATTTTCCAGAGACTTTCTACATGCACGACAACATCATCGTTTACATAACTGTTTTTACTCCTAAGCTCCACAAATATCACATCTCATCTCATCAATCAATATGCACGACACCCCCTATTCGTCCTCCTTTCGATGGGCCTTTCACTTGATTCATAATTCTGGCACTCTTTCTAACTGGACGTGCAACTTCTTCTTCAACCTTCTCAGTATCCACTGACTCAGATGGAGCTGCAAATGTCCTAGGCCAAATTGAATCAAAAGGAGCTGGAGCTGGAGTTGGAGCTGGAGCTGGAGCTGGGTTCTTTCTCTTATTTTTTGTTGGCACAGTTGATGTCGATGTTTTCTTTTTTGTTGGTGCAACCGTCGATTCTTGAGTTGGGCCTGAGATAAGAACTTCTGAACTTCTCCCAGGCTACAAAAAAACAATAAATTGTTAGCAAAAATCTACAGCATAAATTAAATTAAATGCAGCCAATAAAACTTACATTGAGAACGACTGTTCCAGTATGCTCATCTGTATAAAGGCCATAGCCATATTGTCTTAACCTCTTCCCAAATGCTCCTCTTGTTTGAATAGGGGCGTCACTTTCAGGAACTTGTGATTTGTTGCCCCTTTTTCCTACTTTCTTGGGCCCTTTAACTACAGCTGGGGCTTCTTCGACCAATTGTGCTGGGCGTCTTCTAGATGGCCTTTGTGTACCTGCCCCTTCACCTGGCCTTGTTCTAGTTGTCCTTTTATGTAGCCCTTCAACTTCAGTGACACCTCCTTCTGTTGGGCCTTCTGGTGGTACTGGTGGTGGTACTTGTGGTGCCCCTTGCAGTGATTCTTCTGGTGGCTCCTGTGATGATCCTTGAGGTGGCTCATGTGATGGTCCTTCAGTTGGCAGTTGAGTTCCAACTTGCTTTCTTCGAACCTGAGAAAGAGGCCAAAAGATACCATAAATATAATATCGAGACATATAATAATAAAAACTGAATACAAATTGGTTGAATTTAGCACTGGGTATTTCTTTCGCTGCCGAAGAACAGTCGACTGCACTGGTCATGATGCTGCTTGGGCTAATCCTTCAGCTGGCCGTGATGCTGCTTGGGCCAATCCTTCACCTGGCTGTGTTCTACCTTGCCTTCTTCGAACAGGCTGTTCAGTTTCATGACTTGCTGAGGTTCTTCTTGTGACCTAACAAACACATTACATACAAGGCCAAATAGGATATTATGTACATTTTTATGATGAACGACAAGAAAGCAACATAAACATAAAATAAATTTCATGACTTACTGGGGTTCTACTTGTTGACTGAAGAACAGTCGGGGTTCTACTTGTTGACTGAAGAACAGTCGACTCACTTGGCCCCGCTGTGTGCATTTCTCCAACTGTCTCTTCACTAGGCTCTTCACCTTGCCTCAACCGTTGTTGCTTCCTCAATTGACAACCTTTAATATTGTGGCCTGTTAGGCGACAATAAGAGCACGTGATCTTTGCACCCTGCCTGCTCATTCTTTGCTGACCCGAGACCTCTCCTTTCGCCATTCTTCGTCTTCGTTTTGTCCTTCCAATTGTCTTCTTCAGTGGCAAAGGTTGAGGTGCTTCATGATCCGTGGGCTCCCAAAACTTGCTACTTCTAATTGGCTGCATCATGCACTGATAGGAAGCAAGATATTTTGATTTATGGTATCAATCATCGATGTAATCATATGTATTGTCGCCCTTCAACTGGATGGCACATATGGCATGTGCACATGGAATTCCACTTACTTGCCATGCTCTACATGAACACTTCCTACTTCCTAGATTGACAACATACTTATCTGCACCCTTCATTATCTCATATCCGTCATCTCCATTCCAAATGGGATGACAATGCGTACTTACAGCCAAGTTCTCATCCAATTTCTTCACAATCCTAGGACCATATTGTCTTGTCCACTTTGCAGCCTCATCTCTTTGTTTCTGCAGCCGAGTCATAACGAGTGCTCGTATATCTTCAAGCATTGAGATGACTGGTTTGCATCTGGCATCTATTATCTTCGAATTAAATACTTCACAAATGTTGTTGTCGACGTTATCGCACTTGAACTCCTCACTGAAGAATGCCCTGCACCAATGCTTCGGTTCTAGTTGAAATAGAGTAGCAAAACCTTCCTTTGTCAACTGAAGCAGTCCTTCTTTGGCTATTCTAAAGTCAGCCATGTTTGCACTCTTTGCTAATTGCCAAAATTGCAATTGCAGCTTATCCCCTTTATACTTCTTTGCCCAATTTCCGTATATGTGCCGCGCACACATTCGATGTTCAGCATGGGGCAACAACTCGACTAATGCCGGAACCAATCCCTGCAATAATTCAAAGTAAGAAATACTAGAGCAAATTACATGTTCATATTACAAAGCAAAGCAAACTATTGACTAAATTTTTCAAAAAACAAGCATTACCTTCTGTTGGTCGCTCGTGAATGCCCACTCTTCCCCGTTTGTTATCTCCAAGTCAACCATAAGATTTTTCAAGAACCAGGACCAGTTGGCCTTGTTCTCAATCTTTACAATAGCCCAAGCTAGTGGGAACATTTGGTTATTCGCATCTCTTCCAATCGCTGCCAATAATTCTCCCTTGCACAAGCCCTTCAAGAAACAGCCATCCAATCCTATAATCCGTCTACAACCAGCTAAAAATCCTCGTCTGCATGCATCAAAGCACACATAGAACTTATTGAACTTGGCTCCATGATCAGGAAGCGGTCTCTTAATCACCTCTACATATACTCTACTTGTAGGGTTTTGCAGCCTACACTCCCAAGCATACTCCCACACCTGCCCATATTCCTTAGCATACTGATCAATAAGTACCTTTATCACCTTTTGCTTTGCTCTTTTGCACTGATTCCTAGATATATTGATGCCTACACGCTCCTTCACCAGCATCCTAAAGTTAGCAAGTTTCAAGTTGGGCATCACCTTGATCACATCGAAGAAGTGCTTAGACAACCATGCACTTGTTACCTTTTTGTTTTGAAAATTAATGGAACAAGTGTATTCCTCTTGGTAGGCTCTAATCTGAAAAGACCCACTCTTCTTAACAAACGCACCGTAAATCTTCCATGGACAGTTTTGCTGCGAACACCTAGCTCTTACAAATTTCTTGGTATTTCTAATGAAATCAATATTTCTTTGTGCAGCAATGGAAGAACTCAGTATAGCTTTCTTAAATTGTATCGCATCATGGAATTTCATACCTATTGACAAAGTAAGAGACGCAACAGATGGATCATAGGAAGGAAACTTACTTTTCCTTTTACGCACAGCTCGTCGATCTTCTTCAACTTCGTCCTGGGAAGTTGCGGTGTCGATGCTTTCTTCATAATTTGTCTCCAGGACCTGGCCAGCAACACCAACATCTACAGGGCCTTCGTCTCTGTTTGGATGAACAGTTACATGCAAAGTTGCAAATCTATTTGACAAAAAGTCCCTTTGTTTTTTCCTTGACTGTGTAAGCTCCTCATCGTCGGCGTCACTTAAGATTAACAAATTTTCAGCTTCAGCCGCCAACCCTTCATCGTCATCATCATCATCACCGTTACTGGATTCAGCTACTTTCCAATCTAATTCAGTGATGGTGACATCACCCATGTCACAATCGCTCTGGTGAACAGCATCTGCGCCCCTCTCCTCTCCATCATGTCCATCATGACCTACTTCATCTCCTCCTTCTCCTACTTGGGTGGTATCTCTGTCATCATCTTCGTCGTCACTATTGTTTTCAACAAACACTTTCGCCTCTTCGCCATAAAGATAATGATATAAGACATCTCTAAAACCATTATCATCTTCCAAAACTCTCAAACCATCTCTCAAGCCTTTCCCAGGAACACAGTATAGTAACTTTTGTACTCTACAAGGCAAAAATGTCACTATATCCCTAACAAATCCAATATAAGATGCCTTCTTTATATCTACAAAGATAGTACCCTCATTCCCCCCCTCATACTCCCACTCATCCTCCCCAATCACAAAATCTCCACCGTAGTAAACGATGACATCAACATAGTCTTTATGCGCCATTTCTGCAACAAAAAAGGACAAATATACAATTAACTTTTGGGACCACATTCACAAAGAACAGACAATTGCAAGTGGAGGTCCCTACACTCTTTATCAAAGAAAAGAAAAGAAAAGAAGAAGAGAGAGGGAAGATGCGGTCAGACGACAGCTGCAGCTTGAAAACAAGAGGCCTCAGGACAAGGACAAATAAAAATAAAGATGGGACCCGACAACTGCTTTGATTATGCCGTCGCATTTCTTTAAAATATGGAGAGATTCCTCAGCATGGGTCCTCAACAATGCAATTTATTAAAAAAATATCCAGAAGTCCCCATCCCCACAACCTTCGATTCGAACATGTGCAAAGTCCAATACTCTGAACCCTAACAATCACCAATCATCACACATTTCACATCCGACCACTACAAATTACTTTCGCACATCACGATTCAACACCCTGAATGAATCACACATCACAGTGGATGAGGCGACGTTGAACCCTACACTGAGCCCTAATTTTCCTCCCGCCGAGCCCTACACCGAGCCTATATTTCAATGCCGCTCCTAAATTGTCAATTCGAACCCCCCAATAGGATTGTAGCACTACATCTCAACCATAAATCTCACATCAAGTGTGACCTTTCCCAGCCGACCCCCAAATTTGAAGTCTGAGCCCTAATAAACGAGTTAGAGCCCTAATTTCACCACAGGGGAGAGGAAGAAGAGAAAAAACCTGAGCAAATCGACGACGACGAGCGATGACGACGCTCGACGACGGCGAGCGACGACGGCGAGCAACAAAGGCGAGCGACGACGGCGAGCGATCACCTGCGAACGGCGAGCTGTGAACGGCGATGGATGGAGAGGACGTTAGACCTAGTGTGAACTGACGAAATGTTAAAATCCAAATAAACTAAACGACGTCGCTTAACACTAATGAAAAATGACGTCGTTTAGTTTGGCCAAATGCACAGTGGATGGGGCGACGTCGTTTTCCTCCTCCACGTGTGCTTTTTTTTTTTTTTAAATTGCCACATCAGTTAAGCAAGTCGCCGGAAAATGCCACGTCTGCATTTTGACCGGTTTTTGGCCGGATTGGCACTTAAGTGTCCCATTTTACTCCAATGATGGCACTTAAGTGTACCATTTTAAAGTTATGGCACTTAAGTGTCCCGGCGTGCCAAGTTATGGCACTCCAGGTGTCCCGCACTCCATCTTCTTCCTTGGACTTTGAAAGAGAGAGAAAGAGGAGAGAGAGGGGGGATTTCGGCCGGACCAGCAGCCTCGACGCCGCCCCTTCGTCCGCCGTTCGGCCACCCGCTCGCATGTCGTCGTCGCCGTCGTCGGAGTTCCTCGTCGCCGCCGCCGCTCCGCCGGTCAGCTCGCCGGCTTACCGCTCTGCCCACTTCGCCTAGCTCGTCGTCCCGAGCTGCTGTTCAGCTCGTGCAAGAGCTGCCGGAGCTCGTCCCCGCCGCCGTGAATCGCCGTTCGTCGCCGCCGGCCACCGTACAAGCTGCCGCCGCCCTCCTCCGCCCATTTCGGTGCCGGATCCGCCCCTTCCTCGACCTCAAACCGCCATGGATAGCAGCCAAGAAAATGGGTATGGCAGCCCCTTCGTGGCCCGTTTTGGCCGCCTTCCCGAGCCTGGATGCTCGGCCCGCCTTGAGGAAAGTCGATTCTCGCGTCGTCCTCGTCGTTTTGGTCCGCTTGGCTCGTTAATCCGGTGAGTTTAACTCACTAAATCTTGATTAGAGGGTTAATGATGCCCTATGTGTGCTTAGTCTAAGTTAAGTGAGTTTAGGTGGTTAGATTAGTTTATTTGGTTGATGATTAGATTAGGGTGTTTAATTAAGTTAAAATGTGTTTGGTTTAAGGTTAAGTATGTTTATTTTTAATATGAAGCCTTGATGTGACATAATAGGATTTTAATTTTGGATTATTTAATTGCTTCGAAATTCTGAAAATTTATAATATTATATTAATTCTGAAATTATTAAAATATTATTTAAAAAAACGAAAAAATTATTTTTGACCCCGGTCGCTTAGAATTTCGTGCCGATCGCTGCTGTGTAGTCAGATTTTGAAATTGATGATTGGATATCATAAATTGAGCGTGGATCGTGAAAAATATGGATATTATTATTATATTAATTTTCGGAATAAATTTAATTATTTAATAAATTCGAAAAAATTATTTTGGGACCCTAAATTCTCAGAATTTCGTGTTGATTGCCGCTGTGCATTTATAATTTGAATTTGATGAATGTATGTGGCAAATTGAGTGTTGATTGTGGTAAATAAGGATTTTATTCATAAAAACCCAAGTGTTGGGTTTGATGCAAAAATTGGATTGTAATAATTATATTAAATAGTGGGATGTGCAAAAGTGAGATATTGGTCTTTTGATTCGAAATTAGCGTGTCCCCACACACGTAAGTAATTTATGGAATATTTTTAATATTAAGAAAAATGGCCGGGATCACTATTATAAGTGGAAACGTTGAGTGAAATGCAAAGTGTCCTGGAGCCGAGTATGATTTGGCTGTGTGATAATTAAGAGGAACTGTCCTGGGCTGTTGAGCCGGACTTGCCCCTATATGGGATGCCCACGCGGTGGTTGCGGGTCGCAGTAGATTCTGGGCCCATGCTCCTTCGGGAATGCCGTCGACGTACTGACGAAGCCGCGCTCCAAGGGGGGAGGCAATGCCTGGCTATATGTCAGTAGATAGCCGAACAGCGAGTAGGCTATGCCCTTGTGTGGCAGTGAATAACAATTGGAATGCATGTTGAGTGAAATTGATGTGTCGGATTATGGGACGGAATTGCGTGGCATGGAATGGGACGTGTCATAACGATTTAGTCTTATAATCAGGACCCCTGCAGTTGTTGGTTATATGAAAGTGAATGCGTTCCGGTTGTTTAAGTTCTTATTACTGCATATGATTGAGTGATATGAACTGTGCTAATCTGCAGGAAAGAATTGAGGCGAGGTAAGTTCTCTGTGTGACGTGGCTAGGCCACCCGGGGTGTATTTTCTTTCTAATAGGGGTTTAGGGGGTTGAACTTGCTGAGACATCGTCTCATCCCGGTTATGTGATTAAAATTTCAGGTCCCTAGATGGCGGTCGTGGAGGACCTGAAGCCCTAAGTCTGGAAAGGTGGAGACTGAAGTATTGGTGAACGTGTCCTGCTAGTTGGTTTTAGGATGGTTCCCTTTTTGTCGAGCTGGTCTATTTTGTAGACAGTCCAGAGTTGTATTTAAACCTATGTGTTTGTAAATGAGTGTTTGGTATTGTGATTGATTGTCTGCTTTTCTATCCCAAGTTAAATGTTGTCAGGGGATTTGTTTCGCTTCCGCATGCGTAATATAATGAATGGGTCGGCGACGTATCCTGGGATGTCGCATATTTGATCGACCGCAGTGGGATGTGCGCGCGCTCGGGGTTGGGGGCGTGACATCCCCGTTTAAGTGGTATCAGAGCATGGTCTGTGTATGGAGTGATAAGGTGCGATGTGTCATGGGATAGTTAGTAGGAAAGGCTTTTAATATGCTGATGCATGTGAATGATAGCTGATTGGTAGCTTGTTTGTGGTAACTCAAATTCTAACTTGATGTTGCAATCGGAAGACAGGTGTCTATAAAGAACCTGTAGGATGTGACCAGGAGTGGAGAACTCCTTGGAAGAGGTCGGTAGGACCTATACCTCGGGGTAGGATGCTGACAAGAGTTGGTACCCGAGGTAGAGCGCAGGCTTAGACCAGCTCGAGTGTGAGAGTACCGTTGCAAGTCGGTATTAAGAGTGTAGTAGTACCGAATGATCCTAGGTTGTTGGGATTGTTCAGGTGCTAGTGTCCCTTGGAAGCTTGTTGGGTCAGTAAGTTCAGGACCGAGCTGCCGCTGTTGCCGTTGTTTCTACTGCTGCCAGTGTTGTGATTGTTGCTGTTGCCATGCTTGTTGAGGCCTAATCTAGAGTTGTGATCGAGGATCAAGCCGCCGTATCTGAGTCAAAGTTCAGTTTAAGCAGAAATGGAAATCGATTGGGGAGAA
Source organism: Eucalyptus camaldulensis (assembly GCA_019915185.1). NCBI lineage: Eukaryota > Viridiplantae > Streptophyta > Magnoliopsida > Myrtales > Myrtaceae > Eucalyptus > Eucalyptus camaldulensis. Next base: position 7,165,590 of record JAHSVA010000012.1, read on the forward strand.
AGGCCGGTGTCAGAAGAAAGGTGCCGTGTTTCACCCAACCAGAAGAGTAGAATTCGAAAGTCAGTGCTCAACTTGATCGATATGTGTTGTGTCGTAAGAAAAGACGGGAATATGTTGTGCGCTGTAAGAGAGAAATGGCTTGTTACAAGGATTGCCAGTATAGCCATTTGATCAAAGATTATTTGTATAGACAAATGGAATCACAACTATTTCTGTCACCGCCGTTGACAAGATAGAACCGAGGAAGCATGCTTCAAGATGTTCAGTGGAGTACTTGGAACAGACCCCAGTGCAAAGAAGGGTGCATGATATTCCTTGATGGGAGGTAGAGGACTCACCGATTGTGTGTCAAGTTTGTGGAAATGAGGCGTGAGTCAGCCCAGTATCAGAGTAAAAAGGGGAACATGTTTTGAATGTGGCCAGCACGGCCATCGAGTTAGGAATTGTCCGCGTAAGTCCATAAGAGCTTGAGTACTGTTACCGCAGATTGGACGCCACTAGGATGGCTAGAGGAGCATGAAGGGATCGACCATGCATCAATCAGAAGTAGAATGTTTCTAAGATGTTTTTTATCAGAGTAGTGCAGCAGAATTTTCAGTGAGGGTTGTAGGATTTTCAGATTGGTAATAAAGTGATAGAAAGATGAGTCTCTGACTATAGTTATACTTGAAGGGTTTACTTAAGTATGACTTGGGAGTCATTTATGAAAAGGTTTGGCTTGAGGAGCTTTCTGCTGTTATGAATCGTGGCAGTGATATAATTCAGTTTGTTTAGTTAGCGTATGAAAGTTTTGAATTACTGAAAGTTAGAAAAGACCTTTGATCCCTGTTATTCGTCATTGAAGATGACTTGGTTCAGGTTGTTGGGTATCGAATCTACATGGCAGCTGTAATGGATGCATCAATTGAGGAGCCGAATATGGAGATCATAACCGTGGTACATACGTTTTCTAAGGTATTTTCTGAAGAATTGTCAGGTTTGCTATCAGAAAGAGACATAGAGTTCGTGATTGAGTTAGCACCCGGAACAGAGCCAGTCCCTAAGGCTTCTTGCCAGATGGTGTTACCTGAGTTAAAAGAACTGAAGGTGCAAATGCAGGAAGTGTTGGATAGGAGATTCATACTTTCCAGTGTATCACCTTGGGGAGCACCCGTTCTATTCGTGAGGAAGAAAGTTGATTCATTGTGTTTGTATATCGATATTCTTCAAGATCGACTGGAGGTCAGGGTATCATCAATTGAGAAGCAGGAAAAAAGGGACATACTGAAGTTAGCATCTCACACTCGATACAGTAGTTATGAGTTCACTGTAATACCGTATGGTTTGATGAACACCTCAGCTATTTGTTTGGGCCTAATGAGCAGAATGTTTAAGGGTATTTGAATCAGTTATGATCATGTTCATTGAAATTATCCTGGTGTGTTCAAAAAGTGCTGAGGAGTACGAGAGACATTAGAAGATGATACTTCCCACCTTGAGGACTCTTCAATTTTATGCTAAGTTTAGCAAGTGTGAGTTTTGGATGACTCGTGTTGCGCTCCTAGGTCACGTGATTTCAGGCGAAGAAATCTCCGTAGACCCTGTCCAAGATTGAAGCAGTTAGCAGTTGGCTGAGATTGACTACAGTGACAGAGATTAGAAGTTTTTGGGGATTAGCAAGATATTACAGAAGTTTTATGGAAGGGTTTTCAGCGTCAGCGTTGCAGTTGATTCGACTACTAAAGAAGTAAGAAAAGTTCGTGTGAACATATAAGTGCGAGTGTAGTTTTCAAGGGCCTAAAAAGAGGCTGACTACCGCACTGTGCTGATCATTCCATCTGGTCCTGAAAGTTATGAGATCTGCAGTGATGTGTCGTTAAAGGATTTGGTTGCTTGTTGATGCAGCAAGATAGGGTTGTGGCATATGCGTCCCGTCAGCTGAGACCTCGGGAGTTGAATATGAGACAGCGTCACTGGATGGAATTCATTAAGGATTATTACTATGATAATTTTGTATCACTCTAGAAAGATGAGCAAAGTCGCAGATGCACTGAGTCGAGAGTTCTTAGTTGCACAATTGGTACTCAAGGATTGGATCTTATTTGAGAAAGTTTGAAATTCAGTTTTTAAATCTAAGGTATGCCACCTTTTGAATCTTATGGTTACCCTCAAAATTGAGCTAAAAGTTCATATCAGAATCAAAATGCTTCAGCAGACAGATTCAGAAATTCAGAAGACTATAAGAGAATGCAGATGAGAGAGAGGTTGATTTTCAGATTCCTAAAGACAGAACGCTAAGGTTCTGAGGATGATTGTGTGTAATCGATGATGCAGAGATTAAAGAAGAGATCTTATGGGAAACTCATCATAGCAATTTCAACGTTGTCCAGACAGTACGAATAGGTCATGTTTTGAGTGTTTGACATCCTGATTTTCAACTCTGATTTTGATTGGTTAAATTGGGCATTTCATCGACGCGATTACAATGTTTTTCTCTGAGTTGGCCACTTACGAGATAACTAGACTAGTTGGGTGAGTTATTAAGGACTTTAAGGCAAATAGACTTGAAAATTTGACCAGGAATCGACTTCTCGACCGTGCTCATCTTTAGAGATCATTACGGCACAGTTAAAAAAATCGAATTAAGATTAGAGATAGGTCAGTTCGACTGAGATGAATGACCGATCATGGGTGACTCCACTAAATTGGAAAACTCTCGTCGAATGATACTAATTTGATTTTACTGTCGTTTTGGTACCCTGTGTCCGTATTTGAATCATCGAGATTTTCACGACCCTCGAGAGTCGCCAATGTGTCGAGTGGGTTCATTGTGGCTCGAAGAAAATCGACCACGGGTCATTTGTCCTAAAAAGCTCCGAAAACTACCTAGTAGCCTATGTCACACTAAAAGCGTGTCGGAGTGAAATTAACCGCCAATCTAAATTCTATTTCAGAAATTGGAGATTGTGTCTTGTCACAAAGTGGGTACACCGAAGTGTGTGTACATCATATAAATCATCTGCATGAAGTGCCGAGGATGAATTGTATTTCAAATCTAGATCAGATGTTCCAAGTTGGCAGAGCTTTCAGATGGTTCTTTCTTAAGTAGTGCATAGCAGAGAGTGCGGAATTTCAATTGTTGAGATGAAGTCAGGAAAAGAAAGATCGCAGGCCAGGGTCAGTACAGTAGTCAGTGATTGTAGTTGTCGAGATCAGTGTCAGAGTTATATCAGATCTTGACCAGAGGTTCCCAGTTTCAGCAGATCAGTTAGATAGTTTCTTTTAATCAGTGCAGAGCAGAATGTATAGGATTTCAGTTTGTTGAGATGAGATCAGAGATCAGAAAATCGCAAGTCCAAAGTTGGGTTAGAAATCAGTGATTCAGTTGCAATTATCAGAGACAGTTTAGAGACTGCTCAGAATCACCAGTTTAGCTTCGCAGAGTGTGTATCGAAGACATGTGGAATTTTAAGTGGGCAAGTGTTTAGTATTTTGTATCCGAAGTGGTTTGGGCAAGATAGCAGTGATATGGCAGTATTGGTGCAGAAGGAGCAACATGAGAAAGAGAAGATTATATGAGACGACTGTACCCCCACCTTTTTGTTAAGAATCGGTAAATGTTTAAATTTCGAGGACGAAATTTTTATAAGAAGGGAAGAGTTGTGACATCCCGATTTTCCAATTCTATTTTCAATAAATTGATACGGGCATTTCGTTGGCACGCATATAGTCCTTTTTCTTGAGTCGACCACTCATGTGAAAACTAATATATCGGGTGAAGCTATTAAGAGTTTCTAATGCATCAGACTCGAGAATTTGATCCGGAAGCGACCTTTCGACCGAGCTAATCTGCAAGGGTTATTATGACACAATTAAAATCAATTAGAGATCGGAGATAGGTCGACTCGATAGAGGCATGTGATCAGGTGTGGGTGATTCCACCAGATCGCACAATTCTTGTCGATCGACACTGGACCGACTTTTCTATCGATTGGGTACCCTGTGTTCGTATTTGAAACCTTGAGATTTCCCCGACAACCGAAAGTCGCCAATGTTTCAAAGATGTACATTGTGGCTTGAGATGATCAACCACAGGTCAAATGCATAAAAATTTCTAAAGGCTATCCGATAGGTTGGGTCGCACTAGTATCGTGCCAAAGTGAAATTAACCATGGAATTGAGATCGAATTCAGAAATTGGAAGTCTGGGTGTGTCACAAATCATTTCAGGATCATTGAATCATCTTCGGAAGATTTTTCATGCAATCAGAGTTTTTCAGCAATTAAATCAGAAAATTGCTAATTTGGCTCGAGAAATTAGTAGGCCCACTTTTGGTCGTACTTTTGGGACTTAAGTTGGTTCTATAGACAAGTGAAGATGTGAATTGAAGCGTGGTGACATTGGGTTAATTTAATTGAGCTTCAATTGGATGGAATTGATTGAGAAATGATTGAATTAAATGTACAAGATTTTATGCCCCGGCGGAAAAATAAATTGCACCCATTGAATGATGTTGTGGGAGAGGAGATAGTGGAAGATGACATCATGCAGGTGATGTCATGCTATTTGAAGCCAAGCGAATGGGGTGTTGACAAGTGGCAAGAGCGCATTGGCCCTCATAAAGTGGGGTTTCTCTCTCTCACCTATCAACATCATCTTCTTCCTTGGACTTTGAAAGAGAGAGAAAGAGGAGAGAGAGGGGGGGGGATTTCGGCCGGACCAGCAGCCCCGACGCCGCCCCTTCGTCCGCCGTTCGGCCACCCGCTCGCACGCCGTCGTCGCCGTCGCCAGAGTTCCTCGTCGCCGCCGCCGCTCCGCCGGTCAGCTCGCTGGCTTGCCGCTCCGCCTGCTTCGCCTAGCTCGTCGTCCCGAGCTACTGTTTAGCTCGTGCAAGAGCTGCCGGAGCTCGTCCCCACCGCCGTGAACCGCCGTTCGTCGCCGCCAGCCACCGCACGAGCTGCCGCCGCCCTCCTCCGCCCATTTCGGCGCCGAATCCGCCCCTTCCTCGATCTCAAACCGCCATGGACAGCAGCCAAGAAAATGGGTATGGCAGCCCCTTCGTGGCCCGTTTTGGCCGCCTTCTCGAGCCCGGATGCTCGGCCCGCCTTGAGGAAAGTCGATCCTCGCGTCGTCCTCGTCGTTTTGGTCCGCTCGGCTCGTTAATCCGGTGAGTTTAACTCACTAAATCTTGATTAGAGGGTTAATGATGCCGTAAGTGTGCTTAGTCTAAGTTAAGTGAGTTTAGGTGGTTAGATTAGTTTATTTGGTTGATGATTAGATTAGGGTGTTTAATTAAGTTAAAGTGTGTTTGGTTTAAGGTTAAGTATGTTTATTTTTAATATGAAGCCTTGATGTGACATAATATGATTTTAATTTTGAATTATTTAATTGCTTCGAAATTCTGGAAATTTATAATATTATATTAATTCTGAAATTATTAAAATATTATTTAAAAAAACGGAAAAATTATTTTTGACCCCGGTCGCTTAGAATTTCGTGCCGATCGCTGCTGTGTAGTCGGATTTTGAAATTGATGATTGGATATTATAAATTGAGTGTGGATCGTGAAAAATATGGATATTATTATTATATTAATTTTCGGAATAAATTTAATTATTTAATAAATTCGAAAAAATTAATTTGGGACCCTAAATTCTCAGAATTTCGTGCTGATCGCTGCTGTGCATTTAGAATTTGAATTTGATGAATGTATGTGGCAAATTGAGTGTTGATTGTGGTAAATAAGGATTTTATTCATAAAAACCCAAGTGTTGGGTTTGATGCAAAAATTGGATTTTAAGAATTATATTAAATAGTGGGATTTGCAAAAGTGAGATATTGGTCTTTTGATTCGAAATTAGCGTGTCCCCACACACGTAAGTAATTTATGGAATATTTTTAATATTAAGAAAAATGGCCGGGATCACTATTTTAAGTGGAAGTGTTGAGTGAAATGCAAAGTGTCCTAGAGCCGAGTATGATTGGGCTGTGTGATAATTAAGAGGAACTGTCCTGGGCTGTTGAGCCGGACTTGCCCCTATATGGGATGCCCACGCGGTGGTTGTGGGTCGCAGTAGATTTTGGGCCCATGCTCCTTCGGGAATGCCGTCGACGTACTGACGAAGCCGCGCTCCAAGGGGGGAGGCAATGCCTGGCTATATGTCAGTAGATAGCCGAACAGCGAGTAGGCTATGCCCTTGTGTGGCAATGAATAACAATTGGAATGCATGTTGAGTGAAATTGATGTGTCGGATTATGGGACAGAATTGCGTGGCATGGAATGGGACGTGTCATAACGATTTAGTCTTATAATCAGGACCCCTGCGGTTGTTGGTTATATGAAAGTGAATGCGTTCCAGTTGTTTAAGTTCTTATTATTGCATATGATTGAGTGATATAAACTGTGCTAACCTACAGGAAAGAATTGAGGCGAGGTAAGTTCTCTGTGTGACGTGGCTACGCCACCCGGGGTGTATTTTCTTTCTAATAGGGGTTTAGGGGGTTGAACTTGCTGAGACATCGTCTCATCCCGGTATTGTGATTAAAATTTCAGGTCCCTAGATGGCGGTCGTGGAGGACCTGAAGCCCTAAGTCTGGAAAGGTGGAGACTGAAGTATTGGTGAACGTGTCTTGCTAGTTGGTTTTAGGATGGTTCCCTTTTTGTTGAGCTGGTCTATTTTGTAGACAGTCCAGAGTTGTATTTAAACCTATGTGTTTGTAAATGAGTGTTTGGTATTGTGATTGATTGTCTGCTTTTCTATCCCAAGTTAAATGTTGTCAGGGGATTTGTTTCGCTTCCGCATGCGTAATATAATGAATGGGTCGGCGACATATCCTGGGATGTCGCATATTTGATCGACTGCAGTGGGATGTGCGCGCGCTCGGGGTTCGGGGCGTGACAGTTTGTGTCGTGTGCTTTAGCCGAGTAGAATCGCGGATCCAGCCAAGGTGCTTGTCTTTTAACATGCTGATGCGATTTCGTTGTCTGCGTTGAATTGTCGTTGCATGAAAAAACTTTGTATTCTTGTTGCCCTCCCTTAGCCATTGGATCCTTGAACGCATTGCCCAATATGTTTCCTCTCTCTGCCATATTTTGTGAATTTCTTCTTGAGACTAGATACAAGTGCCTTGTCATAGGTAGGACCTTGTTGATTAAGATGATTCTGAATCTGCTGTTGTAACAGGTAGACCTATTGGTGGTCTTTACTGAAAAGGGATTTACTCCACTTGGCAAGAGCAAATGAAGTATGTTGAAGCTTGCTGGTCAAGGATTGAGTTCGCGTTGTTGATGAAGCCCATGCATTGCTAATGATCGATCTACAGTCTTTCTCTTGAAGCCAGAAAGCTTCAAAGAAAAAAGTTTTCTTCCCTTTAAAAGAGTTCGGTTCGGTGAGTAAGAGCAGAGGACTATGCTCAGAGGCTAAAGCAGGAAAAGCAAAGACTTCCGCCCCCAGGTAAGATAACCTCCATTCAATTGTACACAGGGCCCTGTCGAGCCTTTCTTTAATAGCTTCATCACCATCTCTTTTGTTCATCCATGTATAAAAGCAACCCTTACTTTCAATGTCCATAAACATACAATCATTCACAAATTCTCGAAAGGAATTTAATCTATATGACTCCATTATCTTTTTGCCCTCCTTTTCCCAATGATAAAGTATGTCATTAAAGTCACCTATACACACCCATGGAAGCAAACTTGAAGACCTGATCTGAGCAAACTTGAAGACCTGATCTGTCTGATATCTGCCCATACTTGCTATCTATGATGGTATATCGAAGGTGCATGAAGACATGTGAGTCTCATGGTTTTTACACTTTGATTCTCTGTATAAATTGTGTCGATAAAGTGGCTAGTAAAATGCTCAACAGTTAAAGTCACCTCCTGGTCATTCCAAAAGATTACCAAACCTCCAGCCAAACCCATAGGATTCACCACAAAATAACTTGAAAACTTCAGCTTTCTCTTCAGATTCTGGATCATCATTTCTTGATTTTTTGCTTCCATCAAAAAAACAATGTTAGACCTTTCACTGGCCACTAGGGCCCTTAATGCTTGAATTGTCAGGGGGTTGCCCAGCCCCTGACAATTCCAACTTATGATCCTCATTTGTCATATGGTGGCTTTTTTGGCAAGCCACCACGGCCCATTTTCCAACCCCTTCAGTGGAAAAGATAGGGGTATCCAGGAGAGTCGAGTCGTCTAGAACTGCGTTTGCATTAGAAGACGACCCATAAGGATTATATCTTTTGGTTTTTTTTTCAAAGGACTAGACTTTGAGGTTGACCTTGGAGTCTTGATCTTCTTGCTGATTGAGGAATCCTCTGCTGCACTGTTTGGTAAAGTTAACTGGTTGAACATAGGGGATTTCTGTTTTAGGTCAGCAGGAGGAGAAGACTGCTGCATAGTTGAGGCATTGCAATGAGGGGATTGTTCTGCTCTAGTTTCCACAGTTGCTGGATGCTACATATGAATCTGAGGTGCTTGAAGGAGTAAAGTAGCTGCCTGCGATTGAGTTTCTGGTACGATTTCTTCAACATCTTCTTGATCCGGGTGGTGCTTATAAAATGCAGACCAGAAGGACTATATTGATTGACCTCTGCCCTCAACCATTTACCATAAGACAATTTATCATTTCTGTCTATTTTTGCTGCATCATAAGGGATGTCATTGCAATGCATGGCATAATGGCCTAGGATTCCGCATGAATAAAATAATGTGATAGGCGTTCATATCTAAAGTCAATCCATATGTGTTTCCCATCCACTCTTATAAGTTTACCAGATTTCAGAGGTTCTTGTAAATTAAGTTCAACTTTTACCCTCACTGATCTAACTGAAGAACTGTCATTGCCATCAATTCTCACCTCCTGCACTGTGCCAAGTTGTCGAAAAGCTTTTGTGATCATATTTTCAGTACATTGTTCAAGAGGAAGTCCATAAATTTGCACCCAGAACGCACAAGTTGTAAAGTCATAGCAGTGCAAAGGAGTATTGGGCAGCCAAGGTTTTAGAATAATCAGGTGATGTCCGAACAACCAATGGCCATTGTCTAAGATTCGCTGCTTTTCCCCTTCAGAATTGAATTTAAATACATAGAATCCTTCTTCACGTTGAGAGATTTCAACATAGTCATTGCGCCAGACTCTTCTTAAGGTATTATGAAAAGCTGGAAAGTTGATAGTAGGATTTGACAGAATTTTACCTATTATAATGTGAGTTTACATTCTTGCAGCTTCTCTGGCGGTACTTCATCTTCCCAGATTTCCGCGTCCTGTTCAGGCCAGAGTCGTCCAAGTCTTTGGCAGAGAGAAGCAACTCGGGCATTGTCTTGCGGATGAGATTCGTCCATAAAAAACTATCGAGGGTAGATGAGTTGTTGCAACATGCATACACCAATGAAGAAAAGTGGTAATTGCGATGATAGTAAAAAGTTAAAATTGAGGGGAATGCTCACTGGATGATGAGATGGGAAGCAAAGTGTCCGTGCATGCAAGGATTACAAACAGAAAGAGGGAGGCGGAGCTTGCTAGGAAGGAAAGAAAGATTTTGCTAGAGAAATCCATAGTGAATTGGCTGTAATTGCATGGATAATGTGATGAAAGGAAGAGGATGGAAGAAAAACCACCGATGCGAACCAGAACGTAGATCTGCTAACTGGAATTGGAGTAGAAAGATTTGCGATGGGTGTGAATGTAGTGTAACGAGGGGGAAATTGCCATTAAGAAGGCAAAGGTAGAGAATCAGTGTAATTAGGGTTCAAAGAAGATTGAACAGACTACCATGGCGGTAGAGACAGACTCGACAAAACGAGAGCTTTTTTTTTTTTTTTTTTTTTGGCTTGTTCAACCTGTGCTTTCTGATTGTGATGGGGAAAAAAAAAAAATCTATGGCTTCACTTTTTTTGCCGGCTTTGTAAAGAACTCTCCAATTCGACAGTATTAAAACCAAGTGAGTAGACCCGAACCCTTTCCAAAATAGGTCTTGACTTGCAAATTGTTTCAATTCAATTGCTTTTTTCTTCTTCTTCTTTTTGACACACGATCAAAACCAATCCCATTCGATTTCCTTCGTTGGTCATTAATCGTGTGCTCTAGAGGATAATCTCTAAGTACATAAAAATGCTGGACTTTCTAAAATCTGATTTATAGTGACATGTCAAGTTGTTATATGAATATAAATCGCTTGTGTAAAGAGCCACTCAATATTCGAAACACGGCATAATAAATTAATTTAGTAAACTAGTTCTAAAAGTCAAGCGCTGTTTAATTACGTCCTGTGTTAAACGTAAGATGATCGCGAGCTTTTTAAAGTGGGATTGACAATTGCTTTCTTATATAAATACTACATGATGCAAAGAAAAGCACCAGTTCATCGTACTAGAACACCATGACGAAAGTTCAGCTATGCCAGATGCTGGTAGTTTAAATTTTCCCATTAAGGAAATTCAAGTATCTAAGCGAGCAGAAAATCTCCACGGGTCTCCATTTGCCTCCAATTCCCTCCATTAAATTTGGTGAAGGATGAAATGAATAATCTCCTAGTAGCAGAAATGAATCTAGAGGAAGTGAAAGATGCACTATTTCAGCTTGGTGCTTCTCAAGCTTTTAGGCCAGATGATTTCAGTGGGCTTTTCTATCAACACTATTGCGATGATATCAAATCTAATGGGTTCAAATTGGTGGGAGATTTCGTCCCGAAGCTTGATTTTATCAAAATTCACATCTCCCTAATTCCTAAAATCCCCAGCCTCGAGAAACTGGAGTTTTCTTCTCTATTTTTATGTAATTAGAGACTATCCTCTAAAGCACATGTTTAATGACCAACAAAGGAAGTCGAATGAGATAAATTGTGTCGAGAAAAATTACTCAAAAAATACAAAATTTATTGTATGAATGCAAATTCAATTAACTTTTCAATTTGATCAGGATTTTTTCGCAATTGCTAATGGTGCCAGCCGTTTTATGTGATGAGACTAACAATCTCACATGTACGATTCCTCAAAACGACATCATTTTAAGAAATTTTATAATTTGTTTGATTTTCTCTTTTTACTATTAATGGTCCCAATCTTCTTTCTTTCCATGTTTTTTTTTTTTTTTAATCTTTCATTGTTTTGATTTTATTCATTTTCCTTACTGTTAAATCTCCTTTGGCCATGAGAGACCCTGAAAAAAGGACACAGGAACTCATTGGGCATGGTTTCTCGACTATGAAGGTCGGCTTTCGGCTAGTTGGGTTTGGGCGACCTGCAAAATGAAATGATAGTCCTGCCTGTTGAGCTTGGGGCAATCTTCGTTGGGCCTGCGGGTGGTCGGCTTCATTATGGCTCGTTCGAGCTTTAGTTTTAGAGACCCTTTCTTGTCACCGAGGAGTGAGGAAGTGGGAAGGGGTCATCTCTCTCTTTAGCTTCACTAATATACGAATCACAATGATTGAATTGAAGGAGCATCAGTTAAGCTGCAATAATTCGAGGGTTGGAAGAAGAATCGGATCGCTTTGCGGATATCGGGGGTCATGTGGGTTTGGTGCTGAGATTTAGTATGGCGCGAGACTGTTACTGAAAACTGAAACAGAGAAGGATGCCGAGTCTCCGATGGAGAGAGGGAGAGATGGTGATGGTGAAAGGAAGCGAGTGAGATTTTATTACTTAGCTTGCGGAAAAAATGGAACCAATTAGAGAGGAGATGCAGAGATCGCATGTCTGGGCGAGGGCCGCGACCTGTGGCCACGTAAGAAGAAGATGGATAGTGGCGTGGAAAAAAAAAAGGAAAAGAAAAGAAAAGGAGAAATAAAAGAAAAAAGGACAGAAAATTTAAAAGAATTGCAAAATCACGTCATTTCAGCTCATTTATTCTACGTCTGAGTAACGAAGGAGGCCCCTTAGAGACGTGGCAATCACGAGCAATGAGCGGAGTGATGCACGATACCTCCTAATATTTTTTCTTCTACGGCGGAGCCACGACGAGAAACCATTATTTCTCGGACCTGAGTAGGTCCTTAAAAGACTCATGGAGGAAACAAGCGGGAGAACCCCTGAGCTGAGAGACTTTGCGCTGTCCTCCTATTTCTTCTCTGTCGGGAAGACAAAAATAGATAGGGAACTAGGGGACCTCACAGTGGTAAAAGTAGACATCACGTTAAGGTTTCAGCTCTAGCTACTATCGGGTAGGCAGGTATCGTAGTCTCCCGCGCCTGAGGTGAGTGAGGGTGGGTTAAATGCCCACAACTAGATTGACACGCCTACGGCACTGTCCTCAACCACAGATTGACCTAGTTCCCCCGGTTGAGGACAGCGCAATCGTGCTTTTTCTTTGTCTTTACAAGACTAGAGTGTGGACCCTGTCAAATTCATTTACATTGAACCATTCCACACGAATTTTTTTTTTGTTGTCTGTCCTACTATAACTTTTAATTCACTCTAACCGTTTCACACGATTAATAGCAATTTCTTCTACAAAAGAAAGTCATTGAAACACACCATGGACACCAAAAAGCTCTGCTCAGTCTCAGATTCCAAGAGCATTGTAGAAACCTCAATGAGAATGGGACTTCCCAACTCAACAAATATCAAAAGTTTCGAGGCCAGAGAGCTTCAATCGCTCATAGTCTTGGTTCTCTTTCTGGCCATCGCCTTCACTGCTTCGGCGTCATCTCAGGGCATCGATTTTATCTTCCAGACTTTCAATGATAGTATTATTCGACGCCAAGGGAATGCGACGTATGATTCCAAGGGCTTCATCCAAATGACAGTGGCCGATCGAGGACAGAACCAATATAATAGCATGGGATGGGCCACGTACCGAGAGCCGATGCGCCTTTGGGATAAGGTGACCGGGAATGTGGCGGATTTCACCACACAATTCACCTTCGTCTTTGATTCGCTAGGGATCTCGAGTTTCGGCGATGGAATGACCTTCTTTCTTGTCCCCAATGGGTCTCAATTCCCGGACAACTCGTACGGAGGTGCCTTGGCCATTATAGATCCATTTCATCAATTACGTCCATTAGTCGCTGTCGAGTTTGACGCCTATTACAATAACTTTCATGATGTGGTTGTGGACCCAAATTGTTCACAAGTTGCACATATCGGTATAGACTTGAATAATCTCAATTCCAAGGTCTCTAGATGCGTCAATTGGTTCGATGATAAAATCATGAGCGGTGGGCGGATCAACGCTAAGATTACGTACAATTCTAGCACGCAGAACTTAAGTGTTCTCATGGTAGACGCGGATCGCATGGGTACCAACATTAATTGCTCTGCCATCTATTACAGAGTCAACTTGACTGAGTATTTGTCTGAGTGGGTGACTTTCGGTTTCTCGGCTTCCACGGGTGGACGTTTCGAATTGCACATTATTGAGGCATGGGAATTCAGATCTATTGTGCAAGTGGCTACTCCGATTCATGCAAATGGTCCAGATATTTCAAATGGACAGATGGTTCAATTCCAACAAATGGTGATGCTAAAAAGAGCAAGTTATGGCTATGGTCTATCTTAGGCTCAGGATCTTTCATTTTGCTCATTCTTGCTCTAGCCTTTATTTGGTCTCGTCATAGTTCGATGAGAAAGAGAATTTATTTGAGTCGAGAAGAAGATGATGCAATGATTGAAGAAGAATTTGAGCGAGTGGCCGGGCCTAAGAAATTCTCTTACAAGGACTTGGTCGTAGCGACTGATAATTTCGCAATCGAACGATTGCTTGGAGAAGGAGGGTTTGGGAGAGTGTACAAAGGTTACTTGACCAACGTGAATGTTCATGTTGCTATCAAGAAGATTAGCCCGGGGTCAAGACAAGGGATAAAGGAGTTTGCCACTGAAGTGAAGATCATAAGCCGGCTCCGGCATAGAAACTTAGTCCAACTCATTGGATGGTGTCATGAGAAACAAGGACTCCTCCTTATCTAGGAGTTCATGTCTAATGGTAGTCTTGATTCTCATCTATTTAAAGAGCAAACCTTCTTGCCGTGGGAGAAGCGATACAAAATAGCTCAAGGCATAGCCTCGGCTTGCTTTACCTCCATGAAGAATGGGAGCAATGTGTCTTGCACCGGGATATAAAGTCCAGCAATATCATGTTGGATTCCGATTTCAATGCTAAATTAGGCGACTTTGGTTTGGCTAGGCTAGTTGACCATGCCAAAGGGTTAAGAACAACGGATTTAGCTGGAACCAAGGGCTACATGGCGCCCGAATGCATTTACATGGGAAAGGTGAGTAGGGAATCAGACGCCTATAGCTTTGGAGTTGTTCTCTTAGAAATAGCTTGTGGAAGAAAAGTCGTTGAGCTAAGGGTCGAGGAAAGCCAAGTTCTGCTAGTGGACTGGGTTTGGGAGCTGTATGGGATCGGAAGAATACTTGATGCGGCAGAGTCAAAACTTGGTTCCGACTTCGATGAAAAGCAACTAAAGTGTTTAATGGTTGTAGGGTTGTGGTGTGCTCATCCAGATCACACTGCTCGTCCTTCCATAAGAGAAGCATTTAACGTTCTCAACTTTAATGCTCCACCACCTCTGCTCCCATTGAAATTGCCAGTCCCTACATTCTCGGTACCTCTATCCATATTCTCTATGTCATCAATTGATTTGTCCCATGCCGCCTAGACCAACGGCATCGAAGTGTCCACATTTACTACATTTTCTATACAATTGTCTCATCCAGATTCCCTTGCATTGCTCCCAGATGTAATATAATCCACTTCCTCCAATGATCAGTTTGAATTGCAAATTGTAATTTGAGATTTGATTTTGGATATTATCCACTTCATATGAATTTCTTCATTCGTACCTCTGTATCAACCCTTCATGTTTAGACTTCCATTTGATCTCTAGGATTAAGTAAGGTAGTATGTATCTTGTTTGATGGTTTATTTTCTATTATCATTTGCTAGTTAGAGTTTCTTAGATAAAACGAAAGTAACCAACTCTCCAAACCCGACATTTTAGTTTGATGAAGTAAGGTGATTTGCGCCTTACTTCGTTCCTAATTAGCCTAGAATAGGTTAGTGGTGACTATAATCTCATTAAACTACTAATAAATGACAAATTAATTTGTGGTTAGCGGGGTTTGAGAGAGCCTGTGCAAAGGGTAAATGCCATCTCGCGAGAGGGTTATGAGGGTTATGAGAATCCATCTAGCAATCTCTTAACCTCGAGCCCGTGCTCATCCCTTTTTTGAACCATCAGCTTTGAGTAATCTTCTTGCATTTGCAACACTTGCCATTGTTGCCAATAGGCAAAAAGTATGGACTTTAAAATCGAAGGTCGAGATTATTTGACATTGCTCCATAATGTTAAGCTATCTTCTAGTCTCTTCAAGTTGGAAAGAGTAACATAGAACTCCAATGAGATGGCTTTAAGCGTCAACACTAAACCAAATCCCTTTGGTGAACGTATGCTCCAACAAGTCTAAACCTAGCTCCATTGGAGACTCTCACATAAGCCGAGCACGTAGATGGTATTGGATGCCTTCGTGCTACACTCAGTCGAGCATCCTCATAGCTTGAGCTAATTCACTCCATATAAGATGGGCATTGATCAGAGCATTGAAAGTAACCAAATCAATCAGGCATCCAAGTTTCAACATTTTACGAACCGCGAGGAATTGGAAATCAACCAGTCTCAAACAACACAAACAACTCGAGAGGACCTTTAGAAGAAAGAAGTCATGTTTAATTCTTAATAAATGAATCTGCTCGATTGCATAAATTGCAATCGAGAAATGTTAAATTCGTGCCGTGACCCCTACTGGCAGGGCAAAATCCTTGGCAGAAGGCAAAGGCTTTATCTTGCTAATCCTCCTGAACAAAAATAGGGGGTCATCAAGATTTCTCAGGTCACCACTCACCAGCCTTGCACTTAGCTCTCACATGATTCAAGAACCATTATTGATTTGCCAAACTTGACTCTTGGACAGAACACGAAGCTTCACAGATGAATAGAAGTTGAGGACTTGCATAGGGAAGGCGAGAGTACTTGTGCATGCCTTCAGCGGCAAGCTTTTTTCCAACGTGTAAGGATACGAAACCTATGCATCTCCAGATCTTGACCTACCTAAGTTGGGATCCTCAATTCTGTACGACCTTTGATAAAATCTCTTTCCAGTCATGTCATATCTAGAACATCGTTGCTGTTGGATAATGTAGGCAAATAGGGGTTATTTAGTCAGGCTAGATGATTTAAGCTAGAAGTTGAAGTTAATGACTTAAAGCCAAGTGTTCTGTCATTAAGATTTCATGACATGAACAGGATAGTAAGCAATATAAACAAGTTGATGCAAAATGCTGGAACAAAGAAGAGGACAATAATAACTAGATATCTAACGGACACATCCTTTCATGTTCACCTAGTAGTTCATGGGTGTCCCTTGTCGTGCGAGG
This sequence comes from Eucalyptus camaldulensis, assembly GCA_019915185.1. Lineage (NCBI taxonomy): Eukaryota > Viridiplantae > Streptophyta > Magnoliopsida > Myrtales > Myrtaceae > Eucalyptus > Eucalyptus camaldulensis. Next base: position 7,181,951 of record JAHSVA010000012.1, read on the forward strand.
TTTGGGGAGGTGTCTGATGTATGAAGAACAAAGACATTACTCAGAATTGATAGAATATTGTTTAAATCAAAATACTATCGGACTATACAATCTCTCCATTATCTATCTCCCCGTGAGAAGCCTTATACAGTTGAAGTAGCAACCTGCGAGGCAAAACCCAAGCTGTGTCGGGGTTCCCAACTTGGCGAAGGATGGGTTATCGCAGTTTGGGATGACATCAAGAAAGCCAGAGGGTTATTACAGCTAAAGTTGCAAACACGGAAAGAAATGGATGTTACTCACCCAACTCACTAGAACGAAGGATGAGACAAAGAAAGCCAGAGACAGAGCGATGCAGTCATGGCTAGACTCTCACCGTATCCTCAACAAGCTTGAGAAGCCTTAGGCCATATCAAGAATGCCAGAGCAGAGCCTCCATTTCGAGTGTCCTCGTCTCAGAGCTACAGTCCCGGTTTGAGTCCACAAAGGCCTCCATCCAGGGCCCATAAGAGGGACGAGCTTGAGGTGATGAAGGCGGTCGACAAGCTCACTGAGGCACTAGATCGAAAAAGTGAGGGGATGGACGTGCTCAAGCAAGAGATCAACGAGGGGTAGGAAGTGAGGCAGAAGATCAAGCAAGCACTACGCGTGAAGAGACAGAGGCTTCAAGTGGGGAGCGAGGGAGCGAGATTGAGTAAGGGCCAAAAGAGGGAGAGAGAGCATTACAAGTGGGTTGGGCTTGGGTTAGAATCTAAACGCATTAAAATCCATAGTTCTATTGGCCATACTACTCCAAAACCATTAATAAACAAACTGTCAAATTTTACTGAAATATATAGACTCGACTCATCATATATAAATTGGAAATATGGAATTGGTGTGGAAAGTTCATAGATCCATTTTTACAGCTCTACCAGTTACACATACGTAGAAAACCAATTTTACTAACTCACACACTTGCGAGAGAGAGAGGGAGAGAGGGAGAGAGATGGGGGCTGGGCAAGGGAGAGGCAGTGGCTGAGAAGAGATAGCGATAGCTATGAAATGAACACATGTATTGTGAATTAAAATAATGAACTCATGGATCATGAATCGAGAGTGCAAATCAAACCGTAAGATCTAATAAAATATCTAAAATTAATATTTTGGGTGATGGGCATACATATCATACTATGCAAAATACGACCTATATTGATTCTTGCTCTGTTGATTAATAAGCATCAACTTAACAAGGTTTGGAATATGTTGCAACTGAGAACAAAATCACATTCCATCGAAACCAAGAGGAACTAGTTACGTGGTCAGTATATATCAACAAACTTATTTTTCACGTGTTTATTCTCCTTTTTGGCATCACCGTAGGTGATTTTTGTATGTATGTTATTTGAAGTTGCAAGTAACAACATTTGTCAATCAGACTTACAAAATACAACCTGAAAGATTAAACCTAAAATTGAGCTAAAATAGACATATGATTATGGCCATACGACATGTATTTGCATAGAAAGGAAGAGTTTGAACACTATTCAATTTTCACAAATTCAATTTTATTTTTATTTTATAGTTTATGGATGTCCTTATAAAGTATCATATTCTTTAAATGACATTTTCATTTGTCGACACTTAAATTTTTGTTGACATTTTGGGTTTCCATTTATTTTACAAAGATGTGTAAATTTATAAAAAGATAAAAGCAAAAACAATAAAAAAATGAAATTAAAAAAAAAAGATGAAATGAAAGTCGTGTGGGCCGGCAGGCCGGCCCACTTAGCAAAGTTTTCAGCCTTCCAAGCCCCCTCCCTCCATTAGTCCAACCCATTTCGCCGCGTGCTCTTTGCGTGATCCTCCCCGTCCTCCTCCCTCCAGCTCTTCGGATGCGGCTAAATCAGGTCCTCAAATTCGCGAGGCTGAGAAACTAAGCCACTTCGCGCGCTCGAGGCTGAAGAAGCCCGGTGACAAAAAACCGACGCCGTCATGCCTCCAGTCCGGACGCGGGCGTGGACGCGTCTTGGGGGCGGCGATCTCTGAGCGCCGAGTCGCTGCTGGGGAAGGGGCCTACGATGGCGGAGGATGCTGCTCGCTTTGAAGAAGATTTGCTGTTTCGGCAACTCCATTTCACCAAGTGAATCGGGTATGCAAAAGCTTTCTCTCCCTCTCTCGGGGACACGATCTGTATTTGGTCTGTTTTAGCCAAGGATGAGTCACGAAATTTGAATGACGAAATCGCGAGGAAGCCTGGATGCAGTGCACATTGCTGAATCAATGGTCTGATCATGAAGCATATACATCGTTTTTAGATCTAAAATCATGTCAAAGTTGAATCAAAAGCTTGTTCTCAGTGCTGCACATCACCCGTTCGCTAAAATGCCTACAAGAAGATGGATTTTTTTTAAAAAAAAAAATATGTTGGAGCTCGAGATTGATTCGTATTCGCATTCATATTCGTTGAATCCTGTTTGCTTATTCATGCTTTCCTTTTTTTTTTCTAATGTGATTTGGTGGAAAAATCTTGCTCAAGTCAGTCGCGTACAAATTTCCCGTGCCAGAATACCCCGTCGGAGCTACCAATACCCCGTCGGAGCTACCTATGGAAATTGAGAACCTAGTTTTATGGGCGACCTATTCAACGAAGATTAAGATCTTATCTCTCAACAGTACTCAAATCTTCTTCATACAAATTCGTCTAATGGATTGATTGGAGAATGATCCTTTGAATACTATGTTAGTTTGAAAGTGGAGGAGTATAAAACAAGACCAAAGTGCTAAAGAAAACAGACGTCTAGAGTGAAAAATTCCAAAGCCTGAGTGGACTTTGATCCTGCGTATTTATCTTTCTGAAACTACAAATTGTAATATCAGAGAAGCACTGAAAGTGTAATTGAGTGAGATAATGAGACCTGTCATGTACTTTGAGTATTATCATCTATAGTTGTAACCTTTGATTGATTATCAAATGGAATCTAGCCAATAGGTTGTTAGTGTGGAAAAGTAGACATGGGTTTCATTTAAGCTAAAACCACTATAAAATTCATATGTAATTTTCTCTATTTCTTTACTCTTGTTTATCACTTATGGTAGACATTTGCACACTGGTGGTCATCCCATTATCACGGTCAAAGTTTAGACTTTAATTTCACTTGATTATGAAGTTACTCATCTTAATAGTTAAAATACACACAAATTTGTTAAGAGTTTTTAAATTCGCCTATTAACTCTCCTCTAGGTGACATTGGCAGCCTCTAACAATATATACTATGATAACCTAGGTGTGATATATTTGGCGTACAATTCTATTTATTATGAGTGAATGAAACATATCAATATCAAGTACTATTTCATCTGAGATCTTGTTGTGAAGAAGATCGCTACAATGGAGAATCTAGCAAACATGATGAACAAATCTGTTTGTAGAGAGTGAGCAGCGTTGGGAGAGATAACTTGATTTCAAATATTGAGTCAAGGTAAAGAATTATTAAATTATGTCTCAAATTTGAACTCGTGTATACTTTTCCATTTAGAAGAAGAAATCATCTGTCATTGCAAGACCAAAAAACAAGGGTTCACATATTCTATTATATATTTGGTGGTGGCGTTCTCCGTAATCATCACCAAAGAAAGACTCTGGCTTGCATATTACTGCACGATATCAGAAGGACTTTCTCGTCCTTATGTGCTGACGAAAAGGGTTTGCTATGGAGAGGAATAAAAAGACATGGGGTTTCTTCTTGACAGTAACCACACAATAGACTTCTTAGAAGGACGGACGAGAAGGATGGACGCGATGACACTGTGACACTCACTCTTGAGTTCTACACACAATGATTTTATGATTTGGATTTACATTTAAATTGAGTTGTTTATTTATAAATACTTTAAGTTTGTATTTAAATTTAGGTGTGAGAAACATTCCGAGCCTATGAAAAATTGTAAACTCTGAAACTTGGATTATAGTAAATTATTTACTGCTGACTTTCTCAGTGGATGTAGATATCGATACTTGAATCAAATTATATAAATATATGATATCCTTATTATTCATCGTTTATTTCTTTTATTCTATCGCATTGCCTAATTTGCAACATCTTGTCATTTTCGCATTAATATTTACAACAATATATTATAATACATCAAGGCAGCACCTCATAACTAATTAATTAGAAAAAATTGCTAGACTATGAAGCACTGATTTTGCACACCATGCATGAGAAAAATCGAGCCCATTGAAAGTTACTAGACCACTTCTCCCCCCAAAATGTTAGGCTTAATAAATCTGGTTTATAAAATTGGTTTTTAAAAGTATTATGCCAAATTACGATCAATTATTGAACATAATTCACTTGTGTAACGAGACCAATGCCTGTAATAGCTGTACATCATTTTCCAGTGAATGAGCCCTTTCGCGAACCATTTATGTTGTAATTGGCAATATATTGCAAGATAAAACATTTTCCTATTTCAGTCACTTTAGTGTGCACCTTTGGGATGATGAGTAAGTGGTACAGAACTATGAGACTCAATGTTAGTCATTTAGGTATCAAGACAGGCATGCTTGACTTACTTTTCCAAGTCTTCATCACTCAATTCAAATCAACCATTTTCCACTGATTTGCTTGACATGTCAATTTCAATGAAGACTTGGAAAAGTAAGTCAAGCATGCCTGTCTCGATCAATTTCAATGAAGACTTGGAAAAGTAAGTCAAGCATGCCTGTCTTAATACCTAATAGACTAACATTGAGTCTCATCGTTTTGTACCAATTACTTATTATTCCCAAAGGCTAACTAGTGGTTCATGAATACCGACACTCGAATCAAATCAACCGTTGTCCACTGATTTGCTTGACATGTCAATTTCAATGAAGACTTGGAAAAGTAAGTCAAGCATGCCTGTTTTAATACAAGTTACTTATTATCCCCAAAGGCTAACTAGTGGTTCATGAATACCGACACTCAAATCAAATCTATCATTTTCCACCGATTTGCTTGACATGTCAATTTCAATGAAGACTTGGAAAAGTAAGTCAAGCATGCCTGTCTTGATACCTCATGTCAATTTCAATGAAGACTAGGAAAAGTAAGTCAATGTATAGCTGTAACAGGCATTGGTCTCGTTATACGAGTGAGTTATATCTGAGAATCGGTATTAGTTTGACATATTGCTTTTGAAAACCAGCTTTATAAACTAGATTTATCAAGCCTAACATTTCGGGGGAGGAAAGGTCTATCAATTTTCAAAGGGATTGATTTTTCATGCATGGCATGTATAATCAGTGCTTCATAGTATGGCAATTTTTCTCTAATTAATTAGTTATGAAGTGCCTCCTCAACATATAAACATATTAACGTGGGAACAAAAGGATCTTACAAATAAATTAATGCAATAGAACTAGAGAAATAAACGAGAAACGATAATGACAATAGAGATTTCATAATTTGATATGAGTATTAGTACCTATATCCACGAGAAGAGCTAACAACAAACAATTCATTATAATCGAAGATGCAGAGTTTATAATCTTTCATACACTCAAGTGTTTTCTATACCTAGATTTAAGCTCAATGGTCAGTGGAGTAGCTATGTTTTTATTATGGAGTTTTTTTTTTTTTTAAGACACATTACATAAGTATCATTTAAAATTGAAAACTTAAAATTACCCAAAAATATAATATAATATAATATAATATAATATAATATAATATAATATAATATAAATGGGCCAGTAATGGACTATCTATTTAAGCCTAACATCTATATTTGTTCATCCATATAAAATTGAAACTTGATCATGGACTATTTTATGTGAGCCATTGTGGACTATTTTCTTCTTTGCAAAAAAGATTGATCGGTATTTGATTTGTTCAATCTAATCCCTAAAAATACGGCAATTAAAAAATCTATTGAAGGTCGAAGGTCAAATGTGTGGCTCCGTCACTAATGGCATTTTTAAGCGAATGACCAAAGCCTAATATTGACAAAGTCTCCTAAACCCTTCGGACCAAAAAACAAAAAGGGGGTCCGGTAGACCTAAACTTTGTTAATTGTTGTTCTAGTACGATTTGAACTAGTGTTTTTCTTTGCATCACATGGTATTACTATAACAAAGCAATTAATATGTTTAACACAAGACATAATCAATGACCCTATCTGCTAGTAGATCAGTGCTTGACTTATTAAAACTAATTTACTAAATTGGTATATACGTGACGCTTCATATCGATAGCTCTTTACACAAGTGAGTTATATTAAAGCATTAATAATAGCTTGACACATCACTCTAGTAAAACCAATTTTTATAAAATCAGGTTTTTTTTTTTTTTTTTTTTTTATGTAATTAGAGACTATCCTCTAGGGCACATGTTTAATGACCAATGAAGGAAGTCGAATCACTGAAAATTACCCAAAAAATCCAAATTTTATTATGTATGTGTCAATTCAATCATAAATTTTTCATTTTGACTCGTGTAATCCTAATTCTTTTGACAAATTTTCAATATAATTCATTCGGCCAATTGAGACTGACAATTGATAATGACGCCAACTATTTTTGTGGCATCCCAAAATTCAAGTCATTGTCTGGAGAAATTAAAGCCAATAATTAGGTAATGAAATTACCTATGGTCTATGTGTTAGCCATTAGTTTTCTTAAGGCTAAGTGTTATTGTGCTTGTGCTTATGAATTTTGAATTTAGGACTATAGGATAAATTAATAATCTATGCTTGGCCATGCACTTTATAAATTAAATTTCAATAAATAAAATGTCGAAAGACTTTGGCCATGTGGAAAATTTAAAGTTTAAAATATTTATAAAAGAAATTTAAAAAAAAAAAAAAGAAGAGAGGAAAATGTCAATTTTTAGGATGGGCGTTAGGCCCATTGGCCTAAGCTTTTAATGGACCAAGTTTGCCGGCCCCATAGAGGCCCAAGAGGAGTGGTCGACCAGCCCAACTCCAAGGCCCATGATGCATGCAATAGGACAAGTGGCATGGAGGAGGTGAAGCATGGTGGACACTTGTCTTCCTCCACAATTACACTTGTCCCTCATGCAAACCTAGAGCGCATGCAAATATATACAACCAAAAAGAGAGAGAGAGAGGGAGAGAGAGAGAGAGAGTGGCTTGTTCGGCCAAGAGAGTGAGCCGAGAGACTGAGATGCGAGAGAGAGGGGAGGCCGAGAGAGGAGGAGAAGGAACTGTCACCGCCCGCACGCCGTTCGTCCGTCGCCGGTGTGCTGTCCGTGTGGTCATGTTTGCTCAGTCTTAGAAGCAAGTGGAGTCCTCTAACTTCTCTTGCATGCTTTTATATTGTTTGTTTGTTAGATTTTGGGTGTTTTAAGTGAGAAAAACCGAGGTAAGGTTGGCTTGTTCTTAAGCCGTGTGACTGTTCTTGCTCGGGTTGTGTGAGTCAGTAACTTGTTTGAGCTTGCATGTGTGTTTGGAGTCCGATTTTGGCTTTGATGTCTTGGTGAAAGTTGTAGCTAACATCTTGTACTATAACATACTGAAATTTCGTGAAAAATGATGGAGATTTGAGGGGTTAAAGTCTCGTTATACAGAGACCTCAGATCTGGAGAGTTTTTACTGACCTCTTGCTGGATTCATGGTTGCCTGTTGGTTTTTGTTGAGAATCTTGCTTTGATGTCTTCATGAAAGTTGTAGGAGACATCTTAAACTACAACATACTCAAATTTGAAGTGAAATGAACAAGTATAGCCTAGTGAATCGACTAGATCTTGAAGAAGATGATTCTGGTGATGTATTTTGAGATACCCGAGACTTCAAGGACCTAAATGATGACTCTACTCTGGTTATTTGACTTTGATCTCTTCATAAAACTTGTATAGGACAGCTTGATCTATAACATATCTAAATTTCAGAGGAAACGAAAGAGAATAGATAGGTTAAATCTCAATATTTCGGTGATATGTGCACTGGATGATGCGGTAATGGATCCAGAAGCTTCGTGAGGTGGCATAAAATAATCTAAAAAGAATCTGGCTTGGAGTTTTTCATGAAAGTTGTGCGAAAATGTCTTGGCTATCAGTCTGTAAAATTTCGTAATTTTTGGAGACTGTATGGATATTTTAATCGAATTTCTTCGGAAACTGTGCATTCTGGATTTATCCGAATATTATGTGCTGTTTTGTGAAAATTGGGAAATTGTGTGAAATGCTATTTGGCCATGTATTTTGTATGAAATTATCATCCTATTGGCTTGTTTAATATTTGCTGTAATTTTTATAATTTTGGGAATTTATGGATATTGAATTTAATATTTATTTATTAAAAATAAATAAATAAATAAATAAAATGGATTATTTTATTGGCCATAAATTACATTGAATTTATTAATAAATAATTATGCACTGTTGCATGTATGATGAGATATTGGTGTATGTATGACATTGAATTGTGATGCATGTGTGCCAAGTATGATTTGTTTGATGTCACGCCATATGCCATGTTAAATTGAGATCAAAATAAAGGTAAATGTGGATAATGATAAGTGAGGAAGTGGTTGTGGTGGATGATGATGCTCGGTGGCCTAGTGGCGTAATTCCGGAGATTCCCCGGGAGTGTCGGGATGCTCAGTGGTATACGGTATGTAATTTCAGGGGAGGCTTGGTGGTATGTCGGTACATAATTCCGGAAGCCTTGTCGAAGGTCTTTGCCCGAAAGGAATGGCTCGCGATGCCAGGATTGGGGTGCGAGATGCCTGACTAGAAGGGTAAAGGCCGGAAGCCCTGTCGGAGGTTTCTGCACGAAGGGAATGCCTCGTGATGCTAGTTGAGATGCGAGATGCCCGGAATGTGGGGGGCCGGAAGCCCGGTGGCCATGGGATGGCTGGAATGCTGGGAACCCTGTCGGAGGTCTTTGCCCGAAGGGATGATGAAATTGATGATTTGAGGAATGGGTGATGTGGTGATCAAATTGAAAGTAAAAGTGGAAATTAAACCATGGCATGATATGCATGATGATGATGATGATGATGATGATGATGATGATGATGATGATGATGATGATGATGATGATGATATGTGATGTGAAATAATGATGATCACCCATGATGATGATATGCATGATGATGATGATATGTGATGTGAAATAATGATGATCACCCATGATAATGATATGCATGATGATGATGATGATGATGATGATGATGATGATGATGATGATGATGATATGTGATGTGAAATAATGATGATCACCCATGATATGATATGCATAATAATATGCATGATGATATGCATGATGATGATATGTGATGTGAAATAATGATGATCACCCATGATATGATATCCATGATGATATGCATTAAAGAAAAATGAACAAGTGTAGCCTAGTGAATCAACTTACTCTTGAAAACCGTAGATCTGGAGACGCGGTACAGGTTACCTGAGACTTCATGGAATCGTATGATGACTATACTCTGGAATTTTGACTTAGATCTCTTCATGAAAGTTGTAGGGGACCTCTTGAAGTAAAACATATCCAAATTTCAGAGGAAAAAAAATAAGAATAGGTAGGTGAAAACTCAGTATTTGGGAGAAGCATGCACTGGACGTTTCGGTGTTAGATCCAGAAGCTTCGTGTGACTGTAGAGAATAATCTAAAAATAATTTGGCCATGAAAAATCTACTTTAGTGTCTTGGCTATAACCTGGTAAAATTTCATAATTTTCGAAGGTCTTTTGGATATTTTAATCAAATTATTTCGGAAACTGTGCATTCTGTTTTTATCTAAAATTACATGCTGTATTTGTGGGAATTATAATTTTGTGTGGAATTCGATTGGCCTTGTGTTTTTCATGAAATTATTACCCTATTGTCTTGTCTATCACTAGCATTAATTTCATGATTTTTGGGAATTTTCAGTGGACTAGACTTTGAGGTTGACCTTGGAGTCTTGATCTTCTTGCTGATCGAGGAATCCTCTGCTGCACTGTTTGGGAAAGTTAACTGGTTGAACATAGGGGATTTCTGTTTTAGGTCAACAGGAGGAGAAGACTGCTGCATAGTTGAGGCATTGCAATGAGGGGATTGTTCTGCTCTAGTTTCCACAGTTGCTGGATGCTACGTATGAATCTGAGGTGCTTGAAGGAGTAAAGTAGCTGCCTGCGATTGAGTTTCTGGTACGATTTCTTCAACATCTTCTTGATCCGGGTGGTGCTTATAAAATGCAGACCATAATGGACTATATTGATTGACCTCTGCCCTCAACCATTTACCATAAGACAATTTATCATTTCCGTCTATTTTTGCTGCATCATAAGGGATGTCATTGCAGTGCATGGCATAATGGCCTAGGATTCCGCATGAATAACAATAATGTGATAGGCGTTCATATCTAAAGTCAATCCATATGTGTTTCCCATCCACTCTGATAAGTTTACCAGATTTCAGAGGTTCTTGTAAATTAAGTTCAACTTTTACCCTCACTGATCTAACTGAAGAACTGTCATTGCCATCAATTCTCACCTCCTGCACTGTGCCAAGTTGTCGAACAGCTTTTGTGATCATATTTTCAGTACATTGTTCAAGAGGAAGTCCATAAATTTGCACCCAGAACGCACAAGTTGTAAAGTCATAGCAGTGCAAAGGAGTATTGGGCAGCCAAGGTTTTAGAATAATCAGGTGATGTCCGAACAACCAATGGCCATTGTCTAAGATTCGCCGCTTTTCCCCTTCAGAATTGAATTTAAATACATAGAATCCTTCTTCACGTTGAGAGATTTCAACATAGTCATTGCGCCAGACTCTTCTTAAGGTATTCTGAAAAGCTGGAAAGTTGATAGTAGGATTTGACAGAATTTTACCTATTATAATGTGAGTTTACATTCTTGCAGCTTCTCTGGCGGTACTTCATCTTCCCAGATTTCCACGTCCTGTTCAGGCCAGAGTCGTCCAAGTCTTTGGCAGAGAGCAGCAACTCGGGCATTGTCTTGCGGATGAGATTCGTCTATAAAAAACTATCGAGGGGAGATGAGTTGTTGCAACATGCATACACCAATGAAGAAAAGTGGTAATTGCGATGATAGTAAAAAGTTAAAATTGAGGGGAATGCTCACTGGATGATGAGATGGGAAGCAAAGTGTCCGTGCATGCAAGGATTACAAACAGAAAGAGGGAGGCGGAGCTTGCTAGGAAGGAAAGAAAGATTTTGCTAGAGAAATCCATAGTGAATTGGCTGTAATTGCATGGATAATGTGATGAAAGGAAGAGGATGGAAGAAAAACCACCGATGCGAACCAGAACGTAGATCTGCTAACTGGAATTGGAGTAGAAAGATTTGCGATGGGCATGAATGTAGTGTAACGAGGGGGAAATTGCCATTAAGAAGGCAAAGGTAGAGAATCAGTGTAATTAGGGTTCAAAGAAGATTGAACAGACTACCATGGCGGTAGAGACAGACTCGACAAAACGAGAGCTTTTTTTTTTTTTTTTTTTGGCTTGTTCAACCTGTGCTTTCTGATTGTGATGGGGAAAAAAAATCTATGGCTTCACTTTTTTTGCCGGCTTTGTAAAGAACTCTCCAATTCGACAGTATTAAAACCAAGTGAGTAGACCCGAACCCTTTCCAAAATAGGTCTTGACTTGCAAATTATTTCAATTCAATTGCTTTTTTCATCTTTTTTATGACACACGATCAAAACCAATCCCATTCGATTTCCTTCGTTGGTCATTAATCGTGTGCTCTAGAGGATAATCTCTAAGTACATAAAAATGCTGGACTTTCTAAAATCTGATTTATAGTGACATGTCAAGTTGTTATATGAATATAAATCGCTTGTGTAAAGAGCCACTCAATATTCGAAACACGGCATAATAAATTAATTTAGTAAACTAGTTCTAAAAGTCAAGCGCTGTTTAATTACGTCCTGTGTTAAACGTAAGATGATCGCGAGCTTTTTAAAGTGGGATTGACAATTGCTTTCTTATATAAATACTACATGATGCAAAGAAAAGCACCAGTTCATCGTACTAGAACACCATGACGAAAGTTTAGCTATGCCAGATGCTGGTAGTTTAAATTTTCCCATTAAGGAAATTCAAGTATCTAAGCGAGCAGAAAATCTCCACGGGTCTCCATTTGCCTCCAATTCCCTCCATTAAATTTGGTGAAGGATGAAATGAATAATCTCCTAGTAGCAGAAATGAATCTAGAGGAAGTGAAAGATGCACTATTTCAGCTTGGTGCTTCTCAAGCTTTTAGGCCAGATGATTTAAGTGGACTTTTCTATCAACACTATTGCGATGATATCAAATCTAATGTGTTCAAATTGGTGGGAGATTTCGTCCCGAAGCTTGATTTTATCAAAATTCACATCTCCCTGATTCCTAAAATCCCCAGCCTCGAGAAACTGGAGTTTTCTTCTCTATTTTTATGTAATTAGAGACTATCCTCTAAAGCACATGTTTAATGACCAACAAAGGAAGTCGAATGAGATAAATTGTGTCGAGAAAAATTACTCAAAAAATACAAAATTTATTGTATGAATGCAAATTCAATTAACTTTTCAATTTGATCAGGATTTTTTCGCAATTGCTAATGGTGCCAGCCGTTTTATGTGATGAGACTAACAATCTCACATGTACGATTCCTCAAAACGACATCATTTTAAGAAATTTTATAATTTGTTTGATTTTCTCTTTTTACTATTAATGGTCCCAATCTTCTTTCTTTCCATGTTTTTTTTTTTTTTAATCTTTCATTGTTTTGATTTTATTCATTTTCCTTACTGTTAAATCTCCTTTGGCCATGAGAGACCCTGAAAAAAGGACACAGGAACTCATTGGGCATGGTTTCTCGACTATGAAGGTCGGCTTTCGGCTAGTTGGGTTTGGGCGACCTGCAAAATGAAATGATAGTCCTGCCTGTTGAGCTTGGGGCAATCTTCGTTGGGCCTGCGGGTGGTCGGCTTCATTATGGCTCGTTCGAGCTTTAGTTTTAGAGACCCTTTCTTGTCACCGAGGAGTGAGGAAGTGGGAAGGGGTCATCTCTCTCTTTAGCTTCACTAATATACGAATCACAATGATTGAATTGAAGGAGCATCAGTTAAGCTGCAATAATTCGAGGGTTGGAAGAAGAATCGGATCGCTTTGCGGATATCGGGGGTCATGTGGGTTTGGTGCTGAGATTTAGTATGGCGCGAGACTGTTACTGAAAACTGAAACAGAGAAGGATGCCGAGTCTCCGATGGAGAGAGGGAGAGATGGTGATGGTGAAAGGAAGCGAGTGAGATTTTATTACTTAGCTTGCGGAAAAAATGGAACCAATTAGAGAGGAGATGCAGAGATCGCATGTCTGGGCGAGGGCCGCGACCTGTGGCCACGTAAGAAGAAGATGGATAGTGGCGTGGAAAAAAAAAAGGAAAAGAAAAGAAAAGGAGAAATAAAAGAAAAAAGGACAGAAAATTTAAAAGAATTGCAAAATCACGTCATTTCAGCTCATTTATTCTACGTCTGAGTAACGAAGGAGGCCCCTTAGAGACGTGGCAATCACGAGCAATGAGCGGAGTGATGCACGATACCTCCTAATATTTTTTCTTCTACGGCGGAGCCACGACGAGAAACCATTATTTCTCGGACCTGAGTAGGTCCTTAAAAGACTCATGGAGGAAACAAGCGGGAGAACCCCTGAGCTGAGAGACTTTGCGCTGTCCTCCTATTTCTTCTCTGTCGGGAAGACAAAAATAGATAGGGAACTAGGGGACCTCACAGTGGTAAAAGTAGACATCACGTTAAGGTTTCAGCTCTAGCTACTATCGGGTAGGCAGGTATCGTAGTCTCCCGCGCCTGAGGTGAGTGAGGGTGGGTTAAATGCCCACAACTAGATTGACACGCCTACGGCACTGTCCTCAACCACAGATTGACCTAGTTCCCCCGGTTGAGGACAACGCAATCGTGCTTTTTCTTTGTCTTTACAAGACTAGAGTGTGGACCCTGTCAAATTCATTTACATTGAACCATTCCACACGAATTTTTTTTTTGTTGTCTGTCCTACTATAACTTTTAATTCACTCTAACCGTTTCACACGATTAATAGCAATTTCTTCTACAAAAGAAAGTCATTGAAACACACCATGGACACCAAAAAGCTCTGCTCAGTCTCAGATTCCAAGAGCATTGTAGAAACCTCAATGAGAATGGGACTTCCCAACTCAACAAATATCAAAAGTTTCGAGGCCAGAGAGCTTCAATCGCTCATAGTCTTGGTTCTCTTTCTGGCCATCGCCTTCACTGCTTCGGCGTCATCTCAGGGCATCGATTTTATCTTCCAGACTTTCAATGATAGTATTATTCGGCGCCAAGGGAATGCGACGTATGATTCCAAGGGCTTCATCCAAATGACAGTGGCCGATCGAGGACAGAACCAATATAATAGCATGGGATGGGCCACGTACCGAGAGCCGATGCGCCTTTGGGATAAGGTGACCGGGAATGTGGCGGATTTCACCACACAATTCACCTTCGTCTTTGATTCGCTAGGGATCTCGAGTTTCGGCGATGGAATGACCTTCTTTCTTGTCCCCAATGGGTCTCAATTCCCGGACAACTCGTACGGAGGTGCCTTGGCCATTATAGATCCATTTCATCAATTACGTCCATTAGTCGCTGTCGAGTTTGACGCCTATTACAATAACTTTCATGATGTGGTTGTGGACCCAAATTGTTCACAAGTTGCACATATCGGTATAGACTTGAATAATCTCAATTCCAAGGTCTCTAGATGCGTCAATTGGTTCGATGATAAAATCATGAGCGGTGGGCGGATCAATGCTAAGATTACGTACAGTTCTAGCACGCAGAACTTAAGTGTTCTCATGGTAGACGCGGATCGCATGGGTACCAACATTAATTGCTCCGCCATCTATTACAGAGTCAACTTGACTGAGTATTTGTCTGAGTGGGTGACTTTCGGTTTCTCGGCTTCCACGGGTGGACGTTTCGAGTTGCACATTATTGAGGCATGGGAATTCAGATCTATTGTGCAAGTGGCTACTCCGATTCATGTAAATGGTCCAGATATTTCAAATGGTACAGATGGTTCAATTCCAACAAATGGTGATGCTAAAAAGAGCAAGTTATGGCTATGGTCTATCTTAGGCTCAGGATCTTTCATTTTGCTCATTCTTGCTCTAGCCTTTATTTGGTCTCGTCATAGTTCGATGAGAAAGAGAATTTATTTGAGTCGAGAAGAAGATGATGCAATGATTGAAGAAGAATTTGAGCGAGTGGCCGGGCCTAAGAAATTCTCTTACAAGGACTTGGTCGTAGCTACTGATAATTTCGCAATCGAACGATTGCTTGGAGAAGGAGGGTTTGGGAGAGTGTACAAAGGTTACTTGACCAACGTGAATGTTCATGTTGCTATCAAGAAGATTAGCCCGGGGTCAAGACAAGGGATAAAGGAGTTTGCCACTGAAGTGAAGATCATAAGCCGGCTCCGGCATAGAAACTTAGTCCAACTCATTGGATGGTGTCATGAGAAACAAGAACTCCTCCTTATCTATGAGTTCATGTCTAATGGTAGTCTTGATTCTCATCTATTTAAAGAGCAAACCTTCTTGCTGTGGGAGAAGCGATACAAAATAGCTCAAGGCATAGCCTCGGCATTGCTTTACCTCCATGAAGAATGGGAGCAATGTGTCTTGCACCGGGATATAAAGTCCAGCAATATCATGTTGGATTCCGATTTCAATGCTAAATTAGGCGACTTTGGTTTGGCTAGGCTAGTTGACCATGCCAAAGGGTTAAGAACAACGGATTTAGCTGGAACCAAGGGCTACATGGCGCCCGAATGCATTTACATGGGCAAGGTGAGTAGGGAATCAGACGTCTATAGCTTTGGAGTTGTCCTCTTAGAAATAGCTTGTGGAAGAAAAGTCGTTGAGCTAAGGGTCGAGGAAAGCCAAGTTCTGCTAGTGGACTGGGTTTGGGAGCTGTATGGGATCGGAAGAATACTTGATGCGGCAGAGTCAAAACTTGGTTCCGACTTCGATGAAAAGCAACAAAAGTGTTTAATGGTTGTAGGGTTGTGGTGTGCTCATCCAGATCACACTGCTCGTCCTTCCATAAGAGAAGCATTTAACGTTCTCAACTTTAATGCTCCACCACCTCTACTCCCATTGAAATTGCCAGTCCCTACATTCTCGGTACCTCTATCCATATTCTCTATGTCATCAATTGATTTGTCCCATGCTGCCTAGACCAACGGCATCGAAGTGTCCACATTTACTACATTTTCTATACAATTGTCTCATCCAGATTCCCTTGCATTGCTCCCAGATGTAATATAATCCACTTCCTCCAATGATCAGTTTGAATTGCAAATTGTAATTTGAGATTTGATTTTGGATATTATCCACTTCATATGAATTTCTTCATTCGTACCTCTGTATCAACCCTTCATGTTTAGACTTCCATTTGATCTCTAGGATTAAGTAAGGTAGTATGTATCTTGTTTGATGGTTTATTTTCTATTATCATTTGCTAGTTAGAGTTTCTTAGATAAAACGAAAGTAACCAACTCTCCAAACCCGAAATTTTAGTTTGATGAAATAAGGCGATTTGCGCCTTACTTCGTTCCTAATTAGCCTAGAATAGGTTAGTGGTGACTATAATCTCATTAAACTACTAATAAATGACAAATTAATTTGTGGTTAGCGGGGTTTGAGAGAGCCTGTGCAAAGGGTAAATGCCATCTCGCGAGAGGGTTATGAGGGTTATGAGAATCCATCTAGCAATCTCTTAACCTCGAGCCCGTGCTCATCCCTTTTTTGAACCATCAGCTTTGAGTAATCTTCTTGCATTTGCAACACTTGCCATTGTTGCCAATAGGCAAAAAGTATGGACTTTAAAATCGAAGGTCGAGATTATTTGACATTGCTCCATAATGTTAAGCTATCTTCTAGTCTCTTCAAGTTGGAAAGAGTAACATAGAACTCCAATGAGATGGCTTTAAGCGTCAACACTAAACCAAATCCCTTTGGTGAACGTATGCTCCAACAAGTCTAAACCTAGCTCCATTGGAGACTCTCACATAAGCCGAGCACGTAGATGGTATTGGATGCCTTCGTGCTACACTCAGTCGAGCATCCTTATAGCTTGAGCTAATTCACTCCATATAAGATGGGCATTGATCAGAGCTTTGAAAGTAACCAAATCAATCAGGCATCCAAGTTTCAACATTTTACGAACCGCGAAGAATTGGAAATCAACCAGTCTCAAACAACACAAACAACTCGAGAGGACCTTTAGAAGAAAGAAGTCATGTTTAATTCTTAATAAATGAATCTGCTCGATTGCATAAATTGCAATCGAGAAATGTTAAATTCGTGCGGTGACCCCTCAGGGCAAAATCCTTGGCAGAAGGCAAAGGCTTTATCTTGCTAATCCTCCTGAACAAAAATAGGGGGTCATCAAGATTTCTCAGGTCACCACTCACCAGCCTTGCACTTAGCTCTCACATGATTCAAGAACCATTATTGATTTGCCCAACTTGACTCTTGGACAGAACACGAAGCTTCACAGATGAATAGAAGTTGAGGACTTGCATAGGGAAGGCGAGAGTACTTGTGCATGCCTTCAGCGGCAAGCTTTTTTCCAACGTGTAAGGATACGAAACCTATGCATCTCCAGATCTTGACCTACCTAAGTTGGGATCCTCAATTCTGTACGACCTTTGATAAAATCTCTTTCCAGTCATGTCATATCTAGAACATCGTTGCTGTTGGATAATGTAGGCAAATAGGGGTTATTTAGTCAGGCTAGATGATTTAAGCTAGAAGTTGAAGTTAATGACTTAAAGCCAAGTGTTCTGTCATTAAGATTTCATGACATGAACAGGATAGTAAGCAATATAAACAAGTTGATGCAAAATGCTGGAACAAAGAAGAGGACAATAATAACTAGATATCTAACGGACACATCCTTTCATGTTCACCTAGTAGTTCATGGGTGTCCCTTGTCGTGCGAGGTTTGGGGAGGTGTCTGATGTATGAAGAACAAAGACATTACTCAGAATTGATAGAATATTGTTTAAATCAAAATACTATCGGACTATACAATCTCTCCATTATCTATCTCCCCGTGAGAAGCCTTATACAGTTGAAGTAGCAACCTGCGAGGCAAAACCCAAGCTGTGTCGGGGTTCCCAACTTGGCGAAGGATGGGTTATCGCAGTTTGGGATGACATCAAGAAAGCCAGAGGGTTATTACAGCTAAAGTTGCAAACACGGAAAGAAATGGATGTTACTCACCCAACTCACTAGAACGAAGGATGAGACAAAGAAAGCCAGAGACAGAGCGATGCAGTCATGGCTAGACTCTCACCGTATCCTCAACAAGCTTGAGAAGCCTTAGGCCATATCAAGAATGCCAGAGCAGAGCCTCCATTTCGAGTGTCCTCGTCTCAGAGCTACAGTCCCGGTTTGAGTCCACAAAGGCCTCCATCCAGGGCCCATAAGAGGGACGAGCTTGAGGTGATGAAGGCGTCGACAAGCTCACTGAGGCACTAGATCGAAAAAGTGAGGGGATGGACATGCTCAAGCAAGAGATCAACGAGGGGTAGGAAGTGAGGCAGAAGATCAAGCAAGCACTACGCGTGAAGAGACAGAGGCTTCAAGTGGGGAGCGAGGGAGCGAGATTGAGTAAGGGCCAAAAGAGGGAGAGAGAGCATTACAAGTGGGTTGGGCTTGGGTTAGAATCTAAACGCATTAAAATCCATAGTTCTATTGGCCATACTACTCCAAAACCATTAATAAACAAACTGTCAAATTTTACTGAAATATATAGACTCGACTCATCATATATAAATTGGAAATATGGAATTGGTGTGGAAAGTTCATAGATCCATTTTTACAGCTCTACCAGTTACACATACGTAGAAAACCAATTTTACTAACTCACACACTTGCGAGAGAGAGAGGGAGAGAGGGAGAGAGATGGTGGCTGGGCAAGGGAGAGGCAGTGGCTGAGAAGAGATAGCGATAGCTATGAAATGAACACATGTATTGTGAATTAAAATAATGAACTCATGGATCATGAATCGAGAGTGCAAATCAAACCGTAAGATCTAATAAAATATCTAAAATTAATATTTTGGGTGATGGGCATACATATCATACTATGCAAAATACGACCTATATTGATTCTTGCTCTGTTGATTAATAAGCATCAACTTAACAAGGTTTGGAATATGTTGCAACTGAGAACAAAATCACATTCCATCGAAACCAAGAGGAACTAGTTACGTGGTCAGTATATATCAACAAACTTATTTTTCACGTGTTTATTCTCCTTTTTGGCATCACCGTAGGTGATTTTTGTATGTATGTTATTTGAAGTTGCAAGTAACAACATTTGTCAATCAGACTTACAAAATACAACCTGAAAGATTAAACCTAAAATTGAGCTAAAATAGACATATGATTATGGCCATACGACATGTATTTGCATAGAAAGGAAGAGTTTGAACACTATTCAATTTTCACAAATTCAATTTTATTTTTATTTTATAGTATATGGATGTCCTTATAAAGTATCATATTCTTTAAATGACATTTTCATTTGTCGACACTTAAATTTTTGTTGACATTTTGGGTTTCCATTTATTTTACAAAGATGTGTAAATTTATAAAAAGATAAAAGCAAAAACAATAAAAAAATGAAATTAAAAAAAAAAAGATGAAATGAAAGTCGTGTGGGCCGGCAGGCCGGCCCACTTAGCAAAGTTTTCAGCCTTCCAAGCCCCCTCCCTCCATTAGTCCAACCCATTTCGCCGCATGCTCTTTGCGTGATCCTCCCCGTCCTCCTCCCTCCAGCTCTTCGGATGCGGCTAAATCAGGTCCTCAAATTCGCGAGGCTGAGAAACTAAGCCACTTCGCGCGCTCGAGGCTGAAGAAGCCCGATGACAAAAAACCGACGCCGTCATGCCTCCAGTCCGGACGCGGGCGTGGACGCGTCTTGGGGGCGGCGATCTCTGAGCGCCGAGTCGCTGCTGGGGAAGGGGCCTACGATGGCGGAGGATGCTACTCGCTTTGAAGAAGATTTGCTGTTTCGGCAACTCCATTTCACCAAGTGAATCGGGTATGCAAAAGCTTTCTCTCCCTCTCTCGTGGACACGATCTGTATTTGGTCTGTTTTAGCCAAGGATGAGTCACGGAATTTGAATGACGAAATCGCGAGGAAGCCTGGATGCAGTGCACATTGCTGAATCAATGGTCTGATCATGAAGCATATACATCGTTTTTAGATCTAAAATCATGTCAAAGTTGAATCAAAAGCTTGTTCTCAGTGCTGCACATCACCCGTTCGCTAAAATGCCTACAAGAAGATGGATTTAAAAAAAAAAAAAAACATATGTTGGAGCTCGAGATTGATTCGTATTCGCGTTCATATTCGTTGAATCCTGTTTGCTTATTCATGCTTTCCTTTTTTTTTTTCTAATGTGATTTGGTGGAAAAATCTTGCTCAAGTCAGTCGCGTACGAATTTCCTGTGCCAGAATACCCCGTCGGAGCTACCTATGGAAATTGAGAACCTAGTTTTATGGGCGACCTATTCAAGGAAGATTAAGATCTTATCTCTCAACAGTACTCAAATCTTCTTCATATAAATTCGTCTAATGGATTGATTGGAGAATGATCCTTTGAATACTATGTTAGTTTGAAAGTGGAGGAGTATAAAACAAGACCAAAGTGCTAAAGAAAACAGACGTCTAGTGTGAAAAATTCCAAAGCCTAAGTGGACTTTGATCCTGCGTATTTATCTTTCTGAAACTATAAATTGTAATCTCAGAGAAGCACTGAAAGTGTAATTGAGTGAGATAATGAGATCTGTCATGTACTTTGAGTATTATCATCTATAGTTGTAACCTTTGATTGATTATCAAATGGAATCTAGCCAATAGATTGTTAGTGTGGAAAAGTAGACATGGGTTTCATTTAAGCTAAAACCACTATAAAATTCATATGTAATTTTCTCTATTTCTTTACTCTTGTTTATCACTTATGGTAGACATTTGCACACTGGTGGTCATCCCATTATCACGGTCAAAGTTTAGACTTTAATTTCACTTGATTATGAAGTTACTCATCTTAACAGTTAAAATACACACAAATTTGTTAAGAGTTTTTAAATTCGCCTATTAACTCTCCTCTAGGTGACATTGCCAGCCTCTAACAATATATACTATGATAACCTAGGTGTGATATATTTGGCGTACAATTCTATTTATTATGAGTGAATGAAACATATCAATATCAAGTACTATTTCATTTGAGATGTTGTTATGAAGAAGATCGCTACAATGGAGAATCTAGCAAACATGATGAACAAATTTGTTTGTAGAGAGTGAGCAGCGTTGGGAGAGTAGTATGAATTATGATCATTATAACTTGATTTCAAATATTGAGTCAAGGTAAAGAATTATTAAATTATGTGTCAAATTTGAACTCGTGTATACTTTTCCATTTAGAAGAAGAAATCATCTGTCATTGCAAGACCAAAAAACAAGGGTTCACATATTCTATTATATATTTGGTGGTGGCGTTCTCCGTAATCATCACCTAAGAAAGACTCTGGCATGCATATTACTGCACGATATCAGAAGGACTTTCTCGTCCTTATGTGCTGACGAAAAGGGTTTGCTATGGAGAGGAATAAAAAGACATGGGGTTTCTTCTTGACAGTAACCACACAATAGACTTCTTAGAAGGACGGACGAGAAGGATGGACGCGATGACACTGTGACACTTACTCTTGAGTTCTACACACAATGATTTTATGATTTGGATTTACATTTAAATTGAGTTGTTTATTTATAAATACTTTAAGTTTGTATTTAAATTTAGGTGTGAGAAACATTCCAAGCGTATGAAAAATTGTAAACTCTGAAACTTGGATTATAGTAAATTATTTACTGCTGACTTTCTCAGTGGATGTAGATATCGATACTTGAATCAAATTATATAAATATATGATATCCTTATTATTCATCGTTTATTTCTTTTATTCTATCGCATTGCCTAATTTGCAACATCTTGTCATTTTCGCATTAATATTTACAACAATATATTATAATACATCAAGGCAGCACCTCATAACTAATTAATTAGAAAAAATTGCTAGACTATGAAGCACTGATTTTGCACACCATGCATGAGAAAAATCGAGCCCATTGAAAGTTACTAGACCTCTTCTCCCCCCAAAATGTTAGGCTTAATAAATCTGGTTTATAAAATTGGTTTTTAAAAGTATTATGCCAAATTACGATCAATTATTGAACATAATTCACTTGTGTAACGAGACCAATGCCTGTAATAGCTGTACATCATTTTCCAGTGAATGAGCCCTTTCGCGAACCATTTATGTTGTAATTGGCAATATATTGCAAGATAAAACATTTTCCTATTTCAGTCACTTTAGTGTGCACCTTTGGGATGATGATTAAGTGGTACAGAACTATGAGACTCAATGTTAGTCATTTAGGTATCAAGACAGGCATGCTTGACTTACTTTTCCAAGTCTTCATCACTCAATTCAAATCAACCATTTTCCACTGATTTGCTTGACATGTCAATTTCAATGAAGACTTGGAAAAGTAAGTCAAGCATGCCTGTCTCGATCAATTTCAATGAAGACTTGGAAAAGTAAGTCAAGCATGCCTGTCTTAATACCTAATAGACTAACATTGAGTCTCATCGTTTTGTACCAATTACTTATTATTCCCAAAGGCTAACTAGTGGTTCATGAATACCGACACTCGAATCAAATCAACCGTTGTCCACCGATTTGCTTGACATGTCAATTTCAATGAAGACTTGGAAAAGTAAGTCAAGCATGCCTGTTTTAATACAAGTTACTTATTATCCCCAAAGGCTAACTAGTGGTTCATGAATACCGACACTCAAATCAAATCTATCATTTTCCACCGATTTGCTTGACATGTCAATTTCAATGAAGACTTGGAAAAGTAAGTCAAGCATGCCTGTCTTGATACCTCATGTCAATTTCAATGAAGACTAGGAAAAGTAAGTCAATGTATAGCTGTAACAGGCATTGGTCTCGTTATACGAGTGAGTTATATCTGAGAATCGGTATTAGTTTGACATATTGCTTTTGAAAACCAGCTTTATAAACTAGATTTATCAAGCCTAACATTTCGGGGGAGGAAAGGTCTATCAATTTTCAAAGGGATTGATTTTTCATGCATGGCATGTATAATCAGTGCTTCATAGTATGGCAATTTTTCTCTAATTAATTAGTTATGAAGTGCCTCCTCAACATATAAACATATTAACGTGGGAACAAAAGGATCTTACAAATAAATTAATGCAATAGAACTAGAGAAATAAACGAGAAACGATAATGACAATAGATATTTCATAATTTGATCTGAGTATTAGTACCTATATCCACGAGAAGAGCTAACAACAAACAATCCATTATAATCGAAGATGCAGAGTTTATAATCTTTCATACACTCAAGTGTTTTCTATACCTAGATTTAAGCTCAATGGTCAGTGGAGTAGCTATGTTTTTATTATGGATTTTTTTTTTAAGACACATTACATAAGTATCATTTAAAATTGAAAACTTAAAATTACCCAAAAATATAATATAATATAATATAATATAATATAATATAATATAATATAATATAAATGGGCCAATAATGGACTATCTATTTAAGCCTAACATCTATATTTGTTCATCCATATAAAATTGAAACTTGATCATGGACTATTTTATGTGAGCCATTGTGGACTATTTTCTTCTTTGCAAAAAAGATTGATGGGGGGCCGGAAGCCCGGTGGCCATGGGATGGCTGGATGCTGGGAACCCTGTCGGAGGTCTTTGCCCGAAGGGATGATGAAATTGATGATTTGAGGAATGGGTGATGTGGTGATCAAATTGAAAGTAAAAGTGGAAATTAAACCATGGCATGATATGCATGATGATGATGATGATGATGATGATGATGATGATATGTGATGTGAAATAATGATGATCACCCATGATATGATATGCATGATGATATGCATGATGATGATATGTGATGTGAAATAATGATGATCACCCATGATAATGATATGCATGATGATATGCATGATATGATATGCATGATGATATGTATGGTGATGATTATGATAATGATATATGATATGGCATGTGTAATGTAATGATGTCATGATGATGATGACATGTATGATACGATGATGATACACATGTATGTGTTATAAATTGATATGATGATGCATGATAGTATGCGCATGGTTTCATGATAAGTAACGCTTGCAATGCATGTATGATTTGCTTGATGCATTGAGTTGTTATTGGATTTCTCTATTTGCTGAGTGGTTGTACTCACCCTTTTTGGAGACCAACATTTCAGATTAGTAGATGATTTGAGCGGTTGGATATAACCATGAGGAGAAGGATAGCAAAGGAGGGAACCTTTGGACGCCGACACTGGTTGATGGACCTTAGCATACGATTGTGGGAGGAGATGTCAGTCATCTTTTGAAGTGTAGCCAAGTATAGAAAACTACGGCATTTTGATGTATCGACTAAAGATGTCCATCTGCTCTATGTAAATAAACGTGTTCGGTTTTAACTTCTATAAGATATTTAGTAGGTGTGCATCGTTTTCTGAACATAGGGAAGGGAGTTGTTGGATGTGCTTCCGTATTTAAATTGCGCAAGGGACCGATCTAAAAGATGTAAACCCCCAGGTTGTATGGACCCGTTGCAATTGAAATGGTATCAGAGTGACATATTATTAGGAAAGTAAATGGTAAGCAAACTGTGGCGACCCAAATCGGATCGGGGGCCGTCGAGGGGTGTCACAATTTTATGTGATAAGGTTGGCAATATGAGACGCATGACTTCTCAAAATGACTTCAAGAAATTCGACAGGCTATTTGATTTTTTTAATTTTACTGTTAATGGTCTCAATCTTCACTCTATTTTTCAAAACTTATATTGTTTTGACTTTTTTATTCATTTTCCTGACTGTTCATCTCCTTCGGCCATGAGAGACCCTGAAACTCATCGGGCATGGCTTATCGAGTATGATGGCCGGTTTTCGGCTAGTTGGGTTTGGGCGACCTGCGAAAGGAGATGATAGTGCCACCTTTTCTTTCGTTGGGCCTGTGGGTGGTCGGCTTCATTATGTCTTCTTCGAAGTCCATTTTTTGGAGACCGTTTCTTGTCACTGAGGAGTGAGGAAGTGGGAAGGGGTCTCTTCAGCTTCACTAACGTATCCGAATCACGACGATTGTATATACTTTTCCCCCTCCAATCGCGCAAGGGGAAAAGGGAGATTTATGTGTGAGGTGCTGACGTGGCGATAAGCCGTGCTTATCTGAAGGAGGGGGAAAGTATATGCAATGCAGTTGCGATGTAGGTGCATGAACTTGGTGGTCGCACGAGTTGAATACCTATGAAGAGAGAGAGAAAAAAAAAAAATCTGAAAAGACGGGCATGAAATGAGTGGAGTGGAGCGACTAGTCGTGCTCTTTTTTTTTTTTTTTTAAATCAAGAGACTAGTCGTCGTGGAAGCGTGCGTTGTACTCTGTCAATATCCTTCATATTGAACCGCTCCACAGCAAGTCCTCTGAAAAAGAACAGTCATTGGAAAACGCCATGGACTCCATAAACCTGTGCTCAGTCCCAGATTCCCAGAGCAGTGTAGAAACCTCAAAGAGAATGGCACTTCACAGCTCGGCAGATATCAAAAGTTTCAAGATGGGAGTGCTTCGATCGCTCCTAATCTTGGTTTTCTCTTTGGCCGTCGCCTACACTGCTTCGGCATCGTCTCAGGGCATCGATTTCAGCTTTCAGACTTTCAACGGTAGTGTCCTTGGACGCCAAGGCAGTGCGACGTATGATTCGACCAGCTTCATCCAAATTTCGGAGGCCACTCGAGGCAAGGTCCCCTCTCCGAACGTAGGGTGGGCCACATACTATGAGCCGATGCGCCTTTGGGACAAGGCCACCGGGAATGTGGCGAATTTCACCACCCAATTCACCTTCATCATCAATTCGCTACACAACTCGTCATTCGCTGATGGAATGACCTTTTTTCTAGTCCCCGAAGGATCAAAACTCTCGCCCTACTCAGGAGGAGGTTTCCTGGCCATTTTCTTTCAATCCCGTGACCCTTCAGACTCTCCTGCTAAGTTTGTAGCCGTCGAGTTCGACACTCATAACAACGGCATGCCGATGGAACCCTTTTGTTCAGGAGGAGCTCCACATATCGGTATAGACTTGAATAATCTCACTTCCGCTATCTATCGCTGTGGCACTTGGTTAAGCAATAATATCATGAGCGGTAGGCCAATGAAAGCTACGATTACGTACGATTCTAGCACGCAAAACTTGAGCGTTCTCGTGATGGACGCCGATCCCACAGGTAACAACACATATTCCCTTGCCATCTATCACATAGTCAACGTGACTGAGTATTTGCTGGAGTGGGTAACTTTTGGTTTCTCTGCTGCGACGGGCGACATTTACGAGTTGCACACTATTCAAGCATGGGAATTCAGATCTACTGTGCAAGTGGCTGAAAGAAATATTTCGATTCCTACAAATGGTACAAAGAGTCCGATTCCTGCGAACGATTATGCTAAAAAGAGCATGTTGTGGCTATGGTCCATTTTAGGGTCTGGTTCTTTCATTCTTCTCATTCTTGTTTTAGCCTGTATTTGGTTTCTTCACCGTTCTAAGAGCAAGAGAGCTGACACGAGTGGAGAAGAAGATGATCCAGCTATCGATGAAGCATTTGAGCAAGTGTCGGGTCCCAAGAAATTCACCTACACGGACTTGGTTGCGGCAACCGATAGTTTTGCAATCAAACGGTTGCTTGGGGAAGGGGGCTTTGGGAGAGTGTATCAAGGTTACTTGACTAGAGTGAATGCTAATGTCGCAATCAAGAAAATTAACCCAGGGTCAGGACAAGGGATAAAGGAGTATGCAACCGAAGTGAAGACCATAAGTCGGCTCCGACACAGAAACTTAGTCCAACTCATTGGGTGGTGTCACGAGAAAAAAGAACTCCTCCTTATCTATGAGCTCATGTCTAATGGTAGCCTTGATTCTCATCTATTCAAAGAACGAACCTTCTTGCCATGGGAGAAGCAGTACATAATAGCACAAGGCATAGCCTCGGCATTGCTTTACCTCCATGAAGAATGGGAACAATGTGTCCTGCATCGCGATATAAAGTCCAGCAATATCATGCTCGATGCCGATTTCAATGCTAAATTAGGGGACTTTGGTTTGGCTAGATTAGTGGACCATGCCAAAGGGTTACAAACAACAGTGTTGGCTGGGACCATGGGCTATATGGCTCCGGAATGCGTTCACACGGGCAGGGCAAGTAAGGAATCGGATGTCTATAGCTTTGGAGTTGTCTTATTAGATATAGCTTGTGGAAGAAAAGTCATTGAGCCAAGGGCCAAGGAAGGCCAAGTTCAACTAGTGGACTGGGTTTGGGAGCTGTATGGGATCGGAAAGCTACTTGATGCGGCCGATTCAAAACTTGATACTGATTTTGATGGAAAGCAACGGGAGTGCTTGATGGTTGTAGGCCTATGGTGTGCTCATCCGGAGCATACTGCCCGTCCTTCCATAAGAGAAGCATTGAGTGTC
This sequence comes from Eucalyptus camaldulensis, assembly GCA_019915185.1. Taxonomy (NCBI): domain Eukaryota; kingdom Viridiplantae; phylum Streptophyta; class Magnoliopsida; order Myrtales; family Myrtaceae; genus Eucalyptus; species Eucalyptus camaldulensis. The sequence continues at coordinate 7,209,591 of JAHSVA010000012.1, forward strand.
CTCACCTTTAACACTTCGCCACCTATTCTCCCATCAAAGTTGCCAGTCCCTACATATTCGGCGCCTCTGTCCACATTCTCTATAACATCAATTTCTTCATCCCAGGCCACCTCGACTAGCAGCACCTAAGTGTCCACATTTACTGCCCCTTCTATACAATCCCCTCATTTAGCTTCCGCTGCATTGCTCTCAAATGCTGGATGAATTCCTACTTCTGGTTGTAATTGTAGTTTGAAAATTGACGTCGGATATTACCTATTTCTTATAAGTTACTTTATGTGTACAACAGTATCGACTCTTCATGTTTAAACTTCCATTTGATGTCCAAGAATAAGTCAGTATGTATCTTCTTTTGATGGTTTATTATCAGTTGTCCATTGCTAGTTAGACTTTCTGATCAAAATCTACCATTCTCTATTGTCTTTTCATGCTCCAAGAAAGTTAAAAGTCAATACAATTAATAAGTGAAAGCCTCGAACAAATTCAGGGTTGGAAACATATTGTGCGCTCTCATTGCCTGAACTCATGAAGTGAAACTACATTTTAAGTTTTTTTTTAGTATTTCTTAATTGAACATTTGTAAAATATTCTATCCCACTGCACAAATTGAAAGATCCATTATGCCCCCTTTGCATTCGTTATGCAAATTATAGGATCGGGAAGGTATTCAAAGTCGGACGAAGTTAAGTGCATCATTTCTTTTGCTCGTAAAAAGGAGGCCGAAGAAGCCACATTGTTAATTAACGACAAACAACACGGGATCCAACAATTAAAAAAGCTAATCCAGAAATTTGAGTAAATAGATGGAGGGAGAGTACACATACATAAAGTCCATTGGAACTTCATTTGCAAACAAAGTTAGATACTTTAGCACCCTCTTCTCTGTGCAGATCGAACCGAGAACAATAGTCGAAATTAATGAACGGCGAGCTGTAGAGTTGAATATATAAAATGATCCGATTGACAACGTTTGATAAACCCAACACTTTTGTCATTTGTTCTAATGCAATGAACTAGTGATATTTCTCAGGATTATTCAATGTTATTATTATTAGCATTATATCAATCCCCACTTGTCAAATACTTCCAATATCCGATGTCCCACGCCAACTTTCGCTGGACAAGAGATGCTCTATGAGACATATTCCACTTGCTAAATACTCCCAAATGGGTAGCGATTCCAATTTGTTTGGAACCTAGAACTTATCTTGTATAGGCTCTTATAAGTACTATGGAACTTGGAATGTTAATTACACAAGTTCTCATCCTGTACGCTCTTGCAACTTTTTGTCTTATGAAATTATTAAATAGAATTTGTCACAATTCTAATTAACATCATTATTAACATTCCGTATAAACGTGCGCTAGATAATAGAGTATATTGTTCGTGCTACGGCCCAAGAGGCTGTCACACATCTTAAAGTGACATTTTCAAAGAAAAGAGAAAATCGCGATTAATGAAGGACATGTATATTTGCTTAAAGGAGTAATCTACACAGTAACTTGTGCCTTGTATCCTTTACCTTTCTACTTAGTTTCTTTGGCTCTTTCGCACATCCCTCGTATAGTCAAGTACTTTCCATGGTCATTTTTTAATTTGTCCTCGACGCCAACCTCTAGAGTTGCCACGTTCAATAGCTTCCTCACAGTGGGTCAGCCGTTGGATGGCCGAGAATAACTAGTGTGATAATAAAATTGATTCCATCCTAAGTAGGGGTGTTCACGGTTTGGGTGGGCGGTTCCTGACCTAGAACTAGAAACCGCCCGCTAAGAACTGGTTTCAAAAAATTGAAACCGGGAATAGCCCGCTAGTTGCATGGATTCTCCCAAGAATTGGACCGGCGATTCAAATCATTATGTGGACTTAAAAAAGTTCCTAAATAATGGCAAGAGAAGTTTGATCGTGTGATGATCCAAAATGTCTATATATACAATGAGTATGATAAATGTGTGTACACCAAATCCACAATAGTTTGATGTGTACTTAGTTGTTTATATGTCAATGACTTACTGATTTTTGGAGATATTGCTAATGTTATCAAAATCACTAAGAATGTTTTCTATAAGAGCTTCGAGATGAAAGACTTAGGTGTTGGATATGTATACTCGTCATCAAAATTCTAAAGAATTTTGATGATCTAGATTTAACACAATCTCATTACATTGAAAATATAATTAAAAGGTCTAAAGAGTTTGGTGTTAAAGATGCAAATAATCCTATTCTGCCACACCTAACTTTAAATAATAATATTGGAAACAATATAAAGCACTTGGAGTATTCTCAAAAGAACCAAATATGCAAATATCTAGCTATTTTGGAAGGCTACAGTAATGCCAATTGGGTTTTGGATTTAATGAATTGAAATCGACTAGCAGATATGTGTCTACACTAGGTGGTGCCGCAATATTGTGGAAATCCTAAAAACAAACTCTAATAGTGTGCTCAAAGATGGAATATTGGTTTGTTGCTTTGGATAAAGCTATTAAAGAAGTAGAGTGGCCTTGAGAATTTTTAGAGGATGCTCTGTCATGGTCAAAACTTGTGCGTGTGATATACATCCACTTTGACAGTCAAGTAGTGACTGCAAGGGCACATAATAGGATATATAATGGTAAGTGTAGACAGATTCGTCATAGACATTATACCATAAGGTAGTTGCTCTCGAATAGAATAATTTCTTTGCACTTTGTGACGTCGAAGGAAAACATTGCGAATCCGCTGACAAAAAGATTGTCATGAGAGCAAATAAATTGCACATTGAGGGGAATGGGGTTAAAAGGCTCAACTCAATAAAGAGGTTCCATGATAGAAACTTAACCTAACAATTGGTGATCCCACAGACTAGGTTCAACTGGATAACGTAAATTTTTGGAAACTCTAGTATGTGCACTATCTTTGACTCCTATGATGCAATATTACTTCCTACAACGTTTTGAGGAAACGCTATGCGTTCAATGATTCCTATAGCCAGGAGTACAACATCCTAGTAAGGTATAGTTGAATATCTTTAATAAGAATGCACCTATATGAGTAGAATTGGCTGACTTTATGAAAATATTTAAAACTAGATTTTCTAAAACAAGCATAAGTCCCAAGAGGTTTTGGGCTGAAAGAATGGACACAACCGAGAATCAATCTTGAATTGTTGATACTCTGTGTGAGGTTTATTGTTTGGGCTTAAATCAACAAGACGATTCAAGACTTAGTTTGATAGACTTTCACTAAAGAGGTGTCATAGCAAAAGCTACCATATCTTGATGCAGTATATCTCCATAGGCACACTTGGAATTTTTTTCGAGTAAAAACAATGTTCTGTTGAGCCACTAATGTAGGGGATTGTTGTAACTTTACGTTATTAATGGCTCAACCTTTAGTTCACGTATCTCTCCTACTTGTGCAATAGGTTTATGAACGCATTAATGAACAAAATAATGGATGCATCTCTTAAGCTCTCGTGTAGCAGTTTTATGGACGGGTTAATGGATGCATCTCTCAACACTCATGCAACAGTTTTAAGATGTATCTTTAGTTTACAATAATTAACTTATGAATCTTCTTTAGTTCGTGTGAGATAGAGTCATTCTGAATTAGAATTCTTCTTTAGAAAATTGCTCGTGCTAAAACCTTGCTATTGGAATGTGGGCCAGGTGTCAAAATTATGGAATGTCTTGCCAGGCGTTTATCATAAAGGCAAAGGAAAAGGTTATGTGAACTAGCACAAATCGAATGTTATCTCAACCCCAATCTCGATACCTAAAATTTTTCGCTCCAAGTGTAAAATTCACATTTGACCAATATTAGGGATTGTATGAGCCCTGCATTAATATATCTAACTGCATTTTCTCGTATTTAGCAATTGCGAATGTTCTAGATATATGATCATTGATCCTACGTGTAGAATGACAGTCGATGGAGTGGTCGAAGCTCCAAAATCCATCAATATATATGGAAATTGGACTTTTTTGACGTCAAAATCATATCGAGAGCCATAATCAAACTAACAAGGCCTAACTAAGGCCCATTTTAAGGTCCTAAAAGGCTAAGCACGGCCATGGGCTGTCCATATATGAGGCTCGGCCCATGTCGAATCAAGGGGGTCTCACGTGAGCCTCCCTCATTCTCGTGCTTGGCTGTGCATGACACGGGGCATGTCATTCTCGACATGATCCTGTCGCCATTCTCATTCCCAATCACCTTGATGTTTCTCTCATCTAGTCTAGCATGAACCTAGTCCTTCTCACAACCAAGTACCATCTTCAAATTGAAAGGATTGAAGGTAACTCAAAACTAGGGAACCTAATCAAAGGGATGTGAAAAAGGAGACGGCTGGATGCTGGCAAAGGAGATTTCGTGCATGCCATAAGGGTGAGTTGGTGAGCGTATTTGAGGGAACCTGAAGGCTTTATTAGTATTGGGCTTAAGGCCCGTCCGCCCAAGTTGGGCCGAGAAAGCCCGACCCACGGGAATAGGGCCCGTGGAAGGAGAGAGGTATAAAAGGGAGGAGAAAGAGAGAAAATGACAACATTTTGTTTAAAAGAAAAAAGAATGTACGTACTCTCCCTCTCTGTCGTTTTCTCCAAAAGCAAAACAGTGAAGGGTGAAGGCCAATTTGCTTCACCGGATCGAACAGGATCAAGTTTCTCTTCCTCTAACGGCGTCGGTGTTTAATCTGTGGCTAAAAGGTACGCTCGAATCCGGGGTGTGCTTTAGGATCGGTGATACGTGTTGATTTTCCCGGGCTTCGCTTCTGCATTAATTTAGGGGTTCAATTTAGTGTCGAATTCGGTTTCTTGGGGATCAGTCATTCCCAACATTGGTATCAGAGCTCTAGTTCACGTTTTCCTGATCTGTTTTGATGTTTTTGATTGATTTATTGCGAAAGTGTTTCGGCCGTATGGATCGGGGCGAGAAATCCCGACACCCGAGCGCTTTTCGGCAATTTTTCAGAGTTTTCATAACTCGAAATCAAATTCTGATGGCATAGGGAGAAAGGGGGTGTTGAGACAAGTCTGGCGATGCATCGAGCGCCGCCGGGAGATGCCGCACACGCCTAGAAGCGCTGGCTCGCCCAGCGCGTGCGGCCCACGCGCCGGTTGGCGAACCGGCGCATGCGCGCCGCCGGCGGGCGAACCGGCACGCGCCGGTCCGTGGACTGACGCGTGCTGACGTCAGCATGACGTCACCCAATGATAAATAACCACTGGGGTGACATCATCGATGACGTCAGCAATGACGCCGGTTGGCCGGGCTGTCACCGGCCGGCGACCCGTCCGACGACCTAACCCGACCCGACCCACGAACGCTCGGCACGCGCATGGCGCGTGCCGGCTGACGTCTGCGTGACGTCAGCCCGCGCACGCGCACGGCACGTGCGGGCGGTTCGCGCGAACCGGCCCAACCGGCTCGACCGGTTTGTTCGGTCCGACGACCGTTGACCGTTGACGACCGTTGACCGTTGACCGACGACCGTTGACCGAAAAAAAAGAGAGAGGAAAAGAATGTGTTTCTTTTTCAATTAAGTCTATGTGGATTATTTGTGATCCCTTATTTATTCTGCATTTGTTGCAGGAACGTTTCTGCATTTGTTGCAGGAAAAAATGCCTCCCCTCAGGTTGCGCACACCTATTCGCGCAATTACCGATGAACAGAAGGAAATGCTGTCTAAGTTGATAGCTGAGCTGACTGATCATCGATGGGAGAAAGGTGACTTAATTGATCATGTCCTTGAAGTCAACGGGAAGATACAAAAGGTCATATGGAATGGTCGTCCTATGTCACAGTCAGAGATGGTGCGATTTTTCATAAACACTCTTCCAATTGAGTGGCAAGATGTGTTGAATCGCATATGGGATGTCAACGGAGCTGCTTCATATAAGAAAATTGTAATAGATTTTGTAAATGAATATTACTGTATTATGACAAGGGAGAAGATCAAGAAATTGAACAAAAGAGGATCTTTCCTAGTTCGTGTGCTGACTTTGTTTTAGTTGTATTGGCTGATATTTGTTAAGTGTGCTTTGTGGACATAATTATGTAATGTTTACTACTTGATAGTTGTTGATGTAGCAACCAATGTCTTGATTGTATTAGTTGAAAGCATTATTGTTTTATTTGAATTCAATTATTTGTTGCTTTCTGTTATTACTGGTTGCTGTGGCTAGTTGATGGAAGTTTTTTAGTAGCTTCATAGAATTTCTTTGCATAGGATAATTATATTAATGATAATTTTAAGTTAGGATTTTTTGGAGGATGATTGGAAACATAATGACGTTTTGATTCTGAAGCCTTACTTGAAATTATTCATTAATATGATGGGTCTATGCAAATAGGGATGCATAAGTGATAGGCATTAATAATTCGTGCATATATGTCTGATGTGTTCAGATCAATGGCCTCAGCCACAAAGAGCATAGTTGCCTAGCTAAACAAAGGTGAAAAGCTCAATGGTGACAACTAAAATCCAATATGTGCTGGAAGAGCAAGAGGCACTTGAGGCTCTTAACCTAACCATGGTAGAACCTGAAGAAGGAAATACTGCACAGCACAAAAGAGATAAGGAAGCTTTTGCTGCATGGAAACAAAAGAACTCTCTTACTCGCATCACGTTGCTGAGCAGCATGGAAAATGACGTCATGCGAGAGTTTAGGCATTTTGACAATGCCAAGGAAATGTGGGAGGCATTGGCAACTAGATTTGGTTATACTTCGGTGACCAGACTGAGATAGCTCACTATTAGGTTTGACTCCTATAAGAAGCCTCATGGTTAGACTATGAAGCAACATCTTAGAAAGATGTCAAACATGATAAATGAGCTGAAAGATGCTGGCCATGTCCTCACAGATGAGCAGTAGGTGCAAGCAGTGATTCGTTCCTTGCCTCAGAGTTGGGAGCATATGAAGGTGCACCTGACCCATAATGAGAATATCAAAACTTTTGAGGATGATGTGCGCCATCTTGAGCTGGAAGAGGACCGCCTCTTGGCGGCTAAGCCGGATGCTAAACTTTATCATGCTAGTTCTAGCTCACATGGAGCTTCGAGCTCCAAGCGCAAGCGCCCTAACTAGTTTGATAAAGGGAAAGGCAAGGAAGAAGTAGGTCCTTTAGGGAAGAAACCCAAGTTTAACCAACATGGAAGAGGAAAGCGTCCTCGCATGAAAAAGCTTGCAAGGGTGAAATGCTACAACTGTGACCAGAAGGGTCACTATGCTCGCGACTGTCGTGAGCCAAAGAAGGTAAACACCCCTTGTATTTTTCAGAACTTTACTTTTGTGTCGAGTTCTGTGTTCTTAACTGAGTCTAATCCTTTGTGGACTGTGGATTCAGGAGCGACAGACCATGTAGCGAAGGATAGAGGATCCTTCGTGGAATTCCGACGAGTACCTACTGGAACTAAGTGGATCTATGTGGGAAACAACTCCAGAGCTGAAGTGAAAAGAATTGGCACATGCCAACTGAATATGCGTGGTGGACGCACTTTGTTCCTACATGATGTGTTGTATGCTCCGGAGATTCGTCGGAATTTAGTATCTATATTAGTGTTGGTTAAATTAGGTTTTAATATGAACTTCTTTAGTAGAGGTGTGAATTTATTTTTGGATACAAATTACTATGGTTGTGGTTATTTTCTGGATGGTTTTATTGTATTAGATATTGATTATGTTAATGCTAATGTTTGTTATTCCCTTCTCATGTCTCCCAATAAATATGATAATGATGTGAATGTGTGGCATGCTAGACTTGGTCACATTGGCCAACAGCGTATGAATAGACTAGCCAAAGAGGGCTTGTTGGGCAATATTGAAAAAGTCGATTTGTCCATATGTAAGCATTGCCTAGAAGGGAAAACGACAAGAAAACCATTTGGAAAAGAAAAAAGAGCTGAATTTCTTCTGCATTTAATCCATTCTGATGTCTATGGTCCAATGAATGTGAAAGGAAGGCATGGGGCTGTTTATTTCATCACTTTTATTGATGATTATACTCAATTCGGATATGTCTAGTTGATTTCTCATAAATCTGAAGCAATAAGTTGTTTTAAAAGGTTTATGAACCTGGTAGAGAATCAATTAGACAAGAAAATAAAAGCATTGAGATCCGATCGAGGTCGAGAATATTTATATGATGAGTTCAGAAAATTATGTGATGAAAAAGGAATAGAAAGACAGTTGTCTATTCCATATACTCCTCAACAAAATGGTGTTGCAGAGAGAAGAAACAGAACCCTGCTGGAAATGGTTAGGTCCATGATGGCGCATGCTAACTTACCTATTACCTTTTAGAGTGATGCGTTGTTAACTGCTACCTATATACTTAACTGTGTGCCTTCCAAATCAGTTACTTCCACTCCATATGAGTTATGGACAAGTAGAAAACCGGACTTAAGTTTTCTTAAGCCATGGGGTTGTGCTGCCTACACACATGAGTCCTCTCACAAGTTTGGGAAATTGGGTCCCAGAGGAAAGAAGAGTATTTTCATAAGATACTCGGAACACTCTAAATGATATGTGTTCATAGGTGAGCAGGAAAGTGGGAGTATAACTGAGTTTGAATCACGAGATGTCACATTCTTAGAGGATGAATTTCCTAAGAAGGGCGAAATAGGGGAAGCTTGTTCCTTATTTGAGACCTTGGATTAGGATAATGATGTTAGTGAAGTTCGTCCAAGTGGGAGTAATATGAGAAGTGATGAACTGAATTCAACTCATTCTCAATTGCAACCACTTGATGAGACGACATCATCATTGCCTAATCCAAGTGGGAGCATGATGGGAAATGATGTGCAAAGTGTGCAATCTCCCATACGGCGAATAAGTCGCCAAAGTATTCCCCGTCGACGTTTTGGCATTGAAGGGGAAACTTTTATGGTTGCTCCACAAGATGAGGATGAGCCAAGAAATATTAATGAGGCTCTGAATTGCTCTAGTAAGGAAAAATGGATCAATGTAATGGAAGAGGAAATGGAGTCAATGAAATCAAACCAAGTCTGGGAACTGGTTGATCTTCCAAAAGGACGCAGAGCTATTGGGAACAAATGGGTTCTCAAAATAAGGCGAAAGAATGATGGCTCGATAGAAAGGCATAAGGCTCGCCTTGTGGCGAAGGGGTATAATCAACGGGAAGGAATTGATTATGAAGATACGTTTTCTCCTGTAGTAAGATTTACCTCAATTCGCATCATTCTAGCAATAGTGGCTAGTCTTGATCTTGAGTTTCATCAAATGGATGTAAAGACTGCTTTCCTCAATGGAGAATTAGAGGAAGAAATATATATGGAACAACCTGCTGGTTTCATAGTGAAAGGCCAAGAAGAAAAGGTATGTCGACTTTTGAGATCGATATAAGGCCTCAAGCAGTCATCAAGACAATGGTATATACGTTTTCATAATGTCATAATGGCATATAATTTTACAATGATTGATGAGGATCATTGTGTATATATCAAAAGATCCAAGGATCAATTTGTGATCATATCATTATATGTTGATGATCATATCATTATATGTTGATGATATACTAATTGCCGGAAGCAATATGAAGTTTGTTAAGACCATCAAGAGTTGGTTGTCTTCCAACTTTGAGATGAAGGATATGGGTGAGGCTACATACATTCTTAGAGTTAAGATTTCAAGAGATCGTTCGAAGAGATCGTTGTCTCTTTCGCAAGAAACTTATATAAACAAAGTTCTTGAACGATTTCGTATGCAAGATTGTAAACCCATAGACACTCCTATTGCAAAAGGTGAAGGGCTGAGCCATAGACTGTGTCCAGGGACTCCACAAGAGAAGGAACAAATGAAGCATGTTCCTTATGCAAGTGTTGTTGGGAGCTTGATGTATGCTATGATGTGTACAAGACCCGACATATGTTTTGCAGGTGAAATGGTGAGTAGATACCAATCCAATCCAGGTCCAGCACATTGGAAGGCCGTTAAGAGAATACTGAGATATCTAAAGGGAACTGCTGATTACAAGTTGAATTACCAAGGAAAGGATCTGCAACTTGAAGGCTATTCAGATGCTGATTGGGGAGGAGATTTAGATGAAAGGAAATCTGATATAGCTAGTATAAGTACCTAGTGGGGGGTGAATAGGTATATAAAAGATTTTTCTTGATAATTGCACAATACTAGACAGTTGATGGATTTGAGACAACCGATAATCAAAGTGAGACTGAGAAAAGAGGAAATTGAACACGCGGTTTTATAGTGGTTCGGCTTATGTCAAGCCTACGTCCACTCTTCTGCATTGACAGCCTATTGGCTGGATTCCACTATGAACAAAAGAGAAGTTACAGCACAGCTTTGCCTTGGTTCCACAGTGTAGATGTTCTACCACACCTCCTCAAGATTTCTCACAAATATATACTCTCTTTTGTATACAAGTATTCGCTCAAAGGAATTGTCTAAACAAAAAGGAGTTTCAGACTTTGGAATTCTTCTATCGCGCACTTCTTGAACAACTAAGAACGTCTTCCTTATATACTCCTTTATGCCATCATACCCGTTGGCACTTACCAAAGGAATTCCTCCAATCTACTCGTTGGACGGAATCAATTAGGAAGATTGTTCTAGCTATAAAAGAAACGTGTCGATAGCCCATCAATCCTGTTCGTCTATACAATCAGGATCTCGGTTTCCATAAGTAGAACCTTCCAAGAATATTTAGACAATCATCGAATCTTCAATCATTGAATCAATCTCAATCAATCAAAGGATTCTGTTACATCTTTTCCAGCCACAAGATCTTCTCTAGATGATAAGGTTAAATCCTTAACGAAACATCCAGTTCTAGATAACCTTTCTTCAACGGATTAGAGACTGTCAATGAGGATAGACTTTGAGTCTTGAGTCTGGCTGTCCGGAGGTCTTCAGACTTTAAATAGCAGAGTTTGCAAACCTTCAGACTAGACTGATGGAAACAATTTGTCAGCTTCAAAACACTTCAAGAAGATTTCTCCAACAATCTCCCCATTTTTGATGGTGACAAAACTTTCCTGCAGATTTGGATAACTTTGACCTGCAAAACATTTCTCAAACACATATGCATATCTTAAATGGCTAAATGAATAACACTAGAATCTGCAATCACAGAAAATAGGTTAGTCTAGTATATGATAAAGCCATCCATAAGATATCAATAGTAGTTAATAAAAGCAGTCAAGTCCAAGTCTAGTTCAGTTCTCATCCAGACACAAAGTCAAAGTCAAACAAAACAATCCAACAAAACAATCCACACGATTAAAAGTTTAACAATTGAAAGTTTGTTCACAGTTTGTTCAAATCTTGTTCAAATCTTGCATCTCTCCCCCTTTTTGTCAGCATTTAAAAAGGATGAGATGAAGTCAAGATTGCTTGGGAACGCGGACAAGTTGGAAATTTTCCATAGACTGAACGATGCCTTCCAGCCTTTTCAAGTCTTCTTTTAGTTGTGCAATCTCCTCACCCTTGGCATTGGCCTGAATCTAAACAGAGAGGGCTTGGATCTTATCATTTAATGAACATGAAGAAGCTTGACCCGCATTCTGCAAGTTTTGAACCTCACATCCCAAGGCATAAATTTGCCCTTTCATCTCCAAAAGAGTATCCATGATTCTGCAAAAATCTGCTGCATTATCAGTCTGAGTACTTGCATCGGCCCGATCTGATGGAGTAAATGCAGACGATGGTAGATCAGCATAGTCTCGCAGGTTTGGCGATGAGACTTCATGACCTTCTTCTGGAAACTGAGAGGCATAAACATCCTCTGGGTCTGCAGGTGAGAAACTAACTCCTTCACTTGCATCAGGATATGAAGACTTCCCTTCTTTCTCTTGATTTCCCCCTGTTTCCATGCCTACAGGTGGAGAAGAGATTTCCTCATGCCCTCCTTCTTCTCTTCTTTCTTCTTCAGGTCTTTCCTCCTCTACTTTTCGTTCAACTTCTCTTTCTTCTTCTTCCTTCTCCTCTGTTTCTTTTGTCATATGTTCCGATTCTTTCTGTGAAATAGGACGACTTAAATTCTTCAAAGCCATTGCAGAGATGGTGATGTCTTCCTCATCATCTTCATCCTCAACGAGGAGAGCTCTTCTTCTCTTGGATGGAGCAACCATGGGCTCCTTCCCTTTTCTTTTAGCTGCAGAAGAGATTTGATGAGTTTTGGCAGGAGTCTTCTCCTTGAATTTCTCCAACTCCTTGCTCAGTTCCTTCAGACGCATTTTGGTCACCATTTTCAGTCCTACCACCATATGATCGCATGGTTGAACACAAAAGATTTGCGGAGGCTGAATATTCAGATGTCTGAATAACTTCGTAACAAGGCTTGGGTAAGGAAGTTGACCTCTGTCCTTCATCATTGCTCTATACATGTGAAACATAACAGTGTAAGGGAGAGAAAACTTTTTCCCAGAAAGGATGGCATACATCAACTTTGCCTCTGAACTTGAAACATCAGTCTTGGAAGTTGATTTCGGTCGGAGGCAAATGATCACAATCTTGTGAAGCAAGATGTTGAATGCACTCATCCTTAAGTAGGTGATCTTCTCATCTGTTCTTCTGTCCTTCACCAGTTCCAGTGTGGCCCGAGCAATGGAAACTTTGATCGGTTGATATCTTCCTCTTTCAACTCCTAACACATCTGCCAGCATATTCATATCCACAACATAGTCTTGGTCTTTAACGCTGAAAGAGAATATATTCGCATCCAAAAAGCTAAGATTTGAATAGAAATATGCAGTTAATTCAGCATAGGACTTTGTAGAGTCAGAGCAGAACTTTTCAAGTTGAAGAAAACTGAACTTTTCCCACAAGTTTATATTCACAGCATCCAGAAAATCAAAATCCACACTCCTAGGGTTTATTACCCCACGCTTCAGCAATTTCGAGTACAGATCCTTTTGTTCCTTCGATCTGAACAAATCTCCCTTTTTTCCTTGATTTTCAACCGCAACACCCATTTTCAGTTGAAATTGGCTGTACAATTTGTCATCATCATTCCTAACTACAGGATTTGGCACCCAGTCATGAGGATCACTTGGGATATTCGCAAGGGTTTCCTCAGCCACCCCTTTACGAGCAATTCCCAAACTTTCCATTTTTTGCAGAAAGATATATTCGTTCCCATATCCTTTGTCTTTAAGAAAATCATCAACATAGTTTAAAGGAGTACGAGTTCCTTTTAAGGCACGATATAGCTTGTAAATATAAGCGGGCTTTTGAACTCTTATAGGATCTGCATCCTCGATGATTTCTTTCTGTTGTTGATGATCAACGCCTTGAGGACTAAATGGAGGAGAATGACGCTGCTGAGAATGTTGTGGGCTCGGTTGCTGTTCTGGAGACACTTCTTCTTCAGTAAGATCGAAGTGCGTAGGCCCCTCACTCATTCGTCGTGGTCCCTTGCTTGTGATTCTCGAAGACTTTCTTGAAGATGACATCTTTCTCAGTTTTTGGAAGATTCCTTGCTTGACTTTCCCAAGAAAGATGACAACTTTTTGAAGATTAAACAAAGAAGACAAACGGGAATGGAGGATCGATGCTTTCTAGGGTTTTTGAGAGTAAAGTGAAGAGGAATCAACAGAACACGATTGGTTAAAAAGAGAGATAAACGAACCGTCATAAAGGAAATAAAAAGATGCCTTTTCAAAATAACTGTCTTTTTCCGCAAAAATAGCCATTTCAAAAATAACTTCCTTTTTGAAAATGAAACGATGCAATAATTACGTCGATTAAATATAGCAACAATTAAAACATAGTCTGATGATCGTACATTTTCAAGATAAGATTAGAGAGAGAAAGACTTACAGTCTGACGGTCGTACCAAGACTATCTTACAGATAAAGTCTTGTATGGTTGAGTCTGAGAGTCTTTAGACTTTGATTTTCTCATACCTCAAAATGTTGAGTTTGGAACGGATAGATTCAAATTGATTTTTCTCCAGAGGCTTTGTGAATATATCCGCTAGTTGGTTCTTTGAGTCAACAAATTGAATTGAAATATCTCCATTTTGAACATGGTCTCTAATAAAGTGATGTCGAATCTCTGTATGCTTTGCTCTTGAGTGGAGAATTGGATTTTTGGTGAGGTTGATAGCGCTGGTGTTGTCGCAATTAATCTCCATGCATGAGTCTTCAATTTCAGAGTCTCTTAGCTGTTGTTTTATCCATAGAATTTGCGAACAGCAACTTCCAAGGGCTACATACTCTGCTTCTGTTGTTGAAAGAGACACAGTGCTTTGTTTCCTTGAAAACCAAGACACTGTCCTGCTTCCAAGCAACTGGCAAGTTCCCGAAGTGCTCTTTCTATCAACTCTGCAACCAGCCAGATCTGCGTCTGAATATCCCAAAAGATTAAAGTCTCCATTCTTAGGATACCAAAGATCGATGCTTGATGATGAAGCAACGTATTTAATAATACGTTTCACAGCACTGAGATGGGATTCTCTAGGATCTGATTGAAACCTAGCACAGATGCAAACACTCAACAAAATATCAGGTCTAGAAGCAGTAAGATAATGAAGTGAACCAATGATACTCATGTACAGCTTTTGATCAACTTTCTTCCCTTCTTCATCTTTGTCTATCTTCAAAGAATTTGACATCGGTATGTCGGTCTTTTTGCACTTTTCCAGACCAAACTTTTTGATAAGATCATTTGCATACTTTTCTTGATGAATAAAAGTTCCTTCCTCCAATTGTTTTATTTGAAGTCCAAGAAAGAAGGTTAACTCACCCATCATGCTCATTTCAAATTCTTCCTGCATAGTCTTAGAAAATTTCTTGTACAGACTTTCATTAGAGGATCCAAAAATAATATCATCCACATATATTTGAACAAGTAAGAAACTTTTGTTTTCCTTTTTGATAAATAAAGTTGTGTCTACTTTACCTTTGACAAAACCATTCTGTATTAAGAATTTACTTAGTCTGTCGTACCAAGCTTGGGGTGCTTGCTTTAAACCATACAAAGCCTTTTTCAGTCTGAAGACTGAGTCTGGCTTCTTTGGGTCTTCAAACCCTAGTGGTTGTTCCACATAAACTTCCTCATGGATAAATCCATTTAGGAAGGCATTTTTGACGTCTATTTGGAATAACTTGAAATTCTTATAACAAGCAAACGCAAGTAATAATTGAATAGCTTCTAACCTTGCTACTAGTGCGTAAGTCTCATCATAGTCTATTCCTTCTTCTTGCGTATATCCCTTGGCCACAAGTCTTGCTTTGTTTCGTACGACTCTTCCTTTCTCATTCATCTTGTTCCTGAACACCCATTTAGCTCCAATAACAGTTTTACCTTTTGGTTTGGATGTCAATTCCCAGACATCATTAATGTTGAATTGTCTGAGCTCTTCTTGCATAGCTTCAATCCAGCTCTCATCAGATAAAGCTTCTTCTATGCTCTTTGGTTCAATTTCATAAACGAGAGCCACAGCACTAGACTCTTCTCGCCTTTTGGATCTGGTGCGAATTCCTTCATTAATTTCGCCGATAATAAGATCTTTGGGATGACTGGATTTATGCTTCCAGTTACTTGTTGATTTGTCTGGTTGATGATCTTTCTCTTTATTTGGATCTTCACGAGCAACCTAATGCTGATCTTCCAAAGTCTGAGATGTTTCTTGAGCTGTAAGCTTTGGAGGGTCTGGAGCAGGTTCAGACTCTTCTTGATGAGTCTGACTTGATTCATCTTGCGTTGAGTCTTGAAATTTGACATTCATTGACTCCTCCACAGACTAGCTCTTCTTGTTATAGACTTTGTAGGCTTTGCTTGATGTAGAATATCCAAGGAAGATACCTTCATCTGATCTTTCTTCAAACTTACCAACTCGATCTTTTGCATTTTTCAATATAAAACATTTGCATCCGAATACATGAAAGTATGAAACAATAGGCTTCTTATCTTTGAATAACTCATAAGGGGTTTTCTCTAGAATAGGTCTTAAGAAGACTCTATTGATGATATAGCATGCTGTTGAAACAGCTTCAGCCCAAAATCGTGAAGAAATCTTACTTTCAATTAAAAGAGTTCTAGCCATTTCTTGAAGAGATCTGTTCTTTCTTTCCACAACTCCATTTTGCTGAGGAGTATATGGAGAGGAGAACACATGCTTTAAGCCAGATTCATCACAAAATTTTGTAAAATCTTGATTTTCAAATTCACCTCCATGATCTGTTCTTATACATGAGATAACACATCCTTTTTCATTTTGAACCTTTTTAGCAAATTTTTCAAAATACGAAAAGGTTTCAGACTTACTTGCAAGGAAATATACCCAAGTAAAACGGGAGTAATCGTCCACAATTACTAGGCAATATTTCTTACCTCCAATGCTCTGGGTTCTGGTTGGTCCGAAGATATCCATATGCAGCAACTGTAGTACATGATTAGTAGAGACATGATTTATTGGCTTAAATGAGTTTCTTACCTGCTTTCCTAGAATACATGGATGGCATGGATCAGTCTTTTGGTATGGCAATTTGGGTAGACCTCGAACAAGCTGCTTTGATGAGACTTTGGCTAATTGCTTCATGTTGACATGACCAAGCTTTCTATGCTATAAGCTTGATTCGTCTTGAATTGAGATAAGACATTGCGATTCATTTGGTTTCACATCCAGAAGATAGATATTTCCATGTCTTCGACCCATGAAAGACTGAGTAGAGTCTTTACTGATTCCAGAACATGTTCCTTCTTGAAAGAAGATCTTGAAACCAGTATCACACAATTGACTAATGCTGAGAAGATTGTAATTGAGTCATTCCACTAATGAAACATTACTTATTGTGAGACTTCCAATTTTCACAGTTCCAAATCCCACAATACTTCCTTTGCTGATTCCTCCAAATGAAACTTTTCCACCATTTACTTGAGCAAGCTTTATAAAACAATTTGAGTCTCCTGTCATGTGTCTTGAGCATCCACTGTCAAGATACCACTTTAACTTTTTCTTGACGGAGACCTGCATTTAAAATAAAGTCTCATGCTTTCTTTGGTACCCAAACTTTCTTGGGTCCTTTGATGTTAGTAAGATAAACAGTATTAGCCCATACTTTCTTAATAGGTTTCCAAACCATAGGACACTCTTTTTCAAAGTGATCCGGACTGTTGCACTTTGAACATCTGAGAGCATTTCTACCTACAGGTTTTACAAAAACTTTCTTAAAATGATTTTTGTAAGCCTCTCTCGAAGGTCTTTTCTTAATTCTTTCTTTTACTTTAGGAAAATCAATTAAGGGAATTGTATTTGCTGTCATACCTAGACCAGACTTATTGAAGTAAGGTCTTTGAGCTGAAAGAATTTTTTTAAGTTTTTCAGACCCTATTGAAAATTTCTTTGAAGTATTTGATAAGTCAGCTTTTAAAAGAGCATTTTCTTTTAAAAGATTATCTTCATTTTCTTTAAGAGTGGAAGCAGTCAAGTCTAAACTTTTAACTCTTTCTTCTAAAATGTTTTCCTTTTGTTTTAGAGCTGAGTTTTCCTTTTTAAGTTCGGAAATTGTTTTGAGAGAAGTCTTAAGACAAAAACACAGTTCATCAATGTATTTAGAAACTTTGACAGGAATTTTAAAATTACTTGCCTCAAATTCACTGTCTGAGTCTGATCCAGAGTCTGAGTCTAATTGTGCCATCAAACATAGATTGGTATATTCATTATCACTTTCTTCACACTCTGTATCACTCCAGGTTTCAGCTTTGAGAGCTTTTCGAAAATTTCAGCTTTTCCTCTCTTCTTCTTCAGAAGAGGACAGTTGGGTCTGATGTGTCCCTTTTTCTTACATTCAAAGTAGACTACATCTTTGTTTGGTTCCTCATCATCAACAGACTTGGTCTGCTGTCTTTGAAAGCTTTGTTTCTTTGAATTGAACCTTCTTCCTTTTCTATTCAATTTTCTGAATCTTCTTATCATGAGAGCAAGCTCCTCATCGTCCATATCATCTTCAGAATCTGTATTATCAGAATCATCATTTGATTTTAATGCAATGGATTTGTTACCTTTTGGAGCTTCATCTTCATTGATTCGTTCCACTTCATAAGACTGAAGAGTTCCAATCAGCTCGTCGACAAATAGTGGCATAATTCTTTGCGTCTCTCTTATTGAAGTCTTTATGTGATTCCAATCCTTGGAGAGTCCACGTAGTAGCTTGTTTACCTTTATGGGATCAAAAATTCTTTGTCCTTGATTCTCAAGACCATTGACAATATCTGTAAAACGGCTAAACATGTCAGTTATAGATTCTCCTGGTTTCATTTTGAAGGCTTCATATTGACCGAGGAGAATGTTAGTTCTGGTTTCCTTCACTCGATCTGTTCCTTCATAGGTGATATGCAATCTGTCTCAAACTTCTTTTGCTGTAACACAAGAAGATATTCTGTTATATTCAGTTGGTGACAAAGCACAATATAAAGAGTAAATTGCTTTTGCATCGAGTGTTTGTCTCTTGATTATCTCTTCCTGAGTCATTCCACTAGTCTCAACAGTTTCTTTCCCTCTTTCAGAGACTGATGCAGCTGTAGGAGTAATTCCTTTTTCTACAACGTCCCATTCCAGAGGATCCTTTGATCATAGGAAAGCTTTCATCTTGTTCTTCTAGATGTTGTAATCCTTTCCATCAAAGTAAGGTGGTCTGGTATTGCTTTGCCCTTCCATCAGCCTTGGTGCTAACATACTAGCCATGGATCTTTTACTCTGAAGCAAAACACTTCAAATAAAGTAAGTACACGAGCTCTGATACCAATTGATATAGCTAGTATAAGTACCTAGAGGGGGGTGAATAGGTATATAAAATATTTTTCTCGATAATTGCACAATACTAGACAGTTGATGGATTTGAGACAACCGATAATCAAAGTAAGACTGAGAAAAGAGGAAATTGAACACGCGGTTTATAGTGGTTCGGCTTATGTCAAGCCTACGTCCACTCTTCTGCACTGACAGCCTATTGGCTGGATTCCACTATGAACAAAAGAGAAGTTACAGCACAGCTTTGCCTTGATTCCACAGTGTAGATGTTCTACCACACCTCCTCAAGATTTCTCACAAATATAGACTCTCTTTTGTATACAAGTATTCGCTCAAAGGAATTGTCTAAACAAAAAGGAGCTTCAGACTTTGGAATTCTTCTATCGCGCACTTCTTGAACAACTAAGAACGTCTTCCTTATATACTCTTTATGCCATCATACCCGTTGGCACTTACCAAAGGAATTCCTCCAATCTACCCGTTGGACGGAATCAATTAGGAAGATTGTTCGAGCTATAAAAGGAACGTGTCGATAGCCCATCAATCCTGTTCGCCCATACAATCAGGATCTCGGTTTCCATAAGTAGAACATTCCAAGAATATTTAGGCAATCATCGAATCAATCTCGATCAATCAAAGGATTCTGTTACGTCTTTTCCAGCCACAAGATCTTCTCCAGATGATAAGGTTAAATCCTTAACGAAACATCTAGTTCTAGATAACCTTTCTTCAATGGATTAAAGACTGTCAATGAGGATAGACTTTGAGTCTTGAGTCTGGCTGTCCAGAGGTCTTCAGACTTTAAATAGCAGAGTCTGCAAACCTTCAAACTAGACTGATGGAAACGATTTGTCAACTTCAAAACACTTCAAGAAGATTTCTCCAACAAAATCTACCTCAGGATTTGCTTTCTTACTGAGCAATGGTGCCATATCATGGAGTAGTAAGAAGCAAACGTGCATAGCCTTATCCACGATGGAAGCTGAGTTCGTGGCATTATCAGCAGCAGTACAAGAAGGAGTTTGGCTTAAGAGATTCTTGGATCATTTAGGTGTTATTGAGAAAGCTGCAAATCAATTATTGGTTAACTGTGATAGCCAAGCAACTATAGCGTACACCAAAGATCCAAAGTATCATGGCAAGACCAAACATATAGATACCAAGTATAACTTTGTAAAAGATATGGTTGCACGAAAGGATGTGAACTTACAGTACATATCTACGCATAGAATGGTAGCAGATTCTATGACAAAGCCAATACCTAGAGATGTGTTTTGTGGCCATGTAAAATCTCTAGGATTGCGTAGAGTCTGATGTACTGGATTGTATTTTCCCTGAGTTGTTCACATTTTATGAAATTTTGTTTTTCATTGATTAATGCATATGAATCTTTGTATGATCTTTACGCATCTTAATACTTAGTGTATTATTATAAGTTGAGGAAGTATGTTGGACAGATAAAAGATTAGCCCACTTACACGGGTAATCGCCTCTATTTACTGTGTGATAAACAGAGATAAGACAGTATTTAAGCTTATTATCTAGGTGATAATCGAGAGCTCAAGCTTAAAATACGCATGTCGCCTTAACTAAGTGTTAAGATGAGGACATAATACTTGTGATGTCCGAAAGTAAAATACCCCACATATTTTACTTTATCCGTCTAAGATGCCAGATGTGAGTTCTGATGAATTTTGTGAATGAGTAGATACGTGAACTTGAGTTAGACATTGGGTATGTCTAAACTATCATCTGTATGGTATTGAAAAATGTAGACATACACTCCATGAGAAAAGAGTTAATACCGTAATACGTATTTCATACTACGTATGCATAAGATGACCAATAAGAGTGGCAAAAAGTTTGATCTCAACTTTTATGACGTGTGAGACTCTTGAGGAAAAGAGTTCCTCAAATTTTTAGTCCCCTCATAACTTTTACTTCTTCTCAAGATTTCTATTTAGTGTTTGCTATCTTAGGATGTTGCCAATGGTCATGAGTTGATTCAATCTAATGGGACATTTCTAGAAAAGCAAGCTGAACTGAAATTAAGAGTTTGAAGGAGAGAGGAAGATTGATTTTGTAGAATCACATTGTAGTTTTGTATTCACTAGTCGACCAATTATGACTGTCTTTGTAATAATTATAATTGTGAATACAATATATATATATATATATATATATATATCATTATTTAAAGAAGATCAAGAGAGATATAGATGTGATCGATCGACCTAGGGTACTGCATAATAAATCTACTCAGAGCGTGACGCCCATTATGAGCTGCTATATATTCCTAACAGATGTATAGCAACGAGCTCTCAAAGTATGCTGGTCGCACGGATTATTCACCGGTATGAATATTGAAGAGAGGTAAAGAGAATCCTGTTCGGCCCACCATGTGCGAGTGGGAGATGAAGGCTTTATTAGTATTGGGCTTAAGGCCTGTCCGCCCAAGTTGGGCCGAGAAAGCCCGGCCCATGGGAATAGGGCCCGCGGAAGGAGAGAGGTATAAAAGGGAGGAGAAAGAGAGAAAATGACAACGTTTTGTTTAAAAGAAAAAAGAACGTACGTACTCTCCCTCTCTGTCGTTTTCTCCAAAAGCAAAACAGTGAAGCGCAAAGGCCAATTTGCTTCACCGGATCGAACAGGATCAAGTTTCTCTTCCTAATCTGTGGCTAAAAGGTACGCTCGAATCCATGGTGTGCTTTAGGATCGGTGATACGTGTTGTTTTTCCCGGGCTTCGCTTCCGCATTAATTTAGAGGTTCGATTTAGTGTCGAATCCGGTTTTTCAGGGATCAGTCATTCCCAACAGAACCAAAAGAAAAGGCAAGTCTGGCCGTAAAGGAATGAATCAAAGAAAGAAAGAGATCTGTTGGGGGCATCATCATCGAACTCGGTGAGAAAGAAAAGGGAAGAATGAATTAAAAAAAAAAAAAAAGGAGTAAGAGAGGAGATCATTCACGTGGAGATTAGTCTGGATTTTCTTTGAAAAGGGTCTTCTCCACCATTCGACAAAAAAGGGTCCTCGGTATGAAATCGATATGTGCGCGTGGTTCACTGTTGAATCATGCCAGAATTAGAAGGATAGTATGATAAAATCTTAGTTTGTCCAATGGAGATGTTGCCTAGACATTTACTAGTAGGTCTGTGAAGACAAAAACCGAATAAGTTGGAGGTCTGCTCGGTCAGAATTAGAAGTCCAGCGTGCAGTTGCACGAAAATGGGGATTACGCATTCGTTCTTTGTCGAAATATGTTGGAATATCGTGGAGGCCTCTACAGGACGTTGTTTTCCAACCTAAACGAAGGAGACGGGCATCATAATTCTAGAGTCCACGTTTTGTGGCAAGCTCGTGGCCAGTTTGATGCTCGGTCATTACAGGGAAAGTCCATACTTGCCTTCACGAGAACGGTTAGTACGTGCTCTCATCCATTGTTGTAACAAGTTGTAATTTTGATGAGCTTTTCGAGTCACCTGATTCTTCAACCCTATCAAAGGAGTCGCGTATCTGATATTCGGAGCTTCTCTTTTCATGGACAGTTTGTGACCTACTTGGCCATCCAACAATCGGGAAATTTCTCTGTTCTAATTCTTTTGTATTCCGAATTTGTTTGTGTGAACGGACTAAATCTCTTGTTGTTTTGTCGAAATCCATTTTCTGAGAGCGTTTATGAAATTACTTGAAAGCGTGACGTGATTCGCGGTTGGGTAGAGTCTAGGTTTTCCCTTGTTTGGATTTCGCTTTCGAAATTGTATGGCTTATATCCTTTGTCTTGAACAATTTCCATTTCGCGCATTGAAACCCTTGTATCACACTCCGTTTCAGAATCGATTTAGGACCCAAAATTGGGCTGAATACACACCGTACAAACCGCTCCATGGTCTGGACAATGGGCATTCAGCCCACCGTTGGTCTTTTTAGAGCTTTCCTGAGTCAATTTTCAATATTCCTTTGCCCCATAGCTCCTTCCAACATTCAACGACATATCATACATTCATTTCGAGTAATTTTAATGCAATTATAACAGGCGAAAATAAGAAAGGTCGAAGGTCAATCTATTATTTGATTCACTATTCAAGCTGGTTTGCATTATTGCGATTGACTTTTGACGATTGTTCATCTTATCGTCACTCATTTCATCCTTAACTATGTTGATACGAATTTGGACTTGTCTTAACCTCTATTTTGCAAGTTATGAAAGAATTAAAATTGAATAATTGCCGGTTTTCTATGACATTGTTTTCTAGCCCAGAGTTTAGGCGATACTTGAATTTACTTAATGGGAAAAATGTAAATTACCAGCTTGAGGTATAACTAGTAGTAAAAATTAAAAACTAATGTGGTTATGTTTTTGAAATGTAGACAAAACACAATTAAGAAACATAAAATATATTCGTGCAGCTCTAAATGAACTGCATGAATTGTGAATTTTGCACCATGACCAATCAAAAATTAAAGAAATAGGTAAAGAAGTCCAGTATTATACAAATAAGCAGTATGGCAAAATGATGGCTTTAAGCGTCTAACACCAAACCGAATGCCGTTACTAATCATTAGCTGCATCAGCTTGGATAGCTTCGGTCCATCCGCCACAGTTGCGCACCACATAAAACATCAAAGCGTAAGCGTTGCCACTAGGCCGAGTCCCTTTTGGTGAACACATGCTCCAACAAATCCAAACCTCACTGCATTGTAGGGGTGTGCAATTGGACCGGGTATACCTGGAAATCAGACTGGCCCACCCGAAAAATAGGGTTGGGAGCCGGTTCCTGTTGAAAGTAGTCCGGGAACCAATTCCCAAAATTCGGAACCGGTTTAAACCAGTTCGAGAATAGGTTCTATGTAATTACCCACCTGGAAACAGGTTCCCAGACCGGTTCTCAAATCGGTTTTGGAACAAGTTCTCTAACCAGTTTTGTAAGTAGAGGTCCGAAATTCTTTTATTTCCCCAATTTCTATTCTTACTCCCACAATTACATGACGTTTTTCCTCTTGATTCTCTCAAACACGCATGGCACTCCTCATTTCTCGTTCATCTTCCTCACTTGCTTCCCTCCCTCATCGGCTCCCTCTCACACCGTCCGATGGACGGACGGTGTTCGTCGCCGCCAAATTCTTTTGTATCACATGGATTGGCTCACCTAAATTTTCTTTTGTAGGAGGAGTTATGCTAGTAGCTTCATGTAGTAGTTGTGGGAATAATACTAATATTAGACATATGTTTATTGCTAATTATTTGCCTTATGATTTTATTTATTATAATTAGCCCTATGGATTCTTAATTTTTCATTTAATCAAAAATTTCATGTATTTATTTTATTACAAGTGCTTAATGTTTCACTACAAAATATGAAGATTACGTTATTTTCTCGCGTATTAATATAAAATTCGAAGTCGTATAGGATATCGGAAGATTGCAAAATAGATTCCAGTGAAAACAGGGTTGACCCTGGAACCAGACTGGAAAAATAAGGTGGGTTGGGTACAGGGTCCAATACAAACAGGGTCAAGTATAGGGGTCTAGAAAAGGGGAACCGGTTATAACAGGGTCGGGTACAAAGTCTAGGTCTAGACCCTACCCATCCCGGACCCGATCACCCCTATTGCATTGGAGACTCTCGCATAAGCCGAGAATCCATGAGCTATAAGAGTGTAGATGGATTTGGATGTGTACTTGCGGCACTCGTTTGAGCAGCTTCACAGGTTGAGTTGATTCACTCCATCTAAGGCAAGCATTGATTAGAGCATTAAAAGTAACCAAATCAATTTGGCATCCGAGTTTCAACATTTTACGGACCACGAACAACTGGATTATTACTAGATATCTAGCCGACACAGCCTTTCATGTTCACCTAGTAGTTCATGGGTGTCCCCTACAGTGCAAGGTTAGGGGAGGTTGTCGCGACCTAACATCGAGTGCACCATCTAGGGTTTGACTAACGGATTACTAAGATTAAAATTAGCTCGAGCTCTTCCCAACCTATATCAATTTGCGACTTAGGTTCAAGTTTTTAATATGCTAATGATTTTTATTTAGGAATCGCCACTAATCAATTTATGGTAAGTCGATTAGACATCTAAGTTAAATAATGAGAGAATTATTTTACTCTTACAAACAAAAGAATTTGGCTACAAAAACTTAATTACACTAGATTTTTTTGATGCCTTTTTAGAACTGTTCTTTTCATGAAAAAATGTTTGTCATATAACTTGAATTCATTTTATTACTCCCTAACATATAAGATGATCATGTGGGTGCACAATCTATCAATTTAACACCCAATAAAATAATAAATAAATTGCCAGACTTATCTCATAGCAATGAAAACATCTGTAATATTAGCTCATAATTTACATTAATAACCCTAGATATGATTTTTAATAAGCACGAGTCAATTTCAATTAATCTTTTAAGATATTCTCTCATTTAATGAATCATAAACTATTTGCAATGCAATGCAATGATGCACAAAAATGCATCTATAACATGCAACCTAATATGTAAACTATATATCTTGCGACATTACTTACGCGACCTTATTTAAATGACAGGTAAATGTTAATGCGACTATCCTAATATGTCACACATTTAAATGATCTTAAACATACAATGACTAAATGACGTGCAAGGGATGATCTAATTTTATGTGACACATGGATGATATATATATATATATATATATATATATATATAATTAAAATAAATCAAAATTACCCAATAATTAAACATGCAATTTTAATTAAAGAAGAGAAAATCAAACATCCTAAAGCAATGTTTTTGGTATTTTTATTTTAAAATTTCGGAATAAATAAATAACCTAATCTAAACATGTAATCTAGCCTAAAGCAAGTAATATTCTAGCAAGAATCAAATCTAATTCAAAGATATTATTTCTGGGGTTTTCTTTTTTAAGAAAAGCAACCAAACAATGGATAGATATTTAATTAAATAATGTAATCCACAATCTTACGTTATCTATCTCAATAAGGACACAATAAACCAACGATCATATCCAAGTTGTTATGCATATTGATCGAAACTTTATCCATTTAAATTTAGAAATTGGTAAATTGATGATCATATCCGAATGGTTATGAATAAGATAGAAAATTTTTCGTACCCCATGCATCGTATCTTGTGGTTAGAGGTCGGGACCGTCCAGGTACGTTGTTAAGCTAGGAAAATTTCCTAAGTTGAGGGTATCTCATGGATTATATTATTTTAGTAAATATCTATCAGAATATTCTAACATCTAACAGAATATATTAGACAATTGCCAAATATATCGAATCACTCAAATAAGGCAATAAAATATAGCAAATATACTAGAGATGTGTATCTTACCTAATTTAAGGATTTTATTTCCAAATTCGAACGCAATGCAATTGGACCAGAAGCCGGCAAGTGGTGGGTCGACGGCAGTGGCGCGACGGATGGCTCACATGGTGGCAGGCACGATGTCGTACAACCAAGGATGTTGATGACGGCAACGAGACTACTGAATCGAAATCAAGGATCACGGCTAGGGCGGTGCAGTGGTTGGCCGTGTGGGGCGCCATTCATTCATCGATGTAGCGGTTCCCGGCCAACAACTGCTCGTCACTTTGGTCCAAACCTGCAGAACAATAATCTGTGGATTGGGCTGCGACGGGGGTTGCGATCAACGTTGGTCGTGTCATGGGGCTCTTGGTCCGGACTCAGTGGCGTCGGCAAGGAGAGTCGCAGTGGAGGTCTCAGTGTTGTCGAGGAGATCTTGCGTGGACGCTTGGAAGATCAGGGACTGCAGGTTGCCACTAGGAACTCGGTGAATGTGTCCGGTAACAGCAGGAGCTCCGTTTAGAACATCCTGCGTTTCTCTTCCGGGGTGTTATGTATGATGGGAACGTGAATATCCTCCAGGTGTTGCCATGAATGGAAGGGAGCTCTACGTAGATTCCCCACATGTGTGCATCCTCCAGAACAAAATAAAAAATAATCATGATAAAGAGATCTAGACGTTAGACATTGATGCAAGAATTGGAGGCGCGTGATTTTTGTCTGTGTTGCTCTCCGACCCCTCCTTCTGCCGACTCAATGTGGCCATCTGTTTCAATTGTGTAGCCTCCAAAACTTTATCGTCGTTGCTCACGGCCAGGCGAGGAGTGAAGGCTGCTGCTTTGTCATCGGAGAGGATCGTGGCCAAGCTGGTTGTTGTCAATGCAGCGGACAATCAGTAGCAGGGTCGGCGTCAAGGGGCCGCCACGAACTCAGCAAAGTCACGGCCATGAAGAGGTCTTGACCGTGACTCCTTCAGCTCTCTCTTTGCTCTCTCAAGTATGTTCTTTCAATGTGCTCTGAAAATTCTAATTTGCTGACCTCTAACTTGTGAGGCATAACGTCCTATATATAATGCAAACCTAGGTTTAAACTTGATCTCATGGACTTAGTTTAGGCTTTTCAATGTAACAGGCTGAATTAAGCTCAAGACCTATTTTAATTAATTCCCATGGGCTGAAATTAGATTAAATTAAATTCACTTTCGCCCATCTCCCTATGTAATTTTCGGCCACCATAGGCCTCTAGTGCTAGCTGAATTTTGGCTTCTCTTGCATGTTCAACTTGTCAAATTTCAAGTTCAAAATATAAACTAAATAAAAAAATGCTCCTAAAACTATATGCTATGCACTTTAATTCTAATAAAACTAATCTCTAATTTTCTATGCAATAAATGAATAATTGGGTTGCCAAAATTTATGTGTCAACAAAGATGTTTAATGTACGAGGAACAAAGGCATTACTCAAATATGATAGAATATTTTTTAAATCAAAATACTATGAGGCTGTCCAATCTCTCCAGCCTTATCGAGATAAAGTTATCACAGTCCGAGACATAAATCAACACATTTCCTAAGGGTTGTTATATCTAAAGTTGTAAACATGATGTCACTCACCCAACTCACCAAAACGAAAGATGAGAAAGACAGGGTGATGTAATAGCCAGGAGGTTTGCCTAGAAGCAACCACCTTTGAAAGAGTGCGTAACAGGGGATAGCCCTATTTTTGGTGTTTGGTCAGGGAAAATCATAAGGCAATGATAACTAGCTAGGCAGTCAAACTTTACTCCCTTGGAATTGGTTTAGCCATAGGGAAACCTACGGCTAGATTGAACCTATTGCAGCTGCTACTGCTGTTTTCTTGATCTACCAATTGGTCAAGGAAATTTTTCTAGATGAAGGTATCGGCAACAACGTGTTTTATTGCGGGACAACTTATGATATTCATATCGATCTGTTATTCATAGGATAATTGTCTGGGAAGCCTAATTTGAATTGGTTTTAACAAATCCCTCATTATTGCTCAGACCAAGTAATAACAGGATCCTTATTAGTAACCTAATATTTTCTTGGAAAATATATTTTATTCCCCCATTGCTTCCTTGAAATAGAGAAGTCCTGACTAGACACCCAAAGTTATGGGGCTATTTTGCAAAAACATGATTGTCCGTAAAAATATTTTCTTACAAAAACATGACCCAAAATATTGTGAGGGAATTCATCAAGAAGCATATCATACATCATTTTGGCATTCCCAAAACCATAACGGCTAACCAAGGGATTGTCTTCATGGGTATCGAAGTTCTCAACTTTGTAGAATCAAGCGGAATAAAGATGACACATTTAATACCATAGTCTGCACAAGCCAACTGACAATCTAAGGCGTCAAACAAAGTCATTATTAACTTGATAAAGAAGCATATAAAAGAAAACCCAAGGGAATGGGACATGACTTTGTCAATAGTGTTATAAGCATACCACACATTGAAGAGATCGACAATATGGACAAGCTTGTATTTTTTGACCTACGACCAAGAGGCGGTCTTGCCACTAGAAACCACAGTGCAATCACTAAGGGTTTAGAATAAGCACGTGAAGGTTAAATTCTTTGCTTGGGGGATTTGGTTTGGAAGACGGTTCTACCATTTCACACAAAAATCGAAACATTAGGTAAGTGGTTGACCATTTGGGAAGGACCGTATCAAATTATTGATGTTTTAAGCAGCAACGCCTACAAATTAACAAGCTTAGAGGAGGAAGAGTTGCCGTGTTTCATCAATAGAAAATATTTGAAGTTGTTCTATCCTACAATGTGGGAAATGAAGGTGTAACACCCTCGATACCGACTCCATAAGGATTGGCCATAAGATTATGAATGGATCCACCATGGGCCATTGGCCATGAGATTGATTGGTTCGATCGTTAAGGCATCAAGAATTGGTCATGGTCTGACTAACTGATCACGAACTGATCAAGGTGTTGGCCGTGAATTTTGTACCAACCATACCAATAAGATGAGGTCACCAACTCATAAGAGGACCTTTTGATCACGAAGATTGATCACGGGATGATTTTGGATCGATGGATGATCATGAGTCGATCCGATCGGTCATAGTGCCCGGCTGTGAGTGATTCCGCTTGGCTATGCACCAATACACGAACGATTCGACTTGACCAAATGTGATCATCTTTCGACCAAAAATGCATCATTCTCTATTTACTTCTTAGTGATTGGAAAGGAATCTTGAACTGGTGGTGTCCGATCGTGGATCGGTAATGTACTGACCATGAACCATATGGATGGATCAGGTGTCAACCGGAATTAGCTTAAGGATAGACCCAGATATTTCTTCACTAATTTTAAGGTCCATGAGTGCCTTCGCTTAATGCTAGGCCATGGGTAGCCTTAGGATTAACCTTGAACCGACCGAAGGACAACTAACCTTTTAGGCTGACCGACCGTCCAAAGGAATGGTTCGAGTGAGCATGGGGCATGTGGTCGAACGTCGGGTGTACATGATTCAGTTTTTCAAGGTGAACCTAACGATTCCTTTTCCGGCCTCGGAACCAACGTAGACGATGGATTTCTCTAGACCGCTTTCTTAAGGAAGAAAATGACAAAATGGAATTTTTTAGAACACCCTAACTTCTTCATGAAGGAGGTTGACTTATCATTCCACCTAAATTGTTCTAGATATAGCCATGATTATCAAGGATTTACCTTAGGAGTTAAGCAAAGTATCCAAGCCAAATGGTCCAATAAAAATAGGACACATTGGAGCAAATTATGGCTATCCTATAGCCTTGATGCCACCTTGAGTTTCATAGGTTTTGACTTCCCAGTTTCTTGAAACTATTGGATTTTTTCTACTTTCCAATTTTATAGAGTCCTTTATGCTTTGAATTTAGAGAAACTTTCTGTGACATCCCGATTTTCCGATTCTATTTTCAATAAATTGAGACGGGCATTTCGTTGGCACGCATATAGTTCTTTTCCTTGAGTCAGCCACTCATGTGAAAACTAGTCTATCGGGTGAAGCCGTTAAGAGTTTCTAATGCATCAGACTCGAGAATTTGACCAGGAAGCGATCTTCCGACCGAGCTAATCTGCAAGGGTCATTGTGGCACAATTAAAAATTGATTAGAGATCGAAGATAGGTCGACTCGATAGAGGCATGTGATCAGGTGTGGGTGATTCCATCGGATCGCACAATTCTTGTCGATCGGCACTAGACCGACTTTTCTGTCGATTGGGTACCCTGTGTTCGTATTTGAAACCTTAAGATTACCTCGACAACCGAAAGTCGCAAATGTTTCAAAGATGTACATTGTGGCTTGAGATGATCAACCACAGGTCAAATGCAAGAAAATTTTTAAAGGCTACCCGGTAGGTTAGGCCGCACTAGTATCGTGCCAAAGTGAAATTAACTGTGGAATTGAGATCGAATTTAGAAATTGGAAGTCTGGGTGAGTCACAAATCATTTTAAGAAAATTGATTAATCTTCGGAAGATTTTTCATGCAAGCCGAGTTTTTCAGCAAAATAATCAAAGAATGGCTAATTTGGCTCGAGAAATTAGTAGGCCCGCTTTTGGTCGTACTTTTGGGACTTAAGTTGGTTCTACGAACAAGTGAAGATGTGAATTGAAGTGTGGTGACATTGGATTAATTTTATAGACTTTAATTTGGACTCAGTTGGAAGAGAATTGATGGAAATTGAAGAAATTGGATGTACAAGAATTGGACCCCGGCGGAAAATGAAAGTGCAACCATTGGAGAAGTTGTGGAGGAATTGAGTGAGTGGAAGATGACATGGGATGATGTCATGGTGGTGGGCCATTTTGTTGGATTAAAGAAAAAGAAAAAGAAAAGGGAATGGTTCCATCTCTCTCTCTCCTTCTCCTCTCTTCTTCCTCTCTCCCGTCGAGCTCTCTCCTCCATGTTCTTCATCTTCTTCTTCGAAACCCAGCAACCGAAGAAGTTGAAGATCGCTCGACGCCCGTAGCCGCTCGCCGTTCGTCGCGGTCACCGCTCGTCCGCGTGCGAAGACCCGCGCGCGCTCGCCGGCCCGCCATCGCACCATCTCCGCTTCGCCTCAGCTCGCGTCGTAGCTGCTGCATCAACCCGTGCCGAAGCCGTTCGGCCACCTCCGGCCACCGTTTGGGCCCTGCCTAGGTCCGGTTCGACCCCTCAACCTTCCCCGGTCCTTCCCCATCTCATCCAAGCATTGGATCTACCCTTTCTCGGCCTCAAACTGCAGTGGACAGCAGTTGTAGAAAATGGGTATGGCAGCCCGTGTTTGGCCCGTTTTGGCCGTCTTTCCGAGCCCGGATGCTCGGCCCGCCTTGAGGAAAGTCGATCCTCGCATCACCCTCATCGTTTTGGTCCGCTCGGCTGGCTAATCCGGTGAGTTTAGCTCACTAAACCTCGCTTAGAGGGTTAATTATGCTTTAGGTGTGCTTAGCTTAAGTTAATTAAGCTTAGGTGGTTAGTTTAATTTATTTAATTTTGAATTAGATTAAGATGTTTGTTTAGTTTAAAGTATGCTTAATTAAAGGCTAAGAGAGTTTATTTAATAATAAACCTTGATGGGACATAATAGGGTTTTAATTTTGAATTATTTAATTGCTTCGAAATTCTGGAAATTTATAATATTATATTAATTCCGAAATTATTAAAATATTATTATTTAAAAAAAACGGAAAAATTATTTTTGACCCCGGTTGCTCAGAATTTCGTGTCGATCGCTGCTGTGTAGTCGGATTTTGAAATTGATGATTGGATGTTATAAATTGAGTGTGGATCGTGAAAAATATGAATATTATTATTTAATTATTTTTGGAATAAATTTAATTATTTAATAAATTCCGAAAATTTTGTTAGGACCCTAAACTTTCAAAATTTCGTGCTGATTGCTGCTGTGTATTTAGAATTTGAATTTGATGATTGATTGTGGCAAATGGAGTGTGATTGTGATAAATAGGGATTCTTTATAAAATCCTAAGTGTAGAAATTGATGGGAGATTGGCCGTGATTGACCACCTATTGGAGGTCGTGCCCAATGAAGCCGTGATGGACCACCTAGGAGAAGTCGTGCCCAGTGAGGCCGTGATGGACCATCTATTAAAGGTCGTGCCCAGTGAGGCCGTGATGGACCACCTATGAGAGGTTGTGCCTAATAAGGCTGTGACGAACCACCTATGAGAGGTCGTGCCCAGTGAGGCCGTGATGTACCACCTAGGAGAGGTCGTGCCCAGTGAGGCCGTGATGGACTACTTATTAAAGGTCGTGCCTAGTGAGGCCGTGATGGACCACCTATTAGAGGTCGTGCCCAGTGAGGCCGTGATGGACCACCTATTAGAGGTCGTGCCCAGTGAGGCCGTGATGGACCACCTAATTAAAGGTTGTGCCAAGTGGGGCCGTGATTGCCACTATTTGTTAAACCTTCCTATAGGGTCGAGATTGAGAGCAATGATTGATTTGCTAGAATGACATGTAATCGGCCGAGTCGATTGATCGCTGAGACAATCCAAGTGGTTGAATTGTTTTGATAATGTGATTGTGCCATGGTTGTTTGGTTATCATAATTGTACGCGGTTGAATTATATAAATTGTGCTAACCTCCAGATGAAGGCTGAGACGAGGTAAGTCTTCTGTGTGATGTGGCTAGGCCACCCGGGGCTTATTTTCTTTCTAATAGGGGTTTAGGGGGTTGAACTTGCTGAGACATCGTCTCATCCCGGTTATGGGATTAAAATTTAAGGTCGTAGGACAGTTCATTTTTAAGAGTCGGTCTTTTATAGACTTTTGGCTGTAGGCCTTCGTCTGTAACTCCGTTGGTTTGTGTAAGTGATTGGTCGTGAAATTGTTTCTTGCTTTTCTATCCCGTATTTTATTGTCAGGGGTTTTATAATATGTTCCGCTTGCGCAATAATAAATGAATGGGGTCAGCGACACTACCTGGGAATGTCGCATTTGATCGACCGCAGTGGGATGTGCTCACGCTCGGGGTTCGGGTCGTGACACTTTCTTCATAAAAGTTGTTCAAAATATCATTATCTATAACATACTTAAATTTCATATTTTTCTAAGGTGGAATGGTTGGGACAAAGGCCCAATCAATTACTGTATAGAACTTGCCTAGTATAGTAAAAACGGTAACCAAGTTGATTTCTCAATTTTTTTATAAAATTATCCCTTACGAATTTGAACATGCTTCCTTCACAAATTTTTTAAACGATATCCATATATACAACATATTAAAATTCAAATAGTTTTGTGAAGATTTGGATTTCGAAATGAGTCTCTCTCTTTGACCGTTGAAACTGCTCGACGGATGAATTTTTTGGTTGTGTTCAATGATTTGTTGCTCTTTCCACAAAAAAAATTTGGCTTGAATTTCTGCTTGAAAAGTGTTTTCTAAGGTCTTCTCTATAACATATTAGAATTTTATAATTTTTCGAGCCCGTTTGGTAAGGTAATGGTACTAATTTCGAATGTTATTCAAAACTATTTTTGTCTTAGAAGGGGAGAACCACATGCCCAACTTGGAGGGGAAGGGGGCTGCACATCTAACTTGAGGAAGAAGCCAATCTAGAATCTTCTTGGCTTCAAGATAAGAATGTATTAAATGCTTTTGGAAGCTAGCTAATTAATGAGCTTAATAAGTCACATGCTCATGTGGTTAACTTGGAGAACAAGTTGTTCAAAGTCCAAGTTTCTTGATGACCAAATCTTAGGTAAATCTTAGGGTATGATGACCCTAAAATGTAGCCTTGATGAACAAGGCAAGGACCAACCAATTAGAAGAAGACGTTAGGCATTAAATAGGCTTATGTGTCTCTTCTACTTCAGTTGATTCTTCAACTTCTGTTGCTCGTTGATCTTCAGAAGTCTGAGTCACTTCAAGGGAGATAGACTTTATAAGGTATGGAGCAGATTCAAATTCTTCAAGTTGAGTCTGAATTAGTTGATTCTACAAAGAGTCTTGGAATTTGACGTTCATAGATTCTTCCACAGATTGAGTCTTCTTGTTGCATATTCTGTAAGCTTTGCTTGAAGTTGAATAGTCAAGGAAAATTCCTTCGTATGATTTTTCTTCAAACTTACCAATTCGATCATTTGCATTTTTCAAGACAAAACATTTGCAACCAAGTATATGAAAATAAGAAACAATTGGCTTCTTTCCTTTGAATAACTCATAGGAAGTTTTCTCAAGAATAAGCCTTAAAAATACTCTGTTAATAATATAACAAGCTGTAGAAACTGCTTCAGCCCAAAAATAATGAGAAATATTACTTTCTATTAAAAGAGTTATTGTCATTTCTTGCAAAGATCTATTCTTTCTTTCGATAACTCCATTCTGTTCTGGAGTGTATGGAGAGGAGAAAACATGTTGAAAATCATATTCATCACAGAATTTGGGAAAGTCTTGATTTTCAAACTCACCTCCATGGTCTGTTCGTATGCTTAAGATAGCATACCCTGTCTCATTCTGAACTTTTTTGGCAAACTTTGAAAAGTGAGAAAAGGTTTCAGACTTACTTGCCAAAAAGTAAACCCAAGTAAATCGGGAATAATCATCCACAATTATTAGGCAATATCTCTTTTCACCAATGCTTTGAGTTCTGATTGGTTCAAAGAAATCCATATGCAAGAGCTGCAAAACACGATTAGTAAAAACCTGATTTATTGGTTTAAAAGAACTTCTAACATGTTTTCCCAACACACATGGTGTGCATAATTCAGATTTTTCATACTTCAGGTTGGGCAATCCACGAACAAGTTTCTTGGATGAGATTTTGGCAATTTGCTTCAAGTTAACATGGCCAAGTTTTCGATGCCAAAGATGTGCTTAATCTTAAATTGATACTAGACATTGAGATCTTTCTGGTTTTATATCCATAAAATAAATGTTCCCATGTCTTCATCCAGTAAAAGATTGAGAAAGATCTTTACTAATTCCCGAACATATTCCTTCTTGGAAATTGATTTTGAATCCGGTGTTGCACAATTGGCTAATGTTAAGTAGATTGTAATTTAGTCCTTCCACCAAAGAGACATTGTTGATTGTGAGACTTCCAATCCTTCCACCATTTGTTTGAACAAGTTTTATAAAACAACTTGAATCTCTAGTCATGTGTCTCGAACAACCACTATCCAAATACCATTTAACATTTTTCTTGATAGTGACATGCAATTAAAAAAAACAAACTCAAGCTTTCTTTGGAACCCACATTTTCTTGGGTCCAAGGGAGTTAATGCAATATACAGTTTTTGTCTATTCCTTCTTAACAGATCTCCAAATCATAGGACATTATTTCTCAAAGTGTTCTGAGCTGTTGCACTTTGAACATTTGAGAGCACTTCGGCCAATAGGTTTTACAAAGACTTTTTTGAAAATGATTTCTATAAAAAAAAATTTGTAGGTCTTTGTTTGATTCTTTCCTTTACTTTTGGAAAATCAATTAGATAAATAGTTTCTGAAGTCATTACCAAACCTGATTTGTTGTAATAAGGTCTTTGAACTGAAAAAAAAAAATCCAATTTCTCAGATTCCATTTAAAACCTTTTTGAGATATTTGAAAAGTATTATTTTGAAAGAGAGTCTGTATTTTCTTTTAAAACAACAAAACTTTTGTCTAGATTTTCAAACTTTTCTTTCCAAGAATTTTCCTATTGCTTAAGTGTAGAATTCTCCAGTTTTAGTTCGGAAATCCTTTTAAGAAAGGTTTTGAGACTAAGATAAAGTTCATCAATGTATTTTGAGACTTTAGTAGGAATTTTTAAATTACTTATCTCGATTTCGCTGTCTAAGTCTGAATCTATCTTAGAGTTTGAGTCTGATCCTGATTTTGCCATTAGACATTTATTAGCATAATCTTCATCATTTTCTTCACATTCATTATCTCTCCATGTCTCTGCTTTGAGAGCTTTTCTATATTTCTGAGTTTTTCCCTTCTTTCTCTTCAACAGAGAACAGTTGGGTCTAATGTGTCTCTTTCTCTTACATTCCAAACATATCACATCTTTGTTGGCTTCATCATCCTTAGTTGATTTGTTTTGAAATTTTTAAGTGCTTTGTTTCTTCCAATTGAATCTTCTTCCCTTTTTGTTCAGTTTCCTAAACCTCCTTATCATAAGTGCTAGCTCTTCATCATCCATATCATCTTCAAAGTCTGTAATATCATAATCATCGTTAGATTTTAAAGCAATTGACATCTTACCTTTGGAATCTTCCTCCTCGTTGATTTGCTCCACTTTATAAGATTGAAGTGTACCAACTAGTTCGTCTAAAAAAAGTGGCGTGATCCTTTGAGTTTCCCTAATTGAAGTCTTCACATGATTCCAGTCTTTGGAGAGTCCACGTAGCAGTTTGTTAACTTCCATTGGTCTTGAGATTGGCTGTCCCTGATACTCTAGACCGTTTACAATTTCTGTAAAACAACTAAACATGTCAGTGATAGATTTCTCGGTTTTATCTTGAAGGCTTCATAGGGGGCACATGATAACCAAAATTTCTATTCCAGAAATAGTTTTTCTGTTCCAAACCTATTTCTGGAAGAGAAATCCGTTTGATAAACCTATTCCGTTTTTCTATTTCTGGAATAGATTTCTATTCCAAAAATAGATTTGGAAGAGAAATTAGAAATATAAAAAATCTACTTCTCTATTTCTGAAA
Source organism: Eucalyptus camaldulensis (assembly GCA_019915185.1). Lineage (NCBI taxonomy): Eukaryota > Viridiplantae > Streptophyta > Magnoliopsida > Myrtales > Myrtaceae > Eucalyptus > Eucalyptus camaldulensis. Next base: position 7,246,306 of record JAHSVA010000012.1, read on the forward strand.
CAGAAATTAGAAATAATTTCTCCCACAAACCCTAATTTCGGTAACTCTCATCTCCTCTACAACGTCTTGCCTCCTCCTCCTCCTCTGCCGGTTGCCGCCCGTTGCCACCCACCATCGGCCGCCGGTCGCCGACCCCTGCCGCCGCCGCCGACCCCCGCCACCCGCCGCCTGCCGCCAGCCGTCGCAGGTCGCCGGTCGTCGCCGCCGCTGCCACCAGTCACCGCCGATCACTCGCCACCTATGCGGTCGCCGGTCACTGCTGCCGGCTGCCGGTCGCTAGTCGCCATCGCCGGTTGCCGCCGCCAATCGCCGGTCGCCGGCCAACAACCCAGAAAGAAAGAAATTTTGTGTCATTATCAAACGAATTTCTACTTTTAAAGTAGAAATTTTGTCTAGTTATCAAACGGTTATTTTTGCTTAGAAACTCTTCTAGAAATAGAAATAGAAAAATCTATTTCTGTTCCAGAAATTATTTCTGGAACAAAATGGTTGTCATGCACCCCTATACTGTCCAAGTAGAATATTGATCTTTGTTTCTTTCACTCGATCAATTCCTTCATAGGTAATGTGCAACCTATCCCAAACTTCTGAGGCTATTTCATAAGAAGAAATTCTATTATACGCAATAGGAGATATAGAGAGTAAATTGCTTAGAGCTTGTCCCTTGGTTATTTCTTCTTGTGTCATCTTGCTAGTGTCTGCAACTTCTTTTCCTCTTTCTAAAACTAATGCAACTTTAGGAACGATTCATTTTTCTACCACATCCCATTCCAGATAATCTTTTGATCTTAGGAATGCCTTTATCTTATTTATTTTTCATACACTATATTACTTTCCATCAAAATAAGGAGGTCTGGTATTGCTCTGGCTTTCAACCAAATCCAGAGCCAACATACTAGCCATAGATCTTTAACTCTGAAGTAAAAACACTTCAATTAAATGAGAATACATGCTCTGATACCAATTTATATGACTAGTAAAAGCACTTAGAGGGGGTGAATAGGTGTAAAAAGAAGTATTGCAAGAGTGATCCAAACTATAGAAGATATAGGCATGGCTCCATATGAAGCATTATATGGAAGAAGGTGCAAGACCCCTGTTTGTTGGAATGAAGTAGGTGAAAGGAGATTGACAGGACCTAAACTAGTACAAATCACTACTGAGGCTGTTGAAATTATTAGGAAAATACTTAAAACAACCCAGAGTAGATAGAAAGACTACGCAGATAAGCATAGAAGGCTTTTAGAATTTGATGTGGGGGATCATGTATTCCTTAAAGTGTCCCCTCTGAAAGGAATATCTCGATTTAGAATAAAAGGAAAGTTAAGTTCCAGATTTGTTGGACCCTTTGAAATACTTGAAAGAATGGGAGATGTAGCTTATCGTTTGGCGATGCCTCCTAAATTGGGAAATTTACATGATGTGTTCCATGTGTCGATGCTAAGGAGATATTGGCCGGATCCTAGTCAAATACTCGATCATGAAGCCATCAAAGTGGATGAGGGAGTGAGATACATTGAGGAGCCTATGCAAGTACTGGATCGAAAGGAGCAAATTCTTAGGACCAAGAAAATTCCATTGGTTAAGATATTATAGCAACATCATGATGTGGAGGAAGCCACATGGGAAAGTGAAAATGAAATGAGGGAAAGGTACCCTCACTTGTTTAAAGAGACATGAGTGATGTCTAATTTAGAGGACGAAATTCTCTAAGGAGGGGAGAATTGTGGCATCCTAAAATTTCATAACGATCCCTAGATACACTACGGCCCATGACTAGGTGATGGAAGCACATCGGATTATATTATAGTCATTAGACCAATGGATTACAATCAAGCAAGGGCCGAGCATTCAATGGACTATTGTTTTGTTGGAAATGTATCACATGCTCATGTGACACCAAGGTTGTACTATAAGATGGGTTGATAAGAAATTTTTGGCCATGAACCCTATGAATTGAACTATCCTTGTGTATGGTTGTAATAATTATGGCCATGCGGACATTGGTGATTATGTAATTATAAGTGGAAATTAAAGTGAGATATTAGGAGTGGATGTGGGCTGAATACTTAAGGCCCAAAACCGCCCAAACTAGCCAACATTTCCTCTTCATTCAGTCGACCAAGGCCTGGCCGAATGAGGCCACATCAATGCAAGAAAATCGACAAGTAGCAAGAGGGAATGCATGAGGTGTCGCTGCCCCTTGCTTCACCGGAGGTTTCCCATGCAAAACCTCATGATTATTAGCTAATTAAGAAAACAAAAGGAAAAGAGAAGGGGGCGGAGTGAATGATGAAGCAACCGAGGGAGAGAGTGACCGAGAGAAAGAGAGAGAAAGTCCAAGAGAAAGAGAGAGTTTGTGAGGGTGTATCGGCAAGGGGAAGAAGGAGACCAGCCCTGTCGTGAACATGCCTGCTGCCACCGTTGACATAACCTAGCTTCGCCGTCAATCAAGCCACGCCCGAAGTCCTCAAGTCGCTATTTTGCTTGCTGTGGTTGCGTTGGACTTAAGGCAAGTGAGAGTCCATTGATCTACATTTTGCTATGCTGTGGTTGTTTAGTGAAGTGTAATATATTTTTGAGATGCTTGAATTGTGATGCTGGATGCTGGAATTCGAAAGAACATAAGTAGTTCCTTAGGACTAGTAAACTGTTTCATGGAAAAACAGCTTGACCTTTCGCGACTCCGTGAATTTTATGCAATTATCTAGTTGAAATTTGACTGTGTCCTTGATAAAATTTGTAGATGGCATCTTAAGGAGTAACATACTACAATTTGAGAAGAAACGAACAAGTGTTTGTCGGTGAAACGATTTTTCTCTGTAAATGTTAATCCTGGAAACTGTTACATAGGGTTAGGGAGAGTTATAGCGATTATATCTCTTGATCTACAATGAATTTGACTTAAAGTCATTCATGAAACTTTTACCGCTAGGTCTTATCTATAACATATCAAAAATTCAAAATTTTCTGAGTTCATTTAGGGGTTATTCCGCAATTTTCATTAAAACTGCACATTCTGGTTTTTAAGCTGTTTTACTCCGACTTTGCTCAACTGATTTCAATTAGTGAAGTGCATTCTGTTTTGTTCGAAAATTGTTTTATTTCAAGAACAATTGAACTGCTCTATGAGTTGTGATGTCTTGAGTTGTTGTTTATACAATGGATGCGGTGACATTTAACATATCGTATGGCATCAAATGTTATTTTCAAAGTGAGACATATACGTGTATATATATCATGTTGTTGAAAATACCGTCGGACAACTAGGTCGACGATGCCCCGGGAGTGTCGAAATGTCCATAGGGTCAAGTGAGTCGACGCCGATTGAATGCCCGGAGGTGTGTGCTGGATGTCCTCGGGAGTTTCGAGATGCTTGGAGGTGTGTGCCAGAGGCCTTGTGATGCCAGTTGGGGTACGAGATGCCCGGAGGTGTGTGCCAGAAGTCTTGTGATGCCAGGATTGGATGCGAAAGCCTGGAGGGATGCAAACACTGGTCCTCGGGGAAAATGAGATCCTTTTGAACATCAAAATGGGAAATGAATCGTGCACATGTGTGTGCATATGGCATGGTACATGAGTTGTCTATGAATTTTGAGTTGGTATTATTTGGCATTGAAAATGTGGTTATTAAGGTATGGGATGAACCTTATGGATTTATATGCATGGTTGCATAGATGTTATATGCATGAAATCTTGGTTGTCTTGCTTGTTGCATTGTGTAGTTTGGTTGATCTTTTACTACTAAGTGGTTGTACTCTTCCCATTTGGGGACCAACGTTTCAAACTAGGAGATATGTCTCTATCACTAGTCACCCCTGGTACTTTCTATGGCATACCGACCGATGCCGAGTGCAGATGTACGAAGCATCATCACCCTGAGATACGAGAGCTAGCTTTTGTTCGTGTGCGGGTTTTGGTTTTGTACAACGTTGGATCACCCGCCGCCCCTATTATTCAGGAGTTTTTGTATGTACATGTACGCCATGGTGGGGTTATGCTGGGGATGCTGCCGCCGCGACTTGCTGATGGACGGAGTTGGGTGTGACTGAGTGCGATGGACGGAAGATGAAGCTTCTTTTTAGACCGCCAACACTAAATGATGGACCGATGTACATGACTACTGTAGAGTCGGGTACTTTTGGTTATAGCCGAGCTTAGAAAAGCCTTGGCCTTTTGATGTACTGACTCATGATGTCCATCAAAATTATGTAAATAAAAATGTTCGGCTCTAACTTATATAAGATGTGTAGTTGGTGTGCATTGCATTATTTTGTTGGAGTATGGGATAGGGAGATTTGAATATTCTTCCGCTATATGAATTGCGCTGGGACTGATCTAAATGATATAAACCCCCAGAACTTATGGACCCATTACAATTCTATGGTATCAAAGTGAAATATTATAAGGTCAAAAGAAAGGTAACCTAACTGTGGCGACCCTAACGGATTGTGGGCCATTGCGAGGGTGCCACACTATCGGTGAGGGTAACTTTAAATCTTAAGTCTGGAAGTCTTCAGACCTTGACGATAGAGTTTACAAGCCTTCAAACTAGACTGATGGAAATGTTTTGTTAACTGCAAAACAATAAAGAAGTTTTCTCCAACACATGTCAAGCGGCTCTTTACGAGTTAAACCTTATCAACCTTATACCACTTGCCATCAGGCGGATCAAGGGGTATTTTCAAGGTTCAACGACGGTAATAATTAGCTGTCAATTCCATGTTCTCATCACCAAACTCTAACCCTCATCCTGATGGACTAGGAGAAAAGAACACTACAAGTGCCATAACTTGGCACAAAGGGATATTGAAGTGCCATAAGTTACGAAAGGTACACTAAATGCCACATTTTAAGAAAAATTGGACACCTGAGTGCCACCTCCAGCGAAGCCGGCCGGAAATCATATGTGGCAATTAAATATTAATATTTCTCGATGAGGTGGCTTGCCGAAGAGTTGAGTCAGCTCTAATTCACCCCAAACTGCGTTGTTTCGGGTGTTGGCCAAAATTAAGCTCTTAAATCAGTCAAAACAACGTCGTTTTGGCATAATTTGAATCTTCAATTAATATAAAAATTAATTAAATTTAATTAAAAACAAAATAATAATATAATTTATATTTATTATTAAAAAAAAAAAGGAGGAGGAAAGCAGCTGACGGCTGAAGGCTGAGCCCTCATCGCCACCGCCTCCCCATTGTCGCCAGAAGATGGGGGAGGGTTGGCCAAGGCCGCTGAGCCCTGGCCGAGGGCCTGTGGCCCCAGCCGATCGGCGGCGAGGGCCTGCGTGCCCGCGCGGAGCCGCTAGCCCTCTACAAAGGCTCGGCGGCCCCTGCCCTTGCCACCGGCTGCCTCCCTCCTCCTCCCCCCTGCACCTTTTTTCCTTCCTCCTCCTTAGTCGCCAATTGCTTCCCCTCCTCCTTCCCGCCCCCCCCCCCCCGGATCGGCAGCCCTCACCAAGCTGGGCCAAGGGTCGTTGCCCCTCACCAGATTTGGGCGAGGACCACGACCCTCGCCCTAGATCGAGGCATGGGCTCACGGGCCCTCACCACTGATCGATTGAGGTCGCTGATCCTTGGCTAGGGCTTGACAACCCTGGCCAACCTTCCCAATTCCGTCGCCGGCTCTTGTCGGCAGCAACAAGGCGGTGGCGGTGGCTGAGGGCTAAGCCCTCAGCTACCACCCTTTTTTTTTAATTCTTTTTATTTTTAAAATTTTTTAAATTTTTTAAATATTTTAAATATTTGTATTTTTTATAAATGTTTTAAATAAATTTAATTTAATTTATATTTATATTATTTTTTTACCACGTCAGCCCAAAACGACGCCATTTTTGCATTATTTGGCCACGTTAGTGTGCAAACGACGCCATTTTGCACTTGTTTAGCCGGAAAAATGCCACGTATGCAATTTGGCAGGATTTTGGCCAAATTAGCACTTAAGTGATCCATTTTGCTCCAATTTTGGCACTTAAGTGTACCTTTAGTAAATTATGGCACTTAAGTATCCCCTTCTGCCAAGTTATGGCATTCCAAGGGTCCGCATCTCGATAGACTAGCTACTTGAGGGTAGACAGGTGATACATTGTAACTAATGTAATAGTCATATTTTTCACTATGTTCTCCTAAAATTCCAATGATATGATCTCCTTCCTCATATCTCCATTTGAATGATTTATCAGTCACTCAATGAGCACGAAATGTCACACCTTGAACCTTGAGCGTGAACACATCCATCGGTGGTCGATAAAACTTGTGACATCCCAAGACGCGTCGCCAACCCATTCATATTAATGCACATGCGAAAGCGTATAATAAATCCCTATTCAATACAAAAAAGACAATACAAAAATAGGAAAGAAAAGTAGCATACATATTTCACAAAACACTTTTTCATAAACAAACTAGTTTATAGACAATACTAGTCTATAAATAGAAGTCTACTCCAAAAAGAAGAGCCACCAAGCCATCTAAGCACAAGATTCCTCAATCGAGACCTCTAAGACCTCTGAGGGTGCTAGGTCTTCCATGACACCATCAGGGGGATCAGTTACCCTCTCACCTGCCGCAGCGTTGATCGCAACGGCGAGGATGTCGAAACCCTGAAGAGGAACTTCTCGGATTCCATTGATCCCATGACGAAACCATGCCCTAAATCAATGAGGTACCAACAGAGGTCAGCCCTCATTGACCATGATAGTGGTCACAATGAGCTCATGGAGCCAAGGACTCCTAAGAACAGGGATGTTAGTATTCTGCTTTGTATACCCCCTCAGCTGACCAAAATGTACTAGAGGAACAGCCATCTACGGACCTAAAAAGTTAAGCCCACGACAGGGTGAGACAATGTCTCAACAAGATCAGCCCCCCAAACTCCGGCTAGGAAGGAAATACACCTAAAGGTAGTCTAACCACATATCACAAAAGACTTGCCTCGCCTTAGTTCCTTCCTACACGTCAGTACAATTTATATCACATATGCATATAATAAATGCACACATCAATTGAAATGTCTTACTCAATCTCAATCAATCACAGGGGTTCCGATTATAGGGTCAAATCGTTATGACACGTTCCATTCCGTGCCACACAATTTTGTCCCATAATCTAGCTTGTCAATTTCAATCATCCACATGTTCCAATTTATTATGGCCTTCAAGGCACGGCCTACTCGACGTTCAACGGTCTTCTGGTGTAACTAGGCATTGTCTCATCCCATTGAGTATAGCAACGTTTACACTAGACAACAATCCCGAAGGAGCATCAGTCCGAAATCTACTGCGACTAGCATCCCTTGTCTAGGGACATCTCATATAAGGGCAATGTCCACCCGACACACATCATGGACAGGTTCTCTTAACCACCACACCATCATTCAATTCTAGCCAAGGGCACCACGCATTGCACTCAAATGCCTCAATTAAGATGATGTGCTTGGCCTATTTTCTTCGTATTAAAAACACTCGGTAAAATAATCGTGTGTGGGTACACAATCAAATCAAACCTTAAAAATTGATATCCTTCCTTTTAAAATCCTACTATTTGATATAGTATTTAAAATCATTTTCGGTGTCAAAACCAAACACTCAATATTTTCTAATTAAATACCAAAATTTCACAATTTTGAAATAAATGCTCAAAATTAACAATCATTACTCAATTGCATAAACTAAGCACACCACTGCAATCAGCATAAAATTTCAAACACCGGCTATCCCGGTATAATTTTTGGAAAATATTTTATAATTAAATAAATGTAATTTAATCCAATAAATACAAACCTAAGCTGGAAACGCTAATTTAACCACATAAACTGACCTAGAAAATTATTGCACCTATCCATATAAATAGTATAGTCTATCTAGCCCTTAACCAATCTATTCTAACCACCTAACAATCATAGTTAACTAACTAAATCACTAATTAAACTAAACTAACTACTTAAGCCATACTTAGTCTAATCTAATTACCTACTAAGCATAATTAACCACATAAGCAAGATTTAGCAAGTAAACTCACTGGTTTTATGGGCCGATGAGTTCATGGTGATGACAATGCCAAGGCGGGCGACAAACAAGTCTGCGGCGACACCAAACGAGGCGCGGGAGAGACCTAAAACGGGTCATGAAGCTTTCAACCCTTGTTGAACTTCAACCTCTGTCCAAGGCCAAAATGAGTTGCTCTACTTGGCTACGGTGGTTGAAAGCGACAAGGCGGGACCAGGCGGCTTAGATGGGCAGCGGCGGAGCTCAACTGCGACGGATGGTGGCTAGAATAGCTCTGGCAAACAGTGACAGCGGCCAAGGCATGGGACACGAGCAGGTGGCTCAGCTGGACGACGGCTGCTGCAAGGGGTGCTAGCTATTTCTCTGGTTTTCTTGAGCTCACAACACTTAAACAATGGAAAAAGGGGTAACAAGGAGGAGGAAGAAGAGAGCTCAGATGAAGGGGACCCAAAATGCCTCTAAAATCTCCTCAAAATATCCAAATACTCATCACTAATGCCCCACCATGCTCAACCACCATCCTCAGCCATTATCCACACCAAAGCTTCTCGAAGAAGTCTCCCAAGGTGGCTAAAATGTTGCTCCCCCCTTGGTCTACAAATTTTGTAACATTCCCCCCCCCCCCCAATTTTATTCAATTCCTCTCCAAATTAATCTAATTGATGCCCTCAACAACTTAGCCAAGGTTTCCACACTTAATTCCACATTTTTCCTTGCCAATTAGTCTAACATGAATGCCAAAAATGCAACAAAAAATGGTCCTCTAATTTTTCCAGTCCAAAATAGTCAAGCTTTGAAATTTCGCAAAAAACTCGGGTTTGCAAAAAAATCTTCGGAGAATGAGTCAACGTTCTTAAAATAAATCATGACATGACAAAACTTTCAATTTTTGAAATCGGGTTCAATTTCGCGGTTAATTTCAATCGGGCACGATTTTAGAGTGACCTAACCTATTGGGTAGCTTATAGGAATTTTTAGTGCATTTAACCCGTGGTTGATTATTTTCGAGCCACATTGTACATTTTCGGCTCATTGGTGACTCTTAGTTGTTGTGAAAATCTCGATGTTTCAAATACAGGCATAGGGTACAGAAATGACAGAAAAATCAATTTAGTGTCATTCAATGAGAATTTCTCAATTAGGTGGAATAACCCACACTTTAATCACATGCCTCTGTTGAACTGACCTATCTCCGACTTTTGATCAATTTTGACGGTGCCGTATTGACCCTTGCAGATTAGCACGGTCAAGCAATAAATTTTTGGTCGAATTCTCAAGTATATTGCATTTAAATTCCTTAACGGCTTCACCTAATAGACTAGTTATCTCGTGAGTGATCAACTCAGAGAAAAAGACTATAGGCATGTCGATGAAAAACCCAACTTATTCAATCGAAAACAGAATCAGAAAATCAGGATGCCACATGAAATTTCTTAGATGGCTTCGTTTTATATTTATCAAGACTTGCTTGACTAAAGTTACGCAGATTTCATGCGTGATTAGCAACCATAACATCATGTTGATTATGATGCCCCCTAGAGTTCATGTTGATTATGATGCCCCCTAGAGTTGTGCCTTTATTGTTGAATCAATCACTTACATTTTGGACACAATTGAGGACCTTGAATCTCATCAAATTCTGAATCCAACAAATCAACTCTTCTTTTTTTATGAGCACAGCGTTCTTTAGAATAAGTTGGTTCATTTGGAATTGGTCCTTTTTGAAATGGGGTTTTCAAGTGTGAATTGTACATCCTGCTAGAGATCCTTCAGCTAGATTGGTAATGCTGGCACCTGGGACTATATGCTTCTTCTCTGATCACCTGTTTGCATCTTACACAAAATTGAAGCCGGTGATGACTCAAGGTATGGCTCTCACCCTAGGTGATATCATTCCAGTCATGACAGGGAATGGGTCCACATCAACTTCCATGGGAGCATTGTTCTTGTCATTTGCAAACTTTATTTTCCCTTGCTTAATCACATCTTGAATGTTCCTTTTGAAAACCACGCAATCGTTGGTATTATGGTACCAAGAATGATGCCACTTACACTAACTCTTTCCTACCAATTCTTCTTTAGCAGGCATGCTTTGCCCTTCGGTTAGTTTTATCTGGCCATCAGCCAGTAACAAATTGAAAATCTCCTCAATCTTATTGGCATCAAAGGAGTAATAGACAAACTCGTTAGCTTTAGACATAAGGTTGGATTTTTCTTTTACTCTAGCCAGTTTTAATGCTTGACAAACATATGGATTGTCTATAATCATCTTAGCAATAGCCATTTCTGCTATGTCCACCTACTCTACATCTTCATCCGTTTCTACTAAATCAGCCTAATTAACATCTACTCGTCTTCCAAGCCTCTTGTCTTTTTCTTCAAGCAAATTCTCATGCTTGGTGGCTATGAAGGACAATTTAAACATATCGAAATAGGTGGAACTTCAAACCGTTAAAAGCAATATCCACCAAAGTTTTCTTAGGTGGAACTAGGTATGTATTTCTAGCTTTCTTAAGCCTAGAAATAAATTGATCGACTAACTCATTATGTAGCTGTTTCATGGTTGATAAATCAGCTACTAATAGATTTGAGACGGCCCTTTGAATTTGGGTACGGCAAAGTCTTTACATTTGTTCTCATGAAATAACCAAGTTTGGCAGCAATGCAGTATACTAAGTAAATGCAATTTTTTTATAATGATAGAGGAAATAACCTTAACTTCCAATAATCTACATGTGCTGCATCTCCACACTGTGCCAAAAAACGGTTAACGTGCTCAAAAGTCAACTGATCATCTTCACCAATAAATAGAATAAACTCAAGCATTTTGAAACCTCTTGGGTATGTTATGATATCCATTCAATTTGGGTACAACTTTCTATAGATATAGGCCAAGCACGCAATGTCGTTAACGTGTCCTCTTAACAATGTCTCAACTATTAGTTGATTTTGAGTTAGAGCCATATGAGGAAATCCTAAGACCCGTTGCATAGCATAATTGGGTTGCAACGCTAGATTTGGCTAAGGAGCTTGATGATATTGTTGTTGAAGCCCATAGAACTGCAGCTGAGGTTTGATTACAGGTGCTGGATTTATTTGTGGGTTAGGAATATTCGCCTAAGCAGGAATAAGAGGTTTTTGTAACTTTTGAGGTTGAACATTTTGAGGTACCTGGGTTTGGACATTAGAGACTTATTGTTAAGTATTAGGAGCCCCTAACTGAGGTACCTAGGGTTGAAGCTTTGGTGCTCCCAATGGCGGTAACGGGGGGCTGAATGTTCACTTGTTGCAATTGATCTTGCCCCCAAGCTAGAGTAATTACAATTTCAGGGACTTCCATTATGACAGAGAATATATTTGTCTAAGGCATTAGAACGAGGCTTGGCTGAATTAAACCTATCCTTGAAGCATTCTCAGATAACGTATTTTTGTTGAGCGCTAGTGGAACAAACACTATAGGACCGCTATCAACATTTGTAATGACATTTGCATTGGTAGACCCATCTGCTTGCATGGTTATGAGAACTTCTTCCCTTTTGCAAGATTCTAGAAGGGGGCCAAGTCGACGCAACTTGTCGTGCATTATTTAAGGTTACTTGAGAGGATGATGATACAAGCACGTACCTGGTTGAAATAGGGACTTGTCCCGTTTGAGGCTTGGCCTAGGTAGTTGAGACTCCATGCTATCCTTGAGTACACTCATGATAAGTGTTAATGATTCAAGGCTTGACAATATTTGTCATTCATTTTACCATATAATTAGCAAACTCATTCTAAGTCTCTTCCAGCATTTGCCTCATAGTAGCAAGCATGATTGATGTAATGTTTTATCTTCTTTCTTCTACATGATGCCTTGAGGCATCAGCTCCTTCCTTTTGGACTTCATTTGCAGGTTCATTTTGAGGATGCTAGGCTAATGATGACTTAGCTCGTGCATTGTTCTTAGCCATCACTATTTGCTTGTTAGTGGCATTATTCAAATTGAGTCGACTTTGAGTCCATGGCATTGCACTCTCTCAACTCAACACAATTAGTCCCACTAGGCATGCTAAAAAGATATTTCACCGGTTTTAATTCCCGTAAAAATCTTTCACCATACGTTGTGTTTTGGTTTTATTATAAGAGACTATGGTTTTGTGTTGAGCTTGGATAGAGAATATCAAATGCAAAGGGGAAATTTTATTCTCAACTTGTATACAACCATGACAAGTGACACTTTGATGATTCAAAGACTAACTGCCTTGGAGCACAAATTACACTAGAATCTAATCAATGATGTGATGTCAGCACTCGTAGCTAGGTAGTCTATGCTTTGAACTCAAACTATGCTGGAATTTGATCTACGACACAGCTTGTTTTAGGCGTATAGTTGGAATCTAATCAACAGAATACTCTAAGATGGGAAACACGACGTTGGAATTTAATTAATAATGCTAGGCTTGTGGAACAACACCAAAATTTAATCAACAATGCTGAGCCAGATAGAGATGCACGCTAAAATTTAATCGAAAACGGGAATCTGGAAATTACAGCTAAAAATGCGATAAAAGTAAAGATAAAATAAAGATAGTTGTTGTGTTGTTCGGGACTTCTTCATTGGATAGACTATGGTATTTATAAGATGAACTGGTAACCATCAGCTGGTCTCCTTTCCTTGGGCGCTACTCTTAACATTTTCCACTTTTAAATTAAAAAAAAAAATCTCCTTAGTACCCTAATCCATAAACAATTGCTTCCTAACTCGTCGACGATGCCTGTACAACTTGTTTACCAAGTAAATAATTGCTCCCTTTTTTTATGCGCATTTCTTGTAGCAGTTGTTCTCGCTTGAGTTCTAGTGCTAATTTCACTTAACTGTCAAATCTAGTAATCTATCCCCACAGCCTAACATGTGGCAATCGGTTACCTGGCCATTGACTCTTGAATCTACTTCTAAAATTATGTCGAGGCTTAGCTTAAATAGCCTTCATGAAAGCCGTTTGCCCTTGGCTTTACGAACAAAACGGGGTGTTTCATCTATTATTCCCTCATGGCCAGCACGCGACTCCATGAGTAATTTTGGGTGTCAACAATGTCTGTCATCAATTGCTTCTAAGGAAATTCTAACAACCTTAGGTTGTCCTTTCATTCTCCATCGAAGTTAAAACTTAATACAATTAATAAATGTAGGACTCCAAACAACTTCAGGGTTGAAAACATATTGTGCGTGGTCATTGCCTGAACTCATATCGTGATTCTCTTAAGTTGAACCTGAGGAGTTTAACATATTGTTAGACTAACATTTATAATGCTCTTGCAAGGTAATGCTAACGCTTCGCACAAGCCCTCTTGAGCCCTAACAACTGCAACTTAATTTATTGTTTAGTATTAATCCAATGAGACTAGAGTAGCCACTTGCTTATTCTAGTCCGGTCAAGAGCTGAGTTAGTTAGGGGAAGTTGCCTTACTTCTATGAACAAGAGATTTACGATTCAGGGACTTAGTTATACTAATTTGTCTCGATACCTGTTATCATTTCCTTTTCTCTTTTAATAAAAGTTGTTTCATGCAATATTACGATTTTTTTTCCTAAACATGATAATCCACTTGTCCATGCATAATTACAAGTACAATAAAATGATATAATAAATATATATAAAATGAAGACAAAGAAAATATATAATAAAAAAACTGTTGGGGCTAACAATGTAACATAGAAGGAAGTGAATAGGTTATTTTCAATTTTTAAACAAAATTTCTCACAGAAGATAATGAATAGCACTGGCAATTATCAATGGCCAGTCAACGGTGATAGGTGCAAGCATTGCTAGCAAACGTATATAGCCAATATATAACTAATGGTAACAATAATATGGAGATAGAGATGATTGCACAAGAATTTAAGGAGATTTGGCTTTATTCCCAAGCTTGCGTTCTCTCTTCAAGGTAACAACCTCGACGTTGGCTGAATTCGACTAGTAACTTTCAAGCCAAGTTACAATTAGCGTGTATTGTTCCTATCAAACAATAGATCACACTACTGACACACGAATACTATTATCACTCTTGTACACTTGCTTTTAACACAATTATAAAGCAGCAAGAACTTTACATAGAGAACTCCTAGATGGAAATATGTACAATATTATTAGAGAGAAAATTATAATGAATAGCCTTAGTATTTCTCTATTTTTATTTCTACCCTATTAAGCTTCTTTGATCCTCTTTATATAGACATCCCCAATCTATCCATTGGAAACTCTTTTGTGAAGCAAGGAGCCGATGGAAGTTGATTGAAGTAATTACTGAGGTCGGAATTGCCCATATAATTTGTTCCAGCAGCAATTGCAAGGTTCTCCTAAAATGGAGTTTGCTAGTGCACTTACATCCCCTGTTTCTCTTAAAAGCTACCAATTGTTCCCCGACACATTCCAAATTCTTCTGTTATGGCTTTCTTAACCTTGCATAAGCCTTTGGACAAACGGTCATCTTAACGTGACACATTCACCGGCATCTCCAAGACTCAATATTTGCACAATCCAAGGCTCTTTATCACTCGATATCAACACGTGCACATAATTATCATTTTGTTGATGCTGTCCATGATTAAACTGTAAGAAATGACTTGCGATCAATCATCAAATGATTTTTCTGAGTATGTCTGCTTCCAAAAATTGATATTGATGATAGATGCACCATGGTACCTCCCAGTCCTAATAAGTTTTATTCACATCTAACTTTTTCTCCTCTTGTTGAGGTCTTTATCAATCTTCACTGAACTCTTGGAGATTGTTGACATCATTGGAGTTTTTTTTTTAGGTTACCACGACCATCTGCATTTGTCATGAAGGTATTATTACCAAGAATAATTTTGGAATGATCAAAATTGCATAAGAATGTCTTCCAACGAACTCAAGTCTTATATGAAAAAGTTATCATAAGACCTCGGGAGAGACCCTGCTATGTATGAACAGTAAACAAGCACTAAATTAAAAGAGAATCCTTCAACTTGCTTAACAAACTTAGTGATAAAACTAGTGAAAGCAGACTAACGTGATCCTATCATGAAATGCAAAAGATGTCCAAATGAATATGATGATTTGTTCTATTATTCATCTATAATGATGCGTCTGAACTTGAATGATGCAATGAAATTAAAGAAACCCGTAAAACCGATGAAAAAAACTACCTAGAACTGGCAAAAGCGGTAATGTAACTGCACAAGTTCCTATCATGACATGCACTGATTGATTGAGCTTTTTGGTACTTTACGAATTAGCGTTTGGATAGTAAAATTCAGCTATCCTATGAAATACACTAATCAATTTGCGAAACAACAAAATCAATTAACCAAACAGCCCCTGTTTTGAGCACGAGTCGCATCGCACCCCGGTTTTCATCGCTAACGTATAGCTGCAATGGTGGTGCGTTATATCTAGATACATGCAATCAATACTTTCAAGCATCAGAATCAACTTGAGGGCGAAGGAACCATCAACAACCAACTCAGCGAGGCTCGAGGAGACACAATAAAGGACTGCCCGCTCTCTGTACAGACTCGAACGTGGTCTGCACAGTGGGCGATCAGTCCTTTAGTCGGCCGCGAGCAATGATCCCGAGTTGGCTCGTCGGCAATTACTAAATCCCTGCACCGAATATGGACAAGGAGTAGACGTATTCTAAAAGAAACACGGATTCGTATGTGGAGATTTGACGATAAATTGTTAAAAAACTTATGGCACTAAATTAACCAATAGTAATCCGAGTTTTCATAGGCTGAACGGGAAAATTTGATCATGGTGGAGCTAAAATTTGCATGAAGTACACACTCTTAACTGATATAGGTAATTCGAGCCGTGTAAAACAGAATAAATTACATGGACGATTGAAGCACGAGTCTATACATGAGATAGTCTGTGACGGGTACATACGACTTAACGAAGACCAATTGGGCCCGCACGGCATGAATCCTCATCAAGACGAGCGATGGATCACAACGTGGATCCCGAACCCTTGCACTGGTAACCAAAACTAATTGATATCCCATGGAGAAAAGCTGGTAAGCCACACAGGTGAAAGTTGGTAAATTCATATGAAAGTCAATAAATTTATGGAGAAAGAAAAATAAAATTTGGCAAACCATAATAAAAGTTAATAAACTAAACAAACAAAAAATCAAATAAACATTGGGAAATCATTCAAAGGAGAGTTGATAACTTAAACCCATATGTGAATTACATCATAGAAAAGTTGGTAAGTCACCTAAATAAAATTTGAGCAACTCTTTAAGGCTTTACATGAGGAGTGAACAAAGGTTGGTAAAACTAAAAAAAAATGGTAATTTGTGAACAATATAATTATTGGTATGTTAAAAAAGTGATGATAAGTTACCAAAGAGTTGTTGGAAAAACTAGTGACTGGTGATTTTTTTTTTAGCCATTAATTGTCAGAAAAACGCTCCATTATATGGCTTAGCTCGAGATAAACATCATTTAAGTAGTGATTAGGTCAATAAAAATCTATTGAAGGTCAAGCATAGGCCATGGTTAGATATTGACAAAGCTCGTCGCAACTGGCGTCAGTAATTACGGATGCGGAAACTTAACCTCGGGAGCGAGATAAAGGGAATTACATTACTTCATTCTCGAGGCATGGGATACAAAAACTTAACCAAAAATTTTTGTAGGCCATATTCTACACATGCAAAGAGATTTTGCATTGACAAGGGGCACATAGATTCACGGCGGCTCCTGCCAGCCTACCGGTGGGTCCATCGTTGGGCGGTTGAGAACAACGGGTGTGAGGGCGGCTTCCAGCTAGTCACAGAGGTCACGGTCCTTTTTGTTGCGATAGGGCGAGCAATCGAATAATAATATAGACAGAGAAGAAAATAAATCAAACGCCAGATTTACGCGATTCAGTCATAAAGATCTACGTCCACAGGGAGAGGGAGAGCAGCAGCGAATTTCACTATAGATCAAGCAATATAAAGAAATTACACACTCGAATCACTCAAACACTCACTTGATATTTCTCAAGCCCCAATTACACCTAATACACCAATCTTTCTTGGATGTAAATCACGAATAAGCTTCGCAGCATGAACAACACGAAGACTCAAAGCCAAGCACCCAGCACCTATGAATGTCTCTCACGAACAGAACACTCACAGCATTCAGAGTAAAAATGGCGCTTCAATGTGTGGCTTTCCTCCCTCTCGGCGGCGTGCAGCTTCTCTAACGTGCGGCTCCTCTCTACGTAGGGTTCTTTTACGTAGGTCTTCGTGCACGCCGAAAAAGGAAATATGTGTGTGCCCAAGAAAAGTAAAATTCTTGACTTGGCCCCAGCTATTTTGTCTACGTGCAGGGACTTCTTCATTGGGCGTGGAGTGTGCGTGCCCAATGTCAAACTTTAGACCTCGGGCCCACCACTTACAATTCTTCATGCAGAGGAACTTCATGCGGCTTTCCTTTTCTGTTTCGTAGGGTTTCGGCCGTCCGTGAAAAAGAAAAGAAAGGAAGACCTGCAATTCTTTATGTAAATCTTCATGAGTCCCCCGATATCCAAACGAATCACATTTTGCAAACGTTCAAACTCGAGTCATAATTTAACAATCTTCACCTTGGCTCAACGTTTGAGCCAAATTACATTCACTTTGCAAAAATTCAAACTCTGCCGCTACTTTCCCATAGCCTTCGATGGGCTCAACCGCCACATATATTATCCAAGTCCAAAACTCGCTTGAATTTTGTCATAACCGAAGACCTCATCAGAATACCAACTCCACATGCACCTTTAACTGCTCCGCAAGGATTTTCTGACACAACCTCCTCAAACCCAAATAAAGTAAAACCATTATTGCATCAATATATGTTAAGAGATCGAATACGTACCTTGTCAATATCAGCAGTTACAGCAATAGTCAGCTCTATAAGCTCCACCTCGCTACAAGCACCATCTATGTCGATTACTTTGCTAGTACTCATACTCGTTACCTCAGGAGTTTCTAATCGCAACTCCACCTCAAGCTGAACATCGTCCAGATATGTATTAACACTGCCACAAACATTCCTAGCTAGAAGTATCGGAGACTTGTTAAGGGTAACTTCTCTGCTGTCAACAGGTGAATTTATATCCCAACACCACAACTGATTGCCCCACTCACCTTGTGCATAGCCATGGAATATGCACGTTGCCCTTCAATCAAGCTTACCATTACTCACTCGAAAATAACACAGACAACCAAACATTCTAATAATAGAATAACCAGCAACGTTACCTGACCACACTTCTTTAGAAGTCTGCCTTTCAATAACAGTTGATGGGAATCTATTCACCAGGTAGCTTACCGTACTTAGCACATCAACCAAGAATCTCCTAGCCATACCAGCACTAGAGATAATTTTTCGGGCCATCTCTAGTAATGTTCTACTCGTCAATTCTGCAAATTGTTGTGATTTATTGGCACTAGTGCGGTGTTTCACTATGCCCTCTTTCATGTAGAATTTATTTGCTAGCTCCAAGCAGAACTCCATGCTATTGTCAGTCCGCACATGCTTGATCGACTTACCAATCTCCCTCTCGATCAAAGCTCTTGACTGCACGATCCTGACACTAGCATCAAACTTGTGCATTGGCACAAACACCCAGATCTTCCTCGAGCAGTCAATAGACTCTCAAACATATGCATCCGACGTCTTCGGGACAAAATTTGTCATTGTCTCACCTTGAAGTTTATACAGACCTTCGTGCTTAATTCTTTTCATTATCACCAAGGCACCTCAAGCAACCTTTAGAACTCCACATTTTGAAGAATACCTGCAACCAGCTGAATCTATGGCACCCAAGGAAATTAAGTTCTTTTTCAATTCTGGAACATGTCTCACTCCAGTCAATGTCTTCACAATACCATCATGCATTCTGATTTTAACATCACTAACACCTACAACATCACACTCACCATTGTTCCCTAACTGGACTTTATCACTACCCGTGCATTGATAAGTGATAAACCAGTTTCTATTTGGTGTGACATGAAAAAAACAACTAGAAAATCCATAACCCATCCATCAAGTGATGAATCATTAGTGACAGACAAGACATAATCGGCATTATTTGCTACAGCTGCAACATTATCTATAGAATCAACCATAACTCCCTTACTCTTATCATTCTTCAACTTAAGGCAATCCCTTCTAAGATGCCCCCTCTTGCCACAGCTCCAACAAACAACATTACCAGTCATAGATTGGCTGTCTCTGTTCATATTAGTACTACTCTTACCCACACGTGTTAAGATCTTCCTCTATTTTCACCTATTAAAGCAACATATACAGGTTTGCCAGATTCTCTTCTACGAATGTCCTCGCTTAGAATTAAATCTCGAACCCCATCAAATGTCAAACTTGTTGACCCAGAGGAATTACTAACAGCAGTAACAGTAGTATTCCAACTATCAGACAATGAGGATAATAGAGTCAAAGCACATACCTCATCTTCAAAGTCAATCTCAACTTAACTCAATTCACTAACAATCACATTGAATTCATTGATATGATCTGCAACTAACGCACCTTCACTCATCTTCAAATTAAATAGACATCGCATCAAACAGACCCTATTGATCGCAGAGGGCTTCTCATACATATCCAATAAGGCTTGCATCAAATCAACAGTGGTTTTCTCCTTCAAGATGTTAAACGCAACGTTATGAGCCAACATCAACCGAATAACACCCACAGCTTGTCTATCCAGCAAATCCCAATCAGCTTGCTTCATCGTCTCTAGTTTCTCCCCAGACAAAAGCAAGTGCAGATTCATCTGGTAAAGATAATCTTCAATCTGCATCTTCCATAAACTAAAATCCTTCCCATCAAATCTGTCGATTCTCACTTTTACTTCTTCTGTCGCCATTTATTCGCTTCAACTTATCCAAGCCTAGCTCTGATACCACTTGTTGCGATAGGGCAAGCAATCGAACAATAATATAGATAGAGAAGAAAATAAATCGGACACCAGATTTACGTGGTTCAGTCGTAAAGACCTACGTCCACGTGGAGAACAGCAGCAAATTTCACTATAGATCAAGCAATGCAAAGAAATTACACACTCGAATCACTCAAACACTCACTCGGTATTTCCCAAGCCCCAATTACATCCAATACACCAATCTTCCTTGGATGTAAATCACGAATAAGCTTCGCAGCACGAACAACAGGAAGACTCAAAGCCAAGCACCCAGCACCTATGAATGTCTCTCACGAACAGAACTCACAGCACTCAGAGTAAAAATGGCGCTTCAATGTGTGGCTTTCCTCCCTCTCGGCGGCGTGCAGCTTCTCTAACGTGCGGCTCCTCTCTACGTAGGGTTCTTTTACGTAGGTCTTCGTGCACGCCGAAAAAGGAAATACGTGTGTGCCCAAGAAAAGTAAAATTCTTGACTTGGCCCCAGCTATTTTGTCTACGTGCAGGGACTTCTTCATTGGGCGTGGAGTGTGCGTGCCCAATGTCAAACTTTAGACCTCGGGCCCACCACTTACAATTCTTCATGCAGAGGAACTTCATGCGGCTTTCCTTTTCTGTTTCGTAGGGTTTCGGCCGTCCGTGAAAAAGAAAAGAAAGAAGACCTGCAATTCTTTATGTAAATCTTCATGAGGTCCCACGATATCCAAACGAATCGCATTTTGCAAACATTCAAACTCAAGTCATAATTTAACACTTTCCGTATCACGACCATAGAAAAGAGAATCAAATGGCAGCCCCACCGTGTACTATTGTAATTGGCCGTTGTTTTTGGCCAAGCAAGAAAAGCCTAATATAAAGAAAGAAAGGGTGGGTCCGTTTTTCCTTTACATTGCATAATATTGTTAATCATAACAATCAATAATCGATCCCACTTTTCAAAATTGGCAGTCATCTTCCATTTAGCACATGGGTGATCAAAGACTCCGTTTGACATAAGAACAGTGCTGAACTTCTTAAAAATGGTTACAAAATCTACACACGAGGGGTGCCTCGATTATGGATGGCAAAGGAAATCCGCAATCTTCCATGGGATTGATTTTCCTCGCAAGTGGCATGTGGATTCAGTGCTTTGCAGCCGGTATTTCTCCTAATTAATGATCTATGAAGTGTCCTCTGGTCATTCTTTATACGACCGTGTTCTCTCTTTCTTTCTTTCTTTTTTTACCCTGGTCTAAACTCTTTGTCGTATATTTCCGAAATTGATCGCAAGTTGTTCAGGAACCAAAAGCCTAGGTGATTGGGGACCACCACGTAAACATATATGTGCGTGTAACAATGTCAGAGCACCAAAAAACTGTGCTAACTCCCTGGTTCCAAGAGCATCTTGAAACTTCAGAGAGAATGGAACTTCACAGCTCAAATATCATTAGTTTCAAGACCAGGGAGCTTCAATCACTCCTAGTCTTGGTTCTCTCTCTAGCCATCGCCTTCACGGCTTCAGCATCGTCTCAGGGCATCGATTTCAGCTTCCGAACTTTCGACAATAATAATATTCGATTCCAAGGCGATGCGTCTATTTCGAGCGACCCCATCTAACTTACAAAGGCCACTATGAGCAAAGGGTGGGCTACGTACCACAAGCCGATGCGCCTTTGGGACAAGGCAACCGGGAACGTGGCGGATTTCACCACCAACTTCACCTTCATCATCAATTCGCAGGGAAACTCCAAATTTGGCGATGGATTCACCTTCTTTCTTGTCCCCGAAGGGTCTCAAATACCATTCGACTCCTTGGGACGCTACCTCGCTCTTTTAAGTCCAAGCCGCAATTCTTCGATCACTTCTACTTCCTTTGTAGCTGTCGAGTTCGACACTTATCGCAACAACTTTTTAGTGGTGTTGTGGACTCAAATTGTTCACAAGTTGCACATGTTGGTATAGACTTGAATAATCTCACTTCCGCAGCCTCTAGCTGCGTTGATTGGTTCAAGGATAAAATCATGAGTGGTGGACGGATCAACGCTACGATTACGTACAATTCTAGCACGCAGAACTTGAGCATTGTCATGATCGATGTGGATGCCACGGGCACCAACATGAATTCCTCTGCTATCTACAATATAGTCAACATGACCAAGTATTTGCCGGAGTGGGTGAGTTTTGGTTTCTCGGCTGCAACGGGTTCGGATTATGAGTCTCACACTCTTGAGGCATGGGAATTCCGCTCTAATGTGCTAGTGGCTGGAAAAAAGAGAAAGTTATGGCTATGGGCTACCTTAGGCTCAGGTTCTTTCATTTTGCTGGTTCTTGTTCTAGCCTTTGTTTGGTTTCGTCACTGTTCGAAGAGAAAAGGAACTTACAAGAGCGGAGAAGAAGATGCTTTGGCAATCGATGAAGAATTCGAGCAAGCGCCAGGGCCCAAGAAATTCTCCCACAAGGACTTGGTGGTGGCAACCAATAATTTTGCAATTTAACGGTTGCTTGGAGAAGGGGGCTTTGGGAGAGTGTACGAAGGATACTTGACCACCATGAATGCCAAAGTCGCAATCAAGAAGATTAATCCGGGGTCAAGACAAGGGATAAAGGAGTATGCAACCGAAGTGAAGACCATAAGCCAACTCCAGCATAGAAATTTAGTCCAACTCATCGGGTGGTGTCATGAGAAAAAGGAACTCCTTATCTATGAGTTCATGTCTAATGGTAGCCTGGATACTCATCTATTCAAAGAAAGAACCTTCTTGCCATGGGAGAAACAATACAAAATCACGCAAGGCATAGCCTCAGCATTACTTTACCTCCATGAAGAATGGGAACAGTGCGTGTTGCATCATGATATAAAGTCCAGCAATATCATGCTCGATTCCGATTTTAATGCTAAATTAGGGGACTTTGGTTTGGCTAGACTAGTTGACCATGCCAAAGGATTACAAACAACAATATTGGCCGGAACCATGGGCTATATGGCTCCTAATTGTGTTTACACCGACAAGGCGAGTAAGGAATCATATGTCTATAGCTTCAGAATTGTCCTATAAGAAATAGCTTGTGGAAGAAAAGCCGTCGAGACAAGGGCCGATGAAAGCCAAGTCCTATTGGTGGATTGGGTTCGGGAGCTATATGGGATTGGGAGGGTACTCAATGCAGCAGAGTCTAAACTGAGATAGCTAGTATAAACACCTAGAGGGGGGTGAATAGGTGCACAAACAATTTATTGGGATACGGAAGCGATTCTTGGTAAACGATAGAAATGAAATTCTCTCTTGATTAACAAAATGAAATACGATCGAGGTAGAGAGAGTGAGGAAGAGAAAATTGAACACAGGATTTATAGTGGTTCGGCTTATTCTAAGCCTACGTCCACTCTTCCACACTGACAGCCCACCGGCTAGATTTCACTATGATCAAAAGAGAAGTTACAGCATAGCTTTGCCTTGATTCTACAGTGTAGATGTTCTACCACACCTCCTCAAGGTTTCTCACAAATATAAATTCTCTTTTGTATACAAGTATTCGCTCAAATGAATTGTCTAAACAAAAAGGAGCTTCAGACTTTGGAATTCTTCTATCGCGCACACCTCGAACAACTAAGAACGTCTTCCTTATATACTCCTTTATGCCATCATACCCGTTGGCACTTACCAAAGGAATTACTCCAATCTACCCGTTGGATGGAATCAATTAGGAAGATTAATCGAGTTATTAAAGAAACATGTTGATAGCCCATCAATCTTGTTCGCCCATACAATCAGGATCTCGGTTTCCATAAGTAGAACCTTCCAATAATATTTAGACAATCATCAAATCTTCAATCATCGAATCAATCTTGATCAATCAAAGGATTCTGTTGCGTCTTTTCCAGCCACGAGATCTTCTCCAAATGATAAGGTTAAATCCTTAACAAAACATCCAGTTTTGGATAACCTTTCTTCAACGGATTAGAGACTGTCAATGAGGATAGACTTTGAGTTTTGAGTCTGGCAGTCCGGAAGTCTTCAAACTTTAAATAACAAAGTCTGCAAGCCTTCAGACTAGACTGATAGAAACGTTTTGTCAACTTCAAAACACTTCAAGAAGATTTCTCCAACAATCTCCCCCTTTTTGATGGTGACAAAACTTTCCTGCAGATTTGGATAACTTTGACCTGCAAAACATTTCTCAAACACATATGCATATCTTATAGAGATAAATGGCTAAAAGAATAACACTAGAATCTGCAATCACAGAAAATAGGTTAGTCTAGTATATGATAAAGCCATCCATAAGATATCAATACTAGTTTAATTGAAGTAGTCAAGTCCAAGTCTAGTTCAGTTTTCATCCAGACACAAAACAAAGTCAAATAGAGTTTAAACAACAAAACAATCCAACAAAACACACGATTAAAAGTTTAATGATTGAAAATTTGATCAAATCTTGCATCTCTCCCCATTTTTGTCATCATTAAAAAGGATGAGATGAAGTCAAGATTGCTTGGGAATGCGGACAAGCTAGAAATCTTCCATAGACTGAACGATGCCTTCCAGCCTTTTAAAATCTTCATTTAGTTGTGCAATCTCCTCACCCTTGGCATTAGCCTGAATCTAAACAGAGAGGGCTTGCATTTTATCATTCAATGAACAGGAAGAAGCTTGACCTTCATTCTTCAAGCTTTGAACCTCGCATCCCAAGGCATAAATTTGACCTCACATCTCCAAGAGAATATCCATGATTCTGCGAAAATCTGCTCCATTATCAGTCTGAGTACTTGCTTCGGCTCGATCTGATGGAGTAAATGCAGATGATGGTAGATCAGCATAATCTCGCAGGTTTGGCGATGAAACTTCATGACCTTCCTCTGGAAATTGAGATGCATAAACATCCTCTGGGTCTGCAGGTGAGCGACTGACTCCTTCACTTGCATCAGGATATGAAGACTTCACTCCTTTCTCTTGATCTCCCCCTGTTTCCATGCCTACAGGTGGAGAAGAGATTTCCTCAGGTTCTCTTTCTTCTTCAGGTCATTCCTCCTCTTCTTTTTGTTCAGCTTCTCTTTCTTCTTCTTCCTTCTCCTCTACTTCTTTCGTCATTTGTTCCGATTCTTTCTATGGAATAGGACGACTTAAATTCTTCAAAGCCATTGCAGAGATGGTGATGTCTTCCTCATCATCTTCATCCTCAACGAGGAGAGCTCTTCATCTCTTGGATGGAGCAACCATGGGCTCCTTCCCTTTTCTCTTAGCTGCAGAAGAGATTGGATGAGATTTGGCAAGAGTCTTCTCCTTGAATTTCTCCAACTCCTTGCTCAGTTCCTTCAGACGCATTTTGGTCACCATTTTTAGTCCTACCACCATATGATCGCATGGTCGAACACAAAAGATTTATGGAGGCTGAATATTCAGATGTCTGAATAACTTTGTAACAAGGCTTTGGTAAGGGAGTTGACCTCTATCCTTCATCATTGCTCTATACATGTGAAACATAACAGTGTGAGGGAGAGAAAACCTTTTTCCAAAGAGAATGGCATACATCAGCTTGGCCTCTGAACTTGAAACATCAGTCTTGGAAGTTGATTTCGGTCGGAGGCAATTAATCACAATCTTGTGAAGCAATGTTAAATGCACTCATCCTTAAATAGGTGATCTTCTCATCTGTTCTCCTGTCCTTCACTAGTTCAAGTGTGGCTAGAGCAATGGAAACTTTAATTGGTTGATATCTTCCTCTTTCAACTCCTAACACATCTGCCAACATATTTATATCCACAACATAATCTTGGTCTTTAACGCTAAAGGAGAATCTATTCGCATCCAAAAAGCTAAGATTTGAATAGAAATATGCAGTTAATCCAGCATAAGCCTCTGTATTGTCAGAACAGAACTTTTCAAGTTGAATATGATTAAACTTTTCCCTCAAGTTCACATTCACAGCATCCAGAAAATCAAAATCCACACTCCTAGGGTTTATTACCCCACGCTTCAGCAATTTCAAGTACAGATCCTTTTGTTCCTTTGATCTGAACAAATCTCCCCTTTTTCCTTGAATTTCAGCCGCAATACCCATTTTCGGTTGAAATAGACTGTACAAATTGTCATCATCATTCCCATCTACAGGATTCGGCCCCCAGTCACGAGGATCACTTGGGATATTCGCAAGGGTTTCCTCTGCCACTCCTTTACGAGCAATTCCCAAACTTTCCATTTTTCGTAGAAAGATATATTCGTTCTTATATCCTTTGTCTTTAAGAAAATCATCAACATAGTTCAAAGGAGTACGAATTCCTTTTAAGGCACGATATAGCTTGTAAATAAAAGTGGGCTTTTGAACTCTTATGGGGTTTGCATCCTCGATGATTTCTTCCTGTTGCTGATGATCAACACCTTGAAGACTAGATGGTGGAGAATGACGCTGCTGAGAATGTTGTGGGCTCGCTTGCTGTTCTGGAGTCACTTCTTCTTCAGTAAGATCGAAGTGCGTAGGCCCCTCACTCATTCGCCATGGTCCCCTGCTTGCGATTCTCGAAGACTTTCTTGAAGATGACATCTTTCTCAGTTTTTGGAAGATTCCTTGCTTGACTTTCCCAGGAAAGATGACAACTTTTTGAAGATTAAACAAAGAAAACAAACGGGAATGGAGGATCGATGCTTTCTAGGGTTTTTTAGAGTAAAGTGAAGAGGAATCGACAGTGCACGATCGGTTAAAAAAAGAGATAAACGAACTGTCACGAAGGAAATAAAAAGATGCCTTTTCAAAATAACTGTCTTTTTCCGCAAAAATAGCCATTTCAAAAATAACTTCCTTTTTGAAAATGAAACGATGCAATAATTACGTCGATTAAATATAGCAACAATTAAAACACAGTCTGACGATCATACCTTTTCAAGATAAGATTACAGAGAGAAAGACTTACAGTATGACGGTTGTGCCAAGACTATCTTTCAGATAAAGTCTTGTAAGTCTGAGTCTGAAAGTCTTTAGACTTTGATATCCTCATACCTCAAAATGTTGAGTCTGGAATGTATAGATTCAAATTGATTTTTCTCCAAAGGCTTTGTGAATATATCCGCCAGTTGATTCTTTGAGTCAACAAATTGAATTGAAACATCTCCATTTTGAACATGGTCTCTAATAAAGTGATGTCGAATCTCTATATGCTTTGCTCTTGAATGAAGAATTGGATTTTTGGTGAGGTTGATAGCGCTGGTGTTGTCGCAATTAATCTCCGTGCATGAGTCTTCAATTTCAAAGTCTCTTAGCTATTGTTTTATCCATAGAATTTGCGAACAGCAGCTTCCAAGAGCTACATACTCTGCTTCTGTTGTTGAAAGAGACACAGTGCTTTGTTTCCTTGAAAACCAAGACACTATCCTGCTTCCAAGCAACTGGCAAGTTCCCGAGGTGCTCTTTCTATCAACTCTGCAACCGGCTAGATCTGCGTCTGAATATCCCATAAGATTAAAGTCTCCCAGTTTGGGGAAAAACATTTCAGGACCCGATAAGGAGCTGAGGAGGAGAAGTCTGGGAAGGAGATCTTGGAGGTAAAACTTGAAGGGAAGGATTTTGAAAGAAGAAGATAATACCGAGATGGGTCTTAAGTATGGCCTGGATGGATTGAGATCCTATCTTCTTTTGAGATCTCTATTTTGATGTGAATAGTTATGAAGTAATTTGTGTTTTGTATAAAATTTTGGTTATAAATTTCAATATGAAAAATATGGCCCTGCTTTTCTATCCCATCATTTTA
Organism: Eucalyptus camaldulensis; assembly: GCA_019915185.1. NCBI lineage: Eukaryota > Viridiplantae > Streptophyta > Magnoliopsida > Myrtales > Myrtaceae > Eucalyptus > Eucalyptus camaldulensis. Next base: position 7,273,971 of record JAHSVA010000012.1, read on the forward strand.
TTGTCTGGGGATTTTAACTGCTTCCGCATGTGCTTAATAAAAGAAATAGTCGGCGATACTAGTCCTGGGATATCGCATTATAAAATTGACCAAGTGAGAAGGATGTGTGCGTGCTCGAGGATCGGGGCGTGACATCTAGTATGCCCCAATTGCATTCGTAATGGAAGTTTTTAGGCTCATTAGTGTACTCAAAGTCGGATGAAGCTAAATGCATTTTTGTTCGTAAAAAGGAGGTCCAATAAGCCAAATTACCACCAATTTGCTACAAACAACACGGGAACCAACTATTTGAAAGGCCAATCCAGACTTTTGAGTCGACAAATGAAGGGAGAATGCGGGACACTTTAACACCAACTGAGAACAAAAATCGAAATTGAGGAATGGTAAGCAATAGAGTTGAATATAGAAAATAAGCTCCCTGATAAAGTTTGATAAACCCCACACTTTTGTCTTATTGTTCCAATCCAATGAACTCATCTCTGTCTTATTGAATGTTACCATTATTTGCAATATATCAATCCCCACTTGCCAAATACTCCCGATGTCCAACGCCATCTTCCACTAGACGAGATGATGCTCTATGGGATATATTTCACTTGCCAAATACTCCCAAATGGGTACTAATTTCAATTGTTTGGAACTTAGAACTTATCTTATATAGGCTATTATAATCCCTATGGATGATTCATGGTTAAAATCGACCGAGCGCGATTTTAGCGCGACCTAACCTACCGGGTAGCTTTTAGGGATTTTAGCGCGTTTGACTCGTGGTCGATAATTTTCGATCCACATTTGTGCATCTTCGACTCGTCTGCAACTCTCGATTGTCGTAAAAATCACAAGGTTTTAATTACGGATACCGAATATATAATCGACTGAAATCAAGTTAGTGTCGTTTGACACGAATTTTGCAATCATGCAAAATCACCTGCAATTCAATTACGTCATTCCATCGAATCGAACTGTATCCAATCACCAATCGATTATAACGGCATCGTATTGACCCTTGTCAATTATCACAGTTGAGCAATCAATTTCTGATCGAATTCTCAAGTCTAACATGTTTATATCCCTTAACAACTTCACCCAATAGATCAGTTAACTCATGAGTGGCTAACTAAAAAAAAAAAAATGGACCATAGGCGCGTCGACGAAATGCCTATTTCATTTTATCGAGACGGGATCAAAATTCAGGATGTCACAGCCTTGGTCCCATCCCATCCAAAGTTTTCATGCACTTCGTTTCTCTTCGTTAGGATTGATCATTGCTTCTTGACTGAAACATCGATCCGGTTACTATGATTCGTCCCTCAGTCTCTTTCAACTGGCCATGGCATCGTTTGGAGTCCAAACTTTGGACCGTACACGAGAAAAGGCTAATTAGCCTAGTCCAAAGCTCCCAACTTTCTCCGGCATGGTTTTTCAGGATCTTATAAGCTAACTTCGGTTTTTCCAACAATGAATCCTTTGTCTGATTACATAACATACTTGTTTTGATAATCCTGAGGACAAGTCCAGAGGCCCCACTATCCAGAGATGTGCAGATAGACTTCATCAAGAATAATTCATATGCAATTGATGAGATTTAAATGATATTCTCTAATATGTCGCGATTATATGACATCCAACACAATTATATCATTTTCACTAAAGTTTTCCACTAGATTTATGTTGCTTAAAATTTAACATTTTCACATTACAATGTACTATTCTTCTTTGGAACATATTTCTCTTATTAGAACAATGGCAAGATCATCTCCTAACCTTGCCGTTTTCATCCTTAAAATATTCATCGAGAAGGTTGTGAGTCTTTTCCTGTGGATTTCCATTGAACCAATTCAAGATGGTCTCCAAAAAAACAAAAACTCACAGCCTTAGTCATGACATGCAGAAGCGTTTTCTTTAGAAGAGAACATGCATAGGCTTCCAGTATTATTCTTTGTCTTTTTCGTTTCTATTTGATGGTTTTAATTATTTAATGTGATGGGCCTAAGTTGGCCCGTCCGCCCATGTTGGGCCTAAAAGCCTGGCCCACAAAATTAGGGCCCTTGGATGGAGGGATACGTTGAAGAGTTGTAACTTTTGGGGGAATGTCTTTTGCTGATGGGACACATCTTTTGGAGAAGACGTATTTAAGGGGAGAAAAGAAAAAGAGAACATACCTTTTGGAAAAAACGTACGCTTTTCTTTTCTCCATCTCCCAAAAACCAACGTAACTCGTCCCCCCTTTGAACCAATAATAGGCTCCTTGGTAGACCGGGATCAGATTCTTCCCTCAAACTTCAACGTTGGTGTTTAATCTGTGGACAATAAGGTACGCTCGATTATGTAGTGTAACTTTCGATCGGGGATATATGTTATTCTTGGGCTCGTCTTCCGCATTTATTTTAGGAGTTCGATTTAGTGTCGAATCCGATTTTTGGGAATCCGATATTCCCAACATTGGTATCAGAGCCCTAGTTTATGTTTTCCCAACCCCTTTCATGTTAATGAATGATTTTTGATTGAATTTTCATGAAAAATCAGCCGACGCCCATAAGGGGCGGAAAAATCCTGACACCCGATTCTGTTCCCCCCGTTTTTTGGTTTTCTATAAGTCGAAATTTTTTTCTAAAAGCGTAAGATCAAAGCCCTTGTGGAGACGAGAAAAACAAGTGGCAGATAGCCGCCAGACGTGCCGCCACGTGTGACACCCCGAACCCCCTTGGGCCGCCACAGGCACCTGACGTTACACCTAACGGAACACTAGCTATATCTTTTATGAGAAGCGTCGTAATCATAAACATAATTTTTTTTTTTTGAAAACGGTCCCAATGTGACTCATTAGTGGAAGCAAAATATAATATCTCAATCTCTCCCTCCAACAACCATGATACAATTGCACGCCACTAATCATCATGAGAAAAGACAAAGCCACAACACTTTATTTACATATTTTCAAGATGGGTTTCCTTGGGTCGGTACATCAAAAGAAAGGCCAGGACATGAAGCCACACTCGGCCATAACCCAAAAAGAAACACTCGACCCACTACGACTAACATGCAAGATTCCCCATCATTAGTGTCGGCTAACCATCCCAAAAAGTTCAGCTCCTACTTGACACGCACGGGCCCTCACACCCATCCCAGTGCATCAGGCGGTGGCAGTGGCAACATCCCACGCATCGCTCTGTCTTGACGAACATGGACGAATATAAACTCTTGAATGACAGGGCCCCAGCCAGGCCCACGTCGTACATCACTATGGTACGCACTTGAATAAAAGTCAGTCCAGGAATGGTAGGACAGTCAATCTCCACACACTCGACCTCTAGATCTGAAGGAAGGCCATAAAATACGTCCCGCGTGACAATAGAGAGCAGCATCCTGCTAATCTGAAATGTTGGCCCCCGAAGGGGTGGGTACAACCACTCAGCAAGTAAAGGAATCCAATAACCACTAAATGCATCATACAATACAATCACAACATCATACATGCCATTCATGCATCTAAGCATACTTACCTTGAAGCCATGCATATACCATCATACATCTTCATCACAATCATAACACATACATGTCATCATGCCATAGGTGATCATCATCATATCATATATACATGTCATCATGCCATAGGTGATTATCATCATATCATGTCATATATGCATATCATCATGCCATAGGTGATCATCGTCATATCATGTCATATATGCATGATTCAATTTCCACTTTTAAATTTTCAATTTGATCACCACATCACTCTCTCTCGGGATCATCAATTTCATCCCACACTTTATCACTTGCACCCCATCCTAGCATCGCGAGAAAAACCTCTGGTATTCAGCCATTTAAGGCCACCGAGCATCCAGCACCCCCACATTCCGGGCATCTCGCATCCCAACTGGCATCACGAGGCATCCCCTCGGGCAAAGACCTTCGAGTCTTCCAGCACCCAACCATTATGGGCATCTCGAAACTCCCAAGGCCATCCGGCCATGTATCTCTATACATTCCGGGCATCCGACACCCCCCATCCCGGGCACCTGATACTCTCAGGGCATTATCATCCGCCACAAACAGTTTCCTCATTTATCATTGATCATGTTTACCAATTTAGGTCTCAACTTAGCATGGCACATGATATAATGGCAAATAAAATCAGACATAGATTGGCATATTCATCATCACTTTCTTCACACTCTGTATCACTCCAGGTTTCGGCTTTGAGAGCTTTTCGAAATTTTTCAGCTTTTCCTCTCTTCTTCTTCAGAAGAGGACAGTTGGGTCTGATGTGTCCATTTTTCTTACATTCAAAGCAGACTATATCTTTGTTCGGTTCCTCATCATCAACAGACTTGGTCTGCTGTCTTTGAAAGCTTTGTTTCTTTGAGTTGAACCTTCTTCCTTTTCTATTCAGTTTTCTGAATCTTCTTATCATGAGAGCAAGCTCCTCATCGTCCATATCATCTTCAGAATCTGTATCATCAGAATCATCATTTGATTTTAATGCAATGGATTTCTTACCTTTTGGATCTTCGTCTTCATTGATCCGTTCCACTTCATAAGACTGAAGAGTTCCAATCAGCTCATCTACAGATAGTGGCATAATTCTTTGTGTCTCTCTTATCGAAGTCTTTATGTGATTCTAATCCTTGGAGAGTCCACGCAGTAGCTTGTTTACCTTCATGGGATCAGAAATTGGTTGACCTTGATTTTCAAGACCATTCACAATATCTGTAAAACAACTAAACATGTCAGTTATAGATTCTCCTGGTTTCATTCTGAAGGCTTCATATTGACCGAGAAGAATATTGATTCTTGTTTCCTTCACTCGGTCTGTTCCTTCATGGTGATATGCAATCTGTCGCAAACTTCTTTTGCTGTAACACAAGAAGATATTCTATTATATTCAGTTGGTGACAAAACACAATATAAAGAGTAAATTGCTTTTGCATCGAGTGCTTGTCTCTTGTTTATCTCTTCCTGAGTCATTCCGCTAGTCTCAACAGTTTCTTTCCCTCTTTCAGAGACTGATGTAGCTGTAGGAGTAATTTCTTTTTCTACAACGTCCCATTCCAGAGGATCCTTTGATCGTAGGAAAGCTTTCATCTTGTTTTTCCAGATGTTGTAATCCTTTCCATCAAAGTAGAGTGGTCTGGTATTGCTTTGCCCTTCCATCAGCCCTGGTGCTAGCATACTAGCCATGGATCTTTAACTCTGAAGTAAAACACTTCAAATAAAGTGAGTACACGGGCTCTGATACCAATTGAGATAGCTAGTATAAACACCTAGAGGGGGGTGAATAGGTGCACAAACAATTTATTGAGATACATAAGCAATTCTTGGCAAACGATATAATAGAAATTCTCTCTTGATTAACAAAATGAAATACGATCGAGGTAGAGAGAGTGAGGAAGAGAAAATTGAACACAGGATTTATAGTGGTTCGGCTTATTCCAAGCCTACGTCCACTCTTCCGCACTGACAGCCCACCAGCTGGATTTCACTATGATCAAAAGAGAAGTTACAGCACAGCTTTGCCTTGATTCCACAGTGTAGATGTTCTATCACACCTCCTCAAGGTTTCTCACAAATATAGACTCTCTTTTGTATACAAGTATTCGCTCAAAGGAATTGTCTAAACAAAAAGAGCTTCAGACTTTGGAATTCTTCTATCGCGCACACCTCAAACAACTAAGAATGTCTTCCTTATATATTCCTTTATGCCATCATACCCATTGGCACTTACCAAAGGAATTCCTCCAATCTACCCGTTGGATGGAATCAATTAGGAAGATTAATCAAGTTATTAAAGAAACATGTTGATAGCCCATCAATCATGTTCGCCCATACAATTAGGATCTTGGTTTCCATAAGTAGAACCTTCCAATAATATTTAGACAATCATCGAATCTTCAATCATCAAATCAATCTTGATCAATCAAAGGATTCTGTTGCGTCTTTTCCAGCCACGAGATCTTCTCCAGTTGATAAGGTTGAATCCTTAACGAAACATCCAGTTCTGGATAACCTTTCTTCAACAGATTAGAGACTGTCAATGAGGATAGACTTTGAGTCTTGAGTGTGGCTGTCCGGAGGTCTTCAGACTTTAAATAACAAAGTCTGCAAGCCTTCAGACTAGACTAATAGAAATGTTTTGTCAACTTCAAAACACTTCAAGAAGATTTCTCCAACAGCCTATACTCATGAGCCCTCTCACAAGTTTGGGAAATTAGATCCCAGAGGAAATAAGAGTATTTTCATAAGATACTCTGAACACTTAAAAGGGTATGTGTTCATAGGTGAGCAGGAAAATGGGAGTATAACTGAATTTGAATTATGGGATGTTACATTCTTAGAGGATGAATTTCCTAAGAAGGGCGAAATAGGTAAAGATTACTCCCTATTTGAAACATTGGATCAAGATAATTATATTAGTTGAGTTCGTGCAAGTGGGAGTAATATGAGAAATGACGAATTAAATTCAACTCATTTTCAATTACAACCACATGATGAGACGACATCATCATTATCTAATCCTAGTGGGAGTATAATGGGGAATGATGTGTAAAGTGTACAATCTCCCATACGGCAAACAAGTCACAAAAGCATTCCCCGTCGACGTTTTGACATTGAAAGAGAAACTTTTATGATTGCTCCGCAAGATGAGGATGAGCCAAGAAATATTAATGAGGCTCTCAATTGCCCTAGTAAGGAAAAATGCATTCATGCAATGGAAGAGGAGATTGAGTTAATGAAGTCAAACCAAGTTTAGGAACTTGTTGATCTTCCAAAGGGACGCAAAGCTATTGGGAACAAGTGGGTTCTCAAAATAAAGCGAAAAGCTGATGGCTCAATAGAAATGCATAAGGCTCGCCTTGTAGCGAAGGGGTATAACCAACAAGAAGGAATTGATTATAAAGAAACATTTCTCCTGTAGTGAGATTTATCTCGATTCGCATTGTTCTGGCAATAGTGGCTAGTATGAATTTTGAGTTACATCAAATGAATATAAAAACTGCTTTCCTCAATGGAGAATTAGAGGAGAAATATATATGGAACAACCTGCTGGTTTCATTAAAGAAGGCCAAGAAGGAAATGTATGTCGACTTTTGAGATCAATATATGACCTTAAGCAATCGTCAAGACAATGGTATATACGTTTTCATAATGCCATAATGGCATATGATTTTACAGTGATAGATGAGAATCATTGTGTATATATCAAAAGATCCAATGATCAATTTGTGATCATATCATTATATGTTGATGATATACTAATTGCCAGAAGCAATATGAAGTTTGTTAATACTGTCAAGAGTTGGCTGTCTTCTAACTTTGAGATGAAGGATATGGGTAAGGCTGCATACATTCTTGGAGTTAAGATTTCAAGAGATCGTTCTAAGATGTCGTTATCTCTTTCGCAAGAAACATATATAAATAAGGTTCTTGAACGATTTCGTATGCAAGATTGTAAACCCATAGACACTCCTATTGCAAAAGGTGAAGGATTGAGCCATAGACTATGTCCAATGACTCCACAAGAGAATGAACAAATGAAACATGTTCCTTATGCTAGTGCCGTTGGGAGCTTGATGTACGCTATGATATGTACAAGACCTGACATATGTTTTGCAGTTGGAATGGTGAGTAGATACCAATCCAATCCAGGTCAAGCACATTGGAAAGCCGTTAAGAGAATACTGAGGTATCTGAAGGGAACTGCTGATTACAAGTTGAATTAGCAAGGAAAGGATCTGCGACTTAAAGGCTATTCATATGCTGATTGAGGAGAAGATTTAGATAAAAGAAAATCTACCTTTGGATTTGCTTTCTTACTAAACAATGGCGCCATATCATGGAGCAGTAAGAAGCAAACGTGTATAGCCTTGTCCACGATGGAAGCTGAGTTCGTATCATTATCAACAGCGGTACAAGAAGGAGTTTGGCTTAAGAGATTTTTGGATCATTTAGGTGTTATTGAGAAAGCTACAAATCCATTATTGGTTAACTGTGATAGCCAAGTAGTTATAACGTACATAAAAGATCCAAAATATCATGACAAGACCAAACATATAGATACCAAGTATAACTTTGTTAAAGATATGGTTGCTCAAAAGGATGTGAACTTACAGTACATATCTACGCATAAAATGGTAGCAGATCCTATGACAAAGCCAGTACCTAGAAATGTGTTTTGTGGTCATGTAAAATCTCTAGGATTGCGTAACGTTTGATGTACTGGATTTTAATTTCCCTGAGTGGTTCACATTTATGAACTTGTGTTTTTCATTATTAATGCCTATGAATCTTTGTTTGATCTTTATGCATCTTAATGCTCAGTGCATTATTTTAAGTTGAAAAAGTATGTCAGACAAATATAAGATTGGCCCACTCATACAGGTAATCGTCTCTATTTACTGTGTGATAGATAGAGATGAGACTGTTTTTAAACTTATTATCTATATGATAATCAAGAGTTCAAGCTTAAAATACGTATGTCGTCTTAACTGAGTGTTAAGATGATAACATAATACTTACTATGTCCGAAAGTAAAAAAACCCCACATATTTTACTTTATCTGTCTAAGATGCCAGATGTGAGTTCTGATGAATTTTGTGAATGAGTAGATACATGAACTCAAGTTAGACATTGGGTATATCTGAACTATCATATGTATGGTATTGAAGGTATAGACATACGCTCCATGGGAAAGTAGTTAATACTGTAATACATATTTCATATTACGTATGCATGAGACGACCAATAAGAATGGCAAAAGTTTGATCTCAACTTTTATGCCGTGTGAGACTCTTGAGGAAAAGAGTTCCTTAATTTTAAGTGCCCTCATGACTTTTACTTATTCTCAAGATTTCTATTTAGTGTTTGCTATCTTAGGATGTTGCCAATAGTCATAAGTTGATTCGATCTAATTGGACATTTCTAGAAAAGCAAGCTGAATTGAAATTGAGAGTTTGAAGGAAAGAGGAAGATCGAATTTGGAGAATCACATTGTAATTTTGTATTCACTAGTCGACCAATTATGACTGTCTTTGGGATAATCATAATTGTGAGTATTATATATATATATATATATATATATATATATATATATCATTGTTTAAAGGAGATCAAGAGAGATATAAATGTGATCGATCGATCTAGGGTATTGCATATTAAATCTACTCAGAGTGTGATGCCCATTATGAGCTGCTATATATTCCTAACAGATATATGATAACGAGCTCTCAAAGTATGCTGGTTGCACGGATTATTCACCGATATAAATGTTGAAGAGAGGTAAAGAGGATCCTGTTCGGCCCACCATGTGCGAGTGGGAGATGATGGTTTTAATTATTTAATGTGATGGGCCTAAGTTGGCCCGTCCGCCCATGTTAGGCCTAAAAGCCTGGCCCACAAAATTAGGGCCCATGGATAGAGGATACGTTGAAGAGTTGTAACTTTTAGGGGGACGTCTTTTGCTGATGGGACACGTCTTTTGGAGAAGACGTATTTAAGGGGAGAAAATAAAAAGAGAACGTACATTTTGGAAAAAAAATGTACGTTTTTCTTTTCTCCCTCTCCCAAAAACCAACGTAACTCGTCCCCCCCTTTGAACCAACAGTAGGTTCCTCAGTAGACCGGGATCAGATTCTTCCCTCGAACTTCAACGTTGGTGTTTAATCTGTGGACAATAAGGTACGCTTGATTATATAGTGTAACTTTCCATCGGTGATACATGTTATTCCTGGGCTCGTCTTCCGCATTTGTTTTAGGGGTTCGATTTAGTGTCGAATCCAATTTTTGGGAATCCGATATTCCCAACACTATCTAAGCATCACATTCATTGCTTCAGCGTCATATGATGGAACGTCGTTTAATTTTCAGGCTTTCGATGGTCAAATTGTCCCCAAAGGTGACGCCTCTCAGTTGCCTTCACGAGTCCAGCTCACCATAAGTGATAGGAATCAGAACCTTAATTCCAGCGCGGGTCGAGCCACGTACCACGAACCGATGTGCCTTTGGGATAAGTCGACTAGCGATATGGCAGACTCACCACTCAATTCAGCTTTGTCATCGGTTCAGAACATAATGAAACATTTGCCGATGGATTGACATTTTTTCTCGTCCCCAATGGGTCAGACTTCGCAAGCAACTCGTCTGGTGGCAATCTTGCTCTTGTAAGTGTGAACCGAAACCCTTCTGACCCTTCTACCACATTCCATCGCTGTGGAATTCGACACTTTCTATGACAGGTCCACCAATTTTTGGGACCCGCAGTGTGAACATGTTGGTACAGATTTGATTAACTTCTCATCTGTCAACTTTACATGAGTGGATTGGTTCGGGGACAAAATCATGAGCGGTGGACTCACAATGCTTCGATATCATACAATTCAAGAGCGCAAGATGTAAGTGTCCTCATGATCGATGCCACAGATCCAAAAAGGAACATTGCCAAGCACTCCCATTCAGTTAACCTGACAGAGTATTTGCCAGAATGGGTGACAGTCGTTTTCTCGGTGGCCACGGGTTTGAGCTTTGAGTCGCACTCTGTACTCATGGGAATTTAGGTCTGATCTCCGAGTCACCGAAAACGCGAACAGAACAAGCAGTACTAATCCTGCAGACACAAACACATATGAGAAGGTTTAGGCTCTTTCTTTCCATCGCTTTTGTACTAGGCTTTGCTTGGTTTTTTTACTGGTCAAAGAGAAAGATAAATGACAGAATTGGAGAAGAGGATGATCTCCTGTCAATTGAAGAAGAATTTAACCAAGTGACCGGACCCAAGAAGTTCTCCTACAGGGACTTGGTAAGGCGACCGATAATTTTGCAGCTGCACAATTGCTTGGGAAAGGGGGTTTCAGAAAAATTTATGAAGGCCTCTTGATTGACATTAACTCTAATGTCATAATCAAGAAGATAACTCGAGAGTTGAGACATGGGATAAAGGAGTAAGAGAAGACCATCAGCCGACTCAGGCACAGAAACTTAGTCTAATTCATCGATTGGTGTCATGAGAAAAAGGAACTCCTTATTTATGAGTTCATGTCTAATGGTAGCTTAGACTCTCACTTATTCAAGCACTGAACCTCTTTGACGTGGAAAAAGCAGTACAAAATTGCACAAGGTATAATCTTTGTATTGTTATACCTCCATGAAGAATGGGAACAATGTGTTGTCCATAGGGACATAAAGTCAAGCAACATTGTGCTTGATTCAGACTCAATGCTAAGCTGGGGGACTTTGGATTGGCTTGGCTAGACTTGTTAGCCACACCAAAGCGTCACAAACGACTAACTGTATTCACGGGTAACAGAGGGCCAAGTTCGGGTAGTGGATTGGGTTTGGGAGCTCTATGGAATTGGAAAGTTGCTAGACGTAGTGGACTCGAAACCACGCAGTGATTTCGATGACAAACAATTGGAGCAATTGATGATCGTACGGCTTTAATGTGCTCATCTAGACTCCAAAATTCGGCCCTCTATAAGAGAAGCTCTAAATCTTCCGTATTAGGATGTCCGTGTGAGTGAGTTATGTTAAAGAAATCCCATATTAAATAATTAATGTGATGTAAAACAGTTAATATATTCTAGTTGGCTCATAACTCATTGGCTTAATCTTTTGAATGAAAAAAAGGTTCAATTGAATATGTTAACGGATTCAGACTTGGACTCTCTCTTTGCCATCTCCCTGAAAGAAAATATTGGACTTATGTTGTGCACTCCCCACATTCTAAACTTTGATACTTCGCCACCTGCCCTTCCATCAACAATGCCGGTCCCAACATATCTCGCGCCTCCTCTGTCTATATTGTCGACCTGGTCACACCTTTCATCTTTTAGGGTTTCATCTTTTGGCGCCTCCACTGGTGGTGAACCAGCTGGTCATAGCATCGAAACGTCCACATGTACTACCTTGTCTAAGCGATCCTCTTGTTCATCTTCTTCTAAAATGATTTCATATGCTGAATGAGCTCTTATTTTCAGTTGAACTTTGACAATTACTGTGAATTGTAACTCCCGAGTTTTTTTTTTTTTTTCTGGACAGATTTCAAAGAATGTTCGTTTACCTTGCCTTCGTTTCGCATAAAATTGTTTGTCCAAAAACAAAGATGGAGTGCATTTACGTGGCGATCACACATGTTCAACGCAATTATCGTTCTTACTGATTCGTTGAACCATTCCAAGATGATCCCCCGACGAAGTTGGCAGCCTTAGTAATTGAGCAAATTAAAAAGCGGTGCCTTTCCACGAAAGAGCTATATTCAAAATTTAATAACAGCTTGACATCTCACTTTTGTAAATCAATTTTATAAAACCAAACTAAATTAGGGCTTATTTGTTAACATTTCTATTTCTCAAAATTTCTATTATTCTGTTCCTCAGAATAAAAGAAGAATAGCAATCCATTTGATAACTCTAGTTGAATTTTCTATTCCTTGGAATAGAAAAACGGTTAGGAAATAGATTTGGAACAAAAAAACAAGAAATAAAAAAAAGTTAATTTTTTTTTGGGAGCAATTTCTAAAATAAGTCATTTTTTTTCTTTTCTTCTTCTTCCTCCTCTAACTGGTCATTAGAGCCTCACCGGTGACCAAGGAGGCTCCCTCGAGGCCCGTGAAGTCGTTGGCTCTTGTCTCTAGTCGGTCGCCGGCCATTGCCGAGACCTAGCGATCGGCTAAAGGAGGAAGAAAAAGAAACGGAAAAAAGAAAAATGTCAGAAATTTTTTTAAAAAAATAAAAGAAATTCTTCGTCACAAAAATAATTTAAGAATCCCACCAAACGCATTCATATTCTTTTTCTATCTTGGGTATAGAAATTTTGCGGTTACCAAATACATTCTTCTGCTCGAAAATTATTCCAAGAAATAGAAATAGAAAAAAATATTTTTTAAAAAAGAAATTAATCTCAAAAATAAAAATGTTATCAAATGAATTTTTAGTCAGAAAAAAGGACATTGACAATTTTTTAATGAGAATGATTTTTGTTGTGGCTAGCATGTGTAATGCATTGCAGTCGGAACTACTCTTAATTAATCAATAATGGAAGGGCAACCTTGACATTTGTTAAGATGACCCCTTAGATTGTATTAATTCCTGCGATTTTCTTTTTCTATTTTTTTCCTTTTTATATTTCAAGTCTGGAGAGTAGTTGTTGTGGAAGACACTCTCATTTTTTTATTACATTGTGTTAAATTAATGTCTTGATTTTAAATTTGGACAATGATTTGTTAAATTGAATTTATTAATAAGAATTTTCCCAAGTGATTTATATATCGGATGAAGAAGTTTTCCTCGTACTAGATTTTCTTTTGGATGTCCAAAAGAAAGCAACGACGGAAGAAAAAGGTAATCTATAGCTACGAGATAAAAGAGGAAATAAAATAAAGAAAAGTAAGGGTTTCTTCTTTTACTTGCAGCAGCCGACTCTTTTTGCTGCATGGTGGGCCCACGTCAAATTGTTGACCATGGGCACACACGGACGAAAGCAAAACGAGAGTTTTCTATCTCACTAGCCGCCGAAGCCCTACGAAGTAGACAGGAGCCGCACAAAACGAAAGTGTAGAAGCCGACGAGAAGCAGCAACTTGCATGTGAAAGAAGAAAATTCAATAACGCTGCACAGTCTTGACTTTCGGTCCTACGAGAAGAGTATTGCTTGGACTTGAACACATGCTTATTTTCATGCTGTGAGTTTATATTATATATTTATAAATATTTTGAATTTGAGTTTAAATTTAGGTATGAGAAATACTAGAGTATATGAACGATTATAAACTCCGATTTTTTTATTATAGTGGATTATTTGCTACTAACTCTCCTCATGGATATAAGTATTGATATTCAGAATAAATTACGTAAATCTCTGAAGTCTTTATTATTTATCGTTTATTTATTTGGTGATTCTGTATTAACGTAATTGTAAGATCATGTCGTTTCCGCGTATTATATTCCAACACGTTGAAACATTCCAAATGTCCCCGAATTCAGGAGCAATCTAGAAACCTCAAGGAGAATGAAGGGCAGAAGTACAGCGCAAGTGCCATAACTTGGCACGCCGGGACACTTAAGTGCCATAACTTTCAAACGGTACACTTAAGTGCCACTTTTTTTTTCGAGTGGGACACTTAAGTGCCACCTCCGGCGACCCTTGCCGGAAATCCTACGTGGCAATTTTTTATTATTATTTTTTGCCTACGTGGCTCGCCGGAGCTCCAAATCAGCATAAAAAATAATTAAAAAATAATAAAAATTTAAAAATTTAAAAATTTTAATTTTAAAAATTTAAAAATTTTAATTTTAAAAATTTAAAATATTTTAATTTTAAGAAATTTAAAAAATTTAAAAAAATAAGAAAATTTTAAAATTTTTAATTTTAAAAAAATAAGAAAATTTAAAAAAAATTAAAAAAAAAGGGGGGGGGGGGGTCGAAGGGGCGGCTGAGGGCTGAGCCCTCGCCGCCGCCGCCGCCGCCCCGCCGTCGCCGGCCTTCCCGGCGACGGAGGGGGGAGGGTCGGCCGGGGTCGTCGGCCCCCGGCCGACCGACGGCAAGGGCTCACAGCCCTCACCGGATCGCGGCGAGGGCCGCGACCCTCGCCCCAGATCTCGGCGAGGGCTCGCGGGCCCTCGCCACCGGTCGGCCTCCTCCCCGCCTCCGCCGGGAAGGGCCGGCGACGGAGGGGGGAGGGTCGGCCGGGGTCGCCGGCCCCCGACCGACCGACGGCGAGGGCTCGCAGCCCTCGCCGAATCGCGGCGAGGGCCACGACCCTCGCCCCAGATTTGGGCGAGGGCTCGCGGGCCCTCGCCGGCCCCTAGCCAGGGCCCGGCGACCCCGGCCGACCCTCCCCACTCCGTCGCCGGCCCTTCCCGGCGGCGGCGGGGAGGAGGCCGACCGGCGGCGAGGGCCCGCGAGCCCTCGCCGAGATCTGGGGCGAGGGTCGCGGCCCTCGCCGCGATCCGGGGAGGGCTGCGAGCCCTCGCCGTCGGTCGGCCGGGGGCCGGCGACCCCGGCCGACCCTCCCCCCTCCATCGCCGGCCCTTCCCGGCGACGGCGGGGCGGCGGCGGCGGCAAGGGCTCAGCCCTCAGCCGCCCCTTCGACCCCCCCTTTTTTTTTCTTAATTTTTTAAAAATTTTAAAATTTTCTTAATTTTTAAATTTTTCTTAATTTTTTAAAATTTTTAAAATTTTCTTAATTTTTTGAATACTTTATAATTTAATTAATTTTTATATTATTAATTACACGTAGACACGAAACGGCGTCGTTTTTGCGTTTTCTCCGCCACGTCAGCATGCAAAACGACGCCGTTTTGGACTAAACTCGCCGGAAAATTGCCACGTCAGCCATTTGGCCGGATTTTCGCCGGAGTGGCACTTAAGTGTCCCATTTTGCTCCGATGATGGCACTTAAGTGTACCATTTTAAAGTTATGGCACTTAAGTGTCCCGGCGTGCCAAGTTATGGCACTCCAGGTGTCCTCACCTCAGAATGAAGCTTTACAACTCAGATATCAAAAGTTTTGAGATCTAAATAATACATTTATAACAAATTTACTCTCCGTTAATTTCGATTAAATAAAATTAATATTAAAAAAAATCGTAAACCGATACACCTATGATAAACGGAGGGTAAAACTCTAAACTGGTACACCTGTTAATCCGCATGTGTTATCCAATTCAGCAATTTAACAATAAAATTTAACGAAAATTAACGGAAGGTAAATTTATCATAAATGTACTAATTTAGAATTTTTAGTAATAAAAAAATTAGTTTGAAATAAATTTATTACATATGTATTAATTTATGATTTTTTGTGATATTAATCTTAATCTTAAAAGTACCCTTGTCTATCGCAAAGTCAACATTTAGGAACAGCGAGACTAGAGTCTAGAGCTATATTAAACAAGCTTCAAAGTCCCATGCCTTCTTTCATTATTGATCTCATCTTAAGGACAAACGACCTTGGTCCCATCCCATCCAATCTACTCACATGAGCTATCTTTTGTCCTTTATATGGCATTGTTTCGTTGACCTTTCTCTTTGTTATTATCGATCTTTACCGCTCACTGAGCCATCGATCCGGTCACTCTGATTCGTTAAACAGTCTCTTTCGCGAGAAAAGGCTAATTAACGCAAGTCCAAAACCCACCAACTTACCCAACAAGCTTGTTTTAGTACCTTATAAACCGGCTCTAGATTTTCCAATGACGTATATTTTCTATTGACATACTATATTTTATTGGTTATATCAGAGCACTAGTGCAAAGGTCCCGCTCTCTGCAGGCCTGTTCAACATCCTGCAAGTCTTGTGAATTAATTAAGACTTTGAAATGTGCATATGGGCCTAACCCAGAGGTATTTGGATGTAATTGATCTAATTTGAATAATGTATGCTATCGCAGAAGCGAAGAGGAGTGCGGCTAGGCTCGCCTTGGATTGCGCCGACTTCAAGCGCTCGAAATTGGGTACGTCGTTATTCAAGACGGATCGAGTGGCGCGTAACTTTCTTCTGAAAATTTGCGAGTGAAGGGACGATTTCGTGGTTTTGGGAGTTGGAGGAGAGAGCAGGACTCTGTCGCCATAGAAATTGGAAGAAAGCAATGGATTTGTAGTCACAGACATGGTTGTCGCGCTTAGGGCTGATCGCGGTTCCTGGGTTACCCAGGAACCGGAACCGAACCGGAGGAGGGTCCGGTTCGGTTCCCGGTTCCAAGGGGGACCGGAACAAGAACTGGAACCGGAACCGGTCCCGGAACCGGAACCGGTCCCGGAACCGGAACCGGTCCCGGAACCGGTTACTTAGGGCAGAAAAAGCTCGACCTTGGATGTTCTAGTGACTTGTATGTGATGTTCTAGTTGAATTTTGTCTTCGGCCTCTAAATGAAAGTTGTAAAGGACTTCTTTGAGTATAACATACTCAAATTTGGGACAAAACAAACAAGTATAAGTGGGTAAAATCGTTATTCTTTGGAAAGACTGGATCTGGAGATTTTGGGACCGACCCTTGATGAATGCATGGACTGTAAGGCAACCTTTTTGTCGAAATTTCACTTCAGTTTCTTAACAAAAGTTGTAAAGGACATCCTGAGGTACAATATATCAAAAATTTAGAGAAAAAAAAAAACAAGAATAGGTAGGTGAAATCATGGTCCTTTGGAGATGGTTAGATCTGGAATTACGGTACTACGAACAGGGATTTTAACCGTCCATATTTAATTATCTAGGATGAATTTGACTTTGATGTTTTCATGAAGTATCTACCTTATGGTCTTCGCTATCACATAGTAGAATTTCATAAATTTTGAAGGTCATTTGGGTATTTAATCGGAAATGTTTCTAAAACTGTGCAATCTGATGTGTTTGGATCTTGTAAGTTGCAATGCGTGGACTATATCATTTTTTATGAGGTTCTTTTGGAAATGTGTTCTGCATGAACTATCTCTCTTCATGTCTTCCCTACAACATATTTAAGTTTCGTAATTTTTGTAGTTCATTTGCCTATTTAACCAAAAATATTTCAAAAACTGTGCAAGTAGAGAATAGCAAAAGTAAATCGATTTTATCTTTTAATCCACAACGAATTGGACTACGATTTCTTCATGAAACTTGTACCTCTAGGTCTTAAATACAACGTGTCCAAATTTCAGAATTTTCTGAGTTCATTTAGGGGTTTAATCGAAAATTTTTTCAAAACTTGTACCTCTAGACATTCTTGTTCTAGTGGTGTTTTATTTCTACTTTCTAGTTTGCTATTTGTTTTGAAATTTCTAATTATATTCTATTATTGTTGTGCAGTGTGAAGTTAATGTATCAAGATAACATGTCAATGGGAAGTTACCGTGTAGTATACGTGTACATTATAGTTTTTTTTTGGTAACTTGCGCATACGTTATATTTTTTTTTGGTAACGTGTGTGCATGTTATAGTTTTTTTTTTGGTAACGTGCGCATACGTTATATTTTTTTTTGGTAACATGCGCATATATTATAGTTTTTTTTTTTTTTTGGTAACGTGTGTGTACGTTATAGTTTTTTTGGTAACGTACGCGTACGTTATAGTTTTTTTGGTAACGTGCGCGTACGTTATATTTTTTTTGGGTAACGTGCGCATATGTTATAGTTCAAATTGAAAATAACCAAAAAAAAAAAAAAAAGGGAAAGGAACCTGTTGGAACCTGGAACCGACCCTAGAACCTGTGACAGGGTAGGTTCCAGGTTCTCGGTTCTCACGGGTAGGTTCCAGGTTCCTCATTTTGAGGAACCTGTACCCGAGGGTAGGTTCTAGGTTCCGAACGGAACCGAACCGGAACCTGGAACCGCTCACCCCTAGTCGCGCTTGGGTTTTTGTTCAGAGTCGCCCGGTTTGCTTGCTTATCCGCTCGAGAGGGAGAAGGAGATGAGGAAAGGGTACGGAATTCAAGAATGAAGCGTGGAGGAGGAGGAGGAGGATGATGATGATGATGATGATGAAGCTCATCAAGACGAGCGATGAATCACAAAGTGGATCCCAAACCCTTGCACTGGTAACCAAAACTAATTGATAACCCATGGAGAAAAGCTGGTAAGCCACACAGGTAAATGTTGGTAAATTCATATTGTTGGAGAAATCCTCGTGAAGTGTTTTGAAGTTGACAAAACGTTTCCATCAGTCTAGTCTGAAGGTCTGCAGACTCTGTTATTTAAAGTCTAAAGACTTCCGGATAGCCAGACTCAAGACTCAAAGTCTATCCTCATTGACAATCTCTAATCCGTTGAAGAAAGGTTATCCAGAACTTGATGTTTTGTTCAGGATTTATCCTTATCATCTGGAGAAGATCTCGTGGCTGGAGAAGACTAACAGAATCCTTTGATTGATCAAGATTGATTCAATGATTGAAAATTCGATGATTGTCTAAATATTATTGGAATGTTCTACTTATGGAAACCGAGATCCTGATTGTATGGGCGAACAGGATTGATGGGCTATCAACACGTTCCTTTAATAGCTCGAACAATCTTCCTAATTGATTCCGTCCAACGGGTAGATTGGAGGAATTCCTTTGGTAAGTGCCAACGGGTATGATGGCATAAAGGAGTATATAAGGAAGACGTTCTTAGTTGTTCGAGGTGTGCGCGATAGATGAATTCCAAAGTCTGAAGCTCCTTTTTGTTTAGACAATTCCTTTGAGCAAATACTTGTATACAAAAGAGAGTCTATATTTGTGAAAAACCTTGAGAAGGTGTGGTAGAACATCTACACTATAGAATCAAGGCAAAGCTGTGCTGTAACTTCTCTTTTGATCTTAGTGAAATCCAGCCGGTGGGCTGTCATTGCGGAAGAGTGGACGTAGGCTTGGAATAAGCCGAACCACTATAAATCCTGTGTTCAATTTTCTCTCTCTCTCTATACCTCGATCGTATTTCATTTTGTTAAGAATTGCTTCCGTATTTCGACAAATTGTTTGTGCGTCTATTCACCCCCCTCTAGGTGTTTATACTAGCTATCTCAATTGGTATCAGAGCCTGTGTACTCACTTTGTTTGAAGTGTTTTACTTCAGAGTTAAAGATCCATGACTAGTATGCTAGCACCAGGGCTGATGGAAGGGCAAAGCAATACCAGACCACCCTACTTTGATGGAAAGGATTACAACATCTGGAAAAACAAGATGAAAGCTTTCCTACGATCAAAGGATCTTCTGGAATGGGACGTTGTAGAAAAAGGAATTACTCCTACAGCTGCATCAGTCTCTAAAAGAGGGAAAGAAACTGTTGAGACTAGCGGAATGACTCAGGAAGAGATAAACAAGAGACAATCACTCGATGCAAAAGCAATTTACTCTTTATATTGTGCTTTGTCACCAACTGAATATAATAGAATATCTTCTTGTGTTACAGCAAAAGAAGTCTGGGACAGATTACATATCACCTATGAAAGAACAGATCGAGTGAAGGAAACCAGAATTAACATTCTTCTCGGTCAATATGAAGCCTTCAAAATGAAACCAGGAGAATCTATAACTGACATGTTTAGTCGTTTTACAAATATTGTCAATGGTCTTGAGAATCAAGGACAAAAAATTTCTGATCCCATGAAGGTAAACAAGCTACTGCGTGGACTCTCCAAGGATTGGAATCACATAAAGACTTCGATAAGAGAGACGCAAAGAATTATACCACTATCTGTCGACGAGTTGATTGGAACTCTTCAGTCTTATGAAGTGGAAAGGATCAATGAAGATGAAGATCCAAAATGTAAGAAATCCATTGCATTAAAATCAAATGATGATTCTGATGATACAGATTCGGAAGATGATATGGACGATGAGAAGCTTGCTCTCATGATAAGGAGATTCAGAAAACTGAATAGAAAATGAAGAAGGTTCAACTCAAAGAAACAAGGCTTTCAAAGACAACAGACCAAATCTGTTGATGATGAGGAACCAAATAAAGATGTAGTCTACTTTGAATGTAAGAAGAAGGGACACATCAGACCCAACTGTCCTCTTTTCAAGAAGAAGAGAGGAAAAGCTGAAAAATTCCGAAAAGCTCTCAAAGCTGAAACCTGGAGTGATACTGAGTGTGAAGAAAGTGATAATGAATATGCCAATCTATGTCTGATGGCACAATCAGACTCAAACTCTGGATCAGACTTTGGATCAGACTCAGATAGTGAATTTGAGGCAAGTAATTTTAAAATTCCTGTCAAAGTTTCTAAATACATTGATGAACTGTGTTTTAGTCTTAAGACTTCTCTCAAAAGAATTTCCGAACTGAAAAAGGAAAACTCAGCTCTAAAACAAAAGGAAAATGTTTTAGTAAAAAGAGTTAAAAGTCTAGACTTGACTGTTTCCACTCTTAAAGAAAATGAAGATAATCTTTTAAAAGAAAATGCTCTTTTAAAAACAGACTTGTCAAATATTTCAAAAAAAAATTCAATAGGGTCTGAGAAACTTGAAAAAATTCTTTCAGCTCAAAGACCTTACTTCAATAAGTCTGGTCTAGGTATGTCAGCAGAAACAATTCCCTTGATTGATTTTCCTAAAGTAAAAGAAAGAATTAAGAAAAGACCCTCGAAAGAGGCTTACAAAAATCATTTCAAGAAAGTTTTTGTAAAACCTGTAGGTAGAAATGCTCTCAGATGTTCAAAGTGCAACAGTCCGGATCACTTTGAAAAAGAGTGTCCTATGGTATGGAAACCTGTTAAGAAAGTATGGGCTAATACTGTTTATATTACTAACACCAAAGGACCCAAGAAAATTTGGGTACCAAAGAAAGCTTGAGACTTTATTTTAAATGCAGGTCTCCGTCAAGAAACAGGTAAAGTGGTATATTGACAGCGGATGTTCAAGACACATGACAGGAGACTCAAATTGCTTTATAAAGCTTGCTCAAGTAAACGGTGGAAAAGTTTCATTTGGAGGAAACAGCAAGGGAAGTATTGTGGGATTTGGAACCGTGAAAATCAGAACTCTCACAATAAGTAATGCTTCCTTAGTGGAAGGACTCAATTACAATCTTCTCAGCATTAGTCAATTGTGTGATACTGGTTTCAAGATCTTCTTTCAAGAAGGAACATGTTCTGGAATCAGTAAAGACTCTACTCAGTCTTTCATGGGTCGAAGACATGGAAATATCTATCTTCTGGATGTGAAACCAAATGAATCGCAATGTCTTATCTCAACTCAAGACGAAGCAAGCTTATGGCACAAAAAGCTTGGTCATGTCAACATGAAGCAATTAGCCAAAATCTCATCAAAGCAGCTTGTTCGAGGTCTACCGAAACTGCCATACCAAAAGACTGATTCATGCACTCCATGTATTCTGGGAAAGCAGGTAAGAAATTCATTTAAGCCAATAAATCATGTCTCTACTAATCATGTATTACAGTTGCTGCATATGGATCTCTTCGGACCAACCAGAACTCAAAGTATTGGGGGTAAGAAGTATTGCCTAGTAATTGTTGATGATTACTCCCGTTTTACTTGGGTATATTTACTTGCAAGTAAGTCCGAAACCTTTTCGTATTTTGAAAAATTTGCTAAAAAGGTTCAAAATGAAAAATGATGTGTTATCTCTAGTATAAGAACAGATCATGGAGGTGAATTTGAAAATCAAGATTTTACAAAATTCTGTGATGAATCTGGCTTTAAGCATATGTTCTCCTCTCCATATACTCCTCAGCGAAATGGAGTTGTGGAAAGAAAAAACAGATCTCTTCAAGAAATGGCTAGAACTCTTTTAATTGAAAGTAAGATTTCTTCACGATTTTGGGCTGAAGCTGTTTTAGCAGCTTGCTATATCATCAATAGAGTTTTCTTAAGACCTATTCTACAGAAAACCCCTTATGAGTTATTCAAAGATAAAAAGCCTATTGTTTCATACTTTCATGTATTTGGTTGCAATTGTTTTATATTGAAAAATGCAAAAGATCAAGTTGGTAAGTTTGAAGAAAGATCAGATGAAGGTATCTTCCTTGGATATTCTACATCAAGCAAAGCCTACAGAATCTATAACAAGAAGAGCCAATCTGTGGAGGAGTCAATGAATGTCAAATTTCAAGACTCAACGCAAGATGAATCAAGTCAGACTCATCAAGAAGAGTCTGAACCTGCTCCAAACCCTCCAAAGTCTGCAACTCAATAAGCATCTCAGACTCTGGAAAACTAGCATCAGGTTGTTAGTGAAGATCCAAATAAAGAAAGAGATCATCAATCAAACAAATCAACAAGTAACTGGAAGCATAAGTCCAGTCATCCCAAAGATCTTATAATTGGCGAAATTAATGAAGGAATTCGCACCAGATCCAAAAGGCGAGAAGAGTCTAGTGTTGTGGCACTCGTTTCTGAAATTGAACCAAAGAGCATAGAAGAAGCTTTATCTGATGAAAGCTGGATTGAAGCTATGCAAGAAGAGCTTAGACAGTTCAACATTAATGATGTCTGGGAATTGACATCCAAACCAAAAGGTAAAGCTGTTATTGGAGCTAAATGGGTGTTCAGAAACAAGATGAACGAGAAAGGAAAAGTCATACGAAATAAAGCAAGACTCGTGGCCAAGGGATATACGCAAGAAGAAGGAATAGACTATGATGAGACTTACGCTCCAGTGGCAAGGTTAGAAGCTATTCGACTATTACTTGCGTTTGCTTGTTATAAGAATTTCAGGTTATTCCAAATGGACGTCAAGAGTGCCTTTCTAAATGAATTTATCCATGAGGAAGTTTATGTGGAACAACCACCAGGGTTTGAAGACCCAAAGAAGCCAGACTCAGTCTTCAGACTGAAAAAGGCTTTGTATGGTTTAAAGCAAGCACCTCGGGCTTGGTACGACAGATTAAGTAAGTTCTTAATACAAAATGGTTTTGTTAAAGGTAAAGTAGATACGACCTTATTTATCAAAAAGGAAAACAAAAGTTTTTTACTTGTTCAAATATATGTGGATGATATTATTTTTGGATCCACTAATGAAAGTCTGTGCAAGAAATTTTCTAAGTCTATGCAGGATGAGTTTGAAATGAGTATGATGGGAGAATTAACATTCTTTCTTGGTCTTCAAGTAAAACAATTGAAGGAAGGAACTTTTATTTATCAAGAAAAATATGTTAATGATCTTGTCAAAAGGTTTGGACTGGAAAAGTGCCAAAAAACCGACATACCAATGTCAAGTTCTTTAAAGATAGACAAAGATGAAGAAGGGAAGAAAGTTGATCAAAAGTTGTACAGGAGCATCATTGGATCACTTCTTTATCTTACTGCCTCTAGACCTGATATTTTGTTGAGTGTTTGCATCTGTGCTAGGTTTCAATCAGATCCTAGAGAATCTCATCTCAGTGCTGCAAAACGCATCATTAAATACGTTGCTTCATCATCAAGCATCGGTCTTTGGTATCCTAAGAAGGGAGACTTTAATCTTCTGGGATATTCAGACGCAGATCTGGCCGGTTGCAGAGTTGATAGAAAGAGCACTTCAGGAACTTGCCAGTTGCTTGGAAGGAGGACAGTGTCTTGGTTTTCAAGAAAACAAAGCACTGTGTCTCTTTCAACAACAGAAGCAGAGTATATAGCTCTTGAAAGCTGCTGTTCGCAAATTCTATGGATAAAACAACAGCTAAGAGACTTTGAAATTGAAGACTCATGCACGAAGATTAATTGCGACAACACCAGCGCTATCAACCTCACCAAAAATCCAATTCTCCACTCAAGAGCAAAGCATATAGAGATTCGACATCACTTTATTAGAGATCATGTTCAAAATGGAGAGATTTCAATTCAGTTTGTTGACTCAAAGAATCAACTGGCGGATATATTCACAAAGCCTTTGGAGAAAAATCAATTTGAGTCTATCCGTTCCAGACTCAACATTTTGAGGTATGAGGATATCAAAGTCTAAAGACTTTCAGACTCAGGCTTACAAGACTTTATCTACAGTCTTGGCTCGACCGTCAGACTATAAGTCTTTCTCTCTCTAATTTATTCTTGAAAAGGTACGATCGTCAGACTGTGTTTTAATTATTGCTATATTTAATCGACGCAAATATTGCATCATTTCATTTTCAAAAAGGAAGTTATTTTTGAAATAGCTATTTTTGCGGAAGAAGACAGTTATTTTGAAAAGGCATTTTTTTATTTCCTTTGTGACGGTTCGTTTATTTCTCTTTTTAACCAATCGTGCACTGTCGATTCCTTTTCACTTCACTCTTGAAAACCCTAGAAAGCATCGATCCTCCATTTCCATTTGTCTTCTTTGATTAATCTTCAAAAAGTTGTCATCTTTCCTGGGAAAATCAAGCAAGGAATCTTCCAAAAACTGAGAAAGATGTCATCTTCGAGAAAGTCTTCGAGAATCGCAAGCAGGGGTCCACGGCAAATGAGTGAGGGGCCTACGCACTTCGATCTTACTGAGGAGGAAGAGAATCCAGAACAGCAAGCGAGCCCACAACATTCTCAGCAGCGTCATTCTCCACCATCTAGTCCTCAAGGCATCGTTCATTAGCATCAAGAAGAAATCATCGAGGATGCAGATCCCGTAAGAGTTCAAAAGCCCGCTTTTATTTACAAGCTATATCGTGCCTTAAAAGGAATTCATACTCCTTTGAACTATGTTGATGATTTTCTTAAAGACAAAGGATATAAGAACGAATATATCTTTCTGCGAAAAATGGAAAGTTTGGGAATCGCTCGTAAAGGGGTGGCTGAGGAAACCCTTGCGAATATCCCAAGTGATCCTCGTGACTGGGGGCCGAATCCTGTAGATGGGAATGACAATGACAATCTGTTCAGTCTATTTCAACCGAAAATGGGTATTGCGGCTAAAATTCAAGGAAAAATGGGAGATTTGTTCAGATCAAAGGAACAAAAGGATCTGTACTCAAAATTGCTGAAGCGTGGAGTAATAAACCCTAGGAGTGTGGACTTTGATTTTCTGGATGCTGTGAAAATGAACTTGAGGGAAAAGTTCAATTTTCTTCAACTTGAAAAATTCTGCTCTGACTCTACTGAGGCCTATGCTGGATTAACTGCTTATTTCTATTCAAATCTTAGCTTTTTGGATGCGAATAGATTCTCTTTCAGCGTTAAAGATCAGGACTATGTTGTGGATATGGACATGCTGGCAGATATGTTAGAAGTTGAGAGAGGCAGATATCAACCAATCAAAGTTTCCATTGCTCGGGCCACACTTGAACTGGTGAAGGACAGGAGAACAGATGAGAAGATCACCTACTTAAGGATGAGTGCATTCAACATCCTGCTTCACAAGATTGTGATTAACTGCCTTCGACCGAAATCGACTTCCAAAACTGACGTTTCAAGCTCTGAGGCAAAGTTGATGTATGCCATCCTCTGTGGAAAGAAGTTTTCTCTCCCTCATAGTGTTATGTTTCACATGTATAGAGCAGTGATGAAGGACAGAGGTCAACTCCCTTACCCAAGCCTTGTTACGAAGTTATTCAGACATCTGAATATTCAGCCTCCGCAAATCTTTTGTGTTCGATCATGCGATCATATGGTGGTAGGACTGAAAATGGTGACCAAAATGCGTATGAAGGAACTGAGCAAGGAATTGGAGAAATTCAAGGAGAAGACTCCTGCCAAATCTCATCAACTCTCTTCTGCTGCTAAGAGAAAAGGGAAGGAACCCATGGTTGCTCCATCAAAGAGAAGAAGAGCTCTCCTCGTTGAGGATGAAGATGATGACGAAGACATCACCATCTCTGCAATGGCTTTGAAGAATTTAAGTCGTCCTGTTCCACAGAAAGAATCGGAACAAATGACGAAAGAAGCAGAGGAGAAGGAAGAAGAAGAAAGAGAAGCAAAGCAAGAAGCAGAGGAAGAAAGACCTGAAGAAGAAAGAAGAGAAGAAAGAGAACCTGAGGAAATCTCTTCTCCACCTGTAGG
Source organism: Eucalyptus camaldulensis (assembly GCA_019915185.1). Classification (NCBI taxonomy): domain Eukaryota; kingdom Viridiplantae; phylum Streptophyta; class Magnoliopsida; order Myrtales; family Myrtaceae; genus Eucalyptus; species Eucalyptus camaldulensis. The sequence goes on from JAHSVA010000012.1 coordinate 7,300,327, forward strand.
CATGGAAACAGGGGGAGATCAGGAGAAAGGAGTGACGTCTTCACATCCTGATGCAAGTGAAGGAATCAGTCGCTCACCTGCACATCCTGAGGACGTTTATGCATCTCAATTTCCAGAGGAAGGTCATGACGCTTCATCGCCAATCCTGCGAGATTATGCTGATCTACCGTCGTCTGCATTTACTCCATCAGATCGAGCCGAAGCAAGTACTCAGATTGATAATGGAGCAGATTTTCACAGAATCATGGATATTCTCTTGGAAATGAGAGGTCAAATTTATGCCTTGGGATGCGAAGTTCAAAGCTTGAAGAATGAAAGTCAAGCTTCTTCATGTTCATTGAATGATAAGATGCAAGCCCTCTCTATTCAGAATCAGGCCAATGCCAAGAGTGAGGAGGTTGCACAGCTGAAGGAAGACTTTAAAAGGCTGGAAGGCATCGTTCAGTCTATGGAAGATTTCCAGCTTGTCCACGTTCCCAAGCAATCTTGACTTCATCTCATCCTTTTTAATGATGACAAAAAGGGGGAGAGATGCATGATTTGATCAAACTTTCAATCATTAAACTTTTATTTATTTGTTAGATTGTGTTGTTTAACTGTTTTTGACAGACTTTGACTTTGTTTTGTGTCTGGATGAGAACTGAACTAGACTTGGACTTGACTGCTTCTATTAATAAGTATTGATATCTTATGGATGGTTTTATTATATACAAGACTAACCTATTTTCTGTGGTTGCAGATTCTAGTGTTATTCTTTTAGCCATTCATCTCTATAAGATATGCATATGTGTTTGAGAAATGTTTTGCAGGTCAAAGTTATCTAAATCTGCAGGAAGGTTTTGTCACCATCAAAAAGGGGGAGATTGTTGGAGAAATCCTTGTGAAGTGTTTTGAAGTTGACAAAACGTTTCCATCAATCTAGTCTGAAGGTTTGCAGACTCTGTTATTTAAAGTCTGAAGACTTCCGGATAGCCAGACTCAAGACTCAAAGTCTATCCTCATTGACAGTCTCTAATCCATTGAAGAAAGGTTATCCATAACTTGATGTTTTGTTCAGGATTTATCCTTATCATCTGGAGAAGATCTCGTGGCTGGAGAAGACGTAACAGAATCCTTTGATTGATCAAGATTGATTCAATGATTGAAGATTCGATGATTGTCTAAATATTATTGGAATGTTCTACTTATGAAAACCGAGATCCTGATTGTATGGGCGAACAGGATTGATGGGCTATCAACACGTTCCTTTAATAGCTCGAACAATCTTCCTAATTGATTCCGTCCAACGGGTAGATTGGAGGAATTCCTTTGGTAAGTGCCAACGGGTATGATGGCATAAAGGAGTATATAAGGAAGACGTTCTTAGTTGTTCGAGGTGTGCGCGATAGATGAATTCCAAAGTCTGAAGCTCCTTTTTGTTTAGACAATTCCTTTGAGCAAATACTTGTATACAAAAGAGAGTCTATATTTGTGAGAAACCTTGAGAAGGTGTGGTAGAACATCTACACTGTGGAATCAAGGCAAAGCTGTGCTGTAACTTCTCTTTTGATCTTAGTGAAATCCAGCCGGTGGGCTGTCATTGCGGAAGAGTGGACGTAGGCTTGGAATAAGCCGAACCACTATAAATCCTGTGTTCAATTTTCTCTCTCTCTCTCTCTCTATACCTCGATCGTATTTCATTTTGTTAAGAATTGCTTCCGTATTTCGACAAATTGTTTGTGCGCCTATTCACCCCCCTCTAGGTGTTTATACTAGCTATCTCACATATGAGAGTTAATAAATTTATGGAGCTTGTAGGAGAGAAAAATAATTTTTGGCAAACCAAAATAAAAGTTGATAAACTTTAAAAAAAATCAAATAAATATTGGGACATCATTCAAATGAGAGTTGATAACTTAAACCTATATGTGAATTACATCAAAGAAAAGTTGGTAAGTCACCCAAATAAAAATTGATAAACTCTTTAAGGCTTTAACATGGGGAGCGAACAAAAGTTGGTAAAACGAAACAAAAAAAAATGGTAATTTGTGAACAATATAATTAATAGTATGTTAAAAAAGTGATGATAAGTTACCAAAGAGTTGTTGGAAAAACTAGTGACCGCTGATTTTTTTTAAGCCATTAATTGTCAAAAAAAAAAACGCTCCATTATGTGTTTTAGCTCGAGATAAACATCATTTAAGTAGTGATTAGGGCAATAAAAATCTATTGAAGGTCAAGCATAGGCCATGGTTAGATATTGACAAAGCTCGTCGCAACTGGTGTTAGTTATTATGGATGCAGAAACTTAGCCTCGGGAGCAAGATAAAGGGAATTACATTACTCCATTCTCGAGGCTTGTGATACAAAAAATTAACAAAAAAATTTCGTAAGTCATATTCTACACAAGCAAAGAGATTTTGCATTGACGAGGGGCGGATAGATTCATGGCCGCGCCCGCCAGCCTACCGGTGGGTCCGTCGATCGGCGGCTGAGAACAACGGGTGTGATGGCGGCTTCCAGCTAGTCACAGGGTTCACAGTCCTTTCCGAGTCACGACATAGAAAAGAGAATCAAATGGCAGCCCCACCGTGTACTTTTGTAATTGGCCGTTGTTTTTGACCAAGCAAGAAAAGCCTAATATAAAGAAAGAAAGGGCGGGTCCGTTTTTCCTTTGCATTGTATAATATTGTTTATCATAACAATCAATAATCGATCCCACTTTTCAAAATTGGCAGTCATCTTCCATTTAGCACATGCGTGATCAATGACTCCGTTTGACATAAGAACAGTGCTGAACTTTAAAATGGTTTACAAAATCGACACACAAGGGGTGCCTCCGACTATGGATGGCCAAGGAAGTCGGCAATCTTCCATGGCATTGATTTTCCTCGCAAGTGGCATGTGGAATCAGTGCTTCGCAGCCGGTATTTCTCCTAATTAATGATCTATCAAGTGTCCTTTGGTCATTCTTTATAAAACTGTGTTCTCTTTTCTTTTCTTTTCGTGGTCTAAAGTCTTTGTCGTATGGGACCACGTGTGGACTGTCTCATTTTCGTTTACATCGAACCATTCCGAAATTGATCGCAAGTTGCTCAAGAACCAAAAGCCTAGGTGATTGGGGACCACCGCGTAAACATATATGTCCGTGTAACAATGTCAGAGCACCAAAAAGCTGTGCTAACTCCCTGGTTCCAAGAGCATCTTGAAACCTGAGAGAGAATGGAACTTCGCAGCTCAAATATCGTTAGTTTCAAGACGAGGGAGCTTCAATCACTCCTAGTCTTGGTTCTCTCTCTAGCCATCGCCTTCACGGCTTCGGCGTCGTCTCAAGGCATCGATTTCAGCTTCCAGACTTTCGACAATGATAGCATTCGATTCCAAGGCGACGCGTCTATTTCGGGTAACCTCATCCAACTTACAAGGGTCTACGGGAACATGGTCTCCGGGGACGTGAGTGGGGGGTGGGCCATGTATCATGAGCCGATGCGCCTTTGGGACAAGGCCACCGGGAACGTGGCGGATTTCACCACCAACTTCACCTTCATCATCGATTCGCAGGAAAACTCCATTTTCGGCGATGGATTCACCTTCTTTCTTGTTCCCGAAGGGTCTCACATCCAGATCAACTCATTGGGACGCTACCTCGGTCTTATAAATCCGAACAGCAACCCTTCCATCTCTTCTACTCCCTTTGTAGCCGTCGAGTTCGACACTTATAGGAACAACTATAGTGGTGTTGTGGACCCGAATTGTTTACAAGTTGCACATGTTGGTATAGACTTGAATAATCTCACTTCCGCGGTCTCTAGCTGCGTTGATTGGTTCAAGGATAAAATCATGAGCGGTGGACGGATCAATGCTACGATTACGTACAATTCTAGCACGCAGAACTTGAGCGTTGTCATGATTGATGCAGATGCCACGGGCACTGACATAACAGCCTCCGCTATCTACGATATAGTCAACATGTCCAAGTATTTGCCGGAGTGGGTGAATTTCGGCTTCTCCGCTGCAACGGGTACGGATTTCGAGCTGCACACTCTTGAGGCATGGGAATTCCGCTCTAACCTGCAAGTGGCTGGAAAAAAGAGCAAGTTATGGTTATGGGCTACCTTAGGCTCAGGTTCTTTCATTTGGCTGGTTCTTGTTCTAGCCTTTGTTTGGTTTCGTCACTGTTTGAAGAGAAAAGGAACTTACATGAGCGGAGAAGAAGATGCTCTGGCAATCGATGAAGAATTCGAGCAAGTGCCAGGGCCCAAGAAATTCTCCTACAAGGAAGTGGTAGAGGCGACCAACAATTTTGCAATTGAACGGTTAGTTGGGGAAGGAGGCTTTGGGAGAGTGTACGAAGGATACTTGACCACTGTGAATGCCAAAGTTGCAATCAAGAAGATTAATCCGGGGTCAAGACAAGGAATAAAGGAGTATGCCACCGAAGTGAAGACCATAAGCCGGCTCCGGCATAGAAACTTAGTCCAACTTATCGGGTGGTGTCATGAGAAAAAGGAACTCCTCCTTATCTATGAGTTCATGTCTAATGGTAGCCTAGATACTCATCTATTCAAAGAAAGAACCTTATTGCCATGGGAGAAACGATACAAAATCGCGCAAGGCATAGCCTCAGCATTACTTTACCTCCATGAAGAATGGGAACAGTGTGTGTTGCATCGTGATGTAAAGTCCAGCAATATCATGCTTGATTCCGATTTTAGTGCTAAATTAGGGGACTTCGGTTTGGCTAGACTAGTTGACCATGCCAAAGGGTTACAAACTACAATAGTGGCCGGAACCATGGGCTATCTTGCTCCTGAATGTGTTTACACGGGTAAGGCAAGTAAGGAATCAGATGTCTACAGCTTCGGAATTGTTCTATTAGAAATAGCTTGTGGAAGAAAAGTCGTTGAGCCAAGGGCCAAGGAAGGCCAAATCCGATTGGTGAACTGGGTTTGGGAGCAATATGGGATCGGGAGGGTGCTTGATGCAGCAGAGTCCAAACTTGGTATTAACTTCAATGAGAAGCAACTAGAGTGCTTGATGGTTGTAGGGCTATGGTGCTCTCATCCAGACCACATCGCCCGCCCTTCCATAAGAGAAGCATTAAATGTTCTCAACTTTAATGCTCCGCTACCCAATCTCCCATCAAAATTGCCGGTTCCTACATACCTAGCACCTTTATCCTCATTCACCATGGCATCGATTGTTTCATCTCACACCACCTCGACCAGCGGCACTGAAGTGTCCACATTTACTACCTCTTCCATACAATCTCCTCGTTCTGCTTCCACTACATTGCTCCCAAGTACAATATAAATTACTACTTTCGGTATATTTTTGAATAATCAGTTTGAATTGTAAATTGTACTTCGAAATTTGATGTTGGATACTATCTACTTTCATATCAATTTCATCATGTGTGTACCTTAGTATTAACTCTTCATGTTTATACTTCGATTTGATCTCCAAGATTATCTGATGTAGTATGTAACTTCTTTGATGGCTTTGTATATATCATCAATTGCTAGTTAAGGAGTCCTAGCAAAATCTATCATTCTTCAATTATCGTTTCATGCTTCATGGAAGTTAAAACTCAATATAATTAATAGGTGAAAGCCCCAAACAAATTCAGGTTGAAAACATATTGTGCGCTCTCATTGCCTGAACTCATATGTCACGCCCCGAATCCCGAGACACGTGAACAACCCGCCATGGTCATGTAAATACAACATTCCTAGGTAGTGTCGCCGACCCCATTTAAATTATTATGCGCATGCAGAACGTGCTAAAAAACCCCTGACAAAAACATACGGGATAGGACAGCAGGAAAATTAATTCAAAATCAAACCAACATACTTTCATATATCATCAATCCAGGGTTTACATACACCAACAAGATCCAGAGACTATATGCACCAAAAATGGGTCAAGGACTATGTGCGTCAAAAAGGGTCAGTCTGCACACTAAGGATTGGTCCACAAAAAAAAAAAAAAAAAAAAGGAATAGTCCTATGACTACTGGCCGAACTCGTTCGACGATCCCACATCCTCAGGTTCTGTCACCCAAGAGGCCAAGGGCGATGCGTTAATCACTCCACTGTCGAGAAGATCCGCCATGCCTTCACCCAAAATGGCGTCCATCACAGTCAACGGAATGTCCATGCTATCCGGTGGGCCAACCCTAATGCCATCGACTCCATAACGAAACCAAGCCCTAAACATATAAGGTACTTTGACATCCATGGTCACCTAGACCCAAACAATGGACCTAACCAACTGATAGACCCAAGGACTTCCAGGGTCAGGAGCACTTTGCGTCGTCTGGTGAATCTCCGCCGGCATGCCACTCTTCTCCGAGGGTACCACCATCTACAGCCCTGTAATATTTTCCCCAAACCAGGATGAGACTTTGTCTCAGCAAGTTCACCCCTCCTAAACCCCTATTAGAAAGAAAATACGCCCTAGAGTAGTCTAGCCACACAAGCACAGAAGACTTACCTTACCTTCTTGCCTTCCTGCGGGTTAGTACAATTCATATCACTCGAACACAAGTAATAATAAAAACGTAAACCATCGGAACACAATTAATTTCACTTAATTTCGCAATCATAGCAAACGTTCCAAATTATTATTTACTGCCACACAAGGGCATAGCCTACTCGCAGTACGGTTATCTAATGACATATAGCCAGGCATTGCCTCCGCACCTTGGAGCGCGACTTCGTCAGTACATCGACGGCGTTCCCGAAGGAGCATGGGCCTAGAATCAACTACGACCCACATTCGTTGTATGGGGCATCCCATATAGGAGCAATTCCAGCTCAATAGCTTAAGACAATTCATCTTAATTATCATACAACAACTCATAATCAACCAAAGGCACTTTGCACATCACTCACATACCCCAATTACAATATTAATCTTTAAAAAATCCAATTTCGATGCCAAACCCGACATTTGAGATTTTCTAAATAAAATCCATATTTTCCACAATCAACACTCAATTTGCATTAACCACTCATCAATTTCAAATTCTAAATATATAGCAGCGATCGGCACGAAATTCTAAACAATTAGGATCAAAAATAATTTTTCGAGTTTTTTTTTAATTTAAAATTTTCGTAATATAATATATTATTAAATAATCCAATAATTTCGAAACATTTATTTAAATCATAAGCAAACCCCTTTGAGTCACATCAAGGCTTATATTAAAATAAACCTACTTAACCTTTAAACTAAACATACTTTACCTTAATTAATCACCTTAATCTAATCAACAACTAACTAAACTAATCTAACAACCTAATCTCAATCAACCTAAGCTAAACACACTTAAGGCATCATTAACCTGCTAATCAAGGTTTAGTGAGCTAAACTCACCGGAATTGCTTTCCGATGAGTCTCCAGCAAAGAGCATGACGATGCCGTCAACAAACCTACACGGATCAACATCAAATGAGAACCAAAAGGCGACCAAATCAAGCCTTGAAGAACCGGATCTTGCCGGAACTTCCGGCCACTGACCAAGCTTGGAGGAAGGCGGCACAGCGGTCGGTCGGATGCAAAACCGGCGGAAGAGAGAGGCGGCAGCTCGAGCAACAACCGACGATGGTTCGAGCGGAGGAACGGTGGCGATGGAGGCTTCGGTGAGGTGCTGCGACGTCGAGCAGTAGCTGCAGGATGGCGGTCGATGGCTGAAACTCACGGGCGAAGGCAGCAAGCGGATGAGCTAACCGACAGAGCAACGCACGGGCCTCCTCACGCGAATGGGCGATGACCGCAACGGCTCTGGTGAACGGCAACGGTTGCGACAAACGAACAAGCGAAGGGCATGGGGCTGGCTGTCGCACGATGTAGCTTCTCTCTCTCTCTCTCCTCCAAGTTCAAATGAAGAAGATGATGGGGACAAGGGGGAAGTGACACCCCACCTTTCCAAGAGTCAATCCCCTCCATCCACTTGTCATCATCTTATACACTCTTGCCCCCACACCATGACATCACTTGTGATGTCACAATCCACTAACTCTAACCTCCCACGACTTTAGTCCAATAGATTCAATTTCATTTTCCGCCGGGACATAGAATCTTGTGTGCTAATTTCTTCAATTCCATTCAATTCTCTTCCAATTGAGTCCAATTAATGTCCATAAATTAATCAAGTGATCCTAATAAGATTTGTGACACACCATGACTTCCAATTTTAGGATTCGATCTTAATTTCACAGTTAATTTCACTTTGGCACAATACTAGCGCATACTAGGTAGCTTTTAGAAATTTTCATACATTTGACCTGTGATTGATTAATTTAAGCCACAATGTACATCTTTGACACATTGGCAACTTTCGGTTGTCGGGGTAATCTCAAGGTTTCAAATACAGGCACAGGGTACCCAATCAATAGAAAAGTCGATCCAGTGCCGATTGACAAGAATTATGCGATCCGGTGGAATCACCCACATCCGATCACATGGCTCTATCGGGCCGACCTATCTCCGATCTCTAATCAATTTTTATTTGTGCCGTAATGACCCTTGCAGGTTATCTCGGTTGAAAGGTCGCTTCATGATCAAATTCTCGAGTCTGATGCATTAGAATCTCTTAACGACTTCACCTAATAGACTAGTTTTCACATGAGTGGCCGATTCAAGGAGAAGAACTATATGCGTGCCAACGAAATGCCCGTCTCAATTTTATTGAAATTAGAATTGGAAAATCGGAATGTCACATCATAAATTGAAAATGCTTTTTAAATCTTAAAACTTTTTAGTTGCTCTTAATTTAATTTTTTTTAAATTTATATTTTGATTGCACAAATTGAAAGATCTAATATGCCCCAATTGCATTAATAATGCAAGTTTTTAGGATCATTAGTATACTCAAAGTCGGATGAAGCTAAATGTAGTTTTTTCTTTTGTTCATAAAAAGGAGGCCGAAGTAGCCAAATTACCACTAATTTATGGCAAACAACACGGGAACCAATTATTATAAAGGATAATCCAGAATTTTGAGTCAATAGATAAAAAGAGAATCTAAGTAGCACTGACACTAACGTGCGACGCAATACAACATGACACGCCGACACGTCGTTTCTCAAAAAATAGAAAATTTCGACACGTTGGGACACGTTACATATTAAATATATATTTTTATATATACATAATAAATTATCATTTTTATGATTATTTCAATCAAATTAATTTGAATCAAGTTTATAAATAAATAATTAATTAAAAAAACCTTGAATGAATTTATACTAAAAACATTAATCCACTATTTATTAATATAATTAATTTTTTTAATTTAACAAATTCAACTTCATTTCAATAATTCATAAAATTTGGAGAAAAAACAAGCGATCCATATTCTGAACTCGCATGTTAGATATGTTGGAAGAGGAGAAAAAAAAACTTAAGGGATAAATTGTGTATCACGGAAAGTGGGAATCAGAAGAGAAGAGAATACTAGGTTTTTCTTATTTCTCTATTTATTATTATTTTTTATTTTTTCACACGCGCGCGCGCGCGGGCACACACACACACACACACACATATATATATATTGACATCTCATTTATTGAATTTTTAAAATTGACTTCGATATTAGAATTACATATCGGAAACTCGTATGTCAGAATTCCAACTCGAGTATCGAAGAGTATCGACACGTGTTGGAGAGTATCGGACATGTGTTGAAGTGTCCGACACGACACAAAGACTCTTGGAAAGTGTCAGTGCTTCATAGGAGGGAATACATGTACATAAATTCAATTGGAACTTCATTAATAAACAATGGGACACTTTAACACCAACTGAGAACAGTAGTCGAAATTCAGGAATGGTGAGCAATAGAGTTGAATAAATAAAATCAGCTACTTGATAAAGTTTGATTAGCCCAACACTTTTCTCTTATTGTTCCAATCCAATGAACTCATCTCTTTGTATTATTGAATGTTACTATTATTTGCAATATATCAATCCCCACTTGCCAAATACTCCCGATGTCCAACGCCATGTTCCACTAGACAAGATGATGCTCCATGGGACATATTCCCCTTGCCAAATACTCCCAAATGAATACTGAATCCAATTTGTCGCGACCTAAATTTTGGGGTGTGAATCACCTAAAATTAGGTTAATGGATTATTAAGCCTAGACTTAATTCGGGCTCTCCCAAGCCTATACCAATTCGCGACTTAAGTTCAAGTTCTTAACATGCAATTGATTTTTTAATCAGGAGTCGCCACTAATCTATTTTTTGGTGGGTCGATTAGAAACCCAAGTAAAGTAACGGGAGTTTCTCTTTACTCCTACGAACCAGAGACTATGGGTACGGGGACTTGGTTACACTAGATTTCTCTAATGCCCTTTTCGGTACCATTCTTTTATTTTCAAAAAATGTTTTTGCAGGCAGCTTAAATTGATTTTAAATCTATTTTCCTAACATGTGAAGTGATCATGCGGGTGCGCAATCCACCAATTTAACACCCAGATAAACAATAAATAAATTGCAAACACTTACCTCAAAGCAACGAAAGCATCTGCAATGTTAAAGTTAAAAACCGCATCAACAACCCTAGATATGGTTTCTAATTAACACACAATTTCCTTTTTTATTTGGTTTCACTTTTTTAATGAAAATCATGCAATATGCAATGCAATATTAACTAAATGACCTAATTCTAATGACATGCGATTTCTAATTAAATAGGCCTAGCAAAAATACTAAATGACATGCATCCCAGTGAATCTAGCCCTAATGATGTGCATATGACATTTTTTTCTCTTTCCTAAAAGAATGCATTTTATCATAAATAATAAATCTAATTTAACCTATGCCTTTTTTTTTGTATTTTTAAGGTAAAATGTGAAAATTACCTAATTAGATTAAGATCCTATTTAATTTATATTAGGAATTAGGTTGGGCCAAATCCTAATTTAAACTAAAACATTATCTTAACCTAAATAATCCTAAAATGCAATATATCTAAAAAATACCTAAACTTATGACAAATTAAGGAAAAATATTATCTAGAATTGAACTAAGTGCAATTTAGTCCTAATATGCAATGACGTGCAAAATATGCTTTAACACTACATGACATGTATATGATGATTTTTTGTCTTTGTCTAATTTCGAAATTAATAATTGCCAAGTAATTAAACATGCAATCCAAATTAAAAATCTAGCAACCTAAATTGATTGATTTGATTTTTTTTATTTTTTTATTTTAAAATTCGAAATAAGATTCCTATTCTAAATATGTAAACCCTAAAACATGCAATATTATAACCGAAACACATTTCAAGATAAACAAAGCGATCATGACAAGCTAAACCAAAGACATCATTCAGATCAAAGGATAATATTTCGCTGATAAAATCGATAAATTGATCTTAAGCCTTAAAGATGAAAATATCAATTTTATTCCAGCTTAATTAATTATTTCATCTAAGGCCTTATAGATGAAATAAAAAATCCTGGCGCGGTTGCGAATCCGGTAATATGTTGAATTTCCAATCATATACTAAAGACTAATTATACCAAAAAAAAAAAGATAAAAGTAAAATAAATTAAATAAAATAAACTAAAGAAAACTACCTAATGTGTTTTCTCTTGTTTTTTTTTATTGGGCTTGGCAGCCGTGGGGTCCGGCCAAGGATGGCTGACCGGAGGTCCGGTGAGGCACCGGGAGCGGCACGTCGACGACGAGGGCCTTGCGGGTCACCCGGGGCAAGGCGGAGGCGTCGAGCTCTAGTGGTGCAGCAGCAGGGATGGTGCCGACGTTGCAGGTGCTTGGCGCAGCAACCAGCGGCGTCGAGCGGATCGGCACGAGCTGAGGTGGAGTTGGGTTGCTCGAGTCGCAGAGGTGGCTAGTGTCGCGGTGGCATGGCTCCGGCTGGGGTGCGTTGGGCTGAGGGAGCAGCGACGATGCTGGCTCCGGCAACGTCAGGCAGCGGATCCGGAGTTGCAGGCGTTGGCTGGGCCGTGCTCGGCGCTGGTCGCGGGTTGCAGAGATGCGGCGGTGTCGGGCTCCGAGCAGATGCGCGGGCTGGGCGACGCTTGGCGTCAGGCAAGGCAGTGACTGCGTCTGGTGGAGGCGCGGCGATGCTCAGGGGGAGGGGTGAGACCGGTGGCAGGGCGTCGGTGACAGTGCTGGGCTGTTGGTCGCGGTGGGCTTCAGCCCCAAGCGGCGTCGGGGTGGCGCGAGCTTCGGGTGTCGGGTGAAGCCAGGGGCGAGCGAACCAGTGGCGGTGCAGAGGCGCGGCGGAGCTTGGAGATCAACGGGCGGCGTCGCGGGCAGAGCAGGGGTGTTGCAGCGGCGCGGCGTCGACGAGGGCGAGAGCGCGGTCGTCGGGGCGTGGTGCGAGGTCAGGAGCGACGGTGGCGCAGTGGTGGGTGGCGCTCGGCGATCGTCAGGAGCGGCGAGCTTCGTGGAGCTCCGGCGTCGGGTCTCCGCGAGTTGCAGCGCGCGGGTGAGGAGTGGATTTGGGGAAGATGATGAACAGTAAAGGTCAAATCAACCTTTACTGTTTTTACTTTTCTCTTTTCTCTCCTACTCTTTCTCTCACGTTCTGACTTTTTCTTTTCTTTTTTTTGCAGTTTTTCCTTTTGCACTTTCTGCAGAAGAAATTTTCTTCTCCTTCTCCCTTTTTTTTTCTCAAATTTTTTTAGAGAAGCCCCCCCTTGGCTCATGAAAATTATGGCGTCTTTTATAGTGATTTTCAGATGGCCATTTTTATAGAAACTTTCGACTTTCCATCTTATGTTGCATTAAATTAAGCCTACAAATCGGAACGTGATTTCGCAATTAGCTCGATCTTGCTCCGATTTATTCCGTTTTAAAATTTCTTGCCCCTTATTCACTTGATTTTTCAATTGCTTCTGCATTTAACAAAAACTGAATATCAATCAGAATTCCAATTTTCCATGCATAATCAATCAAATCAATTTCCCTCATATTTATTTTTTCTTTGCAAAAAATGCAATTTTATTTTTCCAAAATTAGGTGTCAACAGCTGCCCCTCTTTGAAGGTTAGCTCGTAGAGGTTGTCTTCAAAGACAATTTGAGACATAAATGTTAATCATGCAGATGTACTGAGTGATTTTTTTTTTTTTGTGGGAAAATAAATCCCATTTTGAAACGAAATTTATATGATGCACGAAAATGCTAATGCAAATGATAAAGGAACTTACCTAGAATTACTTACCTTAGGGGGTGGTAGAGTAACTCAAGATAGATTGGTGTTACATGTCCAGGACCCGTACCATTTTACGGTCGCCCAAGATAGTAACATGGCTTCGTAAAGAGATTACTTTCCTAGGACCCGTACCATTCTACAGTCGCCCAGAATAGTAACATGACTTCACAAAGTGACTGCTTTCCCAGGACCCGTACCATTCTACGGTCGCCTAGTATGGCATTGTTTGGCTGTGTCTAGGACCCGTACCATTCTACGGTCACCTAAACTGGGATTCATTTTCAGTACCCGTACCATTCTACAGTCGCCTGAACTAAGGTTGTCTAGGACTCGTACCATTCTACGGTCGCTTAAACGAGGATTTGTTTTCCAGGACCCGTACCATTCTACGGTCGCCTGAACTAAGGTTTTGCTTGGCTAGGCGCGAACCATTCTTCGGTCGCCCAGCCTTGCGACAAAAATCATCCAACCAGGACCCGAACCATTCTTCGGTCGCCTTAATCAGATTGAATCTGGAGGAAAAATCTTTGGGGTACAACTCAATTGAGTGTCGGTATGTTTAAAAGGGAATACCTGTGCAATGACAAATATTCAAGGTATGGCTAGAGATATACTTACCTGGTAACATCTCCGATCTTCGAAAATACGTCTCCTGCAAAACATGGTCATAGGAGAAGCAACATGCATTTGTAATCATAAACATGCATCAATATAATGGAGGTTCATATTAATCTTGCATCACCTAATTTCCATTGGGAAGTGTCTCAAAAGAAAATTTCAATTTGAACACATGAGTGTCATGGATGTGTCAAATGAGGGATCATTTGGTCTGAAAGGGCTTTTTCTCTCATCCTCATTAAAATGGCAATTTCATCCTGCATTTTGATGTAGGATTTTGTCAATCACTCTATCTTACCGTCGTCATGCCCAAATCAGGGTCTGAGCAATCTCGCAAGTGGTACGATCTTACCAATTTGAGAGGTCTTTAACAAGGACCGTAATGTGGGCTTGGTCAACGGCTTAACAAAAGGGACTCTTTGAGTCGAGGCTTTTGAAAGAATGAGTGATATTCTATAATCGTCTCTGGGTTTACAAGTCAAGAACCCTGCAAAATGAGAAAGAAATAATCTTGCTCGCACTTCTTTGAGCGATGCTTAAAACATATGAACCCCTAGGTTAATTCAAGTGCCCTAATCAGAAGAGACTTTGCAAGGGACGTAACGTAGGCTTGGTTCATAGGTTGAGAAATGAAAGGATCATTAGGCTCAAAAAGTGTTTATGGGAGGGTTAAAGTTGGTGATCATCTTGACATTTCCACCACTTTCCTTCTCTACTGTCGAAAATTCTTTATCACAACTCCATTGATTGCAACAGCATTTGAGAGTTTTTTTTTTATACCACCTTGTTGAGGATACAAACTTGCTATACCAAGAGTTTGATTTTTTTTTTTTTTTTGGCATTGGCCTTGCTTTTACCAGGCACACTGCTTTTTCATGCCCCATTATTTTGCACTTATTTTTTTTGAACTTGCACAACCATCCTTTGCAGCATTCTAAACCATGTTACTTGAATGGTTCTTTTTGCCTTGCCCCAATGTGGGGGATGATCACCAACTGGGTTTAATATGAAATAAATTCATAGGCTTAAGTGGGCTATGCAATGGATAAAAGTGTATAGGATAAAAAAAGAACTGCTCTTCATCATCTTAAGGCACTTCAAATTACCGTACGAATTACACTGCAAAAGCAATATTCGAAGATTGATGCAAGTGGGAGCAAGAAGATTCCTACCATCCATTTCAAATTTGTCCCAATGTGGGATGATTCTTGACAGGGATAATTTTAAAAATCTCCATAAGTGTATGGGGCTCAAAGGGGTTGAGCAATGGATCACCTGTAGTGTTTGGAATAGAGAAACGAATGCCTCTCATCACCTTGGTTGACGTACCCTTTGCGAGATAGCCCTCTTCCTTGTGGGCATGAAATTTTTCACACACCTCACTGGGGGATAGTGTATGAAACAGTATATGGAACAAGGCTTGCCTTTCGTCATTCCAAAGTACTTCATTTGACACATTCAATTCATCTCACACAATTCATCGGGGAAAATATGCAAAATTTGCAACAAATTTGAACAATTGAACTCATTGAAGCAATTTATTGATCATTGAAATGCTTGCAATTCAAAACATGACATGGCAAATTCTATCATGGATAATACTTCTTGACAACATCTGAATTAACAGGAGTGGAAAACTCACGACCATCCATTTCTGCCAATATCAAGGCACCGCCGAGAAATATCTTCTTTACCACATATGGACCGCTGTAGTTTGGAGCAAACTTGCCTCCAGGATCTGGAAAGATCGGCAACAGCTTCCTTAGGACTAGGTCATTTACCTCAAAATGCCTTTGCCGCACCTTCCGGTTGAAAGATCTGGCTACTCTCTGTTGATATGCCTGGCCATGACAGAGAGCTTTCAGTCTTTTCTCGTCGATCAAGTTCAACTGCTCGAATCTTTGTTGTGACCATTCTGCCTCAGACAACTCCACTTGGGATAAAATCTTCAAAGAAGGAATCTCCACTTTTACAGGTAGGACTGCCTCCATGCCATACACCAAAGCAAACGGGGTTGCCCCAGTAGAAGTGCGGATCGATGTCCGATACGCCATTAGTGCGAAGGGTAGCCTGTCATGCCAATCTCGATAGTTCACGGCCGTCTTAGCCAAAATCTTCTTAATGTTCTTATTGGCCGCTTCAACAGCCCCATTCATTTGAGGGCGGTAAGGAGACGAATTCAAATGCTTGATTTTGAACTCTCTGAACAACTCATCAACAAGTTTGTTGTTCAAATTGGTCCCATTATCAGTGATGATTGCTTTAGGAACACCATAGCGAGCAATTATGTCACGTTTGACAAAATTCACGACATTACGAGCAGTGACACTTGCAAATGATGTAGCTTCGATCCATTTGGAGAAATAGTCTATTGCCACCAAAATGAATCGATGTCCATTTGAAGCCTTGGGATTGATTGGGCCGATCACATCTATACCCCACATCAAGAAAGGCCATGGCTCTGAGAACTGATGCAGCTCAGTTGGAAGAACATTTATCTTATTTCCATGAATCTGGCAGCGGTGACAACTTCGAACATGTCAGATGCAGTCACTTTCCAACGTGAGCCAGTAGTAGCCTAATCTCATAATCTTCTTAGCTAACATGTGTCCATTCATATGGGGGCCACATACTCCTTCGTGCACTTCTTGCATGATTTGAGTGGCTTCGACTGCATCTATACATCGCAATAAGACAGAATCGTAAGACCTCTTGTACAAATTCTCACCACTGATGAAAAATTTCAAGGCCATCTTCATGATGTACTTCCTATCAGCCTGAGTGCTTCCTTCAGGAAATTCTTGTTTTTTAATGTAATTCATGATATCGAAATACCATGGTTTTCCATCAGGTTCTTCAGTCACGATCATACAATAAGCTGGCTTCGGCAAAACTTGTATTTTTAGGGGTTCAACTTCTAACCCATCAGTGACTTGCAGCATAGAGGACAACGTCGCAAGTGCATCTGCAAATTGATTATGAGACCTTGGCAAGTATTGAAACAAAACTTCCTCGAATTCTTTCACCAAATTTTCTAAATACTTGTGGTATGGGAGTAACTTGGCATCCTTAGTCTTCCATTCTCCCACGGTTTGCAGTATGATTAGTGCAGAATCTCCGAACACTATTAACTTAGCAACACCCATCACAATTGCTGCTTGAAGCCCGAGGATGCAAGCTTCATACTCGACCACATTGTTGGTGCACGGAAATATCAATTTTGTAGCTACCGGGTGGTGTTGTCCATCTGGAGATATTAGAACTGCTCCAGTACCCAAACCAGATAGGTTTACAGCTCCATTAAAGAACATCTTCCATGAGTCTTTATTTACACTCAAGACATGGTCATCAAGGAAACTGTCATCATCATTAGGGACTCCTGAATTCTCGACCAATAGATCAGCGATCGCTCGGCCCTTAACCGACTTTTGCGGCATGAATTGCACATCAAATTCAGAAATCAAGATTTGCCATTTGGCTAATTTACCTACCAAAGCCGGTCGATTAAGTAAGTACTTGATAGGGTCGTTCTCAGTCATGAGAAATGTCTGATAATGTAGTGTGTATTGTTGCAACCTATGCAACACCCACGCCAATGCTACACAAGTCTTTTCAACCTCAGAATACTTCAACTCTGATACGGTGAACTTCTTACTGAGGTAATAAACGGCCCGTTCTTTTCCATCAACAAGACTTTCTTGAGCCAACATTGCGCCCAATGACTCACTATGAATAGTGAGGTAGAGAATTAAAGGATGCCCCGGTGAGGGTGGGACAAGAACTAATGGATTCATCAAGTACTGCTTTAGCTTGTTGAACGCTTCCCGACACTCATCATCCCAGTTGACTTGTGCATTCCTCTTCAGAAGCTTGAAGAATGGCTTGGCAGTTTCAGAGAGCTGAGAAATGAACCTCGCTATGTAATTCAATCTCCCTAAAAGGCTCCGGACTTCTTTCACCGTTGACGAAGGTTGCAATTCACATATGGCCTTAGCTTTGGAAGGGTCGATCTCAATCCCTTTACTGCTCATAATAAATCCGAGTAATTTACCGGATGTTGCTCCGAACACGCATTTAGCGAGATTTAGGCAAAGCTTGAACTCATGAAGTCGATCGAACAACTTCTTCAATGTTTCAATGTGGCTTCTTCCTGGTCGAGTCTTTGCAATCATATCATCAACATAGACTTCAATCTCCTTATGCATCATATCATGAAACAATGCAACCATGGCTCGCTGGTAGGTTGCCCCTACATTCCTGAGTCCGAAAGGCATGACTTTATACTGAAAGGTTCCCCACGGGGTAATAAATGCAGTCTTTTCCTTGTCTTCTTCATTCATTCTTATCTGATTGTGCCCAGAAAAACCATCCATAAATGAGAATAGTTCAAAGCCAGCAGTACTATCCACAAGGACATCTCTATGTGGTAATGGGAAATCATCCTTCGGACTAGCCTTGTTCAGATCCCGATAGTCAACACAAACTCGAACTCGACCGTCCTTCTTCATCATTGGTACGATATTAGCCACCCATTCAGGGTACTGTGAGACTTCAATAAACCCCACATTCAAAAGCTTCATCACCTCTTCCTCTATCTTCTTTGAGAGTTCGGGCTTAGTCCTCTGCAGCCTTTGCTTCTTAGGTGGCATATCTGGATTAGTAGGTAAGCAATGCTCCACGATTGACAGGTCTAGTCCAGGCATGTCAACGTAGGTCCACGCAAAAATGTCTTGATATTCCTTCAGTAATTGAATTAGGTGCTCAGTCTCATCTTTGGGGAGACTCGCCCCAATTTTCACCTCTTTGGCTTCTTCAATGTCACTCAAATTAATAGTGACAGTCTACTCAAATGTGAGAGCCTTAACTCTTTCATGTTGTTCCCAGCTATATTGCGCTTCAATAGAGTCTTTGATCGAGTCTTCAGGATCATCATCATTAGCACTTGTTGCAGTGGATTGGACTATTTCGACATCTTTGCATGCTATAGGATTGTTCTCTCGAGGGCCAAGGCCCATCTCTTCAGGGGGTCCTTCATCAATGGCTCCTATGATGAGGTTGTCGAATAAGCTTGCAACTCCTTCCAGCTCATCATTAGGGTTCTCTGCTTTCAGGGGTGTCAAATCATCCATGCCACCCCATCCATCTGGGACTATCTCACTAGGATCAATGTAGTAGCTATGAGGGGTTGAATACTTCACCGGGTAATCAAACTTGCCACTAGGCTGTCCCAAAGTGTCTATCACTTCTGCTTCTTCATGCATCATTCTTGGAGGACCAGGGAATGTCTCGTGAATGCTCGGGGATAGTGGGTTTTGCCTCCCTCGCCCTTGGTCAGGTGGCGAGCTCCGCCTTTCTTGTCTTCGTCCTTAAGAACTCCCCCCACCTCGTCCATGGTACCCTAAACCAGCAGAACGGGATCTCTGAGGGGCTTCAATGGGGCTTCGAATGCCCTGACTATTTCTCCCAAGACCATTGCCAGGGACAAAGTCATTCCCAACCATAACTCTTCCCACCATGAGGGCAGCATTTGATACTTCAGGGGCAGGCGGTGATGAATCCTAAGAAGCATGTATAGTGGACACCAACTCGAATGAGTGGTAACTTGCTTCAAACTGGGAATCCAGCTCCACATAGGGGATAGCCGTCTCGTGATAAATCCGGTGGTCTTCCTCACCATACACGGTGACCAACTTCCTTTCAATCACAAATTTCACAGCTTGATGTAGACTTGAAGGCACTACTCCTGCAGTGTGTATCCATGAATGACCTAGCAAGAAATTGAATGCGGTAGGGATATCTAGCACTTGGAAGGGAATGTTGAAGACAACCGGCCCTATTTGGACATCGAGATGGATTTCCCCGATCACCTCCTTTTTTGTTCCATCGAAAGCTCGCACCGAAGTCTTCGCAGCATGTATCCTTGACGGGTCTACCTTAAGGCGGTGAAGAGTGGCCAACGGACAAATGTTTAGAGCGGACCCATTATCAATGAGCACTCGGGACATATGAGAAGACTTGTGCTTAACGGATATGTAGAGTGCTTTGTTATGTCCCCTGCCTTCGAGAGGGAATTCCTCATCAGAAAAGGCAATCAAATCTTTGAGAATGACCGATCCCACGAATTCTTCCAGCTTGTCTGCTTCCACAATCTCTAACACACAGATTTCACCCAACACTTTCATTAGTAACTTTTGATGCACGGGGGACGTCATCAAGAGCTCGAGTAGGGAGATCTGAGCAGGCATCTTTCGTAGTTGG
The DNA here is from genome assembly GCA_019915185.1 of Eucalyptus camaldulensis. Lineage (NCBI taxonomy): Eukaryota > Viridiplantae > Streptophyta > Magnoliopsida > Myrtales > Myrtaceae > Eucalyptus > Eucalyptus camaldulensis. The sequence goes on from JAHSVA010000012.1 coordinate 7,320,382, forward strand.
TCAACCACGTTATACTCACTTGCTTTGATTACGGCCAGAAACTCCTTAGCCTCTTCATCAGTGACCGACTTTGCAGGTTGAGTACTGGCTTGACCATAAGTCCGTCTAGATCTTGTAACAAGGTCCACATCCAAGTCATAGGACCAAGGCACTACCTTATTATTGACATACTCATACGGCTGAGGCACCTCTATCACTATCTCTTTGTCGGATGCATCCTCTAATGGGGGCATGTCTACAAGCGAAGGATCAACCTCTTCCTTGTCAGCATCAAGTGTGGCCTGCTCCTCCTCCCAATCAATGATGAGGTCGGAGATAGTGGAAACTATGCAATTACGATTGGCATACACAATGGTGCCATCATCTACCATTCTGGCAACTCTTTCTCTCATCATCGATAGAGGGACATCTTCCTGACCTCGGTAATACCTAGGGGTGAGCATGGTCCGGGTTGGTCCGGGCCACCCCCTAACCCTAGGACCAATCCGTACAGTGTCGGTCCTCAATTTTTAGGACCGAGGACCGACCCTATTGAGCCTGGGACCAAGGACTGGACCGACCCAATGGGTTCGGTCCAGTTCCAGGGTCGACCCGGGACCGATCGATAATTTTTTTCGTCTTATTTTTTATACTTCCTAAAAAAGCAAACCTACAAATTCAAATTACACATCTATCAACAATACGGTATTGTGCAACTAAACTATAAAATATCAATACATATTTAGCAAATTTAAGATGACACAATAATAGAAATTTCGTATCCGCTAATCGCTCATCAAGATATGGGACAAGATGGAAAGTTCTTATAATCATCTATTTATAACACCATATGAAAAACGTCTTCCTGATTATGTAGAGTCCACTCAACCAAAAAATGAGCTTCGCACCACTTGACTAACATTTGATCATGTAGAGTCTACTCAACCAAAAAATGAGCTTCACACCACTTAACTAGCAAATCACCGTAGCAATTGCAGTACTACTCTACTCTTCAAAAACTTCTACCATTTGACACAAATTAAAAAACAAAGTGCAGCTGAAATTCATTAGTAAAATACAATTAAATCATAAAAATTTCAAAATACTTAATATAAACCATGAATATATAACTCCACATCTTGTTAATTCACTTGAACTTCTAAACACTTGAAAACAAAACAAACGACACATAATTAATACTTAACAAAAGTTTTAAATTGAAATTACTATTAGTGCTATTGATAGAACATTTCAATATAATATAATAAAATAGACATTTTACTTAGGTTTGAATATATAAAAGAATTATAAATAATATAATATAATATACAGGGTTGGTCCAGGGTTGGACCGACCCAAAACTCTTAGGACCGAGGACCAACCCACACAGTGTTGGTCTTGGAATTTCAGGACCAAGGACCAACCCAGTCCCCTTGGGAACCGGACCAGGACCGGCAGGGTTGGGCCGGTCCAGGATTGGTCCAAGGTCGACCCTAAACCGCTGCTCACCCCTAGTAATACCCAACTCTCACTAGCCCGTTATAGGCGTCTGCCACGTGCACTTTTGAGTTCCTGATCCGTCCGACTTCAAGTTCCAGGATAGCATTCACTGTACCCCCATGCTCTAGTAGTGGATTTTTTTTAACATTCGACCGAGCAGTCTGAAATGAAAAGGCCTTTGTATCCAGAAGATTCTGGATCTTGTGCTTGAGGGTGAAACATTCATCAATTGAATGCCCCAGTTCACCATTATGGTAGTCACACTTCTTTGTCAGGTTGTAACCACGAATGCCTTCACGGTTAGGGCGCTTTGGTTCACTAGTAAGCAAATCCTTCTTTCGGAGGACTATCAGCACTTGGGATGGAGACCCAGGGAGAGGGGAAAACTGCCTTCTATTATTCGCTTGGGTGAATGATTGACGGCCAGCGAGTTGTTGTTGTCTTTGGTTCACCTGTATAGCCGGGGCACGTTTGGCACTTTCTTGGCTATAAGCCACGTTTACATCCACGGCTGCTTCCTTCTCCTTCTTGGCAGAGAACCTCTTAGTAGATGGCTCAGAAAACCATCCTTCTCTTATCCCCATCTCGATCCGTTCTCCTACAGGAATAAGCTGATTGAAGCTCTCAACATACGTACTGGCCATTCGATTTCGAAACTCAGATGGAAGGGTCTTCACGAACAACTTCATCAACTCCTTGTTGGTAGGCTCAGGAGTAATTTGAGCCGCCAAGTTTCTCCATCTCATAGCATATTCTTTAAATGACTCACTCCTTTTCTTTTCCATCCGCTCCAGGTCTTCTCGGGAAGGCGCGATGTCCATGTTGAACTTGTACTGTTTAAGGAATGTGTCTGCCACTTCGTTCCAAGTTTCGAGGAGGTTTACGTTCTTCATCACGTACCAGTTTAGTGCGGGCCCGGTCAAACTCGCATGAAACAATTGGATCATAAGGGGCTCATTTTTGACATGTTGGGCCATGCGCACGTGGTACATCTGCAAATGAGACTTTGGACAAGATGTCCCGTCATACTTTTCAAACTCTGGCATTTTGAACTTACTTGGCATTTTAACCTTCTCATAGACTGAGAGGTCAAACGGGAGTGAGCTTTGAGACTCCTGCAGTTGTCTCACTTTCTCTTCCAGCTTTGTAACGCGCCCATCCTGATCTGTCTTGGGAACCACGTCATCTTCCAGCTCGGGCATTTCGTCATCACTCATTTGGGCCCTATTTGCTTGCCTCGGGACTATTATCTCGGGGAGAGCAGGTGGAGGAATTGGGTTCACTTGGAGGGATTGGAGCTGAGCTGTTACAAGCTGCAAGGAAACGGCTAACTGTTTGAGTTGATCTTCCACGGAGGACATGCGATCACGCATCTCGCCTTGGTCAGCCATTCTTGCTCTTAATCGTGTGATGATGGGTGAGCGTAGAGGATCCGTTGCCACCTAAATTGATATGAATACACATGAGCATTTCACATAAAACATGTCGGTCCATGACGAAAGTCTAACTGCTTTTATTCATTAATGAAATTCCTTTTGACATTAATAATGTAAAGAGCTTGCAAAATCTTAAACTAATCAAGTAAACGACTCAACTTCCTAAACATTAGGTTAAAGTAAAAAGACCGAATAGATTCAAGCCACTTTATTTGGCCTAATCTATAAACATATGGGAAGCCAACGCTTGACGTAATTGCCTCTTCTCCTTAGCGTCTTTCTTGGCTTGCTCTTCAAGCTCTTCAATCTTCCTCTTGTGATGATTAAGCTCCGCTTGTCAAGTGGGCTTCTCAGTCACATCTGGCACTTTTGGGAGATACTCGGTCGGAATCTTGTGCTGACGGATGTATCGAGCTGTGGCGTAGTAAGTCTTTTCCTTCCCCTCGAGCTCATCTTCAGGTAAGCTCAACTTTTATTCGCGACATGCAATCCAAGCTTGTTCAATACAGTGGAGTTCCTTCTTGTGATCGCCATCCTTAGCAGTGAATTGGGCTTGGAACAAACCCAGCTTGAGAGGGGGCGGTAGATCTTGCACAACTCGATATTGACGAGCCACTCGGAGTGGGTAGTAGGAAGTGACACCGGTGATCCCCAATAGCGGGATCGGTTCATCATCCCCATGAGAGAGACGTGCTTTGGAGACTTTGAACCATTTAGCATGCCATAGGAAAATCTTGGTATTCGGATTTTTCAATAATTTGACCCATTTTGAGTAAGAAAGATTTGGAGTTCGGTCCTGATGATTTTTAAATACTTCGATGGGATGATGGAAATCAGTGACATTAATAATATTCATGCGAATATTGATCTTACTCATGTGAGAAAAGAACCAGATTTGTAAAAGCTCAATTGGTGCACGAAAGGCTTTATCTTCATCTTCCTTAAACCAGGTGAGTGACAAAAATGTTTCAGCTAGAATAGTATTGACAAAACTAATCCTAGCACATACTTGTTTGACCACCCATGCGATAGAAGGATTAATGGCGCCCTTACGAAGAGGGAAAATAACAAGTCCGAAAAAAGCTAGGAGGAAAATCCTACTTTTTAAAAGAGTGTTAGCGCTAGCAAAAATCTGATCTAGGAAAGAAAAAGGACATGCAAGACAATTATCTTTCAGCACTCTTTTTATCGAATTCTTATCCATCTTAAGAAAATCTGACAAAATTGATTCTGGTTCTAGTTCGATGGGTGGATTTATTAATTCCAATTCCAAGGGTTTTCCTATGGCAATACTGTATTCTTCAAGAGTCGGAGTCAGCTCGTGCTTACCAAATATAAACGTTGATGTTTGGGGGCTCCAGAAATGAGCAAGTGCTTGCATGACGCCACTCTGGACATCAACGTCAAGGAGGGGAACCAGGCGACCGAGTCTGCTCTCCATATAGCTTTGGCCCTCGTGGCCTAGACGATCCCACCATGATTTGAGTTCAGCCTTTGGTGCTGGCACAAATCGAATGTTGGATTTTCCCATTTGTTTATAGATCAGGACTCGACCAACCTAAGTCATGGACCAGCCAAATACGTAAATAAATAAATTGCAAGAGTAAAGGATGGTGAGCTTACTTTACCATACGATTAAAGCAACCACATAGACAAGCGCATGAAGTGTGCAGCTCGATTTCTATCTAGACAGGCTTAGCAAAGTGGAGTTAAAAGGGTGGGATGACTTAGTTGCGGCCTCGCATAGCAAGTCAAGCCCTCCTAACTCCGGCTCAGTCAAGAATGATACCCCAATGCGACGCAGCCTCGCGGGCAAAGGTAAACATTCTTGACACCAAGAAAAACTTTCGGGATTGAGTTGGGCAACCTCTACTACGCGGCCTCGCGGTCGAAGTCGTATCCAACTCAATACCATCCTATGTATCCTAGTGCAGCCCAGGTCCGGCAAGTAGGTTGTGTGTGCAAAAGTGTAGTGCAAGATGCAAAGCATGCACGACAGTTTATATCAAGCAACACTTCGTTCATGAAAATAAACCATACATTCCTTCACCTCCCTACAAAACAGAGGTTAACAAACACTTCCCCTTATACCTCCCAATCTGCAAAAACATTTAACACCTTAAATGTTAGGAACGTACCTGGGATCCTTGCCGCTAAACAAAAACATTTTTCAAAAAGAAGAAAATTGGCCTAAGTCCACTAAGTGTTTTAACACAAGTCCCCAGCAGAGTCGTCAAGCTATCGCGACCTAAATTTCGAGGTGTGAACCACCTAAAATTAGGTTAATGGATTATTAAACCTAGACTTAATTCGGGCTCTCCCAAGCCTATACCAATTCGCGACTTAAGTTCAAGTTCTTAACATACAATTGATTTTTTAATCAGGAGTCGCCACTAATCTATTTTTTGGTGGGTCGATTAGAAACCCAAGTAAAGTAACGGGAGTTTCTCTTTACTCCTACGAACCAGAGACTATGGGTACGGGGACTTGGTTACACTAGATTTCTCTAATGCCCTTTTGGTACCATTCTTTTATTTTCAAAAAATGTTTTTGCAAGCAGCTTAAATTGATTTTAAATCTATTTTCCTAACATGTGAAGTGATCATGCGGGTGCGCAATTCACCAATTTAACACCCAGATAAACAATAAATAAATTGCAAACACTTACCTCAAAGCAACGAAAGCATCTGCAATGTTAAGTTAAAAACCGCATCAACAACCCTAGATATGGTTTCTAATTAACACGCAATTTCCTTTTTTATTTGTTTTCACTTTTTTAATGAAAATCATGCAATATGCAATGCAATATTAACTAAATGACCTAATTCTAATGACATGCAATTTCTAATTAAATAGGCCTAGCAAAAATACTAAATGACATGCATCCCAGTGAATCTAGCCCTAATGATGTGCATATGACATTTTTTTCTCTTTCCTAAAAGAATGCATTTTATCATAAATAATAAATCTAATTTAACCTATGCCATTTTTTTTGTATTTTTAAGGTAAAATGTGAAAATTACCTAATTAGATTAAGATCCTATTTAATTTATATTAGGAATTAGGTTGGGCCAAATCCTAATTTAAACTAAAACATTATCTTAACCTAAATAATCCTAAAATGCAATATATCTAAAAAATACCTAAACTTATGACAAATTAAGGAAAAATATTATCTAGAATTGAACTAAGTGCAATTTAGTCCTAATATGCAATGACGTGCAAAATATGCTTTAACACTACATGACATGTATATGATGATTTTTTGTCTTTGTCTAATTTCGAAATTAATAATTGCCAAGTAATTAAACATGCAATCCAAATTAAAAATCTAGCAACCTAAATTGATTGATTTGATTTTTTTTTTTAAAAAAAAAATCGAAATAAGATTCCTATTCTAAATATGTAAACCCTAAAACATGCAATATTATAACCGAAACACATTTCAAGATAAACAAAGCGATCATGACAAGCTAAACAAAAGACATCATTCAGATCAAAGGATAATATTTTGCTGATAAAATCGATAAATTGATCTTAAGCCTTAAAGATCAAAATATCAATTTTATTCCCGCTTAATTAATTATTTCATCTAAGGCCTTATAAATAAAATAAAAAATCCTGGCGCGGTTGCGAATCCGGTAATATGTTGAATTTCCAATCATATACTAAAGACTAATTATACTAAAAAAAAAAGATAAAAGTAAAATAAATTAAATAAAATAAACTAAAGAAAACTACCTAATGTGTTTTCTCTTGTTTTTTTTTTTTATTGGGCTTGGCAGCCGTGGGGTCTAGCCAAGGATGGCTGACCGGAGGTCCGGCGAGGCACCGGGAGCGGCACGTCGGCGACGAGGGGCTTGCGGGTCGCGCGAGGCAAGGCGGAGGTGTCGAGCTCTGGTGGTGCAGCAGCAGGGATGGTGCCAACGTTGCAGGTGCTTGGTGCGGCAACCAGCGGCGTCGAGCGGATCGGCACAGGCTGAGGTGGAGTTTGGGCGCTCGAGTCGCAGGGGTGGCTGGTGTCGCGGTGGTGCGGCTCCAGCTGGGGTGCGTTGGGCTGAGGGAGCAGCGACGGTGCTGGCTCCGGCGACGTCGGGCAGCGAATCCGGAGTTGCAGGTGTTGGCTGGGCCGTGCTCGGCACTGGTCGCGGGTTGCAGAGACGCGGCGGCGTCGGGCTCCGAGTAGATGCGCGGGCTGGGTGACATTTGGCGTCAGGCGGGGCAGCGACGGCGTCTGGCGGAGGCGCGGCGATGCTTAGGGGGAGCGGCGAGACCGGTGGCAAAGCGTCGGTGACAGTGCTGGGCTATTGGTCGCGGTGGACTTCAGCCCCAAGCGGCGTCGGGGCGGCGCGAGCTTCGGGTGTCGGGTGAAGCCAGGGGTGAGCAAACCAGTGGCGGTGCGGAGGCGCGGCGAAGCTTTGAGATCAACAGGCGGCGTCGCGGGCAGAGCAGGGGTGTTGTAGCGGCACGGGTCGGCGAGGGCGAGAGCGCGGTCGTCGAGGCGCGGTGCGAGGTCAGGAGCAGCGGTGGTGCAGTGGTGGGTGGCGCTCGGTGATCGTCAGGAGCGGCGGGCTTCGTGGAGCTCCGATGTCGGGTCTCCGCGAGTTGCAGCGCGTGGGTGAGGAGTGGATTTGGGGAAGATGATGAACAGTAAAGGTCAAATCAACCTTTACTGTTTTTATTTTTCTCTTTTCTCTCTTACTCTTTCTCTCACGTTCTGACTTTTTCTTTTTGTTTTTTTTGCAGTTTTTCCTTTTGCACTTTCTGCAGAAGAAATTTTCTTCTCCTTCTCCCTTTTTTTTTCTCAATTTTTTTAGAGAAGCCCCCCCTTGGCTCATGAAAATTATGGCTTCTTTTATAGTGATTTTCAGACGGCCATTTTTATAGCAACTTTCGACTTTCCATCTTATGTTGCATTAAATCAAGCCTGCAGATCGGAACGTGATTTCGCAATTAGCTCGATCTTGCTCCGATTTATTCCGTTTTAAAATTTCTTGCCCCTTATTCACTTGATTTTTCAATTGCTTTTGCATTTAACAAAATCTGAATATTAATCAGAATTCCAATTTTCCATGCATAATCAATCAAATCAATTTTCCTCATATTTATTTTTTCTTTTCAAAAAATGCAATTTTATTTTTCCAAAATTAGGTGTCAACACAATTGTTTGGAACCTAGAACTTATCTTCTATAGGATATTATAATCCCTATGGATGGCACGTTGAGTAGTGAGTACACAAGTTCTCCTCCTCTACGCTCTTGTAACTTTTTTTGAAATTATCAAGCAAAAATTGTGGCAATTCTAAATTACTTGGACTATCGAAGCACGAGTCTATACCTGAGATAGTTTGCGACGGGTACATACGACTCAACAAATACTAGTTGGGGCCGCACGGCATGAATCCTCATCAAGACAAGCGATGAATCACAAAGTGGATCCCCAACCCTTGCACTGGTAACCAAAACTAATTGATAACTCATGGAGAAAAGCTGGTAAGCCACACAGGTAAATGTTGGTAAATTCATATGAAAGTTAATAAATCTATGGAGCTTGTAGGAAAGAAAAATAAAATTTGGCAAACCATAATAAAAGTTGATAAACTTAAAAAAAATATCAAATAAACATTGGGAAATCATTCAAATGAGAGTTGATAACTTAAACCTATATGTGAATTACATCAGAGAAAAGTTGGTAAGTCACTCAAATAAAAATTGAGCAACTCTTTAAGGCTTTAACATGAGGAGAGAACAAAAGTTGGTAAAACTAAAAAAAAAAAAATGGTAATCTGTGAACAATATAATTAATAGTATGTTAAAAAAGTGATGATAAGTTACCAAAGAGTTGTTGGAAAAACTAGTGACCGGTGATTTTTTTTTTAGCCATTAATTGTCAGAAAAACGCTCCATTATGTGGCTTAGCTCGAGACAAACATCATTTAACTAGTGATTAGGGCAATAAAAATCTATTGAAGGTCAAGCATAGGCCATGGTTAGATATTGACAAAGCTCGTCGCAACTGGCGTCAGTAATTACGAACGCGGAAACTTAGCCTCAGGTGTGAGATAAAGGGAATTACATTACTCCATTCTCAAGGCATTCTCAAGGCTTGTGATATAAAAAATTAACAAAAAATTTTCGTAGGCCATATTCTGCACATGCAAAGAGATTTTCCATTGACGAGGGACGGATAGATTCACGGTGGGTCCGTCGTTGGGCGGCTGAGAATAACGGGTGTGAGGGGGGCTTCCAGCTAGTCACAGGGGTCACAGCCCCACCGTGTACTTTTGTAATTGGCCGTTGTTTTTGACCAAGTAAGAAAAGCCTAATATAAAGAAAGAAAGGGCTGGTCCGTTTTTCCTTTACATTGTATAATATTGTTGTTAATCATGACAATCAATAATCGATCCCACTTTTCAAAATTGGCAGTCATCTTCTATTTAGCACATGCGTGATTAATGACTCCGTTTGACATAGGAACAGTGCTGAACTTCTTAAAAATGGTTTACAAAATCGACACACGAGGGGTGCTCGACTATGGATGGCCAAGGAAATCCACAATCTTCCATGTGATTGATTTTCCTCGCAAGTGGCATGTGGAATCAGTGCTTTGCAGCCGGTATATCTCCTAATTAATGATCTATGAAGTGTCCTCTGGTCATTCTTTATACGACCGTGTTCTCTCTTTCTTTCTTTTTTACCTTGGTCTAAACTCTTTGTCGTATCTTTCCGAAATTGATCGCAAGTTGTTCAAGAACCAAAAGCCTAGGTGATTGGGGACCACCACGTAAACATATATGTGCGTGTAACAATGTCAGAGCACCAAAAAGCTGTGCTAACTCCCTGGTTCCAATAGCATCTTGAAACCTCAGAGAGAATGGAACTTCGCAGCTCAAATATCATTAGTTTCAAGACCAGGGAGCTTCAATCACTCCTAGTCTTGGTTCTTTCTCTAGCCATCGCCTTCACGGCTTCGGCGTCGTCTCAAGGCATCGATTTCAGCTTCCAGACTTTCGACAATGATAGCATTCGATTCCAAGGCGACGCGTCTATTTCGGGTAACCTCATCCAACTTACAAAGGCCTCTCAGAGCACGGGGTGGGCCATGTACCATGAGCCGATGCGCCTTTGGGACAAGGCGACTGGGAACATGGCGGATTTCACCACCAGTTTCACCTTCATCATCAATTCGCAGGAAAAGTCGAAATTCGGCGATGGATTGACATTCTTTCTTGTCCCTGAAGGGTCTCAAATCCCGATTAACTCGTCGGGTCGCTACCTCGCTCTCGTAAATCCGAACCGCAACCCTTCCATCTCTTCTACTTCCTTTGTAGCCGTCGAGTTCGACACTTATAGCAACAACTATAGTGGTGTTGTGGACCCGAATTGTTCACAAGTTGCACATGTTGGTATAGACTTGAATAATCTCACTTCCGCGGTTTCTAACTGCGTTGATTGGTTCAAGGATAAAATCATGAGCGGTGGACGGATCAATGCTACGATTATGTACAATTCTAGCATGCAGAACTTGAGCATTGTCATGATCGATGCAGATGCCACGGGCACTGACATAAATTCCTCCGCTATCTACAATATAGTCAACATGACCAAGTATTTGCCGGAGTGGGTGAATTTTGGCTTCTCCGCTGCAACGGGTACGAATTTCGAGCTGCACACTCTTGAGGCATGGGAATTCCGCTCTAATGTGCAAGTGGCTGGAAAAAAGAGTAAGTTATGGTTATGGGCTACCTTAGGCTCAGGTTCTTTCATTTTGCTGGTTCTTGTTCTAGCGTTTGCTTGGTTTCGTCACTGTTCGAAGAGAAGAGGAACTTAAATGAGCGGAGAAGAAGATGCTCTCGCAATCGATGAAGAATACGAGCAAGTGCCAGGGCCCAAGAAATTCTCCTACTTGCCAAATACTCCCGATTTCCAACGCCATGTTCCACTAGACAAGATGATGTGGGACATATTCCACTTGCCAAATACTCCCAAATGGGTACTGATTCCAATTGTTTGGAACCTATACCTTATCTTATATAGGCTATTATAATCCCTATGGAAGGCACGTTGAGTAGTGAGTACACAAGTTCTCCTCCTCTACGCTCTTGTAACTTTTTGTTTTCTGAAATTATCAAGCAAAAATTGTGACAATTCTAAATTACATGGACTATCGGAGCACGAGTCTATACCTGAGATAGTTTGCGACGGGTACGTACGACTCAACAAAGACCAGTTGGGGCCGCACGGCATGAATCCTCATCAAGACGAGCGATGAATCACAAGGTGGATCCCAGACCCTTGCACTGGTAACCAAAACTAATTGATAACTCATGGAGAAAAGCTGGTAAGCCACACAGGTAAATGTTGGTAAATTCATATGAGAGTTAATAAATCTATGGAGCTTGTAGGAAAGAAAAATAAAATTTGGCAAACCATAATAAAAGTTGATCAACTTTTTAAAAAAAAAAAATCAAATAAACATTGGGAAATCATTCAAATGAGAGTTGATAACTTAAACCTATATGTGAATTACATTAGAGAAAAGTTGGTAGGTCACCCAAATAAAAATTGAGCAACTCTTTAAGGCTTTAACATGAGGAGCGAACAAAAGTTGGTAAAAAATAATGGTAATTTGTGAACAATATAATTAAAAGTATGTTAAAAAAGTGATGATAAGTTACCAAAGAGTTGTTGGAAAAACTAGTGACCGGTGATTTTTATTTAGCCATTAATTGTCAGAAAAACGCTCCATTATGTGGCTTAGCTCGAGATAAACATCATTTAAGTAGTGATTAGGGCAATAAAAATCTATTGAAGGTCAAGCGTAGGCCATGGTTAGATATTGACAAAGCTCGTCGTAACTGGCGCTAGTAATTACGGACGCGGAAACTTAGCCTCGGAACGAGATAAAGGGAATTACATTACTCCATTCTCGAGGCTTGTGATACAAAAAATTAACAAAAAATTTTCGTAGGCCATATTCTGCACGTGCAAAGAGATTTTGCATTGACGAGGGGCGGATAGATTCACAGCGGCTCCCGCCAGCCTATCGGTGGGTCCGTTGTTGGGCGGCTGAGAACAACGGGTGTGAGGGCGGCTTCCAGCTAGTCACAGGGGTCACAGTCCTTTCCGTGTCACGACCATAGAAAAGAGAATCAAGTGGCAGCACCACAGTGTACTTTTGTAATTGGCCGTTGTTTTTGACCAAGCAAGAAAAGCCTAATATAAAGAAAGAAAGGGCGCGTCCGTTTTTCCTTTACATTATATATATATATATTATGCCTAGGATCCGCTAAGCCTGCTGGGCTTACGCCGGACAGTCCACCCCTGTAAAGTGCACGGTGTACCCCGATTACACTGTATAATATTGTTAATCATAATAATCAATAATCGATCCCACTTTTCAAAATTGGCAGTCATCTTCCATTTAGCACATGCTGATCAATGACTCCGTTTGATATAAGAATAGTGCTGAACTTCTTTAAAATGGTTTACAAAATCGACACACAAGCGGTGCCTCCGACTATGGATGGCCAAGGAAGTCGGCAATCTTCCATGGGATTGATTTTCCTCGCAAGTGGCATGTGGAATCAGTGCTTTGCAGCCGGTATTTCTCCTAATTAATGATCTATCAAGTGTCCTTTGGTCATTCTTTATAAAACTGTGTTCTCTTTTCTTTTCTTTTCGTGGTCTAAAGTCTTTGTCGTATGGGACCACGTGGGGACTGTCTCATTTTCGTTTACATCGAACCTTTCCGAAATTGATCGCAAGTTGCTCAAGAACCAAAAGTCTATGTGATTGGGGACCACCACGTAAACATATATGTGCGTGTAACAACGTCAGAGCACCAGAAAGCTGTGCTAACTCCCTGGTTCCAAGCGCATCTTGAAACTTCAGAGAGAATGGAATTTCACAGCTCAAATATCATTAGTTTCAAGACCAGGGAGCTTCAATCACTCCTAGTCTTGGTTCTCTCTCTGGCCATCGCCTTCACGGCTTCAGCATCGTCTCAAGGCATCGATTTCAGCTTCCGAACCTTCGACAATGATAATATTCGATTCCAAGGCGATGCGTTTATTTCGAGCGACCTCATCCAACTTACAAAGGCCACTATGAGCAAAGGGTGGGCTACGTACCACAAGCCGATGGGGAAAAGTACCAAAAAAGTCCTAAACCTATTGCATTGGTACCAATTCAGTCCTAAACTTTTCAATTGGACCAATTCAGTCCTAAACCTTTTAATATCGGTACCAATTTAGTCCATCCGGCCAATTTTGGCCGGCCGGTGCTGACTTGGACGTCGGCCAGTGACCGGAAGCTGACGTGGCAATTTTTATGATTTTTTTATTATTTTTTCGAAATTTTTATTAATTTTTATTGATTTTTTTATTAATTTTTTTCTTTTTTCTTTTCTTTTTCTTTTTTCTGTTCTACCTTCTTCTTCCTGGGGTGGCCAGCGAGCCTCCGGTGAGGCTCGCCGGCCACTGGGCGAGGGCCGCGAAGCCCTCGCCTGCCGCCGGCGAGGGTCGCGGCCCTCGCCCGGCCTCTCCCAGGCCGCCGGCGAGGCGGCTTCGCCCGGATCTGGGCGAGGCCAGGGCGGAGGCGAGGGCCGCGAAGCCCTCGCCAGCCGCCGGCGAGGGTCGCGGCCCTCGCTCGGCCTCGACCAGGGCCGCGGGCGAGGCGGCTTAGCCCAGATCTGGGCGAGGCCAGCCTCGCCCGCGGCCCTGGTCGAGGCCGAGCGAGGGCCGCGACCCTCGCCGGCGGCTGGCGAGGGCTTCGCGGCCCTCGCCTCCGCCCTGGCCTCGCCAGCCACGGGCGAGGCTGGCCTCGCCCAGATCCGGGTGAAGCCGCCTCGCCGGCGGCCTGGGAGAGGCCGGGCGAGGGCCGCGACCCTCGCCGGCGGCAGGCGAGGGCTTCGCGGCCCTCGCCCAGTGGCCGGCAAGCCTCACCGGAGGCTCGCCGGCCACCCCAGGAAGAAGAAGGTAGAACAGAAAAAAAAAATTAATAAAAAAATCAATAAAAATTAATAAAAATTTCGAAAAAATAATAAAAAAATCATAAAAATTGCCACGTCAGCTTCCGGTCACCGGCCGACGTCCACGTCAGCACCGGCCGGCCAAAATTGGCCGGATGGACTAAATTGGTACCGATATTAAAAGGTTTAGGACTGAATTGGTCCAATTGAAAAGTTTAGGACTGAATTGGTACCAATGCAATAGGTTTAGGACTTTTTTGGTACTTTTCCCCAAGCCGATGCGCCTTTGGGACAAGGCAACCGGGAACGTGGCGGATTTCACCACCAACTTCACCTTCATCATCAATTCGCAGGGAAACTCCAAATTCGGCGACGGATTCACCTTCTTTCTTGTCCCCAAAGGATCTCAAATGCCATTCGACTCCTTGGGACGCTACCTCGCTCTTGTAAGTCCAAGCCGCAACTCTTCGATCTCTTCTACTTCCTTTGTAGCTGTCGAGTTCGACACTTATCGCAACAACTTTAGTGGTGTTGTGGACCCGGATTGTTCACAACTTGCACATGTTGGTATAGACTTGAATAATCTCACTTCTGCGGCCTCTAGCTGCGTCGATTGGTTCAAGGATAAAATCATGAGTGGTGGACGGATCAATGCTACGATTACGTACAATTCTAGCATGCAGAACTTGAGCATTGTCATGATCGATGTGGATGCCACGGGCACCAACATGAATTCCTCTGCTATCTACAATATAGTCAACATGACCAAGTATTTGCCGGAGTGGGTGAATTTTGGTTTCTCGGCTGCAACGGGTACGGATTATGAGTTCCACACTCTTGAGGCATGGGAATTCCGCTCTAATGTGCTAGTGGCTGGAAAAAAGAGAAAGTTATGGCTATGGGCTACCTTAGGCTCAGGTTCTTTCATTTTGCTGGTTCTTGTTCTAGCCTTTGTTTGGTTTCGTCATTGTTCGAAGAGAAAAGGAACTTACAAGAGCGGAGAAGAAGATGCTTTGGGAATCGATGAAGAATTCGAGCAAGTGCCAGGGCCCAAGAAATTCTCCCACAAGGACTTGGTGGTGGCAACCAATAATTTTGCAATTGAACGGTTGCTTGGAGAAGGGGGCTTTGGGAGAGTGTACGAAGGATACTTGACCACCATGAATGCCAAAGTCGCAATCAAGAAGATTAATCCAGGGTCAAGACAAGGGATAAAGGAGTATGCCACCGAAGTGAAGACCATAAGCCAACTCCGGCATAGAAATTTAGTCCAACTCATCGGGTGGTGTCATGAGAAAAAGGAACTCCTTCTTATCTATGAGTTCATGTCTAATGGTAGCCTGGATACTCATCTATTCAAAGAAAGAACCTTCTTACCATGGGAGAAACGATACAAAATCGCGCAAGGCATAGCCTCAGCATTACTTTACCTCCATGAAGAATGGGAACAGTGCGTGTTGCATCGTGATATAAAGTCCAGCAATATCATGCTCGATTCCGATTTTAATGCTAAATTAGGGGACTTCGGTTTGGCTAGACTAGTTGACCATGCCAAAGGATTACAAACAACAATATTGGCCGGAACCATGGGCTATATGGCTCCTGATTGTGTTTACACCGGCAAGGCGAGTAAGGAATCAGATGTCTATAGCTTCGGAATTGTCCTATTAGAAATAGCTTGTGGAAGAAAAGCCGTCGAGCCAAGGGCCGAGGAAAGCCAAGTCCTATTGGTGGATTGGGTTCGGGAGCTATATGGGATTGGGAGGGTACTCGATGCAGCAGAGTCTAAACTCGGTACCAATTTCGATGAGAAGGAACTAGAGTGCTTGATGGTTGTAGGGCTGTGGTGCTCTCATCCAGACCACACCGCCCGTCCTTCCATAAGAGAAGCATTAAACGTTCTCGACTTTAATGCTCCGCTACCCAGTCTCCCATCGAAATTGCCAGTCCCTACATCTCTAGCACCTCTATCCTTATTCACCATGGCATCGATTGTTTCATCTCACGCCACCTCGACAAGCGGCACCGAAGTGTCCACATTTACTGCCTCTTCCATACAATCTCATCATTCTGCTTCCTCTTCATTGCTCCCAAGTACAATATAAGTTACTACTTTTGGTATGTTTTTGAAAAATCAATTTGAATTGTAAATTGTACTTCGAAATTTGATGTCGGATACTATCTGCTTTCATATAAATTTTGTCATGTGTGTACCTCAATATTAACTCTTCATGTTTATACTTCGATTTGATCTCCAAGATTATCTAATGTAGTATGTGTCTTCTTTGATGGCTTAGTATCTGTTATCAATTGCTAGTTAGAGTCTCCTAGCAAAATCTACCATTCTTCTATTGTCCTTTCATGCTTCATGGAAGTTAAAACTCAATACAATTAATAGGTGAAAGCCTCGAACAAATTCAGGTTGAAAACATATGGTGCGCTCTCATTGCCTGAACTCATATTGAAACTACTTTTAAATCTTAAACTTTTTAGTTGCTCTTTATTGAAAAAATAGAAAAAAAAAAAAATATATATATATATATATATATATTTTTTTTTTTTTATTGCACAAATTGAAAGATCTAGTATGCCCCAATTGCATTCGTAATGCAAGTTTTTAGGATCATTAGCGTACTCAAAGTCGGATGAAGCTAAATGTATTTTTTTTTCTTTTGTTCGTAAAAAGGAAGTCCAATAAGCCAAATTACCACCAATTTGCGACAAACAACACGGGAACCAACTATTAGAAAGGCTAATCCAGACTTTTGAGTCGACAAATGAAGGGAGAATATATGTACGTAAAGTCAATCGGAACTTCACTAATAAACAATGCGGGACACTTTAACACCAACTGAGAACAAAAATCGAAATTGAGGAATGATAAGCAATAGAGTTGAATATAGAAAATGAGCTACCTGATAAAGTTTGATAAACCCCACACTTTTGTCTTATTGTTCCAATCCAATGAACTCATCTCTGTCTTATTGAATGTTACTATTATTTGCAATATATCAATCCCCACTTGCCAAATACTCCCGATGTCCAACGCCATCTTCCACTAGACAAGATGATGCTCTATGGGACATATTCCACTTGCCAAATACTCCCAAATGGGTACTATTCCAATTGTTTGGAACTTAAAACTTATCTTATATAGGCTATTATAATCTCTATGGATGATTCATGGTTAAATCGACTGGACGCAATTTTAGCGCGACCTAATCTACCAGGTAGCTTTTAGGAATTTTAGCGCGTTTGACTCGTGGTCGATAATTTTCGATCCACATTTGTGCATCTTCGACTCGTCTGTGACTCTCGGTTATCGTAAAAATCGCAAGGTTTTAATTACGAATACCGAGTACAAAATCGACAAAAAATCAGGTTAGTGTCGTTCGACGCGAATTTTAAAATCATCTCGCAATTCAATTATGTCATTCCATCGAATCAACCTATATCCGATCACCAATCGATTATAACGGTATCGTATTGACCCTTGTCAATTATCACGATCCAGCAATCGATTTCTGATCGAATTCTCAAGTTTATCACATTTATATCCCTTAGAGAAAAGGGACCATAGGCGCATCAACGAAATGCCCATTTCATTTTATCAAGACGGGGTCAAAATTCAAGATATCACAGCCTTGGTCCCATCCCATCCAGAGTTTTCATGCACTTCGTTTCTCTTCGTTAGGATCGATCTTTACATCGATCCGGTTACTATGATTCGTCCCTCATTCTCTTTCAACTGGCCATGGCATCGTTTGGAGTCCAAACTTTGGACCGTACACGAGAAAAGGCTAATTAGCCCAGGTCCAAAGCTCCCAACTTTCTCCGGCATGGTTTTTCAGGATCTTATAAGCTAACTTCGGTTTTTCCAACGATGAATCCTTTGTCTGATTACATAACATACTTGTTTTGATAATCCTGAGGACAAGTCCTGAGGCCCCACTATCCAGAGATGTGCAGATAGACTTCATCAAGAATAATTCATATGCAATTGATGAGATTTAAATGATATTCTCTAATATGTCGCGATTATATGACATCCAACACAATTATATCATCTTCACTAAAGTTTTCCACTAGATTTATGTTGCTTAAAATTTAACATTTTCACATTACAATGTACTATTCTTCTTTTGGAACATATTTCTCTGATTGGAACAATGGCAAGATCATCGCCTAACCTTGCCGTTTTCATCCTTAAACTATTCATCGAGAAGGTTGCGTGTCTTTTCCTGTGGATTTCCACTGAACCAATTCAAGATGGTCTCCAAAAAAACAAAAAAACAAAAACTCACAGCCTTAGTCATGACATGCAGAAGCGTTTTCTTTAGAAGAGAACATGCATAGGCTTCCAGCATTATTCTTTGTCCTTTTTTTTTTCTATCTAAGCATCACATTCATTGCTTCAGTGTCATGTGATGGAATGTCGTTTAATTTTCAGGTTTTCGATGGTCGAATTGTCCCCAAAGGTGACGCCTCTCAGTTGCCTTCACGCGTCCAGCTCACCATAAGTGATAGGAATCGAAACCTTAATTCCAGCGTGGGTCGAGCCACGTACCACGAACCGATGTGCCTTTGGGATAAGTCGACTAGCAATATGGCAGACTTCACCACTCAATTCAGCTTTGTCATCGGTTCAGAACATAATGAAACATTTGCTGATGGATTGACGTTTTTTCTCGCCCCCAATGGGTCAGACTTCGCAAGCAACTCGTCTGGTGGCAATCTTGCTCTTGTAAGTGTGAACTGAAACCCTTCCGACCCTTCTACTACATTCCATCGCCGTGGAATTCGACACTTTCTATGACAGGTCCACCAATTTTTGGGACTCGCAGTGTGAACATGTTGGTACAGATTTGATTGACTTCTCATCTGTCAACTTTACATGAGTGGATTGGTTCGGGGACAAAATCATGAGCGGTGGACTCACAATGCTTCGATATCATACAATTCTAGAGCGCAAGATGTAAGTGTCCTCATGATCGATGCCACAGATCCAAAAAAGAACATTGCCAAGCACTCCCATTCAGTTAACCTGACAGAGTATTTGCCAGAATGGGTGACAGTCGGTTTCTCGGTGACCACGGGTTTGTGCTTTGAGTCGCACTCTGTACTCATGGGAATTTAGGTCTGATCTCCGAGTCACCGAAAACGCAAACAGAACAAGCAGTACTAATCCTGCAGACACAAACACATATGACAAGGTTTAGGCTCTTTCTTGTCCATCGCTTTTGTACTAGGCTTTGCTTGGTTTTTTTACTGGTCAAAGAGAAAGATAAATGACAGAATTGGAGAAGAGGATGATCTCCTGTCAATTGAAGAAGAATTTAACCAAGTGACCGGACCCAAGAAGTTCTTCTACAGGGACTTGGTAAGGCGACCGATAATTTTGCAGCTGCACAATTGCTTGGGAAAGGGGGTTTCGGAAAAATTTATGAAGGCCGCTTGATTGGCATTAACTCTAATGTCACAATCAAGAAGATAACTCGAGAGTTGAGACATGGGATAAAGGAGCATGCCACATAAGAGAAGACCATCAGCCGACTCAGGCACAGAAACTTAGTCCAATTCATCGATCGGTGTCATGAGAAAAAGAAACTCCTTATTTATGAGTTCATGTCTAATGGTAGCTTAGACTCTCACTTATTCAAGCACTGGACCTCTTTGACGTGGAAAAAGCAGTACAAAATTGCACAAGGTATAATCTTTGCATTGTTATACCTCCATGAAGAATGGGAACAATGTGTTGTCCATAGGGACATAAAGTCAAGCAACATTGTGCTTGATTCAGACTTGAATGCTAAGCTGGGGGACTTTGGATTGGCTTGGCTAGACTTGTTAGCCACACCAAAGCGTCACAAACGACTAACTGGATTGGCCAAAACCATAGGATATATGGCTCATCAATGCATTTACACAGGCGAAGCCAATAAGGAATCGGATGTGGATTCACGGGTAACAGAAGGCCAAGTTCGGCTAGTGGATTGGGTTTGGGAGCTCTATGGAATTGGAAAGTTGCTAGGTGTAGTGGACTCGAAACCATGCAATGATTTCAATGACAAGCATTTGGAGCGATTGATGATCATACGGCTTTAATGCGCTCATCTAGACTCCAAAATTTGGCCCTCTATAAGAGAAGCTCTAAATCTTCCGTATTAGGATGTCCGTGTGAGTGAGTTATGTTAAAAAAATCCCACATTAAAGAATTAATGTGGTGTAGAGTAATTAATATATTCTAGTTGGCTCATAACTCATTGGCTTAATCTTTTGAGTGAAGAAAGGTTCAACTGAATATGTTAATAGATTTAGACTTGGACTCTCTCTTGGCCATTTCCCCGAAAGAAAATATTGAACTTCTATTGTGCACTCCCCACATTCTAAACTTTGATACTTCGCCACCTGCCCTTCGATCAACAATGCCGGTCCCGACATATCTCGCACCTCCTCTGTCTATATTGTCGACCTGGTCACACCTTTCATCTTTTAGGGTTTCATCTTTTGGCGCCTCCACTGGTGGTGAACCAGCTGGTCATAGCATCGAAACGTCCACATGTACTACCTTGTCTAAGCGATCCTCTTGTTCATCTTCTAAAATGATTTCATATGCTGAATGAGCTCTTATTTTAAGTTGAACTTTGACAATTACTGTGAATTGTAACTCCCGAGTTTTTTTTTTTTTTTTTCTGGATAGATTTCAAAGAATGTTCGTTTACCTTGCCTTCGTTTCGCAGAAAATTTTTTGTCCAAAAACAAAGATGGAGTGCATTTACGTGGCGATAACACATGTTCAACGCAATTATCGTTCTTACTGATTCGTTGAACCATTCCAAGATGATCCCCCGACGAAGTTGGCAGCCTTAGTAATTGAGCAAATTAAAAAGCGGTGCCTTTCCACGAAAGAGCTATATTCAAAATTTAATAACAGCTTGACATCTCACTTTTGTAAATCAATTTTATAAAACCAAACTAAATTAGGGCTTATTTGTTAACATTTCTATTTCTCAATATTTCTATTATTCTGTTCCTCGGAGTAAAAGAAGAATAGCAATCCATTTGATAACTCTAGTTGAATTTTCTATTCCTTGGAATAGAAAAACGGTTAGGAAATAGATTTGAAACAAAAAAAACAAGAAATAAAAAAAAAGTTAATTTTTTTTTTTGGGAGCAATTTCTAAAATAAGTCATTTTTTTTTCTTTTCTTCTTCTTCCTCCTCTAACTGGTCATTAGAGCCTCACCGGTGACCAAGGAGGCTCCCTCGAGGCCCGTGAAGTCGTTGGCTCTTGTCTCTAGTCGGTCGCCGGCCATTGCCGAGACCTAGCGATCGGCTAAAGGAGGAAGAAAAAGAAACGGAAAAAAGAAAAATGTCAGAAATTTTTTTAAAAAAATAAAAGAAATTCTTCGTCACAAAAATAATTTAAGAATCCCACCAAACGCATTCATATTCTTTTTCTATCTTGGGTATAGAAATTTTGCGGTTACCAAATACATTCTTCTGCTCGAAAATTATTCCAAGAAATAGAAATAGAAAAAAATATTTTTTAAAAAAGAAATTAATCTCAAAAATAAAAATGTTATCAAATGAATTTTTAGTCAGAAAAAAGGACATTGACAATTTTTTAATGAGAATGATTTTTGTTGTGGCTAGCATGTGTAATGCATTGCAGTCGGAACTACTCTTAATTAATCAATAATGGAAGGGCAACCTTGACATTTGTTAAGATGACCCCTTAGATTGTATTAATTCCTGCGATTTTCTTTTTCTATTTTTTTCCTTTTTATATTTCAAGTCTGGAGAGTAGTTGTTGTGGAAGACACTCTCATTTTTTTATTACATTGTGTTAAATTAATGTCTTGATTTTAAATTTGGACAATGATTTGTTAAATTGAATTTATTAATAAGAATTTTCCCAAGTGATTTATATATCGGATGAAGAAGTTTTCCTCGTACTAGATTTTCTTTTGGATGTCCAAAAGAAAGCAACGACGGAAGAAAAAGGTAATCTATAGCTACGAGATAAAAGAGGAAATAAAATAAAGAAAAGTAAGGGTTTCTTCTTTTACTTGCAGCAGCCGACTCTTTTTGCTGCATGGTGGGCCCACGTCAAATTGTTGACCATGGGCACACACGGACGAAAGCAAAACGAGAGTTTTCTATCTCACTAGCCGCCGAAGCCCTACGAAGTAGACAGGAGCCGCACAAAACGAAAGTGTAGAAGCCGACGAGAAGCAGCAACTTGCATGTGAAAGAAGAAAATTCAATAACGCTGCACAGTCTTGACTTTCGGTCCTACGAGAAGAGTATTGCTTGGACTTGAACACATGGTTATTTTCATGCTGTGAGTTTATATTATATATTTATAAATATTTTGAATTTGAGTCTAAATTTAGGTATAAGAATTACTAGAGCGTGTGAACGATTATAAACTCCGATTTTTTTATTATAGTGGATTATTTGCTACTAACTCTCCCCATGAATATAAGTATCGATATTCAAAATAAATTACGTAAATCTCTGAAGTCTTTATTATTTATCATTTATTTATTTGGTGATTTTGTATTAACATAATTGTAAGATCATATCGTTTTTGCGTATTATATTCCAACACGTTCAAACATTCCAAGTGTCCTCGAATTCAGGAGCAATCTAGAAACCTCAAGGAGAATGAAGCTTTACAACTCAGATATCAAAAGTTTTGAGATCCAAATAATACATTTATAACAAATTTACTCTCCATTAATTTCAATTAAATAAAATTAATATTTAAAAAAAATCGTAAACCGATACACCTATGATAAATGGAGAGTAAAACTCCAAACTGGTACACCTATTAATCGGTATATGTTATCCAATTCAGCAATTTAACAATAAAATTTAACGAAAATTAACGAAAGGTAAATTTATCATAAATGTACTAATTTAGAATTTTTAGTAATCAAAAAATTAGTTTGGAATAAATTTATTACATATATATTAATTTATGATTTTTTGTGATATTAATCTTAATCTTAAAAATACCCTTGTCTATCGCAAAGTCAACATTTAGGAACAGCGAGACTAGAGTCTAGAGCTATATTAAACAAGCCTCAAAGTCACATGCCTTCTTTCATTATTGATCTCATCTTAAGGACAAACGACCTTGGTCCCATCCCATCCAATCTACTGACATGAGCTATCTTTTGTCCTTTATATGGCATTGTTTCGTTGACCTTTCTCTTTGTTATTATCGATCTTTACCGCTCACTGAGCCATCGATCCGGTCACTCTGATTCGTTAAACAGTCTCTTTCGCGAGAAAAGGCTAATTAACGCAAGTCCAAAACCCACCAACTTTACCCAACAAGCTTGTTTTAGTACCTTATAAACCGGCTCTAGATTTTCCAATGACGTATATTTTCTATTGACATACTATATTTTATTGGTTATATCAGAACACTAGTGCAAAGGTCCCGCTCTCTGCAGGCCTGTTCAACATCCTGCAAGTCTTGTGAATTAATTAAGACTTTGAAATGTGCATATGGGCCTAACCCAGAGGTATTTGGATGTAATTGATGTAATTTGAATAATGTACGCTATCGAAGAAGCGAAGAGGAGTGCGGCCAGGCTCGCCTTGGATTGCGCCGACTTCAAGCGCTCGAAATTGGGTACGTCGTTATTCAAGACGGATCGAGTGGCGCGTAACTTTCTTCTGAAAATTTGCGAGTGAAGGGACAATTTCGTGGTTTTGGGAGTTGGAGGAGAGAGCAGGACTCTGTCGCCATAGAAATTGGAAGAAAGCGATGGATTTGTAGTCGCAGACATGGTTGTCGCGCTTGGGTTTTTGTTCAGAGTCGCCCGGTTTGCTTGCTTATCCGCTCGAGAGGGAGAAGGAGATGAGGAAAGGGTGCGAAATTCAAGAATGAAGCGTGGATGATGATGATGATGATGATGATGATGATGATGATGATGAAGCTCATCAAGACGAGCGATGAATCACAAAGTGGATCCCAAACCCTTGCACTGGTAACCAAAACTAATTGACAACCCATGGAGAAAAGCTGGTAAGCCACACAGGTAAATGTTGGTAAATTCATATGAGAGTTAATAAATTTATGGAGCTTGTAGGAGAGAAAAATAAAATTTGGCAAACCAAAATAAAAGTTGATAAACTTTTAAAAAAAATCAAATAAATATTGGGAAATCATTCAAATGAGAGTTGATAACTTAAACCTATATGTGAATTACATCAAAGAAAAGTTGGTAAGTCACCCAAATAAAAATTGAGCAACTCTTTAAGGCTTTAACATGGGGAGCGAACAAAAGTTGGTAAAACGAAACAAAAAAAATGGTAATTTGTGAACAATATAACTAATAGTATGTTAAAAAAGTGATGATAAGTTACCAAAGAGTTGTTGGAAAAACTAGTGACCGATGATTTTTTTTAAGCCATTAATTGTATTAAAAAAAAGCTCCATTATGTGGCTTAGCTCGAGATAAACATCATTTAAGTAGTGATTAGGGCAATAAAAATCTATTGAAGGTCAAGCATAGGCCATGGTTAGATATTGACAAAGGTCGTCGCAACTGGTGTCAGTTATTACGGACGCGGAAACTTAGCCTCGGGAGCAAGATAAAGGGAATTACATTACTCCATTCTCGAGGCTTGTGATACAAAAAATTAACAAAAAAAAAGAGATTTTGCATTGACGAGGGGCGGATAGATTCATGGCGGCGCCCGCCAGCCTACCGGTGGGTCCGTCGCTCGGCGGCTGAGAACAACGGGTGTGATGGCGGCTTCCCGCTAGTCACAGGGGTCACAGTCCTTTCCGAGTCACGACATAGAAAAGAGAATCAAATGGCAGCCCCACCGTGTACTTTTGTAATTGGCCGTTGTTTTTGACCAAGCAAGAAAAGCCTAATATAAAGAAAGAAAGGGCGGGTCCGTTTTTCCTTTACATTGTATAATATTGTTTATCATAACAATTAATAATCGATCCCACTTTTCAAAATTGGCAATCATCTTCCATTTAGCACATGCGTGATCAATGACTCCGTTTGACATAAGAACAGTGCTGAACTTTAAAATGGTTTACAAAATCGACACACAAGCGGTGCCTCCGACTATGGATGGCCAAGGAAGTCGGCAATCTTCCATGGGATTGATTTTCCTCGCAAGTGGCATGTGGAATCAGTGCTTCGCAGCCGGTATTTCTCCTAATTAATGATCTATCAAGTGTCCTTTGGTCATTCTTTATAAAACTGTGTTCTCTTTTCTTTTCTTTTCGTGGTCTAAAGTCTTTGTCGTATGGGACCACGTGGGGACTGTCTCATTTTCGTTTACATCGAACCTTTCCGAAATTGATCGCAAGTTGCTCAAGAACCAAAAGCCTAGGTGATTGGGAACCACCGCGTAAACATATATGTCCGTGTAACAATGTCAGAGCACTAAAAAGCTGTGCTAACTCCCTGGTTCCAAGAGCATCTTGAAACCTGAGAGAGAATGGAACTTCGCAGCTCAAATATCGTTAGTTTCAAGACGAGGGAGCTTGAATCACTCCTAGTCTTGGTTCTCTCTCTAGCTATCGCCTTCACGGCTTCGGCGTCGTCTCAAGGCATCGATTTCAGCTTCCAGACTTTCGACAATGATAGCATTCGATTCCAAGGCGACGCGTCTATTTCGGGTAACCTCATCCAACTTACAAAGGTCTCCGGGAATGTGAGCGGGGGGTGGGCCATGTATCATGAGCCGATGCGCCTTTGGGACAAGGCCACCGGGAACGTGGCGGATTTCACCACCAACTTCACCTTCATCATCGATTCGCAGGAATACTCCATTTTCGGCGATGGATTCACCTTCTTTCTTGTTCCCGAAGGGTCTCAAATCCAGATCAACTCATTGGGACGCTACCTCGGTCTTATAAATCCGAACAGCAACCCTTCCATCTCTTCTACTCCCTTTGTAGCCGTCGAGTTCGACACTTATAGGAACAACTATAGTGGTGTTGTGGACCCGAATTGTTTACAAGTTGCACATGTTGGTATAGACTTGAATAATCTCACTTCCGCGGTCTCTAGCTGCGTTGATTGGTTCAAGGATAAAATCATGAGCGGTGGACGGATCAATGCTACGATTACGTACAATTCTAGCACGCAGAACTTGAGCGTTGTCATGATTCATGCAGATGCCACGGGCACTGACATAACAGCCTCCGCTATCTACGATATAGTCAACATGTCCAAGTATTTGCCGGAGTGGGTGAATTTCGGCTTCTCCGCTGCAACGGGTACGGATTTCGAGCTGCACACTCTTGAGGCATGGGAATTCCGCTCTAACCTGCAAGTGGCTGGAAAAAAGAGCAAGTTATGGTTATGGGCTACCTTAGGCTCAGGTTCTTTCATTTTGCTGGTTCTTGTTCTAGCCTTTGTTTGGTTTCGTCACTGTTTGAAGAGAAAAGGAACTTACATGAGCGGAGAAGAAGATGCTCTGGCAATCGATGAAGAATTCGAGCAAGTGCCAGGGCCCAAGAAATTCTCCTACAAGGAAGTGGTAGTGGCGACCAACAATTTTGCAATTGAACGGTTAGTTGGGGAAGGAGGCTTTGGGAGAGTGTACGAAGGATACTTGACCACTGTGAATGCCAAAGTTGCAATCAAGAAGATTAATCCGGGGTCAAGACAAGGAATAAAAGAGTATGCCACCGAAGTGAAGACCATAAGCCGGCTCCGGCATAGAAACTTAGTCCAACTTATCGGGTGGTGTCATGAGAAAAAAGAACTCCTCCTTATCTATGAGTTCATGTCTAATGGTAGCCTAGATACTCATCTATTCAAAGAAAGAACCTTCTTGCCATGGGAGAAATGATACAAAATCGCGCAAGGCATAGCCTCAGCATTACTTTACCTCCATGAAGAATGGGAACACTGTGTGTTGCATCGTGATGTAAAGTCCAGCAATATCATGCTTGATTCCGATTTTAGTGCTAAATTAGGGGACTTCGATTTGGCTAGACTAGTTGACCATGCCAAAGGGTTACAAACAACAATAGTGGCCGAAACCATGGGCTATCTTGCTCCTGAATGTGTTTACACGGGTAAGGCAAGTAAGGAATCAAATGTCTACAGCTTCGGAATTGTTCTATTAGAAATAGCTTGTGGAAGAAAAGTCGTTGAGCCAAGGGCCAAGGAAGGCCAAATCCGATTGGTGAACTGGGTTTGGGAGCAATATGGGATCGGGAGGGTGCTTGATGCAGCAGAGTCCAAACTTGGTATTAACTTCGATGAGAAGCAACTAGAGTGCTTGATGGTTGTAGGGCTGTGGTGCTCTCATCCAGACCACATCGTCCGCCCTTCCATAAGAGAAGCATTAAATGTTCTCAACTTTAATGCTCCGCTACCCAATCTCCCATCAAAATTGCCGGTTCCTACATACCTAGCACCTTTATCCTCATTCACCATGGCATCGATTGTTTCATCTCACACCACCTCGACCAGCGGCACTGAAGTGTCCACATTTACTACCTCTTCCATACAATCTCCTCGTTCTGCTTCCACTACATTGCTCCCAAGTACAATATAAATTACTACTTTCGGTATATTTTTGAATAATCAGTTTGAATTGTAAATTGTACTTCGAAATTTGATGTTGGCTACTATCTGCTTTCATATAAATTTCATCATGTGTGTACCTTAGTATTAACTCTTCATGTTTATACTTCGATTTGATCTCCAAGATTATCTGATGTAGTATGTAACTTCTTTGATGGCTTTGTATATATTATCAATTGCTAGTTAAGGAGTCCTAGCAAAATCTATCATTCTTCTATTATCGTTTCATGCTTCATGGAAGTTAAAACTCAATATAATTAATAGGTGAAAGCCTCAAACAAATTCAGGTTGAAAACATATTGTGCGCTCTCATTGCCTGAACTCATATGTCACGACCCGAATCCCGAGACACGTGAACAACCCGCCATGGTCATGTAAATACGACATTCCCAGGTAGTGTCGCCGACCCCATTTAAATTATTATGCGCATGCAAAACGTGCTAAAAAACCCCTGACAAAAACATACGGGATAGGACAGTAGGAAAATTAATTCAAAATCAAACCAACATACTTTCATATATCATCAATCCAGGGTTTACATACACCAACAAGATCCAGAGACTATATGCACCAAAATTGGGTTAGGGACTATGTGCGTCAAAAAGGGTCAGTCTGCACACTAGGGATCGGTCCACAAAAAAAAAAAAGGAATAGTCCTATGACTACTGGCCGAACTAGTTCGACGATCCCACATCCTCAGGTTCTGTCACCCAAGAGGCCGAGGGCAATGCGTTGATCACTCCACCGTCGGGAAGATCCACCATGCCTTCACCCAAAATGGCGTCCATCACAGTCAACGGAATGTCCATGCTATCCAGTGGGCCAACCCTAACGCCATCGGCTCCATAACGAAACCAAGCCCTAAACATATAAGGTACTCTGACATCCACGGTCACCTAGACCCAGACAATGGAACTAACCAACTAATAGACCCAAGGACTTCCAGGGTCAGGAGCACTCTGCGTCATCTGGTGAATCTCCGCCGGCATGCCACTCTTCTCCGAGGGTACCGCCATCTACGGCCCTATAATATTTTCCCCAAACCGGGATGAGACTTTGTCTCAGCAAGTTCACCCCTCCTAAACCCTTATTAGAAAGAAAATATGCCTCAGAGTAGTCTAGCCACACAAGCACAGAAGACTTACCTCGCCTTCTTGCCTTCCTGCAGGTTAGTACAATTCATATCACTCAAACACAAGTAATAATAAAATCGTAAACCATTGGAACACAATCAATATCACTTAATTTCGCAATCATAGCAAACGTTCCAAATTATTATTCACTGCTACACAAAGCCATAGCCTACTCGCAGTACGGTTATCTAATGACATATAGCCAGGCATTGCCTCCCCACCTTGGAGCGCGACTTCGACAGCACATCGACGACGTTCCCGAAAGAGCATGGGCCCAGAATCAACTACGACCCGCATCCGTTGTATGGGGCATCCCATATAGGAGCAATTCCAGCTCAATAGCTCAAGACAATTCCTCTTAATTATCATACAACAACTCATAAGCAACCCAAGGCACTTTGCACATCACTCACATACTCCAATTACAATATTAATCTTTAAAAAATCCAATTTCGATGCCAAACCCGACATTTGAGATTTTCTAAATAAAATCCATATTTTCCACAATCAACACTCAATTTGCATTAACCACTCATCAATTTCAAATTCTAAATATACAGCAGCGATCGGCACGAAATTCTAAGCAATTAGGATCAAAAATAATTTTTCGAGTTTTTTTTTAAAATTTAAAATTTTCGGAATATAATAATTATTAAATAATCCAATAATTTTGAAACATTTATTTAAATCATAAGCAAACCCCTTTGAGTCACATCAAGGCTTATATTAAAATAAACCTACTTAACCTTTAAACTAAACTTACTTTTCCTTAATTAATCACCTTAATCTAATCCACAACTAAATAAACTAATCTAACAACCTAATCTCAATCAACCTAAGCTAAACACATTTAAGGCATCATTAACCCCCTAATCAAGGTTTAGTGAGCTAAACTCACTGGAATTGCTTTCCGACGAGTCTCCAACGAAGAGCACGACGATGCCCTCAACAAACCTACCCGAATCAACATTAAATGAGAACCAAAAGGCGACCAAATCAAGCCTTGAAGAACCGGATCTTGCTGGAACATCCAGTCACTGACCAAGCTCGGAGGAAGGCGGCTCAGCGGTCAGTCGGACGCAAAACCGGCGGAAGAGAGAGGCGGCAGCTCGAGCAACAACCGGCGATGGTTAGGGCGGAGGAACGGCGGCGATGGAGGCTTCGGCGAGGTGCTGCGACATCGAGCAGCAACTGCAGGATGGCGGTCAATGGCTGAAACTTGCAGGCGAAGGCGGCAAGCGGATGAGCTAACCGACGGAGCAATGCACGGGCCTCCTCACACGAATGGGCGACAACCGCGAAAGCTCTGGCAAACGGCGACGGTTGCGACAAACGAGCGAGTGAAGGGCATGGGGCTGGCTGTCGCACGGTGCAGCTTCTCTCTCTCTCTCCTCCAAGTCCAAATGAAGAAGATGATGGGGACAAGGTGGAAGTGACACCCCACTTTTCCAAGAGCCAATCCCCTCCATCCACTTGTCATCATCCTATACACTCTTGCCCCCACACCATGACATCACTTGTGATGTCACAATCCACTAACTCTAACCTCCCACGACTTTAGTCCAATAGATTCAATTTCATTTTCCGCCGGGACATAGAATCTTGTGTGCTAATTTCTTCAATTCCATTCAATTCTCTTCCAATTGAGTCCAATTAAAGTCCATAAATTAATCCAATGATCCTAATAAGATTTGTGACACACCATGACTTCCAATTTTAGGATTCGATCTCAATTTCACAGTTAATTTCACTTTGGCCCAATACTAGCGCGTCCTGATCTACCGGGTAGCTTTTAGAAATTTTCATGCATTTAACCTGTGGTTGATTAATTTAAGCCACAATGTACATCTTTGACACATTGGCAACTTTTGGTTGTCGGGATAATCTCAAAGTTTCAAATACGGGCACAGGGTACCCAATCGATAGAAAAGTCAATCCAGTGCCGATCGACAAGAATTGTGCGATCCGGTGGAATCACCCACACCCGATCACATGCTCGACATATCTCCGATCTCTAATCAATTTTTATTTGTGCTGTAATGACCCTTGCAGATTATCTCGGTTGAAAGGTCGCTTCTTGATCAAATTCTTGAGTCTGATGCATTAGAATCTCTTAACAACTTCACCTAATAGACTAGTTTTCACATGAGTGGCCGACTCAAGGAAAAGAACTATATGCATGCCAACGAAATGCCCGTCTCAATTTTATTGAAATTAGAATTGGAAAATCGGAATGTCACATCATAAATTGAAACTGCTTTTTAAATCTTAAAACTTTTTAGTTGCTCTTAATTTAATTTTTTTTAAATTTATATTTTCATTGCACAAATTGAAAGATCTAATATGCCCCAATTGCATTCATAATGCAAATTTTTAGGATCATTAGTATACTCAAAGTCGGATGAAGCTAAATGTATTTTTTTTCTTTTGTTCATAAAAAGGAGGCCGAATTAGCCAAATTACCACTAATTTACGGCAAACAACACGGGAACCAATTATTATAAAGGATAATCCAGAATTTTGAGTCAATAGATAAAAAGAGAATCTAAGTAGCACTGACACTAACGTGCGACGCGATACAACATGACACGCCGACACGTGTTTCTCAAAAAAATAGAAAATTTCAACACATTGGGACACAGTACATATTAAATTTATATTTTTATATATACATAATAAATTATCATTTTTATGATTATTTCAATCAAATTAATTTGAATCAAATTCATAAATAAATAATTAATTAAAAAAAACCTTGAATGAATTTATACTAAAAACATTAATCCACTATTTATTAATATAATTAATTGTTTTAATTTAACAAATTCAACTTCATTTCAATAATTCATAAAACTTGGAGAAAAAACAAGCGATCCATATTCTAAACTCGCATGTTAGATATGTTGGAAGAGGAGAAAAAAAAAACTTAAGGGATAAATTGTGTATCACGGAAAGTGGGAATCAGAAGAGAAGAGAATACTGAGTTTTTCTTATTTCTCTATTTATTATTTTTATTATTGTGTTTTATTTTTTCACGCACACACACACACACACACACACACACACACACACACACACATATATATATATATATATATATATATATATCGACATCTCATTTATTGAATTTTTAAAATTGACTTTGATATTAGAATTACGTATCGGAAACTCATATGTCAGAATTCCAACTCGAGTATCGAAGAGTATCGAGAAAGTTGACTAGGTATCGGATTTTCCGACACGTGTTGACCGAGTGTCGGAGAGTGTACGAGAGTGTAGGAGAGTATTGGACATGTGTTGAAGTGTTCGACACGACACAAAGACTCTTGGAAAGTGTCAGTGCTTCATAGGAGGGATTACATGTACATAAATTCAATTGGAACTTCATTAATAAACAATGGGACACTTTAACACCAACTGAGAACAGTAGTCGAAATTCAGGAATGGTGAGCAATAGAGTTGAATAAATAAAATGAGCTACTTGATAAAGTTTGATTAGCCCAACACTTTTGTCTTATTGTTCCAATCCAATGAACTCATCTCTTTGTATTATTGAATGTTACTATTATTTGCAATATATTAATCCCCACTTGCCAAATACTCCCGATGTCCAACGCCATGTTCCACTAGACAAGATGATGCTCCATGGGACATATTCCACTTGCCAAATACTCCCAAATGGGTACTGAATCCAATTGTTTGGAACCTAGAACTTATCTTCTATAGGATATTATAATCCCTATGGATGGCACGTTGAGTAGTGAGTACACAAGTTCTCCTCCTCTACGCTCTTGTAACTTTTTGTTTTTTGAAATTATCAAGCAAAAATTGTGGCAATTCTAAATTACATGGACTATCGAAGCACGAGTCTATACCTGAGATAGTTTGCGACGGGTACATACGACTCAACAAATACCAGTTGGGGCCGCACGGCATGAATCCTCATCAAGACGAGCGATGAATCACAAAGTGGATCCCCAACCCTTGCACTGGTAACCAAAACTAATTGATAACCCATGGAGAAAAGCTGGTAAGCCACACAGGTAAATGTTGGTAAATTCATATGAAAGTTAATAAATCTATGGAGCTTGTAGGAAAGAAAAATAAAATTTGGCAAACCATAATAAAAGTTGATAAACTTAAAAAAAAATATCAAATAAACATTGGGAAATCATTCAAATGAGAGTTGATAACTTAAACCTATATGTGAATTACATCAGAGAAAAGTTGGTAAGTCACTCAAATAAAAATTGAGCAACTCTTTAAGGCTTTAACATGAGGAGAGAACAAAAGTTGGTAAAACTAAAAAAAATGGTAATTTGTGAACAATATAATTAATAGTATGTTAAAAAAGTGATGATAAGTTACCAAAGAGTTGTTGGAAAAACTAGTGACCGGTGATTTTTTTTTAGCCATTAATTGTCAGAAAAACGCTCCATTATGTGGCTTAGCTCGAGATAAACATCATTTAAGTAGTGATTAGGGCAATAAAAATCTATTGAAGGTCAAGCATAGGCCATGGTTAGATATTGACAAAGCTCGTCGCAACTGGCGTCAGTAATTACGGACGCGGAAACTTAGCCTCGGGTGTGAGATAAAGGGAATTACATTACTCCATTCTCAAGGCTTGTGACATAAAAAATTAACAAAAAAATTTCGTAGGCCATATTCTGCACATGCAAAGAGATTTTGCATTGACGAGGGACGGATAGGTTCACGGCGGCTCCCGCCAGCCTACCGGTGGGTCCGTCGTTGGGCGGCTGAGAATAACGGGTGTGAGGGCGGCTTCCAGCTAGTCACAGGGGTCACAGCCCCACCGTGTACTTTTGTAATTGGCCGTTGTTTTTGACCAAGCAAGAAAAGCCTAATATAAAGAAAGAAAGGGTGCGTCCGTTTTTCCTTTACATTATATATATATAATATATATATTTTATGCCTAG
Source organism: Eucalyptus camaldulensis (assembly GCA_019915185.1). Lineage (NCBI taxonomy): Eukaryota > Viridiplantae > Streptophyta > Magnoliopsida > Myrtales > Myrtaceae > Eucalyptus > Eucalyptus camaldulensis. Next base: position 7,353,933 of record JAHSVA010000012.1, read on the forward strand.
GATCCGCTGAGCCTGCTAGGCTTACGCCGGACAGCCCACCCCTGTAGAGTGCACGGTGTACCCCAATTACATTGTATAATATTTTTTTTTGGTAAAGTACATTGTATAATATTGTTAATCATAACAATCAATAATCGATCCCACTTTTCAAAATTGGCAGTCATCTTCCATTTAGCACATGCGTGATCAATGACTCCGTTTGATATAAGAATAGTGCTGAACTTCTTAAAAATGGTTTACAAAATCGACACACAAGCGGTGCCTCCGACTATGGATGGCCAAGGAAGTCGGCAATCTTCCATGGGATTGATTTTCCTCGCAAGTGGCATGTGGAATCAGTGCTTCGCAGCCGGTATTTCTCCTAATTAATGATCTATCAAGTGTCCTTTGGTCATTCTTTATAAAACTGTGTTCTCTTTTCTTTTCTTTTTCGTGGTCTAAAGTCTTTGTCGTATGGGACCACGTGGGGACTGTCTCATTTTCGTTTACATCGAACCTTTCCGAAATTGATCGCAAGTTGCTCAAGAACCAAAAGCCTAGGTGATTGGGGACCACCACGTAAACATATATGCGCGTGTAACAATGTCAGAGCACCAAAAAGCTGTGCTAACACCCTGGTTCCAAGAGCATCTTGAAACTTCAGAGAGAATGGAACTTCACAGCTCAAATATCATTAGTTTCAAGACCAGGGAGCTTCAATCTCTCCTAGTCTTGGTTCTCTCTCTAGCGATCGCCTTCACGGCTTCAGCATCGTCTCAGGGCATCGATTTCAGCTTCCAAACTTTCGACAGTGATAGTATTCGATTCCAAGAAGATGCGACTATTTCAAGCGGCCTCATCCAACTTACAAAGTACGCTAATAGTGGAGGGTGGGCTACGTACCACAAGCCGATGCGCCTTTGGGACAAGGCAACCGGGAACGTGGCGGATTTCACCACCAACTTCACCTTCATCATCGATTCGCAGGGAAATTCCAAATTCGGCGATGGATTCACCTTCTTTCTTGTTCCCGAAGGGTCTCAAATGCCGAGCAACTCCTTGGGACGCTACCTCGGTCTTGTAAGTCCAAGCCGCAGCCCTTCGATCTCTTCTACTCCCTTTGTAGCTGTCGAGTTCGACACTTATCGCAACAACTTTAGTGGTGTTGCGGACCCGAATTGTTCACAAGTTGCACATGTTGGTATAGACTTGAATAATCTCACTTCCGCGGTCTCTAGCTGCATCGATTGGTTCAAGGATAAAATCATGAGCGGTGGACGGATCAATGCTACGATTACGTACAATTCTAGCACGCAGAACTTGAGCATTGTCATGATCGATGTGGATGCCACGGGCACCAACATGAATTCCTCTGCTATCTACAATATAGTCAACATGACCAAGTATTTGCCGGAGTGGGTGAATTTTGGTTTCTCGGCTGCAACGGGTTCGAGTTATGAGTTCCACACTATTGAGGCATGGGAATTCCGCTCTAATGTGCTAGTGGCTGGAAAAAAGAGAAAGTTATGGCTATGGGCTACCTTAGGCTCAGGTTCTTTCATTTTGCTGGTTCTTGTTCTAGCCTTTGTTTGGTTTCGTCACTGTTCGAAGAGAAAAGGAACTTACAAGAGCGGAGAAGAAGATGCTTTGGCAATCGATGAAGAATTCGAGCAAGTGCCAGGGCCCAAGAAATTCTCCCACAAGGACTTGGTGGTGGCAACCGATAATTTTGCAATTGAACGGTTGCTTGGAGAAGGGGGCTTTGGGAGAGTGTACGAAGGATACTTGACCACCATGAATGCCAAAGTCGCAATCAAGAAGATTAATCCAGGGTCAAGACAAGGGATAAAGGAGTATGCCACCGAAGTGAAGACCATAAGCCAACTCCGGCATAGAAATTTAGTCCAACTCATCGGGTGGTGTCATGAGAAAAAGGAACTCCTTCTTATCTATGAGTTCATGTCTAATGGTAGCTTGGATACTCATCTATTCAAAGAAAGAACCTTCTTGCCATGGGAGAAACGATACAAAATCGCGCAAGGCATAGCCTCAGCATTACTTTACCTCCATGAAGAATGGGAACAGTGCGTGTTGCATCGTGATATAAAGTCCAGCAATATCATGCTCGATTCCGATTTTAATGCTAAATTAGGGGACTTTGGTTTGGCTAGACTAGTTGACCATGCCAAAGGATTACAAACAACAATATTGGCTGGAACCATGGGCTATATGGCTCCTGATTGTGTTTACACTGGCAAGGCGAGTAAGGAATCCGATGTCTATAGTTTTGGAATTGTCCTATTAGAAATAGCTTGTGGAAGAAAAGCCGTTGAGCCAAGGGCTGAGGAAAGCCAAGTCCTATTGGTGGATTGGGTTAGGGAGCTATATGGGATTGGGAGGATACTCGATGCAGTAGAGTCTAAACTCGGTACCAATTTCGATGAGAAGCAATTAGAGTGCTTGATGGTTGTAGGGCTGTGGTGCTCTCATCCGGACCACACCGCCCGTCCTTCCATAAGAGAAGCATTAAATGTTCTCGACTTTAATGCTCCGCTACCCAATCTCCAATCAAAATTGTCAGTCCCTACATATCTAGCACCTCTATCCTCATTCACCATGGCATCGATTGTTTCATCTCACACCGCCTCGACCAGCGGCACCGAAGTGTCCACATTTACTACCTCTTCCATACAATCTCCTCGTTCTGCTTCCACTACATTGCTCCCAAGTACAATATAAATTACTACTTTCGGTATATTTTTTAATAATCAGTTTGAATTGTAAATTGTACTTCGAAATTTGATGTCGGATACTATCTGCTTTCTTATAAATTTCGTCATGTGTGTACCTCAATATTAATTCTTCATGTTTATACTTCGATTTGATCTCCAGGATTATCTAATGTAGTATGTGTCTTCTTTGATGGCTTAGTATCTGTTATCAATTGCTAGTTAGAGTGTCCTAGCAAAATCTACCTTTCTTTATTGTCCTTTCATGCTTCATGGAAGTTAAAACTCAATATAATTAATAGGTGAAAGCCTCGAACAAATTTCAGGTTGAAAACATATGGTGCGCTCTCATTGCCTGAACTCATATTGAAAATACTTTTTAAATCTTAAACTTTTTAGTTGCTCTTTATTGAAAAATTTTAAAATATATATATATATATATATATATATATATATATATATATATTCTTATTGCACAAATTGAAAGATCTAGTATGCCCCAATTGCATTCCTAATGCAAGTTTTTAGGATCATTAGCGTACTCAAAGTCGGATGAAGCTAAATGCATTTTTTTCTTTTGTTAGTAAAAAGGAGGTCCAATAAGCCAAATTACCACCAATTTGCGACAAACAACACGGGAACCAACTATTAGAAAGGCTAATCCAGACTTTTGAGTCGACAAATGAAGGGAGAATGCGGGACACTTTAACACCAACTGAGAACAAAAATCGAAATTGAGGAATGGTAAGCAATAGAGTTGAATATAGAAAATGAGCTACCTGATAAAGTTTGATAAACCCCACACTTTTGTCTTATTGTTCCAATCCAATGAACTCGTCTCTGTCTTATTGAATGTTGCTATTATTTGCAATATATCAATCCCCACTTGCCAAATACTCCCGATGTCCAATGCCATCTTCCACTAGATAAGATGATGCTCTATGGGACATATTCCACTTGCCAAATACTCCCAAATGGGTACTAATTCCAATTGTTTGGAACTTAGAAATTGTACTAATTCCAATTGTTTGGAACTTAGAAATTATCTTATATAGCCTTTTACAATCCCTATGGATGATTCATGGTTAAAATCGACCGGACGTGATTTTAGCGCGACCTAACCTACTAGGTAGCTTTTAAGAATTTTAGCACGTTTGACTCATAGTCGATAATTTTCGATCCACATTTGTGCATCTTCGACTCGTCTGCAACTCTCGATTGTCATAAAAGTCGCAAGGTTTTAATTACGGATACCGAGCACATAATTGACAGAAAATCAAGTTAGTGCCGTTCGACGCAAATTTTGCAATCATGTAGGATCACCTGCAATTAAATTACGTCATTCCATCGAATCGACCTATTTTTGGAACATATTTCTCTTATTGGAACAATGGCAAGATCATCGCCTAACCCTGCCGTTTTCATCCTTAAACTATTCATCGAGAAGGTTCCTGTCTTTTCCTGTGGATTTCCATTGAACCAATTCAAGATGGTCTCCAAAAAAACAAAAAACCAAAAACTCACAGCCTTAGTCATGACATGCAGAAGCGTTTTCTTTAGAAGAGAACATGCATAGGCTTCTAGCATTATTCTTTGTCCTTTTTTTTTCTATCTAAGCATCACATTCATTGCTTCAGTGTCATGTGATGGAATGTCGTTTAATTTTCAGGCTTTCGATGGTCGAATTGTCCCCAAAGGTGACGCCTCTCAGTTGCCTTCACGCGTCCAGCTCACCATAAGTGATAGGAATCAAAACCTTAATTCCAGCGTGGGTCGAGCCACGTACCACGAACCGATGTGCCTTTGGGATAAGTCGACTAGCAATATGGCAGACTTCACCACTCAATTCAGCTTTGTCATCTGTTCAGAACATAATGAAACATTTGCTGATGGATTGACGTTTTTCTCGCCCCCAATGGGTCAGACTTCGCAAGCAACTCGTCTGGTGGCAATCTTGCTCTTGTAAGTGTGAACCGAAACCCTTCCGACCCTTCTACCACATTCCATCGCTGTGGAATTCGACACTTTCTATGACAGGTCCACCAATTTTTGGGACCCGCAGTGTGAACATGTTGGTACAGATTTGATTAACTTCTCATCTGTCAACTTTACATGAGTGGATTGGTTCGGGGACAAAATCATGAGCGGTGGACTCACAATGCTTCGATATCATACAATTCTAGAGCGCAAGATGTAAGTGTCCTCATGATCGATGCCACAGATCCAAAAAAGAACATTGCCAAGCACTCCCATTCAGTTAACCTGACAGAGTATTTGCCAGAATGGGTGACAGTCGGTTTCTCGGTGACCACGGGTTTGAGCTTTGAGTCTCACTCTGTACTCATGGGAATTTAGGTCTGATCTCCGAGTCACCGAAAACGCAAACAGAACAAGCAGTACTAATCCTGCAGACACAAACACATATGACAAGGTCAGAGCCAAGGGGAGCAAGTCATGATTGTGGTCTGCCATAGGTTTAGGCTCTTTCTTGTCCATCGCTTTTGTAGTAGGCTTTGCTTGGTTTTTTTACTGGTCAAAGAGAAAGATAAATGACAGAATTGGAGAAGAGGATGATCTCCTGTCAATTGAAGAAGAATTTAACCAAGTGACCGGACCCAAGAAGTTCTCCTACAGGGACTTGGTAAGGCGACCGATAATTTTGCAGCTGCACAATTGCTTGGGAAAGGGGGTTTCGGAAAAATTTATGAAGGCCGCTTGATTGGCATTAACTCTAATGTCACAATCAAGAAGATGACTTCAGAGTTGAGACATGGGATAAAGGAGTATGCCACATAAGAGAAGACCATCAGCCGACTCAGGCACAGAAACTTAGTCCAATTCATCGATTGGTGTCATGAGAAAAAGGAACTCCTTATTTACGAGTTCATGTCTAATGGTAGCTTAGACTCTCACTTATTCAAGCACTGAACCTTTTTGATGTGGAAAAAGCAGTGCAAATTGCACATGGTATAATCTTTGCATTGTTATACCTCCATGAAGAATGGGAACAATGTGTTGTCCATAGGGACATAAAGTCGAGCAACATTGTGCTCGATTCAGACTTGAATGCTAAGCTGGGGGACTTTGGATTGGCTTGGCTAGACTTGTTAGCCACACCAAAGCGTCACAAACGACTAACTGTATTGGCCAAATCCATGGGATATATGGCTCATCAATGCATTTACACAGGCAAAGCCAGTAAGGAATCGGACGTGGATTCATGGGTAACAGAAGGCCAAGTTCGGCTAGTGGATTGGGTTTGGGAGCTCTATGGAATTGGAAAGTTGCTAGACGTAGGGGACTCGAAACCATGCAGTGATTTCGATGACAAACAATTGGAGCGATTGATGATCGTACGGCTTTAATGCGCTCATCTGGACTCCAAAATTCGGCCCTCTATAAGAGAAGCTCTAAATCTTCCATATTAGGATGTCCATGTGAGTGAGTTATGTTAAAGATATCCCACATTAGAGAATTAATGTGGTGTAGAGCAGTTAATATATTCTAGTTGGCTCATAACTCATTAGCTTAATTTTTTAAGTGAAGAAAGGTTCAACTGAGTATGTTAACGGATTCAGACTTGGACTCTCTCTTGGCCATCTCCCTCAAAGAAAATATTGGACTTCTATCGTGCACTCCCCACATTCTAAACTTTGATACTTCGCCACCTGCCCTTCCATCAACAATGCCGGTCCCGACATATCTCGCACCTCCTCTGTCTATATTGTCGACCTGGTCACACCTTTCATCTTTTAGGGTTTCATCTTTTGGCGCCTCCACTGGTGGTGAACCAGCTGGTCATAGCATCGAAACGTCCACATGTACTACCTTGTCTAAGCGATCCTCTTGTTCATCTTCTTCTAAAATGATTTCATATGCTGAATGAGCTCTTATTTTCAGTTGAACTTTGACAATTACTGTGAATTGTAACTCCCAAGTTTTTTTTTTTTTACCTGGATAGATTTCAAAGAATGTTCGTTTACCTTGCCTTCGTTTCGCAGAAAATTTTTTGTCCAAAAACAAAGGTGGAGTGCATTTACGTGGCGATCACACGTGTTCAACGCAATTATCGTTCTTACTGATTCGTTGAACCATTCCAAGATGATCCCCCGACGAAGTTGGCAGCCTTAGTCCGGAACCCCGCATGCAGACAACGTTATTCATATGAGAGCGGAGACGCAGTTTGTGTTAGTCCTTAAGATCAATAGCAATTGAGCAAATTAAAAAGCGGTGCCTTTACACGAAAGAGCTATATTCAAAATTTAATAACAGCTTGACATCTCACTTTTGTAAATCAATTTTATAAAACCGAACTAAATTAGGGCCTATTTGTTAACATTTCTATTTCTCAAAATTCCTATTATTATGTTCCTCAAAATAAAAGAAGAATAGAAATCCATTTGATAACTTTAATTGAATTTTCTATTCCTTGGAATAGAAAAACGGTTAGGAAATAGATTTGAAACAAAAAAAAAATAAATAGAAAAAAGTTAATTTTTGTTTTGGGGAACAATTTCTAAAATAAGTCATTTTTTTTCTTTTTTTTCTTTTCTTCATCTTCCTCCTCTAACCGGTCATCAGAGCCTCACCGGTGGCCAAGGAGGCTCCCTTGAGGCTGGTGAAGTCGTTGGCTCTCGTTTCTGGTCGGTCGCCGACCATTGCCGAGACCTAGCGATCGGCTAAAGGAGGAAGAATATGAAATAGAAAAAAGAAAAAAATCATAAATTTTTTTTAAAATAAAATAAATTCTACGTCACAAAAATAATTTAAGAATCTCACCAAATGCATTCCTATTCTTTTTCTATTTTGGGTATAGAAATTTTGTGGTTACCAAATAAATTCTTTTTGCTTCAAAATTATTCCAAGGAATAGAAATATAAAAAACATTAAAAAAAAAACTATTCTTAGAAATAGAAATGTTATCAAATGAATCTTTAGTCAGACAAAAGGACATTGACAATTTTTTAATGAAAATGATTTTTGTTGTGGCTAGCAAGTGTAATGCATTGCAGTCAGAACTACTCTTAATTAATCAATAATGGAGGGGCAACCTTGACATTTTTTAAGATGACCCCTTAGATTGTATTAATTCCTGTGATCTTCTTTTTTTTTATTTTTTTTTTCTGTTTTATATTTCAAGTCTAGAGAGTAGGGGCGCGTTTGATAACGATTCTATTCCCGGGAGTAGATTCTGATCAGAACTGATTCTTTTTTATTCTGTTCCCAGGAACTGATTCTAAGCATTTTAAGCCGTTTGGTAACTATCCAAAAAATTTTATTCTGGAATAGAATTGTGTTTGGTACCATGTTCATTAATTCTGTTCCAAATCAATTTCTTTTAATTTTTAAATAATTTTTTTTACTTTTTTACTTTTTCTTTTCTTTTCTTTTTTTCATTTTTTTCATTTTTTTCTTTTCATTTTCCTTTTTTTCTTTTCTTTTTCTTTTTTTTCCTTTTTTCTTTTCTTTTTCTTTTTTTTTTCCTTTTTTCTTTTCTTTTTCTCATCTTCTTCTTCTTCTTCTAGCCGGTCGCCGGACTGGTGACCGGCCAGACGAGGGCTGACGACCTCACCGAAGCGTCGCCGGCCCTTGGCGAGGCCGGCCCTCGTCGGGCGAGCCTCGCCGGCAGCTGAGCGAGGCTCACCTAGCCCCGCCAGTGGCTAGGCCGGCCTCGTCGGGGTTGGGCGAGGCCTGCCAAGCTACCGGCGGGGCTAGGCGAGCCTCTCCTGGCCACCGGTGGGGCTGGGCGTCGCAAGGCTTGCCCAGCCCCTGCCCAGCCCCGGCGAGGCTCGGCGGACCTCGCCCGACCTCGGCGAGGCCTCGCCCAGCCCCAGCGAGGCCCGCCTGGCCACCGGCGAGGCTCGGCCTCGCCAGATCTGGGGAGGTGAAGCCTTGCCGGTGGCTGTACAAGCCTCCGGCGAGCTCGCCGGTGGCTGGGCAAGCCTCCGACGAGCTCACCAGTGGCTGGGCTTGCCTCCGGCGAGCTCGCCGGACCGGTGGCGGACGGCGGACGGCGGCCAGCGGTGGACGGCGGCGGCGGATGGCAGACGGTGGCGAGCGGTGGTGGACAGCGGTCGCGAGATGGCCGAAGGGAAGAAGAAAATTTCTTGATTTTGATTCTCAAATTCGTTCCCGAAACAAGAATCAACTTTTTTTTTGTTCTTGATTCTATTCACAATCTGTTTTCGAGAAAAAAAATTTTACCAAACGCAATTCTAGGCCGAAACTGATTCCGGGAACAAAGAATCAGAATTTGGCCCTGTTTGGATAGTTACCAAACAGGGCCTAGTTGTTGTGGAAGCTTCGTGTTAACACTCTCATTTTTTATTACGTTTTGTTAAATTAATATCTCAAGTTTAAATTTGGAACAACGATTTGTTAAATTAAATTTATTAATAAGAATTTTTCCAAGTGAATTATATACCGGATGAAGAAATTTTCCTCTTACTAGATTTTCTTTTGGATGTCCAAAAAAAAGCAACGACATAAGAAAAAGGTAATCTATAGCTGCGAGACAAAAGAGGAAATAAAATAAAGAAAAGCAAAGGGTTTCTTCGTTTACTTGCAGCAGCCGACACTTTTTGCTGCACGGTGGGCCCAGGTCAAATTGTTGACCATGGGCACACACGGACAAAAGCAAAACGAGGGTTTTCCATCTCACTAGCCGCCGAAGCCCTACGAAGTAGACAGAGCCGCACAAAAGGAAAGTCTAGAAGCCGACGAGAAGCAGCAACTTGTACGTGAAAGAAGCAACTTGCATGTGAAAGAAGAAAATTCAATAACGCTACACGGTCTTGATTTTCGGTCATATGAGAAGAGTATTGTTTGGGCTTGAACACACGGTTATTTTCATGCTGTGAATTTATATTATTTATTTATAAATATTTTGGATTTAAATTTAAATTTAGGTATGAGAAATATTAGAGCATGTGAACGATTATAAACTTTGATTATCATATTATAGTGGATTATTTGCTATTAACTCTCTCCGTAAACATAAATACTAATAAAAAAATGAATTACATAAATATTTTGAGTCCTTATTACTTATTGTTTATTTATTTGGTGATTTCACATTAACGTAATTGTAAGATCATGTCATTTCCCAACATGTTGAAACATTCCGAGTGTCCCCGAAATTAGAAGCAATCTAGAAACCTCAAGGAGAGTGAAGCTTTACAACTCATATATCAAAAGTTTCGACATCCAAATTATACATTTATGACAAATTGACTCTCTGTTAGTTTCGATTAAATCGGATTAATATTTAAAAAAAATCATAAACTAATGCAGCTATGACAAATGAATGGTAAAACTCCAAATTAGTACATCTGTTAATCGACATATATCATTTAACTCAGCAATTTGACAATAAAATTTAATGAAAATTAACGGAAGGTAAATTTGTCATAAATGTACTAATTTGAAATTTTTAGTAATCAAAAAATTAGTTTGAAATAAATTTATTACATATATATATTAATTTATGATTTTTCACGATATTAATCTTAATCTTAAAAATACCCTTGTCTATTGCAAAGTCAACATTTAGGAACAGCGGGACTAGAGTCTAGAGCTACACTAAACAAGCCTCAAACTCCCATGCCTTCTTTCATTATTGATCTCATCTTAAGGACAAACGACCTTGGTCCCATCCCATCCAATCTACTCACATAAGCTATCTTTTGTCCTTTATATGGCCATTGTTTCGTTGACCTTTCTCTTTGTTATTATCGATCTTTACCGCTCACTGAGCCATCGATCCGGTCACTCTGATTCGTTAAACAGTCTCTTTCGCGAGAAAAGGCTAATTAGCGCAAGTCCAAAACCCACCAACTTTACCCAACAAGCTTGTTTTAGTACCTTATAAACCGGCTCTAGATTTTCCTATGACGTGTATTTTCTATTGAAATACTATATTTTATTGGTTATTCCAGAGCACTAGTGCAGAGGTCCCACTCTCTGCAGGCCTGTTCAACATCCTGCAAGTCTTGTGAATTAATTAAGACTTTGAAATGTGCATATGGGGCCTAACCCAGAGGTATTTGGATGTAATTGGTGTAATTTGAATAATGTACGCTATTATGCCATCATCGTAGTACATCCAATATGATTGTATTCTTTTTACTGAAGTTTTCAACTATATTAGTATTGCCTATTCTTCCCTTGGAACATATCCATCATGTCTCGACCAATATTTCGGGTGCACCACCTAAAATTTGACTAATGGATTATTAAGTCTAGACTTAATTCAGGCTTTCCCAAACCCATACCAATTTGCGACTTAGATTTGAATTCTTAACATGCAATTGATTTTTTTAATTAGGAGTCACCACTAATCTATTTTTGGTGGGTCGATTAGAAACCCAAGTAAAGTAACAGGAGATTTACTTTACTCCTACGAACCAGAGACTAAGGGTACAGGGAGTTAATTACGCTAGATTTCTCTAACGCCCTTTCGGTACATTTTTCTTTTATTTTGAAAAAATGTTTTACAAGCAGTTTAAATTGATTTTAAATCTATCTTTCTAACATGTAAGGTGATCATACGAATGCGCAAACCACCAATTTAACACCCAAATAAACAATAAACAAATTGCAAAAACTTACCTTGAAGCAACGAAAGCATCTACAATGTTAAATTAAAATCCACATCAACAACCCTAAATATGATTTCTACTTAACACGCAAATTTTTTGTTTTCACTTAATTAACGAAAATCATGCAATATGCAATGCAATATTAACTAAATGGCCTAATTCTAATAACATGTAATTTTTAATTAAATGGGCCTAGCAAAAAAAAATACTAAATGACATGCATCTCAATGAATCTAACTCTAATGACGTACATATGGCATTTTTTCTAAAAGAATGCAATTTATCCTAAATAAAACTAATTTAACCTATGCCATTTTTTGTGTTTTTGATGAAATTCGAAATTTGGTGAAATGTGAAAATTACCTAACTAGATTAAGATCCTATTTAATTTATATTAGGAATTAGGTTGAGCCATATCCTAATTTAAACTAAAATATTATCTTAACCTAAATCATCCTAAAACGCAATATATCTAAAAATGCCTAAACTTATAATAAATTAAAAAAAAATTGATCTAAATTAAACTAAGTGTGTCGCGACCTAAAATTTTCAGGAGCAATCCTAAAGTTTAGGTTAATGGATTACTAAGTCTGAAGACTTGGCGCGGACCCTCCCAAGTCCTACCAATCGCGACTTGATAAAAATCTATTTAAACATGCAATTATATTCAATTTGGAGCCGCCACTAACCAATTAGGGTTGGTTAGAAACCCAAGTAAAGTATGGGAGAATACTTTACTTTTGCGAACCAGAGATTCAGTAGGTCCGGGGACATGGTTACGCTAGATTAGTCTAACGCCCTTTCGGTACCTTTTATTTTAAAAATATTTTGCAGTCAATGTTGATTAATTTAAACTTAAGCTACTAACATGCAAATGGTGGTCATGCGGGTGCATAATCAATAAAATAACATTAAAAAAAAAGAAATGCTAATAAAAATGCATGCCCTAAACATGATTTCTAAATGACATGACATCTAATTTTTCTTTTTTCTTTTTTGTTTAAAAAATGTTAATTATATGCAATCTTAATTTAAACTTAATATGCATGGATTTATTTTAATGACATGCGATATGCAATTCATATGGTATGACTTAAACTTATCACTATATGTATGCAATCTAATTTTTATAATCCTAAATATGCATGTGCTACATGATATGGGATGAATGACATGGTATTTCTACATGCATGCTCTTTTTTTATTTTTTATTTTTATGATGATTCATTTTTAATGCATATATGCAACCTATGCTAAATAATGATGATATGAGATTAATTATGAATTAACCTATTAACTAACCAAGGAAATGATTTTTTTTAATGACATAATGTTTTTTATTGAAAAGAAAGTAACTTAATGGTGCAATGATCATCTTTTAGCATTTTCTTTTTTTATTAAAAAAAAACTATAACTCATATGGCACGCATAACATTTTTTGTTCATCATTTTTGTTTTATTAAATGAAAATTGACTTAATCTAAAAATATCTAGGTGTGTTGCTTTAATATGAAATGTGCATGGACCTAAGTACCTAAGTTCTAGATATGACAATATTTTACTAATAAACAAATTCTAATTAAACCTATTATGCAAATTAACTAACATGTACCTAATATTTTTTGGTTTTTTTTATTGAAATTCGGAATTAAAACTAATTAGACTAACTAAAGTGAATGATATTCTAATTAATTTAACTTAAACTATATCTTATGTTAAAAGCTATATAAAGAAATCAAGACATGCCAACATTATTTAAATTAGCCCTAACAAAAATCACCCATCTAAAAGTATAATCTAAAAAATATAATCCTATAAATGCAATTCTAATTTACTAACCCTAAAAATATAGTCCTAATTTACTAAATTTAAATGCCCTAATGCAATATTTAGATTTTTATGTACTTTCTGATTTTTTTGATTTTTTTTTTAGTCTTTCCAAACAAGTAATTATTTTAAAAGAATGAAGATAAGAATTAAAATAACCGAAAAAATAATCCGTTGTCTCACGGATTAAATTAACAATTATTTTAACTCTATAATGATTTAATAATTGAAATTCTATCCAAATTCCTAAAAATTAAAGTAATTAAAAAAATAACCCGACGTCTTACGGGTCAAATTAATAATTACCTTAATTTGGGATAAAACTCCTAATGTCTACAAGGTCTACAAATATTAACATACAATACTATAATTCAAATAATGAAACTTAAAAATAAGCTAACATAACAAGTAAAAAAATAAATAAATAAACTACCTAAGGCCCTGCAACAGAAACAGGGGAGGCAATAGGTGGGTTAAGAGCACGGCAGCAGGCTCGGATCAGGAGCGGCGGCGGCAGGAGCTCGAGGCGGTGGCGTCAGGTGTCGCCCGGGAGTGGGCTCAGCGAGTGCGGGGCTGAGCAAGAACAAAAACTTCGTTGCGGCTGGGGGGAAATGATGCACGGTAACTCGGACCGCCGGTGATGGGCGTCGCGGGCAGAGGATTCCGGGTGCGGAACTGGTTGGAGCAGTGGCACGGTGGAGTGGCGGGGAGCGCGAGCGTTGGCGGCTGTGCTGTTGCGCGTTAATGCCGAGTCTGGGGAGCGAGATCGGCGCTCCGGTGCTGTCGATCGGACTCCGAGCAGGTGCGGGGACTGAGCAGAAAGCGGTGATGGCGCGGTGGCGTCGGTTTCAATGGTGGAACTTGGGCGTCGTGCTCCGGCGAAGGGAAAAACCGGCGTTACAGCGAGTTAAAGTTTTGGCTTGTGGGCGGAGCAGCTTGGATTGCAGCATCGGGTCGCTGGTCTTCGGCTCCGAACAACGTCAGCGCGGTGAACAGGGATGTCGGGCGAGTTCACGGGTGCGGAGGCGCGGCAGCGTCGATTGCTGCAGAGGCGGAGTCGCGGTGGCTGAGGCGCGGTAGCGGCTAGCTGAGGCGTTGGAGATGGAGTGGTGGTCGGCAGCTTGTTGGGCGTCGCAGAGAGCAGCAGTGCCGTGTAGAGCAGCAGCAAATGGAGGAAGAAAGTGAACAGTAGGGGTCTTGTCAACCTTTTTCTTTGTTTTCTTCTTTTTTTTTTCTTCCCAATGACCGGTCACTTCCTCGCTTTCTCCCCTTTTCTTTTGACTTTTCTTCTTTTTCCCTCAAAAACTGAAACTCTCTCTGTTTTCTCTCTTTTTCCCTTTTCAATTTCTTTGACGAAAAGAAGCCTCCCCTTCCTTTTTATAGAGAAAAGACTTGAAATTGTTGAAGATCCGGCGATATTCACTCAACTTCTTCAACAAAGAAATGGCTCCAAAAATCAAACGGTTAATTTTTTAAAAAGTTTTGAAATGAGAATATATTTTCAACAACAAAGATTTTCAAAAATCGAATTTTATTTAATTTATTATTTTTTAAAATATTAGGTGTCAACAAAGTGCAATTTAACCTTAATATGCAATGACATGCAAAACATGCCCTAATTCTACATGACAAGTGTATGATGATTTTTTATTGTTTTATTAATTTTCGAAATTTATAATTGCCAAATGATTAAACATGCAACTCAATTTAAAATCTAGCAACCTAAATTGATTTTTTGATTTTTTTTTTAATTTGGAATAAAATTCATATTCTAAACATGTAAACCCTAGAACATGCAATATTCTAACTCAAACATATCTCAAGATAAACAAAGCAATTAAGACAAGACAACTCATTCAAAATCATCATAATATCACACATCGTTCAGATCAAGAGATAATATTTCGCTAGTAAAATCGATAAATTGAACTTAAGCCTTAAAGATCAAAATATCAATTTTATTCCCACTTGATTAATTATTTCACCTAAAACCTTATAGATAAAATAAAAAAATCATGGGGCGGTTGCGAATCAGGTGACATATCGGGATTTCCAATTATGCATAGATAGGTATTTCAACCAAAGAAAACAATACATAAAAAGATAATGATAAAAAATAGAGAAAAACCTAAACTTGCTTAATAAAGTAAAGCAAAAATACCTAGTAAAATTTTTCTTTTCTTTTCTTTAAAAAAAAAAAAAAGCTTTGGCCGATGGTTTTGGGGGAAATCGCCGGCGAGGGTTTCCGGCGAGGACACCGGGAGTGGCACGACGGCAGCGAGGCAATAGGGAGCGTCGCGGATCTGGGTGCGGGCGTCGCGGGCGAGGGACTCCGAGCGCGGGCTGAAGCAGGGCGGAGACGGCGGCGGGGCGGCGATGCAGCAGGGAGCGTCGCAAGCGGCACGGCGAGATCGGCGAGCAGGGTCGCGGGCGGAGCAGGAGGTTCGGATCTCCTGGCGTCGATCACGAGCTGGGCGGAGAGCAAACCCGGTCGTCAGGTCGCTAGATCCGTGGCGTCGGGTCACCAATCACAGGTGGAGCGCGACGGAACAGAGGGCTTCGGATCAACGCAGGCTCGTGGGTGGAGGTTCGGAGCGGCGGTCCGGCGTCGCGGGTGCGGCTGAATCGCGGCAGCGGCAACAGGCGAGACGGCGACGGTGCGAGCAGGCAGCGCCAGTAGGGACACCCCCACGAGGAAGATGAACAGTAGCGTGGGGGTTTTTCTTTTTTTCCTTTTTTTTTGGTTTGATCTCTCTTTCTCACGTCACTTTTCAACTTTTTGCTTTTTTTTTTGTGTCCTTTTCACCTCACTGAAAAGAACCCCTTCAAACAAATTGCACGCGAGGTATTATACAGGTCTAAAAAAAGCATCTCTGCAGTATATATTTTTTCCTTTTTTGCTTGCACACGATACCTCTAAATATGTTGTTGAAACATATATACTCCGCGCAATATTCCCTTTTTGTATTTCTTGCATATTCTATCCAGAAAAATTCTATTTTTGCATAAAATACACTCCTAGTGTATATTACTTAAAAATATGAAAAATCTAAATAGAATATGTGAAAAATCTTCCCTTCACCGATAGCCTAAAATAAAGTAAATAAAAAATCAAAATAAAAATTTTCTAAATTATATGCCCCATGTGTGTGTGTTTTTTTTTTTTTAATCAATCCCAAAAATTTAGGTGTCAACACATCAAAAATTGAACAATGCCGAGATCCTTGTGTGATCTTGTCTTTTCCATTCTTTAACTATCTATCGTGAAGCTTGAGTGTCTTTTCCTGTGGTTTCCATTGAATCCCTTCCAAGATGGTCTCCAATAAAACTCAGCCTTAGTCATGACACCTCCAAACACACAGACATAGAAACGGTTTTATTGTTTTTTCTTCTCTAAGAGAGCATGCATAGCCTTCAAGCACTATTCTTAGTTTTTTCCATCTATCTAAGCATGATATTCATTACTTCACTGTTCTGTGAAGGATTTTCGTTTAATTTTCCAGCTTTTGATGAGCGTACTGTCCCCGAAGGCAATGCGTCTCTGTCGACTTCACACGTCCAGCTCACCGTAAGCGATAGGGGTGAGAACCTTGGTTGCAGCATGGATCGAGCCACGTACCACGACCCGCTGCACCTTTGGGACGATTCGACTGGCAATGTGGCAGACTTCACCACTCAGTTCAGCTTCGCCATCTATTCAGAACATAACGACACTTTTGCTGATGGGTTGACGTTTTTTAACGTCCCCAATGGGTCCGACCTCCCGAGCAACTCGTCTGGAGGCCATCTGGCTCTTGTAAGTAAGAAACCGAGACCATTCCGACCCTTGTACCACATTCGTTGCCGTGGAATTTGACACGTACTACTACAATTATTGGGATCCGCAGTGTCATCATGTCGGTATAGACTTGAATAATATCTCATCTGTCAACTATACGTGTGTCAATTGGCTCCAGAACAAAATCGAGAGGGATGGACATATCAACGCTTCAATAACATACAGTTCTAGCACGCAGATGTTGAGTGTCCTCATGATAGATGTGGAATATCCAAATCTGAACGTTGCCAAGCTCTCCCATTCAGTTGACTTGACAAATTATCTGCCAGAATGGGTGATGGTCGGTTTCTCGGCAACCGCCCGGTATAGATTTGAGTTGCCCACTCTACATTCCTGGGAATTTAGCTCTAATCTACGAGTCACTGACAGTGGAAACAGAACAAACCATACTTCTCCTGCAGAGAGAAACACATGTGACAACGTCTGGGCAAACGGGAGCAAGTCATGGGTCTGGTCCCTCATAGGTTTAGGCTCTTTGTTGTTGGTTGCTCTTGTTCTAGGCTTTGCTTGGTTTGGTTACAGGTTAAACAGAATTGGAGAAGAGAATGATGTCCCGTCAATTGATGAAGAATTTGACCGAGTGACAGGGCCCAAGATATTCTACGAGGACATGGTCACGGCTACTAATAATTTAGCAGATGCACGATTGCTTGGGAAAGGGAGGTTTGGAAGAGTTTATGAAGGCTGCTTGCTTGGTGTAAATACTATTTTCGCTATCAAAAAGATCACACCCGAGTCCAGACAAGCGATAAAGGAGTACGTGACTAAAGTGACCAAAAAGCCTACTCAGGCATAGAAAATTAGTCCAACTCATCGGATGGTTTCATGAGAAAAAGATACTCCTCCTTATCTATGAGTTCATGTCTAACGGTAGCTTAGACTCTCACTTATTCAAACACTGAACCTTTTTTACGTGGGAAAAGCGGTGCCGAATTGCACAAGGCCTAGCCTCAGCATTGCTATACCTGCATGAAGAATGGGAACAATGTGTCATGCAAAGAGATATAAGTCTAGCAATATCATGCTTGATTAAGACTTTAATGCTAAATTGAAGGAATTTGGCTTAGCTAGGCTGGTTGACCACGCCAGAGGGTCACAAACAACTGTACTCGCTGGAACCTTCTAAATACATTTACACGAGCAAAGCCAGCAAGGAATCTGATGTGTTTAGTTTTGGCATTGTCCTCTTAGAATAGCATGTGGAAGAACAGTTGTAGATTCATGGGCAACAGAAAACCAAGTTTGGCTCGTGGATTGGGTTTAGGAGCTCTATGGAGTTGGAAAGCTGCTAGATGTAGTGGGACCCAAAACTAGGCAGAGATTTTGATGAGAAAATATTGGAGCATTTAATGATCGTAGGGCTTTGGTGTGCTCATCCAGACTCTAACATTCGGCCCTCTATAAGAGAAGCACTAAATCTTTTCGACTTTGGTGCTTCGCCACCAGCTCTTCCATCATCATTGCCGGTCCCAACATATCTGCACCTCCTCCATCTATAGTGTCGACATGGTTACTCCCTTCATCCTTTGGTGCCTCGACTGGTGGTGAACCAGTTGCTCACAGCATCGAAATGTCCACATCTACTACATTGTCTAAGCAATCCTCTTGTTCATCCTCTTCTGCATTGATTTCAGTTGCAGAATGAGCTCTTATTTTCAATTTAATTTCGACTATTACTGTGATCTGTAACTTCACAAGTGAGCTGTTTTCCGGAGAGTTTCCGGAAAATGTTCAGTTACCTTCCATTTGTTTCGAGGATATCATCCAAAACAATTATTCCTCATTTTTTGACATTTAAATTGCTTAAGAAAAAAAATAATTCAACGGAAATTTCCCTTGTAGTCAATAGCACCCAACTCCTTGAACTTGAGGTTGTGCTCGAGAGTTTTTCTTAAATTTGTAAAGCATAATTTTTCCAGAACAAATATCAAATAACGACTTCCACATTATCTGCAAGGTACAATCAAACGTCTGAAGATATAATCATTTTCCTTGGAAATAAGCTCCCTTGAAACTATTTCCCAGCGAAGTTTTTTTTTTTTTTGGTAAAATATTTTCCAGCAAAGTTCATTTTTTGTGAAACAAACAAAGCTTGAATCAAGTATTAATCCACAGAGTTCCCTGTTGTTTCACAATTGTAATGCTTTGAAAGTGGTTAACCTGCCAGTTTTTACATGATGGATGTGCTCACAAAGATCATGATTCTGAGGGACTGAAAACATATGCATTATTATACTTCTCATGAGTTCCTTCCATGTTATATAGGGTGTTATTATCTGTGCTTCTCTGAGGAAGAAAAAGAAAGCTAGTGTTTGGTAAGACAAGATTTTGAGGACACTTCTGTTACCAGGGCATAGGGAGTGCTCGTTTTTGTTTCATTTGAGCAGTGACAACATGATCTAGAAAGCTTTGAGCCCACGCATCAGTTCAACTAAGCAGGGAATGAGCCCTGTAGTTAAACTTGATGAGCAAGGTATCTACATCTTGAGCTTTGAAAGAACGAATATGTTATGGGCATTATTTTTACAGGGAATCTTCTTTTTCTTTATCTTCTTCTTTTTCTGATGGTGAGCTTGGAATATCTGAAGCTTCTGCGAGTTTTTCAAGCATCAAAACAACTTCAGTTGTGTCTTCCAAATAATATTTTTCTTTACTTGGTTTCTGTCCTCTGTGCATGCAAAAATGGATGCATTCGGAGAGAGTGCCCCTGGCAATAGCACCGCCACAAATCTCGAACTTGTCCTTACCAGATCTGTGGTCTTCGATGCATAACTGAAAGTCAGCCTGTCTTCTGTTCTCAGGCCATTGAAGATAATATCTTCTCTGCAACCACTTTTTTACTTACAGCACACCAAAATGTAAACAATCTACCACAGGCTGAAGAGATGCTCGACTTCAGATGCACAGCAGGTGAAAACAGCAACATCCAAAGGGTAAACTGCACTTAACTTTGTCAGCCAAAAGATAAATTTCATATAATCCTGTCTCGAAAAGTCAAGTCAACCTCTTAATGTTGACCCAGGATTTGAACAGGATGGATTGATTTTCATGAGTAGCATCCGCCTATGACTATAAATCCACCTCATGCTTTGCATCCTTCAATCTTCAAGTTTTAGCAGTTCCTTAGAAGAGAAGACCTAAAAGAGCAAAACCAAGACAGCCACACAGGCCTTTCCCTACAGCTTTGGTCTGCAGTACTAAAAACTATGCCGACTTGCAAGGAAAGACGATCACTGGAATATGAATGACGAGACAACCTCCTAATGAATTTTGAACATAGTGCCCCATAGATGAAGAGCTAACATCCCCTTCCATGGAGCAAATATATGTAACATGATCCATATTCATAACTCATTCCCAGTCTTAGTACTTCCCCATCAGAAAGAACTAAGACAGGACTTCATACGATGTCAGAAACTTGTGTTGTATTCCATCCTAAGGAATGCAAAACAAATGTTCACAATAAAATTTTACTCATCTTTTCTCCATGTCATTTCACCCTAGCCTCTATTCTTGCTCCAATCGGGATGGTTCTTGACAGGGTCAATTGGAGAAATTTCTCCGGCATTGAAGGCTCAAAAGGGCCAAAATAAGGAGATAAAGTGTCATTTTCCGAACAACTGAATCAAGTTTAGGAACCAAAAACACCTTCTTCTTTTTTCAAAATCTCCTTTGTTTTTGCTCCTTTGTATCTCTTTTCTGCTGCCGTCTTGTCTCACCTTATACTAGTGTGAAAGAAGGGAATGGTATCAAACATGAAACTGAGAAGTGTTATAATTCGAAACGAGCACTTCCTTTTGTGAACCATTTAATCCTTTTTTCCTTCTGCCCCTCGATTTGTTTGCTTTCTAAGGAAGGTGTGCTCTAAGTTAGCATAGTCCGTATTTATCAGGTTCGCCTGCTTTTAAGGAAGCTCTGAGCTTAATTCTATTTTGGACTACGCCCGCGCAAGCTTGATTTCTGTTAATGAACTCGATCAGGCCTCACTTGACAAGAGATCACCATCCAGCCATTTTGGGGAAATGAGGCGGAAAGTTGACAAACTCATTCGATCAGCAGCCAAAAAAGTAAAAGAAAGAAACTGTCTTTCCAACTTCCAAACGCGCAATCGATTCAAGAATTGGCTGCAGATTTGAATTCATAGGAGAGAAAAGGGAAATGTGGGCTGGATATCCTCGGTTCTTGACAAGAAATGATATTGGAGGCGTGATTAGCCGGCCAATTCTTTCCAATGTTAAAGATTCAGATCAGGCTTAAAGTGGCAAGTAATTCCACACGTGGAATAAGGAAACTAGAAAGAAAAAGAGAGGCAGTCATTCTCGGCCTCAGGAAGACACACGAAGGAAGAAAGAATGCTTGGAATTAGAATTTGAACAAAAAAAAGGAAGCGAAAAATCGACAAGATCATATTCATGTAATATTAGGCTAGTGGGCCCCAAAAGAAGAAAAGTAAAAAGAAGTTGAAAAGTCAATAAAGCAAAAAGGGAAGGGGAGAGGGCTCGGCTAAATAAAAGCTGAGAGGTCCCTCGACCAGAAAGAAAAGAAGAAGAAGAAGAAGAAGAATAAGAAGAGAAAGGGGAAGAAAGGAAAGAGGGTTTGGTGCATTCATGCCATGGATGCCTCACCAAGCCAACTCGACTCCGTAACACAACACCCAGTAAGAGATTAGACCCCCGTTCATCCAATTGAAGTAATTTTCAGGTTTAGGGCTCAAATTCTGAATTTTTGGAAAATCGAGCAGCGAAGTCTAATTTTGGAGTAGTTTTGCTGCGTATTTTTGTAGGAATGGTAGTTTAGGGTGTTGTAGAGCCGTGCGATTTTACAGATCGTGATTTGAGCTTATGGTTTGTCCGAAACAAAATTTCAAAGTTTCCCGCGCGTAGTGAACAGTACGCGTCCAGCAGCTTTGGCCCATATTTTGTCATTTTTCAGCTTGATTTTGGAACGGTCAAGTTGGGATTCTTGTAGTATGTTTGAAAGGCTTTCTATTGATTATAAGTACGTTTGGATTGGGGTTCGGAGGAGAAAGTTAAGGTGCGATCAAGTTTTGCGCTTAAACTCTATGTCGCAAACGACTTGAACAATCGCTTTGGTTATGTGATTTGTTAGCTTGTAGGAGTCCTTTTGTGAGAGTTAAAGGCGTAGTTTAGTTGTTTCGTAATTGAGATAGAGTTTTATTTTGATTTTAACATTATTTATCGTGAGTTCGACGATACGGGTATCGTTTATCGTTTGGTCATAGACAATGAGGTCAATGGTACTATATCTTCTTTAGTTTTGTAAAATCATGTCTTGAAATATATATATATATATATATATATATATATTGAATCGAGAAAAATATTTTTATTGCATAAAAGCCAGATCGAGCAATTGCTACTCTTTAGTTGATTGTGGATGTTTGAAAAGTGTATTATACAAAGTCAGTGGAGAAATATATATTAAATTGCTTTGCGATTGATTTATGAAAAGGTTTATGATGATTTGAGAAATGGATATGAAATTGTCACACCCTGATCATCCGAGCACGTGTCCACCCCTTCTTGGTCAATTAATAGCGACATATGCATTGCCGACCCATTCATTTTAATGCGCATACAGAAATATATTAATAATCCCCAGACAATAAAACAATGGGATAAAAAAGTATGGCTAATTTTTCACAAAATACCTTTTTATAAACATACAAGTCTATACACAAAGGTTTACAGAAAGGATTGGCTCCCAATAAAAGAGAATTGTCCTACAACTAACTAGTCGAACAAAATCACCGATTCTTCAAGCTTCACCTCTTAAACTCTGGGGCTTCCAGTCCTTCACCAACACTACCTAAGACCTAAAAATGGTTATATAATAACCAGTGAAATAATGTCTTAGCGAGTTCTATCCCTAAGACCCGATTATGAAGCTAATATACTCTAGAGGCTGCTTAAACACAACATGAGACGGGGAACTTACCTTGCCTCAGTTACATCCTGCAATTCAATGTTATTTACAAATGTCTTATATCACATCAATCAATTAATTCATAACATTAAATCAAACCACTGATCAATCGACTTAATCGATTACATGTCATCTCGACCATTTTCTTGGTCGGCTCATCTCATTTACTCAAATTCAATACTGAATTATGGCTCAACAAGCATGGCCTACATAGTCATCTCAAATACTCAACCCCAACGTTGAATTACAACTCAGCGAGCACGGCCTACTAAAACTTTAGCGGTAATGCTAAATTACGACTCAGTGGGCACGTCTTACTAATTATTCGGCGGTTAATACTAAATTATGGCTCAGCAAGCACAATCGATTCCAAATCCAGTGGTACTGTTGAATTATGGCTCAGCATGCACAACCGATTCCAAGTTCGGTGATGGTGCTAAATTACGGCTTAGCGAGCACAACCTAGATTAGGTGGTAACTTACGATCCAATGGACATAACCTTACTTCAACGGTTTTCTTGATCTTATCCACAATGTCATACGATTATTCACCCACGGCTAACAACATTACACTCCTCAAATAAATTTCTCGATTAACACATTATCTCGGCCTATTTTCCTTGGGTTAAGAGTACCCGTTAAAAATGATCGTGTGTGAATACACAGTCGACCTTAGCCAAAATATAGTAATTTCACCTTTTTAAACATCCCACCAGTTTCAACAGCTCATAACATATTGTTGGCGCTATAAACCAACGCTCGGTATTTTGGCTCCGTGTGTCCCCTGGTTCAGAGCCGGAATCATGAGCGGTGGACAGATCCAACCTTCAATAACATACGATTCTAGTATGCAGAACTTGAGTGTCCACATCATTGATCCCACGGCTCCAGAAGTGTATGCTGTCGACCTCTCCCGATCAGTTAACATGATAGAGCATTTGCCAGGATGGGTGACGGTCGGTTTCTCGGCGGCCACCAAGGCGACTTCTGAGTTGCATACTCTGTACTCATGGGAATTTAGCTCTAATCTACGTGTCAACGAAATGTAAATAGCACAATCAATACTTCTCTTGCATACACAAACAAAGGTGACAAGGTGACAAGGTTAGAGCAAAGGGGAGCAAGTCATGGGTGTGGTCTGTCATTGCTTTAGGCTCTTTCTTGCTGCTCACTTTAGTTCTAGGTTTTTGCTTGGTTTTGTCACAGGTCAAAGAAAATGACAAATGACCAAATTGGAGACGAGGATGATGTCCTATCAATTGATGAAGAATTTTACCAAGTGACAGGACGAAAGAAGTTTTCCTTTCGGAATTTCGTCGATAATTTTGCAGATACTCGATTGCTTGGGAAATGAGGGCTCAGAAGAATTTATGAAGGCTACTTGATTGATGTGAATACTAATGTCGCAACCAAGAAGATCACTCTTAGAGTCAAGATAGGGGCTAAGGGAGTATGCGACCGAAGTGAAGACCATAAGCCGAGTCAAGCACATAAAATTGGTCCAACTTATTGGATGGTATCATGAGAAAAAGGAACTCCTCACTTGTTCGAGCACCGTACATTTTTTACGTGGGAGAAGTGGTACAAAATCGTGCAAGGCATAGCCTCAGCCTTGCTATACCTCCACGAAGAATGTGAACAATGTGTTGTGCACCGGCATATAAAGCCAAGTAACATCATGTTTGATTCGGGCTTCAGTGCTAAATTGGGGGACTTTGGCTTGGCTGACCATGTCAAAGGGGCACAAACGACTGTGTTGACTGGAACCATGGGCCATATGGCTCTTGACTGCTTTTACACAGGAAACCCAGCAAGGAATTGGATGTAAATAGCTTTGGTAATGTCCTTTTAGAAGTAGCGTATGGAAAACGAGTCGTGGATTCATGGGCAACAGAAGACCAAGTTGGACTCTTGGATTGGGTTTGGGAGCTCTACGAAATTCTAAAGCTGGTAGACACACTGAACCCGAAACTAGGCAGGGATTTCAATGAGAACCAATTGGAGTGCCTGATGATCATAGGGCTTTGTATGCAAATCCAGATTCTATAGTTCGGCCTCCATACGAGAAGCACTAAATCTTCTGAACTTTGATGCTTCGCCACCTGCCCTTCCATCAACGTTGCCAGTCCTGTCTTATCTGGCACCCTCCATCTATAGCGCCGACATGGTCACTCCATTTATCCTTCGGCACCTCCACTGGTGGTGAACCAGTTCGTCAATAGCTTCAAAGTGTACACATGTTTTTCCAAGCAATCCTCTTGTTCATCGTCCTCAGCGTTGATTTCAAATGTAGAATAAGCTCTTGATTTCAGTTTAAGTTTGATTATTACCTTAATTGAATTTCCCGTACGGAATGGTTCCCAGAGAGATTTCAGAGAATGTTCAGTTAACTTCTATTCATTTCATGGAAATTTTGTTACACAACTACATTGTCTCTTGTTTTTCGACATTTGGATTGCTTAGGAAAATTAACCCATAAAAATTCATTTCATAGTTAGACAAATGCTTACTTTTCTTTTCTCTTCTTTTTGTTGACCGATAAAAAATTTCTTTTATTTAACAATGAAACTGAATGTTTGGAACTCAGAATTTATCTTATGCGCTCTCATAGCCGTCACGGAATTTAACGTCAATCAGACATATTCTTATCCTATACTCTTTTATATCTTTTTTGTTTAAATTATCAAATCGAAAAGCCAAAATTCTCATTATTATCATGTTCGACGCTCCCTATAAAAATGTACCAGATATATGCTCTTGTCTAGGAGTAACATAACCCCAAAACTTGATATCATCGAAAGCCGACCAAACGGTGAAATGGGGTCGGAGGCTACCCGCCAACGAGGGCTTTCACACATCTTAAAGTGCAAAATTTTTCAAGAAAAGAGAAAATCGTGATACCTAAGTGCATTTACATTCACTTAAAGAAGAGATCTAAAGACTAACTAGTGCCTTTTTTTAACTGGTATCATTTACCTTTCTACAAGGTACTCTGTACAGGTATAAAGTGGGTCCGCGTCTACTTTGCGACATTTACTACCCACCAGAGAAACAACCCAGCCATGCCGATTCCGTAGAATCCGTGAGCCCTTAGTTACTTTTGAGCATCTCTAAATTTAGTCAAGTACTTTCTATCGTCATTTTTCTCTATGCCAATATCTAGAGTGACCACGTTCGATAATTTTTTGCCACTACGTAGAAATTTTCCAAGAAACAATTTGATTGCACTATTTTGAAAACTACTATGAACTCTCGACGGTAGGGGAAAAAAATTATTTTTTTTATACAACGCAGTTCATGTTAAAAGAATAATTTCACATCATTATTATTTTCTAGCTAAAGAATGCCTTTGTTGAGGTTGTAACCTATCGAAGTTAGAGATATGGCACGCATATAGAACTTTAACTTTGTTGAGGGAAGTTTACTTCTACTGTTATGTTAATTATAAATATCATCAACATGTAATTTAAACCAAATATAAACATAGGTGAGTCTATAGAACTCACCAATTAGAAGAATTGTCTTCGAAAACATGGTTAATAATTAGTTTGGATGGACTTTTAGTTTTACTTTTTGCTCGGTGAAAATATTTGGATTCACACAGTATTACTTTTTCTTTGAAATCCAAAACACTTGAAAAAAAAAGAAAAAATGCAAACGTTAACAGGCAGGTTCGAACATTATTTTTTGTACTTAATCTTAGATAAACGTGCCCTTAACCTTGTCTTCCTTCCTCGTTTATCTCCTGCCAGGTGTCTTTGGGGCCGAACAAGGGAAAACTCCAATTAGCAAAGTCCAAAACTCCCAAGCCGGCACGCCTTTTCCCGGTGTTTTCGAAGCTGGCATGTCTTTTCCCGCTGTTTTCATTAACCATTCCAAAGCGGTCTTTAATAAAACTCACAGCCTAAGCCATGACACCCCCAAACACTCAGACGTATACACGTGTTTCTTTTAAGAGAACATGCATAGGCTTCAAGGATTACCTGTAGTCTTTCCCTTCTATCTAAGCTCACGTCCATTGTTTCGGTGTTAAGTGATGGTTTATCGTTTAATTTTCCTTCTTTCGACGGGCGAATTGTCCCCAGACACAACCCGTATCTGTGAAGTTCGTGCATCCAGCTCACCATGAGCTATTATGATGGGAAACGTAATCATAGCGTGGGTCAAGCAGGTTACCACGAACCGGTGCACCTTTGGGATAAGTTGACCCGCAATGTGGCAGACTTCACCACTCAGTTCAGCTTCGCCTTCGATTCAGAACATAACGAGGCATTTGGCAACGGATTGATGTTCTTTCTCTCCCCCAACGGATCCGACGTCCCGAGCTACTCGGGTGGATGCAATCTGACTGTTGTAAGTGGGATCCGAGACCCTTCTACCACATTTGTTGCCGTGGAATTCAACGCTTTCTACAACAATTCTGGGGACCCCCAGCGTGAACATGTCGGTGTAGACATGAATAACATCATGTCTGTCGACCATGTGTGCGTTTATTGGTTCAGGGACAAAATCATGAGTGTGGACTGATCAATGCTTTAATAGCATACAATTCTAGCATGCGCAATTTGAGTGTCCTCATGATTGATGCCGCGGATCCTAAAGGGAACGTTGCCGAGCTCTCCTATTCAGTTAACTTGACAGAGCATTTGCCAGAATGGGTGACGGTCGGTTTCTCGGCGGCCACTGGGTTGAGCTCTGAGTTGCCTACTCTGTACTCATGGGAATTTAGCTCTAATCTACGCGTCACCGAAAATGTAAACAGCACAATCAATTCTTCTCCTGCAGACAGAAACACAGGGGACAAGGTCAGAGCAAAGGGGAGCAAGTCATGGGTGTGGTCAGTCATAGGTTTAGCCTCCTTGTTGCTCACTCTAGTTCTAGGCCTTGCCTGGTTTGGTCAAAGGTCAAAGAAAAAGATAAATAACCAAATTGGAAACGAGGATGATGTCCTGTCAATTGATGAAGAATTTGACCAAGTGACGGGACCAAAGAAGTTCTCGTTTAGGGACTTGTCGCGGCGACTGATAATTTTGCAGATGCGCCATTGCTTGGGAAAGGGCAGTTCGGAAGAGTTTATGAAGGTTGCTTAATTGGTGTGAATACTAGTGTCGCGATCAAGAAGATCACTCTAGAGTCAAGACTAGGGATAAAGGAGTACAGGACCGAAGTAAAAACCATAAGCTGACTTGAGCAAAGAAATTTGGTCCAACTTATTGGATGGTATCATGAGAAAAAGGAACTCCTTATCAATGAGTTCATGTCTAATGGTAGCTTAGACTCTCACTTGTTCGAGCACCTTACATTTTTGACATGGGAAAAGTGGTACAGAATTGTGTAAGGCATAGCCTCAGCCTTGCTATACCTCCATGAAGAATGGGAACAATATATTGTGCACTGGGATATAAAGACAAGTAACGTCATGCTCGATTCAGACTTCGGTGCTAAATTGGGGGACTTTGGCTTGGCTAGTATGGTTAACCATGCCAAAGGGGCAAGCATGGGCTATATGGCTCTTAAATGCTTTTACACAGGGAAAGCCAGCAAGGAATCCGATGTAGATAGCTTTGGTATTGTCTTCTTACAAATACAAATAGTGTGTGGAAAACGAGTTGTGGATTCATGGGCAACTGAAGACCAAGTTGGGCTCTTGGA
This sequence comes from Eucalyptus camaldulensis, assembly GCA_019915185.1. Lineage (NCBI taxonomy): Eukaryota > Viridiplantae > Streptophyta > Magnoliopsida > Myrtales > Myrtaceae > Eucalyptus > Eucalyptus camaldulensis. The sequence goes on from JAHSVA010000012.1 coordinate 7,382,504, forward strand.
TTGGGTTTGGGAGCTCTATAGAATCTGAAAGCTGCTAGACGCAGTGGACCCGAAACTAGGCAATGATTTCGATAAGAATCAATTGGAGCACTTGATGATCGTAAGGCTTTGGCGTGCTTATCCAGACTCAAGTTCGGCCTCTATACGAGAAGCACTAAATCTTATGAACTTCAATGCTTTGCCACCCGCTCTGCCATTAACATTGCCAATCCCGTCTTATCCCGCACCTCCTCCGTCTATGGTGTCGACACGGTTGCTCCGTTCATCCTTTGGTGCCTCGACTGGTGGTTAGCTAGTTGGTCAATAGCTTCAAAATGACCACATGTTTGTCTAAGCAATCCTCTTGCTCATCGTCCCCAGCATTGATTTCAGTTGCAGAATGAGCTCTTGATTTCAGTTTGACTATTACATGAGCTGTAACTTCCCCAGTGGGTTGGTTCCCGGAGACATTTCGGATAATGTCTGTTTACTTTCCATTTATATCGCAGGAACTTTATTGTACAAAAACATCGTCTCTCATTTTCCGGCATTTGAATTACTTGGGAAAATAAGTCGATGAAAATTCCTTTCATAGTTGAACCTACACTTATCCTTCTATTTTTTAAATTGCAAATCATTTCCAAAATACAACTGGACACCAGTGTTCAGACTTGGATCCCGGAAGTTGACGCATCAGGCCTAGGTGCCTGACGAACGCTCTTCAGTCGTCGATGCCCGCACTACGGTCCTCAAAGGCCAAGACTGAGTCACCAACACCCATGCCCAGCCGCCCTCCTGTGCGCAAGACCCTAGTGGCCAAGCCCAAAAACCTGGAACCTGAGATGGTACTCGAAACTTTTAATTACATTTGCAATTCGTAATTTTTCTGTAACAAACATCGACGAATGACTTCCATATTATTTGTAAAGTACGGCCAAACAGGGAAAGAAGAAATAAGTTTTCATTGATTATAAGTTCCCTTGAAAATAATTGTCCAGCAAAGTTCATTTTCGTCTAGCAAACGGAGCTTGAATCAAATATCAACCCGCAGAGTTTTGCTTCACACTATGCAATTCTTTGAAAATGATTAAGACTGAAACACATGAATTACTATGCTCCTCATGTATTCCTTCCACTTTGGATATGATGTTATTCTCCCTGCTTTCTTCTCTGTTCGAGGAAGAACCAAAGAAAACAATGGCTCGACGCGACGATCTTTTGAGGACAATTCCAGAACCCAGGGCGCTGTGACGGATCAGTTTTGGTCCATTTGAGCAGTGTGACAATATGATCTAGACAGCTTCGAGCCTACGCATGAGTCCAGAAGCACAAAAAGCTGCGCATTCAGGAGCATGAAAACTGCATGCTCACACCCTTTTGGCTATATCAATAGCTTCGTTAATGTGAGACAGGAAAAGCTGGCTAGCTTACTCTCCAAGATAAGTCGAATGTTCTAACAGTCGCAGCCCTCAAAGTCATGTGCAAAAGAATATATTGAACTCCTTCCAATCGAGTTTTCACATCCTTAGCAGCCTTCCTGCAGATACCATGACAACATTTGACGAACTTTGTGTGCATCCTCTCAAGAGGCTGAGAACAATGATGAAGCCAAGTCCTTCCTTAGCTTAGGGACACTCTTTCTTCCCATAAAGAAAATTGTAATTCTACAAACACCGGCACTTTCAAAAAGACTAGCCAGCCATTCTGTAATGTCAACCAAAAATAAAAAATAACATGGAACAATGTTCATTGAAATAGACAAAAAGAAAACTTCCAACATCAGCTGTAACATTTACATGGCTTGTCAAAAGTTAATTTCAACAAGTTACTCGAGAGACACGGCAAAAACAAGAAAAACGGGTATGAGAATACAATTCCAACAACAGACGGTCTTTGCATATGTATCGTCTCAAGCATGTGCATAATCAACTGAATGGGTCAGCTCAGTGCTTTCCAAGTAAATATTCAAGAAATTCCCTATCCAATTCTCCAGAAATGAAGCCGAAGGACATTGATACCTGGTCAGACGTTTGATGACATTCGACGTACTTAATCATCCTAAACAAGCCCTCCATGAGAAATCTTTCTATTCTTTGTGATTTGACAATTTGGAGCTGCTTATGTTTGTGTCAGCCTCAAGAGTAGTTCTTCACCATGCTTCTATTCATCGAAGCAAAATGATCACCATAATAAAACTTGATGAGCGTGGTATTTATGTCTTGGGCTTTTGAAAGATTGAATTTGTCATCTGACAAAATTTTGGGCATCATTCTAGAGGGAAACTTCTCCTTCTTCTTCTTCTTCTTCTTCTACTTCTTCTGATGATGGTGAGCTTGGAACATCTGAAGCTTCTGCAAGATTTTCAAGCATCAAAACAACTTCAGATGTGTCGTCCAAATAATATTTTGCTTTACTCGGCTTCTGTCCAACAGTGCATGCAAAAACGGATGCATTCGAAGATAAAGTGCCACTGGCAACAGCACCGCCAAAAATCTCAAACATGTCCTCATCAGATCTATCATCACCGATGCATAACACAAAGTCAGCCTGTCTTCTCTTCTCAGCCATCGAAGATAATATCTTCTCTGCAACCACTCCTTTACTTACTCCCTGCAAACCAAAATTTAAATAGTTTATCACAAGCTAAAGAGATGCTCGACTTTAGAATGCACAGCAGGTGAAAACAGGGTCGGCCATATGACATCCAAAGAATATATTGCACTCACCCTTATCAGCAAAAAGATAATCCTGTCTTGAAAAGTTGTCAACCTCCTAAACTAGTTGTCCAATGATTTGAACAGGACGGGTAGAAATTCGTGAGTAACATCTTTCTCACTATGACTATAAATCCACCTCATGCTTTGCCTCCTTAAATGTTCAACTTTTATCAGTTCATTAGAGGAGAACCACCACCCCCCCCCCCCCCCCCCCCCCCGGGGGGCGGGAAAAAGAAAAAAAAAAAAAAAACAGAGCCACACAAATTGGGACATTACACATGCCTTTTATTACAGCTTTTATCTGTTTGCAGGGAGAAAACTATGCTCACTCACAAGAAAAGATGACCACTAGAATAAAAATCTCCTTTAATGAATTTTGAACATGGTGCCATGCAGATGGAAAGCTAAGATCCCCTTATGTATCATGATCCATACTTATAACACTCATTCCCACTCCCAGTACTTCCTGCCAGAAGAAATCTTCAATTCGGACCCCATATTCAGTGACCAATTCAAAGTGTTCTGTGGTTAAGAATTGCAATTGATTTAAATTGCAACAAATTAGACAGGCAAACTTGAATTGCAAATGATTTCATCGTGGCACTTTTAGCATTGAATGGCATAGAAGCCCAATCGAGACATTCCACACAGAACCACAAAAAGATAGTTTATATCCCTAATCATATTGCCTTAAATCAAACACGTATGCTGGGGAATATGACGAGCCCATGTTATGTTTATTGTAAATTTGACATAACGATGCAGCAAAATCAGCCTGTCAAATGGCTTTTCAGATTATCGGGGGAAAAAGGCTAAGTAGCACACAACAAAACAGCCTGATCATTTTTCACAAATTAAGACAGGACTTCAGACAATGTCGGAAAGTTCACCACTGTAGAATTTCCTAAACAATGCCGCAACACCGATGCTAGCTTGCATAAACTAATCTTCCCTACTTATATCAATCAAGAGATAACTCTCATGACTGCCGTTGAATAATTGCACATGAACAAGATGGTGCAGTCTTGGGCCACTCATAAGAATACGACAACCAGCTCTTTAAGGGGAACTCACAAGCATAAAGAGAACACTATACATACGTAGTATAATACATTCGTACAAGAAAAGGTGCACAGTCTCCACCAAGCTCTATTCTTATTCAGATTTCAGGAGAACAATGTTAGCTTTCAAGGAGGAAAGTAACTACTTATGGTCAGTAACTTCAACTAAATGAATTTTCTTAGATGATGAACAGAATATCAATTCCAGAACCAATCACGTTCTTGTTTTCATAGTATATGCTTGCAAATATAAGGAGATGTTATGGTAATCTCCACTGCATATTGAAGTGAGTAAAAAGACTGGAATGAACTGCAATTAGTAATTTAGTGACTCACCCTGAGCATCTTTGACATAATTGTTGATAAATGCTCTCTAAAACAAATTAAACTCAAAAGGAATACATGTTCACGCATAATTGATAGCCAAAGATAAAATGAGTACCTGAGGCTTCACTTCAACGATGTATTGACCACTTTTCACAGCAACAGGTTCATTAGCCAACACGCTCTCTAGATGGTCCAACATCTCCTTTGCCTGGCTTGATCCAAAACCTGGGTCTGCATCCCGATGATGCCAAACCAAGGCACTCTCTTTCTTCTCAATGGAAGACCCATCAGTGGCTTCTGTGTACAGTTGCATAACAGGTTCAGCCATCTGAATCCAGCCAAAATCATTGCCCTGTCCACAAGCTTGCCAATCCTCATCTGCAGACCACCTGATATTTCATCCCAAACAGATAAGCATCAGGTGTATAAGAAAAATTGTTCCGAAGGGAGGTGATCCAATCATGAAAGAAGTAAGGTTGTTAACCTACAATTAAGAACAACATACTACCTCATAAAGTAACCATGTTCAGCAGCAATCCCAAGCTTGCTACAAGAAGAAAGCCATTCCCCCAAGGTTTTGCCTCTTCCGCTAACCACAAACACCATGTTCTTTGGATCAGCACAAAGCGTGTTGATTATTGAAATAACTCTTTGACTTGGCCTCTTGTTCATGGATGTTTGCGGCATTACAGTGCCATCATAATCTAACAATATAGCCCTACTTTTAGACCTCAAGTAAGCAGATACTATTGCATCAATTGACAGCTTCTTGAAATTGGGGTCCAGTGCCACAACTCTAAAACCAAAACTCAAACCGATTCCCCAGCAACGTCTTCTAAAATGGTCTTTGCATGTCCTTTCCAAATCCTGGTAGAAGCTTCTTGACCAATATGCCACATCATGCAAGCTAACATACTTATAGTGCTTCTCATGGCGCAATTGCTTTTCAGGATCAAGCATTGAAATTGCCTCATTCAATGCCTCACCAGTAGCCTCAATGTTCCATGGGTTGATGCGAATAGCACCACTTAATGAAGGAGAACATCCAATAAACTCGGACACAACAAGCATGCTTTTTCTGGGCCCAGTTGAATCTGAACAGGATCCTGAGTAAGAAACTCCTTCCCTGCATACAATGTACTCGTAAGGCGTGAGATTCATACCATCCCTCACGGCTGTGACCACAAGACACTCAGCAACAGTGTAATATGCGGCTCTCTCACTAAGAGAAACTGGCCTGTCAATAAAGACAACTGGTTCATAACCTGGTCGACCAAAAGTTTCATTAATTCTCTTGCAGCTTGCATGTATTTCAGCCTGTATTTCCTCAAGGTCACTACCCTTTCCCCTAGCAGGATTAGCAATCTGCACTAAAACTGCCCTCCCCTGCCACTTAGGGTGCTGTTTTAGCAAGTGCTCCATTGCCAACAACTTCAGATTGACACCTTTAAAAATGTCCATATCATCAACCCCAAGTAATACAGTCTTTCCTTCAAACTGCTGCTTCAGCTCATCCACTCTCCAATCCTTATCTGCCAGTTTCAATACAGACTGAATCTGGCCCATGTGGATCCCAACAGGCATGATCTTTACCCCAATTGTTCTTCCATAATATTCCAAACCGATATAACCCCTTTTCGACTGGTACTCCACACCCAAGATTCTACTGCAACAGGATAGAAAATGCCGAGCATAATCGAACGTGTGGAAACCAATCAGGTCAGCATTAAGAAGTGCTTTGAGTATCTCCTCCCTAACTGGAAGAGTCCTATATATCTCTGATGATGGAAAAGGGCTATGGAGAAAGAACCCCATCCTCAGCTTGATGAACTTCCTTCTTAAGAAAGTAGGCAACACCATCAAATGATAATCATGTATCCAGACATAGTCATCCTCTGGATTTATGACCTCAATCACTTTTTGCGAGAAAATCTTGTTTGCCAAAACATAAGCCTCCCACAAGGACCTATCAAACCTGCCACCATGATTGGCCGCAAAAGGGAGCATGTAGTGGAAAAGCGGCCACAAGTGTTGCTTACAAAACCCGTGGTAGTACTTTGACAAAATGTCAGGAGGTAAAAATGCCGGGACACACTTGAACTTCTCTAACAAAAGCTGCGAAACATCATCCTGCTCGCTGGGGTCAACATCGACCCTCAAAGAACCAACATATAAAACCTCCATATCATCAGGCAAACCATCTTTAAGCTGTAACAACAACGAGTCGTCGTCCCAACTTAAGGCCCACCCCTTATTATCAGGCCGTCGCTTAGCTTTAACGGGGAGCTGATTAGCCACAATAATTATCCGATCCTGAATAATCGAAGACGGAACATCCGAGCTCACGCTATTGGCCTGATCATCGTCGAGCTCCGATATGTCCACCGGAACAGTCATCACCCGAGGAAGCCGCTTCTTCTCCCGGCCCATTACCGGGAAATTCCCCGAAGCTAGATCTAAGAGGTTGGTATACGACTTCGACAACATTTTCGAGACAGTCCCAGCTCGACAAAGAACCCCTCAGAACCAACCGACCAACCCCCTCTTGCTAAATCCCTCCCCTTCGAAATGGACCCGAAATCCGCCGCGATCTGGGAACACGCACCAATCAACGCAACGCCGTCAGACCCACTAAAATGAAACCTCTCATCTACTCAGCAGACACCAAATTGAAAACACCCAAGCAATAACACAGTGAAAAATCCGAAATTCTTGAACCTACAGCCACCAAAGACACCACCAGACCACCAAAGAGAGGTGCAGAAAGCTCGAAACTTGACAGACCCAATCTGAACAGAAAACCCAAGTAAAAGATAACACGAAAAGAACAACTCACCTCGGCTGTCGACGAACCCAAAATCCTGTCTTTCTCTTCCTCCCTCTCTCTTTCTCTCTCTATCTTTTTCTTGCAGAAATTACTATCGATCTGAAAATCGAATAAAAGAATCTGAATTCCTCCCCTTCCCAGCAAATGGATAACGAGAAATCTAGGGTTTGGTATCACCTCCACCGGGTCGATCCCAATAGCACATTCACTCTCTCTCCCTCCTCTGCGCGAATGAAATAAAAATCGTTGCTTTTTTGCGGGATGAAAAGTGAAATAAAGAAGAAGAGAGAGGAGAGAGAAAGAGAGGGACATGGAGGAAGAAAAGAAAAAGAAAATGGGAAATGGAAAATAATAAAATAAAGGAAGAGGATAAGGTCGGCCAGTAGGCTGCCCAGTAATGCCAACTGGCATTTTATTTTCTTTGTATTTTTTTCTCCTTTTCCGATTTTTTATTTTTTATTTTTTATTTGGCTCTCTCGTGGGTTTCGCTCCGCCCCCACGCGGTTCTTCCGTATAAGAAAATGTGAAAAGAAAAAGGAAATATATAAAATAATGATATTCTTTTTTAATATTTATATGTATATATATTTATATGTATATATAAATACGATGATTCTCGAGTCATGGACCGCAATATTGTCGTAGAATCTTCCCTCTTTTCGAGTCGCGAAATTCCGACAATTTCGCCAATTTTTTCTCCTTTCTTTTTTTATAAAGATTAAGTTGAATTTTAAATAATAATTGTTATTTACCTTAGTTGGAGATGAATTGGGGTCAACTTAATCTTTAAATTAATATAGGGTTATAAATCCTCCCTTGCCTACGTGAAGGCCATGACACGGGGAAATCGTACGATGCTATTTCATTATTTGACTATTTCATTATTAATTATGATCATTGAATTGATTATGTTGAAAAATATTGACTCTTTCGTACCTACTTAAGTCCACACATTTTCCTTTAATTAAGTCCGCTAATTTTGAATAACTCAAATTTAGGAACAAAAAATTTTGATTAAAGTTCTTATTTAAAAAAAATATTTATTTATTTTGTTTTGACCGGAGAGTTGAGAAGCACAAACTAAAAAGGGAAAATCAATGCAGCTAACAATTTTAATCAACGTGCTTACGCGAGTAATTTAATGTCTTCCATTTAATGTTATCCAAGTGGGCAACTTTAATATATTTTTTTGAAAAAAAACATTGCACTTATATATAATAAGGATGGGGCATCTTGATAAATATTTCGAATGATTTTTCATTGCAATATACATGGCAACATTGCACTTATGTATAACAAGAAAAGGGGAGCATGAATAATACTAGGGCGATTTGGTTTTGTGAATTAATTTTCCAATTTTTAGAGTTGGAAACGATGTCATTTTATTTTTCTTGGGAAAAACGAATGTGCCTTTACTTTTATAGGAAAGGATTTTTTTTTTTTTTGCCAAACTTATTTTTTGGTTCTTTTTTGGCCACACTATAAAGCATTTTATTTTATTTTTTCCAAATAGTCTATAGCCAAACATCAATTTAGTAGACCTATATAACTCATGGATAATAAAAACAAAGCTTATATTTAGGGGAAAAATATCATCAATGTAATCGAAATCCCACGAGCCATTTTATAAATTGGTGTGCTATCTTTTACTTTATATATCTTCCACAGGTTTCTATGCACGCACTACGCGCATGCTCAGTTATTTTTCATATTTTGGCAGCATTATAATGAATTAATAATAATATTAATAACTTTAATTGGACGCTGAAATAAAATGTTAATCATTATTTTCTTTTTAAGTTATTATATGAATTTTTTTTAAGAAACCAAACATTAGCGAACATTTTGATATATATATATATATATAGTATGTGTAATGATATCTAAGAAAATGAAGTCCAAGTGAATAATTTGATAACATCTTTGACCACCATTTGATCATTTCTAATCGAGCATCGCCCTTCTTTGCACACCAAGAAAGGCACATAATTGCCACACGCCCTTATCTTTGAAAATATCGATATTCTGTTTAACCTAAATTCCACTCATTCTTATCATATGCAAAACCATCATGATATTTTTTTGCAAAACTCCTTTGATTTTCATTATTGTAACTTCTTACTCAAGTATAATCATGCTGATGTCAAAACTTTAGCTCCATAAATCCCATACGCCGAGTAATAAAGTTTCATTTAATTAAAACTTATTCACGCTTCCCATTTTAATCTCTCAAAAATTCATCAAGCTGTCGTCATAAATCTATTAATTCGATAATTATGTCCGCCTAAAACCCTAAAAATGGACACCGCAAAAGATCTTCCCATCCACTCGTTAGTCGTTCCCATTCCAACATCTCTTCGGGGGCAAGCGGTGCTAGGGGCCCCAGCAGAGGACGACGTGGGAGGGGGCAAATCGACACGTGTCGAGAGATGCTTCGTTGCCTCCCGAACGGTGACCGTCGGATAAGATGGGACCCGGCGCCGCGTGCGCTCCTAGGCATCGGGCCCCGCGCCAGGCCCCTGCGCGTCGCCGTCGTCGCTGGTCCCTTATCTGCTCGGGTTGAGGGGAGCTTTCATCAGGTGCTCCGCACGCCAATTACACCCTCCCGGGCCCGGGCCGCTCGCGCCTCGCCACGTCACCTGCCCGGCGGGCCCCCTCCCTCTTCTCGAGCCGAGCGGCGAGGGGAGAGCGGCCCGGGCTCCCACGGTCCGTGGCGCACCTGAACATGCCCCCTCGGGCCCCCTCCACGTGGCGGAGCAAAGGACGCGGAAGCTTGTGGATATGGCGGAATAACGAGGGCGGAGGGGGAGAGGACGTGGTGGGCCCCCGCGGTGGGTGACGTCACCCGATGCGTCACCGGGGGACACGCGGCGGGTCCCCATTGGCCTGGGCGAGGATATGGTTAGGGTTCGGCCCCTGGTTGGTGGCATGCGAATTAATAACGTGTTTCTTCTGGTTAGCGCCCAGGGGGGTCTAGTTCGACCGCGGTGGAAATGTCGGTTTCGGCCCCGGGACTTCGGGGTTTTTACCCCGGGATGGCAACGGGTTCGGAGACGGGGAAGGGCAAAAGGGGCACGAGGGGCGTGCGTCTTTTCGGAGCGGGACCGGATTGCTGGTCCGTTTTTGACCAATCTTTTTACAACGTGGATGTGCTCGTGTGCGCGTGTGCTGTCTCCACCTAATTTTTTGCCAGGTTGGTGCGGTGTGTTGGGGTGGCCGAATTAATGGAACATCTTCTTTTCTGATTTCTTTCTTTTTTTTCAATTCAGGTGGAATTATTTCTTTCCTATTTAATACCTAGCGAAAGAGATATTCTCCTCTCTGACCAAAAAAAGAAGAAGAGATATTCTCCTCATACTTCTCAAAATACCATAAACAAACTCTAAAGATGCCCGATATAACTTTGATATTCTAAATTTATTATTGTCTTGGATACCTCAATACGAAAGATTTAGGGTTTTTCTAGGTAGGAAGAGTAGTATTAATACAAATTCGAGATTTTGGAAGTGTAAGATTTTAGTGTTGTGGTAGGTATAGTTTTAGGTTGTTGTTGTTGTTGTTGTTTTTTTTTTATGTAATTTTCTTTTCAAAAAGTAAAATTCCTTATTACCAAAAGTCAAGTGCCGAATTTAAAAGTATATGGAAAAAGAAATTATAGCATTTAAAACGTGTCTATTGCTTTTTGGTAGATGGGGTGCTGCAAAGCCAGCTATATCCGAAGACCTTTCACTTTCCTTTCAATGAAAGATATCCCAAGAGTACTTGCAAACAGTACATTGAAATCTAGATGGCTAAGTTTTAGGGATGGAGATATACTACTTTAATATTTATATTTTTACTCCACTCTGGTGAATTTCCTATGGAATGGGGATGTTGTGGCTGATGACACGAATGATAAAAATGAGTAAAATATCTTCTTTTTTTTTTCTTTTTATATAGTCATCTCAAAGCTCCTTTTGTTTTGGCATTGTCCTTGGCATATGCCACAGGATCTCCCCAACTACTACCTGGAACTATTTATTTTATTTTTTTCCCCTTTTAGATACCGAATGATTCCTTCCATTCTTTTTGTAGGGACTAATTTTATAAATATCCGTTCCTCAGGGACCAATCAGCAACATGTCACGATTATTTTATTTTTTTATGGTGTTTTACTGCATTTTCTCTGATCAGGTATTTAATTGGCATTTCTTTCCTTCTTTTTTATCCTATCACTAACACAATGTCATGAGGGTGTATTCTCAGATAGCATGAGGACAAAAGAATGCATGAATTTACATCCTAGGACATACGTGCTCACATTTTTCAAAGTGATCTGAAGAATGCATGGGTTTCTACTGGAAAGATAAAATATTTGTGGGAAAAATAAAGTCACTGAAGTAAAAGTCATGCGATTTTGGATCGGTCAAAAATTGGGGATATTTTGGTCTTGCAAATATAAGTTGATGCATGTTTTTGTGGGCATTTGGGAATTAATGTATATATTGAAATGAAAAGATTGAAAAGATATGTTTGAGGTTTGTAAATTGTGAGACAAAAAATATGCAATATTGGTAGCTAATTCCTTCTCAATGTAAATCATATTGAAAACAGGATTGGCGCAGTGAGCTTTGCCATGGAACAAGTAACAAGTGCTCTCTTAGGAAACTATCCCTTTTTCTGCTTTTTTGTTTTTACATTTTCAATGTTAGCATGATGGAAATTGGAAAATGCATTGGACCCAAACATTGCAAATTTAGGCAGGGTAGAACAACTATAGGAAGTACATGGTACAATCATTCTATACCAGCTATAACCATGGAAAGCAGTTACACTTGTTAGAGCCAACAATTGCAGCATTGTCGGCAGCCAGAACACCTACGACACCTCGCGATCAATTTAATTTTTGACGTAGGTTTAAGGAGCTGCACGCTAGAAGGCTATCTTTTAATTACATTTCTATCAAACTCACTATTATGGACTTAATAGTCAATCAGCACCTATATTTAAATTGCCATTTTTTTGGGCCATAAAGGAGGAAGCACCGTAGCCCACTGCCTATAATGGTGCTTGTTCACAAATTAGGGCAGCTTTTGGGCCTTTTTAGTAAAAATAATTCTTTACTTTTCGAGCCCAATAAAAGTCAAGCCCAGATCTGGAGGATTTCCCGATGTGGATCGTGGCATTAGTGATTGAACAGAAAAAATAAAAAAATGATACGTCTTTCGGATTTGAATAATATTTAACATATAGAGAGAGATAACCTCTTCTATACTCTCACATAAAGTAAAGAAGGTCTCCTATTTTAAGAAGATAATAATCCTTATTTTTTTCCCAAAAAATCCCCTTACTTTATGAATTTTTCGTGAATGAACAAATGCATGAATTGATAACTTCAGTTTATCTATCGCATATTTTAATTTTGCAATTTAAATGATTTATATTTTATAAACAACCTTATTGGAAAATGTTCAAATCTTGAAGTATTATTCTCTTCCCACATGAGGACAATTATTTCATGTTGCATCAATAACTTCTTTTTATAATTAATGATGCAAATATTTTGCAATATGACTATTTTTTAGGAACTTTTAAATGTCAAATCATTTACATTCACGCAAGACGTCTATCCTTTGGCCGGTTCTATGTTGTTTTCTTCGGATAGAATCAAACGTGTTGTACGAAAGGGAACATTTGGGACTGTTCTTTTGCGAGACTCAATTTAATCTAGATATAATTGTTTTCGTAAGATTTAAATGCCTTGGTCTTGTAAATAAGTTTAGTCAATGAATTTTCAAAGTGCACCTCCGAATTGTCTTTAAGGAATGCTAATCGTGTTGCATGATTTGTGGGTTCATATAGAAATTATGCAATGAAAAAACTTATTTTCTGACGAAAGACTCGATGTTGGAAGAAGTGAGAAGGGCTACAGCCTACAGGCAGTAGATATGACCATCTAACTTAGATTATTAGTTGAAAGTGTTGTCAAATCATTATCATTTTAATCTTCCCTCTCATTTTTAAAGTGTGAAAATTGATCATACGCGGACAGTGTCTTACCAATTTCCTTGATATCTAGTTGTGTGATTATTTTCGATTTATCTTAAATAACATTAAGTTATTAGAAAAAAGTGTAGCTTATTACTTGAGTGTAACGATAAATGTTGATCATCATTAAAGGTGATGCTCGAACCTTTTGAGACCGAGTTAGTGGTAAAAAAAAAAAACCAAATTTTGAGTGTAAGGGGAGGGGTGCACAACACAAATTTGTTTCTCTTTCCAATAAATTCATGTCTGATCTTTTACATGGTTCTAATTTACGCTTGACTTGATCCATGTAGATAACTTTAACTGTTCTTAAATAAGTTTGGCTTCTGATTAAAAAATAACGTTTCTGTGATTGAAATTAGATGGTAAATTTTGTATGCAAACTACAAAAAGCTTCATAAGGATTACAAGGAATTGTGATTGAATTCCAGTGTTAAATCAATTGTTCATTTATTTAAAACAACATTACAAAGCTTGTCCACTTTTTTTTTTTTTTTTTTTCAGACATACAAAAAGAGGAGACGAGAGGCGACCGGTTTCAGCATTTAGGTCTGAGGGCAACCATACGCGTCTCAAACATGTGACAACACATTCTAGTTGAGCCATAGTTACTTAGCATATCCTATCGGTATTGGAGCCCACTACCACAGCTCTGCTGGAGTGCTAGATGTCCATTGACCAATTCATCAATACAAGAATCACATACTACTATTGCAAACCGGTTCGAACTCGAGGCTTCATGGATGAGAATATAACTCCCCGTATCACTTAGGCTAACATCACCAGTGGTCCTATTCTTGTTCTTCTTTTTTGTGGTCTAATCCTATTCTTGTTCTTTTACCGTCCCTAATTGTTCCACAAGATGTCCGACCAAAGAATATATAATTGGTCCACAGGATGGAAGAACTGAGTATATAAGACTGCTAACTAGTCGTGAGGCACCAAAGTTTGGACTTTAAATTGCAATAATATGTTATGCATATGATGAAAAGGAAGTGTGAAGAAAACTTCCTATAATCAGCCTTCTCTGATTCGTGAATTATAGATTTGGGACTTTACCCACATTTATATTTAGCTAACTTCACATGTGGTTGATGTTTACAACTTGTAATTCACCAAACAAGATGGCGGTTGGAGAAAAATATAGCCCACGATGAAATATATTTGGGTTTACTTTTTTTTTTTTTTGGTTGGTTATTTTCAGGTCTACTTAGTTGATGCTAAACTTTATATTTGGGTTCACTCAGTCTTACCCAAAGAAGAAAGAAAGAAGTTGATGCTAAACAATGAACTATGGCATAAGTAAATAATCAAACAAATTATGTGAAAAAAAAAAAACATATTTTCAAGAATCCAATAAGAAACTAGTTATTTTCACCAAAAAAAGAAAAAAGAAAAGAAAAAGAAACTAGTTATGGCATCACATTAGAAACTACTCTTAATAAGAATACTTGATTTTTTGTTGACTGATGTTTCCGGAGATTCCGCTGCCATAATTAACATATTCCACCCTTGATATTATTAGTTATTATCAGTGCAAAGTTTTCGATCCACTACTTCTGGACCTGTCATAACATCCAAAGTTCAATTATCTGCAGCATCACTCTTAATATATAATAAAGACCAATCATCACATAGTGACGTTGAAGGAGAAGATCACAACTTTATTCATGTTATATATAGTAGCTACTCAACTACGCCCTTTTTAACATATAATGTTGACATATCTCAGATATTCTAATCCCCACCACAAAAAAACCAGAAAATTATCCAAAAGTTAACTAGCTGAAATTATAGATGCAGAAAAGAGCAGCTGAAATAACACTAGAGAGTGTTACAACTAATAGCCAAAACCGGGGCTGATGACGGAGCGCAAGATTCGGCTGGGCCTCATGAGGTGTCTGGCAAGCAGCTTACGGTCGACCGGTGAGGCATGACCCTTCTTGCTAGGGGCCGAGCCAGGGACGTCGCCCTTGGGAAGGACACTGAAGATCAAGCTTGCCTCTATAAATGGCATTCCCTTCTTCTTCTGCTTCTCTTCCTTCATTTCCAAAAGCTTCCTGGCTTCAGTACTCCAAGCAAATGCAGCGAAAACGATCATCAAGGTCATGAGCAGCACTATGCTAAACCGAGCCATGAGAGAGAGAGAGAGAGAGAGAGAGAGAGAGAGAGAGAGATGTTGCTAGGTTTCGAGAGCCACTAAGAAGACAAGGTTGTATGGAGGGTTCTGTCGTGGCTGTGTTGGGCCATGTACATATATTTATATATACCGCCTAATGCGATACTTGTTTATACAATGGAGGATTATAATTAGAAACCATAATCGATGGCAAATAAAAAATACATACATGTACTTTTCACATGTAGCATCACTTGGAGGACACATGTGCTTTTCAAGAAAGTCGTTATTCAAAAAATGTGGTCTTCTATAGTTTGGTTTTGTCCCACGTCACCTTAGGTTTCATATCACCTTCGAGCAAAAGGCAGTGAATCTTCATCGATTTCCTTCTTTACCAATTCATGTCGTTCAACGGAAAAAAGAAAAAAGCTGCACAATGCTAGTTTTATGAGGACTACGTGGAAAATCATCTTACAAAAAGAAGTTCCTTCACGATATTAAGTATATTTCTTGGATAATTTTTTTCGATTATTATTTTGTCGTTCTTGATGATTATGCCCATGCTCGTTGACCATTTTTATCATGGAGGATGCGATGTGATAGAAAACCAAGATTTTAAATCCAAATCAACACCTAACTCCTCCAAGGACGTAGCGACAACTCCAACTTCAAGGTCAGATGCTGATCTTGATGATCCACGGGAACTATGACTAACCATTTTACATTTGAAGATATGATCTGCTTGCATGAATACTTGTGATTATATGCAAATGATTAAAGAAAAATTTCAACAATTACATGATGTAAAGAGGTCTTGTGTTCAAATAATCTTAGTATCCTTCAATTTTACGTCAAAATATTAAGTATTTATGTGTTTGGTATAAATATAACTATATTGTAAATTGGCTACGTTGCAGTTGTATTGCGATTTGTGTGTTTGGTAATGCATATTTTAAAATTGTAGCACCTTAAAACTAAGAGAAGCCTGCCATAAGCCATTGGAATTATGAGGGTATAGGGTTTTTCCCCCGCACAAGGCCTTGACTTTCTCTCATGGGATAAACTTGTTCCAACTTTGAACTGTCTCATAAAAAGACAAAAACTTCACTCAAGGAACAAATTTGGCCACCGATAAACTCTACTTACGAGACGTTTGATCTATTAAATGAAAAATGAGATAATCTGCTGTAAGTCATTGGAACTATGAGGGCTTTGTTGGGTTTTTCCCCCAAACAAGGTCTTGACTTTCTTCTGTGGGATAAACCCGTTCCCAACTTTCAAATGTCTCATAAAGACACAAACTTCACTCACGGAACAAATTTGGCCACCGATAGACTCTGGTTATGATATGTTCGATTTGTTAAATGGAAAATGACATAGCCAACGAGCGATTGCCATATCACTAATGTAACCAAGACTCAATTTAACTTAAACAACATTCTCAGCCCCCCTCTCATTTTAGGGCTTGACTCTCACCAATGACTCTCAATCTGATGAAGCCGACCCCAAATTGACTCTCTCTCTCTCTCTCTCTCTCTCTCTCTCTCTCTCTCTCTCTCTATTTCTCTCTCTCTCTCTCTCTCTCCCCCCCCCCCCCCCCCCCCTCTCTCTCTGTAATTTAGAACCTCAAGTTGACTTTGTCGGTTTCTTTGGAAGAGAGAACAAACTCATTTTTGTTTAGAGTTTTTGCCACATTGGCTGACATGACTTTGGAGTAGTAGGGGACGAATTTATCCCACTGATGAAAGGGGCCTTATTTGGGGTTTGGGGAAATGGTCGGTTCTGCGGCCGTGAAGAGTTTGCCGAGCACTTCATAAAAGTTGCAACTCCCCTTTCCACGACTAGTCTTATGCGAAGGGGCTGCACCAAACACGCTAAACACAACTTCCTTTGAATAATGGTCTCAAAAAGTTTTGGATAATGGCAGTGCAACTCACTATTTCCAGGTTTAGTACTAAAAGCGAGAAGATGTTTGTTTATAACCAACTTAGCCATCTTTTATATTGCTACACAAGACCAGGTTGCCTATTTATTCACCTAGGATCTTTCAACTGGATATTTTTACTTTGTTATCAAAAGCCAACTTTAAATTCTGGACAGACAAATTTGATGGGTTCTAATGGACAAAAAATATCAAGAAACTCAATTCCAAACCAATGACTGAAACTCCTCCAAGGAAATAAGCAAAAACTTCAACTTGAAGCTCATATGATGATCCTGAATACCTCATAGATTGCATGATCTGCTTGTTTCTATACTCATGACTATACATATACAATTCACCAATGAAAAATTCAGCCATGATTACTTCTTCAAGAGACTAAAGGGAGGTATTACGTGCACTAACTTTCTTTCTTACTCATTGAACAAGACAAGTCTTATCACACCTTTCCTCAACTAATCAAAAGAAAAATAATCAAAAGGACCATCGAAGTTGATGGATTAATAAAATTGTGTACTTAGTTCATGTTGGTAGTTAATATGTAGCAGTCCGAGTGCTACTGTCATCCAGGCCAATCGGATTTCACCTCGGAAGAAGCCAGAAGAAGAGGATCTCATACTTTCTCTAATCTGCTGTTTTCTACAAATGAAAGGTTGAACGTTCGAAAAGCACCTTTGATTACCTAAAACATTAAAATAACAAAACCCCAATGGTCCAAGTTAGCGCCGTTGACTGTTATGTCAATGAATCCATCCACATCTTTCGCCAGTCAACTCTTGGGTAACTTTGAACAGCAGGGCCGCCACACTTCTGGCATTTTCGATCTGTCGTTTGCCTTTGGATAGTTCTGAGATTGCACTTGCAAGATCGCACATTCAGATCGTCCTTTTGCTCTTTCATAAGACATATATAAATACGGGTCTTACGCATGTCGTTATCAGGTTAAGTGGGATATCACCGCGGATTAGGCATTCATCTGGGAACTGGCCAGATATCTCAGTGTTGCAATTATTTATAGTTTGGCCCAAGATAGTATTGCGACTGTTCCTGTGAAAACAACGTTTTGATCTTGATTGATACATCGTCGGCTTCATTAATCCATCGTACCATCTTACATTATTGTGCAAGATTTTGCGATCGATCTTATGTAAGAACGAGGCACTCGGTGTCCTTTCGTATTGTCTCTTTCCTATACCTTCTTTTGTCCGACTCTCTGTCTCGTAATCGCATCTCTTTAGTTGAATATTGTGGGGATTTGTCAAATGGGTCTACAGCCCTAACCATCTGAAAAGAGCTTCTTTCATCTTTGAAAAATAATTTTACCAATTCACCGAATTTCACAATGATGATCTGCCGAATGCACTTGGAACTAGAATCAATATCATCAGAATTCAAACACAAAAAAACATTTTCCTCATTTTTCAGTGCCTGAATTGCTTGGAAAAATAACTTAAGGAAAAGGGTTTTCCAAGTCAACAAAAGATATTTTCCTCTCATACCTAAATTCGGGAAAATAATTTCCTTTTTAAAAAATAAAAATTCAGAAATTATTTTCTAAAATATAATTAGATTTCGCAGCTTGGACCGGATACTCTACACTTGAGCATGAGAACCCCAATGTGCATTCTCTAGCCTACGAGTGAGCATGTTGCACCGTCCAAATTGGGAACCACTCAAACTAGACTGGACCGGGCAATTTGATCCGGTTCCTCATTTCATAAAAATGGGATCGGTGATTGTTGGTCCCGACTCTTTTTTTAAAAAATAATTTTTAATTTCTTAAAAATAACAAGAAACCCCAAGAATAGTAAAAACTTTAGTATCTTTTTTAATTTTTTAATTTTTGCTAAGAGATCGGTTCCATGGGACCGAACCAAACTAAACCAATTGGTCCGGTCCAATTCCTGGTTCAGTCCCCAATCTCAAAAATTGAGAATCAGTCCTCTTGATCCAGTTCCGATTCCTAGGTGAAATCGGATCGGACTGAGAACCGATCACCCATACTCCAGCCAAGGTTTTGTAGACCTAGGACCAGTGCCTATGCTTGATTCCTTGGCTTCTCATGTACAAGTCACTATTGTTTGAACAATGTATGCTTGTTTAGGAAAATCAAATGCAATTTTTCTTATCAAATAATGGAAGAAATTTTCTGTTTTATTTTTAAGTTTCAATTCAACATTGGAAACGTTATCATTTTCTTAGAAAATAACTTCCCAAAAATTTTTTTTCATGAAACACATGAAGCCTTAAAATGTTAAAATATTCAATATTCATAAAAAAAGAAAAAAGTCTTTCATGGTTGTCACTGCATTTAAAAATTGATCGCGTTCGTTACCTAATATATTAAAATTTTGAATCACTTGATATTTTGTTCGGGATTTCTACAAGGGTGTTCTTTCGTGATCTTTATTTTTAGATTTTGTGTACTGCATGAAGTGGGTGAAGAACGTCCGTACAATATTAATACCAAATCCCAGTCGATTGTAAGCCATGACGCTATATCGCGCAGTTGATTTTTTGTTTATTTGTAGTTCTTCGGGAGCGTGCTCCATATTAACCTAACTTCTTGTTGGTTTCACATGAGTCGCTGGAATAGTGACTAATATCTATTTAATAAAATACAAAAATACGGACCTATCTGAATAAATTGGATAATGCCACCAGTGATCCCTCTACTTCTGACCTTTGTTTTATGTATTTTGTCCAAATGATGCTTGTACTTACTAAGTAGCGCCACTGTTTGGCCGTAGGATAAAATTTGGCAACCGGAGTGCTATGTTGACAGTTGGAAAGTTAGGTGGCAATATCAGCAGATACGCCACATTTTTATTGGAACATTATTGCTGAGGGATCAATAAAATAAAAAAGAACTAAAAGAGTTTGTGTACTACTGAAATAAACTAATAATAATAAAAAAAAAACCTTACTATCGAAGTCAACTTTTTTTTTCCCTCTTAAAAAAGAGATTCGCGTCAGAAATTTTTAATAGCGTCAAATCTATCTTAACAACAACGATGCAAAGATCAATGGTATCACATTTTATAAAGTACAAGGATCATTTTGATTTGAAAGAAAGTAAAAGGACAATTTGGAATTTTCAGGCAAAAATAGAGGGACCACAAGTGACATTATCCTCAGCTGAAATAGCAAATGGCAGGAACGGAAACTAGCATTCTAATTTTTTAAATTAAGGAGGTAATCAACGTGAATCTAAGTGCCGCCTTTGTCATCTTGTACCGGTATCTTAGTATGGTATTATCACTTAAGAGTTCTGCATCGCTTAAATATATCATTTGAGTGGAACTGGAAAAATCAGACAATTTTGCATACTCCTTTGCTTCCACAGATGTGAGATGGATTTTTGCGACCACTAGGTCGCAATCCCCTTGTTTCATGCTCCAACCATTAGTTTCGACTTTCAGATTATGCTTTCTCTAATAGGGGATCGGCCTCAATCCAATCAATCCAATCTTCAAGTTCCTTGTCGACTTTATTCCGGTCTTGCCACACTAACCAATGTCTTTTTATCACTTTTCAACTTGTCTTATATACATGTATGTAATAAATTATATGAAAATTGACAGAGATTGCCTTTTTTCTTTTTTTCTTTTGTACCAATCAAATTCTAGCAGATGTTATCCGGTACAGATTGTAGTAAAGATAATCGTAATTTGAGTCCATGTTGATATCATAATAGTTCTCTTAGCGAATGCGTCCGGCCTGCCATATAAAGAGGGACAAGCGATGGCGTCATGCGGTTCCAGACATTGACCTTGTACTTATTTTTCTATCCCACAATTTCCATCTCCCTTGCCAGGAAGGAACGTGTCTGGTCGCGTAGCGGGTGCCCGACAATCAATCGCGATTTTTATCTCTTAATCGATCCTTGAAATTGTCTTCTGCCCTTGTGAGTTGAACGTCAGCGACGACTCTAAAACATGGAGACGTCAGCGACGCCTGGCATAATCATGCACCGAGGTTTTGCAATTTTTCTAAGATCGGGTCGTTGATCGTGTTAGGTTTGAAGAAATGGTTTTATAGGAGGAAGAGGCGAAATGCGTTTTGGATGCTGCCGCGTTTCAATTTAGGAGCACAGTTGAAGAAGAGAGGCTTATTGTAAATTGGTGATTGATGTAATACATGCGAGCGATATATTTCAGATTCCCAACAAGTTTGGACTCAATAGTATACAAGTAAGTTACAGATTGTTGAGGCTCCGACTCAAAACCCGATATGTAAGGAAAAGATAGTTGAGATTGTCTTACATTAGTTGTAGAAGGAGTTGGTGGTCAGTTTTTAAGTGTAAGAGAAAACTTCATCTTTTGAAAATTACTCAAGATTGGTATCAGAGTTCAGGTTACCAACAAATTTTGACCTCATAATCATGCAGAAGAGTTAAGGTTGTTACGGCTCCAATCTAGGCCTGATGTGTGAGGGGATAAATTGTTGAGATTGTCTCATATCGGTTATGGAAATAGCTTCTTTAAACTAGCTTTTGAGGTCAGAAATGGCCAAAATCACTTAACAAGATCCTCTATTTACGACAGAGACTACTCACATCATCACGCAGCTGCCGAGAGCACTCCTTAAGCAATGAATCAAAGGAAACTCTCATAGAGAACAACGTAGAAGCAGCGACTCAATCAACTTGAGGAGGACAATTTTCATGAACAACCAAGTTTTTCCCTTTCCACGTATAATAAATGACCATTTAATTTTCTTCAACTCATTTTGTTAAATCAAATTTTGTTCAATTGTATAACCTCGTATTTTTGAATAAGAGTTCGTGCATTTTGCTTGTATTTTCGAATCCCATAACTATGTTCAACCTTCTCTTCCTATAGAATTGAAAATGAATAATGACACAAGTGGTCCCAAAACATTTCTTCAAAAA
This sequence comes from Eucalyptus camaldulensis, assembly GCA_019915185.1. Lineage (NCBI taxonomy): Eukaryota > Viridiplantae > Streptophyta > Magnoliopsida > Myrtales > Myrtaceae > Eucalyptus > Eucalyptus camaldulensis. The sequence continues at coordinate 7,404,397 of JAHSVA010000012.1, forward strand.
TCAATGAGGTCCATGATTTTTTGTTCAATTAATCCCTGAACTTTTAAAGATCTGCTCAATGTAGTTCTTCTGCTAAGTGAATCGCCACATCACGTGCATTTCTCTAATGTGGATTGCCACTATGGCCAAAATAATGATGTGAATTGTCACATCATTTTTCCATATTAGCAAATCTATATGCATATAAAATGTGGAACCCCATGGAATTCATCAATCACACAAAAAATCTAACTTCAAATGAACAAAAATTATGATTAGATCGAATGAAGTCAGAACTTTTAAGGAAATGAGTACCAAAAATAAAAATAAAAATCAAGGACCACATTAAATATTTAAAAAAAAAAAAAACCACAGACTACACATGTCCTTCTCCCAATTGGAAAGCCTTCAAGCTCTCCACTCACGACGTATAGAGATATGAGTATTTTACATGGACAAAATGAAATACATAACTCCATGATTGGTACAAGCAAGAGTTCTGTCCGCGTCCCTCCCTGGTACAAAAGATAAAGTTCAATTGCGTAACTTGCGCTCCACTCGCTTAACAAAGCCCTAGCATGTTTCGAGGATGCAACATATCGATGCCCTTTTGAAATGGAGAAAATTATCTAAAAAGATCTAAGCCTATAATTTTACTAATTAAGACCTAAACCATTTTAAGTTTTGCCAATTGAATCTATTCAGTTAATTTTAACTGAAATCATTGACATAAATGCCAAAAATCCTACGTGGTAAGAATAGTCTTGATAAATATTTTTTAATAATATTTTAATTTTTTTTCAAAATTTTTATTACTTTTTTTGTCTCTTTTCCTTCTTTACATTTTCTTTTTTTCTTCTCCCTTATTTTTTTTTACTCGCGCCGGCCATTGCCGGGCCTTGATGATGGCTAATAGAGGTTGTTGGCCTGAGGTGAGGGATGTTAGGCCTCGGTTGGCAAGGGTAGCCATTCAATAGATTGGATGAGGGTGACCCTCACTAGGGCTTCGCTAGATCAGGCAAAGGTTGGCCTCGCTAGCCCAGGTGAGGACGACTCTTGCTAGGGGACAGAGGGTGGCCCTTGCCTTAGGCCAGTGAACTCTAGAGGCTATCAACTAGGCCCAAGGACGGTTGACAAAGGGGAAAAGAGAAAAAGAAAAGAAAAAAAGAAGAGAGTAAAAGAAAAGAGGAAAAGAAAATATTAATAAAAAATTGAAAAAATAATAAGTCATCATAAAAAATTGACTGCTTAGTGTTAATCGTACTACATAGCATAAGTAGCATACATGTTAGCGATTTGCTGCTAAATTAGTCAGATGAACTTAAATGACAAAATTTATAAATTTTTATTTCTCAATTGATGAAATTGAAAAAATTAGATATGGTGTGACAAAATTATAATAAGTTTATAACTTTTTTGATAATTTTTCATTTAAAATGCGACTTCTCTTTCAAGAGGAAATTCTCATCCAGTCACAAATCCATGGATCAGGTGAGATCATAACCATTTAACATATAAAAATTTATATGTAGGGTTCTCGTACACCTCATATGATCAAAAATATTATCGATGTGATTCAATCCTGCGCAAGTTTGAGACCAAAGGTTCCCAAGCATCATTACTAATTCAACTATGGTGGCTGCAATGTTGACTTTTATTTCCATGCCTGAAAGTAGAAATGTCAGTTGAAAATCGGAAGCTAGACAAGGCAAGACCCCGGCAAACGGCGATAAGATTCGCTTGTGTCAGGGATGTAACATGGTCAAAAGCTAAAGAAGATGATGGTACCGTGGATCATGCGCCCATGATGGCCCCATTCGCCATTTGCCATTGTCCCAAGTTGAGGTGTCCCCATCCCAGCAGCTCCTTATCTGTAGATCTTTCCCCCATAGCACTCTTTCCTTTGATTGATGCATCATAAAGTCTCAGAATTAGGGTTTTGGGATTGCATATGCTTGGGACTACCTTACATAATACATATTTTCTTTTTCTTTCCTGGTAACCATATGTAACATGGGAGCGAAAATCTGATAATCTAAAAACTCATCACGTACCTTAAATCCTATAAATTAGCTAAATCCAGGACTTGGCTAGTGTTTTCTACTCTCACATAGAGAGGCTTACACATAATTGATGAGATTTGGACAAGTGACATCCAAAATCTAAAATGGAAATTACTTAATGGCTTAACCAACTACACCAACCATGAAGCCCACTTAACATAGTATAAAAATAGGATAAAATTGGAAAAAATTGTCCAAAGTCATAAACCTATTATACGATAGCCAATTCAATTTTAAATTTTTAAATTTAATAATTTTAATCTTAAATATTTTGATAATTTTTCATTATAGTTATTTCGGTCAATTTTGATTAGAAATTGCTGACATGTAGTTAACGTTGGGTATTTCATGTGGTATGACCAGCACTGATATAGACAATTTTTTAAAATTTCATTAACTTTTATTTTCCAATCCTTTTTTATTTTTATTTTTCCCTATTTTTATTTTTATTTTTATTCTTTGTCCACAATCTTAGTGCATAGATATATATTTATCTAAAATGTCACTTTTGGCCTAAAACAGTGGACTATTGAGTAAACATGAAGCTCTTACAAATAACGAAAGCCACAGCAAAAAAAATCACTCATCTGTCTACCTATCGCTCACTATGCATTACAATATTTTCACAAGCGAGGTGAACCCTCCATGGATCAAATTTGATAAAGCTGTATATTGGCTTTCTCTGGGAAAAGCACCAAAATTCCTGAATAAAAAGAAAATTAGATGCATCAAATAAATCGAAATTTTATATTTAAGAAGGCCTTACGAAAGAGAGCAATGCTAGACTTACAAAGGAGAGAGAAGTCCGTCTGAAAAGTACACCGCAAAACAAGCTTCATTTCGTTTGTAGCGTTCTTCATCCGTAATGCTCCCTGCTTTCTCAAGCATTTCATGGTCGGTGATTACCTTTCCGGGTGAGCTCAGGAATGCATTTCTCTTGATCAGAGGAGACCACAATGCGCTTTGCTCGTAATCAAAGCCGGCATGTCCTGACTCGTTGGGAAATTTATGAAGAAGCTGATGAAACATCGACTTTGAGATCAGTTGGACCCTAGTCTCTATTGGCAATGTGGGCGATGATGAGATTTGAGGGAGAGACATAAATGTGATATTTTATGGGATTACTGTTAACTATTCTAAAATCTTAAACTGATAAATGAATGCGTGATTTATTAATTAAATATTCTAATACTTTCCTTACGCTTAGTCTAGTCTTTTTACCTAGGACCGAGTGTGAAAATTTAATTAGGGAGGCAAATAAGACATAATAAGATCTAAAGTCAAAGCCTCTAGCTCTAATACCATATAAAATGCTATTAGACCACTGTTAACTGTTCTAAGAGCTCAGTCTAGTGGATAAAGGAAGGATTTTTTTATTTATTTAAATAGCCTAACAATCAACTAAGATGCTACATGAGTTATTAGTCAAAGACATAATCTAGAGCTTTTTGAAGAAATTAAGGTAACGAGTACCGAATTTTGAGAAATATAAATGGAGGTGTCGTGCATACGGGCGCGATTGTAACTGGAGGTTCTTGGCAAGATCCAATTGATTGCTCATCCAGGTTTTTAAGCTAACTAAATAAACCAATATTGCTTTATCGAGAATGATCATATGAGAATCTTTATTTACACACTCATTCAATGGTGAGGGTGAAGTAACTTTTTTTTTACATTGGTAGAGTTGGCAATGGACTTGACGATAATCCATACTATTATCACTACTATTGGTAATAAATATACCCATTTTTTTTTGTTTCCGCATGCATATGATCATCTACGTTTCTAAACTATATAGGATACGATAGAACACATCAAAGTCCTATCTGCTGGTGCACCTGAAGTTCTAAATCTCGTATGCAAAATGCGATCAAGTTCTTGACATTTCAATTGGTTCAGTTAAGTCCAAAATTTTTGTTTAGAAAGCGAAATCAAGCCCTCGAAGAACAATACCTGAAATCCCCTTCGTGGCATAATTAAATTGATCTTTCAAATATAAGTTTTATGACATAATTGTATTTTCTTCCAGAAGTTCAGCACTTCATTACACCGGCTGAAAAGTTAAGGAGTTAGCGTGCATTTTTTGGGTGGGATTTCCTTTTGATTCGGGTAGTAAGTGAAGTAACGGGCGGACGGTTTGATTCGGTTTCGGGTACACAACGGCCTTTACTGCAAACCTGCCACAATCCATATGCAGTTTTGGCCCAAAACCTATGGCCCTTTTATCGAATGCTTGTTTCTGTACGTAGAAAGCATTTCGATCCCAACTCTTATTCAAACTTTACGGTTTGCTTCTCTCTCGTTCTCCAACGACGGCGACACTGGAATGGCAAGTCAGAAGACCACGTCCTCCCTCTCTCTCCGACGAGTCTTCCATCTAATGCCACGGTGGTCGACCGACGAGGAATTATTCTTGTCATCGAAATCAATTTGATCGACAGTTGCTCCAACGCTCTCTTAATTCTGCCATGCGATGTCCCTTGCTTTTGTGACGGAGATAATTGGAACTAGGATCTTGGATTTGTGTGAGTACTCAGGTTTTGCTTTAAGGTTGAACAGCGTAAATTTCTAGTGTTCTTTATCGCTCATGGAGCATTTTTCTGTTAATTTCTTCTTCTCTTGGATTTAAATTACAAAATCTTTTAGCTTTCCATCTTATTTCACAGCACACACAGGTAGCAGTCCCCAAATTCAAAAAGAGAGAGAGGGGAGGGATCACTTCAAATGGACGAAGAACATACTTTCCACTTATTGCCGCACTAATTGTATTCCGTAAAGAGAGTCGTTGGCACTTCTGTAAAGATAGAGTTCTTATAGAACAAAGAGAAATGCTTATTGGACTGTCCTTAATTTACTATGAGATCAACAGCTTATATTGGTAAAAAAAGATAAATAACAAATAATTATAAATTATTATAGGGTCCATCCCTTCGAGATTCTGTGGTCACAACATGTTGTTATTCTTCCTGGAGTTCCTTCATCAGTGGAATTCACTCTAAGGAGTTCTCGATGTCTATCACGAAGCGGTACTTCACGTCATTCTTTTGAAGCCTCTCAAGAGCTTCGTTCGAGTACTGAATAGGAATCACTTCAATCTCGGGATGTATCTCATGTTCGGCACAAAACTCGAGCATCTCCTGCGTTCGCTTGGTACCGCCGACTGTGCTTCCAGAAATACTCCTCATATCTGAACAAGATACATGTGATTTAATAGCGCCAAGAAAGTCATGGGGTCCTAATCTACCAGAAGAGGAAGTGAAATGTAAGATCTGTGGAGAGAATATTTACCCATGAGAAGACTCAGGGGACTAAGTTTCAGTTCCTCGCCTGGGAAGCCCACCAAAGCCAAAACTCCTCCTGCCTTGAGCAATGACATGTACAGATCCAAAGGGTGATCTCCTGATGCAGTGTCGATTATGAAGTCTAGCGATTTGGACAGAGCCTGTAAAAGAAGCCGCAGAATCAGATCTACTTTCGACACCCGCCATTCGAGAAACCTCAAGATTTCAAGTGGGTTCTGGTCATTAGACTCTCACCATCATTTGTTCTTTGTCAGATGAGAGCACGAAGTTGTCTGCTTTCAGCAGGTTCAAGGCATCGTCTTTCTTGGAAGTGCTTGTGCTGAAAACGGTGACGTTCAATCCGAAAGCCTTGCCAAACTTCACGGCCAAGTGGCCGAGCCCGCCGAGTCCAATCACTCCTAATGATTTTCCAGGCTGATTCATGTTGTGCCGGATCATTGGAGTGTAGACCGTGATCCCGGCACACAACAAGGGTGCTGCTTGAGCTAATGGATACTTGTCAGGTATCTTGTAGCAATACCTACAGATTCCACATTTTGTTATGAAATATTCAATGGATTAGGCATTGGAAGTGAAGATATGGAGAGAAGATTGAGGATACTAGCAAATTGGTAAATCGGCAACACCAGTTGTGGAATTGTCGTCGAATGAGATTGGAGTAATCTTATGTATATATTAAGTGATGCGTCCAACGATTATCGGGCGGATCTTTGAAGCGAGGTTCATAATCACGCACCTCTCATGAGCGACTATGAACTGCGAGTATCCTCCCTTGCAAGTGCTGCCATCTGCATAAGTGCCGCCATCTGCATAAGTGCCGCCGATCGTAGGAACTACACCTTTCAAACAATGCATTTCTTGTCCGCCATCACAGTTCACGCAATCTCTGCACGAGTCGACATAAGTTCCGACACCCACATGGTCTCCGATCTTAAACTTGCCGACGTCTCTACCCACGTCTGTTATGATCCCCACGATCTCATGCCTGAATATATCTCATATAAGCATCACACCCCAAACAAAGATTGAAATTATACACACGTCGAAAAGAAATTCTCCACAAGCAGCACTCATCGCCGTCGAATTACTAAGTTAGTGACACGGTTGTAGTGACAAGCACTGGGTCGACGGTGATAAACAGCGCAAATGGAGAATTTCTTCTTGGCCGGCAGCGTCTCTGAGAATAATCATGAGGAAAGACACAAACGTTTGAAGAAATAGACCATGCTACAATTACATTAGTAACAAAGGTAGCATACCCTGGGACCATGGGATATTTGGAGTGCTTTAACTTGTTGCGAGTGAACAATACATCCGCATAGCAAATGCCGCAATGAGTAATTTTCACCGAGACATCCTTGCTCCCGACCGCTCTGTCACGAGAACAATGCAATAAACATTACTCATCGGAAATGACAAGATATCTTATGGATCGAGGTCACGCGTTCAGATGACGAGATCAGCGACTCAATACGTGATTGGCTAGTTCACCTGCGACTGAACTCGTAAGGAGAGAGAAATCCCGACTCGTCTCTCGCCGCCCATCCATGGCAGTTCTTGCCCGTCGCTACGCCTGAACTCATTTTATCTGTTCTTTTTCCTTTGAAGAGTTGATTACAGAGACGGTTGACAATCTGCTGCGTCCCGTGCTATATATATATGTATATCTCGGGTTCTTGCGCTGTTCTCAAAAACGGCATTGCCTACGTCATGTGTATTACTTTTGCAACTTTAATTCTTTTGACTCCCAATTGCGATAAATACGTACAGGCTGACGCCCATTTAGCGTCATGGCTTACTGCTAAGATAATTATACCGCCGCCACAAGAATGATCAGACAAAGAAAAGGTCGTTGCAGAGAGACATCCACCAAGTAGACTGACGCAGATAAAGCGATACTTTGGAAAGAATTCCAAAGATGGTGTTTATTTTAAATAATGAAGTACTGATTACAATATTTTTGGCGCCTATTTATAAGAAGGTCGTCATCTAGAAAATAACAAAATAACTTAAATCTAGTAACAAAATTGAAAAGATATTGATAAACTAGGAAATCTAAAATCTAATAACAAATTAAAGAAACGATATTGATAAATCAGAATATTTCAGATAAACCAGAATATCTGAAATCTAATAATAAATAAAGGGAAACGCGTGAATCAAATATTGTAATCCCTTTTGCAATCTTGAAGATCACACAATCCTCTTTGATTTGTGGGACCGCCCGCTCTTATGACGCTTCATTGTTTCCAGAAAGGCATTTGCATGTTGTTCTACATCATAGACCCACTAGAAAAGTCCACGCAACCACCGTAGTACAAGCTAGGTTGACTAATCCGGAAGACCTAACCGTCAAAATACTAAATGTGATGGACGGAAAGCAATTGGATCCCTAGATATTTTAGCTCGTATATTCAAGCCCCAAATGCTTTTCAATATCATTCTAAAGTTAGTTGATTGGCGATTTCGACAATAGCGCCATTTTATACATTTTCTTCCATGCATATTATTATTAAGATTTCACTAATTTTCCGTCAAGGAGTAGATGAATCTTCTACGAAGACTATAATTTACCATATTATATTAATGCTCAAGTTTTTTTTTTTTTTGGGTCAATGCCTTGAAAAATCCCGAATTAATACATTTGTGATAAATTTACCCAAAATCAATTTATTTATCACCAAAAATCTCAAACTTGTATATCTTTGACAAATTTACCATAAACTGATATACTTATGGCAAATTTACACTCATGTGTGAGTTTAATTAAGGAAAATAAGAGGGTGACGGCACCACCCCTCCTTGGAGATTCCTTGAGAAAATTGTGGATCTCTTTTGGATTCGGTGAATAAAAGATAAAACTTCAAATGAAAAAGAAACTAGAAAAAATAATATTACATTGAAAATTAAGCGGATGGTTTAAACATCTTGGATTGCTATTGAAAACACCTTTATGATTAAATACTTTTCACACTTCAAATCGCGAATGAAAATATTTATCAATGAATAAAATGAATACAATTATCAAAATAAAGAGTCGAATACCTAATTTACATTACTTAAAAATTAATAAACTTTGCTCAAGTCATGACTATCTAAGTTAACTCCAAATAAAAGGTATGATCATATCATGACTAACTAAAAATTAATTTTAATAAAAAATTCAAGTGTATTGGATTTGTTTAATTAAAATTTTAAACCTCAATGCTTTTTTTTTTTCTTTTTGTACAACTCCTTTTTCTTTTTTTCACCATGCGAACTTCCAAAATTTTCAATTATTCTGTAATTCTTTGAAATCTCATTAAATTAGGTTAAACTACAGGTGTGGGTTGCTAGTTTGACTTTTAATGTATTTAGAATTGGTGAAATTGTTTCCGCATGTACTTTGCAATTGAATTGATTTTTATATTTGAGTAGTTATTCAAAGTAGTTATTCAAGAGGAAATTCTCGTCCAAACACAAATTCATGGATCGGGTGAGATCATAACTGTTGAAAATATAAAAATTTATATGTAGGGTTCTCTTACCCCTCATATAATCAAAGATATTATCGATGTGATTCAATCCTGCTCAAGTTTGAGACAAAAGATTCCCAAGCATCATTACTAATTCAACTATGGTGGCTGCAATCGTTGACTTTTATTTCCATGCCTGAAAGTACAAATGTCTGACGAGTTTGAAAATCGGAAGCTAGACAAGGCAAGACCCCGGCAAACTCAGCGAGAAGATTCGCTTGTGTCTGGCATTTAACATGGTCAAAAGCTAAAGAAGATGATGGTACCGTGGATCATGCGTCCATGATGGCCCCATGAACCATTCGCCATTGTCCCAAGTTCAGGTGTCCCCCTCTCAACAGCTCCTTATCCGTAGACCTTGCCCCCATAGCACTCTTTCCTTCGATTGATGCATCATAAAGTCTTAGAATTAGGGTTTTGGGATTGCATATGCTTGGGACTACATTTCATAATGCATATTTTCTTTGTCTTTTCTAGTAACCATAAATTACATGGAATCGAAGATCTGACAATCTGAAAACTCATCAGGTACCTTAAATCCTATAAATCGGTTAAATCCAGGATTTGGCTAGTGTATTTTGCTCTCACATAGAGAAAGCTTACACATAATTGATGAGATTTTGACAAATGAAGAAACCTCCGTGAGTCCACGCAATATAGAGTCTGTGCGGCGTCCGCTTTCACGTCATTGCCAACTTCACCTGTCTACCAGTATTGACTTTTTTGGTTTTTCCCCCAAGCAAAGGAGGAAAGGAATAAATAATTGGATAATACAAAGTCTGTAACATAGACCACACATTTTCTAGACTTCCTTTGTGTCTTGAAATTAAATATTTCTCTGATCAGCAGTCATTCTCGTGAATTTTGGGCGAGGCTACAGACACTAAATAGAACTTTATCAAGGGTTATCATACCAAATCATATGCTAAGTTATTGGAATCGAGGACTAGACCAGTTCCCTTGGAAACCACTTACTCTGGGCTGGTCAATTTCAATAGATTGGAACTTGTAAGTACTAATCCGGTTCTCGATTTCTTTGTACACCACTACCTATAGTATTAGTTAAAAGAGATAAAAGTCATTTTTTGTTTTGTTTAAATAGACTGGCCAAAGATTAAAAAAAAAGTTGTTTTTTTAGTATCTGTAGCATTTCTCGCCCAAATTCGCGACAATGACTGCTGATCAGAGAAATATTTAATTTCAAGACACAAAGGAAGTCTAGAAAGTGTGGGGTCTATGTTATAGACTTTGTATTATCCAATTATTTATTCCTTTCCTCCTTTGCTTGGGGGAAAAACCAAAAAAGTCAATACTGGGAGACAGGTGAAGTTGGCAATGACGCGAAAGAGGACGCCACACGGACTATATATTGCGTGGACTCACGGAGGTTTCTTCATTGCCACCCATCAGGAATCCTCGAAAACCTGCGATATTTACTCAGTAGAGCTCTCGCACATCACCATTCATAGAAAAGAAAGTGAGAAATGACTTCAGACAAAGTGATGACGATGAGCAACAACTGCCATGGATGGGCTGCAAGGGACGACACAGGACTGCTGTCTCCTTATGAATTCCAGCGCAGGTATATTTGCACTTTCGCGATATGTTTTTATTGAAGTTGTTGCTTGAAACTCGTCCGTCAAGAAGCAACGAGCCTATGTTTCGTGTGCTGTGAATGGTTATGCCCGCAATATCGTCAGTAGAACCAGTCTCATAAGATGCATGTTGCTTGAGACTACTACAATCATTTTAGCTATGGAAAGTCTTAACATGTATTCACGACTTTTCGCTTTCTAACCAAACATGTTTTCATAGTTTCTATGGGTGGGAACATGAAGTTTGTGATTATTTTTGAGAAGTTTCAAAAGGTTTTGAGGCATTATTGTGATAAATCCCAAGGTTATAGTCCTTTTTTAGGCATCGATCAATATTTCTCCCTACATTTATGTATGAATTCACGCATGAATATGTTAATTGATAATAGCCGAAGATGATGCCCTCACCACTTCCAAATGTCTAAACTAAGAAAATTATTCTTGCACAGATCGGTTGGAGGCAATGACGTTTCGGTGAAAATCACTCATTGCGGCATTTGCTATGCTGATGTAGCCTGCACTCGCAACAAGAGAAAGAATACTGTGTATCCTGTGGTTCCGGGGTACGTTAATTCTTCTCAATTTCATTTACTAATGCGCAGTTCATTAAATTCTTCAAAAACGTTGGCCATGGAAACAACACTTTGAATTGCACCAATATCCTCTAAATTAAGCTTGTATATATATGAATAGGCACGAGATCGTGGGGATTGTACAAGAAGTGGGTGATGAGGTTAGTAAGTTCAAGGTCGGAGACCATGTGGGGGTTGGACCCTTCGTTGACTCATGCAGAGAGTGTGCGTACTGTGATGTTGGGCATGAAGAGCACTGTTCCAAAGCAACTCTAACAATCAATGGCACTTGTAAGGACGGTACCATCAGCAAGGGAGGATATTCGAGTTTCATAGTTGTCCATGACGGGTAACCTTTCTATTTGTACTTGTTGACCTGTTGGTTAGAATTTCACGATGGTGTAACTATGGGAAAGATAATGTCAGATTTGCGGGCAGTGTGCATAAGCAGAAACTAGGATGATTATTACGTAGGACTTGTTTTATCGACCGGGACATTGCTTGATTGCATCGTCAACGTACGGAATAATTAGACATTAATATCTTTATCATAGAATATTCTCCACCTGCGATTTGTCCCTGAAAACTTTTGTAGTGTCTTCTTTGGCTTTAAGCAAACATCACTCTGCGAAGTGGTCTGTGATGACATTTCAGAGGGATTTATGGGGGCAATGCGCTAGCTTTTAAGGGTTTTCCATCATCTAACTTATCCATATTTTCTCCACTGAAATACATTTCCATCTAATTCATGTGATTTTATGATGGACTTAAATATTAAATGCCTGATCTACAGGTATTGCTACAAGATACCTGACAAGTATTCTCTACCTCTAGCAGCACCTTTGCTATGTGCGGGAATAACAGTATACAATCCGATGATCCACCACAAGATGAATCAGCCTGGGAAATCACTAGGAGTGGTCGGACTAGGTGGGCTCGGTCATATGGCTGTGAAGTTCGGTAAAGCTTTTGGACTATATGTCACTGTTTTCAGCACAAGCATTTCCAAGAAAGATGATGCCTTGAATATGCTAAAAGCAGACAAGTTCGTACTTTCGTCTGACAAAGAGCAAATGGCTGTAAGAATTCCACATCGAAACGTCATTTGAAGTCTTGGGAATTCTCATGTTTGGTGCCTTAAAAATAGATTCAGATCTTTTCTTCGCAGGCACTGGCTCATTCTCTGGACTTCATAGTCGACGCAGCCTCAGGAAATCACCCAGTTGATCTATACATGTCGTTACTTAAACCAGAAGGAGTCTTGGCTTTGGTGGGTCTTCCAAGTGAGAAAATAGAACTCAGCCCGCTCAGCCTTCTCATGGGTAAGTATTCCTTCACCTGGTGTAAATTACAAACCATAACTTGCATTGTATCATAATTCATAAATTGCATATCTGATTCAGGTGCAAGAAGCATCTCTGGAAGTGCAGTGGGTGGCACGAAACGGACACAGGAGATGATCGAGTTCTGTGCTAAACATGAGATATCCGGAGATCAAAGTGATTCCTATCCAATATGCGAACGAAGCTCTCAATAGACTCGAGAAGAGTGATGTGAAGTACCGCTTTGTGATAGACATTGAGAACTCCTTGGAGTGAACTCATAGTATTTCTGTTTTCAGTGACAAAACAACGTGTGTGGCAATAATAGCAGGGACGACTACTCTTTCCTACAAATGTGTTCATCTTGTTTTCAATAAAAAGGCCTAAACGATTATGATTTCTACTTTAAGTGAACTTATATTACATTGATATAGTTAGGCAAAACATGGTCTCAAAGATGAAAATTTTATTTATAGCATCATCTGTATTCGGCGAGATAATATGCAAGTTCGTCGTCAGCAGCATCGATAGAATTAGAGGATCAGTAGGGCTAATGGGGCAACTAGCCTCCTCCCCGAATGATAAATTTTTCTTTTACAATATTTAAGTAGACCAAAGACATAGTCAAATATTTGCCACATTCCCCTAGTGTATGTCAAATCTTTGAAGTTTATTTTTAGTGAAAGTTGTCTGGTCCCTCTATAGTTTCTACAATTTACTCAAGATTGATGTAATATTTAAGTAGAATTACTACATTAGAGCGCAACAAACATGACCCCATATATTATAGAGAAGTATAAATATTACATCTAGCTAATCTACATATTTGAATGACTAATCACTTGACATCTGGATAAATATAGGGTGTGTTTTTCTTTATCCCTTACTTGAGAAAGTTCTTGTAACAAGTCCTTTGATTAGGGTTTTACAGATATGGATATCTCTCACATTTACATGTAAGGGCCTTGTAAATTTCCACCTACCAGCCCCTAATTGGTGAGTTTATTCCCAAACATGTGACCCCTAGCTAACCCAACCAAACAAATAAAAAAAACCTTCACATGTGCGGATGTTATGGTGATGAATGACCAATAATCTAAGTGTTGGGTTAGTGTAAAACATAGTGTAAATTTGAGGTAGCTAGCAAGTATCACCTAGAGGGGGTGAATAAGTGATTCTATAAGATTTTGAAAAAAATAATGCGGAATAGAACTAGTCAAGATCAAAGTCCACACAAGGATCAAATTCTAGAAATCTAGAATATGTTATGTGGTAGATCAGACATTAGAAGCACCTAGTAAGTGTGCACTTAATTTGCTTGGAAAGCCGGGGGTCACATGTATTGGGAAAGTTAGAAACAGCCTTAAGACGGATTGGATTCTACTAACAATTTTCTTGGAAAGTTAGAAATAGCTGGCACTAATCCTTTACACAATATATACCACTATTTGGACTCAGCTGCTGCTCTTACACTTGTACACTTAATCCTTTGCACTATTGCCAAATAGTATGAATATCAAAATAGTACAACAGAGAGCTTATAGCTAAGAACAACAGGAGGCAGACTTCTTAACCTTGTGTATTTTTTTCTCACTCATGGTTCTTCATGGTCTTCTCTTTTATACTCTTCCTTAATCTATTTGTTGAAGATGAATTAGAGAAGCAAATAACCATTGGAGAGTTTCCGTTGAGTTGCTGTCAAAGGAAAGTACTGCCCATACAGTTTCTTTCCTTGAACCTCTGTAGGCTAACCAAAAATTGCAACTGCTACTGTCTTCTCACTATAGTCTCTAACTGACTTGTTAGACGACCTAACTACTTTGCTACCTGCTTTACCTGGATTCTGCTACTGTGCGAATCCAAGTCTTTTGACAGCTACTTAGCTGACCTAATGAACATCTTCAGATGTATTTGGTTGTTACATTACCATTGACCTGATCTTTACAATCTTAGATATAAACATCATCAACAATTGATATTTTTGGTTGAATGGTGCTGTTTGTCATAATAAGACATTTGCAAACTTCTTTCTAATGAATCGCACCATGAATGTTGCATAGTCTTTTGGTCTAAACATCTGCATACATTATAGTTAGTTATATACTAAGGATAGTTTGGATATCATCAAAATCACTTGAAGATGTTTTCTCTAACAAAAATAACCAAATGATGTCTAAAGCAGGAAAATGAAAAGTATTTGTCATGACGCTAAATCAGAGAAATAATCCTACTATGACTAAATTTATAAAAAAAAAAAGGTGATTTTTTTTTTTTTTGGTTGTTGCTCATGATGCCTATTTAGCTGAAAATTTCATTGAGGCAAAAAATGTTTGTTGCCATAGACTTGACAAAAGCAACGAATTTTTATAATCTTTGGTGAGTTGATTGAAACAAAAAATGAGTTTCATCTCTTTTGACTAATTATATAGTTAGGGGCATGCAGAAGAACCGAGAGCCGCTCGAACCGCCCGAAACTAGATCAAATCATCCCAGAATCAATGATTCCCAATGGAGCTAGTCTAGTTCTCAATTTCAATAAATTGGAACCGATGGCTAGTAGTCCAATTTCCAGTTCTAAGTGTGGAACTGCCTACCCATACACCATGATCGGACTGGTAACATAAATTTAATTTTCTAAAAATTAAAATCCTAAATCCATAATCTCACTTGTTAGTCGTCTTGTCTCATATTGGTGTCTTTTGCCTCAACTCTCTCAAGTAACTCCCTTAGTCTCTTCATTTCTCGACTCTTAACTCCCATCAACTCATGACCTCAACTCTAAACTCCCATCAACTCATGGCCGTGCCTTTGGCCTTCCCTTGCAAACACAACTCTTGGGTTTGCCTCCCTCTCTTGCTCTCAGTCCCCTCCATTTGTTGTAAGTTAGAAGTCTTAGTTGCTGCCAGTTGCCCCTTTTTAGTTTCTTCAATCTACTCATCGTTTGAAGTACTGAGAGAAAAGTGAAGTATTCTTTGCAAGTGTTTGAGAGGAAACTCTTTAGGCTACATGGACTATAGAATCTTGTCACGACCTGTGTTTGAATTGACTACTCATTAGTTCATGACTTCTTGGTAAACAAGCCACTGATCACGTGAAACTTGATGGGAATGGTTCTAGGGTGGGAACTGCCTACCTTGGAATCAATCATCCCTAACTGTAGTGAGTTAATACAAAGATGGAAGAGACAGAAAATAGAAGATGAAGAAAAGTTTTACGTGGTTTAGTCGACCAAGAAAAAAGTTCCTTGGAAGTTACATCCACAATAGAAAAACCTCATATTTTAAAGCTTTTTCTGGGGAGATTCATCTTCCTTAAATATAGAAGAGTACAACTTAGTTACCAAATATAACATGTGAATTTTATGGTAAATACAATTATTATACATTTGACTTTGATCCTCAATCTTATCATTACTTGGCAAGTTTATTTTGCCAACACACTCCCTCTAAATAGGGGCGAAGATGTCTTTCGAGGTCAACTTGGCCAACATTTTGTGAAAATGCTCCTTTAGAAAGGGGCGTGGTCACATCAGCAAGTTGTTCTTTGCTTCGAACATAAAGAGTTTCAATAGTTTTGACTAGAACTTTCTCTCGAATAAAATGACAAATAACTTCTATGTGTTTTGTTCTATTAATGAAAGACCGGATTTGATGCAATGAAAATTGCTACTTGGTTATTAGAGAATGGCTTCATAGGAACACAATGTCCTTCAAGATCCAAGTCACTCAATAGCTAGCAAAGCTAGACCAATTCACATGTAGCAGATGCCATAGCTCTGTATTCTACTTTAGTGCTCAAATAAGCAACCAAACTCTGCCTTTTGCTTTTTCATGTAACAACATTACCTACTACAAGAGTACAAAATTGATGGTGGACCTCCTATTAATAGGACTGCCAACCGAATTAGCATCTGCATATTCTACGACCTTTGCGTGACCATTCTTAATAACAGTGATATGTCCTTGACACGACTTAAAATACCTCAATATACAGTTGACAAGCTGCCCATGACCTTCTGTAGGAGCATGCATAAATTGGCTCACAAAGCTAATGGCATATGAGTGTCTAGTTGAATGATAGTTAGAGACCAAGTATACTTTGAAATTGGCCAAAATCTTGGAGATGAGTAGTATTTCTTATGACTTTGTTCCCAAGACCTAAAAAAACTCTACAGGTTTGGCTCCTAATTTTTTTTCTTCAATAGATCCAATGCATATTTTCTCCAAGAAACAAGCCTTTATTGGAATTGGCAACTTCAATTCCAAGGAAGTATTGCAACCGATCCAAATCCTTGATGTCGAACTTCTCATGCAAATATTATTTGAGAGTTTCAATATCTTGTAAATTATCACCAATAATGACAATGTTATCAACATAGATTAAAACTACGACAATTCCTTTAAATTTTTTTTATTAACAAATAGAAAATGGTTGGACTTACCCATTTAAAAACCAAACGTCAAAAAGGCTGTACTCAACTTTTCCTACCATGCTCGAGGTGACTGCTTGAGACCATAGACTGCCTTCTCGAGTTTGCAAACAAATCCCTACAAAACTCTGGAGAGATGTGATAATAATAAACGTAAGTCTGTATAGGCCGTAGACGATTGATACATGACAAAATCCTGAAGACGAGTCAAGAGTTGAGATGCTCGGGTTGATCGACGCACAAGAGCTATTTCCTAGATAAAGCCATGAATTAAAGCAACCATGCCTAAATTAATAGTGTCTTTCCATCTCTCTAGTTCTCACCAATCACCAAATCATCAGAAACAATTGGTAAGTGGGCAAATTCCATATCAAATCCGCTATTGTCATAATTGTTAGTATTGTCATCACTATTCTCTCCCTGAATTTGATGCTTGGAAGGAAAAAATACACGTAAGTGTCATCAAACAGAACATCTCGAGAAATAAGCATTTTTTTTTTTTGTATGGAGGGACAAAACATTTAGAACCCTTTTTAACACTAGAATACCCAATAAAATGCATTTATATGCATGAGGATCTAATTGACTCCTCGAAGAAGTGTGAACGTAGCGCACATTATTGAACATACAAAAATGAGAGAGATTAATTGACTAGCCAATGAGCTCTTCCATAGGAGAATTGTCGACAAAATTTTTAGACATAATTAGTTGTCGATAATGAAAATATTTTTTAATTTTTTTAAGCGATGTAAACAATCATTTTTTTTGGAAAATATTTTATAAACCATTCATTTATTTTTCAAATAATTTTTTGCCCAGTCCGCAAAACAAATGGAGCCCTAATCTTTTTTTTTTTTTTTTTTTTTTTCCGGTTTGTGTTTTGCTCAATAGAAACACTCGACATATGTGTATTTTGCGTTTGGTTGCAATGGTGTTCTTGTCTGACTCATTTGTCATTTACAGTAACCAAGGATAACATGCTTTTGTCCTATTCATTGTAATTCATTCATGTTTTCGTCATCAAGAACGTGATTAATTACTTGTATTTCTTTCTACCAGTGAGTTATTCTTAAGTATGGTTCTCATGTTCGTACCGAACTTTATTTGTTATTTGATAGGAGCGAAGCAGGAGCAACAAGGGCAATTGTCGAAAAGGGATCGTGACTCAAAGTGTTATATTTCTATGGTATGTCCATGATGGGATGTGACTAAGATGCACCAGTTCATCTTGATGGGACATAATGGAGAGACATATTTTGAAAGGGTGTAAGGGGAGTTATATAAATAACTTTTAGAGATAACCATTGACAAGTTGGCAAAAAAAAAAAAAACATTCAGAAAGAAAATATTCTCTCTTCTTCTCTCTCCATCAAAGAACAAAAATGCATTCCAAATACTGCTTTGAAAAGACAATCGGCATTAACACCGTGGAACTTAAATATTTTCCTTGTGATTGCTTTTGGACCATTGTGAAATCGTATCGTCCATAGTTTGCTTGTGATTCAACGTTCGTTTCTAGGTAATTTGTTCATTGTGCATCGAAGAGGTTAGTCATTTCTTCCGCCAACTCTTCTTCCAATATTGGTATCAAAGCCTGTATTATGATCTTTGCCTTGTTTTCCTATCGAATTTTTTCATTTGCTATTTGATATGGGGATCAAAAGAGGATGAACTTCACATCGTTTGGATGTTCATTGCTCAGAAATTGCAACATGAATCGTCGAAAAATGAACCAAAGTGAAGAACGGGTTTGGAGGATGGATGATCGTTTGACAATTAATTTTTGGTAAAAAATAAAATTTAATTACATGGGGGCAAAAGGTCTCATTAAGACGAGCAAAACAACGGGTTGAACGCTGCCAAAAGACACTGAACGCATCCACACACACAGCCAGAAGCTATGGCTTGTACATGCCATGCGCTCCACACACTAGGAATGCCCAATGTGTGATCGCCATGCGTGTGTTGGCGAACCCACAAGTGCTAACGTTATCAATGACATCAGCCAACAGTCGATAACCGACGCAATGACATCAACTATCGGTCAATTGGCAGTCAACAACTTGATCTGACCCTATTGCCAACCTGATTTGCCTAAAGACTCAACTCGATCTGATGACTCGACTTGATTGACTGGTCAATTAATTCGACTAGTTGACTGATCAGGTGGTTGGACTAGTCACTAGTTAGGTCGGTCGCCAGTTGGATCGGTCTAACCAGTCGGACCGGGCATAAGCCTTATTGGTTCATTGGCACGTGCGCCACACACATCGCGCATTTAGGTTGCACATGATAAAATTTTTACTTTTTTATTTTTCTGTTTCTCTATTCCCTGGAACAGGTTTGGAAAAGAAATCCATTTGGTAATATAATTTGATTTTCTATTTCTAGAACAGATTTTTATTCCAAAAATTGATTTGAAGAAGAAACCAGAAGCTAAAATTTTTAACTTCTCAATTTTTGACTAAAAATCAATTTTTGTTCCATAAATTTTGTCATGCGTACCTTAGTGCTTGTGGGCACGTGTAGGGTCTGATTGGTGCATGGGTGGTGGCGTTTGGTTCGTATGGATATGCTCTACATTGTGGCATATTATTTTACTTGTTTGAGATTTTTAAAGGTATTAAAATGTGTACCGAGCCCTATGTAAGCATTTTTGTGTGTGGTATAAGTGCATTGTTTATTCCTTCTAACTTGTATTTCTCTATGGCTTTGGAAATACAGAAGCTTGTCTAGTTGTAAATAACTATATATATATATATATATATATATATATGTTGTGTAAAGCTTGGTTTGATGATAGCATGTATATGGTTTGACATGGTGGCAATTTCCCGGTTCCTAGTAAACTCGAACGATGGTTGAAGATCATTGATTTTTTCATTACATCTTGAACTTTGCTTTTGATTATAATTCTTGCATGATTATTACATTCATTAGTTAATATTATGCTATGTTTTTTGATAGTAATAGAAAAATTGCAAATTATATGAGGTTATGTAATTATTTTTTTTTCTAGTGGGTGTCTGTAGGTTGGTAGAATTCGAAGGAGTTCTCACCTATAACTTAAAATTTACGCAAATTAAAATAGTTAATGATATTAGAACAATAGTACAAAGAAGCTGAACGTAGTGAATTGTTGTTTTAGTGTCTTTGTTAAATTATCATTGTTGACACCTAAAATTTTAATTAGGTTTAATTAGGTCTTAATTTCTTTTAGATAACAAAAACCAAATAAATAACAAAAACAAACAAAACAACAACAAAAGAAAACAAAAGAAAAGCAAAAAAAGCAGCCCCTCCCCTCTTTTCCTCTCTTTCCCTTCGCACAAGCCCGCGAGGCCCAGCCGCGTGGCCAAGCCCGGCCCCTTCTCCTTGTCTTCTTCCTCCCCTATCTTCTTCCCCAAACCATATAAGCAGCACGCGCCGGAGAGAAGGACGCGCGCGACGCCGGAGCAAAGTGGAGGAATAGTAGCGCACGTGGAGCAGGGGGCGGCTGGCGTCTGATAAGAGCGTGGGAGGGGCAGCTGGCGTCGGATGGGACGCCGGTTCGGCGGCCGGAGGCCGCTTGGCGCACGGGGACCGGCGGCCAAAGCTCCGTCGACCGGCTGCTCCCTCGCCTATAAATAGGCCCCCGTTTCCGTTGTTGAAGACACACGCCAGAAGATCGCAAGCTTGGAAACTTCTTCCTGAGAGACTTCGGAGGAGGTTGAAGAGCGAGCGAGAGGAAGGCGAGTGAGAGAGAACTCGGGTCGTGAGTTCGGCTGACCTCCCACTGAGAGACTTTGGGGGAGGTTGCCGGCGAGCGAGTCCGAGGCGGTCAGATCCGGCCGGTGGAGGCTCGGATCTGACCGGAGGGAGAGAAAAGCGAGGTCGGAGGAAGCAAAGGAGTTCTAGATCCGCGAAGAGGGGCGGAAGAAGAGGTCCCCCTCGACGCCGCTGCTGTGCCGAATCCCGCCGTGCCGCCGACACCGCCAACTGAGTCCAGACGCCACAAACAGGTAGCAGATGCCTTCTAATGCGTCGTCCTCGTCAATCCGTTGTTGATGCCCTGTCGGAAACCCTAGCCGCCGTTCGCCGCGTCGCTGTCTTCAGCCACCGCGAGATCCAATCTCCGGTCGCCCTCTATCCGCCATTCCCCTCGGCATCATCATCCGTCGCCGCCGTCGTACCGCCGCACCACGTCCTCCTGCCGCTGCTGTCCTCTGTTCGTGTCGCTGCCGTCGCCGCCGCTGCCGCCGGGACGCCTCATCCCCCTCCCTCGGCGCCGGGAATCGGGAACCCTAGGGTTCCCGATTTTCCGGGTTGTGGCCGCGGGTCATCGGATCGGACTCGGGCCACGAACCGGGTAGGGTTTTTGCGTTCTGAGGCCGGGTTGAAATCGGGTCGGAAGTCGGGTTGGGTGCTGGAGCCGGGTCGGGTAGGGTTTTTGCCGAGAGCCGGGTCTTAGAGTGGGTGGTCGGGCCGGGCCGGGTGTCCCCGAACGCCTAGCCACGACGCCGTTTGAAATTTAACAAAAAAAAAAAAGAGTCGGGCCCGCGTTTTGGGTCGTCGACCTGGGTCGGACCCAACCCGCGGATTCGACCCGGGTCGGCTTTTTATATTATTTTATGTAATATTTTAATTAAAAAAATAAAAAAATAAAAAAATATTTTATTTATAAAAAATATTAAAAAATGTTTTAATTTCCAGAAAATCGAAAAATATTAAAAAAATGTCGAAAAATGTTTTATTTTCTAAAAAAATCGAGAAAAATCAAAAACAATTTATTTTCCAAAAATATTTTGAAAAATATTAAAAAATATTTTATTTTCCAAAAAATGACAAAAATTCATAAAAAAGCCAAAAATTCATGAAAAAGCCAAAAAAAATTCAGAAAAAGCCAAAGAGACTTGTATTTTTCCAAAAATACCCAAAAAAAATCCCTTTTGTGCCCAAAAAATTGGAAAACGACTCAAAAAATGTTTTTCCTCCCAAAAATGCATGGAAAATCTCTCAAAAAACTCCAAAAAGTCTTAGGGTTTAAACAAGATTAGGTACCGAAAGGGCATTAGTGATTAACTAGTGTAATCAAGTCCCTGATCCTAATTTCTCTGGTTGCGCAGGAGTGGGTATTTCTCCCGATACTTCACTTGGGTTTCTAATCAACCCACTCCAAATCGATTAGTGGCGACTCCATTTTAAAAATTGATTTATAGGTTAAAAACTCAAACTATTAAAGTCGTGAATTGGTGGACTTAGGAGAGTCCGGGCTTAATAAATTCAGCCGAGCCATTAGCCTCCTTTAGGCGCTCGTACCCGATCACGGGCGCTGAGAAAAAAAGAGGTCGTGACAGCTTGGCGACTCCGCTGGGGACTTTGAAGACTTAGGCCTTTTTTGTCTTGTTTAAATTCTTTACTGACTTAGGTTTTTTCTTCATGTAGGTCAAAAGCTTAGAAATTTATTTTAATTTTGCTTAAAATAGATTGTTTTGTAATTATAAATTGCTGTGCATCCTTAAATGTTTTAGCACTACACATGGCACACACAACCCGGCCGCCCGACTTGGGCCGCCATAGGATTTCTAGGATGGTGTTAAGAAAGATATGACCTCGAACGCGAGACTGCGATGTAGAGGTTGCCTTTCTTTTCCCCGAATTTCTTAGCCGAAGTTAGGAGGGTATGCTACTAACGCGAGACTGTGACGGGCGGATATCCTTTTAATCTCATCAATCCTTCTCAGTTAGAAATCGAGCCACACGTCTCACGCGCATGTCTTTGTGCTTGCCATTTTTCTTTAAAAAGCAAAAGTAATTTCTTTACTTTTACTCAGTCTTTTTATTTGGCCCATGGCAATTTAGGATAAGCTTTTCAAGTCCCAGTTTATATGCGATGGGGAAAGACGATATCCAGTTCATTCCTACTCCTAAGGCAAAGCTCTTCAGATGGTGGGGTCAATTAGATCAGTTTGCCCAAGAGCGTGTGAAGGCCAAAGTCGGTCATCTCCTATCGTTGATCCAAATCACTGTTCGCCTTGAAGTCATACAAGCCATAGCACATTTCTGGTGCCCGAAGATGGTTACTTTTATGTTTGGTAGGTTTGAGCTAACCCCAACCCTGGAAGAATACAACATCATCACTGGAATGCCTCTTGAGAAAAAGCTTGTCAAACCATCAACAGGCCTCATCCCGATACGTGGGTTAGCACGGCTTTTAAGAACTGAAGTCCATACTATGATACAAATTCTTGAAGATAACCATAAAATCTGCCCACTGGAATTTATGAATGCATGTTTCCAAAATCAGCCTATGACCCAGAAAAGTGAGATTTTCCTCCTAGCCTTTTTCGGGCTCATCATCTTCCCCCATCAAAGAAATGCCATAACTCCCAAGATGGCATGGATAGTTGATCAGATCTTAAGAGGGGGGAATTATGTCAACATTATTTTAATTGAAACATTCTTGTCATTTAATCGTTTTAAAGACAACTCAGAGAAAATCATGCGAGCCTCTCCTGAAATTTTACAAGTCTGGTTCTTTTCTCACCTAAGCAAATTTCGAGACTTCATGTGATCGTCTGAAACAAATGCTTTCGAAAATCCGTTACAAAAATTTATGGTTCTAGGACCATACATTCCCAATCAAAGTTGTTTAAATTGGGTAAGCTTCCAAAGAGACCCAGCTCCTGAGGCATTCCAATGGTGTGCTGGTTGGTTCCATGAAAAGAGGGCCCGCTTTGCTTACATACGCACCCGCCCAATTCCATTGCTCGGCCTCACCGGCGCCATTCCCTATTACCCGTATCAGGTAGCATGACAATATGGAGCCCTTCAGGAGATCCCACCGCCTTTCAAGAGGATGATCCCTCCAGTTCTTTTCAACACAAGCCGTGACTATGCATTCGAAATTTCTATCGCTGAGGAAATCTGGAACAGCTGCCATCGCAAAAGGATTGTGGTACCTGAAGGGCTTGAGGGAGAAGAAAAAGCCCACCACGCTTCCATGTCCTACATCCATAACCATCGCATCCCGAAAAGATGGAAGCCATTAGTCCCCCACTCGATCAGCGAGAGCAGCCAACACGAGCAAGCAGAGCTCATGGAAAGGGATTTGGGAATGAATTGGATGCATACCTCAGAGCCAGCCCAAGGAAGCAGGCGTCCTCACAAGAGCAAGGCTCCCCGTCGCATATAAATTAGCAATCATGTGCCCCTTAGTGTTAATATTGTGAAGGTTTTGTCCTATTGTTTAGGGACTTTTGTTTAATGCCTAGTATTTCATTCTGTCTTTTCAATTGCAAGTTCTAGATGTCAGAAGTCTGCGGTCTATAAAATCCTCTTTTGATAAATAAGAAAGCAGTTAGACCATTGTCATGGGTCAATCTTTATTTACTGTCGTGCTCATTCATTGTTTTCAGCACGAACAGGTAATTATGAATCGTTGACCACCAATTGCTCGTGAATGGCCTCATGCAATAGGACCCGATCAGAATGATGTACAATATCGCCTTATTAACATTGAAGACGGCGTAGGACAGATGTCCATTGTCCTTCAACAACTCTCAAGACAAATGAAATCCACTCACGCTGAGCCCAACCCTATAGTTGCCTCAAACACCGTCATGACACCTGCAAATTTGCCAGAAAATAGCCAGTACCATAGACAGTTTGAAAAGATCATGAAAAAGTTAAGTCAGCTGTAGGGGTAGAATCCCATGGACTTGTCCAATTACGCCGGCATTGAGATCCCCGAAAAACTCAAAGCACCCGAATGCGAAAGGTATGCTGATACTCCCCGTCCAGAGACTTACTTACAGGCCTACCTGGTTCGAAGGATGATTCAATCGTACCAATCGAGCTTGACTGGCCCTGCCTTGCGATGGTACATTGTCAGAAAGATTAGTCCCCTTAAAACTTGGAGGGAATTAATTCATGTTTTTCACCAAGAGTATAATCTTGACATCACCCTGCCCTACGAAGAACTGATGATCATGGAGCACGAGGAACCGTTAGTCGCTGAGATAGGAGAAGAGCATGTCAATGAAACCTTGCATGATAAATGGGCAGCTGAACAACACCCTGTTACTGGAAAATTTCCCACTAGGAAAGGCAAGGAGCCTTTGTACGAGATCAAAGACACAGAGCCTGTTCAAGACCGGGGCACGACAAGACAACTCTCCAAGCTTACTCCAAGAGCTAGGGTCCAAAGAATACCAACCCCTATCAACTTGGGAAGTGAATCAGACAGTGAAGCTCTAGTGTCTTTCACTCCCCTTGACAGAATCGAGCTGGCGAAACGCAGGGCCTTACTCAAAAGGTCTGGACTAGGGGCCAAGAAAAGAAAGCCTAAGCAGATCAATTCAGCATCTACTGACGAGCCACCGCACCAAAGCTTCGAGCGTTCCCAAGAATACAGCTTTGAAGGCTACCATCCCTAAGAGTACAACTCTGAAGACTTCCCGGCCCTAGAATACAACCCCAAGGAAATCTAGCATTATTTTGACAATGAAACTGATGATTCATCGTATAACTGTTTCCTACTCTCATCCGGGGATGAAGGCCCGTCAGAAGAGGAAGCATACGTCTTTATCCGCCACGATCCTAACGAAGTACTAAGCTCTTCCTCTGACCATGAGGATAGCTTCAATACTTCATCCTCACTCGGAAATTTTGACTCGGAAGAAAGCAATGGGGTAATCTCGATAGAGTCCAGCTTCCCTGAAATAGAAAAATTCACCACTACAACAGATATGCAGTGGGAAAACCATTGGCCTAACCAAGATACATTAAGCTTGTCTTGCCCTCATAGGATCATGAGCCCCATAGAAATGTGGATGCCCAATCTCCGCAAGTATAATGGCACAGCTTGTCCCGTGGCCCACTTGCAGTATCTCCATGCGGAAATGAGTCGGTACTATGGCCCAATGTCGTTCACAACTCAGGCATTCCAAGAAACTCTTACGGGGTCTGCATTGCAATGGTTTATCACAGCAAACATTTATCTTCTAAAGGATTGGAATGAGCTGACTTCCACATTCTTGCATCAGTACCAAAGCCAGATCGGAACTGAACTGCCTTGTGAGAGCTTGGCTCACTTCACAAGAAAACTAATGGAAGATTTCCGATCATACACAGGGAGGTGGAGGGCTTTCATGATGCAAACCCACCCTCAACTGGCTGAAGAGGAGTTAATGAAGCAGTTCATAGAGGTTTTGTCCTGCAAGCAGCGCTGTTGGCTGCATGGGTTACACTTCCGTAACTTCAACGAGATAGTCATCGCATGCGAATACTTCGAGTCTACTGGAGGCGAGGATTTCAAAGACGCTTAGCTTCAAGACCAGCACTATCAAAGCGCTCCTTTACACAGGAGTTTTCATGGGTTTTACTTGTTTTTATAATTTCATGTTTCTCATCTTATCTAGTGTGCTACGATTGTATTTTCCATTTCAAGTACTCTATTGTACAGTTGTAATATTTTGTTTTAAGAACATGAGGCGGTACTCCAAACCAGCCCGGTGATGCTATCCAACCATAAAAAAAATATATCATCCAAGGAGAATACTGAGGGCTGGGCTTCCTCATGCTTTCCTCCCCCCAAAGATATATACTTTTGAAAACAAAAAATGTTTTACTGCCAAAAGCTTTTGTCAAAACAAGATTATTAAATTATCTTTGTCTTTCTAACTCACTCACTTCATGTCTCAGAAGATCATTCTCGTCCCATTTGACTTAGTGTGACAGGGGCATTTGAAGCAAGTGCATCAGGTGAACTCGCCAAATTCAAAGACACCATGCCATGAAAACATGGGGCAAATAGAAAATATCATCCCACTTCAAAGAAGGTAAGTTTTATTCTTTGAATGTAAGTTTGGAAATGATGTCCTCTCCCTTCTATTTACAGGAAATGAAAGATGGGACGTAATAGGTACAGGCATATAGTTGAAATTAAGCCATCCCTAGGAGCTCTGTACACTCCACCTCGCTCCTGCCCAACTCCTTCACAAGCCGAATCAATATCTTTTCCCCACCATGTGCCTGAGTAACCAAATACTGTGGTTTCATCAACAGGGCTTCCAGCTTCGACAAGCCCAGAAGCACAAGGAGGGGATCTCCTCTCTTTGAATTGGCTACTGTTAACAGGGAAGAAATCCAGACAGTTGAGGTGGTCTCTAGCCCGCATTCAAAATGAGGACCTAGAAACATGGCTTCCTATTCAGACGCATGCTCTCGCAAGAAGTAAATGCCATCAGAAAATTAGAGGTTTTGATTGTCCATCTCAGATTCCATAGAAGCTCGAGGTACATGACTTTTGCCTAATGATGCTATAGTTAAAGACAGAAGGAGAAATTCCACAAAAGGAAGGCGTTGAAGATGAATCAACGACCAGCAATCATGCATACATGGTCACAAGTGACGAAGGCCAATTGAAAGAAATGTCAAACTATGCCAAGACGAAAAGGCTATCATCGACATTCAAACATCATCAGGAGTCAGCAAATACAAACTTTGGAGAAGGGAAACATTGGGAATCAAAAAGCAAACTTGATGGTCAATATTGGCCAAGTGAGGTTTGTGGAAATGACCTGCATCAAATTCACCTGGCTTCGTGTAAAAGGACGCGTCATCCAGGAGCCAATTCAGAGAATAATCGACCTAACGAAGCAAGGGACATAGGACTTCGTGTCCCTATCTCACTTCAGGTCCATCCAATCATCTGCAAACAAGTGAAGGGTAAAGTTGTATCACTTCCAGTTATTCAACTCTTGAAAGAGTTCATGACTAACACATTCCCTCTTGTTTGTTGCAGGATCACCTGACTGTCAAAAGCAAGGATAACGAATCAATGGGAAGCATGTCTTGTTTGTTGCAGGATTACCTGACTGTCAAAAACAAAGATAACAAATCAATGAGAGGCATGACAAATCTCCCAAGCAAAATGGCGTCTCAAGTATCGCCAAAGCAAATGGCAGAGATCCTTCAAGCCTCAATTCACCTTTAATGTTGGCCCTGTTGATTGATCTATTTTCATCTTCTCTTCTGCAAGGGCAAAAATAGAGATGCCCGATCAGATCCCCAACCCCGGCCGATCCTTCATGTGTCATATCCCTAATCAATAGGGACAACCATCGACACCCATTTGCGAATAACCCTTTTGATGTTCAAAATTTAACATATTTGGAAGCACCATTATGTTAACTCCTAAAGTTGTCAACAAGGTCTTTTCGAGTCAAAACCATTCACTTGTTTTGAAGAGTTCAAACTCCATCATATTCAAAATGTTGCATGTCGTTTCCAGATGAATTCTGCATGATGATTTTGTCTGTCTAAGTCACTGATTCCACTAAGGATTATTAGAATAGATAGCTAAATGAAGAATACAAGATTAATCGAGCATGCTGGATGAGGCGCGTCAGAATGATGGAAGGCAAGCCATATCCTACACACAGTCCCCCATCTATACACTTATGAGATGAGTGCAGAAGATTCCATGGCTGCAGGGTAAAGAGTTCTCTCGCGAATGGTACGATAACCAAAATAGTGAGGGGCATTCCACCGCTCACCCCATTGAGCCTCATACACTGACAAATTTCTGCTATACTCCCGTCAAAGAACCGCCCCACATTGGGGCAAGTCGAAAGCAAGTCAGCATCACAAGGTGAGAAAGGGGATAGAAATTTTCTTGCTTGCACTTGCATCAATCTTCGAGTGTCTTATTGCATATGAACACTCGCGTTAATTTAAGTGCCCTAGAGTCATGAAGAGCAATTCTTTCTTTACGCACTTGTATCTATTGTACAACTCAATTGAGTCTGTAAATTCACCCTCACATGGAGACAAAGCAGAAGCTACTGCCGTTTGAGTAGCATAATCAAAAGCGCCGGCAAAAGATGAAGACTCAATAGTCTAACAAAGGCGTTTGCTTGAACTTGTCAAGATCAGCTCTCAAGCAACAAAGAATGAAAAAACATGGGCATAAAAAAGCAGTGTACCTGGTAAAATCAAGGTCAATGCCCATAAATGAAGAACTGGAATAAAAATAGGGGCATGAAAAAAGCAGTGTGCCTGGTAAAAGCAAGGCCAATGTCCCCCAGTCAAAAATGCAGCCAAGAAAATGTTGCTGTTGTGGTCCATAGAACCTCCATTTGACAGTGAGAAGAAAGACTGGTGACAAATGCCAAGACAATCACCAGCTCTTACCTTTTTACACATGAATCAAGCCTACATTGCATTCCATTGTAAATGTCTCTTCAGACTAGGGGCACTTTAATTAACGTAGGATTTCATATGTTTATAAGCATCGCTCGAAGAAGTACGAGCAAGACTATTCTATCTCTTTTCGCAGGACTCTTGACTTGCAAACCCGGAGATGATTGTGCGGCACTTTGTTCATGAGCCTTGACCTCGACGGTCCCCTTCAATGAGCCACTGGCCAAGACTTCATCATAGTTTCAACAAAGACCTCTCACATTGGTAAAGTCGTACTGTTTGCGAGAATACTCGGACCCCTGCTGACATGATGACAGTGAGATAGTGTGGTCCTTATGAATCCTGCATCAATGGTCAGGATAGCCTTTTCCATGAGAGTGAGTGGAAAGTCCTTTTAAACTGAAAGTCCCTCATCTGGCATGCTCAAGACATCTACATTCTAAATGAAGGTTGTCTTTCAAAATCTTCCCCAGTGGAAATCAAAAGATGCAGAACTGACAAAATTATTATGCATGAATCTCATTTGAACTCATGAATTTACAGCATATACAATCATGTGTGCATACTGTGTAAATAGCAGACATACTCTTAGAGATCAGAGATATTGCCAGGTAAGCATATCTCTATCCCCATTTGTCTTAAGGTACCTATCACTATCTAGGTACTCCCTTCTTGACACTCAACCTATTTGGGTCATCCTTTGAGTTTGGGTGCTTACTGCTGTCTAGGTATCCCTATTGTCTTTGAGTACCGGCCACCGTTCGGATACTCCCTTTTCCTGACACTCGACATGTTCAAGTTGTCCCCAAAGTATTGATACTTGTGACTGACCAAGTATCTCTTGGAATACCTACTGCTGTCTAGGTATCCCCATATCGTCAAGTACCCACCGTTGTCCAGGTACATCCTTTTCATGACACTCAACTTGCCCAAGTTGTCCCCAAATAATAGCAGTTGTTCAAGCATTTCGCTGCTTTGTGTGCCCGCGCCTACCCAGGTATGCTTTCTTACACTTGGACCAACTGAGTGGTCCCATGTTGTATCATTAAATACTTGTGTTCATCCAAGTACTCCAGTACTTTGTACACCTGTAGCTATCCAGGTGTTCCACCCCTTTTAAGTGCCTGCGGCCATCCAGGTAAGCCTCGTGCTACATTCAAGTTTACATTACCAGGAGGTGAGAGACCTTCATGAATATGCGAGGCACGTCCTCAATATTCCCTTTTACCAGGAGGTGAGAGACCTTCACGAATATCCAAGGTACGCCCTCGATATTCCCCATTACCAGGAGGTGAGAGACCTTCATGAATATGCGAGGCACGTCCTCAATATTCCCTTTTACCAGGAGGTGAGAGACCTTCATGAATATGCGAGACACGTCCTCAATATTCCCTTTTACCAGGAGGTGAGAGACCTTCACGAATATCCAAGGTATGCCCTCGATATTCCCCATTATCAGGAGGTGAGAGACCTTCATGAATATGCGAGGCACGTCCTCAATATTCCCTTTTACCAGGAGGTGAGAGACCTTCACGAATATCCAAGGTACGCCCTCGATATTCCCCATTACCAGGAGGTGAGAGACCTTCATGAATATGCGAGGCACGTCCTCAATATTCCCAATTACCAAGAGGTGAGAGACCTTCACGAATATCTCAGGTACGCCCTCGATATTCCCCTTTACCAGGAGGTGAGAAACCTTCACGAATATCCAAGGTATGCCCTCGATATTCCTAATTATCAGGAGGTGAGAGACCTTCACGAATATCCAAGGTACGCCCTCGATATTCCCCATTACCAGGAGGTGAGAGACCTTCACGAATATCCAAGGTACGCCCTCGATATTCCCCATTACCAGGAGGTGAGAGACCTTCATGAATATACGAGGCACGTCATCAATATTATCAATTACCAGGAGGTGAGAGACCTTCACGAATATCCCAAGTACGTCCTCAATATTCTCAATTACCAGGAGGTGAGAGACCTTCACGTATATGCAAGACCCATCCTCGATATTTCCACATGAATATCTCAGGTATGTCTTGATTCTTCCTTCAGAGTTTATACCTGTGATCGTCCAAGTACCCCTTCGATACTTGTGATCATCCAGGTATCCCCAAATAGTTTGTACCTGTGAACGTCCAGGTACCCTGTTGATACTTGTGATCATCCAGGTATCCCCAAAGAGTTTGCACCTGTGATCGTCCAGGTACCCCTTCGATACTTGTGATCATCCAGGTATCCCCAAATAGTTTGTACCTATGAACGTCCAGGTACCCCGTCGATACTTGTGATCATCTAGGTATCCCCAAAGAGTTTGTACCTGTGATTGTCCAGGTACGCCTTCGATACTTGTGATCATCCAGGTATCCCCAAATAGTTTGTACCTGTGATCGTCCAAGTACCCCTTCGATGCTTGTGATCATCCAGATATCTCCAAAGAGTTTGTACCTGTGATCGTCTAGGTACCCCTTCGATACTTGCAAACGTCCAGGTATCCTCCAAGAGTTCGCACTTGTGATCATCCAAGTACCCGTCCATTGCCTATGATCAGCCAAATACTCATTTTGACGCCTGCAAAGGCCCAAATATCCTTCATGTTAGTACTTGTGAATATCCAGGTACTCCTTGATATGCTTGTGAATGTCCAGGTATCTTCCAGAACAGATGCACTGAGAAAGGTCGGCACATCCTCCCGAGGAAGGTCGGGTTCCAACTGGTGTCTTTGACAGAAGTCAGACACCCCACAAATCGATGCCCTGAGAAAGGTCGGCGCATCCTCCTGAGAAAGGTCAGGTTCCAACTGGTGTCTTCAACAGAAGTCAGACACCCCACAAATCGATGCCCTGAGAAAGGTCGGCACATCCTCCTGAGAAAGGTCAGGTTCCAACTGGTGTCTTCGACAGAAGTCAGACACCCCACAAATCGATGCCCTGAGAAAGGTTGGCGCATCCTCCCGAGAAAGGTCGGGTTCCAACTAGTGTCTTTGACAGAAGTCAGACGCCCCACAAAATAGATGCTTTGAGAAAGGTCGGCGCATCTCCCGAGAAAGGTCGGGTACCAATTGGTGTCCTCGATACAAATCAGGCACCCACAAATGAGATGCCCTGAGAAAGGTCGGTGCATCTCCCGTCAAGGCGACCGAAGAAAGGTTCGGGTCCTAGACAAATCATGGGTTGTTTTAACAGGCAACCGAAGAATGGTTCAGGTCCTGGAAGAGCAGTCTCCCGTCACGGCAACTGAAGAATGGTTCGGGTCCAAGACAAACCATCGATTACTCCAACAGGCGACCGAAGAATGGTTCGGGTCCTAGAAGAGCAGTCTCCCGTCAAGGCGACTGAAGAAAGGTTCGGGTCCTAGACAAATCATGGGTTGTTTTAACAGGCAACCGAAGAATGGTTCAGGTCCTGGAAGAGCAGTCTCCCGTCACGGCAACTGAAGAATGGTTCGGGTCCTAGACAAACCACTGATTACTCCAACAGGCGATCGAATAATGGTTCGGGTCCTAGAAGAGCAGTCTCCCGTCAAGGCGACCGAAGAATGGTTCGGGTGCTAGACAAATCATTGATTGTTTTAACAGGTGACCGAAGAATGGTTCGAGCCCTGGAAGAGCAACCTCCTCATATCACCAGGTAAAATGACGCCTTGATACTTACCAAAACTCGGGGTTCACACCCTATCTCACTCACTCCCGGTAAGTAACTACAGGTATCTTCTTATCTGTCTTAGAATATGTAATGTTATATTGCTCGTTTTCTGCATAGGACAATAGGTGCCAAATAAAATATAATCTATTGCATATGTATAGACAAAATTTAGGTATCAGGTTTGTCTTTGAATGCAACCTCTGCGAACTCACCTTCAAAGAGGGGCAGCTGTTGACACCTAAAATTTTAATTAGGTTTAATTAGGTCTTAATTTCTTTTAGATAACAAAAACCAAATAAATAACAAAAACAAACAAAACAACAACAAAAGAAAACAAAAGAAAAGCAAAAAAAGCAGCCCCTCCCCTCTTTTCCTCTCTTTCCCTTCGCACAAGCCCGCGAGGCCCAGCCGCGTGGCCAAGCCCGGCCCCTTCTCCTTGTCTTCTTCCTCCCCTGTCTTCTTCCCCAAACCAGATAAGCAGCACGCGCCGGAGAGAAGGATGCGCGCGACGCCGGAGCAAAGTGGAGGAATAGTAGCGCACGTGGAGCAAGGGGCGGCTGGCGTCGGATAAGAGCGTGGGAGGGGCAGCTGGCGTCGGATGGGACGCCAGTTTGGCCGGCGGAGGCCACTTGGCGCACGGGGACCGGCGGCCGAAGCTCCGTCGACCGGCTGCTCCCTCGCCTATAAATAGGCCCCCGTTTCCGTTGTTGAAGACACACGCCAGAAGATCGCAAGCTTGGAAACTTCTTCCTGAGAGACTTCGGAGGAGGTTGAAGAGCGAGCGAGAGGAAGGCGAGTGAGAGAGAACTCGGGTCGTGAGTTCGGCTGACCTCCCACTGAGAGACTTTGGGGGAGGTTGCCGGCGAGCGAGTCCGAGGCGGTCAGATCCGGCCGGTGGAGGCTCGGATCTGACCGGAGGGAGAGAAAAGCGAGGTCGGAGGAAGCAAAGGAGTTCTAGATCCGCGAAGAGGGGCGGAAGAAGAGGTCCCCCTCGACGCCGCTGCTGTGCCGAATCCCGCCGTGCCGCCGACACCGCCAACCGAGTCCAGACGCCACAAACAGGTAGCAGATGCCTTCTAATGCGTCGTCCTCGTCAATCCGTTGTTGATGCCCTGTCGGAAACCCTAGCCGCCGTTCGCCGCGTCGCTGTCTTCAGCCACCGCGAGATCCAATCTCCGGTCGCCCTCTATCCGCCATTCCCCTCGGCATCATCATCCGTCGCCGCCGTCGTACCGCCGCACCACGTCCTCCTGCCACTGCTGTCCTCTGTTCGTGTCGCTGCCGTCGCCGCCGCTGCCGCCGGGACGCCTCATCCCCCTCCCTCGGCGCCGGGAATCGGGAACCCTAGGGTTCCCGATTTTCCGGGTTGTGGCCGCGGGTCATCGGATCGGACTCGGGCCACGAACCGGGTAGGGTTTTTGCGTTCTGAGGCCGAGTTGAAATCGGGTCGGAAGTCGGGTCGGGTGCTGGAGCCGGGTCGGGTAGGGTTTCTGCCGAGAGCCGGGTCTTAGAGTGGGTGGTCGGGCCGGGCCGGGTGTCCCCGAACGCCTAGCCACGACGCCGTTTGAAATTTAACAAAAAAAAAAAAGAGTCGGGCCCGCGTTTTGGGTCGTCGACCCGGGTCGGACCCAACCCGTGGATTCGACCCGGGTCGGCTTTTTATATTATTTTATGTAATATTTTAATTAAAAAAATAAAAAATAAAAAAATATTTTATTTATAAAAAATATTAAAAAATGTTTTAATTTCCAGAAAATCGAAAAATATTAAAAAAATGTCGAAAAATGTTTTATTTTCTAAAAAAATCGAGAAAAATCAAAAACAATTTATTTTCCAAAAATATTTTGAAAAATATTAAAAAATATTTTATTTTCCAAAAAATGACAAAAATTCATAAAAAAAGCCAAAAATTCATGAAAATGCCAAAAAAAAAATTCAGAAAAAGCCAAAGAGACTTGTATTTTTCCAAAAATACCCAAAAAAATCCCTTTTGTGCCCAAAAAATTGGAAAACGACTCAAAAAATGTTTTTCCTCCAAAAAATGCATGGAAAATCTCTCAAAAAATCTAAAAAGCCTTAGGGTTTAAACAAGATTAGGTACCGAAAGGGCATTAGTGATTAACTAGTGTAATCAAGTCCCCGATCCTAATTTCTCTGGTTGCGCAGGAGTGGGTATTTCTCCCGATACTTCACTTGGGTTTCTAATCAACCCACCCCAAATCGATTAGTGGCGACTCCATTTTAAAAATTGATTTATAGGTTAAAAACTCAAACTATTAAAGTCGTGAATTGGTGGACTTAGGAGAGTCCGGGCTTAATAAATTTAGCCGAGCCATTAGCCTCCTTTAGGCACTCGTACCCGATCACGGGCGCCGAGAAAAAAAGAGGTCGCGACAATCATTAATTTACTCTTTTTTTTTTTTTTTTGCAAATTACATGTGTGTGTTATTGTGCAAAATGTGCTAGTATTAATTATACGTTTATTATGTTAATGTGGTTGTAGCAATTGATTATGGCTTCGGCATCGAAGATTATTGTGGCTTATCTCAATAAGGATGAGAAGCTTAACAGTGACAATTATGATATTTGACATTTAAATGTTCAGTACATTCTTGAGGAGCAAGAGGTTTTGGAAACCCTTAACCACACCATAGATGAGCATGAGCATAAAACTTCAGCTCACATGAGAGATCAAGAAACTTATCAAGTTTGAAAAAATAATAATAGGATTGCTCGCATTATGTTACTGAGTTGTGTGCAAGATGATCTCATGTGTGAGTTTGAAGGTTATGATAAAAGTCAAGCAATGTGGGTTGCCTTAAAAAATAAGATTGGGGGTACATTTGTTACTAAGTTGATGAGACTCATCATCAAGATTCACATTTGTGAGCTGAAGTCGGTAAATCACTCCCTTACTAATGAACAACAAGTTCAGGCTATTATAAGGTCTTTTCCTAACAGTTGAGAGTATATGAAGATCAACATGATGCACAATGAGAATATTGTCACTTTTGACGATATAGCGTGTCATTTAGAATTAGAAGATGAGAACCTAGAAGTTGCGAGTTCCTCCATCCATGCTTATGTTGTTGAATCGAGTTCGCATAAAATTTCAGGCTTCAAGCATAAAATGAACCATAAATTCAACAATAAAGGGAATGAAATTGATCAAGCACCCAAGAAAGCTAAGACCCTCTGATATAAGAAGCATGGTGAAAAGAAGAATAAGGCCAAGATAAAATGCTATAATTGTGGCAAATTGGGCCATTTCGCTCGGGAGTGTATTAAGATGAAAGAGGTACCTTTGCATTCCATTACCTTAAATAATGTTTTTATTTTTAGTATTGTAATACTTGCTGAATCTCATCCAATATAAACTGTAGACTCATGAGCAATAGACCACGTAGCTAGAGACCGAGGAACATTTGTTGAGTATCGTTGGATACAACCTAGAAGAAGATGGATATATGTTAAGAATAATTGAAGAGTTGAATTGAAGAGTATCCGCACATGTAGATCGATCTTACGTGGTGGTCGAAACTTATTTCTACGTAATGTCCTCTATGCTCTAGATATTTGATGGAACTTGGTCTCTGTAGTTGTTCTTCTTAGCTTAGGTTATGTATTGAATTTTCATGATAATTGTGTTGACATTTTATTTGAAATAGTTATTATGATTCTGGTCATGTATTTAATGGTTTTATTATCACGCTTCGATCTTCAGGCACACGCCCATCTCTCACCTTGGTCGATGTAAAAAACATTGCGATATCCCAGGACGTATCGCCGACCCTTTCATTTTCATATGCACATGCGGAAGCAATTAAAAATCCTCAGACAATAAAACATTGGCATAGAGCAGTAGGACTAAATTTCAAACTCTTAAAAAACTTCACTCTTATATACAAGATGAACTATTAAATTTAATTCACATTAAGCCAGTTTAAAAACAAGGTCTACAAGTAGAAGTGGGGTTCTATAAGCTACGGGTCCCCGTCATCCTCTTCCTCATCCTTCATACTCCAACTAGAGCCTTCAGCAGATTGCACTGAACTGTCGAGATCTTCAAAATCCAAGTCTATTGCATCTAGGGACTTGAAATGGTTATTCAATAACCAATGAGACAACGTTTCAACAAGTTCTACCCCTTAAGACCTGATTAGTAAACTAATACACCTTAGGGTTGCCTATACATAACACGAGTCAGAAGACTTACCTTGGCCTCAGATTCCACCTACACATTAGTACAGTTCAATAGGCACCCAAGCAATCACAATAGATTGAAGCATCGATCAAATCGACCTAATCGATTTGGTCTCAATCGAACCATTCACCAGTCATGTCCATTCAATCAATCAATTCACCACGCCAAATCAAATCATTGATCAATCGACCTAGTCGATTATATGTCATCACGACCCATGCTTAGTTGGCACATTCAATACTATCTATAAGTCCGACCATAGTCTAGGACTGCTCACTCTAAGCTGATATATATAGTATAGCTCGCACTAAGCTGATAGGGTTAAGGTATACTGCTCTCGCTAAGCTGACATATTGCCCATAGGCTGATATAGTATACTGGTATACTACTCTTGCTAAGCTAACATATCGTCCGCAGGCTGATATAGTATACCCCTGATGCTTACTCTAAACTAATAAAGTGTACTGCTCGCACTAAGTTGACATATCGCTTGTAGGCTAATATAGTACACCAGTATATTGCTCTTGCTAAGCTGACATATCGCCTGCAGACTGATATAGTATACTATCCGACCATTCAATCAATTCCATCTTTTATCCTTCTCGATAAAATAGCCGTGTGTGGGGACACGGTTGGCCTTAGCCAAAATATTATAATTTCATTTCCACAAACCCACCATTTTCTATAGTCCACCAAATTATTTTTTGGCACTGTCAACCGATGCCCAATTATTTTTCAATTGATTTTTCAAAATTATTCAATGTAGGAATAAATTCTAAAATCACTAATAACTCAATTTAGCACAAAATAAAGCTCAAATAAATAAACAGACTGCATCACAATCATTAGCACGAAATTTCGGTCACCGGCCATCCCAGTTGAATTTCCGGAAAAATAAATAATTTCGAAATTAAATAAATAAATATTGAAAATCCAATTTATGCTCGTAATGTCTTATTGGAACCTGAGACGGGTCGGAAAAAATCCCGAGATGCATTCAATAAATAACTATACCTTTCTACTTGTTAAAGACTAGGTCTAACCACCTAACATGTATCATTAAGTCACTAATTTAATTAATCTAAACTAATCTAACCACCTAAGTGCATTTACTTAAATCTAACCAACCCCTAAGCATAATTAGCAAACTAAAAAAGCATTAGTGAGCAAAATTCACTTGGCAAAGCGAAGATTGAAAGCCGCAACGGTGACGCGACGGCGGTCGAACTTGGGCCGACTTGCTTCACGGGCCCAAGAAAGGCTAAACTTGCAAGGCCCCGCTGAAATACAAACGATGCTGGGCTTGAAACTAAACTGAGCTGGGCTTCAAGATGGGCTTGCTAGACTTCACCGATTGAGGGCTGATTTCAAATTGGCCGAAATTGGGCTTTTGATGGACTTCAAATTGCTGAAGAGAAGATGGGCTACTGCATTTTAAATTTTCGTTGAGCTGAACTGAGCTGAGTTGGACTGCTGGGCCGAAAATTCGTTGGCTTTGCTGGGCTTGAGATGGCCCACAACTGGACTGAAGAAACCTTGGAAACTGCTGAAGAAGCCCACGCGGGAAATGAAGCTGCTTCGGCTTCAATGGGCGTCGAGGCTGAAGACGCACGAAGCAACGAAGATGAAGCAGCTCACAGACGTTGGGCCAGGTGGCATCGATACCGAAAGATGGAGCTCGGTGGGTGTTGAACTTCTCGGTGGATCGTGGGCTTGCTGGGTCTTCGATCGTGGTGTGCGGACATGAAGATGCTGGCAGCGTGAAACGGCAGGAGAAGACACGAAGATGGAGCAGTTACGGACGAAATTGAAACAGCTGCAGGGTCAACTAAAGGAGCTTCGTTCTTGCAAACGTTGACCAATTGCTGTAGTGGTGAAGGGTTTCTGTGGTCGACAAAATTCGGTGGAGGCAGAGACAGACGGAAGTGGCTTCGCTGGTTGACCGAGGAAGGTGAGCTGGCGGTCTTCACTGGGGCTTCATGGTGAGAAGTTGACCGAAGGGGCTGCTTGCAGGTGTGAAGATCGTGGCTTTGGGCTTCGCTGGCAGTCGGTGGGTGGCGACACGAAGAGAAACAGGGCAGAGGGAAAGATGGGCCGCGTCATCGTTTGAAACTTGTTGGGGAGAGATCCACCGAGGTTGACTGCTGCATGGTGCCGATTGTGGCTTCGGTGGACGCTGGCTTCATGTGGCTGTTCGGTGGAGTGGAGCTGCACGTGGAGATGTTGAGCTGCAGCGTCAAAGTCGGAAGCTGCTTCGGCGGAGGATACGTGGGTGTCGTTGCTGGTCAACAAACCGGATGGGGAATTTGCAATGCTGACCGGTGGGCGTTCGATGTCGGATGAGTGGCAGAAGAGAGGAACTTCGGTGGACGTTGCTAGGGTCTTTGGTGAGTGAGCTTCATGGTAGAGGAGGGTGGTTCGCTGGCGTGAGAGGATGTCGATCGGTGGAAATGTAGTATTCGAAGCCACACTTTGAGAAGAAGACAGAAGTGGTGATAATGAAGACAGCGACGGGAGGGGCCCAAAAATCAACAAACCTAAGCCATTCCCTTAATTGCTTGTCTACTCCTTTTTCTTTATCCTTATCTTGGTTGGTCTCTAATACTTTCTTGTAATAATCTTTATAAACCAATAACATTTGAAGCCCAAAATTGTTGTCATTTTCCAATCCGAATTTCACATTTTGATCTTTAATTTCATCACTCAATTTCTCAAATTGAGATCCAATTTTGATGAAGAAAAATCCCGAATTTTCTATAACTCCTCGACACTCAAAGGTTCAGTTTAGAAGTCCCAATTTCCATTGACTTAGCCCATCTGAATTTCCATTAATTTTCCGCGACGTCTGACCTGATTTTTCGTAAAAATCTCGGAATCTCTAAAAAATCTTTTGAGACTGATTCGACGTTTCTAGAATTTATTGTGACATGACAGAATCTTCAATTTCTGAAATCGGACTTGAATTCACAGTTAATTTCACTTATCACGTTTTTAGCATGATCTACGCTACCAGGTAACTTTCAAGCATTTTTAGTGCAAATGATCCATCGTCGATTTTCTTCGAGCTACAATGAACCCACTCGACTCATTGACAACTCTCGGTTGTTGTTAAAATCTCGAGGATTCAAATACGGACACAGGGTACCAAAACAATAAGAAAATCAGTTTAGTGCCGGTCGACGAGAACTTTCCAATTTAGTGGTATCACCCATGATTGGCCACACATCTCTGTTAAACCAGCTTATCTCTGATTTCAAATCGATTTTATACTGTGCCGCAATGGCCTCTAAAGATAGACACGGTTGAGAAACCGATTCCTAGTTGAATTCTCAAGTCTATTTGCCTTAAAAATCCTTATTGGTTTTCATAAATAGCTTAGTTATCTCGAGAGTGATCATCTCTAAGAATAGCCCTATGGACGCGTCAATGAAATGCCCGATTTATTCAGTAGAAAACAAAGTTGAAAATCTAGGATGTCACATTTACAGTATTATACATTAATTATGATATGTACAATATTAATTTTAATAATGTTTTTCTTTAGTTGCATATTCTAATAATGTTAAGATTGATGCAAATATTTATCATGGTAGACTAGATCACGTTTAGTTACAAAAAAAAAAATAAATGCAAATGTTAGTTAAAGAAGGCATTTTAAGGTCACTCGCTAATGTTGATATACCGTATGTGAACATTGTCTAGTAGAAAAATCAACTAGAAAACTATTTAGTAAAGGAATTAGAGCAAAACTTCCATTAAAACTTATATATTCTGACATTTGTAGTCCATTGAACATGAAGAGAGCTTCATATTTCATCACTTTTATAGATGACTCCATGCGTTTCGGTTATGTTTTCCAGATCTCCTATAAATTAAAAGCATTAGACTATTTTAGACAATATATAGTGTTGGTAGAGAATCAATTGAACGAAGTAATAAAGGCATTGAGAACCAATCGTAAATGTGAGTATTTATTTGAGCAAATCAAGGCTCTTTGTGATGAAAATGGAATTTTAAGACAATTGACTATTCCTGATATTCCGCAAAAAAATAGGATCGCAGAAAGAAAGAATATAACCCTATTATAAATTGTTAGGTTCATGATGGCACAAAAAAATCTACCTATCTTATATTGGAGAGTCGTATTATCAATTGATGCCTATATACTTAACTGTGTGCCATATAAGTCAGTCACTTCCACCCCTTGTGAATTGTAGACTAGTAGAAAACTAGACTTAAGTAATTTACGAGCTTAGGGTTGTACAACTTATGTTCATGGATCTTTCCATAAATATGACAAATTAGGCCATAGAAGGAAGAAATGTATCATTATAAGATATTTTAAACACTCAAAATGGTACGTATTCATAGGTGAACAAGCTAATGAAAGTGTGATTAAAGTGGAATCACGAGATGTCACGTTCTTGATGAATGATTTTCCTAATAGATGTGAGATTGACAAATACTTCCAATTATATAAGATGAAAGATCCTGATAACACACCCACTAATATTATTAAGGAAAATAAATATTTACCTCAACATATAAGATCTAACAAAGTGTCACATCACCTGGCAAACTAAACTTAGAAAGAGCTTAGTTACGTAAACGTAATTATAAAAGTATTCCCCGTTGTTGTTTTAAGAAAGAATGGGAAGTATTTATAATTGCTCCACAAAACGATGCCAAGCCCAAGAATGTCTAAGAGGCTCGCTCATTATCTGATAAGGAAGATGGATAAAAGTTTGGGAAGATGAAATAGAGTCAATGAGGGCAAACCACGTTTGGAACTTAGTAGATCTACCACTCAATAGCAAGACTATTAGAAACAAATAAGTTTTTAAGATTAAGTAAATGGTGGATGAATCCATTCAAAAGTATAAGGTCCATTTTGTGGCAAAATGCTATACTCAACAAGAGAGTATAGATTATGAAGAAATATTTTCATCAGTTAAAATGTTTGCTTCTATACGCTTTATCCTAACCATCGTCGCACATTTGGATCTAGAATTACATAAAATGGATGTAAATACAATATTTCTTAATGGAAAACTAGATAAGGAAATCCATATGAAGCAACGAATATGTTTCATAGTTGAAGGTTAGGAGCATAAAGTTTGCAAATTTCATCTCTCAATATATGGCCTTAAACAATCTTTGTTTTCATCGAGTCATAACATCTTTTGGATTCATGATGATCGAAGAAGATAACTAACTGTATATATGTCAAATAGTTCGAAAATAAATTTGTGATTTTATCACTTTATGTGAACGATATTCAATTGGCTGGGAATGATAAGGGTTTGGTTATTACCGTAAAAGAGTAGTTGTCCTCTAATCTTGAAATGAAGGACATAGGATGGGAGAAACCACTTATATATTTGGAGTTAAGATAAAAAAAAAAAAAGATTAATCAAGGAAACTCATTATTCTATCATAAGAGTTTTATATAATGAAATTTTTTTAGCGTTTCAATATACATCATTATAATTCTATTGATATCCTTATCATGCAAAACAAAGACCTAAGTACTAAGATATGTCCTAAGACTCCAGAAGAAAAAAAAAAAAAGAAATGGAAATTGTTCCTTATGCTAGTGCGATCGGAAGTTTGATATATTCTATAATGTGTACTCGACTCGACATATGTCATGCCATAGGGTTGATGAGTTGATATCAATTAAATCATGATCAAGCACACTAGAAAGTAGTGAAGAAGATCCCGAGATACTTGAAATGCATAATGAACTATCGACTTTGTTATCAAGGAAATGATTTATGCTTATTAGGCTACTTAGATATGATTGGGGAGGATACCTAGATGACCGAAAATTGATTTCTGGATATGTGTTCTTGCTTAATGAAGGTGCAATTTGGAATAGTAAAAAACAGATATGCACGGCCTTATCTACGATATTTATTGCATACTCTTGCACAGTACAAGAAGTAGTATGGCTAAAACGTTTCTTGAAAAATTTAGCCATTGTCACTGAAGATCCAAGACCAGTGACAGTTTATTGTAATAATCAAGCAGCTATTAATTATGTGAAAAATCCTAAGTATCATGAAAGGACAAGGCACCTTGACATAATTGTTTTTTTATCAGAGACATAATAGCGCAGAAAAAAAAAATGATTCTTCAACACATTTTAACTAATAGAATGGTTGTTGATCCGTTTACGAAGGCTGTTCCTAAAGACGTGTTCTTGACCCACATGATATCTCTAGGTTTATGTAGAATATTATATGTAATATTATTGAGGATCACTAGTTTATGTATATGTGAACATGTGTATTGTATTTGTTTATCTTTAGTGACTTGATGTTTCATCTATAAATACAAATCCATTGCCACTAGCACAAACATACATAGATTATTGAAAGGTATGTCAGGAGGCAATGATTAGCTTACTCGCACGATTAATCACTTCAAGTACTATAGTTAACACATTGAGATGAAATATTATGTACTTATAATTACTAAAAAAGCAAGTTTAGTGCATAAAATAATTTTACGTCACCTTGA
Source organism: Eucalyptus camaldulensis (assembly GCA_019915185.1). Lineage (NCBI taxonomy): Eukaryota > Viridiplantae > Streptophyta > Magnoliopsida > Myrtales > Myrtaceae > Eucalyptus > Eucalyptus camaldulensis. Next base: position 7,447,736 of record JAHSVA010000012.1, read on the forward strand.
TTGGAGTCAAGATGAGGTCTGTGATTTATGGTAAGATCGAACATGAGCACCCGAGTTAAACATGAGTATGTGATAAGCACGTGACTATGTTTAGGCTAAGATTCATGTAGTTGATGTATTTAATAAATGACATATGGTCTTTTAGAAAGAGAAATCCACTATAGCTTGTAATTGATATTAAATGTGTATTGTACAACTGATAAAAAAAAAAAAAACGAGTGGAATTATACCTATTTACTTATCGTGTGAGCCCTTGAGGTAATTTATAATTTGCCTTATTTTGTGCCCTATGTTATTTGTAACTATGTTCTCAAAGTGAAAGATCAATGTTCCCACTTTAGCATGTTACCGACGATTATGAATAGATATAACTTTATGGGATGTGTTTAAAAACGCAGTTGCTCTAAAATGGAGAGAGAACTAGTGCGAAGAAAGACTATTGTTATTTTACATTTTTCACATGTATTTACGGGTTAACCAATTATATCACTTTCTATGATTTTGGATATAATTGTAAATACACGGTGTTATGAAAGTAGTCAAGTATGGCCTTTAAGGGGTATGCATACTTAAACTAATATAACAAATATATCTGAGGCATTGTGAGACATCAATTTTTTTTTTTGGAGGTTGTAATCATTATGTCATCTCTAACATGTGTATAATTTGAGTTCCCAAGTGCATGTGTACTCACTAGTCATATGGCTTTCTTGCTAGTATGAATTGCTTTTAAAGTAGATGAATGTTGAATGTCTTATATTTTTGATAAAGCACTATCAAGCATATCATATTCGAGTGGAAGATGTTAGATTTCTATGGTACGTCCATGATAGGGTGCGATTAAGACGCACCGGTTTATCTTGATGGGACATAATGGAGAGATGTCTTTTGAAAGGGTGTGAGGGGAGTTATATAAATAACTTCTAGAGATAACCATTGATATGGTTGGCAGAAAGAAATAAAATATCCTCTCTTCTTCTCCTCTCTCCATCAAAAACAAAAAGGCATTCTAATTACTGCTTTGAGAAGACAATCAGTATTAATGTTGTGAAACTTGAATATTTTCCTCGTGGTTGCATTCAGACTATCATGAAATTGTATCGTCCATCATTTGTTTGTGATTCAACATTCCTTCCTAGATAATTTGTTCATTGCGTATCGAAGAGATTAGTCGTTTCTTCCACCAACTCTTCTTCCAACATGAAGGAAGCTGGAAAGCCCACCATTGACATATGCCACAAGCTTACAAGCGAGACTAGTAAGTGAATATGAGAAAGAAACGAGGCGGTTTGCTTTAAGCAATCAGAATGCAAAGGAGGGAGTGAAACTGCACCAAGTATCTTCAAGCCATTGTAATGCGGGGATTGCCAGAGCGAAGCATAAATGGAGCGACAATAAAGTGGTCCGAAACAAAATTGCGAATCTTGGCAAGAGTATGAGCACCTCAGAATGCACACTACCCGACTTCCGCTTAGATGGAGTTGCAACCGACGATTCTGTGGTACCTTGTTGGAAAGCTTTTCCCGAGTTCCTCTTGAGGAAAAGTTATTCTGTGTTGTGTATCCGAAACTGAGACCCGAATGTGACTTTAGAACCTAGTCCGTGTCCTTTGGGTTTAGCCATCGCCGGATCCATCGAATGACTTTGAGCAAGTACCTTTACTCAGGTCATCCTCCGCAATTCATGTCCAGAGACATCTTATGATGGTTATAGACCCTATGTTTTGTAGAAGAAGCGAATTGAATGATCGGAGAACAGACCATAACGCTATATATATATATATATATATTTTTTTTTTTTTGGTAAAGATAACGCTATATTTGTATCTGATTCTAATGGACTTTCAGCTCGTTTAATTGCACCAATGAAATAAAACAGTAATGTATTATCTATTACATTTTAATGGAATTGAGGTGATATTTCAAAGAGTGCATGTGTTGAAGCAAATGAGGAAGATTTCACTTGCGATTCCATACAGAGGCTCATTGGCTTCTTAGTATACAACGAGTTCCCTCAGAATATCACTCAAAACAGAAATATTCATCAATCAATCACCTTTTTATTGTCAAGAAAATGAAACACACTTGTAATGGAAGAAGGATGTCTCCCTACTTATTCGTCTTCATACATTCAACCCGTAAAGATAGTGATAGAGTTCGTTTAGACTATAACGTTAATTTTGATCGTAGTATTCCTTGACAAGCGGAGTCACTTTAAGGAGTTCTCAATGTCTATCACGAAACGGTACTTCACATCACTCTTTTGGAGCCTCTCAAGAGCTTCATTTGCATATTGGATTGGAATTACTTCAATCTCTGGATAAATCTCTTTTTCAGCACAAAAATCGATCATCTCTTGCGTTCGCTTTACACCGCCTACTACACTTCCAGAAATGCTCCTCATACCTAAACCACATATGCAATAAAGATGTTACGATGTGGATTTTAAACCGAGATAATAATATCTAATCAGATAGTTCTTTGTGGAGAGAATGCTTACCCATGAGAAGACTAAATGGGTTGAGTTTTATTTCCTCGCATGGAACGCCTACCAAAGTTAAAACTCCTCCTATCTTAAGTAAGGACATGTACTGATCAAGTGGATGGTCTCCGGACGCCGCATCGATGATAAAGTCCAGAGATTTAGCCATAGCCTAGAAAAACAGGAGAGTCTTAGGACCGCGGAACCAACCCTACGAAACCTGACGATATCAAGTAGGTCATAGGATTCTTACAGCCATTTGCTCCTTGTCAGATGAAAGCACAAATCTATCTGCTTTCAACAAGTTCAGGGCGTCATTTTTCTTGGACATATTTGTGCTGAAAACAGTGACATTCAGTCCGAAAGCCTTAGCAAACTTCACAGCCATATGACCAAGCCCACCAAGTCCAACCACGCCTACTAATTTCCCCGGTTGATTCATTTTGTGCTGGATCATCGGACTATAGACCGTGATTCCAGCACACAGCAAAGGTGCTGCCAGAGCTAGTGGATACTTTTCAGGTATCTTATAGCAAAACCTGTTGATTCGGCAGTTATTAACACATGTAGCATAAACTAACATGAATGTATAAGGACGATGCCAACCATATTAAAATCTTCCACGAAGAGTAATTAAAAGATTACCTCTCGACAACAACTAGGAAGCTCGAATATCCTCCCTGTGTGCGGGTACCATCCTCATAAGTGCCGTTGATTGTCACTGCAATTCCCTTTGAGCAATAAACTTCTTGTCCATCATCACAGTACTCGCAATGTCTATATGAGTCAAGATAGGTTCCAACACCCGCCTGGTCTCCGACCTTGAAACTGCTAACGTTGTCACCTACTTCTTGCACGATCCCCACGGTCTCATGCCTGTACATATGTATTTCCAATATGACATCCCATCAAATATGTACGCACATATATGTGTAGGAGAAACCAGAAAGTTAAAAAGATTGAAGTGTTCATTTTCTTTCTCAGTTTGAACGAGAATTTCTAGAGTAGTTGTTGTGAAATCTTAAGCATGTGCGATCATTCATTTGTTATAACATTGTTAGTTTTAATTACTGGCTAAGTTTTGCTGATTACACCAATCGAATGTGAATGGAAAATGATGAAAACATATTTTGGTGACCAAAATTCCTTGGAGCGAATGTCATTAAATTAAACAAATGAATACATACCCGGGAACCAAAGGGTAAACAGAGTTCTTTCGCTTGTTGCGGGTATAAGCTACGTCGGCATAGCAAATGCCACAATGACTGATCTTTACTGACACGTCGTTGCTTCCGACTCCTCTGTTGGAAGATAAGTTTCTCATTCAGTCATTTGAAATTGGAATTGGAAGAGATATCAGTTCAGTCGATACACATGATGCATAATCAATCAGTTCCACGCATGAGTCGCATATAAAACGTGTAATTTACAACCCAGAAAATCTACCTGCGTTCAAATTCATAAGGAGAGAGAAGCCCCGAATCGTCTCTTGCTGCCCATGCGTGACAGTTCCTCCTCATAACGTGGTCTGAACTCATTTGCTGGTGTCTATTCCTTAAAGAGATGGATCGTGAAAAGATATGAATTTTAGAAGGAGATCACTGAGTGGGTTGCTGTGAAAACACTATCGAGTTTATTGCACTATATATGGACGCTTATGAGCCATCCTCAAGAGCGTCAGCACATACGTCACGGGGAACAGATGTTTTGACTTGGTTTTATTTCGCCAGCTTTAGCGTTTGGAAGGAACTATCACTTTCACTTAATACCCCAGCTATCATACTTATACGTCTGTCACGTTAGGCTCACGTGAGCCTAACATATGTGAGTCAGATAATAAGAATCACACAAAAGTTTCAGGGTGCCTTGTGCTGGCCCAACCAATCTCAAGCACCCCGGAATAAAACTTATTTATTTCTTACTTTCACTTAACAGATCTGTTTTTGTGGAACGAATATGTGTCTAACTTTACTGGTGCTCCATTGATCCTCCTTGTTTTTTGGATTTGACTTTGCTTTTCAATTTTCTTGCTTTGTCATAAAAACTACATACTTCTTATGTATCGATTTGAGCAATGAATACAATTTTTTTTCCAAAAAAAAAAAAAAAAAACCTACATACTGAAAAGAGAAAGCCACTAGTGGTTGCTTGTGTGATTATATGACACCAGCGGAATTTGTTTACTCAATTCTAAACTTATTATAGGATATCAATTTTGTTATCAACTTTCTAATTTTGTCAATTTAATTCTATATTTTTGCGAAAATTTTTGATGTAGTCCTTACTATGAATTTTCATTGTGAATTTTCACGAGAAAAGAAATCGCTGACGTGGCAATCAAGTTATCACTAGCCTTCCTATGTGGCACTTTGTCACATTAGCGATTCTCTGTGAAAATTGACTGGAATGACTACATTAAAAATTTGCACAAATGTATAGAATTAATTTTTAAATTTAGAGCCGATTGGGTAATATCCTTATGTCGCAATGTTCACATGATGCGAACTTGACATGATAGAGTCCCTATTAAGTTATGTGAAACTACTCAATGGACGTCATGATTTTACTAAACTCCATTTGTCAAGTATAGTAGGATCCGCCATACTTACAAACAAGAAGCCCATTTTAATTTAGTGCCTACCCTCGCTCTAAAACGCCACATCTTTTCTTTTTTTTTTTCAATACTACCCGGTTCAGAAAATTTACGTTTCGAGCCTGCAAGTGGACCTGATGACGCATACAAACATGCAAAGGGGGTTCTTTTGCCAAAGTCTGAATATATTATCCTATTCTTCATCTGGTCAATTGAAGAAAAAAAGTAGGAATAGTCAAAGTTGCTACGCCTGTGAAGTAAGCGATGGCCCAATTAAGTGAGGTCGCATACGTATATTTGCATGAACTAACATGGCTTCTCACAAAAAATCACACAAAATTTCATGCCTATTTCAGTAAAATTAAATGGGTCAATTATCGAACAAAGAGATGAGCAAGAACTGCTTGGTAGGGGTGAGCGGTTCCCGGTTCCGATTCGGTTCCGTCTGGAACCTGGAACCTACCCTCGGGTACAGGTTCCTCAATTTTTGGAACCTGGAACCTACCCGTTAGAACCGAGAATCTCGAACCTACCCTGTCACAGGTTCCAGGGTCCAACAGGTTTTTTTTTTTTTTTTTTTTCATTTTCGTAGTCGACGCGAATATTCGGAAGCCGAAATAATTCAATAGTTGGCCCTCCATTTTCAATACCTGCCAAAAAACAGCAATATAAATCTTTTACATCCGAACAGACAACTAAATTCATAGTTTTCTAGAGAAAACATTGTCTAATGTATAATTTGGCCATGTTTCATAATAATAACTACAGGCATGTTGTATGAGCATAGGCTTGGCATTTCGCTCTTGATTTGAGTGGGCAAGAAGTGGGTGCCATGTCGAGCAGAAACTTGTGTTGGTAGTCGTTGGAGCATCGAAAACAATACAATAGCTGAACATAATTGAAAAAAGAAAGAAAGAAATGAAATAATAGATTCGATCAGAAGAAAGTAAAAGGAAGCTGCTCAGGAAAATCCAGAGACGACCAAGGCTTGCAACAATGGCGCTAAGTTTTTGTGCCCATTTTTGTTGGAGGGCCCACCTTGAGAAGAGGAAAGTCTTCACATCATCAAGTTCTGGCGAGATTCAGGCGATCCGATGTGTAAAAAGGAAACGGCGACGTTGAAGAAGACATCCAGACAGAGTCTTGCAAAAGCCACAAAATCTATATGGATACGATATCATATTGTCTATCTACTCACAAGCTTAACCTTGATTCCCTTCTCTTTCTGGTAATCAGAGAAGAAGCTCAACCAGCTCGTCTCTAAGAACCGGTTGTTGGAGAAGAAGCTCAATGAGCTCGTCTCTAAGAACTAGTCGTCGGAGAGGAAGCTCAATGCGAGCAGCATCTTGCCCCTGTTCAACGGCTTCAAGCTCGCGTCGTTGAGCCCGACCCACTTCGCCCAAGCCCTCCACTACGCCTTATGATCCGTGAGGCACTTTGCGAAAGCCATGGCTCGCGAGATGGAGGTGGCGAACTGGAACCTCGACAAGGCCATCCCATTCATCAAGCCGCAAGCGAGGTTCGCGAAGCCCGGCCAACGGCACTTCGCCATCGAATTGTTCGAGGCCAGATCGATCTTCGAGGGCTTCAACTTCCCCGACGGAGGAAGAGCTCGGTTCTGGCAAAGGCGGTGGCGATGGCGGTTTGGAGCAACGACGGCCTGGACAGCCGAGCGAGCGGCGGCAAGAGGTGGTGACGATAGCTTGGGGACAGCGGCGGTGGCTCACGGCGGCGAGGGGCGGCGTGAACGGCGCGACAGCTCATCGGGCTCAACGGCGAGACGGCTTGTCGGATGAGCGGTGGGTGGTGGTGGTTCGGTGGCCAAGAGGTGGTGGTGAGTAGGGCGTGGGGCAGCGGTGTGGTGGTGGGTGAAGCAATAGCCAGCAAGAGGAGGAGGAAGAAGAAAAAGAGGAAGAAGAAGAAGAAGGGGTAGGGTTTCGGCCGGGAGAGGGGGAAAGAGAAGAGAGAGAGAGAAGAAAAGAAAAAAGTTAGGGGGGGGGCAGGAAGTGACTTGACGAGGGAAAAGGGGAGAAAAGAAAGAGAGAGAGAGAGAAAAGAAAGGGAAAGGGGGGGAAGAATCTGCGGAGGGGGGGGGGGAAATCTTGCGGGGGCAACGTTAGGGTTTTTTTTTTTTTAATTATGACCAGTTCCGGTTCCGGTTCCCGGTTCCCTTTTTCTGGGAACCGGAACCGGAACCGGTTTCTTTAGAACCGGGAACCGAACCGGACCCTCCTCCGGTTAGGTTCCCGGTTCCCGGTTACCCAGGAACCATGCTCACCCCTAATGCATGGCAGCAAGAGACGATTCAGAGCTTCTCTCTCCTTTAGAATTTGAGCGGGGTATTAAATGATAATTAGTTTTGCAATTATAGTAAGAAAAAAATTATTATGTCGAGTTTAATTACATTTGAAGTTATCACGATCTTCCTGGCTATTGCCTTTTGGACCAAGGTTGTGTTTGTGTTGACACCTAAATTTTGACTAATCTTTTAAGTTTAACTGCGTAGAAAAATTAGGAAATAATATTTAACCCATAAACAAAAATAGTCTAATATCATAAAGTTTTACTGTATTATCATATAGCTTAGTTAATTTACTATATTCACATTGAACCAATGGTCATGAACGAGCCCGAATCGGTAGGTGCGGGTTTTGCCCTTGCAAAAGCACAATTCAGCCAGCACATAGGGGGAGGGGCCGGAATTTCCAGCCCTTAACCAAGGCAATTTAAGCTTTAATTGAGTTGGATTTAGCCTATAATATTACAGGCCCTGAGTGTAATTAGAATAAACCCTAAATGAGTAAAGGCCTATCAGATAAAGCCCAAAAAGGGGCAAAATTCGGCCACTGAGGAAGCAGAAGGGCTGGCCGAAATTCAGAGGGAGATGGGCCACATTGGAGCGTAATTGAATCAAGTCTTCAACCTAATTGAAAAGCCTTAAGTTAATTAGAGCTTGTTATTTGAAGAAAAGCCTAAGCCCGACCAATTAAGCTCAAGTAAACACCTCAGACTTACGCCTCATCAATCCTGATCGGCACACATAATTTTAGGACAAACACTTAGGAAAAACACATGAGGAGAGAAAGAGAGTCGCGGTTGGCCGAGCCTTTTGCCTAGTTTGGCTGGTACTGTGCCGCACCAATTCCTGCTACATTATCTCACCTATGACCGTTTTTTTTTTTTTTTTGGGTCTGAAATAGGTAATTCATTCATGCATAAGCAAGGATTACAAGTAGACGATAGGTTGGATTCAGAACATAAAATACTAAAAAGAGGTTGGGGAGGTGCATATAACCAATTTGTAGAAAGGGATTTGAGACGATGTGATTTCACTACCCAATCGGCAGCTTGGTTGGCTTCTCTTGGGCAATAGGATAGCTTAATGAAGGGTAGATTTTGTAGCATATCTCTACTTTCATTAATCAAAACTACTCATAGCCCATGGAGCTTCAGCCCGGCCCAAAGTTGCTTCGACAAGTGCAATATTGTCGCTTTGTACTTCCCATTCGCTTCCCCTATTCTGAACTGATCCCACGTGAGTCCCTGTTCTAAGTTTTAGAAACCGCAGACCGTGCAAAAGCGCTAGGGCTTCAGCGCATAGAGGAGAATCAGCATGGATCTCAGTGGTGAATCCGTCGATCAACAGGCCTCTCGAGTCGCGCACTATCCCTACCATGGAGCTCGTCTCTTCTCCCTTCACCCAAGAACAATCGACGTTGAGTTTGAAGCTATTGTTGTCTGGCGCTATCCAGAACTCAGGCAAGTCTCGTCTGGTGATTCTCTTCTGTTCTTTGCTCGTAATCCATCTAGAGAAGGCCCGAACTTGTACTAGGGCGAGATCTACTATGGAATCGACTTTGGGAGGTTGGGATTGGAAGACATAGTCATCCCGGAGCTTCCAAATTAGCAAAATCATGCTAGCCACCATTTTTACTGAGGGTAAGTCAGTTTTTGCTGCAAAGAAATCTTCAAACCACTTGTCCACTCAAGTAACTGAGGTAGTTTTGTTGTACAGGTTGAGGCGCGGATCAAGCCATATATGTCAAGTTCTTTTGTAGAGGAAGAAGAGTTGGAGCTGTTCTAATGTTTCAGGATGCTGAGAACAGAGGGGGCATAGAGGATCAGGTAATACTCGCCTCTTATAAAGATTATCCTTTGTGGGTATTGCATTTTGACATATGCTCCATGGAAAAAACTTTACTTTGGGAGGGACTGGAGTATTCCATAACTAGGTCCATAGATATCTAGGCGACTGGTAGGAAGTTGTTGCTCTGTTGGGGTCAGGAGAATTGGTCAATGAACAAACCTTGTTGTAGCCACTTTTGACTGTATAGGAACCTGATTTGTTCCCCATCCAAATCAGCCTATCTTTCTGTGGGAGTACAAAAATGGGAGTTGAAAGAATTTCATTAACTACTTTGTCATCAAAGAGTTCGCGAAGTTTAGGCTTGTCCCATAATCTCCTTTCTTTGCTCATTAATTCAACAACTTTCTCAAGATCATCCATGTTCGCTGGACCTCCTATCACTCCCCTTGGAAGCCATATGTCCTGCCAAATGTTAATACTCTTCCCATCCCCCACAATCCACGTTATCTTCATTTCGATAGTGTCTCGACCTATTAGGATGCTACGCCAACTCCAAGATGGTCGTTGTCCTAGTTTTGCCTTCCATAAGTCCTCATTTGGATAATAAACTCCTTTTAGATTTTGGCTCCATAGAGCTGATGGTGATTGTAATAATCTCTAGGCTTGTTTGTCTAACATTGCCTTGTTGAACTTAATTAAGTCTTTAAAGCTAAGACCCCCTTTGTCTTTTTCGGATTTCAAGACCTCTCATTTCTTCCAGTACATACCTCTTTTAGAATCATTTTGTTTCCATCAGAAAGCTACAATCCTTTGTTCGATGGCTTTACAAACTGATATTGGGATTTTGAAAATGGACATAACATACCGAGGAAGAGCTTGTACCATAGCTTTTATCAGTATTTATTTGCCTACTTTAGACAATAATTGTTCTTTCCAGCCTTCAAGCTTCATGTTCACTCTAGCAAGAACCCATGAAAACATCTCTTTTTTTTGTCCCCAATCAAATAGAATTCTCAGGTATTTCCTTGTTTTGTCAATGATAGACACACGTAACTCATATACCATATTCCTCTTCAAGCTCAAAGGGCAGCCCTTGCTGAAAAACACTCCTAATTTGTTTAGATTGATAGCTTGACTAGTAGCATAGCAATACTAGTTCAAAATATTTGCCAAATTTTGACATTCTCTGACTGTCCCATCCATAAAAATTATAACATCGTCAGCAAATAATAAATGAGACAATGTGGGACAATACTTGTTCAGTTTTATTCCTTTGATGCTCCCATCTTCTATCGCTTTGCGCATCATCCAAGAGAAAACATTAGCCATTAATATGAAGAGGTATGGGGACAATGGATCACCTTGTCGTAATCCCCATGTGGGATTAAAATATCTTGTATGATTGCCATTGACTTTGACGCTAAAGGACACCGTGGAAACACAATACATCACCAGCTCAATCCATCTTTCACTAAACCTCATCTTCATTATACTCATTTTTAAGAAATTCCACTCAACCCTATCATAAGCCTTTTGCATATCCAGTTTAAGGACTACCTGGAATTTCTTTTTTCGTTCTCTAACCCTCAACTAATGCAATACCTCCTGAACAATAAATATGTTATCTTGTATTTATCATCCTTTAACAAAGACGCTTTGTTTAGAAGCAATTATCTCAGCAAGCCATGGTTTCAATCTATTTTATAACACTTTAGAAATAATTTTATAGCTGAAGTTACATAGACTGATTGGCCTAAACTGACAAATGCTTTATGGATTTTTCACTTTTGGTATGAGAGATATGTGAGTCTTGTTGAGCAGGGGGTCAAATTCACTTGATTCAAAGAAGTTTCTAACCAAATTTAGCACATCCAGCTTGATCTATTCCCAGTAATGCTGATAAAATTGTCCATTAAGACCATCCAGCCGGGGGCTTTTAGGAAGCCTAGTTGGAATACCACTTCTTTTACCTCTTCCATTGAAATATGGACCAAAAGGCTTTCGTTCATTTCCATGGTGACTAGAGATGGGCACATGTCCAGAATAAGCTGAAAATCTCTTAGACCTACCGATTCATATAGAGAACAATAGAAATCCTCTATGTGTTGCTTCAATATCTTCTAGTCCCTACACCAAATGTCTTCATTTAGTCTCAACATAGTAATTCTATTATGTTGTTTTCGTTGAACTGTTGTGGCGTGAAAATATTTTGAGTTTCTGTCACCCCCATTGAAGCTAATTTACCGGAGACCTCATACCCCAATACATCTCTTTCTGCATCCAAAACCGTTCAATTTTCTCTTTGATTTCCTGACTTTCCTTTTTTCTGGACAATTGAGAATCCCCATTCATAATCTTAGTTAGTTTTTGTTTGAGACTTCTAATTTGGTTAGAGGCATTAGAGAACTTGTTTTTGCTTCATGCAGTCAATTCCTGCGTGACATTATGTATTTTCTGAGAAAAGGTTATATAACAATGCCGGTCACCTTCCCAATAGCTTTTGATAATCTCCCCCACATTCTTCTTCCTCCATCCAAAAGGCTTCAAACTTGAATTCCTTTGTTCTTCTCTTTCAAATAGGATGTAAAGATAGCAAAAGTGGGCTATGGTCAGAACCTACCACTGGGAGGGCCACAACTTCAGCATTTGAGAAGGTAATTCTCTAATCCATTGTACATAAGGCTTTGTCCAGCCTCTTCTTCACTAAGTTTTCACCTTCTCTATTGTTGGCCCAAGTGAAAGCACACCCCTTAGTGTGGATATCCATCAAGGAACAGTCATTAAGCATTTCCTGAAAGGCTGCTATTTTATGTTGATCAACTTCCCTTTTCCCAACCTTTTCCCAGCTATACAGAATTTCAATAAAGTCCCCCATATAGAGCCAAGGAAGTTGATTGTTGGAGTGAATGTCCCGAACCTTTTGCCATAATAAAAGTTTCTCTTGGAAGTTTGTGGAGGCATGCATGTGTAACTCTCATAATATGTCCACTAGTAGGATCCATGCATTCCACATCCATATGCTCCTTCAAACTCGAGTTTATTTTAACTTCCACATCCTCATTCCACATAAGCACCAAGTCCCCAGTAATTCCTACTGGTTGCTCTACAAACACGTGTTGAAACTTCAATAGTTTTTTTTTTTTTTTACTTTATCCACCATCGACTCCTTGTTTTTGGTCTCCATCAAAAAGACCAAGTTGGGCCTTTCTTGAGCCATGAAGGCTCTAATCTCCTGGACTGTCAGGGGGTTGCCCAGCCCCTGACAGTTCCAACTTAGGATTTTCATAGTGTCTTTAGTGGCTTATTAGGGTTAGCCACCAAAGCCCAATCCTTCCCCTCTTTTACCAATTGCACAGGGGTCTCTAATAACTCCATTTCATCAAGGAAAGAAAAGCTAGAAACTTTTGCTCTTTTATGTTGTTTTGCTTTTTGATACTTCATCATTTTCTTACCAGCATCACCTATAATGTTCAATCCTTCATCATTAGGGCCTTCTAGATACAACAACTGCTTTCCACTCCCCTCTTTGGTTGCTAGAGTCATCTCCCCTCCATCTCTTCCCTCCTTTGAAGAAGGGCTGTCTACTCTTTTTTTGTTCCAAGAAAGGCGGTTATTTGTCTTGGCTTCTGCCCTTACAACAATTTCCATATTGATCGACGCTAGGGGAGTTTCAGGTACAGACTCTTCTTCTTCATAATTTAGATCAACCTTTCCATAAAATGCCTCCCAATGCGGGTTATAATCTCTTACTTTCGCTTTGAGCCAAGGACCGTATTTCCCTACCTTATTTGCTGCCCAATTTGTTGTTTCATATGGTATCTCCTCACAATACGATGCATAGTAACCGATTTTACCACATGAGTAACAAAAGGAAGACGCTTATATTTAAATTCCACCCATAGATTCTTGTTCCCAATCTTAACTAAAGCCCCTATTTTAAGAGGAGCTGTAAGATTCAACTCCACTTTGACTTTACCTGTCTTATAGGGGCCATTGCCTCTAGATTCTAGTTATATTCCCTTTACTGCTCCCACTTTACCAGCAACATTAGAGAAAACCTATTCTAAGATCCATCCCGGGGGTAAACCAACAATATGAACCCAAAAATCATATTTAGAAAAATCATAGTAGTGTTCTAGAATATCTGGCTCACATTGTTTTAGCACAAACAAGTTGCTAGCAAAAGAATATGGCCCTGATTTCAATACTCTCTCCTTTTCCTCCTTTGTCTCAAATACAAATGAAAAGAGCCTTGGTTCTTTCTGGGAGCACATGATAGCCTCTGACTTCCACGTCTTCTTCATAGTGTTGTAAAATGCTTGAAAATTCACATTAGGTTTCGAGTATAACTTACCAAAAATAGTATGACTGCATTCTATTTGTTTATTGGGGGGATTTCCTACTATACTTCAATCACATCATCTACTGACCATAAATGGCCTAAACTCTTACACAGGGCAGCAAGACAGCGTTGGTTCTCCTCCTCATGCTCCATTCCGACAACAAATCATATGTGTTTTCTAAGATTGATGATTGCATGCGTTATCTTCAGCAATGGTTGAGGATTTGCTTTGGGACAGCTTTGTAGTAGTTTTGTGGCTTAAGAAAGCGGGCAATTGAAGGGAGCTCCAGGAATGTTGGGATGTGGTTCTTTATCTGTCGATTGTTGCCACTTCACGCTCGAGTTCCATAGAGAAAAGGAGGGTGCGTGTTCTAAAGGATTTTAGGATTTGGGTGCTGGGTACCCATGACATTGGGCAGAAAGCTGCTACTTTCGTATGGAACAGAGGCCAAGAAGCTTCAATAGGGAATGGGTGTTTAGGGTTTAGGGTTTAGGGTTGAAAGCACCCATGGATTCGGGAGAGGAAAACTCTACCAGCAAGAGAGGTTTAATTTTTTTTTCCTCCACTTGATGATCGTACACTGCTTGCCTGATCTGTGTTGCTTTTCTCATAGCTAATGGCGCTTAGGTGATGCGTGCCTTGCGGTGGTGCTCTTGAACGTGGGGCTTACCGCTCGGTAATGTGCCGTGGATGAGGTGCTTGTAGCAGATCGTAGATGGCTCAATGCTTGTGAATTCATATCTAAGCCTTGAAAGGGAATAAAAGCCAAGATTTTGAAGGGAAATTTTGAAAATAAGGTTTAATCTAAGCCCTACATGTCACCTTATGATCCAAGGGCTCCTATTCTTTGCTTAAGAGTTAAGAAAGGTTCTCATTGGCTAGATTTTGATGACAAGGATAGGTAACATGTCACTAGTGATTGCCAAGATTAAATGGAAATGAATGGCAAAGATTGGGCTTCACAAAGGTTGATAAGTGGCATGACGATTTGACAATTTAGGGAAGTGGAAAGTTTGTAATTATTAAAAAGTGAGGGAAGGCTAGCCAAATCAGGGCTAAATGGACTCAAAGATTTGGCCCAATGGACCAGGCCTAATCAAGCTTGGGTGACCGGCTCATCTTAAGGCCTTCCAGTTGGTTCTCTCTAATTAGCTCCATGGGCTTGGTCAATTTACTTAATTGGGCCTAATTGGTCAAATTGAGCTTTGGCCCAATAGGACCAAATCAGGTCGAGTCAAATTGGTTGATGCGACTAGATCTTGTAAATCTTGATTTGTCGTTTTAGCTTAACTTTGCCAAAATTAATGTTGAAAGTGAGTTAATTTGGTGTAATCGAGGTTTGCATTGGGTTGATTGGCACTATTTATGAAGAATTGAGTGGGGCCTTGCTGACACTTAATTTTTAGCTAACACGTCATTAAAGATATAAAAAAAAAAAATTGAGATTAGGGCTTTTGATCGTGATGAAACTCATTTCTCAAACAAAAAGTGTCGTTTTTTGTTTCTTTTTATTGTTTTGTCATTGTTAAACAATTTATCATTTTTTTTTGTAAGGTTAAACAATTTATTACTCATTTCCATTGAAAATCCAAAAAGCCAAACGATTGACTGTTTGTTGGCTTTTTGGTCAACTCTCTAACCTAAAGTCAACCTTGATAAAAAGTTGGTTTTTTGTACGAAAAAAAAATTCTAAACGATCCTATTTACTTTAGCTGAATTAATTTTCAAAAATTCAAAAGATTTAACCCAAAAATCAATTTTTTAGGAACCAAAAAAGGATTGACTTCTAATCAAACTTTTAATAAAAAAATTGAAAAAAAAAATAAAAATCGGCAAGTCATCTCATTTTAGTTTTAATGTGACTTTAATATTGAAAATTTTGCAAAAATTAATTAAGAACCTTGTTTTTCCAATTTTTTGGTTTTAAGTTCAAAATCGACTGAAAATAAATTTACTTTCGTTCTAGTCATAAATAGGCTTAGTTCATTTTACAACATTTGATCTAAGAACCATTATCCATTCACTCATTCATTCAATTTTGAGAACGGTCATGTTGAAATGTGAATTGTCACTTTTAACCCTAATTAGGGGATTCAAATCAATTCTTCATAATTCGATCATGGACGCTTCCATTCCATCCATTTTCTTCATAAAAGTTCGAATCCAGGGTTTATTTTGGGAAATTCCTTTAGGAAATTTTCAATTTGAGGAATTTAGCTTCTTGAACATAGGAAAACTTAGCTAATGAACTTCAATTAAAGAAATTTAAGTTGACCCATTTGAGACTAAGGTTTAATTTTGCAAATTAAAGTTCAATTTCATTGTTAAACCTTGGTTTATTTTTAGCATAAAAGTCGTCATATCAATTCAAAGACAATTTGGATACATCAAGTTACCCTAAGTATGAACAATTAATCAAATATTCAAGAAATTACGTGAAATTGTTCAAGTTAGCCTACAAAGTCCAATTGCATGTAACCACGATGCAAGTCTAATATTTTTCATATTAATCAAGTAATTATGCTAATAGAAAATTACTTGATTGCATTTATATGGTTTAATTAGCCGAGTCTCTTTAAAATTGAACCATTTTTCCTCAAATTAAACAAGTTTTCCTTCCAATTCAAAACCCCAAGGACCTAGCCGTCCAAACCGTGACCGAACCAGTCGAACCGGCTTGGATCAGTCTGATCGACCACCAATGAAGGAGGCCGATTCTACCCTCTACTGATTGGCTCTTGGTGATTGGCTGCCACCCATGAGCTTCCCATAGGGAGTATTTCATTCCCACGCCCCTCAACTTTCCATATTTTGTGAAAATGCCCCCAAATTGTGTAATTATAAAATTATCCCTAATTAGGCCTTAATAGTAAATTCAATTCAAACTTCCGATTTTGGTATATCGACACCATCTAGATGATCACATGATACATTTTGACTATGATTAACCCTTAATGGATTTAATTAGGCCATTAATCAAGTTTCGACCGTCAAATTAAACCAACGCTCACCTGCTTCTCCTAGCCATCCCCCCCTCTCTCTCTCTCTCTCTCTCTCCGTCAAATTAAACCAACGCCCGCCTGCTTCTATTTCTCTCTCTCTCTCTCTCTCTCTCTCTCTCCCCTTCACTCGCTTTCCGCCTGCCGTCGCCCTTTGCTGCGTCGATTGATGGCGACCTAAGCTCTTGTCAGTGTAGTGCCACCACCTTCGTGCATCGCCGTCTCACACTGAGCACCACTAATCTCGTCAATAACTGAGATCCTCACCGGCATTACCCATCTCGGCCATTTTCTCCAACTATTCAAAGACCGGCGATCAAACCGGTTCAGGAACCAGCAGATTCTACTGGTTTGATCGACGATCCAATCACACTCATCAGTGGTTTGGCCATCGCCGATCACTCCCTCAGCTTGTCCCAGACCTTCCAGCAGTGGAGGCTTACTCGGAGAGCCATCGAATGAGCTCCGGTGGCCAGTTTTCCCTTTGGCAATTCAGAGTAATCCAAACCAAATTGCTCCTTAAGAGCCGCTGGTCAGCGGTCCAATTGGTGTCGATCTAGTCCCTTTGGTGATCCACGATATCCCCCTTGATCCTCGATGCTCGTGAGGTGTTCCAGAGGTTTGATTGTCAATTGATTGAGCTTGTTTTGTCAAAATCGTGCGAAGGTAACTAATTGAAACTTGAATCCAATGAAGCGAGATCGAGCTAGTGTATCAAGGTTAGGATTCAAGCCTTAGGTATATATCTCATATTTAGATCTATGATTTGGATGTTATATGATGAGATCTGATGATATTGTGTTGATTGAAGATGAGGTTGAACATGATTTTACATGTTTACTTAGTTCTAAAAAATCATAGGTTTTGGACTGACTTTCTGTTAGGGCTGATCTAATATCCTAAACCTCATTATTTGGCTTCGAGGAGTTCTAGACATTTGATTTACATTCAATAAACTTCAATTTGATATGGTACGGGCTTCAAACAGAGTTCATTAGATATTTCAAATCCATCTCGGAAATTGGATGATTTCTGCTAGTTTTATGTGTTGTTCAGGTTGTTTTGGCTTCTGAGCATGTTTACTGTTTGTTGAATTTCTACTAATTTTTGTGTTGAGATTTTGGAGATGGTTTCTTTCATGAAAGTTGTATGAAGTTATGTTGTTTATGACCTAACTTTTTTCTAGAATTTTTGAAATATAGTTGATTAGGCAAATCTTCAAAAAATCATCACTACATTGTTCTGCCTTGTTTAAGTTTGACTATTGTTTGCTCTGAAATGAGGTAGTAAGCTTATTGGATTGGATTTATGTGTTCAAGATTGTAGAATGTATCATAAGCTTTCTAACTAGGTACAATTCACGCCAAATGAACATTGTTTACTAGGCTAATCGCTTGTGTGAAGACATATTCAAACTGCTGTGATTTGAAACATTTATTACATTGTCTTGTTTTCTCATTTTCACGTAAGTTTTTGTGAACCAAACTAGACTTTGGTGTCTTCACGAAAAACAATCAGGAATTTTTGTAGAATTTTAACATGTCATTAGATCATTGAAAACCATTCTTGTTCTGTATAACCTTTTGCTGCAATTATGGCTAATTATGTACCTAAAAAAATGTCTTCGTTTGAGCTCCTTAATAGCGAAATTAGTGCAAATGTCTTCTAGACATACTTAGAGCATATCAAAACTTCATAACGACATATAGCACGCCTCATTTGAAGATATTTTCCATGTGAAAACCATGCACCAAGTTAACATATTATTACTGAAATCGTCATGCATTTTGTCATAAGTCCTTTATAATGGTAAGTCATCCATCAATATTAATGAATTTGTGTGACTTTTTCTGCATCGATCTAGGGTCAAATTTCTTACCATACTTGTTCATCACATTCAACCTTACATTATGTTCAAATTTCACAATTTTTACACATTGTTTAGGTAGCTTATTGAGCCAATTATCATACATCATGTTCTGTCATGCTTATAACTGATTTGACCATAACTTTGATCATAACTGAACTCAACATCTTTTAGAATGTCTTAGGGCACGCCTTAAATGATGCTGATTTTGCATCATTTACATGTCATTTAACCCATGTTCTATTCTTGAAAAGCTTTCCCTGAAATTTACTGTGAGTAAAATTCGGAATGCTTCTTCTGTCCTTGTAAAGTCAGATCTCTTATCACTTTTGCATGGATTTTTCGGTTAAGATTTTGAGGTTGGGTCCTCAAAGAAATTCGCTTGTCTTTGTCATGACTGTGTTGTGGTGAAATTTCAAAATTTTTTGATACCGTTTACTATGATAAATTGCTGTTAATTTGTCATGATGTCTTGCTGCCCTGTTATGTTTCTGATATGATGTTATGTATTCTTGAATTTTTATAAATTCAGGTGTAGCTGATCTTAGAAAATTTCCTACACGAAAATTGTCCCTTATTGAGTGCTTGATGTCCTGTAAATTTCTCAGGGCCAATTATCCATGGATCATATCCCAATTGCTCTAATTTTGATTGCCCTGTTTGATGGTTTCTGTGATGATTCTTAGATGCAATTCTTTTCTATGATTTTTAGAACGACTTGCATGCTGAATTGGGATCAGTCACGTTCATGAAATTTACTCTTTATTTACCAGTCTTTGTTGTCAAGAATCCTTGAAAATTGAGAAGGTCATTTATGGACCTTTGTCAATTTCTTTTTGATTTATAGCAAGATTGATTTCGCTCGTCAAGGTGATTTTAGTACTTGTGATGCTTCAAACATCAGCTGTTTGAGCATCCCCAAACTTTCGATTTGAGATTGATACCGTTTAAGTTTTGGTTATATGCAAAATGCCTGTTACATCTGTTAATAGTGCATGATATGCGTCTCGGATTACCCTTGACTGTGCCCCATAGCTATAATGGAATCCTATCTCACTTCCACTATTTTCTCTTTAATTTGACATTGAACTTGTTCAGATTTGGACCGTACTTAAAATGAATGCAATATCCATTAAAAGTGCATGATATGCACTCCAGATTAGCCTTGGGAATTTAATATGTCCCATAGCCAAGATGTACCAATGTCAAAGTACATCATCTTCCTATAATGTTTCAAGTACATTTAAAAGAAAAAAAATGAGGCATTACATCAATCATGCATACATAACATCACTTCATTCGTTAGAAATGCATATAATTGTGTTTGGCACTTGATGATTGTATGAGTGATTCGGTGTTGGCTCATTAGTCTTGCTTAATTAATTAAGAACCAAGGCTTGATGGGTGTGCATGTATGTTTACTTTCAACTATGCATATGATTCTTAGATATATGTGTCATAGGCTGATAATTCCGTGGCCGTAGAACAACCCGTGTGGTACTTGGCGAGTGAAATTCACCAGGCTAGCCGTCGTTCCATGGTTGTTCAGGAGAACAAAAGGCGAATAGCTTCCTTATACAATATTGTACCACACCCAGTTTAACTCAGACATCTAGTCCATTGAGTGAGATAGCAGATCTCTTTAGGTGCAACAAATGATTTCGGCTTGCCATGGCCTCGTTAGAAGAGCAACATTAGCTCCCAACCAATTTATGGACGGGAAGCCAACCCCGCCTTTAGAACTCCTAAGTGTAAAATCCTTCTATCCTAGAATTCCCGGCACCAATCATCTTGATGACACTCCCACGGTCTAGTTGTGTTTATACTCTCTATATCCTCATTCTTCATTCGATAACTCCAAGCACCACTCACAAATGTCACGAGTAAAAGAGGATTCACGGACCATGATATTCTCCCCTACTCAATTCTGCAATGCCCTCTTTTGTGATATGTTTTGTTGCTCACCCAACAAAACAGGTTTTGCTCCATTAGTAGCTTCTTTTGATCTCAACTGTCCAAGCCTCTTTTCAGTCACTTGCGCCTTCTTTGGCAAGTAATTGCATCTTTTGGCAACACCATTTTTGCCTACTAAGCATCTTGACCCCAACAAACCAATGGAGGTTCTTTCCTTGTTAAAAACTTGGCAATAGACCTCTTCTTAAGATTCATCAATCGATTGAGGAATGTTATCCCCATTTAGTGAGAAATTGGTTCTTCTCCAACGCCATTCGCTTGATGAGGAACCGAATTTTCCTAGTGCCCATATTGTCATCCTAGAAGCTAATCGCGAGCCACATTTTGTTTGAGCACCTTTTGCCCCGACAATTCACACTCTTGAAGATCGAAATTGAAAGAGAGATTTGTTAAGTCAATAGACATGGTATATAATCAATCGGTTCCATCCATGACTTGCATAAATAACGTGTTACTTATAGAAACCAAGATTATGATTGTATGGGCGATAGGAATCAATGGATTCTCATCTCAATTTTCAAACGGCTATAATATTTCTTTAATCAATTCTATCCAACAAATTGATTGGAAGAAAATTCTCTAGAAAATGCCAACAGATAGTGAGGCATGGAAAAATATTTAAGGAGCTCATTTAATCTAATTGAAATAGAGTGTGGAAATTGAAATTCTAAAGTTTGAAGTCTTTCCAACCACTTCTTCATTGACAATCCTTACAAATTGTATTCAAGAGAGAATATCACAAGAAGAGTGACTTAGCGTGTGTTTGTTTATTTCTGTTTCTGTTCCCTGAAACATAAATTTTTGTTCTTTTGTTCCGGGGAATAAAAAAAGAATACAAACATGTTTGTTACATTTTTGTTTTCGGGAACAAAAAATCTATTTTTTTTTTTAATTTTTTGTTCACAGAAACAAATTTGGAACAAAAACAAAAAGTAGAAAAATCTTATTTCTTGTTCCCAGAAACACTTCCGATAAACATTTTTTTCTTCTCATTTTTCTTTTTTTCTTTTTTCTCTTTCTTTTCTTCTTCTTCTTCTTCTTCTTCTTCTTCTTCCTTTTGCCGGTCACTGGCTTTGGCCATGGCCATCATTGGCGACTAGCCAGACGAGGGCCGGTGACCTCACCAGAGCGTCGTCGACCCCGAGAGAGGCCGAGCCTTGCCGTGGCCTCGCGAGGCTTGGCCTTGCCTGGCCACTTCTAGGATGACGTTGCCTGGTAGTGGCCTGGCGAGGCCAACCTCGCGCCACCTAGGCGAGGCCAACCTCGCGCCACCTAGGCGAGGCCAAGCCTTGCCAGTGGACTAGCGAGGCTCGCCCTGGCCAACACTGATCTTGCCAGGCCACAGTGAGCTCGCTAGAGGCTAACCTGGCTAGGGTGAGGCTCGGCAAGCTCGCCGAGCATTACCCAGCCAATTGCCAGCCACAGTGGTGGCTCGCGACCAGCCAAAGAGAAAAAGGAAAAAGAAAAAACAGGAAAAAAGGAAAAATATTTAAAAATTATTAAAAAATTAAAAGAAACAAAAAGTTTATACAAGTTTACCAAACGCGTTTCTATTCCTAGAGTAGAAATTTTTTGTAGTTACCAAACGCGTTCTCGAAATAGAAACAAAAGAACATTTTCTATTCAAAAATTGTTCCACGGAACATAAACATTACCAAATGTGTCCTTAGTGAGGGAAAAGAAATCTTCCATTGAGTGTTTGCACTCAAAATATTATACTTCTCTGTTGATACTATAGTGATCCAGCCAAAAGGCTGCCAATGTGGGAAAGTAGACCTAGGCTTAATCTAAACCAAACTATTATATATCTTGTGTGTAGTTTTCTCTTCTTTTAACTCTTTTCATTTAAATCTGTTGCATCATTTAAGTTTTGCAAAAATCTATTCCATTTCTTATCTTATTCTGAATTTTCATCAAAAAGTCTGATGACTTGCATATTAGACTCTATTTGATTCTTAGACCTTGTTCGAAATTTATTTACTTTTAAAAAATTCTTTCAAATACCTATTCACCCCCCTCTAGGCGTTCTTACTAGCTTTATCGGATCTATAATCGAATCTAGGGAATAAAACATGTTTATCTTTTATTATTAACCTATATGGCCGAACAAAAGTAAGCCACTCATGATTGATTGGGTGATTAGATCTCACAACGCTCCAAGGATGCGATCTCTATATGATTAGTTATCTATATGCAATGCAAAATTATTTAATGGATGTAATATACGTACTAAACTTCATCTAGGCAATTGAGTATAATAAGATTTGCCAAATTTACAGGGCCCATTATATTTAACTATTCAGGTCAATTTCTTCTTCTTCTTTTTTGTTTTCGTACTCTTGATCCAACAAATTGTGTAAAGAAATGTTGGGAATTGTTTCCGGAGTCATTTGTTCTCCGGACAACGTTGAAGACTCTACACTCCTTGGAAGTTCAGAAAATTTATGATCGTAGTGGACCTGATGGCGCATGCTAATATCCATAGAAATAGGAATAGTCAAAGTGACCATGCATGTAACTTAGGCAAGGACGTAATTTAGCGAGGGCTTCGCATATGTAGGTTATATATAGGCGCATAAGCAATCTCAAGAACGTCATCGCATACTTCACCTGAAATAGGAGTTTTGACTTTTCTTTTTCCTACAATCCTTGTCCTTGCTCAACCTGTCAAATGAGAGTCTTGTGGGATATGAATGGGTCAAAAATAGATTCGATCCAAGTCAACCATACTCGACTGAACCCGAATTCAACATATACCTAACCAAAATCATATTAGTAGCACACATTCATATTTAACCTAGTACATACCAACCAACTTAACCCATTTTCACCTCTTCATGTGAAAATATTATATGGAAAAGAAATTATATCACATTTGAAAAGTAAATTAACAAAATGAAAAGATGTTAATAAATAAAATAAAAAACGTGAAAACGAAGACGTCTTTTCCTGCCTTTTTGTGGTTCCTTTTATGTTCTATGATATTATATAACATTTGATATGTATCTCACAAAGAAGTCTTCGATAAAAATAGGAAACTACAGTCATCCAACCCATAGATTTGTTCCTCTCATTCTAGAGCGTACACTAGGAGTGATCGATTCCTGATCCAATTTCAAGGTAGAATCGGGAATCGGATAGGACCGTCAATTCTGATCCAATCCAATCCAACGGACCGTCATGCTTGGCTTGGATTTTATAGATAATTTCTCTTATGCTTTATGAGTATTTGCTCGATGTGGAACTTTTGGAGACTTGAAGTGCCTGGTCTCTTGAATGAGGATGTAGTTCTTGGAGCCTTAGTTCCACACCAGGTGAAAGAAGAAACTAATAAGTAGGCTTCCTCTTTAAGTAGCAAGGAACAAGAAGGATTTTGATGGTCTCTTGGTCACATTGAGGTTGCTTCCTCAACTGTAATGAGAAAGGTCTTCAATTGAGACACTTTTTTATTTCATGAAGATTTTAGTTTAAATTTAATTTATATATATATTAAGAAATAAAATTAGAAACTTCAAAATTAATAAACTTTCCCTTGGTTGGTTTTGTTCTCAGAACTGAGGATTGAAAATTACTGATTCTAATTTTGTGGAATGGGGAACTAGACCAGTGCCCTTTGGGAGGGGACCGAACCGTCCCTGCTTTCCCAATTCAAGCAGTTCCTTTTTCTCACCTATATTTGTTGCTTTTAACAAGTGTGAAATTTATGTTGTTATCTTATCTTATAATTATGTTTGATATGTATTAGTGTTCGTAGTATGATTGCTCAATGTTGCATTGTTGATAGATATATAATTTCAAATAGTTCGTTTGTCCCTTTAAGGAATGCAAAAAAAAAAAAAAATGATAATCGTTTGGTCCTAGATTGACCTTGGAACCAAATTGAATCCATAGAGTCGGTCCAATCCTTGATCCTAGGCTCAAGAGAGTCAGTCTTTGGTCTCAAAAATTGAGAACTAATACTGTACAAGTTAGTCTCTAGGTTAGGTGTTGGATTGGCCTAACCCAAACCATGCTCGCCTCTAGCAAAAACCCATAAAAATGAACATGCGAGGTAAGGGAACAAAGACGAGCGGTGAGGCGAGTAAATTGATACAAGTGACAACGCAAGTAGATAGAAGCGAGTTGCGAAGTGAGCAGTGAGCAAAGCAAGTAGGCAAGCGAGGCCAAGGTGAGTGAAAAAGGGTTTTTTTTTTTTTTCTTGTTCGAATTAGTGTTCGGCTTCTTTCTACTTTATAATTTACATGGCAAACTAAACTATAAAGAGAATAGAGAAGGAGGCATTAGGGTTTAGGATAGACAAAAATATATAATATATATATATTGATATAATATATAATATGTATAGGGTTGGCCTAGGTTAGGCCAACTCAAAATTACCAAGATTGATGACTAGCCCACATAATGCAAGATCTAGTCCAGGGGTTTTAGGGTCAAGGATCAACCCAGTTTCCTTGGAAACCCGACCAAGATCATCCAGGTTGGGTCATTCCAAGGTTAATCATAAACCAATGCTCACCCCTAGCAACATTTGTACATTGGGTGATATGAGTTTTGAGTGTTATGGATCGAAAATGGATATGTTGTAGACTGATCAAAACAGATTAGGCTTTGCTTCTATGACCCATAATGATCTATATTTAAAATTTTACCTAATCTATATAAAATCTGGCCCACTAATATATGAGTTAAAAAGTGAGTATTTGTCCTTTTTTCCACCTCTAACTTTTGGAAGGAGCAACTACTTTGATGCAATACAACGGTCATAATTATACATTATGTACCTATAGTTCATGGGAGCCTAATGTATGCGAGTCGATAGATCATGCGAATCACATGACAGCTCCGCGCGCATCATGTTCACATTAATTGGAAGCGTGTAGGTATTACTGCCTTATAGGTATATATCTTGCGCCCTTTGGATGACATATCAAGCCGATGCCAATCAAGTAGCTTTGTTCTTTGGGCACAAAGTAAATTATGACGTTGCCCCTAGAACCCTCAAGCACTTGACGTAAGGCACGAGATCTAGGAATTTTAGGAATAAAACATGTTTTTACACGAAATTCTAGTATAGTCTTTCTTATCAATTTTCATTGGAAATCGCTATCATGGTAATTTAATCATTGCTAATCATCTAACATGGCATATTATCTCGTCAACGATTTTCAATAAAAATTTATCGAAAAAACTATGCCGGAATTATGTACACAAGGTTACAACTAATTGGTAAATTTGGGAGTTTAGGCCCCAATTGGTGGAGAAAAGTATCAAAAAAGTCATAAACATATCACATTGGTACCAATTCAGTCATAAACTTTTCAATTAGATCAATTCAATCATAAACCTTTTAATATTGGTATCAATTCAATCTATCTAGCCAATTTTAGCCAACCGGCGTTGACATGGACGTCGGCCGATGGCCGAACGCTGACGTGACAATTTTTATGATTTTTTATTTATTTTTTTTCGAACTTTTTATTAATATTTTATTTTTCTTTTTTCTTTTATTTTTCCTTTTCTTTTATGCTTTCTTCCTCATGGTGGCCGGCATCCTCCGGTGAGGCTTGTCAGCCACTGGGCGAGGGTCGCGGCCCTTGCCCGGCCTCTCCCAGGGCCGCCGGCAAGGTGGCTTCGCTCGGATTTGGGTGAGGCCAGCCTCGCCCACGGCTGGTGAGGCCATGAAGGCCATCGCCAGGGCAGAGGTGAGGGCCGCAAAGCCCTCAATTGTTGGGGCAATGAGCTAGGGTTTCGGAGGCGAAGATCGGGCGGAGGAGTGGCGGCGTGAGGCGCGGGAGGTGGGGGACTAGGGCCTCGAATTGGGATTTCGTGAAGGTGAGGGCAGCGATGACGAGGTCGAGAAGCTCCAGGGTCGACAGTGGAGGAGGCACCGGGGACTTAGCGGCAAGGCCAGAGAGAGGTTGGCCTCGCCTGCGGCCCTGGACGATGCCGAGTGAGGGTCACGATCCTAGCCGGTAGCTAGCGAGGGCTTTGCGGCCTTCACCTCCGCCCTGGTGATGGCCGCCATGGCCTCGCTAGCCATGGGCGAGGCTGGTCTCTCCCAGATCCAGGTGAAGCCGCCTTGCCGGCGGCCCTGGGAGAGACTAAGCGAGGGCCGCGACCCTTGCCAGCGGTAGGCGAGGGCTTCGCGGCCCTCACAAGCCACCACTAGGAAGAAGGCGGAAAATAAAAGAAATAAAAGAAATAAATTAATAATAATTAATAATAAAAATTCGAAAAAAAATTATAAAAATTGCCATGTCAATGTCCAACCACTGGCTAATGTCCACATCAGTGCCGGCCAACTAAAATTGACTGGATGGACTAAATTGGTACCAATATTAAAAGGTTTAGGACTAAATTGGTCTAATTGAAAAGTTTATAACTAAATTGGCACTAATGCAATAGGTTTATGATTTTTTTGGTACTTTTCCCCAATTGGTGTCCATTTAATAGATTTGGAGTGCCTAACCACCTGGTTCTTGATTCAACAGATTATGTGCATAAATATCGAAGATTATCACTAGTTGTTCTCTAGACAACTTTGAGGTTTCTAGACACTTCAAAACTTCGGAAAACTTATGATTCGAGCCTCTAAGGATGCGTTTGATAACCATTATGTTATTAAGAACAATTTCTAATTAGAATTAGAAATTATTCTTTTTTATTATGTTTTGGGAAATAATTTCTAATCATTTGAAGATATTTGGTAACTGTCAAAAATTTATATTCCTAGAATAGAATTCATTTAGCACTGTCCTCAAATTTTCTAATCCAAATCATTTTCTTTTAATTTTTTTCTTCTTTTCTTCTCTCTTTTTCTTCAAACTTTGGCCAGTCATCGGCCTTAAGATGACTGGTGACTGGCCAGACAAGGGCCAATGAGCTTGCTGAAGCATGGCCGACAGCTGGGCGAGGCTCAATTGAACTCCTCCAACCACCGACGAGGCTCGACCTTGCCAGTCTGGGCGAGGTTGGGCCTCACCTACCTAGCCAAGGCTTGGTCAAGCCTCGTCTGGCCGAGCGAGGCTCGTCAATGGCCTAGGGAGACCCGAGCGAGGCTCAACGATGATTGGGTGAGCTCGCTGGACCTCTCCAACTTGTCCCCGATGACCGGCAACGATGGATGGCGGTGGATGGCGGTGGCGGCAGTGATGGCGGCAGCGATGGAAGAAGAAGAGAGAAGGAAGAAGAACAAAAAGAAAAGAAGAAGAGAAAAAAGAAAAAGGAAATTTGGCTTGGCTTGATTTTCGAATTGTTCTCGGGAATAAAGAAGCAACTTTTGTTACTCCTTGATTCTATTCCAAATTTCGTCCCGAAAACAAATTTGTTCTCGAAAATAATAAAAAATAAAAAAAATTTACTAAACGGACTTTTCTTCCAAATCTATTCCTTGGAACAAAAGAATAGAATTAGTTACTATTTGGTAAGTTGTCAAACGTGCCCTAAGTAGACCTGATGACGCATGCAAATATCCAAAGGGGGTTCTTTGCCAATGTATTGATTTATAATCCTAATTTCTTCCCGGGAGACAGAGAAATAGAATTTCAGTTCTGAAAAAAAACTGAGAATATTTGGATTTGGGACCCTATAGAGTTAAAAAGAGACGACTACAAAATTCTTTCGTGGGCTTTACAGCACTGGGAGCACTCGAAACTTTGAGCCTATTCTTCAAAAATCTCCAATCTTGGTCACAAGAGCGATGAATCAGAAGTTGACTGTTGAACTTAACGATGGAGGAGGTTCATAAGGTAGTTTTCCAAATGGGAAGCTCGAAAGCACCGGGACCGGAGGACTTGAATGGACAATTTTATCAGATTTTTTGGGAGGACTAAAAAACTAGAGTTTTTCAAACAGTGAAGCGATTCTTAAAGATTGGGTTTCTGGATCCAGAATTTAATAAGACTTATGTTTCAGTGATCCCGAAAGTGCCTAACCTTGAAAACTTGGACCAATTTCAACGAATCAGCTTGTGCAACTTTGTGTGCAAGATTTTTTTTCTAAGGCATTGGTAATAGATTGAAACCTTGGCTTCCTGAAATTATAGCTGGGGAACAAAGTGCATTTGTTTTTTTGTTTTTTTTTGGGGGGGGGGGGGGGGGGGAGGGAGAGGGGTACAAATACAATATAATATTTTAATTGTGCAAGATGTGCTTCATCATTTGAGATTTTGTAACAAGATAATATTTTATAATTGTGCAAGATGTGCTCCACCATTTGAGATTTCGTAACAGAAAGAAGAAATTTCAAGATGTATTGAAACTAGATATGAAGGTTTACAATATTGGGTGGAGTGGGATTTCTTAGAAGGTAATTTGTTGAAAATGGGATTTGGCGAATTATGGGTGAATAGGGTGATGACTTGTGTCTGAACTGTTTCTTTTAATCTAAAGTTTAATGGGGAGCCATTATCCTTTTTCAAACCATCAAGAGATATATGACAATGAGATCCTATTTTGCCGTATCTCTTTATATTGATGACCAATGCATTGTCTTTTTTTATCAAATCAACAATTGAGGAGGGTACAATAATAGGAATTAGACTATACAAGCACTATCTAGTTCTCTCTCATTTGTTATTTGCGGACAATTCCATTCTTAGATGGAATGGTGATTGAGTGTCAAAATGTGGCATCAATTTTGAACCAATATTATTATGCATCTGGTCAAGAAATCAATTTGAACAAATCGAGTATTTCATTTAGGATGTCCATAGAATTTAAGAAGGAATATGGCAAATGAATTGCGAGTCATTGAAGTGGAGAAGACAGAAAAGTATTTGGGAATTCTTTCGGAGTAGGGAGCTTCTAATAAACAAATGTTTGCGTGGATATTAACCTGTACATATATGACATTGAAAGGGTGAAAGGAAAAATGGATGTCAAAGTTAGGGAAATAAATTTTAATCAAATCTATGGTACGAGCATGGCCTCAATATGCTATATCTATCTTTAAAATTCCTATTTCCATTTGCCGAGCCATAGAAAGGAAGATTGCATCATTTTGGTGGAGTAAAATTGATTCAAAAAGAGAAATGCATTGGAGGAAATGGGAATTAATAAAAAATGATGAAAGATGCAGAGGGAATGGGTTTTAGAGATCTAATTTCCTTCTATAGGGCCATGCTCGGTAAACAAGCTTGAAGATTACTGCAGAACCCTTCTTTGCTATGGAGCCAAATTTTAAGAGGGATTAATTTCCCTCAATGCTCATTTTGGAATGCCGGAAAAGGTGTACGACCCCCGCAGTAGAGATCATCAAACATTTGCGTCTGATCTCGTAAAAGATCTCATAAAACTTCATACCCATTTCAGTATTTCGTCTCTTTAGAGGTAAAACTAGATCGGACAAAGAGATGAGCGACAACTGCCATGCATGGGCAGCAAGAGACGATTCAGGGCTTCTCTCTTCTTACGAACTTGAGCGGAGGTGATAAGTTTAATTAGTGCTGCAATAATACTAACACGGCTTCTTACATGCGCAGGCTTTTTAACATTGAATGCACGTCGTGCCTCATGAAATCTCTCTCTATTTTTAAGTGACTGAATGTATCCTTTGGCAAAGCCGTGGGAAGCGATTAGTGAGAATCACTCACTGTGGCATCTGCTACGCGGATGTGGTGTATACCCGCAACATGAAAAAGAACTCCGTGTATCCTTTGGTTCCCGGGTAAGTATTAATTGTCAGAAAAAAAAAAAAAAAGCACCGCCTCTCTCTCTGGAATTCTCCAGAGCAGATTTTTCTCTCGAATTCCTCAGCTGCAATTGCTGACAGATAATCAGAAAGCTGTAATAAAATAATGATAGGAAGAGTGTGGAAGGCGGATCATTGACCGACCTTACGCCCTAAAAATAGGGCTCTTGTCGATGGAGAGTAGTGTGGTAGAGAGTCTTGTGTGTGAAGTGTGTGGAGTGCGTACGTGAGGTGTGTGGGTGTGTCTAGGGGTCTCATTGTAGTGTAAGTGTAGGGTGATAGACATTGAGTGGGTGTGTTCACAGTTGTGTTCGTATGTGGTTTGTAAAGTGAGTGGGTGAGCAAGTAAAGTGAGTAGGGATAATATAGAGAGTTTGTAATATTGTTTATAAAAAGAGTAATTATTTTACTTGTACATCTACTTGCTTATCTACTTGCTTCTCAACATTAATGACGTCTACTCTTTATTCGCTTCGCAAATAGCATTGTTCACTACTTCAGCTTTTAGAATTCCTATTCTTCCTGATGGGTGATTATCTGTGTCTGCGGGCATGAGATCGTGGGAATTGTACAAGAAGTGGGTAACAACGTCGGCAAGTTCAAGATTGGAGGGTGTCGGAAGCTATCTCGACTTGTGTAGAGCTTGCGAGAATTGCAAGGATGCGCACAAGATCAAAGGGATTCACGATGACCATCAATGGCACTTATGAGGATGGTTCGATTACACGAGGGTAGTGCTAGATACTGTACTAATCGTTGAACTTACAGCAACTGCTACAAAATACCTGAAAAGTATCCCCTAGCTCTAGCAGCACCTTTGCTGTGTGCCGGAATCACGGTCTCCACTCCAATGATTCACCACAAGATGAATGGACCTGGAAAATCAATAGAAGTAATTGGACTTGGCGGGCTGGGTCATCTGGCCGTGAAGTTTGCCTAGGCCTTTGGATTGACTGTGACTATTTTCAGCACAAGCATCCCAAGAAAGATGATGCCTTGAATCTGCTAAAAGCGACAATTTTACAATCTCATCTGACAGGGAATAAATGGCAGTAAGATTAACCGCGATTGAGTCTTTTAAGTTTCTCAAGTTGGGTTCATACCAGATACATACCATTTCAGGGTTTCTAAGATCTGTTTTTTTCTACAGGGTTTGTCTAAAGCTCTGGAATTCATAATCGACACAGCATCTGGAGACCACCCTTTTGATCTGTACCTATCATTGCTTAAGACAGGAGGAGTCCTAGCTTTGGTTGGCTATCCGGGTGAAGAGATAAAACTCAGTCCACTCAGACTTCTCATGGGTAAGCATTCTCTCAATAAGCACAGTTCATCTCTTCTTTATATTCCAATCCGGTCCCTATTTTGGCACATCAGATATGATGACTTGTTTTGCATCTTGAAATCCATACACAGGCATGAGGACCGTCTCCCAGAGTTCAGTCAGCGGGACAAAATGAACCCAACAGATGCTTGAATTCTTCGCCGAGCACGAGATATATCCCAAGGTCAAAGTCATTCCCATTCAATACGCGAATGAAGCTCTTGATAGGCTTCAAAAGGGTGGTGTGAAGTACCGCTCTGTGATAGACATTGAGAGCTCATTAGAGTGATTTATTCAGTTTTCTAGATCACTTTATGTTGAGTGGAAGCAATTATGTAGGGATAAGAGTATAATGACAGCAACAAGTAGGCAGTGGTCCTTCCATTATAAGTGTTTGCCTCCTCCTTTTCAAGGAAAGTTCCAATGCTGTTGTTTGCATTTTAAGTGAATTTCCATTACGTTTTCTCGGAAAAGCCAGATCTTATCTCCCCAACAAAAACGATGTCTTCAAGATATTGTTTAGTCCTGAAGTTATACACGTAGTGCTGAGAAGTTACAGTTCTTGGATAGAGGAAGGAAGATTCCTTTGGCAGTAAATGTAAATTTTAACTTGCACACATACAATGCAAAGAGGCTAACTTGGATCTGTAGAGGTTGTGACCCTCTGATTGTTGTGGTTCGAAAATTTTGAGGAGTCCATTAATTAAAGGAAAAGACATAAATTATGACGAAAAAGAAAGAAATAAGATGACACCAGAGAATGCACCGACGTGAAAAGTTAAATTTAACATTCATAGTTTAAAGTCCGATCATGATATCTTTTGTATTAAATGACGGTCACAATGACAAAAAAGGGTTTTTCACTTCAAACTCTTTTCACCTATAATCACCAATGTTAATTCAAACTAATACCACAAAAAAAAAAAAAAACGAATTGCATCACTATCTCAACGAGTTCGCGCATATAAATTGAGATTCCGAACACAGTAAAGCCTAAAAGCATGAGGGGGATTAGTCAACCAATCGTGAGGTAGGATTTCCCAACGAGTCTTTGCAATCCAATCTGCTGCCTTATTTGCATCTCTTCCAGAAGAGACTTAATTTGAAAAAATCATGCCACTTTCAGGGCTCAATTCGCTTAATTAAAAGTTCGACGGCTCGATTGAGAAAAATCGGCAAGCTCAAGGACCAAAACTAGGATTTCACATGTTGGATACCAGCCAAGCACAGCACAATGGTCTTCACTTTTTCTTTACCCAGACAATAAAACGTCAAAAATGGAGAAAAGTACACACGCTTTAGCCTTTGATTTAGACCAAGAAGGGGGGCTCTCTGTTTTTTTAACGGGGAAGGAAACAAGCACGTCGTGCAACTTGCCGTGTAGCTCTCGAAAACGCCCCTCCTCTCTCCTTCTCTCTCTTCTCCCTCTCTCTTGGGTTTGAGCAAGAAATGGCAGGGTACAGAGCAGAGGATGACTACGACTACCTCTTCAAAATTGTCCTGATTGGCGACTCTGGCGTGGGCAAGTCCAACCTGCTCTCCAGATTCACCAGGAACGAGTTCAGCCTCGAGTCGAAGTCCACCATTGGGGTCGAGTTCGCCACTCGGAGCTTGAACGTCGATGGCAAGGTCATCAAGGCCCAGATTTGGGACACCGCTGGTCAAGAAAGGTGAGGCCTTTATGGCTTTCGCTGTGGAAAGCCCTTCTGGGTCTTGTCATGTCTCGTGTTAGCTTGCCGTCCTCCGCAGTCTTGTCACCATTGCCTTGTGATTGTGCTTCTGGGGTGATCTGGGTCTTGTGTTGCTGAATGATAATGGTGGTTGGAGGTAGGATATTATGGAGTTGGATCTTGTTTTTCTTGGGGATTTTCTTTGGCAATGGTTGATCTGCTTTTGTTGGGATGAATTCAGTTGTTTTTTAGTGGTGCTAGTTTTGGTAGATCTGAAGTCATTACGCAGGGCCATCTCCCCATCTAGTTCAATTTACAGGAGACTGTTGTGGAATTAACCTCATTTGCTGTGTGGTAATGGCCCTTGTTTTCTGGGAGCTTTTTTACCTTTCCAGGGCGAGACTAGATTGGTTGGTATGGGTGATGGCGAGTTAGATCTTCACAAGTCATCCGCTCTTTCCATTCCCCCCAGATGCACGAATGAGCTAACACCTTGTTCTGTTGCCTCCATTTCTCGGTTTTTTTAGATTGTTAGCCCATTTTGAACTTGACTACGTGATGGGTGTGAATGATTGGGATCTTTGTGGAAGAAGAACATCTAGTGTGGTACTTTGTCTTGCAGAGACTTACTGTTTATGGAGCCAATAGGCTTTACGAGTCTTTAATGTTTGTCATCGTTTTGGAAACAATGCAGAAGAACATAGTTTTGGACTTGATAGTCCCTGGATGTTCTTGGACTTGATAGTCCCTGGATGTTCTTTTCTTCACCATGTTTGTCCCATGGAATAACTTATGCGTGGTGAGATTGGGTGAGCTTGCTGAACATGTTTAATGGAACAAAAGTGTTTGATTTGTTTGCAAAAAGAAAAGGAACTTTGGGATAAAAGAGTTCACCGCCAAGGCATAAAGGATTGCTCCACCAGCCAAGGATAAAGAACTTGAAAGTTCGCCACCAAGGCATAAAATTACTCCTTGACGGTTCAATACCAAGAAATTGGATAAAGAATCAAAAGAATCACTCACTTGAGATAAATTCCCACGTATTATTAACTCACAATTCAGCCACTTAAACTTGGGAAGCACCTCTTTATTATAGAGGGACTAGGACACTTAACTGGGAAACATCAAACTTGGAAACATTAAAGTAGGAAACCTTAAACTAGGAAATATCAAACTAGGAAACAATAAATTAGGGAACAAACCTAAACTAGGAAAGATCTCAAATTAGGAAACATCCTTTTAACCTTCCTTTATTCTTCAACTTATAAAAACTCCCATCTTCAATGCCTTATCCTTATTGGGACCCATTGAATCATGTTGTGTGGCCGACATTTCCCTTTGCTTGCATGAACATCAAATGGTTTTCAATGGAATCTGATGCTCCCGCATCAATAATATAACGAATTTCCTACTATGGAGTCTTTTGATTGTAGTCACCCCTATTTTGGCTCTTCAACGGTGAAATCGATCATGTACTCTGGTATTCAGTATTATGAATGGTGTTAATACATAACAGAAATAGTAGAACAGGCATCTGGGGTAGGTCGCGTTGTTTGAGGATGAGTTCATACCATGTTGAGAACATGTGAATACATCTTACTTTTCATCCATATTGTGGAGATCACTTATCATTAAGGTGCAGTTCCTGATGTAATCATCAAAGTATGGTAGAGAACTTCGTCATTCACCAGATTATAGGAATTGGAATCATTAATGAACTGTTGTGCGTCATTGCAAGTTTGGTTAGATTAGTTTGGTTAGATTGCTTTACGAGGCTTCTGGATTACTCAAGGAAGACTCTAATCATCTGCATTACTAGATACTCAAGGAAATATCTCTATGGCTCCCACCTATAGGGTTCAAATACATTAAGCAGCCCTTGGGTTGTTGAAAATTTTGAGAATTTTTTTTTTTTTTTTTTTTTGGTTGAAAATTTAGAAAGCAGGATATTGACACATAATAAATTCAAGGTAAAGTTTGTAAACTTATGAAAATATGCATTGGTGCAAGACAGTACTAACTAAAGAAGTAGCTTCCTTTCCCTCAGCCATGTAAGATCCACAGTGACTTAAGGAAGTTCGAGAATTTCATGATGACATCACACATTTTGCTAGTTCCAGCAAATTGTGTTGCTGTACAAGTGAAACTGCCCCAACAAAAGACTCAGCTTTGAGTCCTATGACTAAATCGGGTCTTGAGTCTCTTGACCTCCTTTACATTATGTGATTTGTGAAGAAATCCCTTTCTGATGCATTTGGTGGGACAGCCCCAATTCCTTGTACTATGAGGCTTCTCTGCTTTGCTTGTGTCTGTGTTCTCTCAAGATTAATAATTACAAGATTGGGACTCCATTATTTGACACCAAATATGCAATACTCTTATCATATAGATAATGTTAAACTCTAAAATGGCAAGTGCTAAATGTAATAGGGTAACCAAAATATACTTTTCTTTTTACAATTGAGAACTCTAGTTGACAATTCTGTAAAAAGTTTTATACCAAAATAAATGATAATAGTATTGTAAATGCTGATTTTAACAAAATATACAAATATTTGGCAGAGGGTACTCTCTTAGTCTAGCTGGTTCTGAAAGTATGGGGGCTACTTGCCAAAAGAAGATGTACAATTGGCTCACTTTTCTAATGGCTCAGTTTACGATATTGCATATTTTTCTCAGTACAAGCCGTATGTCGGGAGTTCATAGCACAGCTTCAGTGTGATCTGTTCATCAAATGAATTGCCTTCATAAGTTTTTCATCATAATAAGGAATGATGATGCCACACACAGGCATTGGAACAGATGGCACCTCACTTTCTCTTTTTGTTCCTCACAGGTTGGGCTCGCAATTACAAAAAATTGCTTCTGCATTTTTTTTATCCCTTGAAGAGGTTTAATAGCTGGTGGATTTACTAGTCACTCAGGAAACATCTATATAAGCAATTTCCACAACCCAGAATAGATATCGGGACCATCAAAATTCTTTTTTTTTTTCCTCTATTGGGATTCAACATCCATGTTTTGGAACGTGATGGAATATATACAGTTGAGCTAATGATGGTTTTTGCTCCTTGTCAAAAAAGAGACCATCCATATATGCTTAACAATGATTGTGGGTGCAGTTGGAGATTTTTTCCCCTGAACTTTTGCTTCTGCTTCTTCCTTCTTCTTTTTTTCTTCCTTTGTCGATTGTTCTACCAGAATGTAGAAGAGACCCAAAAGACCAGAAGCTTTGTGAACGCTCAAACCTAGGAGCCATGGGCTCAAACATAACTTCTTTTGTTATGTTGCAATTATGACCATTCGATTGTTATGCTGTTAATTTAAGGAAGTTATCTTGTGATAGTAACTTTTGGAACTTTCAGTGTTGTCAATTTAAAGAATTTAAAGACCTCTCTTGCGATGACCTCATACCACTGTTAGATTCTGATTTGCCAACACTTCCTTATCTTTCGTTATATTACATTCCCTCAATTTCTGCAGGTACCGTGCCATCACTAGTGCTTATTACCGGGGAGCTGTGGGCGCGTTACTTGTGTACGACGTTACTCGTCACTCCACATTCGAAAACGTGGAGAGATGGTTGAGGGAATTGAGGGATCACACGGACCCCAACATCGTGGTCATGCTCGTCGGCAACAAGTCCGATCTCCGGCACCTCCTGGCAGTCTCGACAGAGGATGGGAAATCATTCGCGGAGAGAGAGGCCCTCTTCTTCATGGAAACTTCTGCACTCGAGGCGACCAACGTGGAGAATGCTTTCGCCGAAGTCTTGACTCAGATTTACAACATCGTGAGCAAGAAGGCCCTGGAAACAAGTGAGCAAGCAAATGGCTCGGCTGTGCCGTCTCAGGGAGAGAAGATTGATGTTGGTAAGGATGTGTCAGCTGTCAAGAGAGGTGGATGCTGCTCAAGCTAGTCAGATTCTTGGAACATTCGAGAGTTTTGGATTACTGGGTAGTTGCCGTTTTTCCTGTCATCATATTTTCCGATATATAGCGTGAGATATTTTTTCTGCACGACACTGGCCGATCCGGTCTAGATTGCAGGTACACGAATTTGTATCATTTATGTCAGCGATTTCTTGTGATGGGTACAGAGCTTAATTTAGGAACTGCTTGTTAATTTTACATCTATTGGTTCATTACCGTGTTGGTCTTCTTTTGTTTTTTGGACACAATGTATTAGGTGCTTGATGCTAGCGCGGACACATTGTATTATTTTCTGAGGGAATCATGACGTTGAATTGAACTATATTGTATGCATTGAGTTTCTTTTCTCTTTCATTCTTTGCTGACTGCTCTAAAGAATGCAAAGTAAATTCTATAATCAACGGTATTGATATATTCAATCTCTTTTTTTAATATGGATATGATAATTCTATTTGTGCGAATCTCGAGTTAATTACAATTCTTTACTTGCAAATAACATCGTTGATAGGAAAAACATAGAATGTAATGTCACGGTATAGCTTATATTGCTAGACAATAGAAATTGATCAGTTGACTCCTAGCACTGAGTGGCTAAGTACCACGACGTGACGACAAGACCCATCAGAAATATTATTTTAGGGCCGGAGTTGCCCGGCTGATAATATCTGACAAGACACCACGTTAGGATCACTTCACTGGAGGAGAAAACGATGTAACTACTGTTCGAAAGGCTAATAAATGTGCATTGATTCCTAATGGTAATGCGAATGCCATGCCACTAGTCAAAATCATCTCTGTCACTTCTCGCCTGAAGCCATCTTCTATTAACCATCACTCGGCCAACCGATAAGTCGTGATTCAAGCATACAAGTTGGAGGCTGGCAAATTTAATCTCCCTAGTTCTTACTCAAGGTTTTCTCTCTCTCTCTCTCTCTCTCTCTCTCTCTCTCTCTCTCTCAGAGTTATAGGCATTGACTTAAGTATCAGAGGGCCAATTTGAATACAAAACTCAGGCTCCTTGACTCGATGCTTGTGGTGTAATTCAATTTCCTGATGAGAGATTTGAAACAACATCAAGAAGTGAAAAAATTGCTTATTTATTTTTAGAAACAATTCCAGAACAAATCCAAATCATTTTTTTCTCTTCTCTTTTCTTCTTTTTCTTTTTCTCTTCTTCTTCTTTCCCTAACTAGTTATCGACTAGTTGAGGTTTGGCCTCACCTCGAATCTTGCAGTAGTTGGGTGAGGGAACCTTGTCGGCTCTTGTCTAGCCGGTTGTTGGCTATCATCATGGCTGGCAACCAACTAAAAAAAGAAGAAGAGAAAAAAAAAGAAAAAAAAGAAAAATGCGATAGGATTATTTAAAAAATTAAAAGAAATTCTAAATTACAAAAACATTTAAGAGTCATATCAAATACATTTCTATTTCGAAAATATAAATTTGGATCAGTTGCTAAATGTTTTCGAATGCTCAAAAACTCATCTAGAATATATAGTAAAAATTTCTGAACAAAAATTATGCTCAGAGAATGATTTTAAAACGCATTCTTACAATAAATCTCATGTTCCTAATCAGCCGCCATCTCCTTAGATGTCGCACGCTCCTCTATCATATCTTTACATGCCGCGGTATCCAAGGCCTTTTACTACCCCCGAGCAGTTCCCTACCCCTCCTCCATTGCACGACCATTTTGCCCAAGAGCCCATCTTGTGCCTCAGGAGCCTTCATCGGTGTCAGAGGCCACGTGTGTCGCTAGGGATCAGTCCTCTACCCTGGTAAACAAGGTCGAGATGCTCCTGGACCCGGAACATAGGAGCCCACAGGGTAAGTTGTCGATAAGCATTGCCCACGAAGGTAATTCGGCAACCTGATCAACGAGTTTGGGAAGCAGGCATGGCGTCGGACAAGAAGCTTCCAAGCCCTATGGATCGGCTGGATGACTAAGATGTGGATCGTGGTTTCTATACAGGGAACGCAAGTTGGGGGATGTGATCCAAAGGCTCGGTGGATCCCACGTCATTTACAACAATCCTCTATCATCATGACCCGAAAATTAACAGACGAACTAATGGTTGCTCCTCTTCCAAAAGAGTTGTGGCACCATAATTAGCACGAGAATGACGGTTTAGGAGACCATTCAGAACATGTTGAGGCATTTTCAGGCTGCTAAGATGTTGCGCACAACACCACCCTCAATCTTACGTTGAGTGTTGCCGGCGACTTTGGGCAAGGCGGCCAGGACAAGGTTTAGTAGTCTATAACCGCAGTCTCTCAGCTTACTACACAAATCGGTTATAACATTCATCACGCACTTCTCCAAATTGTCGGCGGCTCTAGGAGGTGAAGAATTCACTTTTAGTAGTCAAGCAGCAGTTGGAAGAGTACCCTAAAGATTACCTCCATCAATTCAGGGAAGTGGCGAGTTTGGGACACCTAGAGTGCCATAACTTAACATGGAGGGACACTTAAGTGTCATAACTTTAAAATTGTACACTTAAGTACCAATATCGGAGTAAAATGGGACACTTAAGTGCCACTCCGGCGAAAATCCGGCCAAATGGCTGACGTGGCAATTTTTCGGCGAGTTTGGTCCAAAACGGCGTCATTTTGCACGCTGACGTGGCGGAGAAAACGCAAAAACGACGCCGTTTCGTGTCTACGTGTAAATAATAATATATAAATTAATTAAATTAGATTTAAAATATTCAAAAAAATTTTAAAAAGAATAATTTAAAAAAATTTAAAAATTAAGAAAAATTAAAAAAATTAAAAAAAATTAAAAATTTTAAAAAATTAAGAAAAATTAAAAAAAAAAGGGGGGGGGGGGGGGGGGGGGAGGTCTAACGGGGCGGCTCCCTCGCCGCCGCCGCCTCCCCCCCCCCCCCAGTCGCCGGGAAGGGTCGGTGACGAAGGGGGGAGCGTCAGCTGGGGTCGCCGGCCCCCGGTCGACCGACGACGAGGGCTGCGAGCCCTCGCCGGATCGCGGCGAGGGCCGCGACCCTCGGCCCAGATCTGGGTGAGGACTCACGGGCCCTCCCCGCCAGCCCCTAGCTAGGGCCCAGCAACCCCGGCCGACCCTCCCCACTCCGTCGCTGGCCCTTCCTGGCGGCAGTGGGGAGGCGGAGAGGGCCCGCGAGCCCTCGCCGGATTTGGGCGAGGGCCGCGACCCTCGCCCTAGATCTAGGCGCGAGCCGCAACCCTCGCCCAAATCCAGCGAGGGGTCGCGGGCCCTCGCCGCCTCCCCGCCGCCGCCGGGAAGGGCCGGCGACAGAGTGGGGAGGGTCAGCCGAGGTCGCCGGGCCTTGGCCAAGGGCCGGCCGACCGACGGCCCTCACCGCGATTCGGCGAGGGCTCGCAGCCCTCGCCATCGGTCGGTTGGGGGCCGGCAACCCCGGTTGACCCTCCCCCCTCTGTTACCGGCCCTTCCCGGCGACGGCAGGGAGGCGGTGGGCGGCGAGGGAGCCGCCCCGTTCGACCTCCCCCCCCCCCCCCCTCTTTTTTTCTTAATTTTTAAATTTTTTTTAATTTTTCTTAATTTTTAAAATTTTTAAAATTTTTCTCATTTTTTAAAATTTTTTTGAATATTTTAAATTAAATTTAATTAATTTTTATATTATTATTTACACGTAGACACGAAACGGCGTCGTTTTTGCATTTTCTCCGCCACGTCAGCGTGCAAAACGACACCGTTTTGGACCAAGCTCGCCGGAAAGTCGCCACATAAGTCATTTGGCCGGATCTTCGCCGGAGTGGCACTTAAGTGTCCCATTTAATTTCAAAACTAACACTCAAGTGTACCATTTTAAAATTATGGCACTAAAGTGTCCCTCGATGCCAAGTTATGGCACTTGCGTTGTACTTCTGCCGGGAAGTGGCTATTGAAATTCTATAACTCCCTTCTAATGCTGATCTACCAAAGGAATGAGCATATTAGACCATTCAAATCAGGGAATCGTTGGAACCGGACCAACCAATTTAGTCCAATTTTCTAAGGCACCGGTCCAATTCCCGATTCCATGAAAAATGAACCGGTAACTTTTTGTCCAATTCCTAATTTCAGGGGAACCAAACTAGGCAGAACTGACGGACCAAACTGACTATTTTTTTAATATATTTTTAAATTTCTTTAAAATAACAATAAATCCTAAAATAGACTATTTTATTTCTTCAACATAGATATATATATATATATATATATATTAAATTTTAACTAAATCTTCATGGAATAAAAGAAGTGCATTGATTAAAGACCTTTTTCATTGCAATTGAGGTAGCATCCTCATATGTGGTCAAGAGACCACCAAAACCTTTATTGTTCCTCATTATTTAAAGAGAAAGCTTACTTGTTAGTTCTTTCTTCCACCTGATGTGGGATTAAGGTTCCAAGAGCCACTCTCTCTCTCCTCACTTGCAAAACACAAGGCACTCCAAGAGTCTCACATCAAGCAAATACTCATAGAACATAAGAGAAATTGTCTATAAAACCCAAGCCAAGCATGACCTTTAGCAATATCGTTCAAGCCTTTTCGGCTAAGATTGAACATAAAATATATGAACTATAATTGATGCTCACACAAGTGGAGTTTGAGTTTTGTCACACGTGGAAACATGTGATTGGTTATATTGGACTGCTCGAGAGCTAAACCAAATTGATCAGTCCGAAGCACAACCATTCTTTAGTGAAAAAAAGAAAAAGTTGCCGATTCCATCGTACTTAGGAGTGTGCATGGTCCCGATGGGCAGTTCTCAACCTAGAACCGGGAACCGCCCACTAAGAACCGGTTTCAAAAAATTGGAACCGAGAACCGCCCACTAGTTGCATGGATCCACCCGGGAACCGGACCGCATGTTCGATCCAATTTTTGGGTGGATCCATAGAACCAGTCCAACCTAGGCGCCTTCCCCTTTTCACCCCCTCACATCTACTTATTCTAGCTCTCCCGACCATGATGGCTTTATTCTTCTCAAGTACTAACGTTGCAGCGGCCGCACCGCTTTCGTCTTGACCACCACCACCATCTTCGCCACCGCCTTCGCCGTCTCCCACTCCTCCCTCAAGACCAACAATGAGGAGAACAATAGAGACATGAATCATTCTTAGACTTGGAGTTTGCCCTTGTCCCCAAAAATGAGGACGGTGGGGAGAGGCCTGAGGAGGAGGAGGAGGAAGAGGGGAGGTAGAAGCAGGACGAGCCCAACAACAAAGAGGACGATAGTAGTAGTGAATGCAGAGATGGCAATGAGGATGGTGACGACGTGGAGAGAGAGAGTTCAAGTTCAAGGGGGGCGAAGAGAATCAACTTACTATTTCGCCGAATTCGGACTAGAACTTGAAGGGAGATGAGTAGATCTGGAGGTGAATTGGAAAGGAAGAGGGAGCTCGGGGAGATTTTGAACTAAGAAAGACAAGATGGAGTAGGAGAGTAGTGAATTGAGACAAGATGGTGATTGGAGCCCTAAATTTTAAATTTGTTAATTTTGATTCTTTTTTAAATTTTAAAAATTAATATATTATTATAATATAACCAGTCTGATCCAGGTGGGCAGATAAGCGGATCTGTCCATGGAACCAAGAATCGGACCGGTACCCATTAGTTCCCATATTGGAACCGGGAACCGGACCAATTCCCTTAAGAACCACTGGTTCCGAACGGTTCTAATCCAGTTCCAGGTGGTCCAAGCAGGTCCCGGTTCTTTTGTACACCCCTAATCATACTAGACTGAACAAACCAACAATCAGGTTCAATTCTGGGAACAAACGATTTGGTCCCCGGTTCTCGATTCCACTTTGAAACTAGACCAGATCAAAAACCGATTACCCCTAATATCGCAGCTCCAAACATCACCATCCTTGGAAAAGTTCTCAACCAACGCAGCCAAATATTACAATTATCATCAGTTTACACTAAGTTTGGCTAAAGAGAACAATGCTAATTAATAGAGAAATCAAATGTCGTAATTACCTCAGTCATACCATGATCAACGGGCTAGATAGCAGTTACTAATTCAACAGCCTAGAGCGAATGTCCATGTAATTTCTTATGCACACCTAGCACAAATCACGAACTAGAACAAGAGTTAAACGCAATGTGTGTCGATCATATTGATTTCCAACAATCGAGTTATGAACTGTAAAATCTAACAATCCAAAAGGTATGACTTCTTGACTTCCTTTATGCATTTTGCATCAATCCCCATAGCAAAGAGGGGAGATATGCATAAGCAATTTACACTCTTTCTATCAAGTCTACTAACACAACCCAATTAGACGGCATATTGATACTTGATTTTAAGGTCCAAGTTGTCTAGTTAATAACATTTGACAAGACACTATTTTAGGATCATTTGATTGAAGGAGAGAAGGGTGCAATTACCTTATGAACGATCAAACATGCATTGGTCCCTGGGGCGGCACGGGTGCCGGTCGTCAAGCTATTTTATCCACTTTTCATATGGAGGCCACTAGCTGTCAAGTATTATGGGGCAGCCCACCAAACGAGAACCAAAAGATAGTGATTCCAACACACATATGGGGGGCTAACCACTATTGGGTGCGTTTGGGAAAGCTTTTGAAGAAAGTCTTTGTGAAAATGCAAAGGCCCTTAAGTTAAAGGAGTTTTTTAAAATGTAAATTGTGTTTGGTAAATCGTATTTGTGAAAGTCCATTGTGAAATACCTTTGAGTAAAATAGTGTTTGGACAAATTAAATTTACAAAAGACTTTTGTTCTTAAAAATAAAAAAAGGAGGGTTCACCAGCCAAGGACTTGGCCGGCGACCGTAAGCGAAGGGTATGTGGTTTGGTGAGGGGCAAGTGGTGCGGTGAAGGGCAAGCATTCGCCTAGGGTTGCCGTGCGGAGGACACGGCACGACAACCCTCACTGGATGGTCGCGTGACTCGTTACGCTGCGACCTCCATGCGGAGGTCACTGGGGCTGCGCAATTTGGTCACCGTGACCTAAATCACGCGACCAGATCTAGGTTATTGTGATCATCACCGCGTCGTGTCCTCCGCGCAATAACCCTTATTGGAGGGTCGTGGGACCCTAGTTGGACCACATGCCCTTTATCGCACTGCCTGCCCTTCACCGAACCACCTACCCTTCACTAGTGACCACGCATAGATGCTAGTCGTGTTCAATAGAGAAGGGAAGAAGATGAAGATGATGAACAGTTATCAAGGTTAAACCAGAAAAACAAAAGATTAGCGAGGACAATTTCAGGAGAATATTTTCACTAGCCTTGAAGGCCAGCATGCCGAGAAAGCCCAAGGTAGCCCCTAAGCTTTCAGCCTTTCGAAGGCTTGCATTTGGCAAAGGTAGGTCAAAAAAATTTTTGCCAAATACCAAGTATTTGGTCCAAAGGGTTTTACATGCCCAAGGGGCTTTGGGAAAGCAGTTCCCAAACGCACCTATTATCTCCTCAAGCTTCTCTCTCTCACATGTGAACATTGATAAGAATGCTGA
The DNA here is from genome assembly GCA_019915185.1 of Eucalyptus camaldulensis. NCBI lineage: Eukaryota > Viridiplantae > Streptophyta > Magnoliopsida > Myrtales > Myrtaceae > Eucalyptus > Eucalyptus camaldulensis. Next base: position 7,492,161 of record JAHSVA010000012.1, read on the forward strand.
TCTAGGTACAAAATCTGGATGTCTTGACCAAATTTTTGTGTGTAAGGTCAATTTCCCGGCGAGGGCTTCGGTAATTTTGAGCACCAACCATGGAAACCTAGCATTGTAAATTATAGTAGTTTGTTCAAACTTCAAGCACTGTAAATTATAAATACTTAGCACTTAATTGCAACTTTGGGGGGATTTTAATTGACTAATTGACTCCTGACAGTGGTTCTGTTTATACGAATTCATTAAGTAACCTGACCCAATGAGAAGCCCATCAATACATGATTTTAGGGACCAAGTTTTCCAAGCTCTCATTGTTATTTGAGTAAACGTCCATCATTTTTGTTTCATAGCAATGCCAGCCACATCAGTCATGTTTCTCCATGGTGTTGGTAACAATGCCAATCACACCGACCATGTCTCTTCGCCAGTCCACAGTCTCCTATAGTTATTTGACAATATTCCACTTCTCATTTTGAAAAATGAACACTGCCACTAAACTCGCCACTGTTGTACGAACTACATCTTGAAATTTCTTCATTAACGATCACTAGACACCGCCTTACGTGCCACCACGCGCTACTTTGTCTCAAATCCATGAAGCTTGTTATTGTCGAGTGCTATTCCGATGCCTTCAGGTACTTGGTTTAGGAAATAAACACCACCATCAACCTTGTTATTCTTTGATGAGTCAGTCCTCGCCAATCATTTGTCATCCGCTACCTCACATGTCTATAGATGCCACCATAACATTGCTAGTCAAATCCACCCACTCCCATGCGCGCGTTGCGTTTGCATGTGCCAGTTGCCTTTATTGTCACTAACATCATCACCACACATGCTCGACACATGCCAGAGGTAGCCACTGATCAAATTGATTTCATAGTGACATCACTACACGTCAACATCCACCATGTCCTTCGCCACATCAACATCTTGTTAGGTCATCAATCCAAGTGAGTCTCTAACTATTGACCGTTGATCAAATATGACCAAGTGTTGATCAATTGTTGACTAGCGTTGACCCACTGTTGATTGACTGTTGACTGGTGTTGAATTGGTTTAGTGAAATCGGCCTGACTAGTTTCGAGACATTTTTTGATCTAACTAATTTTGTAGATATTACAATGTTTTGGTCCAATTTTTTGCCTCATTTTCTCCATATCTACTTTTCAAGTACTAGTTCTTTCATATACTTTATACAAACCGCTATGTTGAAGCCGGTGAAGTCCATATAATGGATAAATTTTGTAAACATTATCACCAATGCAATCAAATGGTATCTAATTGCTATTAGTTATGACCTAAGTAACTTATCGGGCCAAATAATCAACCCCAAAATGAAGGTTCATGTGCACCTCCATCTGCCACTACTATTATTAGGCTTCTCCAACTGAATTTTCCATCACTCTAACCTTGGAGGATTTTCGTTCCCTTTCTCAAGAATTTGGTACTTATAGTCTTTCTCTATATTTGTCGCCTCGGGTACTTCTAACTCATGATTTTTTTACTCAATCTGCTACGATCGCATGATTTCGAATTCTAGTTTGTTTAGTCAAAATCCTTCACTTCACATGCAACTATTGTTCACGTAGCAGATAATTTACAAATGAGAATTAGCTATACATAAAAAAATTTAACATCAATATATCCTTGCCTAACAGTTTTATGGTTTCCAAATTCTCAATAAATTTGATACCCTTAGGATAACTTAATGAACTTGATTTGACATTTATTTCTCTTCTCATAGTTGTCACATCTAGGATCCATGGATGGCATAGACTATTGGAATAAGTTGTAGAGTGGGATGCCTATTTGAGGTTATTGTCTTAAATAGTCTAAACTCTTTCGCCGATTGCACTATCATAGAATCATTTGAAACTTAACATCCTTAGGTCATGTTTTCTTCCTCTACGTTAAATATCTTTGATCCAACGGTCATTTAGGTTTCATTGACAATGATCATTTTGATTGCCAACCTTGTTAGTTTGAAAAATATCACACATTGCGATTTGATCTTAGTGAATGTATTTATCATGCTCATTTTGGTCTATTTCACTATAATATTTGAGGACCATCTCCAACCCCCACCATGGGAAGCTCTCACCATTTTGTAATCTTTGTGGTGATCATTCTCGTTTTCCTTGGCTTTGTCTTATAAAAAATGTGACATCCTGATTTTTGACCCTATCTCCGATTGTATGGAATGGGTTTTTCATCGACGCGCATATACTCTTTTTCTCTGAGCTGATTACTCACAAGATAACTAATTTATCAGGTGAAGCTGTTAAGGAATATAAACGCGATTGACCTAAGAATTCGATTAGAAATTGACTGCTCGACCATGCTAATCTGCAACGGTCAATACAGCATCGTTAAAATCAATTAGAGACCGGAGATAGACTGGTTCGACAAAGGCATGTGATTAAGTGTGGGTGATTCTACCTGATTGCAAAATTCTTGTCAAATGGCACTAAACCGATTTTTCTGTCAATTCTGTACCATGTCCCCATATTTGAAACTTTGAGATTTTTATGACAACTGAGAGTCGCCTATGAGTCAAAGATGCACAATGTGGATCGAAAATAATTGACCATGGTTCAATTGCACTAAAAATTCTTAAAAGCTACTCGATAAGTTAGGTTACACTAAAATCGCGTCTGGTTGAAATTAATCATGAAATTGAACCCAATTTCAAGAATCGAAAGTTCTGGTGTGTCACGATTTATTTTTAGGACGTCAACTCATTCTTCAAAGAATTTTTGGCAAGTTCAGATTTTCGGCGAAAAATCAAAATTGGGCGATTTTAAACCGGGAAATTCGGAGGGCTATTTCTGTGTGTAACTTTGGCCTCCAAGTTGGATCAAATGGTGATGGGAATGCAAGAATTTGGTGTGGGCTCCTACCTTGGCATTATTGGCCATTGAATTGGATTGAATTGGAGAGACTTGGTGCGAAATGATGAGGAAAATGCTTGTAATTCGTAGGCCAAGGGGGGCTGCAACATTTCAACGTCATCTTGGCTTGCTTAGGAAGATTTGAGGAAGAAAATTTGGCTATGGATGAGGCTAAAGACTGGTGGGGGCTACACTCAAGTGTTTGCGATATTTTTTGTGGACTTTGGAGGCTCTTTGTCCCCTCTCCTTCAGCAGCAGCTCCACCTTCTTCTTCCTTACTTCATTCCTCTCCATTGTTGCTGTTGTAGAATCAGAGAACCAGCAAAGAAGACTAGCCAGCTCTCACCGAGCTAGCCGCTACACCGCAAGGCCCCTTGCCACCGTCCAAGCCACACTCGAGCCCGTTGGTCACCTGCGAGCCGTCCGCTAGCCTCGCGCATTGTCCCGCACATCCGTCGCGTCTCGTGCTAGTCCGCCATCCTTGCCGTTCCGTCGAGCAGCTAGCTAACCACCTCAACCCGTCTCGACTTCGCTCCAGCTCATCCCCAATGCCGTCCGCCACCCGCCTACCCCGTTTCAACTGCTGTAGCCTTCAATCCAACCTAAGGCAGAACCGAAGCTGTGAGTTGTGAGCTTCGTGGGCCGTTTTCAAGCCTTTCCGGACCTCCTCGTGTGTCGTCATAGGCTCGAGTCTCACTTGCCTCCGTGTCGCCGTCAGCGTGAACTCATCGGCTCGTCAAACCGGTGAGTTTACTCTTTAAACCTTGATTAGGACGTTAATTATACTTAGAGGAGGATTAGTTAGTGTAATTAGTGATTTAGTTAGTTAATTAAATAATTAGGTGGTTAGATTAGTTTAGTTAGAGGTTAATTAGTTTATGTGATTTAGTTAGCTTAGTAGAGTATTTAATTAAGTCCAATTAGGTGGTTAGATTAGTGTATGTAGCTTAATTAGTGATTTATTTTGTTATTTTTGTAATTTTTGTAATTATTTACTATTTCTAGAAATTATACCGGAATAGCTAGTTATTAGAATTTTGTGATGATCGTCATGGTGCAATTAGTTTGTGCAATTGAGTTCTAATTTGAGCAATTTGATGTTGAGTGTTGATTTTGAATTATTATTTCAAAAATTTGGAATTTTGGTATTTAATTAGAAAAATACCGAGTGTTGGTTTTTGACATCGAAAATATTTTTAGTACTATATAAAGTCGTGAAATTTTAAAATGATGGGATATCACGCTTTAAGGTTCAAATTGACCATGTGTCCATACACACCTATTTTACCGAGTGTTTTTAATATGAAGAAAATAGGCCAAGCACATTATTTTAATTAAGGCATTTGAGTGCAAGGCACGATGTCCTGGGCCGAGGTTGGTTATGCGTGTGATCACTATGAGAATCTGTCACCCAACAAAGGTTGAATGGACGATGCTCTTATATGGAATGCTCCACGTTAACGGATGCTGGATCGCGATAAAGACTGCACCGATGCTCCTTCAAGAATACCGCCTAGAGATAGACATTACCGTGCTCGATGGAGCGAGACGATGCCCAATTACGCCGAAAGACCATTGACTGTGGAGTCGATCATGCCCGTGGGGTCATAACTAATTGGAACGCCTGAATGAGTGATTTGACCGTGCCTGATTATGGGACAAAATTGTATGGCACGGAATGGGACGTGTGATAATAATTTGGCCTTATAATTGGGACTCCTATGATTAATTGATTTATGAAAGTGAGGTGTTTCAATTATCGAATACATTGGATGTAGCACATGTTATATGAACTATGCTGATATGCAGGAAGAGCTAAGGAAAGGTATGTGACATCCCAGATTTTCGGTTTTGCTTTCAATTAAATAAATCAGGCATTTCATCGACGTGCCTATAGTGTTATTTTCATAACTGATCACTCATGAGATAACTAGACGATCTAGTGAAGCCATTAAAGAATTTTAATGTAATAGACTTGAGGATTCGACCAAGACTCGACCACTCGACCGTGTTCATCTACCGAGATCATTACGGTACAGTAAGATCAATTAGAAATCAAAGATAGATTGGTTCGACTGAGATATGTGGTTAAATGTGGGTGATTTCACTAAATTACAAAATTCTCGTCGATTGGCACTAGATCGATCTTTCCGTCATTTTAGTACCCTGTGTTTGTATTTGAATCCTCAAAATTTTCACAACCATCAAGAGTTGCTAATGTATCGAAGGGGTTCATTGTGACTTGAAAAAAATTGACCACGGGTCATTTGCACTAACAAATTTTGAAAGCTATCAGGTCGCTTAAGTCACACTAAAATCGCACCAAATCAAAATTAACTGCAAATTTGAATCCAATTTCAGAAATTGAAAGTTCTGTCATATTACAGGTTATTTTTGGAACGTCAACTCACCTTCCGAAAATTTTTCTACAAAACGAGACTTTTTGGGAAAAAGTCGAAATAGTCGTTTCTGTCCAAAAAATGTCAGGGACCATTTTTTATTGCGAAATTGGGATGCAAGTAGGATCAATTGGTGAGGAAAAATACAAATTTGATCGAGGAATTGACATTGGAATTTATAGAAGCCGATTTGGGTAAATGCAAGAAGCATTAGGTGTCCAATTGGAGGGAAATCTATGTAAATTCGTGTGCCCCCCTTGCCTACAACTTTTGAACTACATCAAAAAGGTTTCTGGAAGAATTTGGGCTGGAAGTTGATGGAGGAAGACAGCTAGGTTGGTGGGGACCTCCATGGGGACAAAGAGATGAGATAAGAAAGACCAAGTGGTCCCTTTGCCCCCTCTCCCCCTCAAGCTGTCAACCAGCTCTCTCTCCCTCTTCATTGTGCCTTAAGAGCTCCAAAATTCTACAAAGAAGAACCAGCAAGCTGTCGCCACCCTTACCGCAAGCCGGACCGCCCATCATAGCCACTATTGCGCCCCTCGCCGTCACTCGCTGCCCCGTGTGTGCGCCTGGCCGTCTCGCCTTACCACCGTCCCAGCCATGCCCGTCTTGATTTGTCTATGGGCCCAAGAGCTTCTCCGATCAACTCAAGCCGCTGTTCAGCTTGCCACCGCCTTTGTGGAGCCCCATGTGGACCCGGTTCGGCCCCCTCAACCCATCTTAGCCCATCTCCACCTCAACTGAGCCCCCATCTGGCCATTTTAGCCACTGAACAGAGCTGAAGCTTGTGGGTCTCACAGCCGCTATTTAGGCCCATTTTGGTGCTTTTCGGACCAATTTGTTGAGCCCACTTTGTAGTAGATCGAGCCTTGCCTCATCCCCATCGTTTTGATTTGATCAAATCTTTAAACAAATAAGTTTAACTCACTAATCATTACTTAGTAAGTTAATGACGTTTAAGGGTTGTTTAGTTTATATTAATCATGGTTTAGGTGGATGGTTAGATTAGATTAGCAATTTAACTAAAGTGGTTCGGTAATTTTCCGAGTCCGTCTCAACTTCCAATTAGGCTTTACGGGCCTAAGTTCTATTTATTGGCATTTATTTATTATTTTTTGTAATATTTAATTAATTATTTATTTTTCGAAAATTAGATCGGAATAGCTGGCGACTAGAATTTTATGCTAATTGCAGTGATGTGATATGTTTATTTAATTGAGCTTTAATTTGTGCATATTTTGTATGATTTGTATTTTAGGAATTTATTCCTAAATTTATTTAATTTCAGTAATTAATTAGAAAATTACCGGGCGTCAATTTATAGCGCCAAAAAATAAATTTATGGATTGTTGAAATTAGTGGGATTTTCAAGGATGAAAATATTATATTTTGCTTTAATCCCGGGTTTTGGGCTTCGGTTGCCTCTGTTTGGCTGGCTGGTCGCCTTCTTTTGTATTGGTCCTACTGTTGGTTGTGACCGTCGTTGTGTGACCGTGCCTTCTTGCTCTTCTGCCTTGTAGGCTTCTGTTTTTCTTCTTTTGGTACCCTTCCACTCAGTATGCCTTGTTCATTTTGAGTGTAAGCTTTGGTGCCTTTTGCTTGTACATATTGGCTTAGCTTAATACAATTACCTTTCACCAAAAAAAAAAAATTATTGTATTTTGGCTAAGGCCGATCGTATACCCACACATGATTATTTTTATCAAGAATGATAAAAATGGTGATTTGATCAGATGATCAAATATTTGAGGCAGCTTCTGGTGAGCATAATAGTATACTATATTGATATTTGAGGCAGCTTTTGGCGAGCATAATAGTATATTATATCAATATTTGAGGCAGCTTTTGGTGAGTTATATTATATATTGGGAGAGCTTCTGATGAGCTATACTATCTACTATCAGCTTAGAATGAGCAGTCCTCATTTTGATCGAACTTTATAGATAGTATTGATTGAGATGATTGGGAAATGGTTTTGATGATATGTAATCGACTGAGTCGATTGATCGATGATTCGATTCGTTTTGATGTGTTGAAATGATTGGTTAAAAAAGTCAATTATACTAACTTGCAGGAAGAAATAGAGGCAAAAGTAAGACCTCCGACTCATGTTGTGCTTAGGCTACCTTAGAGCGTATTTTCTTCTTAGTCAGGTCTTAGAGGGTAGAATTCGCTGAGACATCGTCTCACCCCGTTGTGAGATAACATTTCAGGTTTTTAGATGGCAGCTCCTGAGTTTTTTGGACAACCTAAGAAGGTTACGGAGCAGACATCGTATATTCTGTTACATGAGAGCCCTAGGGGCTGGACCTATGAGCTGATAAGGCCCATAGTTTAGGTCGATGCGGGCCTCACCCACAAAGTGCTCCACCGATATCGATCATGGTACCATCAGGCTTAGGATAGCTAGAGAAAGGGTTCCATTTCAAAATCTAAGATACCTTTGTATGTTCCAGAGGTCGCTTTTGGAAAGGATACAGCAGATCCTTCTCAAGGCTCGATCGTAGACGTGATAGACCCGGCTCTTGAAGTATTAGAGTCCTCGGTGCAGTC